>CM046880.1:236242557-237545895 GCA_025667525.1 Glebionis coronaria
CTTCTCCTTGGATGTTAAAATCACCTCCAATCTTTAAGGCTTCAAAGGAGCATCATCACGTGTATGAATAACACATGATTTTATGGCTAAAATAGATCAAATGAGGGTTGTTGTTGATGATTGTTGGACGAATTTAAGAGAGAGAGGAGAGGAAAAATGGTGGTTTGCATGTGAAAAATGAAAGAAAATGGTTTTGGTGTACTAGTTTTAAGTTTAAGTGGTACTGTTGGTTTTGGTCAATATGAGAGGACATGTGTCCTTTCTATGCTTAATAAGTTAACACTTTTGAGGTGTGTTAGCTTGTTTTAGCCGTCCCATGTTAGTGGGGTGGGATAAACTTGTTTTTTTCCCATCCCGCTAATTTACGGGTATTCCTCGATTCTAGTTTTCTCGATTTGCGTGCCCTCGGGTCGTTTTATGAAAAACGTTTTTATAAATTATGAATCAACGGCACAAAACAAATCTAATAAAAATTGTATCATCAAAAACGGAGTTCAAAAACGTAAATACGTAATCCTAAGGTTTCCGGTTTAGTCGTAAAGGACGTTAAATTATAATTGTAAGTCCTAATCTCTTCTGGTAAATTTGTGAGTTTATGAACCAACACAAATTTAAAATCTCAAAATAATATTCACGGACAAATTTATTTTCTGAAATGTCGGACTGTCACCAAAGACGGTGTATGTAAACGTGAGCACGTAACGCAGAATCCTCCGGTTTAGACGTAGTCGATGCTATTTCAAGACGTAAATCCAAATTTCTTCCCAGAAATGGGTGAGTTCATAATATAACATTAAAATAATGTTTTTAAATAATACTTGAGAATAAAATATCAACCATAAATTGACGGATTGTCACAGTTATATTCAAAAAGTAATCATCACAATCTTGAAAAATATATAACTTATCTAATTCATTAAATAAAGTTACCAACTCACTAAAATTACAGCCAATATTTTCATCAAAAATAACAACTGGGTGGACCCCAATGTTTTTCAACGGTAAAAAAGTAAACATCAGCGTGTAACGACTATATTCTTGTCAGCATTGAAATTTTGCCATGTCAGCGTTTAAATTTGTCTTATAAGCGTTTGTAAAGAAAACATGTCAGTGGCCAAAAATAAAAATAATAAAAAATAAAAAAAACCTTAACAAAGAAGTTTATCCTAGTGAAGATAACTCTTATACTGAAAATGACTATAGGGTGGCAAGCACTGTTCAATCATTCACACTTGCATAAGCAAGATAGACATAATTGTCCTCAAGTGTCCCTTGTGTTGATCCCAAACTTAGATCGATTTAGCTTGTGTAAACGAGATTAGATCAAGTTATACACGTAGAGAAACTTTGTTGTGTATAAAACAATTCAAGTATTATGCGGAATTAATACTTAAACAAGAACACACAAATAGTTGTAAAACACACTTTCACTTGATTGATAATAACGAACTTGCTTACAATGAAAGTGTTAAACGTATGAAAAACTTATATGAAACATAACCTAAAGGTCTTCTTTTATAGACATAGAAGCCTTGTACAAGAGTCTACGTATCAACTATTCTAGGTAAAGATAAATATAGAAAATACATTGTGATCCTATCTTTACTAGAAACAATCTAGAAACAAAATACGCGTAGACCATATCTTTCTATCAGTGCTTATCTTCAACCTATCAACGCTTGACTTCTTCCTGTCAACGCTTGATCTGTCAACGTTTGTTTTCTTCTTATCAACGCTTGTTTTCTTCTTATCAGCGTTCAAGTGCACTGGCTACATTTTATTCCCAACAATCCTCCCCTAAACTTGATATCTACTCTAGTAATCAAGTTTCTGAATAAAAATTAAGAACTAGGAGGAATCTTACAAATCTTATCATATTGGTAATAAACATGCCTAATCAAATCTTTGGCCACGTCACTTGAATAGTCAATCTCCAGTTGTGTTGTCTTCACCTTGTCCAAAACTTCTTTGGACATAGGATACTCAGCATCTACAAGAAGATACTCAGCAAAATTTGTAGAGCTCAAATAATACACATCAGCAACTGAATACAAACGCCATTAAAGACCACTGATATCATCCTCAAGATCCTTCCAAACAGGATCTTCTTCTGGTGCACACATTCTCTTGAATGGTGACCAAAGCTTTATTCCATTGACTGAAGTAGGTGCTTCAGTCTCATACTCGGCCATCAACAACCTCCAAAGGTCTGCCAAGTCTTCTCTATCCATACTTGCAAAGAGAGACATAAGAGTAGTAAATGTGTGTACCTCTTTCCCATATCTGCCAATCTTCCAAAACCCACTTGCATCTTCTTCATAGCTAATGATAGGGTTTCTGGCATCAAGAGGTAACACTTGTACCATATCTGAAGCTTCCATGGGTGAGAGCTTAATGCTCCTTCTAAGAACAGCTTCACTGGGAACCACTTTATTCAGATCTTTAGGAAACTCAAGTGGAACTCCCTTCTTCAAAGGCCTTGGAATAATCATTGCCTTCTGAATCTCCATCTCTTCTGCAAGTTCTTCTTTCCTCTCATCTAAAACAATTCTAAGAGTGTTCATTTCCTGCACTCTTGCCCAAATGGGATAAGCCTTGTACTCTAATTCTTGAAAGGATAATCCCTGCAATTTCTTGAAGGTCCATCCAGTTCCATGACATCTGAGTAACATGTAGTAAAGCTCTCTTCTATCTCTCTTCAGCAGTGAGAAAAAATTGCTAGCCTTATGTTTCAGAATTACCTTGCAGTCTCTTTGAACTCTTAGAAGAATCCCCAATCCGCAAATCTGGTCTGAAATTGTCAAATCTGGATTCTCCATTATCCTATTCTCCCAAGCATGGTACATTTAAACTACTTCTGGCATATCAAAGTCTACTTGTAATTTTAACTCCCTAAGCTTCTCTCTTGCCAAGTCATCACCATATTCAAGTCTTTTTGGTTGTTCAATTATCATCACACTTGAATCTGAACTTTCTTCATCACTTCCTTCTTGTTCCTCTTAAGTGACAACAAATGGTGATTCACCAACCTTCTTCCTTTCTTGTTCCATAAGTTGTGCAACCAACCTTGAATCAAACTCTACTTGTGCTGCATCCTTTGGAACTTCTACTTCTACCATAATTCTTTTACCCTTATCTAATGGATTAATGATGGGTAAGGATGATGGTAATACCTGTGAAGACACTTCTTTGATGATAGCTGATGACTGGAATACATCAACCATATCTACAGGTCTATCAACGCTCAAATTCCTTGTGTCAGCGCCCAATTTACTCATGTCAGCGCTTGGTGTGTCAGCGTTCAAATGTTGCTTGTCAACGCCCAAATTACTTGTCTCAGCGCCTCTTGTAAACTGCTCCATCATAGCTGTAAAAGACAAGTTCAAATTTGTAGGAGTAACCAGAGATGTGTCAAAGCCTGGTTGCTTCTTCAATTCAGTGAGGGATTCAGCAACACCCAAAGATTCTCCATCATGTGAGCCTTTGTCACTCACATGAATCTACTCATCCTCCCCTTTGGAAGATTCCTCCATTCTACGCCTAGTGTTAGCATCCTCCAAAATAACAATCTTCTCCCTCAATTGCTTGAGTTCAAGGCCTTGTGTACTGACTATTTGTACCAAGTCTGCATTTTGCTTTTGCAAGCTAATGCAGACAGCCGTCAATTCCATCAATGTGTATGGTTCCAATCTGCCCTCCTCAAGAATGGGTATTTGACCTCCCAAAGTAGATTCATGGGGCATGGATGAGGTCTTAAAGATGTTAGGACTGTCTTGGCCTGCATCTAAGCTAGTACCAATAGTCCCAGCCTCATCCATAGCACCAACCACACTTGTGGTCGTGGTTCTCTCTGCAACATGGCTAGGACCACTAGAGGAGAACACTCCAGTAGTCCTTGGGCGTTTAATCAACCTATATTCAGGGGGTGTAGAAGATGATGTGGATTGGGTGGTAGTTTGAAGGTTAAGGGGTGTTTGGGTCTGTGAAGGAAAGCTTTCAACGTTTGGATTACTCATGTCAATGCCAATATTTAATGTGTCAGCGTTGAAGGGTTCTTGGTCAATTTCCATGTGTTGAGGTGAAGGCAAAGGTTCTGGGATTAGGTCAAGTTGTGGTTGTGGGTCTGTTTGGGGTTGTGTTGCTGCAATAACAGCAAGCATAGCTTGGGTGAGGGGTAATTCACGGTGAGGGGGTGAGTTCATCTTGGTAAAAATAGCTTTCTTTTGCACAGGGATCTCATAAAAATCATCATGATCCCTTGTGCAGTAATTTTTCACATCAAAAATCATTTGCAAAAATCTAGGATAAGCCAAAGTCATCTTATTCCCTTTGTTTTTACACATGCCATCAAAAATCAGTTTTGAAAAATTAAACTTTTGCCCATTTGTAATACACACAATTGCACTAGAAATGGATCTATTAATTTCATTGTGTGCAGTACATTTGGGACTCAAACATTGAAGGATGACATGTATGAGGTACTTCCAGGCTGGGGGAAACTCTTGTTTAAAGTACCCTCATTAGGGAAAGGATACCCCAAAGCCCGAAGTCCTTGTTCTATTTCATTGATGGGGAGTGTGGTTATACCATCCGCATCATCAAGATGAAAAGCCTGGCGAACCAAGGCTTCAGTAACCACCCATGTACGCCCATGAACAATAGCTGATAATGTAGTCACATTATTAATTGTTGAGGAACTGACAGTGTTCCAAAACTGCTTAATATGAGTAACAGGGATAAGAGGAGCATGAGAAAGTGCATACCTAATTGGAGATGCATTCAAATACGCCACCATCTGGGTGTATTGTGGAAACAAAGTATTATCAGCCTCCAAATAAGCAATCATGTTGTGCTGACTCCTGAATCCCAATACCAAGTCACTTGGTTTAAACTTTGGTGCCATTGTTTGAAGAAAACTGTTTGTGAATTATTGAGAAAGATGAATTATAGGAGAAAAAGTGTTAGACAAGAATATGAGATACCCTGTTTAAAAATAGGAGCCAAATATATAGAGAGATAGGCACATGTGATTGGTCAAAAATAAGGCAAGTATTTTCAAAATATAATGATGAAAATATTGAAAAGAAAATAAGTTATCTTATGCATGAATTAAAAGTTATCTACTCCCAAAATTCGTCAAAAATAACAACTGGGTAGGTCCCAATGAGTGTCAACGGTCAAAAATAACCCAACAACGCCCAACGGCTATATTCTTGTCAACGTTTGCCAAAGCCATGTCAGCGTCTAAATTGGTCACAACAACGCTTGGAAAAATATTTGTCAGCGTCCAAAAATAAAAGTAATAAAAATGAAAAAGGACCTTAACAAAGTAATTTATCCTAGTGAAGATAACCTATAAATTGATAATTATTATAGGGCGGCAAGCAGTGTCCAGTTATGCACACTTGCGTAAGCAAGATAGACATAACAGTCCTCTAGTGTCCCTTGCTAACCAAAATTCTTAACAACTAAGTTATCTCATAAAATTCCTTGTAACTCCCAGGTAAACCCATTGTAAATCATTTATTTCTAGGCCAAAAATGTCTTGGCAGCATGCATAGTATGTCAACTTTGCATGCTACAGTGCCTCATGATTTAGTAAACTAACTCATACTCACATGTGGACACAATCTAGAATTGTGATAAGAGTATTATAAGAATACCCAAAAGTCCTAAAGGTTCCTAGAACCTCCCCTTAAACTGTGATACATATGTTGCCCAACAATATGCATGAATATAAAAATTTATGTCAAGATAGGAATAAAAATATTCCAACCATCATCCATAAATTGAAACATGCTCCAATTAATTCTTCAGGGATCCATAAGCAACTTTGTATCCAATGGTACAATGCTAACAACTCCTGCACACTTAGATCAAAAACTACAAAACTAACATGCTGCTGACAACGTCACGATAACATTTATCAGCGTTAAGATAACCTTTGTCATCGTTAGACAAATATAGTGGAAAATCTAACTTTTCAAAAAGACCAATAACAATGCATATCCTGTACATACTTTTACAAAAAGACCCCAAAACACATATTAAGTGAGATTGATCATTCCAATACTTGTTACCAAGTATTTTAACCTTCCAGTATCAAAAGGTTTAGTTAATAAATCAGACACATTTTCTTCTGTGTCAACCCTATCTGGTTGTATTAAACCCTTTTCAAAATAATCTCTTATAAAATGATGTCTAATTTCTATGTGTTTTGTTTTAGAATGATGTACATGATTTTTAATAATGCATAAAGTACTGTTATTGTCTACAAAAATCTTATTATGCATGAAATTATACCCATAATCCAACAACTGGTTCTGAATCCATAAGACTTGTCCACAACAAGCAGCTGTAGCTACATACTCTGCTTCAGTTGTAGAATTGGCCACCACTGTTTGTTTCTTGCATTGCCAAGATATCAACCTACTCCCAAGAAACTGACATCCACCAGTTGTAAATTTTCTATCAAATTTATCACCACCATAGTCACTGTCTGAATATGCAATAAGCTCCAATGGGGAATCTTTTGGATACCATAATCCAAGATCTGGATAACATCTAAGGTACCTAAAGATTCTCTTGACAGCATGAAGGTGACACTCTTTGGGAGTCACTTGATGGCGTGCACATGCACACACAGCAAACATAATGTCAGATCTTGAGGCTGTGAGATACATCAATGAACCAATAATTGATCTATAGTGCCTGACATCCACATCTTTTCCATCTCCAACTTTTCCCCAAGGATGTTCTCTATCCATAGGAGTACTAGCCCGTTTTTCATGAGGAGAAAAGCCAAACTTCTTCAAGATTTCTACTACATATTTATCCTGAGAGATGAAGATACCATCTTCTTTTTGCTGAACTTGTAACCCTAGAAAGAAGTTCATCTCCCCCATTGCACTCATCTTGAATTTGTCTGTCATAAGCTTGGAAAAGTCTTCACTCATCTTTGGGTTTGTAGAGCCAAAGATGATATCATCCACATAAACCTGAACAAGTAAGACATCCTTACCAGTCTTCTTTGTAAATAAGGTCTGGTCTATGGTGCCCCTTTTGAATCCATTTTCCACTAGATAGGTGGACAATGTGCCATACCATGCTCTTGGGGCTTGATGAAGTCCATACATAGCTTTCTTGACTCTATACACCTTGTCTGGATGCTCTGGATCTTCAAAACTAGGAGGCTGCATGACATATACCTCCTCAACAATTGTGCCATAAAGGAAAGCAATCTTCACATCAATTTGATAGATAGTAATGCCCATGCAGGAAGCATAGGCTAGAAATATCCTTATAGCCTCAATCCTTGCAACTGGTGCAAAGACCTCCTCATAGTCTATCCCTTCCTCTTGTGTATATCCTTGAGCCACTAAACGAGCCTTGTTTCTGACCACAATTCCTCTTTCATCTTTCTTGTTTCTAAGAACACATCTTGTCCCAATAGGTCTGACATATCTGGGACAATCAACTAGCTCCCAAACATCCTGAATAGCAAATTGGTGAAGCTCATCCTGCATTGCTTCCACCCAACTTGGTTCTTTGAGAGCATCAAAAATCTTCTTGGGTTCTTGTTGTGACAGAAAACAGGCAAACAAACATGCTTGAACAAGAGGGGTATCAACCTTCTTGTGTATATTGGCAATAAATCCTCCAAGATTCTGATGATATCTTCTAGTCTGAACAGGAGAAATTATGATGAGATAGCATTTATACATGATCTCATCGTTCTTTTTGGGCTTTAAATGCATAAAAATGTCATAAAATACCATATATATGCTTGTTTTTTTTTGTTAAAAGGGATTTCCTCCCCGGTAAAATATATTACACCAAAAAATCAGTTTAAGTACATTGGAATGCGACTGAAAGTCACATTAACCTCAAGCCAAAACTTGAACAACCACTACTCATATGACAGACCATATGAATACCTACCCAACAATTACATACCCTATGGTACCAACAGGAAAGTACCATCTAATACTACATAAACACCAATACATTATGACCGAAGAAAATTCGCTTCAGGCAGCTCCCAAAGTCTAACAAACGCACAGCCATCTGTAGATCTTTTAAACAGACAAGAAAGTAGCTTAAGGCGAACATTGGATACAATGCACTAAATGAGCTCCATAGCTGTTCGTTTTGTTCCTTTAAACATCCTTCTATTCTGTTCTTGCCAAATGTAATAAGCACAAGCCGCTACCACAAGTTTCCCAGTTGTACTACGAGCTGATCTACGATGCACATAAGGACCAATATGAAGCAATATAGATGCCAAAGACGGACCTGTAAATTCAAGCCTAGCCAATCGTTTAACATGATCCCGTACCTGCCCCGAATAAGAGCATTCGAAAAATAAGTGTTCATGCGAATCATGACAAGACTCACACAGCGAGCAAATAAGAGGAAGACCAGCAACAACATCCCACGAGCTAAGCCGGTCTTGTGTCTTCAAACGCTGTTTAAGAATAAGCCACATGTTGAAAGAGTGTCGTGGAATGCAGTTCTGAAACCATACTGCATGGTACCAAGAAACAAGATCCCCTCTAGGACGAATGCTGTTCCAGACTGTTCTAACCGAGAACGGGTTAGTAGTACCATCATGCTCACGCCAAACCAGTGAATCAATCACAGTATCACTCAAAATAGGAGCGTCAATTTCAGCAAGTTGAGGGTATTTCAGCAACCAACCATTCGGCCATTGCCATGCACCCGATGACACAATATCACGTACCTTGGAAGATAAATTCAACCCAGCCCTGAATATGTCACGTGATGAAACTAAATCAGCAAGAGGACATACCGAATTCCATGTATCAAACCATAGCGAAGCCTGCGATCCGTCCCCCAACGAATACCAAATAAATCTACGAACCTGAGGACGGAGTTGGAGTAGTTTCCTCCAACCCCATGACATAGTACCTCGATAAGGAATGTCCCAAAAGTTCCTGTCTTTAATCTTGTAGGCATAAATCCACTTGACCCACAACGACTCCTTAAGAGATAGTAGCTTCCATAAGTTAGTAATCATAAGGGCCTTGTTAAATATATCCAGCCTCCTAATGCCGAACCCTCCTTCTTTTTTTGGCAGACAAACCACTTCACACGCCACTTTAGACTTACCTTTGCTAGATAAACCAGGGCACCACAAAAAACCACGCATAATTTGCTCAATTTCTAGCAGCACTCTAGATGGAAGAATAAAGACTGACGCCCAATAAATGTGCATCGAGCTCAAAACAGACTGGATTAGTTGGAGTCTACCAGCCACCGAAAGTGACTTGTTTTTCCAATCATTAACACGATCCTTAACACGATCAATCAAAACCTTGCAGTCCTGGAAAACCTGCCTAGATGAAACCAAAGGGAAACCAAGATATCGAACAGGAAGTTTCCCTTCTTCAAAAGGAAGAACCTGAAGTATGGACAGCTTGGTGTGGTTTAGAACATTGCAGAAATACGCAGTACTTTTCGGCATACTTGGAACAAGACCCGAAGCATTTTGAAACTCTTCTAAGACTCTAATGACCACAACCGAATCAACATCACCATGAGCAAAAAGAAAAAGATCATCCGCAAAACAAAGATTGATCAAGTCTAATTTGGAGCAAAAGCGATGATAAGTAAATCGTTGAGAACCACTAGCCCTCCGGTGAAGCGTAAGAGTAAGAACCTCCATAACTAAAGTAAACAAGTAAGGAGATAATGGGTCACCTTGACGAAGTCCCCGTCTCCCCTTAAAATGACCATGAAGAACTCCATTTATGCTAATAGAGAAGGAAGTAGTCGTGACACATTCCATAATCCAAGTGATCATGCGTGTATGGAACCCAAAACACTCCAAACTCTTCCTCAAGAAACCCCAGTCCACCGTATCATAAGCTTTCTGGATATCCACCTTAAAAGCACATCGAGAAGGACCACGATCAAGATGGTACTTATGCATAATCTCCTGAGTAAGTAAGATATTATCCGAGATAGATCTTCTCGGACCAAAAGCGGATTGGTTAGGATTAACCAACTTATTAAGACTATCTTTAATGCGATTCGCAATCACCTTACTAATACACTTAAAAAGTACATTGCAGCATGATATGGGCCTATAGTCATTAATGCGCGTAGGGGTCTGAACCTTTGGGATGAGAGCTATGATAGTGTGGTTCAATTCACGAAGAAGCTTCCTATTCCTAAAGAACTCCTGAATTGCTAAGGTAATATCAGAACCCACAATATCCCATGAACTTTTGAAAAACGCAGCCGTGAAACCATCTGGGCCAGGAGACTTGTCGTTTCCCATAGAGAACATGGCAGTCTTAACCTCCTGATTACAAATAGGACGAACCATGAAATCTGCATCAGTGGAAGATAAACAGGTCGAAAACAAGTCTAAACTGTCAAAATCATTCGTCACACCAGGTTGACCAAGAAAATTTTCATAATGGTTAATGAAAGCGTTCGCCACAGCCTCATTCTGATGAACAGTACTTGTATTATCCATCACTACATCAATTCTATTCCTGCTTATGCGACTTCTAACTATTTTATGGAAATAAGCCGAATTGTTATCGCCCTCTTTCAGCCAATCAATCTTTGCTTTTTGTTTAAGGAACCTCTCCTCGATCAGCAAAGCCTCATTAAACTCACCCAAAACAGCAGCCTCCTCTAAACGAAAGCTAAGGTTGCTAGGATCACCATCCAAGGCTGTCTGAACCCTATCCAACTTATCACGAAGAATTTGGACATTTACATGTAGATTACCCTTGTCACTAAGGAGCTTGCGGATAGGTTTTATAAGACCCCTAAGCTTTTTAACCACCTGGAACATATGAAAACCCGAAATCTGCCTACTCCATTGCGTTTGGACAGTCTCTCTAAAATTGTCATTTTGAATGACAACATTAAAGAACTTAAATGGTCTTGGCTTCTCTTTGCTTTGTGTAGGCAAAGTTAAGAACAGCATGAGCACCTATGAAACACTCATTAAACTTAAGATTGACCATAACACGGTCCAGTTTTTTAAGAATCCCATCCCTTCCTTGCGGTTTTTGAGTCTACGTATATTGCAGCCCTGTTTGTGAAATATCCATGACTTCAATATTAGCCACACAGTCATTGAAGTCACGCATAGAGATATCCATACCCGAAGTACTAGCAGTAGAGTCCCCCGCAAAAAGCGATGCATTAAAATCCCCAAGAAGACACCAGGCCCTATCGCAAACATAGCACTTATGTAAACCAAGACTATTCCACAAAGAGCGACGCACGATGTAATTGTTGTGAGCATACACGAAGGAACAAAAAAGCTCTTTACAGTCCGCTTTGATCCAAATTCTTGTATGCACAACTTGAGAATCTTGATGAATAACCGCAACATCAACATCATTGCGATTCCATCCCACGATAATTCTAGTACCTTTAATACACTCAACCACATTAGAAACCCAATCCCAATGACGGAAAACATACTTACATAGGCGATCTAGATTAGAAGCTGCTACATGTGATTCCAGAATTGCATAAACCGATAACTTATTCTCACTGATCACTGCCGAATCTCATTTTATTTTAGGGATTTGTTTGTTTACTTGTGTATTTTAGGTATGGATATCGTGAAAAAGACAAAAGATCACAAGAAACAAGGAAAAACGGACACGAGAAACGAAGCTGTACAAGGTACCGGGCCCTAGTTCATGATTTATCCAACATTTACCCTTGAAGACTTGAAGATATGCAAAATTAATCCTCAAACAATGAAGAAATGACACTTAAAACCCTTGTGAATTCATAATTACAAGTTTGGTCCCTTAAGTTTGTCAAAATTGCAAAAAGGTCCTTCAACTTTGAAGAAATGGCAAAATTAGTCCCTCAACTATGCTAATTTGTCAATTATTGTCCCTCATGAAGTCAAAGATGCATTGAAGGCCTTTTAAGATCAAGAAAGTCCAAAACCAGCCCTTGAAATATGGAAAATGGCAAAAACAACCCTTTAAACCTTTTAGGAAAAGTTTTGTGCCAAAAGTGTAAAAAGGGAAACTTCTATAACAAAGGGATGCGTTTATTTGGGCTGAAATACTTGCTATACAACTTTTCCCAAAAACAAAGGACCAAAAGTGCCAAGCTGAAAGTTTGAATTCCAATAAACGCGGGTAACACTTACTGTTTGGATTTTACCATGAAGAACACCCCTTTTTACCCAGGATTAAAAAGAATAAAACTAAGGGGAAAGTGAAATTGGTTGTTCCCACGTGTTATTCACATCATGTCAATCACATCCCACACCAAAAACCTTAATCCCCACTACCAGAATGATACCCCCACTCCCACTCACATGACGACACCTGGCATTTGATCATGACATGGCAAGATCAACGAACCAAAACTTTTCCATTGTTACCAAGCACAAAACAAACGTCCCTGATTCACCCAAACCAGCTGGTAACACGCCTAGAAGATTCTGCAAGGACAAATGGGGAAATTCACTTCTAGGGTTTGTGAATAGTGTTAGCATAGCATATGTCTATAAAAGGAGACCTCAACCTGTGAGAGTCCCTTTGTTCCAGTTTTAGGCTATCAATCTTTGTAATCCTTTTTTAAGTTAATAAAATTTGATTTTCAAAAATTTGTGAAATCTTGTTCTTGTTTATTAAAAGTTGGTGTTAGAATAGCCTAATTCTGAGTTCCATTTTCATGTTTGAAGGTTTTTGAGGCAAGGTTTTAATTGATAAGGCTTGTGTTTCAAAAAATCAGAAAAGTCTTGATATTGTTCATCACTTGGTTTGTTCTTCTTAGCAGGTACATTCGAAGCTGGTACTTGTTCTACTAGTACCTCAGCTCAAACAATTCAGGGCCTTGATGTAGGTCTTGGAGGTTTGCACCATTCTCCTTTTTCATTTTTCTCTTTTATTTTCTGAATTTTGGTGATATTGCTTGACTGTTCTTGAATCTGTGTTTTTATGGTTGATTATTGTTCATCTGGTATTGTTTGATGTTATGGAGGTGTTGTTAACTTGTTTTGTGGTTTGAATCTGAAAAATCCTTTGAAAATTTGTGAAAACAGATTATTAAGAGGTGTTTGGGTTAACTGCATAAACAGGATTTGTGGATTGTTGAGTGGTTGTTTATTGTTGCTATCTGTTGGTATCTGTTTTACTGGTATACTTGGTCATTTGTATGCAGGTTTTGTGGTTTGAAACACCTAGATCCATAATAGGGCTATAAAATTAGATTTACTTGATATTCTTGGCCGTGGTTTAAGGGACACCTAGATCTAATCATAGACTAGGGTTAACAAGTGATTAAACTAGCCTAATAACACCAGGGAAAGAGATTTGGATGCTTGAAATTGGATCTGTGGTCAATTAAATCAGCAAAAAGTTTCTACATATTATACTTGTTCTTATCAGTAACTGTTGGTGTTTAATTCAGCTTATTCACTTTGATTCAGTGGTTGATTTAAGTTTGTTTGTGCTTATTCATAGTTTATATAGCTTGTGTATGCATCTGGTTGAATTTGGTTGGCTTATTCATGCTATATCTGCTTATTTGTACATAACTGCTTATTTTCCATATATGTGCTATATCTGGTGACTGTTTAATTAATCTGGGCTTATTGTGTGAACCAAATTGTGATTTTCTTGTTGATATTGACTCCTTGTGATTCACTGGTCACAAGGGTGCCCTTGTTTCCAATTGAATCCAACTAAATCTCTCTAAAAAGCTTGGTCAAATAGTCAAAGCAGTGGGAACTCCTTTCCCCTGCTGTTAGCCACTGCTAGTGTATTTTGGGTTTCAGCTTATCAATAAGTTATAATAGCTTATTTAACCAGCAACAACTTGGATTTTATAATAGGTGCTAATTATTTGACCCATTTATTCATACTGGAGCATTTGGCGGGTTGACTTTAGGGTTTGACTAGAAAACCAACTTAATTGACTTTTTCATAAGTGCTTATTGGTTCATTCTGGCTTATTGGTTTTGCTTATTGGATTTTTATTGATTGATTTGGCTTATTGAGTTCATTTGTGACATTTTGCAAGTTGAATCAAGTTCTGAGGTGCCCTATATCTCAAACCCGACTATTTTGTCTTTTAGTGAAATTGTACTTTGCTTATTTCTGGCTTATTGAGTGTGCTTTTTCAAAATTTCTTTTTTTAGATCTCTTTAGTATCCCAAAAGAAGGTTGTGTGTCAAATTAGAGCTTATGGCATTAGCTTATTGCTTAATGGGCTTATTGGCCCAATAAGGATAAGCTGTTTGCTTAATAAGCTGTGATAAGCTCACTTTCAGCTTTTGGGCCTTCAGAGTTTTGTGTTTAGAATTAAATTTTGAGTCAAATTGCGCTTTTCCAAGTCAATTGGGCCAAATTTGACTTTTAGGGCTAAAAAGCCCATTTGTGTTGACTGATTTTGGTTTTGGCCCATTAGAGGACCCAATAGGGGTATTCTGGTCATTTCACTTTCATTTTCTGTTTATTTAGGTTAAAATAAACTAGTTTGCAAGTTTTTAGAATTTTTTATAATTTTTGGATTTTTAATATTATTTTAATATTATTTTATTATTATTTTTCAAATTTCACATTTTTCAACTTTTTATATTTTTCTTAGCTTAAATACATTAAAATAGGATTTTTTTTCAACTCTTAGATTAATTTTATCATCTTTAGATTAATTTTTATAATTATTTTAAGTTTTTATAGTTTTTAAATCATTTTAAATAGTTTTTGTTAGTTTAAAAATTTCTAAAAATAGTTTTTAATCATTTTAGGTCATTTTAGAGGTTTACCAATTGAAAAATCTTTATTTGGGCTTTTTGATAATTTATTTGATTTTTAGGGCTTTAATTAGCTTTTAAAAATTGAATATTTAATTAATTAAAAGGTTTGAAAAAGTTTTGATCATTGGTAAACTCTTAGTTTATTTATTTTGATTTTTGGTGAATTTTTGGTGATTTTTAGAATTTGTTTTTTTTATTTTAGCTCATTTTACGGTTTTACGTTAAGTCTTCGTGGGTCATTCTTGAGTTGGAGCAGCTTCTTCGTGGGTTTTTGTGGTGTCAAGGTGAGATGAAACGGGGTAAGGCTAAAGTTGCGTGGGTTGATGTGTGTTTGCCTCAGCGTGAAGGGGGATTGGGAATTCGTAGGCTTGATGACTTTAATACTGCCCTTATGACGACGCATATTTGGAGTCTCTTGGCTAATAAGGAATCGTTGTGGGTCCAGTGGGTCCATTCTTATAAGCTTAATGGTCGGAATTTTTGGGATGTTCCTTGTCTTGGTGATACGAGTTGGGGTTGGAGGAAGCTTCTGCTGATTCGTCCTCGTGTTAGGTCGTTTATTTGGCATAAGATCTTCAATGGTAGGTCTACCTCTATGTGGTTTGATAGGTGGGATCCCATCTGTCCTATTCGTGATGTTTTGACTGTTCGTAATATTGTTCGTTCGGGTTTTTCTCTTACGGATACGGTTAGTGATCTTATACTTAATGGTGCTTGGAAATGGCCGGCTGATTGGGCTGATCGGTTTCCTCATGTTGTTGCTATACCAGTTCCGGAGATTCATGATAATCAACCTGATGTCATGATGTGGCGTGATAGACAAGGTGGTTTTCAACATTTTTCGGTGGCTTGTGTCTGGAACACTATTCGTGCTAGTGCGGCTGAGGTGGGTTGGTATAATATTGTTTGGTTTGCGCATTGTATTCCTCGGCATGCTGTGCATCTTTGGTTGGTTATTAATCAAAAGTTGAAGACTCAAGATAGGCTGAAGCAATGGGATGTCGGCCCTAGTGTTGACTTAAACCTGCTAAGATGCCCCTTGTGTAAGATGATTCAGGACTCTCATTCGCACTTGTTCTTTGAATGTACTTTTTCGCTACAGGTTTGGTGTAAAGTTCGTGCTATGGCTGGAATGGAAACTCTTCCAACTTCGTTGGCTGATATCATTTCGATCCTTATTCCCATTTCTAAGGGCCGTAATGCTTTTAGTATTATTGCTCGGATTATAGTAGCGGCTAGTTCCTATTACATTTGGATGGAGCGGAATTCCAGATTGTTCAAGAAGACCTCTTTGACGGTTGATCAGCTTGCTCTAATTATTTGTGATACTGTTAGGCTTAAGCTCGTTACGTTCAAATTCAAGAAGATGTCGAATCGATCCTCTTCTCTTCTGGATCGATGGAAGCTTCCTCGTGTTTGTTTTAATCATCATGGTAATGCAACGTGAGGGTCGTACTCTTTTTTCCTTTTTGAGGTTTTTCCCGCAGGGTTTTTCTCGTAAAGGTTTTTTAAGGAGGCGACCTCATATGGATTCTTTGCTTCCTTTGTGTTGCTGGTGGAGTGGCGGGATGTTTGCCCTATTCCAAGACTTCCTCTTGCTGGTTATTCCTCATTGGTGGTTCAAGAAATATAGAGGCTCTTGTTTTTGTTTTGGTTGATAGGTGTTGTGTGGTTATGGCATGTCATACACACTAGTTTATCAAGTTTTTTGCTTGAGGTTAATGTGGTATCTCAGCCACATTCCATTTGTACTTAAATGTTTTTTTGGTTAATATATTTACCGGGTTTAAACCCTTTACCAAAAAATACGTTAAGTCTTCGTAGTAATTAATGTCACGCCTTCGTCATTCTCTTTTCTCATCCCCTTCTAACCAATATTAATCTCAAACCAATTACGAATTACTCACACACATATACCTCTTTGGGAAACGAACTTCATTGGGTCATTAGTGCTTGATTTTCCTAAATTATCACTTAATAGTTTTCCCTATTTACCCTCCTTTTCCTAAAGGTGTGGTAAAACAATGCAATCATTTTGGCGCCGCTGTGGGGGAGGTGTGTCGTGATTAATTTGTCTTGTTGTTTTTAATATTAACCATAAATAGTATTTGTATTAGTAGAACTCTACTAATACGTATTATCGGTTTTATTGGTTTTTCTTGTTAAATTATTATTAATATATTGTATTAAGTATCACAATAAATACAAAGTATCTCCAAAAGTGTGAAAACACAACCTTAATTGGGATTTGATCTCCTGATTATTGTATTCGAATCTCAAACAAAAAGAAAAAGGCAAAAATAGATAAATACTTTCGTGAAGCTCGATTTTAAAAAATACGAACTATAAGGTGGGTATAAGGCGGGTATTATAAAATATACCCTAAGGAAAAAGGCTCTTAAGTGCTTCGCGCCTCCTCGTTTCCCCGCTTGCTTGTGAGTATTTTGAGATTGAAGGCTAATCGAGGGTTTTGCCGCCCAAAGTATTATTACGTATAATATATTTGCTTGGTTTCTTTGTGATTAAACCCTCTTGAACAATTTGGTTTTCACCAAAGTTCTAAAGTCATTCGAAGGCGTTCACTCCACGTGATCGTTTTCATTCTTTTGAGGCTTCTTTAATCAAGAGTTTGATTCGAGGAGAGATTTGGTAGATTGTTGTCTACGAAGATACACCAAAATCCAAAAAAATTAAAAACAATCAAAAACACAAAAAAATTGAAAATTCACAAAACACCCAAAAAGAATCTTCTTTGCTCACCTCCCATTCTTCGTGAAGTTTATGATCACTCGTAATCAAGCAAAACGAGCTCGTAAACGTCTTCAAAAGCAAGCCAATCAAGAGACGTTGATTGAAGAACAACCTCCAATTGTTGAACCTATTGTAGAACAAGAAGTCGTCATGGCTAATCGTACTATGATGGAGTTGCTACAAGCACCCACCAAGGGTTTTTTTTGGGTAAAGGGACTAATCCCGGTAAAATATATTAACCCAACCAATAAGCACAATGGAATACGGCAGATATACCGTATTAACCTCAAGCAAAGCTTTGTGATTCCTGCTATCCTTGCAGAGAATTTCGAGATTAAGACGGGTTTAATGTCGATGTTGCAAGCTAATAAGTTTAGAGGTCATGAGAAAGACAACCCGCATTATCACATTAGGAATTTTAATCGTCTCACCGCTACTAGCAAGTTTAAGGATGTTCCACATGACGCCATTAAGATGATGTTGTTTCCATACTCGTTAGATGGACCCGCTAAAATTTGGCTTGAGAAAGAACCGCCAAATTCAATTTTGACATGGTGTGATCTCGTTTCTAAGTTTGTGAACAAGTTTTTTCCACCATCTAAAACAACACATTTGAAAAATGAGATTTCAAGATTTGTACAACGAAATAATGAAAGTTTTTCAATGGCATGGGAACGCTTTAAAGAAATGTTACATGAATGTCCACACCATGATTTTTCGGAATTGCATCAAATTGATACTTTTTATAATGGGCTTAATGATCATGAACGAGATTACTTGAATGCCGCCGCGGGTGGTAATTTTTTGTGCAAAACGACCGATGAAGCTTTAAAGATTATCGAGAATAGATCTAAGGTTTATAGCCCTCGTAACACACCGAGTGTTGCCAATTTGGGTTCGTCATCGTCGTCATCGTCTCGTAGCATTAATGCCTTACATGATGAAGCTAATGAGGAAAATCGGTTTTTCGATAGATTTTCTAATCTTATGTCTCATTGGAAAGCTCAAAAAGCTTCAAATTCCACTTCGGTTAAAGCGGTTGCTAAGAGTTGTTTGTCTTGTGGTGGAGCCCATGATCTTTCCGAGTGCATTACCGCGGATGGTAACACTTCGAGTGCTTATGTAGCAACGGGAACTTATAACCAAAACGGCCAAGGTTCCCGCCCAAATCAAGCTCCACCAAATCAAAATGCTAATAACTATCGAAACAACAACCAAGGTGGTAATTACCAAGGCAATTCACGTAACTACAACAAAGGGAATTATCAAAGTGGGAATGGACAAGTCACTAATCAAAACCAAAACCGTGATTTTCAAAACACTACACAAGGTTTTCAAAATGCTCACACTAAAAATCTTCAAGGAGAATTTTTGGATTATGCTAAAGCAAATGATGCTAAGTTTGATAACATGCAACGTGAGATGATTAGCTTAAGATTCGAGTTGAAAAACGAGCTTAAAAACGAACTTGCTAATGAACTTAAAACTCATGCAAATAAAATGGAAGGAAATGTCCAACGTCTTCAACAAAATCAACAAAAGATGGAACAAGGACAACATGAGATAAGCAATCATGTGTAAACCCTCTTCCCCGGGTGGTCTTCCTAGTGATACCATTGCAAACCCGAAGGGAGAAATGAAGGTTATTACTACACGTAGTGGTAAAACTTTCAAGGAACCAATCTCTCGTCCAAGTACTTCTACGGAGAAGGAAATCGAGAAAGAACCCGAGGTGATGGTCGAAAAGGAGCACATTACAATCCCACGAAGTACCGCTCATGCCACACCTATGGTTGAACCAATACCAATTGTGGAACCCGAGATTCCAAGGCCGTTGCCTAATGTCCAACCCACACCACCCTTACCCTACCCTTCGAGACGAAACAAAGAGAAATTGCAAGAACGTAGCAACCAACAAATCGAGCTTTTTATAAAAATGTTTCAACAAGTGCATTTTGATGTGAGTTTAGCCGACGCGTTGTTGTATATGCCTCGTTTCGCTTCCACTTTTAAAAGTATGATGAGCGATAAGGAAAAGCTTTCAAAGCTTGCTAATTGTTCTTCGGTTTATCTTAACCGCATATCGGAAAAAGTTGGTGACCCCGGAAAGTTTCTCATTCCTTGTGACATACAAGATATGAAAGAATGCCTCGCCTTGGCCGATCTTGGTGCGAGCATTAATTGGATGCCATTTTCCATTTGGAAGTCGCTTTCGCTTCCGGCTCTTAGTCCTTCGAACATGTCTATCGAGATGGCCGATCATTCTACGATTTTAGCATGTGGAGTAGCCGAAGATGTTTTCGTGAAAGTGGGGAAGTTCTACTATCCCGTTGATTTTATAGTAGTTGACATCCCCGTGGATCCTCAAGTTCCTCTAATTTTATGTCGTTCATTTTTAGACACCTCGAGATCGCTTATCGACGTTCATGCAAGAACTATCACTTTGAGATTCAACGAAGAGGAACTTGTTATAAACACTACTCAAAACTCGAAACCCTCTCATGTTTATGCAGTCGCTACCATCAATCACATTGACATAGTTGATGTGGTTTGCGATGAGTTTTCACAAGAAGTGTTAGGTTTTTCCGATAGCTCGTCAAGTGGCAATCCCACTATTTTGGATCCGATTCTTGCTAATTCTACACCAAAATCTCACTCCATTCCAAGGAGGTGATTTCACTTCAAATGAAATCGACAATGAAGATGAGGTGTTGATTAGTACTTCTATTCCACCATTTCTTCCGCCGATGGAAGTTATGAGTGTTGAACCCAAATCTTCAATCGAGGAACCACCTATCCTTGAATTGAAAGATCTTCCTTCTCACCTTGAATACACATTCTTGGAAGGTGATGACAAGTTGCCGGTTATTATTGCAAGAGGTCTTGCTAATGATGAAAAAAACTAGCTCTTGAAAGTCCTTAAAGCTCATAAAGGGGCAATTGCGTGGAAAATTTCCGACATTAAGGGTATTGACCCAAAATTTTGTACTCACAAGATTTTAATGGAGGAGGACTACAAACCCGCAATTCAAAGTCAAAGAAGGGTGAATCCCAAAATTCACGATTTCATTAAAAAGGAAGTCTTAAAACTCCTTGACGCGGGAATGATTTATCCTATCTCCGATAGCCCATGGGTGAGCCCAATCCATTGTGTCCCTAAAAAGGGAGGAATGACCGTTGTGCCTAATGAAAACCAAGAGTTAATTCCCACTCGTGTTGTGACCGGTTGGAGGGTGTGTATTGACTACCGAAAGTTAAATGACGCCACTCGTAAAGACCACTTTCCTTTGCCCTTCATGGATCAAATGTTGGAGCGACTCGCGGGAAATGAATTCTATTGCTTTTTAGATGGTTTTTCCGGTTACTTTCAAATCCCTATCGACCCTCGTGATCAAGAGAAGACTACGTCTACGTGTCCTTATGGAACGTTTGCTTATCGTAGGATGCCTTTCGGACTTTTTAATGCACCGGGTACATTTCAACGGTGTATGATGGCGATTTTTCACGATATGATCGAGAAGTCGATGGAAGTGTTTATGGATGACTTTTCGGTATTTGGCAATTCGTTCACGTCGTGTTTATCTAATCTCGAGCAAATGTTAATACGTTGTGAAGAAACCAATCTTGTGCTTAATTGGGAAAAATGTCATTTTATGTGTAAACAAGGAATCGTCTTAGGACATAAGGTCTCGAAAGCGGGGATTGAGGTCGATAAAGCTAAGGTAGACGTCATCGCCAAGTTACCTCATCCCAAAACCGTTAAGGGAGTTAGGAGTTTCCTAGGCCACGCGGGCTTTTATCGTCGTTTCATCCAGGACTTTTCGAAAATCTCTCGACCTATGACACACCTTCTCGAGAAGGATGCTCCTTTTAATTTCAATGATGATTATGTTAGAGCTTTCGAAACTCTCAAAAGGAAACTTACCGAAGCTCCCATTCTTGTTGCTCCTAATTGGGAATTACCCTTTGAAATCATGTGCGATGCAAGTGATTATGCTATAGGGGTCGTCTTAGGGCAACGTTATGAAAAGCATTTCCGTCCTATCCATTATTCTAGTAAGACGATGACCGAGGCTCAATTAAAGTATACGACAACGAAAAAGGAATTCCTTGCTGTGGTCTATGCTTTTGAGAAATTCCGACCTTATCTCGTCTTAACTAAAAGCATTGTGTATACCGACCATTCGGCTATCAAGTATCTCTTAGCTAAGCAAGATGCTAAGCCGAGATTGCTTCGTTGGATGCTCCTCCTCCAAGAATTTGATGTCACCGTGCTTGACAAAAAAGGAGCCGAGAATCTAGCGACCGATCATCTCCCTCGTCTAGAAGATCCTCACAAAGATGTTTCCGAGAACAAGGAAATCACCGAAACATTTCCTCTCGAGACTCTCGGTGTAGTGAATTTTAAAGACACCACCCCATGGTTTGCCGACATTGCAAATTACCATGCGGACAATTTCATAATCAAGGGTATGACGACACAACAAAAGCGAAAATTCTTTCGTGAAGTCAAGTTCTATTTTTGGGACGACCCTTATCTCTTTCGGGTTTGTGCGGATCAACTCGTTCGACGTTGTGTTTTTGGTGCCGAAGCTTCTAATATCCTTAGAGCTTGTCACGAGGGGCCCACGGGTGGTCACCACGGTGCTAATCTCACGGCTAAGAAAGTGTTCGATGCCGACTTCTTTTGGCCTTCTATCTATCGTGATGCACACACACTTATGAAGTCGTGTGATTCGTGCCAACGTCAAGGAAAATCGTCTCAACGTGATGAAATGCCGCAAAACATAATTCAAGTGTGTGATATTTTCGACATATGGGGTATAGACTCTATGGGGCCGTTCCTATAGTCTCATGGTAACAAGTATATCCTCGTCGCGGTGGACTACCTTTCTAAGTGGGTGGAAGCTAAGGCTTTACCTACTAATGATGCTCGTGTGGTAGTGAAGTTTTTGAAACAACTATTCTCTTGGTTCGGAACCCCTCGTGCTATTATAAGCGATCGTGGAACCCATTTTTATAATGACCAATTCGAGAAGGTCTTAAAGAAATATGGAGTTACTCATCGTCTTTCTACGGCTTATCACCCGCAAACGAGTGGGCAAGTCGAGGTTTCGAATCGAGCTTTGAAGAGGATTTTAGAGAGGTCAATTGGAGAAAACCGTGCTTCATGGTCCGACAAACTCGATGACGCTTTATGGGCCTTTAGGACCGCTTAAAAGACACCTATCGGTTGCACTCCTTATAAGTTAGTCTATGGAAAGAATTGTCATTTGCCCATTGAATTGGAGCACAAGGCATATTAGGCCCTTAAGCATGCAAACTTTGACTTGAAGACCGCGAGAGATCACCGGAAAATACAGTTGAATGAATTGGATGAATTAAGAGACAATGCTTATGAAAATTCATTGATTTTCAAAGAAATGACTAAAAAGTTTCATGATGCAAAGATTAAAAACCGGGTTTTTAACGTTGGTGATCAAGTGTTACTTTTTAACTCTCGCCTTAAGATATTTTCCAGGAAATTGAAATCTCGTTGGTCGGGTCCGTTCACCGTTACACAAGTATTTCCTTATAGGACCATCAAGCTAGCTCAAGATGATGGTCCTAACTTCAAGGTGAATGGACATAGGCTTAAGCACTACTTTGCTGGGGAAATTCCTTCAATGGTTGACCTCGACCAAGTCACCTTCCCTAATGATAATTAGCATTGAGGGGATCGAGTCAAGCTCATGACTCGGTAATAAAAAACGAGGTGCCTCGTGGTGGAGATCCCATGCTTATCCTTTTATGCTTACTAATCACTAATAAGGGGACTTGTACCCTTCCAACTCGTTGTCTCGTGGTTGTTTGTGATTGTGTTATCTAGATCATCATCATCACGAATCCATTGACATATCCTTTATTGTTCTAACAATTATCTTTTAGCATACTTAATAAACGGCTTTAGATATATTGTTGATCACCCTTTCCATGCTAGATCCTAAGCATTCGATTCTTCGTCTCTAGTATGGGGGTGCTCCACCTTTAGACTCGAAACATTGAGGACAATGTTTACTTTTAGTATGGGGGGGTGAATAGGTACTTGCTTTGCTACGCCCTCACGCTTCCAACTTTCAATGTTTTGTTTTGTTGCTAATAAGGCTAAAAATGGCCAAATTTTAAAATTTTTCTTAGTTTCATAAGTGTTTTTAAGACACGAATGTATATTTTCTGATGGGTAGAATAAGAGCTAATTTTTGACTTGATGGGCATTTGGAGCCATTTGCATTCCTTAACCCGCTCAATTCAAGTTTTGCTAGACTTTTATATAGGGAGCTTTAAAACGCGAATTCGGGTTAAGAACAAGAACTTTTCGCAAGTTCCTATAATTGATCCTAGAAAGTCACTTATCAAGGGAACTATAAAATGCATTCTCTAAACTTGAAAAAGTCCAAGAAAGTGCAAGATCCTATAGGTGGCTTGAAAACCCAAAACTTTGATTTGATATAGTCTTAATGAAAGCTAATCCAAATTTGGCTTAATTTTGACTTGCATGGCTAAGTATTCACGAGTCTCTTTAATTAGAGGTCTTTATATAGTGAAGAACGAGAGATGATAGAGTTAGACAAGTGATCATGCTAAACGTAGAACATGAAAATGTTCTTTCAAAAACTCATATGTTTTTAATTGTGGCTTTTCTTCCCATAAGATCAATGCATTAGGAATAAAAATAATTGCAATAAGTAAGGTCGTACGATTTGAAAGATTACTTAGCCTCTAGCGCAAGATCGTTTAAAAGTTGCTTAGGGTTGAATAGAGTTCATAGCCAAGGCATAACTTATTGAAGCGGGACGCGAAGATTGGTGAATATCCAAAAAGGCCCTAACAAGGCATGAGGAGCCCTACTTTGTTTCTAAAGATCCAAGATGATGTGAAGTATCATTATTCCTAAATCAATATGAAGGATCGAGACACACGACGAAAAGCAATTACTCCCCTAAAGATCATGGAGAAAGTCTATCCAAAAAGACCCTTACAAGGTATGAGGATAAATATATCCACGTCCGAAAAGGAGGCGGATCGTTGTATATCAAAGTCCAAAATAAGGATTGAAGAAAAATGATGAAGTCGTGGTCCAAATATGAAGAATCTCTCAAAAACGTCAAGTGAAGAAATTCCAAATATATGAAGAGAAGACCATAATTTCAAGAACATCTTCCCAAGATTTGAAGTATGAAGTACATGCCAAATATCGGTCCGAGAAAGGTCTCAAATCGTGAAACGAGTTATGCCAAGATATGAACTTAAGGAGATACACGAGAAGCCGTTTTAAAAGATTTTGTCCTTCGGCTAACTATCGATTAAATCGTGCTACTTTGCTTTTGGACTAATAACTACTCAAATAAGTCAATATGAATCACTTGTGATCCATGACAAATAGTTAAAAAATGCTAGTAACCCATTTTCTTTTATAATAACTAGGATTGCAGGTAGAAAAAATATTACACAATTTGGACGTATGAGTAGTGTTAGCATTGTGACTTGTACCAACAATGATCTCGTTTTTGCACTTAGCATGGAATGTATGACAATCAAGGATGACGAAGTTTACTCTAAGGGACATTTACTTGTTTCTATTCTTTGACCCTAAAAGTCAAATTTGTGATGGAAATCATACATTATGTCTTTACACATCTTCGTAGTATTATTGCAAGTCTTTTAATCTTCAATAAAGATTAATAAAATTGAACTTTGGTGATGCTTAGATACTTTATTCTAGCATTGCGTGAGGGCACGGCAATGGCTTAGTATGGGGGAGTGATGAGATGGCATTTATACATGATCTCATCGTTCTTTTCGGGCTTTAAATGCATAAAAATGTCATAAAATACCATATATATGCTTGTGTTTGTTTACTTGTGTATTTTAGGTATGGATATCGTGAAAAAGACAAAAGATCACAAGAAACAAGGAAAAACGGACACGAGAAACGAAGCCGTACAAGGAACCGGGCCCTAGTTCATGATTTATCCAACATTTACCCTTGAAGACTTGAAGATATGCAAGATTAATCCTCAAACAATGAAGAAATGACACTTAAAACCCTTGTGAATACATAATTACAAGTTTGGTCCCTTAAGTTTGTCAAAATTGCGAAAAGGTCCTTCAACTTTGAAGAAATGGCAAAATTAGTCCCTCAACTATGCTAATTTGTCAGTTATGGTCCCTCATGAAGTCAAAGATGCATTGAATACCTTTTAAGATCAAGAAAGTCCAAAACCAGCCCTTGAAATATGGAAAAATGGCAAAAACAACCATTTAAACCTTTTTGGAAAAGTTTTGTGCCAAAAGTGTAAAAAGGGAAACTTCTATAACAAAGGGATGCGTTTATTTGGGCTGAAATACTTGCTATACAACTTTTCCCAAAAACAAAGGACCAAAAGTGCCAAGCTGAAAGTTTGAATTCCTATAAACGCGGGTAACACTTACTGTTTAGATTTTACCATGAAGAACACCCCTTTTTACCCAGGATTAAAAAGAAG
The DNA here is from genome assembly GCA_025667525.1 of Glebionis coronaria. Lineage (NCBI taxonomy): Eukaryota > Viridiplantae > Streptophyta > Magnoliopsida > Asterales > Asteraceae > Glebionis > Glebionis coronaria. The sequence continues at coordinate 236,268,616 of CM046880.1, forward strand.
AAAACAAAGGGGAAAGTGAAATTGGTTGTTCCCACGTGTAATTCACATCATGTCAATCACATCCCACACCAAAAACCTTAATCCCCACTACCAGAAGGATACCCCCACTCCCACTCACATGACGACACCTGGCATTTGATCATGACATGGCAAGATCAACGAACCAAAACTTTTCCTTTGTCACCAAGCACTAAACAAACGTCCCTGATTCACCCAAACCAGCTGGGAACACGCCTAGAAGATTCTGCAAGGACAAATGGGGAAATTCATTTCTAGGGTTTGTGAACAGTGTTAGCATATCATATGTCTATAAAAGGAGACCTCAACCTGTGAGAGTCCCTTTGTTCCAGTTTTAGGCTATCAATCTTTGTAATCCCTTTTTAAGTTAATAAATTTGATTTTCAGAAATTTGTGAAATCTTGTTCTTGTTTATTAAAAGTTGGTGTTAGAATAGCCTAATTCTGAGTTCCATTTTCATGTTTGAAGGTTTTTGAGGCAAGGTTTTAATTGATAAGGCTTGTGTTTCAAAAAATCAGAAAAGTGCTTGATATTGTTCATCACTTGGTTTGTTCTTCTTAGCAGGTACATTGGAAGCTGGTACTTGTTCTGCTAGTACCTCAGCTCAAACAATCGAGGGCCTGGATGTAGGTCTTGGAGGTTTGCACCATTCTCCTTTTTCATTTTTCTCTTTTATTTTCTGAATTTTGGTGATATTGCTTGATTGTTCTTGAATCTGTGTATTTATGGTTGATTATTGTTCATCTGGTATTGTTTGATGTTATTGAGGTGCTGTAACTTGTTTTGTGGTTTGAATCTAAAAAATCCTTTGAAAATTTGTGAAAACAGATTATTAAGGGGTGTTTGGGTTAACTGCATAAGCAGGATTTGTGGATTGTTGAGTGGTTGTTTATTGTTGGTATCTGTTTTACTGGTATATTTGGTCATTTGTATGCAGGTTTTGTGGTTTGAAACACCTAGATCCATAATAGGGCTATAAAATCAGATTTACTTGATATTCTTGGTTGTGGTTTAAGGGACACCTAGATCTAATCATAGACTAGGGTTAACAAGTGATTAAACTAGGCTAATAACACCAGGGAAAGAGATTTGGATGCTTGAAATTGGATCTGTGGTCAATTAGATCAGCAAAACGTTTCTGCATATTATACTTGTTCTTATCAGTAACTGTTGGTGTTTGATTATGCTTATTCACTTTGATTCAGTGGTTGATTTAAGTTTGTTTGTGCTTATTCATAGTTTATATAGCTTGTGTATGCATCTGGTTGAATTTGGCTGGCTTATTCATGCTATATCTGCTTATTTGTGCATAACTGCTTATTTTCCATATCTGTGCTATATCTGGTGACTGTTTGATTAATCTGGGCTTATTGTGTGAACCAAATTCTGATTTTCTTGTTGATATTGACTCCTTGTGATTCACTGATCACAAGGGTGCCCTTGTTTCCAATTGAATCAAACTAAATCTCTCTAAAAAGCTTGGTTAAATAGTCAAAGCAGTGGGAACTCCTTTCCCCTGCTGCTAGCCACTGCTAGTGTATTTTGGGTTTCAGCTTATCAATAAGCTATAATAGCTTATTTTAACCAGCAACAACTTGGATTTTGTAATAGCTGCTCATTATTTGACCCATTTGTTCATACTGGAGCATTTGGTGGGTTGACTTTAGGGTTTGACTAGAAAACCAACTTAATTGACTTTTTCATAAGTGCTTATTGGTTCATTCTGGCTTATTGGTGTTGCTTATTGGATTTTTATTGATTGATTTGGCTTATTGAGTTCATTTGTGACATTTTGCAAGTTGAATCAAGTTCTGAGGTGCCCTATATCTCAAACCCGACTATTTTGTCTTTTAGTGAAATTGTACTTTGCTTATTTCTGGCTTAATGAGTGTGCTTTTTCAAAATTTCTTTTTACAGATCTCTTTAGTATCCCAAAAGAAGGTTGTGTGTCAAATTAGAGCTTATGGCATTAGCTTATTGCTTAATGGGCTTATTGGCCCAATAAGGATAAGTTGTTTGCTTAATAAGCTGTGATAAGCTCACTTTCAGCTTTTGGGCCTTCAGAGTTTTGTGTTTAGAATTAATTTTTGAGTCAGATTGGGCTTTTCCAAGTCAATTGAGCCAAATTTGACTTTTTGGGCTAAAAAGCCCATTTGCGTTGACTGATTTTGGTTTTGGCCCATTTGAGGGCCTAATAGGGGTATTCTGGTCATTTCACTTTCATTTTCTGTTTATTTAGGTTAAAATAAACTAGTTTGCAAGTTTTTAGAATTTTTATAATTTTTGGATTTTTAATATTATTTTAATATTATTTTATTATTGTTTTTCAAATTTCACATTTTTCAACTTTCTATATTTTTCTTAGCTTAAATACATTAAAATAGGATTTTTGCAACTCTTAGATTAATTTTTATAATTATTTTAAGTTTTTATAGTTTTTAAATCATTTTAAATAGTTTTTGTTAGTCTAAAAATTTCTAAAAATAGTTTTTAATCATTTTAGGTCATTTTAGAGGTTTACCAATTGAAAAATCTTTATTTGGGCTTTTTGATAATTTATTTGATTTTTAGGGCTTTAATTAGCATTTAAAAATTGAATATTTAATTAATTAAAAGGTTTGAAAAAGTTTTGATCATTGGTAAACACTTAGTTTATTTATTTTGATTTTTGGTGATTTTTAGAATTTGTTTTTTTTATTTTAGCTCATTTTACGGTTTTACGTTAAGTCTTCGTAATAATTAATTCCACGCCTTCGTCATTCTCTTTTCTCATCCCCTTCTAACCAATATTAATCTCAAACCAATTACGAATTACTCACACACATATACCTTCTTGGGAAACGAACTTCATTGGGTCATTAGTGCTTGATTTTCCTAAATCATCACTTAATACTTTTCCCTATTTACCCTCCTTTTCCTAAAGGTGTGGTAAAACATTGCAATCACATTACATCTCCAACAATTAGAGAAGAGGGGTGATCCTTCATTGTAGAAGTAAGAACTCCTCCCTCAAAAAGTCTGTTGTCTTCAATCTCATCATCCAAGTTACCAATATCTTCTTCAGACTCTCTTCCATCAATATCTGTATGAACCTCTCCATTTCTGCTTGAAAGTTCACCTTGTTCAAAATTGGAAGAGAAAATATGGTCAAAAGAGTTGTCAACGCCTGAACCAAGGTTGTCAGCGCTGGATCCAACAACGCCTGAAATGGTATTGTCAATGTTTGAGCCATCAACGCCTGAATTTGTCTTGTCAGCGCCAGATTTTCCTTTGTTAGCGCCTGAAGGACCATGCATGTTGTTAACTGGTGATACTTGGGGACCACCATTTTCCTTTCCAGCAGCAGCAGCAAAAGCATCTGTTCATATGGGAATAGAAACATACTCAAGTATGGGAGATGACTTGTCTGCTTGTGATCCAACCTCTTCATTAACCTGTGTACCTGAAACATCAACAACTGGTTCTTCCACAACACTTGAAGTTACCTTCACAATGTCTGGATTAGTAACAAGCATATAATTCAAAGTCCTAGATAGAGGTTCCAAGTCAAACAACCAATTTGGACCACTTTCAGGATCACTAGGTTTACTCTCTAAAAACCTAACGTGTACTTTTTCAAGTATATGTTTTTCCTTCTTAAGGTAAACCCTATATCCCTTGCTCTGCAATGAATAACCCATGAAGTAGCCTTCATCACCTTTAGCACTGAATTTACCTAAGGCATCACTAGTATCTAGTACAACTACATGACAACCAAAAGGTTTAAGAAAACCAATATTAGGTTTCCTTCCCCAAAGTAACTCATAAGGTGTTTTGTTATGTATCTTGTTGACTAATGCTCTATTCTGAACATAACAAGCTGTATTCACAGCCTCAGCCCAAAAAGCAATGGGAACGTGAGCATCAGCCAACATAGTCCTAGCTGCTTCAATTAGGGTTCTATTCTTTCTCTCAGCAACCCCATTTTGTTGTGGGGTTCTGGCAATACTAAGTTGTCTAATAATCCCTTTCTTGGCACAAAAATCATCCAACAGTTTATTTCTAAACTCACAACCATTATCACTTCTAAGCATCTTAACTTCATTATCAGCCTTCTTCTCTATTTGGTTAATAAAGTTAATTAAAGTATCAGCTGTGTCACTTTTCATGGCTAAAAAGAAAGTCCAAGTAAACCTAGAAAAGTCATCAGTGATGACAAAGCAGTAAGATTTACCATTCAAACTCTCTATATTAGTTGGACCAAACAGGTCCATATGCAGCAAGTGAAGAGGTTTAGAACTAGAGTGCGCCTGTTTAGACTTAAATGAGACCTTGTGCTGTTTGCCTTTAAGGCATGCAACACAAGAGTGGTCATTGTGGAAAGCCTTTTCAGGCAAACCATCAACCAAGCCAAGTCTCACAAGTCTGTTTATATTTTAAAGTTAATGTACCCTAGTCTCCTGTGCCATAGATTACTCTCATCAACTGAAGCTTTAGCATAAAAACATGACATGTTATTATTCATCCTAATTCCATTAAGATTCACATTATAAATGTCCTTATGCCTAGGTGTCCTATAATCGATGAATTTCTCATCTGGTATTTTAAAATCCTTGCTCAACACCAAGCATTCAGTATCAGTAAAAAGAACTTTATTTTTGTTATCACAAACTTGTGATACACTAAAAAGATTATAATCAAGTTCTTTTACCAGAAACACGTTTTCAAAACGCAAATTATTGGTGAGAAGAGTTCCTTTGCCTGTGATAGTTCCATATCCGCCTCCAAAGTAAACTTTATCACCATCCTTAATGGGAGTGAAGTTTGTGAGATAATCTTCCTTCCCAGTCATGTACCTAGAGCATCCACTATCCCAATAGCCATAATCATTCACCTGTTTTTGAATGCCCTGCACATAAAGAAAACAAATTAGTTTTCTTTGGGAACCCAAGCCTGAGCAGACTTGGATTCATCTGGTTGTTCAACAAGAACAGACTTAGTTCTCATAACAACAGCTTGTTCATCCCTTTTTGGATGAAACACCCAGTTAACCCCGATTGGTTTTATGATGACCTTTGAAATATAATTAAATCTGTTGCAGGTCATAGAAATCCCATTAGAGTTAGGGTTTTGATCTTCTTAGGTCTCCATGTCAAGCTAGAAGAAGCTTTAGACCCCTTTCCCTGTGGTTGCAAATATTTACCATTATTTGGTCTGGCAACGTTTCTTTCAGCGTTTGATTTGGTCTTGTCAACGCTGTAATTACCCTTATCAGTGTTGAACCTAGGGTTTTCTACAAGAACCCATTGCCTATTAGACCATGTATTGGTCTTCTGAAAAGGTCTTTGTCCATAAGTGTTAGACCCTTTAGTGAAGAATGGGGCTGGTCTAACAACTTGTCGACTTTTCTCCACAAAATTTTTGGGTCTGACAGTGTTTGACCTTTTGTCAGCGTTGACCTTGGAAGCGTTGACATACTTATAGGCTAAATGTGAAAAGCTACCACAAGTATAACAAGCTTTTCTAGACACAACTCTAGGTCTAGAAGAAAAGAAACCTGTTCCATTATCACTAACTTGGCTTTTTGGTGACCTAGTATTTCTATACATTTCTACATACTTAATGCTAGGTTTTCTAACAGAGTTTGAGCCAAGGTCAAAAGTCTTGCCAGTGATTGGGTTTGTTACTTTGATAGGGGTTGACTCATTTGGGCTATCACAAAGCATGCCACCCTTGACAAACAAGGTAGGGTTGGCTTTCTTCCATTGGTCCAAATCAGTCAACTTCTGCCTATATTCTTCTACTGGGGTAAGGACTCTTGGTGGAGGAATAAATTCCTCTTCTTGGAGTTCTAGTAAACCAGTCCAAGATAAGTCCTTTCTTTGGACACCATAGAAGTCCCCAACTGGTGGTGGAACACCACATACTCTTTCATCCCAATCCCAGTCATGTCTCTAGAATCCCTTTGTTTACTAACACATTCTCATAGGGTTTGTGAGGCCTTATCAAATCTCTGAATTTTAAGGTCTACATTATCCTTATTTTTGGTAGCCTCATCTAACGTAACCTGTAATTCAGTATTGACCCTTTCCATGATGTTTCTAATATCAGTACTAGCATTTAAATCATGTTTTAAGATATTTATTTTATCTTTTAGGTCAAACTCCATTTTATTATACTCAGCTACAGTCTTTTCAGTTTGAGTAAGAGCAAGTTGATAGTTAGACAACTTGCATCTCTCATTACTCACATCTGATAACAGTCTTAAAACCTCTTTGTTAAGTCTTTCAGTATTTAAACGACAACCCTTACTACAAAAAGCATCATCATATACCTCATTGTCTGATGAAGATGAGGAATGTTCCATGAGAGCATATTGAACATGCTCTTCTTCTTATATCTCAACAACCAAAGCTTTATCCTCTTCCTCATCCTTAGCCAAATAGCTCCAGTCCCATCTAATACCATCAATTTCTTGCATTGCCATCATGGCCTTATGATCCTGAGCCTTAACAATTTGGCTTGAGGGTTTTCCAGCATCAGATCTTCTTGGAGATATGCATTATCTCATAAAGTGCTAATACAGGAGATTTTGCTTGGGTTCAATTTAATTCTCGGTATCTTCTCGAATCGATCACGGTTCAAAGTGGAATAGTTGTTCTTGGTAACTAAAAAGGGATTGGTTTTCTAATCTACTAAAAAGATTTAATCTACTCAAAAGATTTAAATGCGTGAATGAAATAAAGATTTAAACCAAAAATAGTTAATAAAATAAAACTTGAATTAAAATTAAACAATTAAACAATAAATCAAAAACAGTAGAATAACCTTACTGAAAAATTGCTTGATTCGGAATGTATGCTTGATCCGAAATATCTAAGATAAAAGCTTGATTCGGAACAAGTGGTTCATGCGGAATATTTGCCTTTCATTCGGAATAAATGGACTCATGCGGAATAATTCTGATTCAGAATAAATCTAAGACCTTCATTCGGAATAAAACTGATTCGGAACAAAACTGATCCGGAATAACACTGATTCGGAACAAAACCGATTCGGAATATTTAAGGGAAACCTTGATTCGGAATATTTAGACTGATCCGGAATAAATAATGAAATCACTTGATTCGGAATGAATTACACTGACTCGGAATAATTTAACACAAGAAGCTTCATTCGGAACATTAAAAAAACTGACTCGGAATATTTTCTTAAAAACCTCGACTCGGAATGTAACTACTCATCCGGAATATTTATTATTCCGGATGAACACTTCATTCGGAATAACTGATAAAATGCTTCGTTCGGAATATTATGGCAAAACCCTTCATCCGGAATAAATGGACTTCATTCGGAATCTGGGCTGATGAAAGGTGCGAAGAACAGGGAAAACAATAAAGCACGATTTTTACCAAAATCAACCAAGTTTTTAACCAAAAATTTAACCACAATAACTATTATTCATCTACTAATCATAAACATCAAACCAAAACACTAAAAACATAAAACCCACATACTTTTAAAGATCAAACTCAACAAAATAAAACTTTATGACTTGGAATAAAAAAGAAGAAGATGAACAAGATTAATGGAAGGATGATATTAAATGATTAAGGTTTAAACAATCAAAGAGAAAGATTAAGACTACAAGATTTGTGAAAACAAAAATGAAAATCACCAACACCTTAATGGTGTTGGTTACCCTACGAAACAAGAAAAGAAAAAACTGGAAATGAAAACTAGCTCAAAATGTGTGAAGGAAGGTCCTATTTATAGGTCTTCAAGTTGGTTGGTGAGTGGGCTTTCTCCCTTTCTTCTTGTCTTCTCGTCTTTTCAGAAAAGTTGACGTTTTCGATTTCGACTCGGGATTTGTCGACGAATAAATTCAACTCGTCTTTTAATTTCTTCGTTTAATAAACTTGAGTTCTTCGACATATGTAAATCTTCCATCTTTGGTCCTTTTCTTCGATAAATCTTCAAATAGGCCCATTGACTTCAAATCTTTTGCATCTCTTGGACAATAGACTTCATCTTGAGTCTTTTTCTTTGATAAAACCCGTGCAATCCCATGTTTTCTTTAATATTTATCCGGTTGGCTCTGAAAACACAACAAACACACAAACCACGCATAATTCCAAACAAATGACATTAAATACGCGTTTTGGTCTTGTTTTAGCAAGAAATAAGTGGTAAAAGGATGGGTGTTTTCACACCTATCAAATCCCCTACACTTAACCATTTCCATGCCCTCATGCAATGCTTAGTGATAAAGCAATTATACACTTTTCTCATAATCAATCAACCTTGCCCTTATTAACAATAACCACTACTACTAAAGAGATATATAAAAACTTTGAATGAAACAAAAGGGATAGAAAACCATTTTCACTTGAAAATAGCTATATGGAAATAACTCGCAAAGAGATCTAAGACTTACATTAGGGCTTCGGTGCTGCGAAGATTTATCACCCTCAAGTTTCACGTTCCCCAAACTAAGCTTAAAAACGAGATCATTGTTATTATAAGTTAGCAAAACAAACACTTACACACATGGCTTAATTATATGCTTAAACTCCCTTATTCCTAGGTGTATCTCTTATATTTTATTGTTGTCTTAGAATGATCATGAAGATGCATTTTTGGACTTATTTCGATAGTTTATTTAGGCTGAAAGCAAAGTAGGCCGATTTGATTAATAGATAGCTAAAGGACAAAATCTCTTAAAACTGCTTCTCGGGATATCAAAAAGTTCATATGTTGGCATAACTCGCTTCACGATTTGAGACCTTTCTCGGGCCGATATTTGGCATGTACTTCATACTTCATATCTTGAGAGACGTTCTTGAGATAATGGTCTTCTCTTCGTTAATAGAGTTTCTTCACTTGGAGATTTTTTAGGGATACTCCAACTTTGTTGACCACGACTTCATCATAATTTTTCAATCGTTATTTTGGATTTTGAGATACAACGATCCGCCTCCTTTTCGGACTTGGATCTTTTTATCCTCATACCTTGTTAGGGTCTTTTCGGATAGACTTCTCCATGATCTTTATGGGAGTTGATTGCTTTTCGTCGTGAGTCTTGATCCTTCATATTGATTTTGGGAATAATGCTTTTCACATCACCTTGGATCTTTAGCAATAAAATGGAATCCTCATGCCTTGTTAGGGCCTTTTCGGACTCGCCAATCTTCGCTCCCCGCTTCATAAGTTATGCCTTGGCTATGAACTCTTATCATTACCGAGCAACTTTTAAACGATCTTGGGCTAGAAGCTAAGTTATTCAATAAAATCGTACGACCTTACTTATTGCAGATAAATTATTAGCAAGTGATGGGAGAATAGGCAAATAATCACACCAAGTGTGCTTGTGCAAGATTACCGACTTATAATTGACTCTATCATTTCTCGTTCTTCACAATTTAAAATCTCAAGTAATGAGACTCGTGGATGCTTAGCCTAATAAACCAATTAAGTCTACATGGTTAAGGATACTTGCTAGAATAAACTTGGACAAGTCTATTCGGGTTGAGTCAAAATAATCGCAACGGGCCTAATATGTCAAAAACTTCTAAACTTGCTACACCACTTTATTAATATTTTTGACTTTATTGTGGGATATATACATATGAAAGCAACGATAAAATTTTTAAAAATTACGACTATATGGCCAAAGTTAATTAAAATTTTGAAAAATGCTGAAAAAGATGATTTTTCGGTTAAATGAAGGCATTTTAATGGAAAAGTCCACTTAAAACTTCGATAGAAGTCTCCCCTACACTTAATATAAACATTGTCCTCAATGTTTAAGCATGTGGGAAAAGTCTCCCCTACACTTATGACATTGTGCACGTTGGTTAAATCAAGCTAAGGAAGAGACGACTAAAGTGATCAATTTCAAATGTGAGTATGAAAAAAATTGAATCACGATAGGAGAGAGATAGAACCGGATTGCGGATAACACGGGAGCACGGTTCTTCAAAGGTTCCAAAAGTGCATTCGTCACTGTAATCACATCACCACACAAACACAAACAACCTATATAGGTCCCCCTACACTTAGGAGGTAAAACGGAAAAGGATAGATACTCGGGTTGCCTCCCGAGGAGCGCTTGTTTTTGATAACCGAGTCACGAGCCTGACTCGACCCAAAATTAGTTCCTGGGAAACGTGGTGAGGGATGGAATCATCCATGAAAGATGTCCTCACCAAAGTACAACTTCACTCGTTGGCCATTCACCTTAAAATTAGGTCCATTAGGTTGAGCGAGCTCGAGAGTACCATATGGAAAAATTTGGGCAATGGTGAATGGGCCGGGCCAACGAGATTTCAGCATGCCTGAAAAGATTTTCAACCGAGAGTTGAAGAGTAAAACTTTGTCTCCAACTTGGAACTCTCGGTTTTTAATCTTAGAGTCATGAATGAGCTTAGTCTTTTCCTTATAGATCAAAGAATTTTCATAAGCCTCATTCCGGAGTTCATTCAGCTCATTGAGTTGGATTTTGCGTAGGTCACCGGCTTTGTTGATGTCGAAATTAGCCCACTTCAAGGCCCAGTAAGCCTTGTGCTCCAACTCAATGGGGAGGTGGCATGCTTTTCCGTACACGAGACGATATGGTGTACAACCAATCGGAGTCTTGTATGCGGTAAGAAAAGCCCATAGAGCATCATCAAGTTTATCGGCCCATGAGGCACGATGCTCTCCCACAGTACGTTCAAGAATTCGCTTTAACCCTCGGTTAGAGATTTTAGCCTGGCCATTAGTTTGTGGGTGGTATGCGGTGGAAAGACGATGATTGACACCATACTTAGCCATGACTCTTGCGAATTGATCATTGCAAAAATGAGTCCCGCGATCACTAATAATGGCACGAGGCACACCGAATCTAGCGAATAGCGACTTCAAAAAGTTACAAACCACCCTTGCGTCGTTAGTGGGTAAAGCTTTGGCTTCAACCCATTTAGAAACGTAGTCAACGGCTACAAGGATTTATTTGTTCCTTTAGATGAAGGGAATGGCCCCATAAGATCGATGCCCCATACATCAAAGATTTCACATTCTTGTATGAAATTTAGAGGCATCTCATCTTTTTGTGTGATCTTGCCTTGTCGTTGGCAAGCATCACAATGTTTAACCATTTCGTGAGCGTCACGGTAAATGGTGGGCCAATAAAATCCTGATTCAGACACTTTCTTTGCAGTAAAGTTAGGACCAAAGTGACCACCGGTGGGTCCTTTGTGGCAAGCTTCGAGAATGTCTAAAGCTGCCGGTCCATCAACACATCGGCGGATAATCAAATCAGCGCATTGTTTGAAGAGATACGGGTCATCCCAAAAGTAAGTCTTAATATCTTTAAAGAACTTCTTTTTTTGTTGGGATGTTAACCCGTCAATGAGAATTCCACCCGCCAAGTAGTTTGTAATGTCCGCAAACCACGGGGCTTCATCTTGATTCGAATTGATAGACATTAAGGTCTCAAGGGGAAAAGAGTCATTGATCTCTTTGTTCGGATGATCCCCTTGAAAAGGATCCTCAAGTCTACTGAGATGATCTGCGGCTCGGTTTTCAGCTCCCTTCTTATCACGAATTTTGATTTTAAATTCTTGAAGTAGAAAAACCAAGCGAAGAAGTCTTGGTTTGGAATCTTGTTTAGTTCACAAGTACTTCAACGCGGAATGATCGGTATACACGAAGGTAGTGGAGAGCACAAGATAGGGGCGAAATTTTTCAAAAGCATAGACAACAGCTAAGAGCTCTTTTTCGGTTGTCGTGTAATGCAGTTGAGCCCCTGTCATTGTCTTGCTAGCGTAATGGATCGGTTGGAAGTGTTTATTCACTCGTTGGCCCAAAACCGCTCCAATAGCAAAGTCGCTAGCATCGCACATCAACTCGAAAGGCAGCTCCTAATTAGGGGTAACCAAGACCGGTGCCTTAGTTAGCTTATCCTTAAGACGGTTGAAGGCTTCAATACACTCTTTGGAAAAGATAAAAGGAGTATCTTTTTTCAAGAGGTGGGTCATCGGGCGAGTGATTTTAGAAAAATCTTTGATGAATCGACGGTAGAAGCCCGCATGACCGAGGAAACTTCTCACACCCTTCACGGTTGAAGGTGGAGGCAATTTTGCAATAACATCGAATTTAGCACGGTCCACTTCAAGACCGGCTTTGGAGATTTTGTGTCCTAGCACGATGCCCTCTTTTACCATGAAATGGCATTTTTCCCAATTAAGAACAAGGCGAGTGTCTTCACACCGCTTAAGCATACGTTCTAAATTGGCAAGGCAAGCAGAGAAAGAATCGCCATAAACCGAGAAATCATCCATGAAGACTTCCATAGTTTCTTCAACCATGTCATGGAAGATAGCCATCATACACCTTTGGAACGTCCCAGGAGCATTGCATAAACCAAAAGGCATGCGTTTGTAAGCAAATGTTCCGTAGGGACAAGTGAATGTGGTCTTTTCTTGGTCTTTGTGATCGATGGGAATTTGAAAATACCCGAAGAAACCGTCTAAAAAGTAGTAATAGTCATTACCCGCTAGACGCTCGAGCATTTGATCCATGAAAGGAAGAGGAAAGTGATCTTTTCTCGTGGCATCATTGAGTTTGCGATAGTCGATACAAACTCTCCACCCAGTAACGAGACGAGTAGGAATCAACTCGTTGTGTTCATTGGGAACAACGGTTATTCCGCCTTTCTTTGGCACACAATGGACGGGACTTACCCATGGCGAATCCTAAATAGCGTAAATCATGCCGGCATCAAGAAGTTTGATAACCTCTTGTTTGATGACGTCATGAATTCGAGGATTAACCCTTCTTTGGCTTTGGATTGCGGGTTTAAAGTCATCTTCCATGAGAATTTTGTGAGTACAAAAGTTTGGATCAATTCCGCGGATATCGGAAATTTTCCAAGCAATTGCCTTCTTATGATCTTTAAGCACGGCGATAAGGCGAGATTTTTCTTCTTCTTTCAAGTCCTCAGCGATGATGACGGGAGACTTCTTCTTTTCTTCAAGGAACACGTACTCGAGATGGGACGACAACTCCTTAAGCTCTAAATCTGGAGGATTTTCGATGGTAGGCGTAGTCAAATTCGGTTCAGCGATAGCAATATCCTTGGGAGATGGTGGAGAAATATGGTCCTCTTTGAGAAGTTTCTCAATGAGACGAATGTCTTCATCCCAATCGGTGGGAGAATCGTCATATTCTAAGTTCACATCTTCCATGGTTGCTTCAAAATCTTTCCAAAGGAAATCACTTTCTCCAAATAGAGTTAGTGATGGAGAAATAGAGGCAACAGTCTCAACATTGGGAGGAGAGGTAAGAATACTTTTGCAAGCATCATTAAAGTGTTCTTCACAAGCCTCATCAAGAACGTCGATACAATTAACACTCTCGTATGAATAAGGCTGTTTAGAAATCTTACCCATGTTGAAGAGAATTTGATCGTCACCAACTCTCATGATAAGCTCACCCGCTTCTACATCGATGAGAGTGCGACCGGTCCTCAAGAATGGACGTCCAACGATTAATGGAACCCGAGGGTCCATCTCGTAGTCGACTACGACGAAATCGGCAAGAAAAGTGAATTTGTCGACTCCTACAAAAACGTCTTCGGCTATCCCCACTGGATAAGCAACCGTACGATTAGCTAATTCCAAAGTCATTTTGGTGGGGACTAGCTCAGGGAGAGATAATTGCTTCCAAACGCTTAAGGGCATTAAATTGATACTAGCACCTAGATCGGCTAGGGCCATGCAATTCTCTACTCCCGGGAAGTTGCAAGGGATTAAGAAGCGACCCGGATCACCAAGTTTGGTTGGCAATTTCCTTAAGAGAACCGCGGAGCAATTCTCATTAAGTTGGGTATTAGCAATATCAAGAAGCTTCTCCTTGTCACTAAGAAGATCTTTAAACATCTTCTCATATTTAGGCATGTGAGCGAGAGCCTCAGCGAAGGAGATGTTGAAATTCAATTGTTTAAACATTTTGAGAAAGTTTGAAACTTGAATATCATCCTTGCTTTTGAGCTTCTCTTTCCTCAACCTTGAGGGATAAGGTATATCGGAAGAAGAGGAAGGATTTGGGAGAGTAGGATCACTCACATCCTTGGCTGGAGGAGGGGTAGAAGTAAGAGGTGGAGGAATTGGGGAAGTAGAAGGTTGAGGAATATGAGTAGGTGACTAGTTTTCCGTTGTCACAATCACCGGTGGAGGTATAGGAAGCTCGGGTTCCTTGGTACCTTTGCCACTGCGAGTGGTGATTGCTTTCATCTCCCCTCTTGGATTAGCAACGGTGTTACTCGGAAGAGTACCCGAAGAAGAGGGTTGATTACCTTGGAAGAAACCAGCCATCATGTCCCTTAGGTCATTCATTTGACTACTCAAAGAGTTTCTCATATCGGCTCTAAGATCATTCCCTTGTTTCACCATGTCGCCCTTCAAATTAATAATCTGGGTCTGCAGATTCTTCACCAACACATCATTCGTCCGCATGTACGTTTCGACCTCGTGGTTGAAAACGGTGGGTTGAGTAGGAGGAGGTGCTTGATAAGCAGGTGGTTGGTAAGTGTCACAAACGTGAGTTTGGAATCTATTTACTTTACGAGAAACGCGATGGTTCGGGTTAGACTTGTGTGTCTATTGATTTACCCGATTGATTACGCGTATTTTGAGTATGAATTTGAAAATTCTATGAATGACAATCATGAAAATTATTATTTGAATGACTATAATTCGTTTACGTTACGTATAAGAAGTTCCATTTTTTTTAGGATCGACATTTAATTTTATTCAACGTGACCTCATTTAAAAAGTTCGCTACACAAAACCAATATTTTCATTCAGTATATTTAAACTACACATTTAAGAGAATTACCCATCTAATTAAACTGCTACAATCCAAGTTCTACAATACACAATACACATTTAAACTCTCCAAATACAATTTCACATTTCTTTACAAAGAAAAAGGAAAACATAAGTATATCACCTCTTTGTGAAGATGCAAAATCCGGACCCCCCCCCTCTTGTTATACTAGCCACATCTGTTTCTCCTTGCATACAACAAAAACTCACACATCCAAATGTACATGGTACTTTACCAACCCAATTAATAATAGTACTATGTGTCTCCATCTACCTCCTTATCAAACTGGGTAATCTACAAAACCACCATAGTTTTCAAATTCAAAAGTGTACAACCATCCTCCCATTGATGGGTCAACATGGAGACTTGTTCTTTCTGACTTTCACTTCTGCCCTAGACGAACCCCAGGAAACCTTTTGCTTTTCCCATTGATAACCCTCCAACCCATGGTACTTACATAGTTACAAACTAATGAGATATCTAACTAAATCCTAACTATGTCTTGAAACCCTAAACATATTCACTCCCTATAAATAGAAACTAATAGTTTCCTCTAAACACCATTACAACTCACTTTAACACTCACATTCCCACCTTGCCCTAAAGCTTTCTAAACCACTGCCTAGAGAAAGATATCATAGAAGACTTGTAGATTTTGATATCAAGTGTAGACGTTGTGAACCTTGTCCTTGTTCAATCGTCAACAGACATCTTAGGACCTTTTGTAAGTCTTAAAACCTCACTCATATATAGTATTGGTTGATATTAATACTTGCAAAAACGTTTTGACAACTTGAACTACTTTGAACTATGATACAAGTCATGGTTTGGGCTTTGATGTGATACTAATGACCTAAAGCTGTCTAGGAACAACTAAAGAGACCCACTAACGAGTAAACAAATGGAGTAAACATATGTGAGGGTCGAATATAAAATAAGAAGTATGGTGCTATGTTATAAAACATATATGATCTTATATAGTGAACGGATATGACTCGATACAAATAGGCTAGGTTTAAATGGAATGCAAAGATGATTTTATGTGCTATAAAGCTCGCATCATGTGTTTGTAAAACCACAGTTATCTTTCTTTTTCTTCATGCCTCCATAAGTGTGATCGTATGCATATGTGTATGTTTCCATGCATGAGTAATACCAGATATATAAACCATTAACTAACTAGACTTCAAACACAAAATGAGGGTGGGTTTGTGTGCAGTCATACCACCGAGAGTAACAAAACAATACCAAACCTTCAAAAGTTCCTGGTGGGCTTCGTGAGAGTGTATGAACGAGCAGGAAAGAGCAAACAAGAAGGTGGAACTTAACTAAAACAGTAACAAGAAACCTAGCCTAAGATAGGAAGTATTATGGGCATAAGGTTTAGTGTCATGAAGAACAAACAAATAGTATGATGTATATATAGTGAGTGTGTAGCTGCTACTAAGAAAAACAAGGAAATGCCTAACTGTTAATGTATGTTCCATGAATGTACGCTATTAACAAAGACTAGCAAATTATACTTTCCAAATGAGTTGTGTGGTACTAGTGCATGTGTGTATGCATAACCAGGAAGTAGACATCAACAGAAAGGAAATATGGGCATGTGTTATGTTGTATAATTTTATGTGATTACTAAGAACCTGAGACTCCCACTCTCGTTGCATAAGGTTACTGTGAGTTGCCCCTGCTACGTGTGTGAGACTGAACATAAAGGGGAAAACGAACCAAGATATGTTGTCATTGTATGTAATGCCAAGTAGGTTAGTACCAGGCGTAAGTATAGTCTCAAGTGGTGTGTGTTCATTTAATACCAGCAGGAAAGACAAGCAAAAAGAAAAATTAGTTACTCCTATTACTGTACATAATATGTGCAAAGTCATGGCGTGTGTCTATGGGTATGTGAGCTGTCGAAATGAGCAAGTGAGATAACCCAACTTGGTGTGTGTGATAATATAAGTAAACAAAGTATGAGAACAAATGGGGCCCTTTCCTTCCCCTCTATTTCGTGTAAATGTACAAACAAGGCAGAAAGTTAAATAGTCAAAACCAACTGGTGTGCTATGTATATACGCTACTATGTTCCTAATATTGTCATGCTACGTATCCCATGTATGTATGAAAGGCATGTAAGAATAGTATGGCTTGGGTACAGTAGGTACAAGAAAGGAATTTCCCATTTTGGCCATATAATATTTCAAGTATGCGCATGTATGTATGTATATGTGTATAATAAAATGGTAGCAAAGTAGGGTCTCCCTTGGTCTTCCTTTCGAGTGCAAACAAGAAAACAAAGGACAAACAATATCATATAATTGGGCAAGTAAATAAATAGGTGTGTATGTACAAATGTGAACACAAAGCTAGCATTTTCCTTATTTCCAAGATGACTAGATAGCACATGTAACATCATGAGTTTCGACCCATGGATCCAACTTCACGACTGATTTTAACCGACCTAACGACCTTCGCCCAAAGATCTAAAAACATCTTATGAAACGCGACCCGGCCTAGTTTTCAAAACGACTTTCGGTTTGTCATAAAGTCAAGTAACGAAATCACAATAAATTTCCAAAGTTGGCCGATTTCCACTTGTGTAAAATTGAACTTTACATGTTGTATTTTATGTGTGAGTGCTCTACTTCACGTAATTGATTACTAGACTTAGAGACTTCATAAAAATATGATATTCATCAAATATCGACGACCTCGCGGCCTAGTTTTTATAATGAGAGTCTGTTTATTTTTCGGACTATTATTGAACAAGTTATCGAGACCCAAAGTTGACCCCGTGACTAAAAAGGTTGAACATGAAAAATGTATGAAAACATTTTTATAAATCAAGAGCAAGTATAAATTATCAACCAAGTGCATTGTACGTTATTATTTATTTTATTTAGCCTAAGTACGAATATTTTACTTAGGTTACGAGTAGATCGTCTGCGCATTGTTTTGCGTGCCTTGATATTCCGTGCTATCTTTGTTGATCATATTCACTGCTTCATCGAGGTGAGTTTCATAGCCCCACTTTTAATTGCTTTAACTATTTTGGGGTGAGAACATTGTTTTTTTTAACGGATGAACATAAGTGCATTAAACTCCTACGTTTGCCTACATGATGTCTAAGTAGCGATATCCCTAGATGCTTTAGCCTACTATCGTGAACCGTTAATTACTTTGTGTAAGCGCGAATGTTATGGATAGATCTATCGGGACTAACCTCCCTATCTAATTTGGTTGTGTGGCCAAAGTTAGATACACTTACATTTGAGGATTTACAAATGCTTCGGGATAGGCATTTGCTCGGGCTCTTATTATTTCTTGTTGGTTGAGGTTAACGCTTCGGTGTCACGAGCTTAGGCGTAGGTGATTAAAACGTATACTCTTGATTATAATCTTGTATTTGTTATAAGATTATATGCCGGTTGCCTTGGAAAATCTTATGGTTCATCACACTATTTAAACTTAAACCTATGAACTCACCAACCTTTGTGTTGACGCTTTAGCAATGTTTTTTCTCAGGTATCAAGACGGAGGAGTGACGTGGTTATGCATGGGAGATTTTTAAATGAAAATGGTCGTGACTAGTATATGGATATTTGGATCAATGTTAAAGTCTTTTGAAACAATGTTTTATTATGATCTGGTGTAATTCGCTTCCGAAACAAGCTTTATGCTTTTAATTAAATTAAAACAACTTTTAAATAGTCGTTCTTTGTATCTATGTCTTTTGATAGTCATGACCGTCGCACCCTATTGTGTTGTATTACTCTGATAAATTGGGGGTGTGATAGATTGGTATCAGAGCCTGGTTATAGAGAACTAGGTTATTTTATAAAACGATTTTTATAAACGTGAGTCAAAATTTAATTTTTGGAAAAATAATTCTAGACTATAACTAACTCTCAAAAATCTCCAAGAACCACTTCACTCCGCGTCTTCGATACAAGTAAGTTGTGACTTGAGATAGTATATGATTTTTGCAATGCTAAGTTTTGAATTTGATTGTTAAGTGTTATTAACATTATGTATTCCTTTCCCATGTTTGAGTGATAACCATAGGGACATGTAATAAACCAATTTTTTTTTAAAAAAAAAACATCCTTGTATGGATTATTACGATACGCAAATGGTTTGTGCCATATTCATTTGAATGGTTTGTACCATCTTTGTTTAAATGGTTTGTGCCATATTTATTTGAATGGTTTGTGCCATCTTTGTTTAAATGGTTTGTGCCATATTTATTTGAATGGTTTGCGCCATCTTTGTTTAAATGGTTTGTGCCATATTTATTTGAATGGTTTGTGCCATATATATATTTTCCTTTGAGATTAAACGTACGCATACTTATATTTTAGATAGTCTGCGGGACTATTATCGACTATCGAAACGTTTTGTGTTTCATATCACTGTACGCCGAATTAAAGATATCGCCATGATTCCTAGAACGAAAACTATATGAATATATTTATTTACCATGTGTTTGGTAGTATGTTAATTAGTAGTAATACTTGAATCAAGCGATACTATTATAAATGTCGAGAGGAGCAACTATTTATTGGGTTCGATAAATCGTTACTCCACTAAACATTTAGAATAGACTCGGTTGAGGAAAGGTGACCTACGTTAAATAACGGTTTCGAAATTGAAATTGAATGCGACCGAGGAACGGCGACGACGTCACTATTTAAGATGACATATGATGATAAAACACTTATTACAAGTATTACTCTTGTAATGCCCCAAAGAATACTACAATTCAAAGAACGAATAAATTTCGCAATATATGAACTATCCATAAATACGCTGATGCGTAAGTCAAATGGTTATCGAAGGAAATTTTTATTGGAAATAAATTACGCAAAGATGAATCAAAGTTTTTATTAGTCCATTGGTTGCGACTAAGTTATCATGACTTTATTTTAAATTTCGAAGTTACGATATCGATATAAATTAAAGGGTTTACCCTTGGTTAAACAATTATGCCAATTTTTACATCAAAGGGATTATCGCGTTGCGCGATATTTGAGAACCCCAGATGGGAAATGCAGGCCTATATTGATATCTTAAATACAAGGTATAAATATATAACAATGACTATAAAGTTTATCTAAGATTGCGAGCAAAACGCTAGACGAGAGCAAGATAAACGAAACATATAAGATATAACGGAACATATTCCAAAATCAGAGAAATTCTTGTGATAAAATTTAGTAATTGCTCGAATTGAAAAATTTGAACGATTACGGATTAAAAACATATGGAACAATTCTTGTGATGAAATTTTTGTGATAAAATTTTAGTACTCGACTCGTTTAAACCAAATAAACAATTTTTCAAGGTGTAAAAATTGTCGAAAGTGTACGAACTAGAAATACTAAGTTAAGGAAAGACTATTGAATGAACAAGAACTAGTACGGGCTACGTAATAGCCATAAGCCGACTAAACCTCGAAAACATACTTACTCGTCCGAGTTGCAAGTAATAGACGTTTAACAAGAGGAAGTTGCACAAAAATAAACGTCGGAATAGACCTAAATTGATGAAAGAATTAATTAAGGATAATTGTATTTATCCATTCGTGCATAATCACTACTAAGAGAAAGTAAAAATAATAAGTATGTGGAAGAGCATGTTAGAGGACTTTAACATTCCACGATTCACTTATTGTTTTCTATATAAGGACTACTTGGACACTTAAGTAGACTTATGGATCGATGTACGAGAACTTACTCTAAATAAAAGAAAATTTACAAGACATCATACAACTCGTTTCTATTTTGGAGAACCTTAGAAAAAAATACTTCGTTTCTACCTATCTAATAATGGTCGTTTTACATTTGGTGACAGGCGAAAAAGGAAAGATGTCTCTCATTCCATTTGTCATTCTGCCATCTGAATCCGACAAGGAAATTACCCCCATCCGGATTGTAATCACGATAAATTCGGATGATGAACAGGATTCGCCAGTCATGATGCCAAATGTCACTACGGGATTTCCTCCCATCGTCCCAAATAATTCTAGTACTACTATGCCAATCTCCACTCCTATGCCTTCAACAATGCCTGAAACTTCTAGGAAAAGAAACCGTTCTTCATCACCACCACCTAATGTTACTCATTCCCCAGAAAATGAGCCTACTTCAGAAGCACTCGGATTCGATGCAGAACACCTGATAGGCCGTCTGGAGGATGTAGAGGGTGATGTGGATTACCTTATAGATCAAGATGAGGACAAGGACTTAGTGATAGCCGAGTTACGAGAGTCTCTTGAGGCTGCTGAGTCTGAGATTGCAATCTTACAAATGAGGAACGAAGATGCCGAGGCTAGGCAGGCTGCGGATCATGCTCAGATTCAAGAAATCCTACACCACCTAGGTCTTTAGGATTTTCTCGCCTTTCTAATAAAAGTATGATGTTTTGTAATAAATGTATGACGTGTTGTCAAGACTAAAAGAAGTCATTCATTGGTTGAATGAAATTTTGTACTCTAAGCTCCAAAACTATGTGTGGAACGCAGTTCCAGAACGAAGTATATGAACTTTATGATACGATCCCTTGATAATTGTATTACGATAATCGTAAAAAAAGTTTGGTCAAAAATTGAACAATCGTAAGAATTGATAACAATGAAAGAACTAACAAAAATATACATCGTTTGTGCGATAATGTACACAGAAAATTTGAAATGACGGAACAAGGATGCAACGACCTCAAAGAGGTCATCACTCGTCAATACCAAAATGCCATTAGGGTCGTTGATGCGTTTGAAACTAGAATCCGCACGGTTGACCAAACCATGGATCCTAGTGTTTATGAAAAGGCTAAGGAAACAAGTGCTACTCCGGTTAACACTTTTGGACCTAGAAAGACACTTTCAAAAACTAAGGTAAATCATACCGTTAGTGGAAGAAAAGGGCCTTATGAGAGGAGATGCTATATGTTGAAGAACCACTCAAGGTTTAACACCATGAAGCAAGGTGCCAGAAGGTTTAACCCTCATTCTATGACTAAACCAAAGAATCATTCGTGGAAAGCGCCACGTGTTCACCAAGGAAAAACCTTACCACCCTCTACTTGTTGTGCAAGGACAAATTTCCGGGAGGATGTTCCTAAAACAACTCCCATTTTGAACAAGAAGTATCTCGGCAACCTTCCATATTGCCGCAAGTGTGACTACCACCACAAAGGTAGTTGCACGAAACATTGCATGCTTTGCGATGAATTTGGGCATTTGGAGGGTGATTGTCGAGTGGTAAAATCCCATGAGGACTATATGAAGAAATGATACATAGAGGAATGCCGTTTAAGACAAGAAATACTTCGAAAAGGGAAAAGGAATTGCCCAAGAAGGAAGCCCGAGAGTAAAGAGCGTCCAATACCCTACCAACGTTTTACACCAGTTGTCTGTCAAGAAAGATGCACCGACAATCTACAAGTATCAACCCAAGGGTTTCTACCCTCGTCATGGATAGAGCGTGGAAATTTATGTATTATGAACTACCTTACTTTTATGCAAATCAAGTGACTCGACGTCCGTCGATGTTACCACCAACGAAACATAACTATGTAACCGTACTCCATGTCTTCAATTAAATTGTGTTGTTTTATTCTTAAATCACCGTTTGTTTAACCAACGAGAAAATTTTATTTTAATGTGTCGGAGAAAAATTCATCCACCAAAAAATTTTACTACAAAAAAAAAAAAAAAAAAAAAAAAGAGATCTTTATTTTGCAATATTTTTCTTTCCTATTAAAGAGAAATAAATAAAGTACTTTTTTTTACTAAACGATTTTTGGAGAAATATTCTTTGGAAAATATCAGAATTAATTTTTTTTACTATAAGAAATCACCATCGAAAACACTTATTAGTGGGAATAATAACAATTGTAATACTTTAAGTTAGAAGATTAATAAAGGTATTATTAATCAAACGCCGCAACTAACAACGAAATATTGTTGGTAAGAACTACCATGTAAAATTTTGGAACCTGGTTTGACGACTAACTCAATATGGAGAACAAAGACTATTGATAAACTCGACGAGAACTAGTACGAATAATTATGGGAATTATTTCGTCAATTATGAAAAGTGAGCATTGGTGACAAATGAAATGCACTATGAACTAACTTATTGGTTATGAAAAGTGGATAATGGTAACAAACAAAATGCACTGTGGACTACCAATATATAATTACAACCTCAAAGAGTCAAACTGTGATGAAAAGGAGGATGCAACCGTTTGTCCCGAGACGTACGTAGCCTGATCAACTACGTATGATCGTGGACGAACGCGAGTATGCTCATAGTAGTCATCTTAAAAAAACGAAATATATTAGTAGAATATATTCAAGCTGCCCTAATTATCAAAGAAAGATTTATCATATGCTACGAACGTCGAACATTTTTATACCGTCCTAGTATAATTATCTTCTTCACCACTATTTCATACAAGAGCGTATATGACACGTAAATACTAAGAGCGCCAATTGATTTTGACGAAAATTAAACACAAATAGATTAGAGTTGGAAAAGCGAAAACAACTTTTAAATAATAATGAGAAGAACGAAAAGTCATTTGAGTAAAATCCAAATTTAACGGATATCCAGAACTCGCCATAACATAACCCATGTTAAAAAACAATTGGGTCAATATAAGCGTGCTTCCGTATATGATTGGAATACCGAAGCCGTCTGGACAAAAGTCTATTTTACCTAACGATGTTTGAGCATCGCACCATACTCATAGGCTTAAGAAATATTATATATTTTCTTCATAGAAGGAATCCGAGTGAACTGTGATTTAAATGTATTATTAATTGTGCACTCGTTTATCTCTCCATGAAAAAGGAGATAAACGAGGAGGAACACAAACTAAGTTGAATAATTAATGAAATTATCTAATATTGAACGTCACATAAAGGGAAGGAACATCTTAACCACCATGTGTTAGATTTTTGGGAAAACGATACAAGAAACCTTGACGCATACGCTACTTATCACTACCAAGTAGGAGGTTAATGTGAACGGGATTAATCAAACTATGTGGAATGATTTTCAAATGTGCGATATATAGTCATCTAGGCGAAAAATGACGATACGCGACACTTTAAGGTGGAAGTAATACGTGGGACCACACGAACGTTAATAATGAGAAAACTCACCAAACAAAACCGACGTCAAGAAAAATTTGACATACAAGAAAAGACTTAGAGAACGCTATAGAACCATGTACAAGTCGGAAGAAATTTTTGTTCATTTTCTTTTAATCCTAGCAAGACTCTTCTCATTTTAATCTTAGCAACAAACTAAAGAAGAACGAACGCATTGAACACCATGAAAGGAAGATAAAAATTTAATTGACCTCTTGTTTTGATAACGACATCGACGTGCTAGTTTTGAGGACAAAACTCAATTTAAGGGATTACGAATGTCACAAACGTGAGTTTGGAATCTATTTACTTTACGAGAAACGCGATGGTTCGGGTTAGACTTGTGTGTCTATTGATTTACCCGATTAATTACGCGTATTTTGAGTATGAATTTGAAAATTCTATGAATGACAATCATGAAAATTATTATTTGAATGACTTAATTCGTTTACGTTACGTATAAGAAGTTCTATTTTTTTTAGGATCGACATTTAATTTTATTCAACGTGACCTCATTTAAAAAGTTCTCTACACAAAACCAATATTTTCATTCAGTATATTTAAACTACACATTTAAGAGAATTACCCATCTAATTAAACTGCTACAATCCAAGTTTTACAATACACAATACACATTTAAACTCTCCAAATACAATTTCACATTTCTTTACAAAGAAAAAGGAAAACATAAGTATATCACCTCTTTGTGAAGATGCAAAATCCGGACCCCCCCTCTTGTTATACTAGCCACGTCTGTTTCTCCTTGCATACAACAAAAACTCACACATCCAAATGTACATGGTACTTTACCCACCCAATTAATAATAGTACTATGTGTCTCCATCTACCTCCTTATCAAACTGGGTAATCTACAAAACCACCATAGTTTTCAAATTCAAAAGTGTACAACCATCCTCCCATTGATGGGTCAACATGGAGACTTGTTCTTTCTGACTTTCGCTTCTGCCCTAGACGAACCCCAGGAAACCTTTTGCTTTTCCCATTGATAACCCTCCAACCCATGGTACTTACATAGTTACAAACTAATGAGATATCTAACTAAATCCTAACTATGTCTTGAAACCCTAAACATATTCACTCCCTATAAATAGCAACTAATAGTTTCCTCTAAACACCATTACAACTCACTTTAACACTCACATTCCCACCTTGCCCTAAAGCTTTCTAAACCACTGCCTAGAGAAAGATATCATAGAAGACTTGTAGATTTTGATATCAAGTGTAGACGTTGTGAACCTTGTCCTTGTTCCATCGTCAACAGACATCTTAGGACCTTTTGTAAGTCTTAAAACCTCACTCATATATAGTATTGGTTGATATTAATACTTGCAAAAACGTTTTGACAACTTGAACTACTTTGAACTATGATACAAGTCACGGTTTGGGCTTTGATGTGATACTAATGACCTAAAGCTGTCTAGGAACAACTAAAGAGACCCACTAACGAGTAAACAAATGGAGTAAACATATGTGAGGGTCGAATATAAAATAAGAAGTATGGTGCTATGTTATAAAACATATATGATCTTATATAGTGAACGGATATGACTCGATACAAATAGGCTAGGTTTAAATGGAATGCAAAGATGATTTTATGTGCTATAAAGCTCGCATCATGTGTTTGTAAAACCACAGTTATCTTTCTTTTTCTTCATGCCTCCATAAGTGTGATCGTATGCATATGTGTATGTTTCCATGCATGAGTAATACCAGATATATAAACCATTAACTAACTAGACTTCAAACACAAAATGAGGATGGGTTTGTGTGCAGTCATACCACCGAGAGTAACAAAACAATACCAAACCTTCAAAAGTTCCTGGTGGGCTTCGTGAGAGTGTATGAACGAGCAGGAAAGAGCAAACAAGAAGGTGGAACTTAACTAAAACAGTAACAAGAAACCTAGCCTAAGATAGGAAGTATTATGGGCATAAGGTTTAGTGGCATGAAGAACAAACAAATAGTATGATGTATATATAGTGAGTGTGTAGCTGCTACTAAGAAAAACAAGGAAATGCCTAACTGTTAATGTATGTTCCATGAATGTACGCCATTAACAAAGACTAGCAAATTATACTTTCCAAATGAGTTGTGTGGTACTAGTGCATGTGTGTATGCATAACCAGGAAGTAGACATCAACAGAAAGGAAATATGGGCATGTGTTATGTTGTATAATTTTATGTGATTACTAAGAACCTGAGACTCCCACTCTCGTTGCATAAGGTTACTGTGAGTTGCCCCTGCTATGTGTGTGAGACTGAACATAAAGGGGAAAACGAACCAAGATATGTTGTCATTGTATGTAATGCCAAGTAGGTTAGTACCAGGCGTAAGTATAGTCTCAAGTGGTGTGTGTTCATTTAATACCAGCAGGAAAGACAAGCAAAAAGAAAAATTAGTTACTCCTATTACTGTACATAATATGTGCAAAGTCATGGCGTGTGTCTGTGGGTATGTGAGCTGTCGAAATGAGCAAGTGAGATAACCCAACTTGGTGTGTGTAATAATATAAGTAAACAAAGTATGAGAACAAATGGGGCCCTTTCCTTCCCCTCTATTTCGCGTAAATGTACAAACAAGGCAGAAAGTTAAATAGTCAAAACCAACTGGTGTGCTATGTATATACGCTACTATGTTCCTAATATTGTCATGCTATGTATCCCATGTATGTATGAAAGGCATGTAAGAATAGTATGGCTTGGGTACAGTAGGTACAAGAAAGGAATTTCCTATTTTGGCCATATAATATGTCAAGTATGCTCATGTATGTATGTATATGTGTATAATAAAATGGTAGCAAAGTAGGGTCTCCCTTGGTCTTCCTTTCGAGTGCAAACAAGAAAACAAAGGACAAACAATATCATATAATTGGGCAAGTAAATAAATAGGTGTGTATGTACAAATGTGAACACAAAGCTAGCATTTTCCTTATTTCCAAGATGACTAGATAGCACATGTAACATCATGAGTTTCGACCCATGGATCCAACTTCACGACTGATTTTAACCGACCTAACGACCTTCGCCCAAAGATCTAAAAAGATCTTATGAAACGCGACCTGGCCTAGTTTTCAAAAAGACTTTCGGTTTGTCATAAAGTCAAGTAACGAAATCACAATAAATTTCCAAAGTTGGCCGATTTCCACTTGTGTAAAATTGAACTTTACATGTTGTATTTTATGTGTGAGTGCTCTACTTCACGTAATTGATTACTAGACTTAGAGACTTCATAAAAATATGATATTCATCAAATATCGACGACCTCGCGGCCTAGTTTTTATAATGAGAGTCTGTTTATTTTTCGGACTATTATTGAACAAGTTATCGAGACCCAAAGTTGACCCCGTGACTAAAAAGGTTGAACATGACAAATGTATGAAAACATTTTTATAAATCAAGAGCAAGTATAAATTATCAACCAAGTGCATTGTACGTTATTATTTATTTTATTTAGCCTAAGTACGAATATTTTACTTAGGTTACGAGTAGATCGTCTGCGCATTGTTTTGCGTGCCTTGATATTCCGTGCTATCTTTGTTGATCATATTCACTGCTTCATCGAGGTGAGTTTCATAGCCCCACTTTTAATTGCTTTAACTATTTTGGGGTGAGAACATTGTTTTTTTTAACGGATGAACATAAGTGCTTTAAACTCATACTTTTGCCTACATGATGTCTAAGTAGCGATATCCCTAGATGCTTTAGCCCACTATCGTGAACCGTTAATTACTTTGTGTAAGCGCGAATGTTATGGATAGATCTATCGGGACTAACCTCCCTATCTAATTTGGTTGTGTGGCCAAAGTTAGATACACTTACATTTGAGGATTTACAAATGCTTCGGGATAGGCATTTGCTCGGGCTCTTATTATTTCTTGTTGGTTGAGGTTAACGCTTCGGTGTCACGAGCTTAGGCGTAGGTGATTAAAACATATACTTTTGATTATAATCTTGTATTTGTTATAAGATTATATGCCGGTTGCCTTGGAAAATCTTATGGTTCATCACACTATTTAAACTTAAACCTATGAACTCACCAACCTTTGTGTTGACGCTTTAGCAATGTTTTTTCTCAGGTATCAAGACGGAGGAGTGACGTGGTTATGCATGGGAGATTTTTAAATGAAAATGGTCGTGACTAGTATATGGATATTTGGATCAATGTTAAAGTCTTTTGAAACAATGTTTTATTATGATCTGGTGTAATTCGCTTCCGAAACAAGCTTTATGCTTTTAATTAAATTAAAACAACTTTTAAATAGTCGTTCTTTGTATCTATGTCTTTTGATAGTCATGACCGTCGCACCCTATTGTGTTGTATTACTCTGATAAATTGGGGGTGTGACAGTAAGGAGCGGGTTGGTAAACTTGAGTAGGATTTTGAGGTGGATATGGTTGTCTTTGAGGTGGTTGGTATGGTGCTCGAGGTTGGTTTTGATTGGTTCGGTTAAGGTTTTGTTGTTGGTTAGGATTGGTTGGAGGAAAACCGGGCGGGGAAAGAAAATTGTTTGAGCGATAGCTGAGCAAGTTGCGGTCTCCTTGAGGACGAGCTTGATAACCGGCCGGAGGATAGGTAACGTATGCTGCGTTAACATTCTCAGAAGGATAGTCTTGGGTGGAGGTACATGTAGTGTAAGAGTGAGGACCCCCGCATATTTCACATGGTTGGCTTACAGTATTGACTTGAGCATTTTGAGCGTTGATGCTTTTGGTGTTGTTAGCGGTGTGGGTAGCAAGCGATTCAAGAAGCGACGTAATTTTGTCAAGTCTCTTGTCGTTGTCACTAGTGCTTGCACTAGCGGCATTGGTCCGAACACTCTTGGTTTGCACTCTAGACTTATTCTCAATAATATCCCAAGCGGCATTAGAACTCTTAACCAAAATATTACCCCCCGAGGCACTATTTAGTGAATCTTGGTCATTCATGCTTAAACCATTGTAAAAATTTTAATTTGGTGCACTTTGGTAAAACCATGTTGTGGGCACTTTCTTAAAAGGTCTTTAAAACGGTCCCAAGATTCACTAAAACTCTCATCGTACTTTTGTTCAAAATTAATAATTTCATTCCGCAAAGCGGTAGTACGAGAGGGTGGGAAAAAGTAGTTTATGAATTTGGTCTCTAAGTCCGTCCACGTCAGAATACTTTGTGGCGGTTCTTTTGCAAGCCAATGTCGGGCTTGTCCCTCTAAGGAGAAAGGAAAAAGTTGTAAACGGATTACCTCTTATGGAACACCATTGAATTTGACCGTATTTGTGAGTTGCAGGAACCTTTTGATGTGGTCATAAGGATCATCAATGGTACGCCCCAAGAATGGTTGAGCAGAGACCATTTGAATAAAGCGGGATTTGAGCTCAAAGTTGTTGGCTGCAATCGCGGGTATGACAATTGGATCGTTGTTTCCCTCTATATGTGCTTGCAAAATTTCGATCATAGGGCGATTGTCCGGTAGAGGTTCATTGTTGTTATTATTCATGTTGTTTTGAGGTGGATTATTATTGTTGTTGTTGTGTACACCGGCCATGTCTAAGTTATCGAGAGTCTCGGGCTCTTGATAAGACGTTGATCGAGTGCGCATGCACCTGCAAAAGAACTAACAAAGCAAGAAATATTTTTGGTTTTTTATGTTTTTTAATTTTTTTGTATTTTTGAAAATTTTATATTTTTTAGGGTTTTTGAAAATTTATATGAAAAAGTAACGTTCACGGTGAACGGATCCCAAAATCCAATTTCTCACAAAAAACTGTTAATCCTTACGAGAAGAGCCGGCAGCGGCGCCATTTAATACAGGAGATTTTGCTTGGGTTCAATTTAATTCTCGGTATCTTCTCGAATCGATCACGGTTCAAAGTGGAATAGTTGTTCTTGGTAACTAAAAAGGGATTGGTTTTCTAATCTACTAAAAAGATTTAATCTACTCAAAAGATTTAAATGCGTGAATGAAATAAAGATTTAAACCAAAAATAGTTAATAAAATAAAACTTGAATTAAAATTAAACAATTAAACAATAAATAAAAAACAGTAGAATAACCTTACTGAAAAATTGCTTGATTCGGAATGTATGCTTGATCCGGAATATCTAAGATAAAAGCTTGATTCGGAACACGTGGTTCATGCGGAATATTTGCCTTTTATTCGGAATAAATGGACTCATGCGGAATAATTCTGATTCGGAATAATTCTAAGACCTTCATTCGGAATAAAACTGATTCGGAACAAAACGGATCCGGAATAACACTGATTCGGAACAAAACCGATTCGGAATATTTAAGGGAAACCTTGATTCGGAATATTTAGACTGATCCGGAATAAATAAAGAAATCACTTGATTCAGAATGAATTACACTGACTCGGAATAATTTAACACAAGAAGCTTCATTCGGAACATTAAAAAAACTGACTCGGAACATTTTCTTAAAAACCTTGATTCGGAATGTTACTACTCATCCGGAATATTTATTATTCCGGATGAACACTTGATTCGGAATAAATGATAAAATGCTTCGTTCGGAATATTATGGCAAAACCCTTCATCCGGAATAAATGGACTTCATTCGGAATCTGGGCTGATGAAAGGTGCGAAGAACAGGGAAAACAATAAAGCACGATTTTTACCAAAATCAACCAAGTTTTTAACCAAAAATTTAACCACAATAACTATTATTCATCTACTAATCATAAACATCAAATCAAAACACTAAAAACATAAAACCCACATACTTTGACAGATCAAACTCAACAAAATAAAACTTTAATACTTGGAATTAAAAAGAAGAAGATGAACAAGATTAATGGAAGGATGATATTAAATGATTAAGGTTTAAACAATCAAAGGGAAAGATTAAGACTACAAGATTTGTGAAAACAAAAATGAAAATCACCAACACCTTAATGGTGTTGGTTACCCTACGAAACAAGAAAAGAAAAAACTGGAAATGAAACTGGCTCAAAATGTGTGAAGCAAGGTCCTATTTATAGGTCTTCAAGTTGGTTGGTGAGTGGGCTTTCTCCCTTTCTTCTTGTCTTCTCGTCTTTTCAGAAAAGTTGACATTTTCGATTTTGATTCGGGATTTGTCGACGAATAAGTTCAACTCGTCTTTTAATTTCTTCGTTTAATAAACTTGAGTTCTTCGACATATGTAAATCTTCCATCTTTGGTCCTTTTCTTTGATAAATCTTCAAATAGGCCCATTGACTTCAAATCTTTTGCATCTCTTGGACAATAGACTTCGTCTTGAGTCTTTTTCTTCGATAAAACCCGTGCAATCCCATGTTTTCTTTAATATTTATCCGGTTGGCTCTGAAAACACAACAAACACACAAACCACGCATAATTCTAAACAAATGACATTAAATACGCGTTTTGGTCTTGTTTTAGCAAGAAATAAGTGGTAAAAGGATGGGTGTTTTCACACCTATCAAGTGCCCCATACGATGACAATTGTAACACTCAACCTTGGATTTATCAAATCCAGCAGTGTCATTTGCATTAAACGTCATCTTCTTCTTGAATCTTCTATTCCATCTGTTTGCTCTTATACTTACAAGAGCCATGTTCCACTTTATATCCATCTCCTCCAAATGCTCATCACTTATTTGCTGAAGGTCCTCATATGTAATCACTGAACCATTGGGTAATGAATCAATGTATGCACACACAATATCCATTTCAATACCAGCAGGCTTAACTCTTGGAGAGTCAATTCTGTATGTGTCAGCGTCTGAATGTGAGGCGTTGACAGGATATGATCCAGCGTTGACACATGTTGATCTAGTAACTGGGTGCATGTATGACTCCTTCTGATCAAACTGACCTTCACTATGTGAGAAGAAGGCCATGTTACCATTGGTAGACTTACTTCCATGATCCAAAAGAGTTTCATTCTCCAACAGCCTTAGTTTGTTGTAGACATCATCAAAAGTAGAACTTTTGTGAGTGTTGTTGGCAAATATAGATCTTGCCTCAATCTTCCATGCATCACCAAGGCTTTTAAGAAAAGTGGCAATAATGTCAACATCACCAATTACTGCCCCCATGAAGGACAACTTGCTTGTAATGTCAAGAAGTCTGCTTCCCACACTACTTAGCTTGTCATTAGATTGAGCCTTAAAAACAACATACTCATGTAAGAGTTGCTTCCTTTTCTCTTCCACAGTATCAGCATTACCACCATAGGCAACTTCAAGGGCTGCCCAAAGGTCTTTTGCAGACTCATAACCTCTGTATTTGTGCTGATTTTCTTGTCCCAAAGAGAGTTTCAGAATGCTTAGGGTTTTCATATCAACCCTTTTCTTTGTATGTCCTCAGCAGACACAACTCTACCATCTTCAGGTTTTTCTTTCTTATCTGCTTCAGAGCATCCTTGAACAGCTGATCTTGTAGCAATGGCATCTGCAATCTTTTGAGCTTTATTGAATGTGTTTCCATATTCAATAATCTCCCAGAGAGTGTAGTCATGGATTTGCAAATATTGCTCAAAGTTGAACTTCCACAACTCAAAATTGTTTGGATATAGCATGGGAATCTTGATGTTGTGATTTGAGGAGGAGGAGGAGGTTACTTCTGGAGTAGACATGATGTTTTTAGGGTTTTGTGAAAATTAGGGTTTTTGGTAGTTTAGGGTTCTTGTGTTCTTTTAGATCAAAGTTTCTCAACAAGTTTCCCTTTGCGATCACGTGTCGGCTGACAATTCTTTATTGATTGTCGGTTGACATTGATTGTCATTATTAATTTTCTAGGTGTCGGCTGACAATTCTATAGTGAGGATTCATTGATTGTCAGCATTAATCGTCCTTGTCTTTATATTTTCGGCTGACCCTAGCTTGTGGCGACTGACATAATTGGTCGGTTGACCCTTCAGAGTTGTTGCAGCATTAAATCGTTTATCTTGTCGGCTGACCCTTGCTTGTGGCGGTTGACATATTTGGTCGGCTGACCCTATCTTTGGTCGGTTGACATTATATTAACATTTGTGCTGAGATTGATTTGTAAGGTTCGTGGTTGGCTGATATTAAGTGGTCGGCTGTAATTAGTTTATTATTTTGTGGTTCGATTGATTATGTGTCGTAGTTTTGTAAGCTATGGTGGATTCGAGCAATGAAAGTAATAAGCCACTATTTACAGGTTGGAATGATGTGGTTAAGGTGTCTACTCTTGAGGTTTTAGTAACGTTAGAGGAGATATCTAATTTGTTTTCTATTCCTTTGAATACTGTGCGTGACATTGAAGTGTTTGCAAATGGTGTTAAGGCAAACAAATTTCCTAAATGGTCTACTTTACCTAAGGAGACCACTATGCTTTATTATGAAGTTTTGTGTGAACGCCATAAGAATCTTACTAGCAGCATTTCTTCACTCAGTTCAGGTGGTTCGAGTGTGCACTCTGCACATATGGCTAAGGAAACAGATGACCCTATTACTAATGTTTCCTCTTCTGGTGATGTATTTTTGGACCTTGCAGCTAAGGCTGCAACCACTAACGGGTTGCAACCGTGTAATCTACATGAGGTTTTGAAATTATTTGGTGTAACGGTTCACACGGTTGGAGATGCGGGTGAATTTATGCATGAGTTAAGAATGAAGAAACATCCTTTGTGGGAATTGATCTCACATGACCGTGCTAAAGAAATTCTGGAGTTACTTTGCAAATTTGAAGCTGATATGGTTACGTCTACTAATGGAGGTATTAATGCAGTCTCTTCTTCGTTTAATTCTGAAAATGTTTGTGAAGGGGTTAATACCTCTATTCCTAGGAAGGTCGTTGAAAAAGTAAATACTCGTTACCACAACACTTTATATGGTTACTTTCTTGGTAAAAGGATTGCATTTCCTGTGGTTGAGTATTTTGCTAAGAATAACTGGGCAAAACATGGTCTTAAGCGTATCATGATGAACGAGAAAGGTTTTTTCTTTTTTCAATTTGGGTCTAGTGAGGGTCTTAATGCGGTTCTGGAAGGTGGTTCGTGGATGGTTCGTAATTCACCAATTTTTCATAAGAAATGGACTATGAAAAGGAATCTTCTAAAGGAGGAACTAACTCGTATTCCGGTATGGGTCAAGTTTCATGATGTCCCGCTACAGGTATTTAAAGAGGAAGGTATTAGTTTAATTGCTTCGTTTCTTGGTAAACTTATTATGATGGATAAGTATACTGATAATATGTGCAAAGAGTCTTGGGGTCGTTGTAGTTTTGCTCGTTGTCTTATTGAGATGAACGCTGATTCGGAGTTTATAGATAACGTTACTATTGGTTTCCCTGATCTTGAAGGCTCTCGTTGTACTAAGGAATTAATTCGTGTTGAATACGAATGGAAACCGCCTAGATGTCATACTCGTAATATTTTTGGTCATTCCTTTGATTCTTGTCCGAAAAATGTTAAACCTACAACGGTTGAAAATGTGACAACTCATGTTGATAAGGATGGATTCCAACAAGTTCAAAGCAAGAGGAAGAAGTACAAAGGTAATTTAGGGAATCAAGTTCCGAGAGGTGTTCCATTGAGTAAGGGTTCCCAAACAGGAAAGACGGTTGCTTTTCGTCAAAAAACTCGCTTAGTTACTACAAGTACGAGTGGTGATAATAGTAGTAAGTTGAATACTAAATCTGGTCAGTTGCAGCAGTCTAGCAATCCTAATGGTCCGAACAAGGGTAAAGCTAAAATGAGCAGTGTTTCTACATCTAATAAATTTTCATCTTTGTCCATGCCTGGTATTGACTAAGGGGTTCAAGTAAGCGAGGAAGATAATGAGGAGGAGGAGGGAGTTGAGGTCGTCTTTGATGAATCGGTGAATCTTCTCAACACTAATATTGGGGCAAGCACTCCTACTGGCTGATCCCATGTTGTTATTTTATTATTTTCCTCGTCACTTTATGTTATCGTCTTGGTTTTTGTCTAGTTTATATATTTCCATTATTCTAGACTAGTTAATGTTTATGGCCTGTCATAAACATTTTGTTTAACAAGCTGCATGTAGCTTGCGGTTAATGTGGTATTTCAGCCACATTCCTTGTACTTCAACGCTTTTTTGGTTCTATTTACCGGGGTCATTGTTACCCTTTTACCAAAAAAAAAAGTTTCTCAACAAGCTCTGATACCACTTGTTGATCCCAAACTTAGATCGATTTAGCTTGTGTAAAGGAGATTAGATCAAGTTATACACGTAGAGAAACTTTGTTGTGTATA
The DNA here is from genome assembly GCA_025667525.1 of Glebionis coronaria. Taxonomy (NCBI): domain Eukaryota; kingdom Viridiplantae; phylum Streptophyta; class Magnoliopsida; order Asterales; family Asteraceae; genus Glebionis; species Glebionis coronaria. Next base: position 236,303,841 of record CM046880.1, read on the forward strand.
AAAAAATTCAAGTATTATGCGGAATTAATACTTAAACAACAACACACAAACAGTTGTAAAACAAACTTTCACTTGATTGATAATAACGAACTTGCTTACAATGAAAGTGTTAAGCGTATGAAAAACTTATATGAAACATAACCGAAAGGTCTTCTTTTATAGACATAAGAAGCCTTGTACAAGAGTCTACGTATCAGCTATTCTAGGTAAAGATAAATATAGAAAATACATTGTGATCCTATCTTTACTAGAAACAAACTAGAAACAAAATACGCGTAGACCATATCTTTCTATCAGTGCTTGTCTTCAACCTATCAACGCTTGACTTCTTCTTGTAAATACTTGATTTGTCAACGTTTGTTTTCTTCTTATCAACGCTTGTTTTCTTCTTGTCGGCGTTCAAGTGCACTGGCTACATTTTATTCCCAACACCTTGCTGACCAAAGTTCTTAACAATGAAGTAATCTCATATAAACTCTTTGTAACTTCCCAGGTAAGCCCAATAAAAATGTTCACCAAGTCTCCCAACCGACCAATCCCAATTCTTGGCCAAAATGTCTTGGCAACGTGCACAGTATATCAACTTTGCATGCTACAGTGCCTCAAGAACTAGAAATTCCAATTCTTACTCACCAGTGGACACAATCTAGAATTGTAGTAAGATTATTCTAAGAATACCCAAAAACCTAAAGGTTTCCTAAACCTCCCCTTAAACTATGATATACATAGTTGCAAAATAAAGAGTGTATGACAAAAAATTATTTCAAGATAGGAATGTAAACATTCCAACCATCATAAATAAACTTTAACACATTCCTTGTAAGCTCCAAAGATCCATAAGAAACTCTATATCCAATGTTACAATGCTCATAATGCCTGTATGATTAGATCAAAAACCACAAAACTAACATGTTGTTGTCATCGGCCATTTTAACACTTGTCAGCGTTTAAATAACCTCTATCAGCGTTAGACAAATAAAGTGGAAAATCTAATACTTTACAAAGATAAATAACACTGCATATCCTGTACATATCTATATAATGATTCCATAAACACATTTAGGTGAGATTGATCATTCAATACTTGTTACCAAGTACTGGAACCTCCCCATATCAAAAGGTTTAGTTAAAGGATCAGCCACATTTTCTTCTGTGTCTACCCTATCTGGATGTATTCAACCTTTTTTAAAACAATCTCTTAGAAAATGATGCCTAATTTCTATGTGTTTTGTTTTAGAATGATGTATAGGATTTTTAATAATGCATAATGTACTGTTATTAGCTACAAATATCTTGGTATGCATAAAATTATACCCTTAATCCAACAGCTGGTTTTGTATCCATAGAACTTGTCCACAACAAGTAGCTGCAGCCACATACTATGCTTCAGTTGTAGAATTTGCCACTACTGTTTGTTTCTTGCATTGCCAAGATATGAGTCTGCTCCCAATAAATTGGCATCCATCAGTTTTGGATTTTCTATCAAACTTATCACCTCCATAATCACTGTCTGAATAGCCAATAAGCTCCAATGGAGAATCTTTAGGATACCATAATCCTAAGGTGGGATAACACCTAAGGTATCTAAAGATCCTTTTGATAGCATGAAGATGACACTCTTTAGGAGTCACTTGATGGCATGCACATGCACACACAGCAAACATGATGTCAGGTCTAGAGGCTGTAAGATATATCAATGAACCAATCATTAATCTATAATGCCTGACATCAACATATTTTCCATCTTCAGTCTTTCCCAAGGGTGTTTCCTATCCATGGGTGTGCTAGCCCGTTTTTCATGAGGAGAAAAACCAAACTTCTTCAAGATCTCAGCCACATATTTGTCTTGAGAGATAAAGATACCTTCTTCATTCTGTTGTACTTATAAACCTAGAAAGAAGTTAATCTCTCCCATTGCGCTCATCTTGAATTTTTTTTGGTAAAAGGGTAACAATGACCCTGGTAAATAGAACCAAAAAAATCGTTGAAGTACAATGAATGTGGCTAAAATACCACATTAACCGCAAGCTACAGGCAGCTTGTTAAACAAATGTTTATGACAGACCATAAACATTAACTAGTCTAGAATGATGAAAAATATAAGCTAGACAAAAACCAAGACGAAAACATAAAATTAGGAAGAAAATAATAAACCATCAACATAGGATCAACCAGTTGGAGTGCTTGCCCCAATATGAGTGTTGAGAAGATTTACCGATTCATCATAGACAATCTCGACTTCCTCCTCATTATCTTCTTCGCTAACTTGAACCACTTCTTCCATTCCAAACTTGGACAAAGTTGAAAATTTATTAGAGGTAGAAACAATGCTCCTTGGATCCGTACCTTTATTCAGACCACTAGGGTTGCTAGACTGCTGTGACTGACTAAATTTAGTATTCAACTTTTTACCATTATCACCACTCTTACTTGTAGCATCCAAGTGATTTTTTGGACGAAAAGCAACAGACTTACCTGTTTGAAAACCCTTGCTCAATGGAACACCTCTTGGGATTTGATTCCCTAAGTTACCTTTGTTCTTCTTCCCCTTGCTTAGCACTTGTTGGAAACCATCACTATCAACATGAGTTGTCACATTTTCAACCATTTTAGGTTTAACAATTTTCGGACAAGTATCAAATGAATGGCCAAAAATATTACAAGTAGGGCATCTAGGAGGTTTCCATTCATACTCAACACGAATAGTTTCCTTAGTAAATCCAGGGCCTTCAAGATCGGGTACACCAATAGTAATGTTTTCCATGAACTCCGAATTAGCATTCATTTCAATTAGACACCGGGCGAAACTACTACGTCCCCAAGACTCTTTACACATAGTATTAGTATAAGTGTCCATCATGATAAGCTTACCAAGACACGAAGCAATTAAACTAATACCTTCCTCTTCAAACACCTGTAGCGGTACATCATGAAACTTAACCCATACCGGTATGCGAGTTAGTTCCTCTTTTAGAAGGTACGTATTTATAGTCCATTTCTTAAGAAATATAGGCGAATTCCTTACCATCCACGGACCACCTTCAAGAACCGCATTAAGCCCCTCACAAGTCCCTCATCTTGAATTTGTTTGTCATGAGCTTGGAAAAGTCTTCCCTCATCTTTGGATTTGATGATCCAAAGATAATATCATCCACATTGTATAAGAAGAAAATTCTTGCCAGTCTCCTTGGTAAAAAGTGTATAGTCTATGGTGCCCCTCTTAAACCCATTTTCCACAAGGTAAATGGATAAAGTACCATACCATGCTCTTGGGGCTTGATGAAGTCCATACATTGCTTTCTTGACTCTATACACCTTGTGTGGATGCTCTGAATCTTCAAAACCTGGAGGTTGCATAACATGCACTTCCTCCTCAATTATGCCATATAAGAAAGCAATTTTCAAATCCATTTGATAAACTGTGAAACCCATGCAAGGAGCATAGGCTAGGAAAATCCTTATTGCTTCAATTCTTGCAACAGGTGAAAAAACCTCTTTATAGTCTATCCCTTCTTCTTGTGTATAGCCCCAAGCAACTAAACGTGCCTTCTTTCTGACCACACTCCCTCTTTCATCCTTTTTATTCCTTAGAACCCAACGTGTCCCAATAGGTCTAACATACCTTAGACAATCCACTAGCTCCCATACATCTTGAATTGCAAAATGGTGAAGCTCATCCTACATTGCTTCAACCCAGCTTGGTTCTTTAAGAGCTTCAAAAATCTTCTCGGGTTCCTTTTGTGACAGAAAACAGGCAAACAAACATGCTTGCACAAGAGGGGTATCTTCCTTCTTGTGAATATTGGCAATGAAACCACCTTGAGTCTGATGTGTTCTCCTTGTTTGAATAGGAGTCTGAATATCACCAAATATTTGGGAAGAAGGATGATTTTTGGCCACCTTTGTAAGTACTCCTCCCCCAAATAGTGAGTTATCATATATAGTGGACTCCATGTTGCCAATATCATCTTCATTTCCACTCCCATCCCCACTTGAATTGACATCTTGATTGGGTATGGGATCTTCAACATGTTGAAACATATTTCTGTTGGAGGAAGAGAACAAATTTCCAAACAGGCTGTCAGCGTCTGAATTCAACGTGTCAGCTAGGGGTGGCAACTCGTGTCGGGTTCGGGTTAGCAGGTTCAGGTTGTCAGGTTAGCGGGTCAGAAATTCTCGACCTAAACCTGACCTATTTAAATAATCGGGTCAGCTATGTCAACCTTAACCTGTTTACACATAGCCCGAACCTAACCCATTTAACCCATATATATATATATATATATATATATATATATATATATATATATATATATATATATATATATATATATATATATATATATATATATATATATATATATATATATATATATATATATATATATATATATATATATATATATATATATATATATATATATATATATATATATATATATATATATATAGAGAGAGAGAGAGAGAGAGAGAGAGAGAGAGAGTGAGGTTATTCTACAAGAAATCTTATAATACAATAAATAAGGTGAATTGTGGAGGTGACATGTGTCATCTTTTCAAATCATTATTCCACATCATATTGCCATATCTTGTCATTTAACTTCAAAACAAATTGAATTTTTTTGAAAATAAATTTCGAAAAAAAACATTTCGTTAATTTTTTTTCGAAATTTAAATAAATAAAAAATTTCGAAAAAAAAATTTCGAAATTTTTTTTTCGAAATTTTTTTGTTCAAAATTATTTTTTCAGAAATATTTTTTCGGATATTTTTTTCAAATTTTTTTACTGAATCACAGTTACATGTTTTACTGCATCAAAGTTAAATTTCGAAAAAAAAATTCATAATTTTTTTTTTCAAAATACTTTTTTCGAATAATTTTTTTGGAAAAACAAAAATTTCAGAAATGTTTTTTTTCATAATTTTTTTACTGCATTACAGTTACATGTTTTAGTGCATCATGATTATAAATTAATGCATTACAATTTTAATTACTACATTATAGTGCATTCACCAATTTTTTATCTATGATGCACAAAAATTATAACTATGATGCGGTAAACTATTACACTAATGCACTAATAATACAAGTGATGACTAGTGATATAATTTTTATTCTCCAACGGAAAAATAATGCATTTACTTATAATGTATCAATGTCATAATTCTGATGCATTAAAATTATAAATTACTACATCACTCGTGATGCACAAAACTTATAATTACAATGCGATACACAATTATTATATTGCACCAAAAATAAAAGTGATACTAATGATATATTTGTATTCTCTAACGGATAACTATAATGCATTTACTTATAATGTATAATTGTTATAATTATGATGCATTAATGTTATAAATTACTTCATCATTCGTGATGCACAAAACTTAAAAATATAATGTACTAGTTATAAATTTGGTACATTATGATTTTTACTTACTGCATCATAGTTATGCATATAGAAAATCAATGTTATATTATTAGTAATCACATGTATTTTTTGTGCATGATAGTTATAATTTGACACATCGTAGTTTTAAATGTGTTGCATCATATATATGAGAATTACACCATAGTAATAAGTTTTGTGAAGGAATTATGATGCAATAACTTAAAACCGTGATGCATTAACTTATAAACATGATGCTCTAAAACGTATAACTGTGATGTGCTGATTTTATTGAATTGTTGTAGCGCATCACACTCCAAATTTCAGTGCATCAAAAGTATAAATATGAGTGTCTTATTCGTGATGCACTAAATTATCTAACCGTGATGCTCTATATTTTTTTCCATAATAGTTTAAAAAAAAAATTGTAAAAAAAATTCGAATTTTTTTTTTTAATTTCGAAAAAATTTTCAAAAAAAAAATATTTCCAAAAAAAATTTTGGTAAAAAAAATTTTGAAAAAAAAATTATGAAAAAATATTTATTTTTTTTAAATTTTGAAAAAAAATATTTTCGAAAAAAAAAAAATATTTTTTGAAAAAAAAAATTTTCGAAAAAAAAAAATTTTGAAAAAAAAAATTTTCGAAAAAAAAATATTTTTGAAAAAAAATATTTTCGAAAAAAAATTATTTTTGAAATTTTTTTATTAAGGAGATGATATGAAAAAGTGATGTGTGATAATGTTGTGACACATGTCACTCCCACATCCATCCCTTCTATTTTATTTATTCTATTATAAGAATTGTTTTATTATATATATATATATATATATATATATATATATATATATATATATATATATATGTATATATATATATATATATATATATATATATATATATATATATATATATATATATATATATATATATATATATATATATATATATATATATATATATATATATATATATATATATATATATATATATATATATATATATATATATATATATATATATATATATATATATATACATGGGTTGGCGTTAAATAGGTTACATGGGTTGAATAGGTTAAACGGATTTTGGGTTGACCCATTTAACAAGTTTTATATACAAAAATAGGCACATTACATGTGTTAACATGCTAAATGGGTTTAGCTTCGACCCGGTTAACCTAGTTAACACGCATGATAAAATATTAATCATTTTTAATATAAGGAAAAAAATCTTAAACGGGTTGTCGGTTCGACCCGCTTAATTTAATTCCAAATCAAACCTAACCTGTTTCATAAACGGGTCAGATAGATTGACCCAAACATGACCCAAAATTTTCTTATACTCAACCCGAACCTGTTAATTTTCGTATCGGTTTCAGGTCGGGTTTCGTGTCAGGTCAGAAATTGCCACCCCTAGTGTCAGCGTCTGAATTGGCTTTGTCAACGTCTGAAGATGCATGCATGAATTCATCAACTGGTTATTCTTGTGGTTCTTCTTCCTCCTTTACAACAGCAGCAGATGCTTGTACAAACCCATCAGTCCATATAGGTATGGTGACATAATCAAATATGGGAGTGGGCTCAACTGCATGTGATCCTTCTTCTTTAGCAACTTGTATACCTGAAATTTCAACAATAGGTTCTTCCAAAACATTTGGATCCTTCTCCACAATGTCTGGATTAGTAACAGGCATATAATTCAAGGACCTAGATAATGGTTCCTAATCAAATAACCAATCTGGTCCATTCTCAGTATCACTAGGCTTACTTTCTAAGAACTTAACATGTACTTTCTCAAGAATGCGTTTTTCCTTCTTGTTGTAAACCCTGTACCCTCTGTTATTCATAGAATAACCCACAAAATATCCTTCATCACCTATTTTCCTAAGGCATCACTAGTATCTAAGATCACTACATGACATCCAAAGGGTTTAAGAAAGTCTATGGCTTCATGTTCCAAAATATTTCATAAGGTGTCTTATTGTGGATTTTGTTGACCAAGACTCTATTTTGAACATAGCAAGCCGTGTTCACAGCCTCATCCCAAAAAGCAATGGGAAACTTAGCATCTGCTAACATGGTCCTAGCTGCTTCTATTAGAGTTCTATTCTTTCTTTCAGCTACACCATTCTGCTATGGAGTTCTAGCTATGCTAAACTCCTTAGAAATTCCCTTATTGACACAAAAGGCATCTAAAATATGGTTCCTAAACTTACCACCATTGTCACTTCTAAGAATTTTAACCTTATTACCCGTTTTCTTCTCAATCTTTGTGATGAAATTAATTAAAGTCTTAGCAGTATCACTTTTTAAGGCCAAAATAAAGTCCAAGTAAACCTAGAATAATCATCAGTGATAACAAAACAGTAAGATTTACCATTTAGGATTTCTATATTGGTTGGGAAAAATAAGTCCATGTGTAGCAAATGAAGAGGTTTAGAACTAGAATGCACACTTTTAGACTTAAAGGAGACCTTATGCTGTTTGCCTTTAAGGCATGCAACACATGAGTGATCATTGTAAAAAGCCTTTGAAGGCAAACCATCAACAAGATCATGTCTCACAAGTCTATTAATGTTCTTAAATTTTATGTGCCCTAACCTTCTGTGCCATAAATTACATTCATCTACTGATGCTTTAGCATAAAGATATGACATATTTTTGTTCATCTTAATTCCTTTTAGATTAACATTGTAAACGTCCTTATGCCTAGGTGTTTAATACTCAATAAACCTATCATCAGGAATCTTAAAATCCTTACTCAACACCAAGCATTCAGTATCAGTAAAAAGAACTTTATTTTTGTTGTCACAAACTTGTGACACACTAAACAAGTTATAATCAAGTTCCTTTACCAGAAAAACATCTTCAAAACGTAAGTTATTGGTGATAAGAGTGCCTTTTCCAGATATATTTCCATAGCCTCCACCAAAGTACACTTTGTCACCATCTTTAATGGAGATAAATCTGCCAAATAATCTTCCTTCCCCGTCATGTGCCTAGAGCATCCACTGTCCCAATATCCATGATCATTGACCTACTTTTGAATGCCCTGCACATAAAGAAAACAAATTAGTTTTCTTTGGGAACCCAAGCCTGTGCAGACTTGGATTTATGTGGTTGTTCAACAAGAACTGACTTATTCCTTGTAACAACTCCTTGTTCATCCCTTTGTGGCCTGAACACCCAATTTATCCCAATTGGTTTAGTAATGACCTTAGAAGGATAATTAAATCTGTTGTAGGTCATAGAAATTCCATCTGAATTAGGGTTTTGGTCTTGTTTAGGTCACCATGTCAAACTAGATGAACCCTTAGACCCCTTTCACATAGGTTGCAAATACCAATTGTTACTTGGTCTAACACAAGGTCTAACGGTAGCTAGTTGTGGCATTTTAATAACAAACTTGGATCTTTCAGTGTTGCGTTTGTTCCTGTCAGCGTTGAATTTTTTTCATGTCAGCGCTGAATTTGTTTTTGTCTGTGCCCAAATTAGGGTTTTCTCCAGGAACCCATTGTCTGTTAGACCAAGTGTTGGTCTTTTGAAAGGGCCTTTGTCCATTAGTATTAGTCCCTTTAGAAAAGAAGGGAGCTGGTCTAATGGCTTGTGGGCTTGTTTGGACAAAAGGTCTGGGTTTGACCATGGTTGACCTATTGTTAGTGGTGGATTTAGAGCCACAGACACACTTATAGGCCAAATGAGAAAAACTTCCACATGTGTAACAAGATTTTCTAGACATAACCTCAGGTCTAGATTGAAAGAACCCTGTCCCATTAACACTTGCTTGGCTTTAGGGTGACCTAGGTTTTCTATACATTTCAGCATATTTAACACTAGGTTTTCTCTTAATTGGTGAGCCAAGGTCAATGGTTTTTCCAGTGGTGGGGTTGGTCACAGTAATAGGTGAAGGTACAAATGGACTCTCACTGAGCATTCCACCATTAACAAAAAGAAAAGGGTTGGCTGCTTTCCATTGTTCAAGATTAGTCACCTTTTGTTGATATTCCTCAACTGGGGGAAACACTCTAGGTGGAGGAATGAATTACTCTTCTCGGAGTTCTGGAATACCAGTCCAAGAGAGATCCTTTCTCTAGATACCATAGAAGTTCCCAGCAGGTGGTGGAACAGCAACATACTCATTCATCTCAATTCCAGACTTGTCCCTAGGGTCTCTTTCTTCACTGACACACTTTTCTAGGGTTTGATTAGCTTTATCAAAATTTTCAATTTTAAGCCCTACATTTTCTATATCCTTATTGGCTTCACTTAACTGAAGTTGCACATCTGCCCTAGATTTCATTAGAGAATCCCTATGTTCATTACTTACTTTAAGATCCCTAGTCAAAACATTAATTTGATCTTTTAGGTCAAATTCCATTTTCTTATATTCCTCAATCGTCCCTTCAGTTTGTGCAAGAGCTATTTTGTAGTTTGCAAGTCTAGTGCTTATGTCTATAACATCTGATTTTAACTTTAAATTTTCTTTGTTAAGTTTTTTAGTGTTTAATCTACACCCTTTACTACAAAAAGCATAATCATATACCTCATTATCTGATGAAGATGAGGAGTTGGCCATGAGAGCAAAGTGAACATGCTCTTCTTCTTCCTTTTCAGCAATCAAAGCCTGATTTTCTACCACATCCTTTGCCATAAAGTTCCAGTCCCATCCAACACCATCAATATCTTGCATGGCGACCATAGCCTTTGGCTTAGCATCTTCAACCTTGATGATTTGGCTTGAATTCTTTCCAGCATCAGATCTTCTTGGAGATCTGCACAACCTCATGAAGTGTGCCATCCTACGGCAGTTATAACACTCAATCTTGGATTTATCAAATCCAGCTGTGTCTTTTGCATTAAAGGTCATCTTTCTTCCAAACCTCTTGTTCCATCTGTTAGCCCTTATGCTTGCAAGTGACATATTCCAATTGATATCCATCTCATCTAGATCAGCATCACTGATTTCCTCAAGATCCTCATAAGTAAATAAGGAACCATTGGGCAATGCAGCAATGTATGCACATAGTGTGTCTAAATCAATACCAGCAGGTTTAAGGCTTGGTGAGTCAACATTGTGTGTGTCAGCGTCAAGATTTAAGCCGCCGACAAAGGTTGATCCACCGTTGACAAAAGTTGATCCAGTAACAGGATGCACATTTAATCCACTAACATATGAGTCTCTTTCAGTGGTTTGAGATTCACTATGTGAGATGAAAGGCATGTTCCCAGATGTTGACTTTCTTCCATGTTCAAGTAGGGTCTCACTCTCCAAGATCTTTAGCTTATTGTAGATATCATCAAAGGAAGCACTCTTATGGGCATCAGTGGCAATAATTGATCTAGCTTCAATATTCCATGCATCACCAAGACCTCTAAGGAATGTAGCAATGATATCAACATCATCGTGTTCTGTTCCCATAAAAGACAACTTGCTAGTGATGTCTAGAAGTCGACTTCTTACTTCACTTAGCTTCTCATTGAGATGAGCCTTAAACACAACATTTTCACTCAAAAGTTGCTTCTTCCTTTCTTTGGCCGTATCTTCACTACCACCATGGGTGACTTGAAGAGCTGCCCAAATATTTTTAGCAGAATCAAAAATTTTGTATTTGTGTTAGTTCTTTGGACCCAAGGAGAGTTTAATGATATTCAAAGTCTTCATATCATTCCTTCTCAAGGCTATATCAGCGGTTGAGATATCTCTTCCATCTTCAGGTCTTTCATTAAGGTCTGCATCAGTTGAACCAGCAGCTACTCTTCTTACTGCAATAGCAGCATTAATCATGGTTGCTTTATCAAACTGATTGCCATATTCAATAACTTCCCAAAGAGTATGGTCATGAACTTGAAGATATTGTTCAATATTGAACTTCCATTGTTTAAAGTTGTCAGGGTCGAGCATAGGGATTTTGAGGTTGTGATTTGATGAGGATGAAGATTCTATGGTAGACATCTTGTTTGGTTTTAGGGTTTCTGGCGATTTAGGGTTTACTGTTCTTTTGGATCAAAGTTCCTCAACAAGCTCTGATACCACTTGTTGATCCCAAACTTAAATCGATTAGCTTTGTGTTAAACGAGATTGAATCAAGATTAACACTTAGAGAAACTTTTTGTATTAAACAAACTAAGTGTTATGCGGAATTAACACTTAGAATAAAGAACAAACAAACAATGTAAACCAAACTTTCACTCTTGATTGATAATGAAACAATGAAAGTCGTAAAACTTGTGAATACTTATTAAACTGATATATAAAACTACGAACCCTACGACGTCCTTTTATAACACAAGGATTCGTGTACAAAGGTCTACCTATCAACTATTCTAGGTAAAGATAATTATAGAAAATACAATATTGATCATATCTTTACTTTAAATATAAAACGTATAAACTAAGTATTGCTATCAGTGGTTGAACATCTTCTTGTCAGCGCTTGAATATTTCTTGTCAGTGCTCATGTGTCAGCGCCTCATTTACTCTTGTCAGCATCCAAATTACTCTTGCCAGCGTCCCAGTGACTTAGCTAATTTTATTCCCAACATATTGTGTTGATTTTAAGCATATATCTCAGGTTTTAAAGATTGCTAGTATGGAGCAGCATGAGGATGGCATGAAGAGGCACAAGATTGAAATTATTATTCTAGATTCTGGGAACCTTATATTGTAAAACTCTTATTTTTCAATGATATATAAAAAAAGTTGATTTTGTCACTCTTTTGAGTTGTTTTCTATTATTATGACTTGTGTTTTATGGAGTAATACCCCATAACAATGTTCCGCTGCGTAAAGGTAAAAATGAGGGTGTTACAGATTGGTACTCAGAGCCATGGTTATAGAGAACAAGAATTAAAATCTTGACTATAACTACTTTTTAAAATAATTTCAAGAAATTCCTCCGTACCAAAGCCAATGCTTCTACAAGAATGATGTAGATGACTGTAATGCTATTCTCCATGATTATATGTAAGTTTATGCTTATTTGATATTATGCCCACGCATAAGAGATATTATGTTTAGACATATACGTTATTATGTTTAAATGTACGTAATATAATATAAATAAGTTATGTTATTTATCGACGTCTTCAGAAATATGTATTCCTATCTTCCTCCTATTATCATCTTATCGGATTCTCAAAGATGAGAGTTCTGCAAGTATTCCTTATGATTTTCCGAAGTATCATATGGATTATTAGATACCTCATAAAATTCATCCAAAAATCAGAAAATCGCAAAAGCCGTTTTTCCTTTTGATGACGACCCTTATATGCAAGTTATACGAGCATATAATAAAGAAATAGATTTTACACGTCGACACAAAAATTTTCCATCAACTTACCCTAATAATTATCTATCACCTATATCTGCAAACTTACCCAAAAATACCTATGAACAACAAATTAAAGATATCCTACCCTACATGAAAGAATTTCCTCCCGAGCGTATTAAAGATCTTGAAGATAAAGTTGAAGGACTTAGGAAAGGCCGAGGAATTATACAACGAGATTTTGAGAAGTTAGAAGGATATTTTGAAGAAGCTAGAGCCAACTTGTAGAGAAGACAGATGATACACGATGAAGAAATTATTCAAGCTCGACTAAAGATTTCTACTCTTGAGTTAGTCATTGAGGACATTCAAATTAGACATCGAGCCAATATACGAAGTCTTTTTGATACCGTCAGAAAACTCAAGAAAGAGAGATGAAGACATTAGAATAGAAGTTGTAAATACTTTCAACTTTATGTCTTTACTTTTATGTTAACAGTGAAGCTTGTCTTGTAAGTTTAAACAGACAAGTTGTTAATAAATAAAAGTTATGTTTTCTCATCTTGTCATTTCATATTTTTTATGAGAAGTAAGAAAATCTCTATTTCTTGGTTTTCTCAAAAAATGATTATGAATGAAATTGCGTTAATTCTGGGAAAAGCATATGCTTGATAAATTATATATTCTTGGAATTTCTGTTATCTTCTATGATAATACGAATTATCAATTAAATGTAACCCGCAAATTCTAATGTAAGGAAACTTCCCAAGTTTTCTAGACATATTCTATTCTCAGATTTTGTCTATCAAAATATTCTTCTGTAGGATATGTGATATGTAAAAGAGAAGCTTGTTCTATAAGACGAGTTTTTACATTTTCTGCTATATTCCTCCATTCCATATCATGGAAAGTTTATGTTACGATTATGTATGAGTCATATCTCTATAAATCCGTGGTAAACTTTGAAATCCTATTTCATAGTTGGAGTTATTATCCTTAGATATGAATGATAATCAACATAGTAAGTTTCCTATATAAACCTAAAAGATATACCTTATATTCGATAAGCATTTATATGTATCCATATACGTATGTGACAAATGTTTTCTGATATGAGTATACCTTGGATTATGAATTATTTCTATTCTTTCCCATTCATTCTAAACCCTAAAAGTATTTGAAAGATTACTGACAATGATGTGGTTACAATCCTACAAATGCAAAATGTCAATAAGAAGAATTATCCGGAAGAAGACTCGATGACTAGTTAGTTTTTGATATCCAAGGAAGAAAAGATGCTATTAGTATCACCCGTTGGATTGAAAAAGCCAATTCATTTTTCTATCATATCAATCGTATTTGAAATTTATAAAATGAAGTTTGCTATGAGAATATAGCACTTCGTTAGTTATCTTGGTAAATTCCTTATGCTCAATCCATTAAGATAAAAGAAGTACATAAGATCGCTAGATTAAATTTCAAATATTTTCGAGAAGATGAAAGAAGAACTCCGCTTTCTACTGATAAAAGGAATTAACCTCGAGACATACACGAGAAAATTTCAAGAGTTAGTAAAGTTGTATCCTATCCCGTAGAATGATAAAAACCTTCATCAAAAGATTTTATCATGGAATTATGTCATAAATTTTATCTGAAAACTTCATCAAAAGATTTTGTTAGAAAAGTTTATCAAGGAATTTTATCAAAGATTTTTAAAGATTACCACTTCCAAAATCCTAATATATTGTATAAAGTCATTAACATATCCCAGAAGTTGATGGACAAGGTAATTTAGCACAATCCTGTGCAAAAATCGGAAAAATCTTAAGCATAAATTCAGTAAGGAAAGAACGTCCGTAAATTCTAATAAATAAGAAACTACTATAACTTAAGTTACTAATCCAATCTACGGTGAATATGATGGAAATTTTATTATGTGTAAGAAATGCACCCTGCATCACACAGAAATTTGCACCATCTGGTGTAGGATTTTCAACATAGTAGATCATTGGACTAGGATTTATAAGGGTAAGTGGCCTTATAAATCATATGTTTGGTAGAATTATTATGTATTTTAAAGAAAATAAAATACCGACTTCTATTCAAGCGTTATCAGTCTATATAGTATTCTTAGATTTTGTAGAAACGTCTTATTTACGTCTCCCTATGAGTTTTGTATCTATACGGAATTAAGAAAAAGATCTGAATCCTATGTAAATTATGATAAGGACTTCATGAATACGCCAAAACTTTGGAATATTCATCTTATCATATTGAACATAAGACTTGGAATTTATAAATAATTAGAAATTGGTAAGAACTTGGAATGTGAAGTATTCCATTTAACTCGAAGAAACATTAAAATCCTTATATTATGCTCTAACAAAAGAAACAGAACATTGAAAGTCATCCGACTTACTAGTTCAACCTGAATTTCCTTCATGAAAATAGGAAAGAACAAATGAGGATTTTGTTACTTCAAATAGACATGACGTCATCTGGGTTATTGTCAATTGTTTTACTAAATATATAGGATTTATCCCTATTAAGAAAATCAATGATATAGAAACTCTGACAAGGTTATGCAAGAAATAATATGTCGACATTGAGAATCAATATGAATCATCTAAGATCGTGACGAGTGTTTCACATCTTAATCTTAAAAGTATATACAAAATACCCGAGGGTAATATGTTATACTTAGTCCATTATATAAATGAAAACATAGGTATACTAATGTATTAACTGGAAGAACGATCCAAATGATACACTACATACTCCATGTATGTATTATAAATTTTGGAAGGACACTTAACATTGGTAAGGTTTCCCGTATAACGATAGTTCTCATGCTAGAATTAAAGCAGTATTATTTGAAGCACTCAATCGAAAGAAGTGCTATTTATATATCTGCTGGGCTAATGTTGGAGATTTTCAACCTACGAAACCCAAGTTAGTTCATGAAAAGATTGTAGCTTCGTAGAACGTTGAATTATGTTAAGTATCTGCTGGATTAAATGGTGATTTAAGATAATCCAAGAGATTATTTTGATAATAATTTCTCACTATGAATGAGAAATTACACTGTATTAAACAATATCTATGTGAGAAGTATGTTATCTCTATCAATTACCCAAATTTATTTTGAAAATTTCGATAATCAATTCAAGATTTTGAATTGAGCAGTGACATATTGACTTGAATTTCCTAAAGAACTCAGTAATATTCATGATACTTTTCACGTTGTGAATTTGAAGAACTATTTATCTAATGAATCTCTTATCATCCCAATGAAAGAGTTTCCAGTGATAAACTAAAATTATGTGGTATAATGTTATATTTCTAATTATTGAATTATTAAAACCTTGAGAAAGGGTATGAATATGTTTGGAAATGCGAGGATTATGTTCTTCTTTGTCTTATGACATCACTGTTTATCTAAATCTCGGGACGAGATTTCTTTAAGGAGGATAGACTGTGACAATCCTCAAATTTCACATATGTGTTATAAGTTATAATTGCCTCAATATGAATATTTGGCTAGAAATTTTTGCTTTTTGTACCTTACTTGGTAAGACGAACTGCTTCTCACAACCTGAACTGCCAGTACAACATATTCCTATATGTTGTAAACACAATGTATATGTCATGTCTAAGATCTAAGAGTAATCTTATAAGTTCAATATTGATAATAGCATCTCAAATATAACTATGAGGCCCTAAATTTCCTTAGAAACCCTAGAATCCCTAAAAATGAGTTATAAACTCAAGAATAATAAACTATGAATGGAAGTACATATGAATAAGTCATTAAGAATCATAAACAAGTTATAAACTATACTTTGAAGACATAATAATTCCTAATAATAGTAAGAACAAACCATACAAATCTATGTACAAGTAAATGTACATAATAGTCTAGATCACCACCTAGAAACCTTTGGTAAACAATATTTCAAGCAATATAACTACTTAATATCTAGGTAGAAATGTCAAATACAATATACTAAGTATAATATACTATATAAAGGAAAGGTAAATAATCACAAAAGACTAATATTCACTAATCTCAAGCTAATTACAAGTAAATGACCTATAACCAAGATTAGCATATAAAATCCATTTTATAATTAATTAGAGTCTAATATTTTTCCACTAATCACAAAACTCAACTAAGTATCATATTAAGGTTATACATTTATTTCAAGTTAAGTTACAAGCTAATAAAGCATAAGGTACAACTTATCAAAGCATAGGATCTTAAGCTCCCATAATCATCCCTAGAATATGGTAAACCTATATAAACCCTTAAACCAAGAATGTAGAAACTATATAAGTCATAAGGATATAAACCCTAATTACCCAAGATAGAAAGTCATTAGGATTAATGACCTAAAAACCCTTATATTAAGAAATCTACATGAAATCACTACCTAGTCTTTTAGGACAAGTATACAAGCACCCATAGAACTTCATTACGTTTATAAGGATTATATCAAGACAATGTACAAGTACCCTAATGCACAAGGTACAAGATTTTAAAGCATAACTTGTAAATTAGATCAAAATGAGTATTTTCACCCTATAAACATGTTTACTTAGAATAACTTAGTAAAACCAATGTAGGGACTTCATAATCACATCAAGGACAATGTATGATGTATAAATTGAGTTTACATCAGTAGCTAATTGAAGGATAATCACTTTTACTAAGAATTAACCATAAATCATTAGAAACCCTAACCCGCATAGGTTTTCTTCCCATTTTCACATCAAACCTTTGTTAAACATTAAACCAAAGACCCAAAATTCTTAATTACAATGTATATACCCTAATTAAAACATAGTCCATCACTAATCACATTCCTAAGCCCTTAATCACCAAAATCACAAAGTATAAAGTTACAAGCCCTAATTTAGACTCGGTTTTATACTTTCCCTCCAAAAACCCATTTCAAACCATTCCCTCTCATTCTAAGTTTGAAAATCAGATATTTAGGATGTTTTAAAATATTTTCCATTTGATTTTAAGTAGGTGAATCAACTACTTGAAGCTACACATCACCATTCTTATCTAATTATTGTCGTAACTTCTTCCTAGCCATAAGATTAGATATTTTTCATCCTAGACTCTAGTAACTTTCATAGAACTTTCCTAGCCTCCCTTAGTCACTAAGTTATCCATATGACACGTCCATGGATTTACCTTGGAGCCTAAGGGTTGGAAAAAGTATAAATAGGGGCGAACTCCCATTGTTAGAACTTGCACCCCGTTTCCTTTGTATCTCCTACCCATTATCCATTTCCACTTCTATAAATGTATTAGGACATCCCCCAAGACCATAAACCAGGTCTAGAAGGAATCCAATAAAGCTCTTGAATCTTTGATAGCAAGTTGTGCTCATAGGAAGCCATCAAGAGGCATTTTGGAGCTACCTAGGTAATTTCTATGTTAGCTATGATTGATCTTGTTATAATGATATATTAGAATTTTCATAATACCAAAATTATGTTAGAAAGATAATCTAAAAAGAACTAAGTCATTTCATTAATTTAAATGAAAGTTATAAAATAAAGATGTCTTAAAACCCTAGTTTTGTAATTTACATGAAATAATAAGCAAAAGCCCATTTCAAAAGCTATAATTATAAAGAAATTTTGTTATGATTATAAACATGTTTTTAAACTTTGTTTTAAAATCCTAGATCATTTGGTCCATTTTGAGGTTGTTATGTGATTTTTATAAGTATAGGGACTAAAACTGTCATTTTTTAAACTATTTAACATTTTGGGCCAAAAGTGTCATTTTGTGAAAGTTAAAGACCCTAATATTAAATGTTGAAAAGTTTGAGACCCTAATGTTAAACATTAAGGGTTTTGTTGTCCCATATAATATGTGATGATTAAACAAGAAAGGTAGATAGAACATAGATGAATTCTAGAGAAAGAAAGTAGAGAGAGAAAGGAGAGAGAATGGTTGGAACTTGGTGAATAATATATTAGATAGAATGAGAATACAAATGACCAACACCCTTCCTAACATGCTAGGAAGGGTATTTATAGTCCCCTACACGTGGGCTTGATTATGGACTATATTGATGGGTCGGGCTTTCCTTTTTGGCTTTAGTTACTTATGAATGAACTTTAGCTTAAAGTTAAGCCCGTAAAATATGACTAACCTACTACCTATTACAACGTTCTTAAATACGAAACATGATAAACATATGACCGAACATTCTTGTTTGACTCAATATTTTGAAGCTAACAATCTCCCCCAATGAGAGGTCATTAACCTTTGTCATTTGGAGATTTGAAGAGATTACTAATCTCGCCATAAATGAGTCTTGAACGTGTAATAGTAGTCTTGTTCCGTCGTGTTGTGATCTTTGAACATTTGTCATTGTCTTTCGACTTCGTCTTTAATCTTGAGATCTTCAAATCATCCTTGACTTGTCTTTGCCATCTTGCGATCTTATGTATTCATCCACATGCTTACATTATTAATTTGTTGAATATGTCTTTCGGCATGAGTATGTGGTTTTGAATCTTTGACTTTGCTGAGTACACGGTAACACCACCTTCTCGAGACAAAACATAGACACGGATTGAATGGCTTTGACATTTGTCCTAAATCGGTAGCGTTTTACCTCCGGTTGGTGAAGACCGTTATACGATATTAAATACCGTACCTGTGATTAGGTAGATTCATTTAAGAATCTCCTTGATAGGGTTTCGCGGTTGTACTTGCCGTTCTCTTTACTCGACCATCTCGAAGCAAGACTGCGAACATAAAGAGTGAATCAATTGGATAAATATCCTCTTGATTAAGTCGTCAATTCAAATTCCTGGAAAAAGTGTGATTCATAAAGAATATTACCATTGTTGCTTTCCAGTTGACACAAGCTTGATTCATAAGAATCTCGCAGGTCACCTACCGTAGCGCTGTTTGAGGTTGACGCAAGAAGGATTTCCATTCGTCACTGTGAATATTAATGAATATCACTCTAAATGTTCTGGCAAGACCATAAAGATATTGTGTAGAAACCTGAAACGAGTTTAAGTCATTTCAGAATCAAACCACTGTTGCTTTTCAGTTTTACATATGTTCAATTCATAACGAATCTTACACATGACCTACCAGAGTGCTGTTTGATGTTAACACTGGATGGATTTCCACTCATCATTGTGAATACTAAGTAGTATCACTCTGAGTGTTCTAGCAATATCGCAAGGATATAGCGTAGGACTCTCTTTTTTGTCATCCGTGTGTCCTAACAATATTTGATTGATCTCTAGGCTCTAGACTCGATTTGTGCACTTTTAGTGGTCAGAGGCTCGAGCAGATGCCACCTATTCAATATCAACTATCTGGAGTGAGAAAGCTAATAGAAGTCATGTTGTTCTCCGTGACAATTAAACAAACTTCTTTTGAGAGCAGCCTGAGTAGCTAGGTAAGGGTTGTGCATTACATCACTGGGTCCATGATGTGTAATCTTCATGATGTGTTGACCCGGTTTCTGTCTAAGTTATATGGAGGGCTTCTTTCTTTACACCCTTTATCCTTACATTTCTTTTTAAATCTTCAACCCCTTCAATGCTTACCAAGACATCATTACTAGCACCTTGTTGTGATTGTTCCAATGCTAGCTTTAGTACTTAGTCTACATCCAGCTATGTTCACATTCTACTCCATCTTTCCTAAGGACTTCTAATAATCTATTGGATTGTCCCTGAGAAGATCCCTTCGGTTCTGGTTGGATCATAGGATGTATACCTAACCACCCATTTGACACCAATAACGTAGTGAATTAAAGATGATGTGGGTTTTTGATCGTCACCATAAAAAACATTTCAAATGTCTAACAAGGTGTTTGAAAAACATTTAACACCTTGATAGTTTTTTCGTTTCAGAAATGCTCCCCCTTCATATGTGCATTGATAATCGAAAGTGTTTTGCACATGTAGGTAAGAGTTAAAGTTCTTGAGTCTTATATAAGATCACATTTTAATCATATTTTCTCCCCTATCTCTAATATATAAAATATTTTTATATTAGAGATACCAAATTTGATTAAAATATATTTTGAAAAATAGTCTTGAAAATCTTCGGGAGAAAGATGTGTCAATCTTTGCATGAAGGTGGAATGCTCCCCCTCAAAAATTGATCTAATTGAATTGTCATTGTGAGAATGTGATCCACATTTTGATTTTTGAGGATGGAGTTGTTGAACACACAATTTTTGAAAGATTTTGAATAATCATTGAAAACTCTTGAAAAAATTATGTTCAACGCTTTAAGAAAAATCCATTTCTTTTTGGCGACATGGTTTTTCTAAAGCATAAACTTGAGTTCATGGACGTTGAATGTCTTGACGAATCCACTCAAGTGTAAGAAGACTTCTCTTCTTTTGCTGAGGGTAAGGGCACTAAATCGTACACCCCCCCCCCCCCCCCCCCCCGTGAATATAGATCCAGGTTGCAATCTGAAAGTGATTACAAGCCATTGTGTTGAGCTCAAAACGTTGAATGTTTTGTGACAAGCTCAACCCAAGATAGATTGCTCTACCCGTTTTTGGAAAAATTGTCCAAAATAGACATTTTCCTTTATTAAAAGTAGAAATGACATGTTTTGAAAAATATTTACAACTTTCATTCGAGCTTTATGTACACATACGTGTCGTTATTGAGCGACATTTCTACGCACGTCCATATTATCGATACTGAAAGACATGTCGAGAAGAATATTTTTGGATTTTGAAAGATTTTTAATTTTGTGTTTTGTTTTTATATGTTTTATTTTTTTGTATTTTGCTTTTTCAAAGATATTTACAAGATGTTTGATAGATAAACCAAGCAAGCACCTTTGCCAGAATCTCCAGGTCTGCTGGAGTCAAACATCTCATACAAATTTGCCTAACGAGGTACTCAAACCTATCTTTCGACAAAGATTTCGTAAACAAATCCGCTAATTGGTAATCTGTTCCAACAAAGTATAGTTCAATGATACCTCTTTCAACTTGTTCCTTGATGATGTGGTATCTGACAACAATGTGCTTCGTGCGGGAATGATGTACCGGATTGCAGGAGATGGCTATGGCGGACTTTGAGTCACAGTACATAGGTACTTTATCAAAGTGGAATCCATAATCCATGAGTTGTGTTCTCATCCAAAGAACTTGAGCACAACACGCAGATAGAGACACATACTCCGCTTCGGTTGATGAAAGTGACGTGTAATCCTGCTTCTTGGAAGACCATCCCACAAGCTTATCTTGACCTAGAAAACGTGCACCACAAGAAGTATTTTTCGTGTATCAAGACACCCTGCATGATCAGAATCTAAATAGGTCGTTAGAAAGAAACCGGTTTCCCTACTAGAGTCCCAAATGAATGGTATTCTTGAGGTACCAAAAGATCCGTTTAACCTCCTTGAGGCGCTTTTCAGTGGGTCATGCTTGATATCATGCACAATTGTTGATCCCAAACTTAGATCGATTAGCTTTGTGTATACAAGATTAGATCAAGTATAACACGTAGAGAAACCTTTGTTATATGCTTTGTGAATCTAATTATTATGCGGAATTTAATACTTAAACAGGAACACAAGATGTAAACAAAACTTTCACTTTGATTATGAATGTCGAACTTGCTTACAATGAAAGATGTTTACGAATGAAAACTTATATAAAACTTGATACTAAACATTAACCTAAAGGCCTTCTTTTATAGACTAAGAAGCCTTGTACAATAAGCTACGTATCAACTATTCTAGGTAAAGATAAACATAGAAAATACATTGTCGTTTCTATCCTTACTAGAAGTATTCTAGAATATAATAAACGTGTAGCTTATATCTTCCATCAGTGCTTGTCTTCAATCTATCAACGCTTGACTTTAACTTGTCAACGCTTGAGCTGTCAGCGCTCACTTTGTTCTTGTCAATGCTTGAGTTGTTCTTGTCAGCGCTCAAGTGATCTGGCCTTAATTTATTCCCAACAATCCTCCCCTAAACTTGATATCCACTCTTATGATCAAGTTTCTGAATAACCATTAAGAACTTGGAGGAGTCTGACAAACCTTATCATATTGGTAATAAACAAATTTGATCAAATTCTTTGCCACGTCACTTGTATAATCTATCTCCAACTGGGTGTCCTTCATCTTTTCCAAAACAGCCTTGGATATGAAATACTGAGCATCTACAAGTAGATACTCAGCAAACTTTGTAGAACTCAAATGATATACACCAGCAGCTGAATATAACCTCCATTGAAGACCACTGAGGTCATCTTCAAGATCCTTCCATATTTCAGGATCTTCCTCATTTGTCCCACACATTCTTTTAAATGTGGTCCAAAGTTTTATTCCATTAGCTGAAGTTGGTGCTTCAGCCTCATACTTGGTCTCCAACAACCTCCAAAGGTCCACCAAGTCTTCTCTATCACAACTTGCAAATAAAGATATGAGAGTGGTAAAAGTGTGTACCTCCTTGCCATATCTTCCAATCTTCCAGAATCCACATTCATCCTCATCATAACTCACAATTGGATTCCTGGAATCTAGTGGTAACACCTGCACCATATCTGAAGCTTCTAATGGGGAGAGCTTGAGGCTCTTTCTAATAACTGCTTCACTTGGATATAGTTGATTCATATCTTTTGGAAACTCAAGTGTAAATCCCTTCTTCACTGGCCTGGGAACTATCATAGCTTTCTTGATTTCCATCTCTTCTGCAAGTTGCTCCTTTCTTTCATCTGAAAGAAGTCTGAAAGTGTTTTCTTCCTGCACTTTCACCCAAATAGGATAAGCCCTATGTTCCAACTCATCAAATGTCAAAGCCTTCAACTTCTGATATGTCCATCCAACTCCATGACATCTGAGCAACATAAACTAGAGCTTCCTTCTATCCCTTTTCAACTCAGAGAGAATGTTGCTTGCCTTGTGCTTCAAAATCACCTTACAATCCTTCTGAACTCTAAGAAGAAGCTCCAAACCCCATATTTGATCTGAAATGGTCAAGTCTGGATTATCCATGCAGCTTTCTTCCCAAGAATTGTACATCTGAACCACCTCTGGCATGTCAAAGTCAATCTGCAACTTTAAATCTCTCAACTTTTCCCTAGCAAGCTCATCACCATACTCAAGTCTTTCTGGTTCAATAATCATCACACTTGAGTCTGAGCTAGCTCCATCACTTTCTTCTTCAGAAGTCACAACAAATGGTGACTTTTCCTTTTCACCTTGTTCCATCATTTGCTCAGCCAATCTTCTATCAAATTCAACTTGGGCTGCATTCTTTGGAACAATTTCTTCTACCAATTTACCCTTACCTTTATCTGATGGTGCAATGGTTGGTAAGGTAGATGGTAATACCTGAGTAAGAGCATCCTTGATGATAGATGATGACTGGAATACATCACCTCCATATACAGATCTGTCAACGCCCAAATTTCCTCTATCAGCGCCCAAAATACTTCTATCAGCGTCCAAATTTGTCTTGTCAACGCCCAAATATTTTCCCTCAGCGCCTTGTGTAACCTCTCTCAACATAGCTGTAAATGATAAATTTAGATTGGTTGGAGAGATTAAGGACGTATCAAAACCTGTTTGTTCCTTCAAAGTAGTAAGAGCTTCAGCAACATCCATTGATCGACCATCTTGACTGCTCTTATCACTCAGATTTCTTTGATCTTCCTCCCCTTTGGAAGACTCCTCCATACCCCTCCTAGCATGATCACTCTCCAAAACAAAAATCCTCTCCCTCAATTCCTTGAGTACAAGGCCTTGTGAGCTGACAATTTGTACTAAGTCTGCATTTTGCTTTTGCAAGCTAATGCAGACTGCCGTCAATTCCAAAATGATCATTGGTTCCAGTCTGCCCTCTTCTGAAATGGGGATTTGACCTCCCAAGTCAGGTTCATTGGGCATGGATGAGGACTTAAGTATG
Organism: Glebionis coronaria; assembly: GCA_025667525.1. NCBI lineage: Eukaryota > Viridiplantae > Streptophyta > Magnoliopsida > Asterales > Asteraceae > Glebionis > Glebionis coronaria. The sequence goes on from CM046880.1 coordinate 236,328,448, forward strand.
GTGGGACTGCCTTGGCCAGCTGCTAAGCCAGAACCAATAGTCCCAGCCTCATCCAGGTCACCAACCACACTTGTGGTGGTGGTTCTCTCTGCTTCATGGCTAGGACCACCAGAGGAGAACACTCCAGTAGTCCTCTGGCGTTTAATCAACCTATATTCAGGTGGTGTGGAAGAGGGTGTGGAAGAATGGGTAGATGTGGGTTGGTTAAGGGGTGTTTGGGATTGTGATGGTTGGGTGTCAGCGTTGGAAATAGGCACATCAACGCCAACATTGAATGTGTCAACGTCAAAGGGTTCTTGGTCTATTTGCATTTGTTCTGGTGAGGGTAAAGGTTCAGGAATAGGTTCAAGTTGTGGGTGAGGGTCAATTTGAGGTTGAGGGTCTGGTTGGGGTTGTGCTGCTGCAATAACAGCAAGCATGGCTGGGGTTAAAGGTAAGTCTCTATGAGGTGGTGAATTCATCTTTGTAAAAATAGCTTTCTTTTGTTCAGGGATTTTATAAAAATCATTGTGATCCCTTGAACAATATCTTTGATCATCAAAAATCATTTGCCCAAAACGGGGATAAGCTAAAGTCATTTTTGTCCCCTTGTTTTTACACATCCCTTCAAAAATCATTTTAGAATAGTTATATTTTTGCCCTGTTGCAATGCACACAATAGCAGTTGCAATGGATCTATTGATCTCATTGTGTGCAGTACATTTGGGACTCAAACATTGAAGGAGAATGTGAATGAGGTACTTCCAGGCTGGGGGAAATTCCTGCTTATGGTACTTATTAAGAGTACCTTCATCAAGAATAGGATATCCCAAAGCCCTAAGCCCTTGTTCTATTTCATTTATGGGAAGGATGGTTATACCATCAGCATCATCAAGATGCAAGGCCTGGCGTACCAAGGCCTCAGTAACCACCCAAGATCTCCCATGAACAATAGAAGTTAATGTGGTCACTCCATTAACTGTTGAGGAACTAACAGTGTTCCGAAACTGCTTAATGTGTGTGACTGGAATGAGTGGTGCATGAGAAAGAGCATACCTTAATGGGGATGCGTTCAAATACGCCACCATTTGTGTATATTAAGGAAACAAATCATGATCAGCAACAAGATAAGCAATCATGTTGTGTTGAGACTTGAACCCCAAATCCAATTCTGCTGAGTTAAATCTTGGTGCCATTGATGAAAGCTGTTAATTTGAAGTGTAGAAGATGAAGGTTGATAAGAGAAAAGTGTTAGACAAGAATTATAGATACCCTGTTTAAAAATAGGAGCCAAATTTATAGGAGATAAAGAATGCATGTGATTGGCCCAAAAATAGGCAAAGATTTTCAAAAACTAATCATGAAAATATTGAAAAAGTTATAAGTTATCTCATGCATTTAATGAAAGTAACAACTCCTAAAATTACGGCTTGAAAATATGTCAAAAAGTAACAACTGGGTAGGTCCCATTGAGTGTCAACGGTCAAATATAACCTATCAACGCCCAACGGCTATAATCTTGTCAACGTTCGCCTAAAGCCATGTCAGCGTCCAATTTGGTCACAACAACGCTTGGAAATTTCTTGTCAGCGTCCAAAAATAAAATTGTTTTAAAAAGTGAAAAATGACCTTAACAAGTAATTTATCCTAGAGAAGATAACCAAAAGCTGATAATTATTATAGGGCGGCAAGCACTGTCCAGTTATGCACACTTGCATAAGCAAGATAGACATAACAGTCCTCTAGTGTCCCTTGCTAACCAAAAGTCTTAACAACCAAGTTACCTTATAAAATCCTTGTTACTCCTAGGTAAATCCCATATCAAAATCATTCCCAAGTCTCCTAACAGACCACAACCAATTCTAGGCCTAAAATGTCTTGGCAGCATGCAAAGTTGATATACTATGCATGCTACAGTGCCTCATGGTTTAGTAAAACTAACCCATACTCACTTGTGGACACAATCTAGAATTGTGATAAGAGTATCATATGGATACCCAAAAATCCTAAAGGTTCCTAAAACCTCCCCTTAAACTATGATACAAAAAGTTTGCTAAAATCATGCATGAACATAAAAAAAATTTATGTCAAGATAGGAATGAAACATTCCAACCATCATCCATAAATAAAAACTTGTCCAAATGCTTCTCCTTTGATCCATAAGCAACTCTGTATCCAATGGTATACTGCTAACACCATCTGCACATTTAGATTAAAAAAAACCACAAAACTAACATTGTTGCTGACAACGCCACGATAACACACAACAGCGTTGAAGGAAGCTTTGTCAGCGTTAGACAATTATATTGTTGACAACGTTGCAAAAACACTTATCAGTGCTCAAACAACCTTTGTCAGTGTTAGAAAAATATAGTGGAAAATCTAAATTATCAATAAGACCAATAATAATAATGCATCATCCTGTACATACTTTTACAAAAAGAATCCAAAACACATATTTAAGTGAGATTAACCATTCCAATACTTGTTACCAAGTATTGAAATCTTCCAGTATCAAAAGGTTTAGTTAATAAATCTGACACATTTTCCTCAGTGTCAACCCTATCTGGTTGTATTAAGCCTTTCTCAAAGCAATCTCTTATAAAATGGTGTCTAATTTCTATGTGTTTAGTTTTAGAATGATGCACAGGATTCTTAATGATGCATAAAGTACTATTATTGTCAACAAATATCTTAGTATGCATGAAATTATACCCATAGTCCAACAGCTGGTTCTGAATCCACAACACTTGACCACAACATGCTGTTGCAGCCACATACTCTGCTTCAGTTGTAGAATTAGCCACCACTGTTTGTTTCTTACATTGCCAAGATATTAATCTGCTCCCAAGAAACTGACATCCACCAGTTGTGGATTTCCTATCAAACTTATCACCTCCATAATCACTATCTGAATATGCAATCAGCTCCAATGGTGAATCCTTTGGGTACCACAAACCAAGATTAGGGAAACATCTTAGGTACCTAAAGATCCTCTTCACAGCATAAAGGTGACATTCTTTGGGAGTCACTTGATGACGTGCACAAGCACATACAGCAAACATGATATCAGGTCTGGAAGCAGTAAGATACATCAAGGATCCAATCATGGATCTATAATGCCTGACATCAACATCTTTCCCATCTCCAATCTTTCCCCAAGGGTGTTCTCTATCCATTGGAGTAGAAGCCCTCTTTTCATGTGGAGAAAAGCCAAACTTCTTCAAGATTTCAGCAACATATTTGTCCTGGGAGATGAAGATACCATCTTCTTTCTGCTGAACTTGTAAACCAAGAAAGAAGTTCATCTCCCCCATAGCACTCATCTTGAATTTGTCTGTCATAAGCTTGGAGAAATCCTCACTCATCTTTAGATCAGTAGACCCAAAAATGATATCATCAACATAGACCTGCACAAGCAACACATCTTTGCCTTTCTTCTTTGTAAATAGTGTCTGATCTATGGTGCCCCTCTTGAATCCATTATCCACCAAATATGTAGACAAAGTACCATACCATGCTCTAGGGGCTTGATGAAGGCCATACATAGCCTTTTTGACTCTATACACTTTATCTGGATGCTCAGGATCCTCAAAACTAGGAGGTTGCATGACATAAACTTCCTCAACAATGGTGCCATACAAGAATGCACTCTTCACATCCATTTGATAGACTGTGAAGCCCATGCAAGATGCATAGGCTAGAAAAATCCTAATAGCTTCAATCCTTGCAACTGGTGCAAAGACTTCCTCATAGTCTATCCCCTCCTCTTGTGTATAACCTTGAGCCACTAACCTTGCCTTGTTTCTGACCACAATACCTCTTTCATCTCTTTTGTTCCTGAGAACCCATCTTGTCCCTATAGGTCTGACATATCTAGGACAATCAACCAGCTCCCAAACATCCTGAATAGCAAATTGGTGAAGCTCATCCTGCATTGCTTCCACCCAACTTGGTTCTTTGAGAGCATAAAATATCTTCTTGGGTTCTTCTTGTGACAGAAAACATGCAAACAAACATGCTTGCACAAGAGGGGTATCAACCTTCTTGTGTATATTGGCAATAAATCCACCAAGACCTTGATGGGATCTTCTTGTCTGAACTGGAGTCATAACATCACCAATGATTTGAGATGGGGGGTGATTCTTCATTGTGGAGGTGAGAATCCCTCCTTCAAAAAGTCTGGTGTCCTCAACCTCATGCTCCATGTTGCCAATGTCTTCTTCATCAGACTCTCTTTGATCAACAGGAATCTCTTCATAAATCCTGGAAGGTCCTCCTTGTTCAAAAGTGGAAGAGAAAAGATGTGCAAAGGTGTTGTCAACGTCTGAACCTTGTTTGTCAGCGCTTGGGCTAACAACACTTGAACTGTTGTTGTCAACGTCTGAGCCATCAACGTCTGAATTGGTCTTGTCAGTGCTAGATTTGCCTTTGTCAGCGCCTGAAGAACCATGCATGTTTGTGTCTGGTGATATTTGGAGACCACCAATACCTTGTCCAACAGCAGCAGCAGCAGCAAAAGCATCTGTCCAAATGGGAATTGTGACATATTCAAATGTAGGAGATGCCTTTTCTGCTTGTGATCCAACCCTCTCATCAACCTGTGTACCTGAAACATTAACAACTTGTTCCTCCACAACATTTGAAGTTACCTTCACAATGTCTGGATTAGTGACAGGCATATAATTTAAAGTTCTAGATAAGGGTTCCAAATCAAACAACCAATTAGGACCACTTTCAGGATCACTAGGTTTATTCTCTAAGAACCTAACATGTACTCTCTCAACAATACGTTTGTCCTCCTTAAGATAAACCCTATAACCCTTGCTCTGCACTGAATACCCCATGAAGTAACCTTCATCACCTTTTGCACTAAATTTCCCTAAGGCATCACTAGTGTCTAAGACTACTACATGACATCCAAAAGGTCTGAGAAAACCAATATTAGGTTTTCTTCCCCAAAGTAGCTCATAAGGTGTCTTGTTCTGAATTTTGTTAACCAATGCTCTATTTTGCACATAGCATGCTGTATTAACAGCCTCAGCCCAAAAGGCTATGGGAAAGTGAGCATCAGCCAACATAGTTCTGGCTGCTTCAATTAGGGTTCTATTATTCCTTTCAGCAACCCCATTTTGTTGTGGGGTCCTAGCCATACTGAATTGCCTAGTAATTTCCTTCCTGGCACAAAAATCATCAAGCTTCTTGTTCCTAAATTCTCCACCATTATCACTCCTAAGCATCTTAACCTCATTGCCAGACCTTTTCTCAATTTGTGTGATAAATTCAATAAGAACATCAGCTGTGTCACTCTTCATAGCTAGAAAGAATGTCCAAGTAAACCTAGAAAAGTCATCAGTGACAACAAAACAATATGACTTGCCATTCAAACTTTCTATATTAGTTGGACCAAAGAGGTCCATGTGAAGCATATGAAGAGGTCTGGAACTAGTATGCACCTGCTTGGACTTGAATGAGACCTTGTGCTGCTTGCCTTTAAGACATGCAACACAAGAGTGGTCATTGTGGAAGGCCTTCTCAGGCAAACCATCAACTAAACCAAGCCTCACAAGTCTATTTATATTTTTAAAATTTATGTGCCCTAGTCTCCTGTGCCACAAATTACTTTCATCTACTGAGGCCTTAGCATAAAAACAAGACATATTTGTATTCACTTTAATCCCATTTAAATTCACATTATATATGTCCTTATGCCTAGGTGTTCTATACTCAATGTACTTCTCATCAGGGATCTTAAAATCCTTGCTTAACACCAAACACTTAGTATCAGTGAAAAGAACCTTATTTTTGTTATCACACACTTGTGATACACTAAACAGATTATAATCCAGTTCTTTACCAGGAAGACATTCTCAAAATGTAGATTATTGGTGAGAAGGGTTCCTTTGCCTGTGATGGTGCCGTAGCCCCCTCCAAAGTATACCTTATCACCATCTTGAATAGGAGTGAAGTTTGTTAGATAGTCTTCCTTTCCTGTCATGTGCCTTGAGCATCCACTATCCCAATATCCATAATCATTGATCTGTCTCTGAATGCCCTGCACATAAAGAAAACAAATTAGTTTTCTTTGGGAACCCAAGTCTCAGAAGACTTGGATTCAACTGGTTGTTCAATAAGAACAGACTTAGTTCTCACAACAACCCCATTATCATCCCTTTTAGGATGAAAAACCCAGTTAACCTCAATTGGTTTTGTAATGACCTTTGAAATGTAATTAAACCTATTGCAAGTCATTGAAATTCCATTATTATTAGGGTTTTGATCTTTCTTGGGTCTCCATGTTAAGCTTGAAGAAGCTTTTGACCCCTTACCTTGTGGCTGCAAATACTTAGGTCTGGTCACGTTTCTGTCAGCGTTGGATTTTGTCCTGTCAACGCTGAAATTACCCTTGTCAGCGTTGGACCTAGGGTTTGCTACAGGAACCCATTGCCTATTTGACCAGGTGTTTGTCTTTTGAAAAGGTCTTTGTCCATGAGTGTTAGACCTTCTAGAGAAGAATGGGGCAGGTCTAATCACTTGTGGACTTTGCTGCACACAAGGTCTGGGTCTGACAACGTTTGACTTCCTAACAACGTTGACTTTCTTTCTATCAGCGCTGAAATTGTTCCTATCAGCGCTGGCTTTGGGAGCGTTGACACACTTGTATGCCAAATGTGAAAAGCTACCACAAGTATAACAGGCTTTCTTAGACACACTCTTAGGTCTAGAAGCGAAGAAACTTGTTCCATGATTGTTAACTTGGCTCTTGGGTGACCTATTATTTCTATACATCTCTGCATATTTAATGGTAGGTCTTCTAACAGTGTTTGAGCCTAGGTCAACAGCTTTACCAGTAACTGGGTGAGTAACCTTAATGGGTGGTGATTCATTGGGACTTTCACATAGCAAACCTCCCTTAACAAATAAAGTAGGGTTAGCTTTCTTCCACTCATTTAGGTCAGTCAGTTTTTGTTGATACTCTTCTACTGGGGTGACAACTCTTGGTGGAGGAGAGAATTCCTCTTCTTGGCATTCTGGTATACCAGTCCAAGACAAATCCTTTCTAAGGACACCATAGAAGTCACCAGTTGGTGGTGGAACCAGAGAGTAATCATTCATCCCAATCCCAGTCATGTCCTTAGGATCCCTTTGTTTAGCTACACAGTCTCCTAGGGCTTGGGTGGCTCTATCAAATCTTTGAATCTTGAGGTCAACATTATCTTTATTCTTAATGGCCTCATCTAACTTAGCCTGTAGGTCTCTATTGACTTTTGTCATGATATTTCTAATATCCATACTACTCTCTAGCTCATGTTTTAAGATATTTATCTTATCTTTTAAATCAAATTCCATTTTCTTGTATTCAGAAACGGTTTCTCAGTTTTAGTAAGAGCTAGTTGGTAATTGGACAATTTACACCTTTCAGTGCTCATATCATCTTTTAGTTTTAACACCTCTTTGTTAAGTCTATCAGTGTTTAACCTACAACCTTTGCTACAAAAAGCATCATCATATACCTCATTATCAGATGAAGAGGAGGAGTGTGCCATGAGAGCATATTCAACATGCTCTTCTTCTTCAATATCAGCAATCAAAGCTTTGTCCTCTTCAGCATCCTTAGCCAGATAGCTCCAATCCTATCCAGTACCATCAATTCCTTGAACTGCAACCATGGCTTTGGAGTCTTGAGCTTTAACAACCTGACTTGAGGGTTTACCAGCATCAGATCTTCTAGGAGATCTGCATTCCCTCATGAAGTGCCCCATGCGATGACAGTTGTAGCACTCAACTTTGGATTTATCAAATCCAGCAGTGTCTTTAGCATTGAAGGTCATCTTCTTCTTGAACCTTCTATTCCACCTATTTGCTCTTATACTAGCAAGAGCCATGTTCCACTTGATGTCCATCTCTTCCAAGTGTTCATCACTTATCTGCTCAAGGTCCTCATATGTAATCACTGAACCATTGGGCAAAGAAGCAATGTAAGCACACACAGTATCTAAATCCAAACCAGCAGGTTTAACTCTTGGGGAGTCATTCATGAATGTGTCAGCGTCTGAGAAGGAGACGTTGACAGGACTTGTTCTAGCGCTGACAAATGATGATCCAGTAACTGGATGCATAAAAGAGTCCTTCTGATTGAATTGACCTTCACTATGAGAGAAGAAGGCCATGTTGCTGGTGCTAGCTTTGCTTCCATGTGCTGAAAGAGTTTCATCTTCCAACAGTCTTAGTTTGTTGTAGATGTCATCAAACGAGGAGCTCTTATAAGTATTATTGGCAAGAATAGATCTTGCCTCAATCTTCCATGCCTCACCAAGACTTTTCAGAAAGGTAGCATTGGTGTCAACATCACCAACTTGTGTCCCCATGAAGGACAACTTGCTTGTGATGTCAAGCAATCTGCTTCTCACACTACTCAGTTTCTCATTGGGCTGAGCTTTGAAGACAGCATAATCATGCAGAAGTTGCTTTTTCTTTTCTTCCTTAGTGTCTGCATTACCACCATATGCAACTTCAATTGCTTCCCAAAGATCCTTAGCAGATTCATAGCCTCTATATTTGTGCTGATTTTCTTGTCCCAAAGAGACTTTCAGAATATTTAGGGCTTTCATGTCAACCCTTTTCTTTGCAATATCTTCAGCACCTACAGCTCTACCATCTCCAGGTTTTTCTTTCTTATCTTCATCAGGACATCCCTCAACAGTTGATCTTGCATTAATGGCATCCTGAATCTTTTGAGCCTTATTGAATGAGTTTCCATATTCAATAATCTCCTAGAGTGTGTAATCAAAGATCCCCAGATATTGTTCAAAGTTGAACTTCCATAAGTCAAAGTTGGTTGCATCAAGCATGGGAATCTTGATGTTTGGTAATGGTGAAGAGGAGGAGGTTATTGCTTCAGACATGATGTTTTTAGGGTTTTGAGAAAATTAGGGTTTTGGTGTTCGTGTATCGTTCTGGTGTTCTTCAAAGATCAAAAGTTCCTCAACAAGCTCTGATACCACTTGTTGATCCCAAACTTAGATCGATTAGCTTTGTGTATACAAGATTAGATCAAGTATAACACGTAGAGAAACCTTTGTTATATGCTTTGTGAATCTAAGTATTATGCGGAATTTAATACTTAAACAGGAACACAAGATGTAAACAAAACTTTCACTTTGATTATGAATGTCGAACTTGCTTACAATGAAAGATGTTTACGAATGAAAACTTATATAAAACTTGATACTAAACATTAACCTAAAGGCCTTCTTTTATAGACTAAGAAGCCTTGTACAATAAGCTACGTATCAACTATTCTAGGTAAAGATAAACATAGAAAATACATTGTCGTTTCTATCCTTACTAGAAGTATTCTAGAATATAATAAACGTGTAGCTTATATCTTCCATCAGTGCTTGTCTTCAATCTATCAACGCTTGACTTTAACTTGTCAACGCTTGAGCTGTCAGCGCTCACTTTGTTCTTGTCAACGCTTGAGTTGTTCTTGTCAGCGCTCAAGTGATCTGGCCTTAATTTATTCCCAACAACAATAACACGTAGCATGTGAAATATCGGGTCTGCTTGCTGTCAAGTACATGAGGGAGCCGATCATTGAACGATATCTCGTTTGATCTATGGCATTTCCCTCCAAGTCGGCATCTAGCGATGTGGTTGATAATGGTGTCCCAACGGGGTCACATGAAGTCATACCATGCTTTTTGATTATCTCTTGACAATACTTAGCTTGGTTTATAAAGATACCACTTAGGGATTGGTGAACTTGAATTCCGAGAAAGAATTTTAGTTCGCCCATCATTGACATTTCAAATTTGTTGTGCATTACTTTTCAAACCATTTTGAAAGTATTGGGTTTGTAGACCCGAAAATAATATCATCAACATAAATTTGCACAAGCAAAATGTCATCCCCATATTTATAAGTGAACAGAGTTAGATCAATGGAGCCTTTTGAGAAACCTTTGGATACCAGAAATTTTGAGAGCTCATCATACCACGTCCTTGGAGCTTGCTTTAGTCCATATAGTGCCTTGTGGAGACGATACACCTTCTCAGGATAATGAGGATTAACAAATGTTTCCGACTGCGTGACATAGACTTCTTCCTTCAAAGGACCGCTAAGAAATGCTGTCTTTACGTCCATTTGATAAACAGTTAATCCCTTATGTGCAACATAAGCTAGGAAAATCCTAACCGCTTCCATACGAGCAACTGGTGCAAATGATTCGTCAAAATCAATTCCATCTTTCTGTCCATACCCCTTAGCCACTAGCCAGCTTTGTTCTTGATGATCGTGTTTTCTTCATCCATCTTGTTTTTCCAGATCCATCAAAGATTTAACAGAATCACGTCGTATGGTCTGTCAACAAGTTCCCAGACCTTAAGTCTTTCAAATTGTTGAAGTTCGTCCGTCATTGATTTAATTCAAGCATGATCAGCCATGGATTCTTTGATGTTTTTCGGTTTAGCTGTACTCACGGCGAGTGCGAACAAACAAACATCGCCATCAGTTTCTAATTGTCGTCTTGTACGAACAGCCTGTGAAGGGTTTCCAATTACTTGAACCAAAGGATGATATCGGGTCCAATGATGTGTTGAAGGATGTCGTTGGTAGAATGTATGCATATTTGACGGATCAACATGGCGAGTAGAAGACTCTCCAGTTTCATGTACCGATGTACCGAATGGGTTGTGAAAATCGTCATCGTCAGATAATGCATCGTATGCTTGATTTGTGTTCTCTGGAGCAATGACAGTAGTTGTTGATGTTGTAGGATCGATTGTTGATGTGATATTCTGAGAAGGTAAATCTGCAGCAACCCGTGTTGAAGTAGATGAAGTTGTATCCTTTTGTTGATGATGATCGGTATCATCATTCTTATCAGGAGTGACAACGGCAGACTTTGATACAACATGTTTCTACCCCGTGAAATATTCATCAAACATTGGTCCATATAACATTTCCAACTCTTCAAGTGTCGTGTCCACTGTCATATCTGCTCTTGGAACATGTTGGTGAACCAGCTTTAAACTTGACGGTTAATTGCTACGGTCATGAGTTCTGAGTTCCGTGCGGTTGTGCACAAAATTATTTTTTCGTTGTGGATCGGGACTTAAACTGCTTTGTTCAAGTGCCATTTCTTTCAATTTATCGAATCGGACATGAATAGTCTCGACTATCAATTTCGTTCTCTTGTTGTATACTCTATATCCCTTAGACTGAGTTGCATATCCTACTAGAATGCATGCATCACCTTTCTCTTTCATCTTGTCTAGATTTTTACCATCTCGAATTATGTAACACGTACATCCAAAAACATGAAGGTGTTTGAGTGAAGGTTTGTGATCATTAATTATGTGATATGGTGCCTTTTCGTGTCTTGGGATAATTAAGGAACAGTTTTGTGTGTAACATGTGGTTGACACGGGTTCGGCCCAAAAGAATAGTGGTAGTTTGGAAGCGGATAATAATTTTCGAGAAGCCTCAACCAATGTACGGTTTCGTCTTTCAACAACACAGTTTTGTTCAGGTGTTCTAGCAATAGATGTTTCATGTTCAATCCCTTTGTCTTCAAAATAATTCTTTAGAGTTGAATTAAGAATCCTGTGCCTTTGTCAGTTCTTACCACTTTTACTTGAGCTTGAAGACCATGTTGTAGCAGTTTAAGGAAGTTGATGAGAACTTCGGGTGTTTCATCCTTGGACCTCAAGAAGTAAGTCCACGTGTACCTTGAGTTGTCATCGACAATTACCATAACATATTTCTTCCCATTGATGCTTTGAACACGCATGGGGCCACACAAATCTATATGAAGAAGATCTAACCGTCCTTTAGAGCTGGGTGTAGTCTTTGTCTTGAAGCTACTCCATTTAGCTTTACAAAGCTCACAAGAAGAACAAAGATGATCTTTGATGAATTTCAAGTTTGGAAGGCCTCGCACAATATTTTTCTTGGAAAGCAAGTTGATGGTATCAAATTTAAGATGAGATAATCTTTGATGCCATAACCAAGCTTGAGTCGTTGAAGCTTTAACCATGAAACAGACTGGAGTTGAAGAAGTGGAGTCTTGAAGTGAAATAGTGTAGAGATCAGTACCCCATAAACTGGTAAGTAAGTCATTCCCATCATAATCACGAACAAAACATGTCTTCTTTCTAAAAGCAACCTACAAATCCGCATCACAGAATTGACCAACCTAGAAAATATTATGATTGAGCCCTTCGACGTAGTAACCCCTTTTGATCATTATATTCCCCTTAACCAAATCTCCATATCCTAGGATCAGTGCAAATTGATCATTTCCGAATCAGACCGTACCCAGGAACTTCTCCACAAAATTAATTAGAAGCTTGAGATTCCCCGTCATGTGCTTCATGCATCCGGAGTCCAGTATGAAGAGAATTATTTCGATCACCTGTAGAAGAATTAGAACACGATGGAGCATTTTCTAAATTGGATTCCATGTTAGTTGTGATTCCGATTCATTAGTTTCCCTAATATCAGCACTTAAAGGCACACTAACGCTTGTTGTCACGTTTTCTTTCCTAACCTTAGGCATCCATTTATATCTTGGAGGACATTGATTAGCAAACCACCATTTCCAAGACTTGCTAGCAGACTCATATAATTCCCTAATTCTGCTTCTAGGGTTCTTAGTGGTGGAGTCTGATGCAATACTTTTCGCAGGGGGGGTTGTACCAGAATGGTTCACTTTGCGTTTGGGTTTTCTAGCACTAATAGGCATCACAATTTTCTTCTTAGTTATAGTATATGCGCCTTTGACATTATTCGAAACACACATAACATGATTAGCATTGGCACATTTTCCACATTTCACACAAACAAACTTAACATTCAAAGCATTCAAAGTCGAATCATCCAAATCGTCATTACACGCGATTACATACGTTTTATTCTTAGAAACATTAAAATTCCTAGGGTGGTCTTCTACTTCCTTCATCTTCCCTTGACTTTTGTTTTGCCAAAACTTTTCATTCATTCGAGTGCTCTTAAGCTGAGGCTGGCTAACACTAGTAGTGGGGACTACTCCTGAAGTAAAAGACACACGTCTATTAGTGTTTCTAGAAGTCTGAGGTGATTGACTTTCTTTGTTGTGTGTGGGTTTAGTGGCCAATCTATACATCCTTGGTTTAATCACATTAGTGTTCTTAATGCTTTGTGATCGAATATGTGTTTTGGGAGTAATCTGTGGTAACCTATCCTTCCCAACCGTCTTGGGGGAAAACCCAGGGTTTGCAAATGCAGAATTAGAGAAAACAAATGGTTTTCCCAAGACAGAGGGTTTAGTCACTTTGCGCGCATTAGGTTGTCTTACAACAGGTTTCTTAGCACTAGGTTCCACAATTTTCCCACCCATCTTAGCAACGAGTTTCTTCAACTCTGTTATCGTTATGTCCCTGTCTTGTAACTGAGCTTTCAAGTCTTTAATTTCCAAACTCTTTTTATTCATTTCTCGACACATTTGGGAAAGTTTTTCTTGCAATTTATTATGATGTAGAAAAGTTCCGATGTCTTTTTGCAAAACAAGTTCAAGAGAATGACAATTGTTTTGAAGGAAATTCGTTTTGTGTTGAAGTAATTCAAAAGCCTTTTTATCAACATTTTCTTTACGTTTCGAAAGCTCATTTTCAAGCCGTTCACACTCTTTGATCCTATCAAGATATTTGGATGCAACATCAGAATATTCATCGTTATCAGCACAAGATTGAAGAGTAACACACAAAATATCTTTGGAGAGACATTCTTCTAAGAGTATATCATATTCGTTTGAAAATTCTGATTTGTCATTTTGAAGTTCATCAATTTCTTTTTCAATAGACTCAACATATTTCAAATCATCAAACATTTCAGACCGAATTAATTTTTCAAACTCAAGAACATTTTCTTTGATTATCTTCGTATTTGGTATTAAAAGTTATTTCACAAGCACAGTTATATCGTGAGGAATCTCTGTTTTCCACTTATCCTTTTCACGTTTTTGCCGATCGCTTTTAACAATTGATTGAACATTATCAATGTGATGTTTAAGAATACCAAGTGTTTTTCGACTTTTGATTTTAGAAACATCAAGAGGAAAATAGTTAATATATTTAAAAACATTTGACTTCTTAGTGGCAAAAATTTTCTTCCATTGAATTCTTCGTTGTTTGCTTTCAAGAAACAATTCCTCACGAGACTTCTGTTTTTGTGGAGTGAAAAGACCATGAAGACTGTTTTCATAAGCATAATTATGTGGTTTCACAAAATCTTTATTGACCGGTGATCTACTCTCCCCATCCTAAAGGGACGTCTCTTCACTATCGAGCGTAACTACTGGGCAATAATGATCGATCCATTCGGACTCATCAAGATATAAGTGAGGGTTTGCAGCTTGAGCTTGTTCAAGGTACTTGGGACTTGCAAAACTAGCTTGACCCTTGAAAAACAACCGAGGTGCTATCATTCTAACGGTTTGAATAGAGTCATGCGTTATAAACAACGTTTTTCAAAAAATCGACTTGTTCTTCGAGATCCTGTACTTTTTCAGTATCTTTGCCTTGTCTATTTTTGAAATCTTGTTTCAATTTTTCAACCTCTTGTTTCTTTTCTTCAAGAATTTTAACAGAATCGCTGGTATTCATTGAAAGCCTCTATTCAAGTTCATTAACTTTTGTTGTGTCAAGGTACGTTTTTTGACGTTCATCACTTAATAAAACATTAAATTGACGGTTTTCTTTAGTTAACAAAGCAAGAGCTTCGTTGTATTTATTTTCAAAATCTTCCTTTTTAACGTTATGTTGGAAATACGTTTTACGTATATAGAAAGTCTCGGTCACTCCAACAATGTAGTTATAGGCTCGTAGTAGTGTTTAGTTTCTTTTATTAAATAGCCCGACCCATGAGCATGTTCATGGGCCGGAGGCCCAAGTCCATTAAGGACTTGGGTATTTAAACCTCTTTCCACCATGGAAAGAGGTGTTGGTTGTTTCATTTCTTGTTTTCCATATAACAAAGTTCTTTCATTTCTCTGTCTAAGTTTCTCTCTCTAGAAAACATCAACCCCCTTGTTTCTTAAAGATTATCATTGTTCTACAATTGGTATCAAGAGCATGGGATTAAATCGGGTATACACGGCGCCATAAATAGAGTCTGTATAAAAGTTGTACAAGTTTTAAAACATGCCCATTATGGCTTGTAGTTATTTCAGACTGCAACCCGCTTTTCACATTAAAGTCACGTATTTCTTATGAAAACGTTGGCTCACAACGGGAATTAATTTTCTCGGGCAAGGTTTACTTTAAAACCTTGTAAGGGACTAAGTTTACTTTATAACTTGGTCTAACACAAATTTGTGTACGTATCAGAAATCTTATTGCCACCAGAATCGTTCCATAAAATCACTTAACCGGCAAATGTCCTCATTAATATTTGTCTCCATAAAATCATTAACTACAACTCTTTAAATAGAAAACGGGTCCGTGTTTAAGGGGGAGCAAATATTAAATCTTCGTGGAATCAAATTTGGTCTTTAAAAAGGATTGTCAGAAAAGATTAACTATTCATCATCATCTGCTATGCTATGTGTGCCTTGTGTGGAATAGAATTTCATGAATAGGTTATTGGAATTTTGGCGTTAAGTTATTTGTGGTCGTGTTTGTGAGCGGGTTGGTATTTTGGTAAGTTGATTTGGTTAACTCAAATTCACTTTACGTCAAATACTAATACAAAAGGGGGACCATATTTGCAATTATTGTAAAAATGGGGGGTTAATATGTCAACTTGCCAACAAGTTGACCAAGTCAAAACATACCACCCCCCCCCCCCTTTTCCCTGTCACCATCGCAAACACACACAACTATCTTCTTCATCCGTCATTGTTGAAAACTTCAAGAGCTTCGATCCTTGTGTATTTGAATCTCTGATATTTGCTCATCATCTAGGTATGGTATTAAGCTACTTTTGCTATCACTTAAACATCATTTCATTACATCTAAAACTACACAATTCCTTAGTTCATATCCAAAAATTAGAGTTTCGTGGTTTTGCAATGAATATGGTAATTAAGTTGTGGGATTTGTTCAATATGACTAGATTATCAATGGTCTTTCCCAGAATCGTTTAAAACATTACCTAGTTCCTGGAATCGAGAAGTCAACGTTTAGATCGAATCCCTGTCACGGATTTCGATAATCATTGCGACATCATCATTGCGATGCCTGTCATTGCGATGAGTCATTCCGATGACTCATTGCGATGGGCTATTGCGATGAGTCATTTCGATGGCTCATAGCGATGGCTCATTGCGATGTGTCATTGCGATGGCTCATTATGATGGGTTATTGTGATGGGTCATTCCGATGGCTCATTGCGATGGCTCATTGCGATGGCTCATTGCGATGGGTTATTCCGATGGCGCATTGCAATGGCATATTGCGATGACGCATTCCAATGCCTTATTGCGATGGCTTCGTAATAGGTATTGCGATGGGACATATTGCGATGGTTTTTCATTCATTCCGATGGATTTGCACTTATTGCGATGATAGATATTGTGATAGGACTTTCTTTCGATAGGATTGCGATGCTTGAATCATTGTGATGGATTGGTTAGGATTCCGATAGATTGATACATTGCGATGGACTTAGGATTCTTATGATTCTGATACCTTGTAACTTTGCTATGGAAATTTAAGTATTATGCACTCGCCTTAGACTACCTAATGAGTTCGGCCTAGCTTGCACTATTTCCTCATTAGGCTTTAAGTAAATTAGGGCCACTAACACGAAACCAAGTTTTATTGTAACTAGTTAATTTTATCTCATAAGAATACTTGAACGGTTTCTTATTACAGAAGTTCATCTTATTTAATAAGTTGACTCCTCTGTAAACAAAAGAGATACAAATTACTTAGTCAATGTCTTGTGTTTTGTTTCCAGGCCATGGAAGACAAAGCTTCATCGTTGTCTTGCCCTTTATTCAAGCCTACTATATTTTGGGTTGAGGATAATCCTACAATTCCTGACGTAGTGGTTGAATCTAAACCAAAACCCATTGAAGCTTTGGTCGAAACTAAACAAAGACCTACTGAGGTGTTAGTAGAAATCAAACCTAGACCAACTGAGGTTCTGGTTATGACAACCAAGAAATCCAAATATTTTAAGAACTAATGCTAGGTCGTTATCTCTTTAGAATAAAATGTCTTTGGCATACATGTCATTATCCTAAGTGTGTTGTTAAATGTAAGGACCTTGTTCATCTGAACTATGTTTATATGTTGTTTCTCTGTAATGTGGTAATAATTGTTATGGATTTTTTTTCCTATGATTCAACTTGGCATAGACTTAAGATATATATATATATATATATATATATATATATATATATATATATATATATATATATATATATATATATATATATATATATATATATATATATATATATATATATATATATATATATATATATATATGTTGTGTATATCATTTGTGCTTATGTCATCAAAGCAGGAAAATGTCAATCACAGAGGAACAACAACGACTTCGTGATCTTGAACTTGTTTCGCTCGGCGATAGGCTTCCATATGCTGAGAACAACTCTCGATTACAAGAGGATTTTGATCCGTCCTTACCCGCTTTCAAAATCGCTACGGATATCCTAGACATCTCACCCATCAGAGATACACTCAGATGTACTGCATCTATTCCCGAAGTCTACATGCATGAATTCTGGAACACTGCATCTTTCTCCAAAAAGACTATCTCTTTCCAACTGAACAAGACACCAAGGGTACTCAACTTGAGCACTTTACGGAAATTGTTTAAACTTCCTAGGTTGGCATAAGGAGAACAATTTGTGGCTAACCCAAAGAACGATGAAGTGCTTCGAATCATTCGTGCCATGAATTATGAAGGAGAAATCCGCAACCTATCCCAGTTTAACACCTCACACATAGGGCAACCCTGGAAAGCACTTATCACCATCATTGTCAAGTGTCTTACTGGAAAAACTAGGGGCACCGATGCAATGAGACCACCACAGGCTCACTTATTTTAGGGATTGTACACTATATCTAAAGTAGACTATGCACTTCTTCTCTGGTAAGAATTTTGTTATCAGTTTACTGGAACGAAGAAGAAATCCGTGCATCTTCCATTCCCGAGATTCACCAAGCTCATTATCAGTCACTTTATGAAGAATGACCCAACCATTAACACTCGCGGGAATTTCTTCTATCACACCAAAGATGATGATTATGTGATTCTCACAATGAATGCAGACACTAATTCCACAAAGTATGCATTACTTCCTGCCCTAGTACCCGACACAATGCTTAATGATGGAATCAAGGAGAGTGATAAATACCAAGAGATGCTTAATGATATTGACGCACAGTTTAAACGTGCAAATTCACATCCTTCAGAGAAGCAAAACGGTAAACGCAAGAAAAGAGTTTCAAAGCGCCAATCAGCTGCTTCTTCTAAAGATAAAGGCCCAGGAAAAATGCAAATAGTTGATGAAGATGATGAAGATGAGCTGATCCATACTGAGGAAGAACAGGAAGAAGTACCACTCCGCAGGCCTAAGAAAGCAAAGACAACTAAAGGCAAAGAAGCAAGTGTTGCTTCAAATGAACCTGCTCAACAACAACTTTCTGAAGCCAAACGACTGCGTATCGTTCTTCAACAAAGCAGATAGGAAGCTTTTGCAGGATCAGGCTCCAGAATGTTTGAAGACTTAGCAGATTTTGGTAATCCTGATGATGACATGGCATTTTATGAGGATCCTACTGAGGAAGATACTTATGAAGAGGCATATGAAGATGCTGCTACCTATCACTTTGAAAGGCGTGAACAGAGTGAAGAACGTGAGAGCAGTGCAGACACTGATACAAGTATGATGTATCGAGACGCCAATATCACCACATCTTTACCAGAACCGACTCACATGTTGCTAAATGACGATGCTCATGCAACTTTCATACCAGAAACGCAACTTCAAAGTAAGTCCACTTCAAACCTTGATGATGTTATGAAATAACTAAATTTAGAAGGGGAGGGTGTCGAGGTCACAAACACTGATCCGTCAACAAATGAAGGAATGGTGGATGTTCCTATAACTACTGTTACATCAACAACCACTCCACTATTATCCACCCCGATCATCATTGAGGTCATAACAACCACTATCACATCCGCACTCGTTGAACAACCAGTATCAACCACCATCCTAACCCTGAATCTACACTATCATCCACAGCTGAACAACCTGTATCAACCACCGCCCCAATCACTGAATCTACACCAACACCTATCCTTGTACAACCAGTATCATCCACCACCACCTTAACGGTTATGGTTACACCTCCACCAACAGAACCACAAGTATCATCCACATCCAATCCATTCCTCACCGTCAATGATCCACTGATCCAGTCTCTTCAACAACAGCTAGAGGCTCAAGCTACACAAATAGCTACATTGACTGAAAGGTTCACTACTCCTCCCAAGGAACCGCAACCTGATGAGTCTACTCTTCAGAAACTAACAGACAGAGTGTCCAAACTTAAAGCACAACACAAATCATTTCTTAAAGAGAAGAAAACTCGTGATAAAGAAAATGCTGCTTTTCTTGGGTCAATTGACGAGCAGATGACCACGATCATTCGACGAGAAGTTAAGTCTTATGTTGATCAACAACTACCAAATCTTGTCGGTAATGGTTTATCTACTCTTCAACTAATGACATTGTTACAGACACGTCTGCTAGACATGAAATCTCATAAATCGAAATACAAACGAAAAGTTCTGCAATATCTCAATAAATCAATTCTTGAAGAGACACCTGCACACACTACCGTCTCTGAGTCTGACAATGAAGATGAGCTAAAAGAGGAAGATGACAAGGGTAACGGTGAAGAGGATGATGGTAACAATGATCAAAATGAGGATAAGGATAAGGAATGAGATGAGGAGGAAGAAGAGGATGAAGAAGGAAAGGATAAGGATGAAGATGAAGATGAGGACGAGGATACAGATGATGATCAGGATGACGATGATGATAATGACAAGGGTAATGAAATCAACAAGGGTGATAAGAATGACGACACGGGTACACATGCCGAAGAGTCAAACAAGGATGACAATGATAAGGCTACTGGGAAAGGTTTAGAGGAAATTGCAGAACACATTGCTGACACCACAGAAAAGACGCTGGAGTCAACAATACCAGAAACTCAGCATGTTGCTACAGGTATATCTACTGCACCAGGTCTTACTACTGATTCTCACAATGAATTTGTAGAATTTATGCAAGCAGAAGAACCAACAGAGTCAATGCTTGAAGAAGAACCTCACGATGAAATACCGGTGATGCAAGATCAACCTTCAACACCATCTGCAGATCAGCATGACGTTGATATGGAAGTTGAAGATTTAAATGTTCCAGAACCGATGTTTGCTGAATCTCTTATCATCGATGATACTGTAAAAGAGCAACTTTGGCTAACAAATGCAGCGCCACAGCATCCTTTTGACACTGCAACTGAAATGGAGCTGACTCAATTCCTCAACAACCCTATCGATTTCTCGGCTTTTCTAAGGTATTCTCATGGGAAACCGACAATGACTCCGGATCTGATCAAAATGGCAGCAGCAAATGTGGACTTCTTTGACACTTTAAAGATCAGCCATAATGAAGCAGAATATTACTTGAATGAGCTTACAAAGGCAATGAGAGTGACAACTACAGGAATTCAGACTCCCGTGTTGCGACCTCTTACACCAACGGTCATCACCGGTTCTGCCATGATCCCAATAGAGCCCTTTGTCTCTCACGATCTTGAATACCTTGAAAATGGAGAAGAAATATGCCACGTCACTCACTATGCTCAAGGCTGTTAATTTGGAGAATATTCTGTGGATAGAGGATAAAGTGCCTGACTCAATATGGAGAAAGAAGCTGCTCAAGTTTTATGATACCTATGCTTCACTTGGCATCTCTCACTGGACTGCAAAGAAAAGGTTAGCTTACAATCATTTCCATCGTCCTAAGAGAGGTTCCTCTATTGTCTCAGCTCACAGAATCAAAAGCATCCAAGGAGCAACCACTCAGACTGTCTTCGGTTATGATTACTTGAATGTAATCGTGTTCAAACGTACCGATGAGAAAGAATAACGCATTGACGAAAGTGATCTCCAGTACCTTCAACTTGAAGACATCGAAGATCTTTTGTTGCTATTGGCTCAACAAAAAGTTGACCATCTATCACCTGAGATTGTCATAGCCATGAGCTCAAACTTTCGTCAATATGCCAGGAAAATCGTCATTCAAAACCGGGTGGAAGACTTTCAACTTGGAGTAGAAAGCTATCAGAAGAAGCTAAACCTAGAACGTCCCCATACGACTCCACTCAGTAATTTCCATAAGAACAAGAAGGTTTACATGGGGACCACAACACCAGAAGCAGGGATCTTTTATCCAAATGAGACTGGGGTCATGCAATATATGCAATTCTCTGAACTACACAAATTCAGTGATGGAACGCTAAAGCATGTTCGAGATGATCTGTCGGTTCTCAATGCCAACTTACCACTTCCGGCAGTCAAATACACCTGGACAACCCAGTGCAAAAAGGGAGCATCGTATGCAATTAGGAAGATTGAGGAACTTCTAAGGAAGCGCCGGTTGCTACGAAGTATAGAACGATTCGTCGGTGGACGACCATATGGAGCTCACCATAGGTTCACGGAACGAACCATTTAATTATGGTTCGTCTTATATCAGGTCAACTCCATATGTCTATAATTGTGAATATGTTACGTTTTGTATAATTAGCTTTTGTGGCATGTTGTAGTGAAAAAGTATGATATTTTTCAAGAATTTCTCTCGAGATTCCAAATCTTTCAAAATATATCATACTCAAGCACTACAACTAACCCTCATTAATTTGAGGGGGAGCATTAATATGTTCTTTGGCCAACATCTAATTTCATTTTATTACCCAAAGACCGGTTAATCCATTAATATCCGAAATATTGATGGTTAACATTTTGGAAAGGGGAGAAAATAGGATTAAGGAGACTTAATGATATTTGGCTAAAACAATGAAAAAGGCTTAAAAGATAAACCAACCCAACATGTGTAATGCACAAGTTAAGGGGGAGCGTTTTTAATGATCAAAACACTTAAAGCACAAAAACTTTGATTACAATATCACAAGTGCTTTAAGTGATTTTCAAGGATTTTTCATGGTGACTATATCAACCCAAAACACACTTAACTCACGACGGATGTGGTGACAAAAGGGTGGTAGGTATAGGTATTAGTCCAATGATTCATCAGAACCGATGGAATCTTCCCAAGGACAATTCCCTAGATAGAACTAGAAGTCCCAGGAAAGATGGAGAATGAATGTGAACGTAGCTGAATGCCGACCAAGTACTTAAGCTAGCACTGGAACAATCACAACAAGGTGCTAGTGATGACGTATTGGTAAGCATTGAAGGGGTTGAAGAATGAAAAAGAATTGTAAAGATAAAGGGTGTAAAGAAAGAAGCCCTCCTTACAACTTTAGGCAGAAACCGGGTCAATAAATATGCTATTGAGATCATTTGTTAATGATTCTCGATATTGAAGAAAGCCATCATGGACCCAGTGATGCAATGCACAACCCTCCCCAGCTAACTCAAATATCTCTAAAAAGGTATTTGTTTTAATCACACGGAGATCAACACGTTATCTATTGGTTTATTCACTCCGAATATAGTGATATTGAATAGGTGGCACTCCTCTCCAGTTATCAATCACTAAATCAAAACGCACTATCGAGTCTAGAGCCACGAGATCATCAAAAGTCTCATTAGGACACTTTCCATTTATTCCTTGCTTCTTCACACACTATGAAAAGTAAGAGATATTTATTCCTACGCAGTATTCTTGTAATATTGCCAGAACATCCGAGTGATACGCAAGTATTACAGTGAAGATGGAAATCCTGCTTGAGCCAACATCAAACAAGCTCATGGTAGGTGACACGTGCGGTTCTTTAAGAACTAATCTTGGGACAACTGGAAAGAAACAGTAGTTTAATTCTTAATTGAACTTAAACTCGTTCCAGGCCTCTACGCATTATCGTATGATCTTGCCAGAACACTCAGAGTGACACTCTTTAGTGCACACAGTGACGAGTGGAAATCCTTCTAGTGTTAACATTAAACAGCACTTGGTAGGTGACAAGCAAGATTCAATTTGAATTAAGTTTGTGACAACTGGAAAGCAACGATGGTGAATATCTTAATTGAAATTCACTTGTTCCAGGTTTCATGAATTGACGGCTTCAATCATAAGGGTTTATAATCTAAATGATTCACTCTTTATGTTCGCAGTCAGCTTTGGACGGTCGAATAAAGAGAACGGGTTTACCCGCGAAATCCTGTCAGGAAGTTACTTAATTTAAACTATCTGTCACGGGTACGATATCTAATATCGTCCAACGGTCTTCACCGACCGGAGGTAAAATGCTACCGAATTAGAATAAAATGTCAAAGCCATTTTATTCGTGTCTTATTATGTTGTTGCATTCGAAGACGGTGGCGTTGCTGTGTACCTGTTGAAGATGGTGGCGTTGTTGTGTACCTGTTGAAGACGGTGGCGTTGCGGTGTACCTGTTGAAGACGTCCTCACATGCTTATTCCTTCTGCATCAAATACTCGTGCAAATTCAAGAAAGTATGACCTAAAAGTCTTCCGCTGTATCGACTCTGTAACTTTCAAGAATTCAACAAAGGATAAGTGTGTGGGACATGAAGTCACAAAGAGGCGAACATCACAAGAAAATAAAGACTGCACGTAAAAGGCCAAAAGAACGTGTTTCAAGCAAAAGGCTGATATTATTCAACACATATTCACAAAAGGAAGAAAAAGAAAGAAAAGAAGACTACGAGCTCAAGAACAAGATCTAACATGCTAGATTAGGACTTTGTAAATTTGGAGTGACCTCCCTTTGGGGGAGATTGTTGGAAATACGTTTTACGTATATAGAAAGTCTCGGTCACTCCAACAATGTAGTTATAGGCTCGTAGTAGTGTTTAGTTTCATTTATTAAATAGCCCGACCCATGAGCATGTTCATGGGCCGGAGGCCCAAGTCCATTAAGGACTTGGGTATTTAAACCTCTTTCTACCATGGAAAGAGGTGTTGGTTGTTTCATTTCTTGTTTTCCATATAACATAGTTCTTTCATTTCTCTCTCTAAGTTTCTCTCTCTAGAAAACATCAACCCCCTTGTTTCTTAAAGATTATCATTGTTCTACACGTTAATTAAACGACTTTTGTACCCCTCAAGCTCTTTGTCTCTTTGAAGAAGCTGAGCCTTATAACTATCAATAGTCTCACTAGATTTTATAAGAGCGGCTTTGCTTTCTTCAAAGTTTTGAGTGAGCGCTGCGTTTGCCTTCTTTAATTGCTTTTGACTCTTTCTATTTTCATTGACATTTTTTTGTAAACTAGCAATTAAGTTAGCAAGCGCGACACGCTCCTCGTCATCATACTCATTTGCATGTTGATCATCCTCATAATCATTATTGCACATGTCTGATGAATCGGGTGTGGTTTTGCTATCAACCGTTTCCATCATACATGTGTCAGTAATTGTTGTTGGCAGATCAATATGCTCATGTGTATCATCAAACACATTATATTCATCATCATGTTGTACTTTATCAATTGGCTCGGTATAAAAGATAGGACCATTGTCATCTTCAGTGACGTTAAGGACCTCATGAATTTTTGCCATGTATGAGCAATGTGCCTCGAGTTCTTGGTCGGAGTGTTCATCATCTGTGTTGTCAAACATTTCTCTTTCTTCAACTGATAACTTGATCCCAACTTCCATTTTCTTACATAACAGCATATTTTCCTTATGATAACCATAACCTTTAACCTTCTTTGGCTGCCGACATTCCCTAGCCAAATGCCCATAACCTCGGCAGTTAAAACACTGAATCCCACTTTGTTTCACAACTTGAGTACCAAGAGTTTCCCTATTTCCATCAACAGTAGCAACCCTCTGATTATCATACTTAGTGGGTTGTCGATCATACTTTGGAGGACTCTCAACACACCTTCGTGTGTCATTCCTTGGAAGACTCTGTGCATAGGTTTTCCTCGGGTTTGATGATGTTCGAAGGTTGTTGTTGGTGGGTTTGTAGATTTTCCTGTATTGCTTCATAATGAAAGCCATTTGTTGCTTGAATTCCCTATCCTTTTGAGCTAGTTCTTCATCACTGTCTTCTTCAGATGATTGCTCAGGTGTGGGTGATGGTGCTCTTGCAACTTATTTGCCTCGGGATCTTGTTGGAGCATGTGACTTAGAGACAGTGGATGATCGTGGTGATGATGATTGAGTAGAGTAGGTGTTTGAAGGACGAGTACGATAATCTGGGTAATGTTGAGTGGTAGACACCAAAGTAAGTGGATTTACAACCTTTACAACTCGTTCAGCTTGAAGTTCATTTGCCTAATTTTTAAATTGTTTCAAAATGTAAAAGAGCGTGTGATATGAATTTCGTCTAACTTTTGTTGTTGTTTCACCAAGGTGACAAACCGTGTCCACTCGGGTTGAAGTTGCTGTAGAAATTGGACATTGATTTGCATGGTAGAAACTTGCAAATTGTTTCGGGTCATGTCATTCATCATTTTGTAGAGCCGGGAGTAATAAGAATCCATTGATTCCCCATCCTTTGAAGTAAACTTGCCAAAGTTCCAAAACATCTTAGTTTTCATATCTTGTTTGTTAAGTGATTGACCTTGTTGCAATCTTTCAATAGTCGTCCACATTTCTTTAGCAGTAGGGCATGCATCAACCATGGAATAAATATCATCTCCAATGCTACTGAGAATTAAGTAGATTGCTTCCTTCTCTACATCAAACCAAGCACGGTTCTCTGGTGTGAGGTCATTTCTCTTTTCATCATGTTCATACGCGCGTTGTTCGTCACTTGTGTCTGTGGCTGGTACTGCAAGAACTTGTATCCTTGAGAATTTATAGCGTCCATAAAAAATGCATTGCCTTAAAGCATCACTGTTAGGTTTTGTGTCAAGATAACGTAGAAAATGGGATTGCTATTGATCATATCGACCCGACACAAGCATTGGTGGTCTCTCTTTGTTACCCGCCACCATGATGTTGTTGTTCGTCACACGATATTCTGTAGTAGAATCCATCTCAATATTCTCTGAAATGATTAAGTGAATATGGATCTTAAGTAGATGTTATAGTGATTGTTGTTGAAGGGAAAAAGTGGTGAAATCCGTTAAAAATTGTTCTCGAAAAACCAAAAAATTCTCCAATCTGACGCAATATCTAAACCTTGTCGCAATAACACAATAACTTCTATCGCAATGTCTCTTCTATCGCAATATCTCAAAGAATCTGTCGCAATGTCTCAAAACTTCTGTCACAATGTCCAACTAGTTCTGTCGCAATGTCAAATCTCAAACCTGTCGCAATTTCAAATATCAAACCTGTCGCAATGTCTAATCTCAAACCTGTCGCAATGTCTAGACTTGGACCTATCACAATGTCACGTCGCAATAACACCTATCGCAATACTACGTCGCAATATTGGTCGCAATCCAGAAACCCTTGACTATTTCGATGGAAATGAAGCTAAAGTGTCGCAATATGGATACTTTTCAGAAACTTTAGGTAAAAAATGAGATTTTTGCCTAGAAAAATGTGATTTTAACCAAACCAAAACACCCAAATCCCTACCACAACTATGTAGGAGATTGATATCAAGATTTAGAGCACGGAAAACACAAAAAAAATATTTGAATCCGAGATGATTTATGGATTAAATCATACGAACGAAATGATATAACAACAACTAATCACAAATCTACCCTATGACGATTGATACCAATTGTTGTCCCATATAATATGTAGGTCCATAGTTTCTTTGGATTAAGAAATATATGATTAATCTATTGAGATGGATGGAAATGGAAGATGAATTAGAGAGAGAAAAGAGAGGAGAAGGAGAGATAGAGAGAGACAGTAAGTTTATTGAATGAGAAGTGAAATACAAAATGAGCAACAACCCCTCCTAACATGCTAGGAGGGGATATATATAGCCCACCCTACATGTGGGCTATATGGACTATATGTTTACATAATGGATCACGAGCCCAATACTTGAATATATCATTGGAGTGACTGATCATTTCTAAATACGTAAAAACGTATTTCCAACAATCTCCCCCAAAGGGAGGTCACTCCAAGTTACAATGTCCTAAATAGTCTATAGCTCGTGAGCTATGCTAATAATGATGTGACCGAGACTTTCCTTGGAAAAACGTATTTCCAACAATCTCCCCCTAAGGGAGGTCACACCATTTTACAAAATCTTTAACCTAGCATACTATGCTTGAGTCTTCGATCTTGTTCTTGTGAATATGCTGATGAGATCTTTGACTTTAGTCTTCAGCATGTTCTCTTGCCTTGACCTTGTGCATTCATCACTTGTGATATTTGCCTCTTCGTGACTTCATGATCCACATACTTATAATTTTATAAATTCTTGAAAGCTTCAGAGTTTGATACATCGAAAGACTTGACTTTTAGACTTTCTTGAATTTGTTGAAGTATTAAGTGCAGAAAGCATAAGCATGTGTTGACGACTTCTTCTGGATAGAACACCGCAATGCCACCTTCTTGTTACGCTGCATAAGACAATTAGCAACAAAACATATACACAGATGAAATGGCCTTGAATATTTCATTCTAATTCGGCAGCATTTTACCGCCGATCGGTGAAGACCGTTGGACGATATTAAATATCGTACTTGTGGCAGGTAGTTTCAATTAAGAACCTCCTTGACAAGATTTCGTGGGTAAACCCGTTCTCTTTATTCGACCGTCAAAAGCTGACTGCGAACATAAAGAGTGAATCATTTGGATAATAATATCCGCATCATTTGAAGCCGTCAATTCATGTTCCTGGAACAAGTGAAATTCAATTAAGAACCGCACCCTCATTGCTTTCCAGTTGTCACGAGCTTGATTCATATAGAATCTTGCAAGTTACCTACCAAGTGCTGTTTGAGGTTAACACTAGAGGATTTCCACTCATCACTGTGAACACTAAGATATCACTCTGAGTGTTCTGGCAAGATCATTAAGATATTACGTAGAGGGCTGGAACGTGTTTAAATTCATTTAAGAATTAAACCACTGTTGCTTTCCAGATATCACAAGTTTGATTCACAAAGAATCGCACAAGTCACCTACCATGAGCTTTTTGATATTCGCTCAAGAAGGATTTCCATCTTCATTGTAAATACTTTCGTATTACTCGGATGTTCAGGCAAGATCATGAAGATTTTGCGTAGGACTCTTAAGATCTTTCTTACTTTTCACAGTGTGTGAAGAAGCAAGGAAATATGAAAGTGTGTCCTAATGAGATATTTGATGATCTCAAATGGCTCTAGACTCAATCGTGCATTTTGGATTTTAGTGATCGGAGGCTGGAGAGGAGTGCCACCATTTCACTACCAATTTATTCGGAGTGAATAAATCAATAGATAATGCGTTGTCTCCGTGTGATTAAAAAAAATATCTTTTGAGAGATATTTGAGTTAGCTGGGATGAGTTGTTTATTGCATCACTGTGTCCATGATGTCTATCTTCAATATCAAGCATCATTAAAAATGATCTCAATAGCATATGTATTGACCCGGTTTCTTCCTAAGGTTGTAAGGAGGGCTTCTTTCTTTACACCCTTTATCATTACAATTCTTTTTCATTCTTCAAACCCTTCAATGCTTACCAATACATCATAACTAGCACATTGTTGTGATTGTTCCAGTGCTAACTTAAGTACTTGGTCGGCATTCAGCTACGTGCACAATCTTTCTCCATCTTTGCTAAGGACTACTATGTCTAGCTATGGAATGTCCTTCGGAAGATTCCTCCGGTTCTAGAGGAATCATTGGACTTTAACCTATCCTACCATCCTTATGTCACCACAATCTTCACCGTCGTGAGTAGAGATGTTTTGGGTAAGTGTATGTCACCATAAAATCCATTTTGAAGTGCAAATCCATTTTGCTCCCCCTTAACATATGCCACGATATACGAAAACATTTCGCACATGTCGGGATGAGCTATCATGTTAATTCAAACCATTATTGATCTCTATATTAAATCACATTTTCTCCCCCATATTAAAAATATTAACCCAATCAATGTTTTTAATATCAATTGATTTAATAGCATTTTA
Source organism: Glebionis coronaria (assembly GCA_025667525.1). NCBI lineage: Eukaryota > Viridiplantae > Streptophyta > Magnoliopsida > Asterales > Asteraceae > Glebionis > Glebionis coronaria. The sequence goes on from CM046880.1 coordinate 236,357,714, forward strand.
AGAAAATTTGGGAAGAAAAATGCAAATCCATTTATCTTTATGAGTTTCACAAGATCCCCCTCAAATTAATGAGGGTGTACTTGAAACGTAAATTAAATATACCTTTTAAACACAAGTGTAAGGTATTTTTTTGGTAAAAGGGTAGCAATGACCCCGGTAAATAGAACCAAAAAAAGCGTTGAAGTACAAGGAATGTGGCTGAAATACCACATTAACCGCAAGCTACAGGCAGCTTGTTAAACAAAATGTTTACGACAGGCCATAAACATTAACTAGTCTAGAATGCTGGAAATATATAAACTAGACAAAAACCAAGACGATAACATAAAGTTACGAGGAAAATAATAAAATATCAACATGGGATCAGCCAGTAGTGCTTGCCCCAATATGAGTATTGAGAAGATTCACCGATTCATCAAAGACGACCTCGACTCCCTCCTCCTCCTCATTATCTTCCTCACTTACTTGAGCCCCTTCGTCAATACCAGGCATGGACAAAGATGAAAATTTATTAGATGTAGAAACACTGCTCATTTGAGCTTTAGCCTTGTTCGGACCATTAAGATTGCTGGACTGCTGCAACTGACCAGATTTAGTATGCAACTTACTACTATTATCAGCACTCGTACTTGTAGTATCCAAGTGAGTTTTTGGGCGAAAAACAACCGTCTTACCTGCTTGGAAACCCTTTCTCAATGGAACACCTCTCGGAACATGATTCCCTAAATTACCTTTGTACTTCTTCCTCTTGCTTTGCACTTGTTGGAACCCATCTTTATCAACATGAGTTGTCACTTTTTCAACCGTTATAGGTTTAACATTTTTCGGACAAGAATCACCGGAATGACCAAAAATATTACAAGTATGACATCTAGGCGGTTTCCATTCGTATTCAACTCGAATTAACTCCTTAGTACAACCAGAGCCTTCAAGATCAGGGACACCAATAGTAACGTTATCTATAAACTCCGAATCAGCATTCATCTCAATAAGACAACGAGCAAAACTACAACGACCCCAAGACTCTTTGCACATATTATCCGTATAATTATCCATCATAATAAGCTTACCAAGAAACGAAGCAATTAAACTAATACCTTCCTCTTCAAATACTTGTAGCGGGACATCATGAAACTTAACCCATACCGGAATACGAGTTAGTTCCTCCTTTAGAAGATTCGTTTTCATAGTCCATTTCTTAAGAAAAATTGGTGAATTACGAACCATCCACGGACCACCTTCCAGAACCGCATTAAGACCCTCACTAGATCCAAATTGAAAAAAGAAAAAACCTTTCTCATTCATCATGATACGCTTAAGACCATGTTTTGCCCAGTTATTCTTAGCAAAATACTCCACCACAGGGAATGCAATCCTTTTACCAAGAAAGTAACCATATAAAGTGTTATGGTAGCGAGCATTTACTGTTTCAACAACCTTCCTAGGAATAGAGATATTAACCCCTTCATAGACATTTTCAGAATTAAACGAAGAAGAGACTGCATTAATACCTCCATTAGTAGACGTAACCATATCACCCTCAAATCTGCAAAGTAACATCAGAATTTCTTTAGCACGATCAGGTGAGATCAATTCCCACAACGGATGTTTCTTCATTCTTAATTCATGCATAAATTCACTCGCGTCAGCAAACGTGCGAATCGTTACACCAAATAATTTCAAAACTGCCTGTAGATTACACAATTGCATACCATTAATGGTAGCAGCCTTAGCTTCAAGGTCTGTTTCCTTAGCCATTTGTGCAGAGTGCACACTCGAACCACCTGAACTGAGTGAAGAAGTGCTGCTAGTTAAATTCTTATGGCGTTCACACAAAGCTTTATAATAAAGCATAGTGGTCTCCTTTGGTAAAGTAGACCATTTAGGAAATTTGTTTGCCTTCACACCATTTGCAAACACTTCAATGTCACGCATAGTATTCAAAGGAATAGAAAACAAATTAGATATCTCCTCTAGCGTTACTAAAACCTCAAGAGTAGACACCTTAACCACATCCATCCAACCTGTAAACAATGGCTTATCACTTTCATTGCTTGAATCCATGTTCAATCAAACACAACCCTAACCACGAACGAGAATCCCTACACAAACAGTAATTTTTTTTTTTTTATTTGATCGTAAAAACACTAATCAACAAAACTACACCCAAACAAAAAGTTGCGAAACAATAAATTGTTTAAGGACAGCCGCCCAGAAAGGTCAGCCGCCAAAAACCTTAAATGCAGTTAACCTTAAACTTGCGAAACAGTAAATTGTTCGTAGACCCACCAAGTAATAATGCTGCAAAGAACATTAAATGCAGTTAACCTAAAGGTCAGCCGACCACGAATAAATGCAGTTAAACATGGTCCCACGAATAAATGCAGTTAACCACAAGTTTAAGGACAGCCGCCTACTTTGACACATGAAATCACCTCAGCCGACCAACACCAATCGGACCCCACCACAATAACCCTAAAGAAACGAACTCTTAAAAAAAACCTAATAAAAAAACAAAGAGTAGAACCAGTGATCAATTACCGACAAACAAAAAATGGGAACACAAAAGTCGCCATTTTTTGTTTCTAGGGTTTTTTTTTGTTTGTTTGTTAACACAAGTGTAAGGTACTTATCACCTGCAAAGATCATATATTATAATGTATTCACAAGATTAGCAATGTATGAGGTTGGACCTGAATGATGGAGAACATCATATGAAAGAAGCACATGGTTCTTGTTCACGAATGTTGGTCGCCTCATTACGTCTGAAGTTATCTCTTGACTCTATGTATACGATTGATATCGTTGTCTTGACACCAATATGTGAACTTGGCACTTTCAGCGTCAAAGATTCTGAATGTTGGACAATTGCTCCCCCTCAATTGTTGACCCGTGTTCTATTGAAAGAACTGTAGTCGCCGTTTGAGTAGTCGCATCGTCGAGTATGTAGATATCAATTGTAAATTGCTACGGTTGGTGGAGATGATAACTTCATAAAAACAAGATTTCTCTTGTTTTAACAAATAAATGCACTGACACGTACATATATTCGTGTTAGATTGTGTTATTACGTAAACACAATCCCTTACATGGTTATAAAGTAAACCATGCCCGAGAAAATTAATTCCCGTTGTTGAGTCAAAGCTTTCCGGTGAAATGCTTGACTTTAATATGAAAAGCGGGTTACTATCTGAAATAATAGCAAGCCATTTTGAGCATGTTTTAAAACATTTGAACTTCTGCTTGAACTTTATTTACAACTCTGTGTCATTATTGAATGACATTTCTAGTATCGTAAATATTATCGATTCCAGAAGACATGCTCTTTTTATCAAAACATTTTTTAACACACAATTTTGAAAGATTTAGAAAAACCTTTTGAGAAATTCTCGAAAAATTGTGTTCAACGTTTTGAAAACCAATTACTTGAGCTTAAGATGTTGAATATCTTGCAAAACAAGCTCAAGTCCGAGAAGTTGTAAACTTCTCGTTGTTAAGGATAAGTTTATCATCGACGATAAACTTTCCTTTTAACTGAAGAACGAGTCCTAAGTTGACATTTACTTAGAAGTCGTTTTCATGAGCTTGAAAAACTTTGAATGTTTTAACGTAAAGCTCATGACCGAGAAAGATGAATTTCTCGTTATGAGGTAAAGTTCTCTTATTTAAAAGATACACTTTCCTTTCTGAGCTTAAAACTTGGAATGTTTTAATACAAACTCATGACCGAGAAAATTTAATTTCCCGTTACAAGGATAAGCTATCTTTAAAGATAAGCTTTCCTAAAATTAAGGTCCGAGTTACAGTCTGATATTTAACTGTAAGTCTTTGTGCATGAGCTTAAAAACTTCGAATGTTTTTATTATTAGCTCATGCCCGAGAAAAATTAATTTCTCGTTGTAAGGATAAGTTTATCATCGGCGATAAACTTTCCTTTTAATTGAAGAACGAGTTCTAAATTGACATTTACTTAGAAGTCGTTTTTCATGAGCTTGAAGAACTTTGAATGTTTTAACGTAAAGCTCATGACCGAGAAAGATGAATTTCTCGTTAAGAAGAAAAGTTCTCTTATTTAAAAGATACACTTTTCTTTATGAGCTTAAAAACTTAGAATGTTTTACTACAAGCTCATGACCGAGAAAAATTAATTTCTCGTTACGAGGATAAGTTATCATCAAAGATAAGCTTTCCTAAAATTAAAGTCCGAGTTACAGTCTGACAATTTAACTGTAAGTCATTGTGCATGAGCTTAAAAACTTCGAATGTTTTTAATATTAGCTCATGCCCGAGAAAAATTAATTTCTCGTTGTAAGGATAAGTTTATCATCGGCTATAAACTTTTCTTTATTTGAGGATCGGGTCATTGTCTGACATTTAACAATGAACCATTATACACGAGCTTAAAACCTTTGAATGGTCTTAGTGTAAACTCGTGTCCGAGAAAACTTAATTTCTCGTTTTAAGAGTAAGTTATCATTGCGTAGATAAACTTCCCTTTCTATGAAGTCCGGGTCATCGTCTGTCATTTAACGAGGAGCCAATGTGCATGAGCTTAAAAACATGGAATTTTTTAGATATAAGCTCATGCCCGAGAAAAATTAATTTCTCGTTGTTAGGATAAGTTTATCATCAGCGATAAACTTTCCTTTCTTTGATGAACGAGTTATAGTCTGTGATGTGACTATAAGTCCTATACATGAGCTTAAAACCTTGGAATAGTTTTAATGTAAGCTCGTGTCCGAGAAAATTTATTTTCTCGTTTTGAGGATAAGTCATCATCGGGATGAACTTTCCTGTCTTTCGAGATCGAGTTACAGGCTGTAATGTGACTGTAAGTCCTGTACACACGATGTTTAACTGCGAATCCCGTAAGACACTTGTTTCTTTGATATCAGCTTCTTTAGTAACCAAACTCTAAGAGTGTCCTTAGTTGAATGATATGTAAAGATCGGACCGTTGTGTTCTTGTTGAACGTGGACTTTGGTACCTGCATTCTCATCAGGAGTTTGTATGCTTTTATGCGGGTTAGCGATATCTATCTTAGAAGCAAGTGGGGAATCACAGTTGGCTTTACTTGTGCCAGAGGCGACCTGAGGAGATAATTCACTTGTCTTAGTTGGCAAACGTTTCCTTTTATAGAAAACCTTAAGTTCAGGCTTAAGTGATGTATCATCCTTTTCAGTTTCCTCCCTAGCAGTCTTAGTAGTATTGGAGATTATCCTAGTTAAAGGGCACTCGTCTCTTACAAGAGTGAAAGTTCTACCAGTGGGGTGTCACATTTTACCAATGGGTTTGATTTTGGCAACCCACTGGGATTTAAGTCTAGCACGGGAGTTCACCTCATTAAGTAGTTTCTTGATACAAGAATTATGATTTGCCGTAAAGACACATTTTCTACATGTTTTACAAGTAGCATATTTAATGTCCGAGTAAGATCTAGAATTCCTGGACGATTGATTGATGCTCCTAGTATTTGACATGCTACGGTTAGCAGTGTTGGGTAATCTAGAAGGCATCTGACTAGGTTTGACATTGCTATCTCTGATACCAATTGTAGGTCTATTGTTTCTTAGGATTAAGCAATATATGATTAATCTGTTGAGACGGATGGAAATGGAAGATGAATTAGAGAGAGAAAGGAGAGGAGAAGGAGAGGTAGAGAGAGAAAGTAAGTTTATTGAATGAGAAGTGAAATACAAAATGAGAAACAACCCCTCCTAACATGCTAGGAGGGGGTATATATAGCCCACCCTACATGTGGGCTATATGGACTATATGTTTACATAATGGATCACGAGCCCAATACTTGAATATATCATTGGAGTGACCGGTCCTTTCTAAATACGTAAAAACGTATTTCCAACACCTTTGCTAGAGATGTTTCCATAGCTGCCACCAAAATACACTTTATCACCATCTTTAATGGGAATGAAATCAATTAAGTAATCTTCCTTGCCATTCATGTGCCTAGAGCATCCACTGTCCCAATATCCATAATCATTGACCTGCTTATGAATGCCCTACATATAAAGAAAACAAATTAGTTTTCTTTGGGAACCCAAGCCTTTGAAGACTTGGAGTCATGTGGTTGTTCAACAAGAATTGACTTATTCCTTGTAACAACCCCCTTTTCATCCCTTTGTGCCCTAAACACCTTATTTAAGTAATGACCTTTTCAAGAAATTTAAATATGTTACAGGTCATACAAACACCATTAAAATTAGGGTTTTGTTCTTGTTTAGGTCTCCATGTTAAACTGGATGCAGCTTTAGACCCTTGTCCCTTAGGTTTCAAATACCTATTATTACTTGGTTTAACATAAGGTCTGGCAAAAGCTAGTTGTGGCATTTTCATACCAAACCTAGATTTGTTAGCGGCTTGTTTTGTCCTGTCGGTTGATAGATTGTTCTTGTCAGGGGCTAAATTAGGGTTTGCAACAGGAACCCACTGTCTATTAGACCAAGTATTAGTCTTTTGAAAGGGCCTTTGTCCATGAGTATTATCTCCTCTAGAAAAGAAAGGAGCTGGTCTAGTGGCCAGTAGATTTACTTGGACAAAAGGTCTAGGTTTGACCATGGTTGACCTATTGTCAGCGAATGAAGTGTATCCATTGACACAGTTATAGGCAAAATGTAACACTCTCAAATTTCATATCGGTACAGCGGAAGAGTCTTTTAGAGTGTTACGGGATAGCACAATAACTCCAATCATAGACAACACATAAAAATGGTTGTACAAGGTTTAACATACATTCATTCGATAAAAAGTTTCAAGTGTACAACAGGTCCCAAATTATACAGGTCATTAAGTTTACAAAACATAGATCGAATGAACAATTTTATTATTATGTGGGCCATCAGAGTCGATCTCCATCCGAATTACCCTCAAGCACCTGAGATAAAAACATGCAAAAATCGTATCAGCGAATGCCGAGTGAGTTCATAGAGTTTAATAAAACCGTTATATAAAACAATCATTGAAATCAGAACACAAGTATAATATCAGAAGTAAGTCCTCGTATTGCTAGTCAGGCAATATATAAATTAAAGCAGACATCTTAAACCGTCCATGAGAGCGTAGCCTCAATATTACCATTATAGGTAATATTATCATCGTTATTTGCATCATTACTGAGTTGTATTGGAATACATTTGGATTATTATTAGCCGCATGACATTGTTACCTTAGTATCACAAACAACGGGCCGCGAACCCGAAAACAATTTGCCCATCTAAGTTAGCGTGTCGTCACAAAAATCACGCTATGTAAATCTTCTCATACATAAATTCGCTTACCAATCAATGTGGTACGACGGGGATCAACCGTCAAGGCGCGAACTGGGGTGATCGTCCCCAAATAGTACTATCATATGCATAAGCGTCTACCAAATCCCGGTAGTTCACAATTCATGCTAATGGTACTTCAAGTGACATAACCTAACTACTAATAATCCTTTTTATCTCTTTTATTGGGTCATAGCATCATTCGGGTCCATATCATTAAGCATACCATCGGGACTACTTGTGTTCTATTTTTTATCAAAAACTAGCATGTTATCTCCCTCGCGGGTTTACAAATCATTTTATAAAACATTTAAAAGAGTGCGAGGCTATGAACTCACGCTGATAATGAAAGGCGGATTATCGGCTACGGGCGTGCTTCGGTCACGGAAACCTATGTAAATAATAATCGATCTTAGACTTTTGTCCAATGACTTTATCAAAATAACAATTATGTATACATATGATGATTTTATACATATGATGATGATCAAGTGGGTTTATACATTCTCATTTACTCATTTTAGTGTTATGTATTGGTAACTTTTATATTAGTTTCACTAGTTTTACTTATTTACATGTTTTAGGCCCAATAAGCCTATTATAAGCCCAATACCTTATATTAGTCCATTTTACACTTTTATTATCATTATTATACTTTACATGTTGGGACCAAGTGGGTTAAGCCCAATAATTAAGTTTATAAGTGTTTAGCCAAATTAGTTGGATTAATAGTCCAATAAAGCTAACTTGGCCCGTTAATGTCCATATGTTATATAGTTCGGGTTTTATCGGTTTTTACTTGTAATAAGTACTTATATATCAGTATATGACTTTTAAAAAGATTACATTAGACGGGTCCGACCGTCTAAGTTTTAGTTGACGAAAACGTTAGTTTTACGGTATTAGCCGAAAAGACGTAAAAATCATGTTTATAGTTTTATAACTTATAAAACTTATCAAACTACCATTTTTATAAAATGTCCATTTATTTATCCTTATACATATTTATATAAATGTAATATATAAGTTAGTGGGTTTTAATTCACATTTTATACTATATTTATTTGAGTGCTTATATAATACTGTTAAACTTTAATTTCACAAAATCTGATTTTTAGTTTCACTTTCACCGTTTTTATCATATCTTGAGTTCTACAAGGAGATAGAAGCTCATTTTTAGATGACATAAACTTCATATTATGTGCTAAAAATAACTTAGCTTTAGCTACTGCTCAATCCATGCCTAAGTATCCTTAACAGTCCCTACAAAACAGACTATTCAGATTGATACACTAATTTTGTTTTGATCATATCTCACTCATTTTGATGATTCTATTGCATGGCAAACTCTCACATGTGTATAACACCTAATACTTACTGTATATTGATTCCACTTTTCCATTTTATCAGTTTGACATTTGGTTAGTTACTGTTTTTATACAGCCAACTTTATAAGACAGATTTTAACCTTTTTACCTATGGTTTTCCATCTTTTTAACCATGTTTATCAACACTTGATCCCCTCACAATATTTTTATCATTATATATTCATCATATACATATACAATAGGAAAGAAAATACATTTGATCTTTACAAAAATAACAAAGAAAATAGAAAGGATGATCTTGTTTACCAACCAAGATTATATCTTGTTTTTGGATGACAACAACTTGATGTACACCAAATTTATCTTCAAGATCATCAAACACCAAGATTATTTGTTGAGAAATCAGCCCTAGGACACAAGCAAATCACCTCCTTTGATGTTAATATGATCACCAATCAACAAGGCTTCAAGGTTTCTTCATTATATGTGTAGATAACACAAACTTCATGGCTAGAAGTGATCAAATGGGGGTGTTTAATGGTGGAGTGGGACGGCAATGAGAGAGGATGAGAGATTTTTGGAGGGTAGTTTGCATGAGTTGCTAAGTGTAAATGGTATAAGTGAAGTGGTTTTGTGGTTTTGTGTTAAGTGTTAGCTTACTTGTTAAGCTTAGCTAACAAGTGTTAGCTTTCTAGTTACAAGGGTGCCACATCTTATGATGTAGTGTCCTCATTTGGTCGTCCCTTTTGAGTGGGGTGGGACAAACTTGTTTTGTCTCATCCCACTAATTTACGGGTATTCTTCGATTCTAGATTCCTCGATTTGCGTTCCCTCGATTTGCGTTCCCTCAAGTCGTTTTACGAAAAACGTTTTTATAAATTATGAATCAACGGCACAAAACGAATCTAATAAAAATTGTCTCATCACAAACGGGGTTCAAAAAAGTAAATACGTAATCCTAAGGTTCCCGGTTTAGTCGTAAAGGACGTTTAATTATGCACGTAAGCCCAAATTTAAATCCGTAAATTGTGAGTTCATCAACCAACACAAAAATAAGTTTCAAAATATTATACGAGAAAATAATTTACTACCTGAAAATGTTAGATTTTCACACAAAATGTGAAAAGCTCCCACATGTGTAACAAGCCTTTTTGGACACAAACTTAGGCTTGGACTGATAAAACCATTTTTGATCTGTTTGTGTTTTTAAATCTTGTGTTTAGCTTGTTTTAAATAAACTAATCCCAGATTAGTTTAAGTCATTGTGAGTGGATTGGTGAGGTGGAGGAAGGGAGTAAGGTGATTGGTGGAGTTTGGTGAGTGGGGAACGTGTCACCCCCTCGCTGGTTAAGGTAACTATGCTGTCTGCCATGATTAACCCCTCTACTCTTTTCTCTTTGTCATTTCAGCTAAAAACTTCATCAACGCCCAAATCCTTTGTAACAACTTTTGCTTTTTCACACTTTTGCCCCAAAAAGTTTTGTAAAGTGATTTCAGGGGTATTTCTTGCCATTTCTTGATTCTTGAAGGACTGATTTGGCATTTTCTTCATAGTTAATGGTCTTGACTTGTTTGTTTGACTTCTTGGAGGATTGAAATTGCCAAGTCATGATTAATGAGGGACCATTTTTGCCAAGTCTTCAAAGTCAAGGGTCCTTTTGGTAATTTTGATATTTTCAAAGGACCAAATTTGTAATTCTTGTAACTTGAAGTTCTTCATGGTATGTTTGACTTTGAGGAGGATAAATTTGACATTTTAGTTTTGATGAGGGACTAAAATTGCCAATTCTTTAAAGTGGAGGGCCCTTTTTGCAATATTAACAAACTTTAGGGACCAATCTTGTAATTATGAAGATACAAGGGTATAAAGTGTCAGTTCTTTAATATTGGAGGACCCTTCTTCATAAATCTTCAAATCTTCAAGAATTTTCTTTAGAAAATTCTTCATTAGGGCTTGGTTCAATGTGCGGCTTCGTTTCCCGTGTTCATTTTTGCATGATTCTTCTGATCTTTTGTCATTTTCTCAATATCCGTACCTAAATTACACAAGCAACAAACACAACCATATATTTTTGTATTTTCATGATATTTTATGCATTTGAAGCCCTTTTTGGACGATGAGACTATGTATAAAACGATTAGGAGTAGGTGTTGACTCTTCTCTTACAATGGGTTCGTCAATAGGAGACTCCTCACTAGAACGATTAGGAGTAGGTGTTGACTACTTTCGGTTTTTTCGTTTACGTGCACGTCTTGCTTGATTACGAGTAAGCATAAACGTCACGTACAACGTGGGGGTCAGCAAAGAAGATTCTTTATGGTTTTTTGTATTTTTCCAATTTTTTTGTGGTTTTTGATTGTTTTTACTTTTTTGGATTTTTGTGATTGTATTAAGTAGACCAAAATCTACAAATCTCCTCCTTAATCAAATCTCTTGATTAAAGAAGTCTCAAGGAATGAAAACGATCACGTGAAGTGAACGCCTTTGATGACTTTAGAACGTTGGTGGAACACCAAAACGTTCAAGAGGGTTTAATCAATGAAACCAAGAAAGTATACATGATACTTAATAATACTTTGGGCGGCAAAACCCTCGATTAGCTCTCAAAATCAAATACTCACAAGCAAGCGGGGAAACGAGGCGGCGCGAAGCACTTAAAAGCCTTTTTCCTTAGGGTATATTTTATAATACCCGCCTTATACCCACCTTATAGTTTGTAGTTTTAAAAATCGAGCTTCACGAAAGTATTTATCTATTTTTGCCTTTTCTTTCTTGTTTGAGATTCGAATACAATGATTGGGTAATGACCTCCCAAGTCAAGGTTGTGTTTTCACACTTTAGGAGTACTTGTGAATTTATTGTTCTACGTATACAATATATTAATAATATTCACACAAAAAACGAAAAACCGATAATACGTATTAGTAGAGTGCTACTAATACAAATACTATTATGGCTATATATAAAAACAACAATTGTTAAATCAAAACACAACACGCCTCCCCGGCAGCGGCGCCAAAATGATAGTTGTAAAAATACACTTGTTTAGGAAAACAAGGTAATTAGGGTAAGTATTAACAAGTGACTTAGGAAAATCACAAGTTATGACCCAAAGTGGGGATCATTCTCAAGGAGGCTTGGTGTGTGTGTTAAGAAATGAATAACTTTGTGATTATATTGATTATGAGAAAAGAAAATAGAAATGGGATAAGAAGAGAATGACGGTCACGATGACGAATTACACTAAGACGAAAAGGTCGTACACGTAAAACCGTAAAAGCACTAAAATTAAAAATTTACTCTAAAAATTCCTAGAAAATTGCAATAAATCCTAAATAATGTAATTAGAGTTTACAAAAAATCAAAAATCACCCAAACCTTTTATTTAATTAAATAATGATTTTTAATGCTAATTAAAGCCCTAAAAATCAATTTATTTTATAAAAAGCCCAAAATGAGATTTATCACTTTTTAAACCTCTAAATACCCTAACTTAATTTAAACTTATTTTTGAAAATTCTAAAATTAATTAAAACTATTTAAAAACAATTAAAAACTATTAAAACTTTAAACAATTATAAAAATTAATCTAAGGACAAAAAAAATATTCTAAAAGTTGTAAAATTCCTAACTTTATGTATTTAACCTAAGAAAAATGCAAAAACTTGAAAAAACTAAATTTTAATTTTTAATAATAAAATAATAATAAAATAATATTATAAATCCGTCCTCAGGTTCGTAGATTTATTTGGTATTCGTTGGGGGACGGATCGCAGGCTTCGCTGTGGTTTGATACATGGAATTCGGTATGTCCTCTTGCTGATTTAGTCTCATCACGTGACATATTCAGGGCTGGGTTGAATTTATCTTCCAAGGTACGTGATATTGTGTCATCGGGTGCATGGCAATGGCCGAATGGTTGGTTGCTGAAATACCCTCAACTTGCTGAAATTGACGCTCCTATTTTGAGTGATAATGTGATTGATTCACTGGTTTGGCGTGAGCATGATGGTACTACTAACCTGTTCTCGGTTAGAACAGTCTGGAACAGCATTCGTCCTAGAGGGGATCTTGTTTCTTGGTACCATGCAGTATGGTTTCAGAACTGCATTCCACGACACTCTTTCAACATGTGGCTTATTCTTAAACAGCGTTTGAAGACTCAAGACCGGCTTAGCTCGTGGGATGTTGCTGCTGGTCTTCCTCTTATTTGCTCGCTGTGTGAGTCTTGTCATGATTCGCATGAACACTTTTTTTTCGAATGCTCTTATTCGGGGCAGGTATGAGATCATGTTAAACGATTGGCTAGGCTTGAATTTGCAGGTATGTCTTTGGCATCTATATTGCTTCATATTGGTCCTTATGTGCATCGTAGATCAGCTCGTAGTACAATTGTGAAACTTGTGGTAGCGGCTTGTGCTTATTACATTTGGCAAGAACGGAATAGAAGGATGTTTAAAGGAACAAAACGAACAGCTATGGAGCTCATTCAGTGCATTGTATCCAATGTTCGCCTTAAGCTGCTTTCTTGTTGGTTTAAAAGATCTATAGATGGCTGTGCGTTTGTTAGACTTTGGGAGCTGCCTGAAGCGAATTTTCTTAGGTCATAATGTATTGGTGTTTATGTACTATTAGATGGTACTTTCCTGTTGGTACCATAGGGTATGTAATTGTTGGGTAGGTATTCATATGGTCTGTCATATGAGTAGTGGTTGTTCAAGTTTTGGCTTGAGGTTAATGTGACTTTCAGTCGCATTCCAATGTACTTAAACTGATTTTTTGGTGTAATATATTTTACCGGGGAGGAAATCCCTTTTATCCAAACAAAATAGTATTATAAATCCAAAATTAATAAAAAATTCTAAAAACTTGCAAACTAGCTTAATTTAACCTAAATAAACAGAAAATGAAGTTGAAATTACAAAATACCCCTAATGGGCCTCCAAATAGGCCAAAAGTCCAAACAGTCCCCTTATTGGGCTCAAATAGGCCCAATAAGCAAAATGTTGTCCAATTAAGCCCAAAAACTCCTATCTGACTCAAAATTTGATTTTAAACACAACTTTTCAAAGGCCCAAAAGCTGAAAATGTGAAATAAGCTGGCTTATACCAAACAACTTATTCTTAATGGGCTTTTTGGCCCATTAAGCTATAAGCTGATGCCATAAGCTCCAATTAGACACACAAGCTGCTCCAATTAGACACACAAGCTTCTTTTGAGTTGCTTAAGACTTCTGTAAAAAGAAATTTGAAATAAGCCAAAGGAATAAGCCTGAAAATGCAAAAAGCAATCTCCACAAAACGACAAAATAGTCATTTTCGAGTTCTAGGCTATCCCAAGAGCTGATTCAAGTTTCTAAAGCTTTTAAATGTCTGAACTAAGCTTAATCAACAAAAAGTTTTCAAATAAGTTCACTCAATAAGCTGAAATAAGCAAATAAGCACTTATGAAAAAGTCAAATGAGTTGGTTTTCTAGCAAAAAGTCAAAGTCAAAGTCTAATAAACTCCAGTTCAAACAAATGGGTCAAATGATGAAGATTGATCACAAAAAATAAGTTGTTGTAGGTCTGGATAAGCCAATATGGCTTATTAATAAGCTGAAAGCAAATTAACACTAGCAGGGGCTAGTTTTGGGGTTTGAGCAGTGGGAACTTTTTCCACTGCTTGACTTCTTGACTTTTTTGTCTTTAGTGACTTTTTTGGAGATTCAAGTTACATAAAGGCACCCAAATGATCAGTGGATGAAGAGGAGTCAATCACAACAAAGAAATCACAATCACAATCAGCCAATTGGTACACTTTAATCAAAACATCACCAGATCTAGCACATACATGAACAAATAAGCAGTTATGAACTTATAAGCTGTCTTAGCAAATTCCAGCCAACCAAATTGCACCAAAAGCATACACAAGATATTATAAACTTAAATGAACAAGTTTAAACAGTTTTCATGCAATGGCTCAAAGCCTAAATCAAGATTCAAGCAGATGAAGGTTACTGATGAACACTAACACAAGCAGATTTTACTTTTGCTGATGCACTTGACCAACAAGCCTGATTCAATCACTCAGATCTATCACATATGTTATATAAATGATGTTTTAACAACTTTTAACCCTAAGTATGCATAAATTCTAGATTTTACCAAAATCTTAGGTCAAAAACAGTTAAACTCAATGAGATATAGCACAATGTTTGATTTGAGGTTTCAAACCCAAAAACTTACAGCAATATGCACTCAACAAAGTAGTTAACAGATACAAAGCCAATACATAAACTTCCAACCACAAAATAACAAACAATGATTCAAGACAGGTAATCCCAAACACCCTTTTAACTTTTTAAATCAAGATTTTCAAATCAAAAATGCATTCCAAGGTTACCCAAGCCCAAATCAACACAACAACAGATGAGATATACAGATTAGAACAAGATTAAGCCACAAAATCAGCAAGAACACAAGTCACACACAAATATCACAAATATCCAATATTTTATAAGATTTTGGGATTAAGTATGCAAACCTCATGGATGTACATCCACACCCACGAATTTTGAGCTTATGTACTAGCAAGAACAAGTACAAGCTTCCACAACAAAGCCTGCTAAGATTCAACAAGGTTAGAAGCAAAATATCAAAAACAGAAAGGTTAAAAAGCCTTGATTAATGCAACTCTTGTACCCCACACTTGATTATCCCCAAGTTATAGGCTTCACCACACCTTGATAACTCAATATCAGGATGCTATGATCAGCTTTATAGCCCAAGAATTCCAAGGTGTACCAAGAAACTTAGCAAAATATCAAGCTTGAAGGAAAATGTGCAAACTTTTGCACACTCCTTGAAAACAGGTTTTGAGGTTCAAGATTAACAAACTAAGAACAATAATAAGCAGTAAACAACAATGGCACTTGACTTCTCTTCAAAGATTCAAACTCATTTCATTAAACTGAATATGGATTTCCAGAATTTTGAACAAAGGAAAATTCAAGAGCAAACTGAAATGTAATGAGTCCTATGGCTTATATAGGCTACAATGAACTAGTTAAGAGCTAAAAAACGTAAACCCTAAAGCTGTGAAGTCCCCATTATGCCCTTTGCAGATTTGAATAACTTGAGATCATGTGATGAAATTTTGGCAGTTTGTTGATGTATGAGCTGTTGGAATTGCATCAAAGGCTCAAAAGAAGCTTAAGTTTCAAGATTCAATCTTGGACGTTGGATGTGGCAGGGTTTTTGGCTTCTTCTTCAAAGGGTGGGACAAGAGGGTTTATCATGTGACAATGGGGTGATGTGGCAAGGGTTTTGAGAGTTGGGATATGATTAGGACTAGCTTAATCATAAATCTGGAGCATTTGGTGGCCTAATTACAACAAAATTAGGAAAACCCAATTTTGATAAGAACATGAATAGTGCATGTTTTGATCTGTTTGGGTTTTTAAATCTTGTGTTTAGCGCGTTTTGAATACACTAATCCCAGATTAGTTTAAGTCGTTGTGAGTGGATTGGAGAGGTGGAGGAAGGGAGTAAGGTGATTGGTGGATTTTGGTGAGTGGGGCACGTGTCACCCCCTCACTGGTTAAGGTAATTATGCTGTCTGCCATGATTAACCCCTCTACTCTTTTCTCTTTGTCATTTTAGCTAAAAACTTCATCAACGCCCAAATCCTTTGTAACAACTTTTGCTTTTTCACACTTTTACCCCAAAAAGTTTTGTAAAGTGATTCAGGGGTATTTCTTGCCATTTCTTGATTCTTGAAGGACTGATTTGGCATTTTCTTCATAGTTAATGGTCTTGACTTGTTTGTTTGACTTCTTGGAGGACTAAAATTGCCAAGTCATGATTAATGAGGGACTATTTTTGCCAAGTCTTCAAAGTCAAGGGTCTTTTTGGTAATTTTGATATTTTCAAAGGACCAAATTTGTAATTCTTGTAACTTAAAGTTCTTCACGGTATGTTTGACTTTGAGGAGGATAAATATTAAAATTTTAGTTTTGATGAGGGACTAAAATTGCCAATTCTTCAAAGTGGAGGGCCCTTTTTGCAATATTGACAAACTTTACGGACCAATCTTGTAATTATACAAGGGTATAAAGTGTCAATTCTTCAATATTGGAGGACCCTTCTTCATAAATCTTCAAATCTTCAAGGGTTTTCTTTGGAAAATTCTTCATTAGGGCTTGGTTCAATGTGCGGCTTCGTTTCCCGTGTTCGTTTTTGCATGATTCTTGTGATCTTTTGTCATTTTCTCAACTACCGTACCTAAAATACACAAGCAACAAACACAAGCATATATTTGGGTATTTTCATGATATTTTATGCATTTTAAGCCCTTTTTGGACGATGAGACTATGTATAAAAGCAGTCTCATCACCTTCTCGAGACAAACGATAGACACGGACTGAATGGCTTTCACATTCGTCCTAAATTGGTAGCATTTTACCTCCGGTCGGTGACGACCATTATTCGATGTTAAATACCATACCTATGATTAGGTAGGTTCAATTAAGAATCTCCTTGACAGGGTTTCGTGGCAGTACTAGCCGTTCTCTTTACTCGACCGTCTCAAAGCAAGACAACGAACATAAAGAGTGAATCAATTGGATAAATATACGCTTGATTAAAGTCGTGAATTCAAATTCCTGGAATAAGTTTGATTCATAAATAATCTTACCATTGTTGCTTTCCATTTGACATAAGCTTGATTCATAAGAATCTCGCAAGTCACCTATTGTAGCGCTGTTTGAGGCTGACACTTGAAGGGTTTCCATTCGTCACTATGAGTATTAATGAATATCACTCTGAATGTTCTGGCAAGACCATAAAGATATTACGTAGAAACCTGAAACGAGTTTGAATCAATTCAGAATCAAACCACTGCTGCTTTTTAGTTTACACATGTTCAATTCATAAAGAATCTTATACATGACGTACCGCAGTGCTGTTTGATGTTAATACTGAAAGGACCATCATTGTAAATACTAGGTACTATCACTCTGAGTGTTCTAGCAATATCGAAAGGATATAGCGTAGGACTCTCTTGTTCGTCATTCCGTGTGTCCTAACAAGATTTGATTGATCTATTGGCTCTAGACTCGATTTGTGCAATTTTAGTGGTCAGAGCTGGAGCAGATGCCACCTATTAAATATCAACTATCTTAGAGTGAGAAAGTCAATAGAAGTCGTGTTGATCTCCGTGATAATAAAACAAACTTCTATTGAGAGAAGCCTGAGTCAGCTGGGAAAGGGTTGTGCAGTACATCACTGGGTCCATGATGTGTTGTCTTCATGATGTGTTGACCCGGTTTATGCCTAAGTTGTATGGAGGGCTTCTTTCTTTTCACCCTTTATCCTTGCATTTCTTTTTCATTCTTCAACCCCTTCAATGCTTACCAAGACATCATTACTAGCACCTTGTTGTGATTGTTCCAGTGCTAGCTTCAGTACTTAGTCTGGATTCAGCTACGTTCACATTCTACTCCATCTTTCCTAAGGACTTCTAATAATCTATTGGATTGTCCCTAGGAAGATCCCTCTGGTTCTGGTTGGATCATAGGACTTATACGTAACCACCTTTTGACACCAATAACGTCGTGAATTAAAGAGGTTGTGGGTATATAAGATCGTAACCATAAAACCGCTGAAAGTCTATCAAAGTGTTTGAAAAACATTTAATGTAAAACCCGCATAATTTTACCATGAATAGTACCCATTAGATCGTACGTACTAGATTAACACTTTCCTTTTATAGCATGTTTACGTTCACGAATAAGAATTTTAAGTATTACGTACGTGTTAGAACACGATAAGTATTAATTACGTATGAACACACGATAATTATTCAAATAATAATTATAATCACGAACATGCGATCTTGAAATCACGAACGTAATTTAATCACGCGCTAATATTAATTACGTATTTATATATTTATTATGAACACGAATAAATATATTGAGTCACGATCGATAACTAATTAAATTACGTAAACTACGTAACACGTAATCACGAACATTTAAACGATTATTATTATTACGTATATTTAAAATAACACGACAAGTAATTACGTAATTAATATTACGTTAAAAACGCATGAGAATAACTGTGAAATTCACGACATTTTAAATATACGAACACACGTACGTTTTATTAAATAATTAATAACAACGATAGGGAAAAGTTAAGGGCCGTTTTAGACAAACAAGAAAAGAAGTGGGACTTGGGCCCAAGGCCCAAGTGTTTTTGTTTTTTGGTCGTGTAAACAAATAAGACGGGGGGCGGGGGAGGGGGGGGGGGTTGTTTTTCTTTTATCGACACAAACACCACAAACCAAGAAACCCTAAAATCTAAATAAACAGTCGCCCTTTTGTTTCTTCTTCTGTCCTCCTGGCCGCCGTCAATTTCCACCACAAGGATCAAAGGAAAACGCATATTAGATTATAAACGAGGGTGGGTGATGTTCGTGTGGTATCCAAAACCCTAACACGAAAAAGCAAGGTAAACCTTAAACTGTTTCATTTGATTATTTTGGCTTAATTGATCACGAAATCCAATTATTAAAGAATCTAAAACGTGTTAATTATACGATCATATAAAGGGGTGGTGCGTTTGGATGTTGTGGTTCGTTTGGCATACAAACCGAGACCTTTAAGGTCTCGGTGGTACTTTATTCCCACCAGCCGCAACCCTAATAAGGGCGTGGGCTTGGTTTTGTGCTGGCGGTGGAAACAGCGAACAAGCAGGGGGAACCACTGGCTGCGGCCAGTGGTGTTCTTGTTCAAGCAGTGGGAACCGAGAGCTGGTGCTCTCGGTGGGAAATAAACCCAGGCAGGGGGAACCGGCTGTCGCCGGTGGCATCATCAAAACTGTCAGGGGTAACTGGCAGTGTAAGGGGGTGTTTGGTTTTGGGTTTAAAACAGACTTAAGGGTTCGTTTGGTAGTGAGTTTAATAACCAGAATATAAGGAGCTGTTTGGTTCGGCTTATATATATAAAAATAACATGTTTCCACGGGTTTAAGTTACGACGCGTTTTAATAAAATAATATAGGGTTACGGGTTATTATTTTACAAGTTATTAACTTTAACATGTATGTTAATTTACAAGGTAAATTAAATAAATAAAACACGACTTATTATTACAAGATTATTTGTTACAAGATTAATTAAATTAATTTAATATGCTAGATAATTAATTTAAATAAAGCATGGACTTAGCTTTATTATTATTAATTAATAATACATGGATTTTTAACCTAAGTATTTATTATTAGATTATATAGTTAATTAATTATTAAAACCATGACTTATAATTAATTCATTTACATGACTTAGGTTATATTATTAATAGTTAATAATACATGTTTTAACCTAAGTATTTATACCTTTATTTAATTAAAAGCATGTTATACTTAATTAAATACTTTAACATATAGTTTATTTAATTCACATGAAATAATTAATAAACTATACTTTATAATCTCATGACTTAGAATATTAATCAGAAAACACTTAGCTTATATTATTAGCTTAATTAACCAGCTTATATCTAATTATGGAAACTTTCTATTTTTAGAAACTTATTTAATTAAGGCAGCTGATCTATTTATGGAAACGTTCTATTTTTAGAAACTTATCTATTTTAAGCAGTAAATCTAATTTTGGAAACTTTCTATTTTTTGGTAACTTTCTATTTATGGAAACTTTCTATTTTTGGAAACCTGCTATTTTTAGAAAGTTACTTATTATTATACAGCAAGTATGATAATACATGAAATACAAGTAATGAATATAAGATAAATACAGTATAAATCTTAAAACAGTAAAACATGACATGAACTTATAAAATAAGCAAAGACATAACATTAATCCAGTTACGTATTCAGTAATCAGATACTTATACACGTAAGTATTTATGTAGCATTAGTGATACCGAAGTAGGACTCTCTTCTCTTCGTCTTCTTCGTTCACTGGACATAAGGTACGGATTCCCTTCCTTTCAGTATGGACATTCTTTCCTTATTAGGATTCCCCGTATGCAGCCAACTGTTTTCCCGTAGTATAAGTTTATATGTTTGATTTGATTATGTTTAATTTAGAATACCTATAGCCATATACATGCATGACCAGTTTCACCTAGTTATGGAGGTGCCATAACCATAACATTAGAGGCACTGATGTTATGACTTCACCACGGCAGAGTGATTGCTCGTGGCGTCCCTTCAGCTTTTGGCCATATTATTATATTTATCATGTGGGGCGTATAGGTGCATCCTAGTTACATGTTTTCAGCAGATTACTCAGTGTGAATGTGGTGTGTACCTTGCATCCTTCACAAGGAGTTGATCCCTCCTACCCAAACCAGTATATTAAATTAGAGGCAGCCCCTCTAATTTGCATGATGAGGTCACCCCTCCAAGTATTCATGCACGGTGGATTTTCATGACCTATATTGGCTAATGGTAGAATATGTTAAACAGTTTTTATATAAGATAAACATAAGGCTTTTCAAACTATAAAACCAGTTTTATGAACATGTTCCAGGTTTTCCAGGACTTATACATTTCCGCTGCTATTAAGTCTTTATTATGTTTTAGTCATTTATACTATGTCTATATCCGTGCACTGAGCGTTTTGCTCAGCCGTTACTTTCTTTTCCATGTCGCAAAACAGCAGGTACCCAAGGACGGACTCGAGCATTTGGAGGACATGCATAGGATAGAAGCTACCATAGACTTCTTCTCCTTTTGCCTTCATATATTTGTGCTTGTTTAAGTCTTCCATTATTTCATTTACTTTATTATGTTTTGAGCTTATGTATGGGAACCGATGTTTGATTCTGGTTTACCCTATGGTCATGTAATGTGTTAGACATTTATCCTTGTATGCTTTGATGACACGCCATAATTACGCATGACCTTCCATCATCAAAATGGGGTGTTACAATTATGGTATCAGAGCCTGGTTTCGACCTGTAGGCTCTAAAACTCGACCTATGACTAGTGGGTAGTCACCAGGAGCTTCCTAAGCCAACGTTTGTTATTCCATGTATTGATATTTTAGTGCATTGTTGTTTTAACCATGATGTTTTCAGCTCCTTGAGGTTTTAACCTTGATGTTTTCATCGATATTGTTTTACTAATATGGATGGACAACCGTCATTCATATTTAGTTATGTGTCATTGTTTCATGCATAATGTTCCTCGTGAACTGTGGCTATGTGGACTGAACCCCAGTAGTTCATAATTAGTCACAGAAAATTTTTTTCTGATAAGTTTTGACAGATGAGTTTCATTTATTTATGTTTCATGTATCATTGTTGCAGAAATTATGACTAAGTAATGGTTGGTACAGGACTGGCCCTATTTAGTCGCATGTGCTTTTATCGAAACTTTTAACTTTGGGACCGACCCATAGGCGTCCCCTCGCCATGTCTTTTGTTTTGGGACCGACCCATAGGCGTCCCCTCGCACATATAAAGGTTTTTATAAACTACATTATACATTCATGCATAAAATTTTTCTCATGATTTATTGGCATAAATTTTTTTCATGTCCCCTCATAAGTTATTATGTTTTTATGTCAAGAATGCTGTCATACTGTCATGGTTAACTCCAGTTTGGTGTTGATTATGTTATACACTCCTTCATGATAGATGGTTTCATGTTTCTTCATGATAATTTCGTCTTCATGTTGATTATGTCTTACGCCTCTTTTGTTATTTATGCTTTCATGCAAGGCATTGTTGGATTTCATTGAATCCTGCTTTCAGGATAGTCATGGTTGGTTTTCATTGACCATGCTGTCAGGCAAATCATTGTTGAATTTTGTGTAACCACACTTTAACGTTTCTCGATACAACCAGAATGATGTCTATACTAATATTGCCAGGTAATCATCATGGTTTTCTAACCGTTTAACCGATATACTTTCCTTAAATCATGACAAATGATCGACCCCATACCGATCATTTCATGTACATTCCATGTGTACTCCATGTACCTTATCCCATGTGCGTATTTCCACTTGCTGATACTCTACAAATTGCTGATGCCGCTCATAACTTGGAGATGTTACTAAAGGTTGATGTTGCTGACGTTCGGAGACGCTACGAGATGCTGATGTTGTTCACAACCTGGAGCTCATACAAGACGAAGACAAAGGCGTTAGATCAAAGCGATCGGACGAGAAGATGCTTCACCACCAGACGATCTCCATATGTCATTGTCCCAATTTCTTAGTTACATGTCACACGTCATTCAATTGTCGTTTCAGTCATATGAGTGGAGAACCGGTACCAGCCGGCCACTCAGTTGAATAGTTACATGAATCATGGTCATGAGAATGATCGTCATGGAACTAACAGACAGGACGATAGTAACCACTACAATGACAGAAACTATCCTAAAAATCACAACCGAGGCTCCGGCCGCGGACGTGATCAGACATACAAAGGATCAGTAGTCCAACCGATCCGTCAAGTCTGGCATAATAACCTAATATTGTAGTTCTATTGTTTTACGTCTCGAGACACATGTCAAGACATCAGTCAAGACACATGTCTCACGTATACTTACTAAAGACACATGTCAAGACACCAGTCAAGACATATGTCATGCTTATAGTTCCAAGACACGAGTCAAGACACATGACTCACGTCCAACTATGGAACATGTCTAAGAAAATCAGGGTACCCTCCAAGGGTATATCCATTTTGTTGTGCCATGTATTAATCAGGCCGCAAGAATTTCAATACCATTACCGGCGCATCAGTGAGAACTGTCACGTTTCCGATGTCACTTTCATTTCTTTCACCATATTTTATATATTCATGACCATGAAGGACGCCTTTCGTATTCCTACGTATACGAAGGTTTTCCTTCAGCTTGATGATGAGATCCAAGCTGCTAACGCATTTCCTCGGATAGACACGAGATGAATTTTATCCTAATTATGGACTATGAACAGCACACCATGCTACGATTCATAATTATGTACAGTAATGTTCAGGCTCCTGAATACATTCAGCTTGATTTTCCATCAGGAAAATCTGTACAAATTATCTATGCTTACAAACATGTGCGTTGTTAGCCATGGTCGCTAAAATTTTCTAGCTGTCACTAAGACACGACTACATAAGTCTTTTTACGCATAGCCAGTTGATTATTCAAAAATCTTCCCATACATTCCAAAAGAACCTTCAAGGAGAAGGACGGTACCATGAGATTATGTGTCGACTACCATCGATTTAAACAAATTACCATTCATGACCGTTATTCTCCTCCACGTATTGACAACATGTCCAATCAACCTTAAAGTGTTAATCACTTTTCCAAGATCGAACTCATGATCATGCTGCCAACAGTGACGAGTGAAAGAGCAGGACATGTCCATGACTGTTATTCGTACACGACTCAGTCATGCTAGATTTATGATTTTGAATTAGTCTCATCAATGCTCCAACGACATTATAAGAATGAGTTTCCATGAACTCATAGCAAATTCATCAGTGTTTTCATTGAGGATAACCTGATTTCCTCTAAGCCTAGAGAAGAACAGGAAGACCATATCTGCACTATGTTGCAAATTCTATGACAAGAGAAATTTTACCCTGGAATTTTTTTTCCCAATATCAATTATGTTTGATTACAGTGACACGCTGAATCACATGGGTTTCTACGGTTAATCTTACCATGACTCAGCTTATGCGTAAAGGAGAGAACCCTACACTACATTAGGTGTTCTAGGAAATCCTACGCTAGGAGAAGTCTAGATTCAGAGACTCAGAGTTTCGCAAACTCCTAGGTATCAAGTTCTACGAAGCAAGATAAAGTTACGTTCATATCTAAGTACCTGACATACCAACAGGTTAAGATAGGACACCAACAGACTAGGATGTTTTCATCATCTGAAATTGTGAATCAAAAAAGGACAAGATCTTCACGAATTGGCAATCCCTCAGTTATCAGGGTTATTGCAAACAGTTTTATCAAGTCTGCATACAGTTTTATCAAGTCTGCAAAATCCCCTGACATACCAACAGCATGATGCTATCTGGGTTATTGCAAACAGTTTTATCAAGTCTACAAAATCCTTACATCCGCAAGGATTACAGAACCAACAGACTGATCGGACATGTTCCAGCCAAGGCTCATCCGATCACTTGGCAATCCCTCAGTTTTCGGGTCAGATAAAGATTCGCAATTGTACTCCTTATTTACTTCACGTCTTCATTCAAATTCCACGACTTGCTTTCACACTCGCGTTCATGACACTATTCCTATTCATGATCGTATCTTGGCTTACGATTTTACGTTCATTCTCTCATTCTGGGAAGTTTTGCAAGAACTTGAGAGACCAGACCCAAGTTTAGTATAACTCCCTATCCTCAGATAGACGTTTCTCGTCATATTCTATGTCTCACCTGTAGCGTTTGGCGTTACCGCCATTATATTCTATGTTCACGATAAGTTTCACATGTCATGTTCATTCCACGTTCCTCATATCATGATCAAGATATGTTACACGTATCATGGTCACGATATGTCTACTCATACTACACTCATCATATCTCAACGTATCACGTTCAAAAATTTTCACGTGTCTCGTTCAAAATTTTTCACGTACTACGTTTCTTTATGTCTCGCGCATCGTTGCTAACTATCAGTTAAGTTAGAGGGTTTTGCACGATAATGTTTTAGTTGCCCTTACTCGTTAATTCTTATTCCCTCGATCAAATTTAGGGGATCTACCTTAAGTTGATAACCAAGAACTTCTTCGTATTCCAAGTCATGGTCAGGAGGACCAAGATTTATGATTTGTGTCAAGATCTGTGAAGGAACCGTTCCAAGAGGGAAGCCACATGGAAACGGACAAGTTCATCCGGACTTCTTATACGTTTGTCTCTTATCAATTAGATATGTCCTTTCAGTCACGTCACGTTCCATGTCGTTTCAAGACATGTCACGTTTCGCGTCCCTTCTGCCAGGTCTCCTGGACGTTCATTTATCTAACATACCCTCTCGGTTTGATTCGGGTATGTTTCTCTTTCAGCTACGTTATCTATAATTCGGAGACGAATTATTCTTTTTAGGGGGGAAGAGTTGTAAAACCCGCATACTTTTACCATGAATAGTACCCATTAGATCGTACGTACTAGATTAAAACTTTCCTTTTATAGCATGTTTACGTTCACGAATAAGAATTTTAAGTATTACGTACGTGTTAGAACACGATAAGTATTAATTACGTATGAACACACGATAATTATTCAAATAATAATTATAATCACGAACATGCGATCTTGAAATCACGAACGTAATTTAATCACGAGCTAATATTAATTACGTATTTATATATTTATTACGAACACGAATAAATATATTGAGTCACGATCGATAACTAATTAAATTACGTAAACTACGTAACACGTAATCAAGAACATTTAAACGATTATTATTATTACGTATATTTAAAATAACACGACAAGTAATTACGTAATTAATATTACGTTAAAAGCGCATGAGAATAACTGTGAAATTTACGACATTTTAAATATACGAACACACGTACGTTTTATTAAATAATTAATAACAACGATAGGGAAAAGTTAAGGGCCGTTTTAGACAAACAAGAAAAGAAGTGGGACTTGGGCCCAAGGCCCAAGTGTTTTTGTTTTTTGGCCTTGTAAACAAATAAGACGGGGGGGGGGGGGGGGGGTTGTTTTTCTTTTGTCGACACAAACACCACAAACCAAGAAACCCTAAAATCTAAATAAACAGCCGCCCTTTTGTTTCTTCTTCTGTCCTCCTGGCCGCCGTCAATTTCCACCACAAGGATCAAAGGAAAACGCATATTAGATTATAAACGAGGGTGGGTGATGTTCGTGTGGTATCCAAAACCCTAACATGAAAAAGCAAGGTAAACCCTAAAACGTTTCATTTGATTATTTTGGCTTAATTGATCACGAAATCCAATTATTAAAGAATTTAAAACGTGTTAATTATACGATCATATAAAGGGGTGGTGCGTTTGGATGTTGCTGGTTCGTTTGGCATACAAACCGAGACCTTTAAGGTCTCGGTGGTACTTTATTTCCCACCAGCCGCAACCCTAATAAGGGTGTGGGCTTGGTTTTGTGCTGGCGGTGGAAACAGCGAACAAGCAGGGGGAACCACTGGCTGCGGCCAGTGGTGTTCTTGTTCAACCAGTGGGAACCGAGAGCACCGCTCTCGGTGGGAAATAAACCTAGGCAGGGGGAACCGGCTGTTGCCGGTGGCATCATCAAAACTGCCAGGGGTAACTGGCAGTGTAAGGGGGTGATTGGTTTTGGGTTTAAAACAGACTTAAGGGTGCGTTTGCCAGTGAGTTTAATAACCAGAATATAAGGGGCTGTTTGGTTCGGCTTATATATATATAAACAACACGTTTCCACGGGTTTGAGTTACGACGCGTTTTAATAAAATAATACAGGGTTACGGGTTATTATTTTACAAGTTATTAACTTTAACATGTATGTTAATTTACAAGGTAAATTAAATAAATAAAACACGACTTATTATTACAAGATTATTTGTTACAAGATTAATTAAATTAATTTAATATGCTAGATAATTAATTTAAATAAAGCATGGACTTAGGTTTATTATTATTAATTAATAATACATGGATTTTTAACCTAAGTATTTATTATTAGATTATATAATTAATTAATTATTAAAACCATGACTTATAATTATTTAATTTACATGACTTAGGTTATATTATTAATAGTTAATAATACATGTTTTAACCTAAGTATTTATACCTTTATTTAATTAAAATCATGTTATACTTAATTAAATACTTTAACATATAGTTTATTTAATTCACATGAAATAATTAATAAACTATACTTTATAATCTCATGACTTAGAATATTAATCAGAAAACACTTAGCTTATATTATTAGCTTAATTAACCAGCTTATATCTAATTATGGAAACTTTCTATTTTTAGAAACTTATTTAATTAAGGCGGCTGATCTATTTATGGAAACGTTCTATTTTTAGAAACTTATCTATTTTAAGCAGTAAATCTAATTTTGGAAACTTTCTATTTTTTGGTAACTTTCTATTTTTGGAAACTTTCTATTTTTGGAAACCTGCTATTTTTAGAAAGTTACTTATTATTATACAGCAAGTATGATAATACATGAAATACAAGTAATACTTAATCAGAATAGACAAAAATATAAGATAAATACAGTATAAAGCTTAAATTAGTAAAACATGACATGAACTTATAAAATAAGCCAAGACATAACATTAAACCAGTTACGTATTCAGTAATCAGATACTTATACACGTATGTATTTATGTAGCATTAGTGATACCGAAGTAGGACTCTCTTCCGTTCGTCTTCTTCGTTCACTGGACATAAGGTACGGATTCCCGTCCTTTCAGTATGGACATTCTTTCCTTATTAGGATTCCCCGTATGCAGCCAACTGTTTTCCCGTAGTATAAGTTTATATGTTTGATTTGCTTATGATTAATTTAGAATACCTATAGCCATATACATGCATGACCAGTATCACCTAGTTATGGAGGTACCATAACCATAACATTAGAGGCACTTATGTTATGACTTCACCACGGCGGAGTGATTGCTCGTGGCGTCCCTTCAGCTTTTGGCCATATTATTATATTTATCATGTGAGGCGTATGGGTGCATCCTAGTTACATTTTTTCAGCAGATTACTCGGTGTGAATGTGGTGTGTGCCTTGCATCCTTCACAAGAAGTTGATCCCTCCTACCCAAACCAGTATATTAAATTAGAGGCAGCCCCTCTAATTTGCATGATGAGGTCACCCCTCCAAGTATTCATACACGATGGATTTTCATGACCTATTGGCTAATGGTAGAATATGTTAAACAATTTTTATATAAGATAAACATAAGGCTTTTCAAACTATAAAACCAGTTTTATGAACATGTTCCAGGTTTTCCAGGACTTATACATTTCTGCTGCTATTAAGTCTTTATTATGTTTTAGTCATTTATACTATGTGTATATCCGTGCACTGAGCGTTTTGCTCAGCCGTTACTTTCCATTCCATGTCCCAAAACGGCAGGTACCCAAGGACGGACTCGAGCATTTGGAGGACATGCATAGGATGGAAGCTGCCATAGACTTCTTCTCCTTTTGCCTTCATATATTTGTGCTTGTTTAAGTCTTCCATTATTTCATTTACTTTATTATGTTTTGAGCTTATGTTTGGGAACCGGTTTGATTCTGGTTTACCCTATGGTCATGTAATGTGTTAGACATTTATCCTTGTATGCTTTGATGACACGCCATAATTACGCGTGACATTCCATTATCAAAATGGGGTGTTACATTTAACACCTTGATAGTTTTGTTGTTTCAGAAAAGCTCCCCATTCACATGTGCATCAATAATCGAAAATGTTTTCGCACATGTGGGTAAGAGTTCAAGTGCATGAGTCTTTAGATCACATTTTAATCATATTTTCTCCTCCTATCTCTAATATATATATAATCATTTGATATTAGAGATGCCAAATTTGATTAAAATATATTGTAAAAAATAGTCTTGAAAATCTTCGAGAGAAAAATGTGTATTACTTAGCATGAAATAATTTGGAACATCCCCCTCAAAAATTGATCCAACTGAATTGTCATTAAGAGGATATGATCCACATTTTGGTTTTTGAGGATAGGAGTTGTTGAACACACAATTTTTGAATGATTTTGAATAATCACTGAAAACTCTTGAAAAAATTGTGTTCAACGCTTTTCGAAAACCATTTTTTTTGGTGACATGGTATTTCTAAAGCATAAACTTGAGTTCATAGACTTTGAATGTCTTGAAAATCCCACTCAAGTGTAAGAAGATTTATCTTCTTTTGTTGAGGGTAAGCGCACTAAATCGTACACTCCCCCATGAATATAGACTCGGGTTGCAATTTGAATGTGATTAAAAGCCATTGTGTTGAGCTCAAAACTTTAAATGTTTTGTGACAAGCTCAACCCGAGATAGATTGATCTACCCGTTGTTTGGAAATATTGTTGAAAATAGACATTTTCCTTTATTAAAAATAGAAATGACATGATTTGAAAATATTTACAACTTTCATTCGAACTTTATGTACAAACCCGTGTTTTGTTTATATATATTTTATATTTTTGTATTTTGCTTTATCAATGATATTTACAAGTAGATGTTTGATAGATGAATCAAGTAGGCACCTTTGCCAGAATCTCTAGGTCTGCTGGTGTAACACCCCCAAATTACCACGCAGCGGAATACCACATTGGGGCGCTACTAATAGCACATCACACACAATCATAGAAAACGACCTCAAAAGAGACATTTAAATATTACACAATCTGGTCTAAAAAGTTTCCCATCCCAATATATATATAAAATCAGAGTAGCGTTTGGTCCCAAAAACCGTTACCGATACATAACATTCATCAAAGACTTAAAAGTCATTTGTTCATTTCAAAGGATGGAAAAGTAATATAAAACATTAGACAAGTAAGAACCAACTCCCTCCTCGCATGCTCCGCTGCTATCCATCTTGATTACCTGAAATACATGCTTAAAATCATCAACACAAAGGTTGAGCGAGTCTATAGGTTTTACAAATCATCAGTTGAACACTAGTAGAAAAACCAATCATGATTGTCAGTAAAAAATTAGGGCATCTCGTATAAATAGCAAATGTTATGTGATCGTATTAAGCTCATGCCACCAACCCCTTAACTTAGTCACCCACGCCTAAAGCTGGCATGACTATATTAATTCCAGTGCCCCTACTAGGGTATCAATTGCAAGTATACCACTTTCTTATTCTCGTAAAATTATCTTTCCCAGAGGTTACTCAGCGTAAAGCCCTAGTCTCAGATAGGGTCATCAGCCCAATAGTACTATCATTAGAATAAGCGGTTATTCCCAACTCACAACATCAAGTCAAAACATAGTTAACGGCTCATGAATTTAAGGACTTCTGCAATTTAGGTACGTATACAATCACGACAATCATTCAACAACATTTGGGTCCAATCAATCAATCATGACTTGTGTTCCATTTCATTTCAAATAGCACGTATTCCCCTCGCGGGTTTAAATCATTTACAACATAATAAAAAGCGAGGCTAAAGACGCACCTTAGATAATACACGAAGCTAGTAGTAGTAGTGATCGCCAAAGTGAAGATGCCTCCCAAATATACACATCAAAAGCCGTCACCTAACAAATAAGGTGCGTGCTTAGCAACATACTTAAGTATCTCAAGCATACTTAATATAATAAAATAATCAATTCAAAATAGTATGTACATAGACATGACCAACCAATGCAAGTGATTCCTTTCTAAACCCCACAACATATACTAGCTTTCCAAAACTAGTACCTTCGGTGTTGATCCATCTCAAGATGTCAAATCAACACGGTTCAAGTACCCTAAATGGGTATTCAATCTCAGAATATACACTCACACACAAGACTTATATCCTCTTAGGAATTTGAGAAGCTAATAGTTTAGCCTCTCGCCTCAAACTATGACGCGAGGTTAAGTACCTCACAAATAGTACTCAGCCGGTACTTACCAAAAGTACACGTTGATTTACCATACCTAAACAACTCCGTTTTTCATGAAACTTAGTGACAAAGTAACTTAATATCTGTAGAAGACTCAATTCAAATTTCATTCAATGATTCACATTTTAGACCCACCTGCTCGACACATCTTTAGACTTTAAAAACCGGACAGTTTTGCACACTTGCATCGTAAAACATTTTGACCTTGTTAAACATTTCCATTTACAAAATCACCACTTGACTTTGAAAATAGACTCCAAATGCTAAGTTTAAAACCCAACAACAGCCTTTGATCAGTTTTAGAACTCAACTTATAGTCCCCGAGATTCGATCCAAATATTGACAACAATTTCGTATTGTGTCAATACTTGTCTCCCGGTACACGAATAATGAAAGTAGCATAACTTTTGACTAGTTTGGAGTTAAAAGATCTATCTTATATTAAAACGAGCGTCTCGACGACTACTAAAACAATATCCAATAATACCAACACTTTATCAAACTTTAACCCACAAAAATCTGCCTTAAACTCACTGATGTAAATTGACACTTTAAAAATCACTTCAACACTCATTTTGACCCATTTTTAACATCATCAACAATCCAAATAAGCTAGACCCATCATCCCTAACAACACCTAACACCATAGATTCACTTGCATGGTTATTCTTTACAAAACCCACATAAAAAAATAAACATCCAACCA
Source organism: Glebionis coronaria (assembly GCA_025667525.1). Classification (NCBI taxonomy): domain Eukaryota; kingdom Viridiplantae; phylum Streptophyta; class Magnoliopsida; order Asterales; family Asteraceae; genus Glebionis; species Glebionis coronaria. Next base: position 236,389,641 of record CM046880.1, read on the forward strand.
TTGAAACTTTGAATACAATAATAATAACACAATACCACAACAATAAAATGGATCAAACACCATTGTTCTTGACTAAAAATCTTTGAAAAGTAAAAGTGGATGCATGTAAGTAAAAATCATACCAAAATGATCTCCTTTGAATTCTAAACATGGGACTTTAACTTGTTTTTCATGGATCATATTAAAATCAATGATCAAGGGGTGTTTATGTGTGGGGAGGTGACGACATAGAGAGAAAACAAGGAAGAGAGAAAAAAATGTGGTGGTTGAATGCATGTATGTGTTTTGTTGAAGCTTTTATATAGTGGAGGAAGGGTAGAAGTTGCCATTTGTGCATTCTTGTGGACCAAAGAATAAATATTAGTTAAAAAGCGGGAAATGACTACCAGTCAATTTTATAAATATTTACGAGAGTCGGGTTTTGTCACGGTTCATAAAAATATAAATCTCGTTTGTTAAATCGATCTATGTAATAATTAAGCGCTCAGTAAACGAAATAATAAAGTTCCGACTCGACTTAACACGTTATGAAATAAAAATTTCATAAATATCTAATAACGAAATAATCGATACTAAAATATAATAGTTGGTCATCCATTGGCATTGCGATCACTATTAGTGCTCTTCAATCGTCACCACGATTAATTATATTCATATATTACCGGTTTCAAAGTAAACCGTCAAACATTACAATACTTATCATCACAAAGAATTTAAAAATCATGTACATAGTAAAGGTAAAATAATGACTTTAAGTTCGGGGTATTATAATACCACCACCTTTTAAGGAGCGACGTCCCAGCGCTCGCCTTGCCTCATATGCGTATTGCGTACCACGAGAAGAATGAGGGAAATTCTTCAAAACGAAGTCCGCACGTCCCCACGTCAATCTCGATCCACGTCTCGAATTAAATCGCACGTTCGTAAAGGAAAACTTACTCGTTTTTAAACACTTAACGTCTTTGAATTTCATCGTACCTTAGTAATGGGATTCTGACTCTACTTCAAACGCTTAACCTCTCGATCCACGATCTCCACTGGTTCTTTTACAAAACGCAACTTGTCGTCAAGTTGTATCTCGCCAAAAAGGGAAGAATAAACCCTTTTTTCGCCAAACACTTATTCAGGATCAACACACTAAGATTACACGAATCGTACGGAGTTCATTCGACGACTCCAATTTATAAACAACCGGTCCCATTCGTTGGGTGATTTCAAACGGTCCAACGTACCTTGGACTTAGCTTTTCTCCATTTCCAAAACGGATTTCACCTTTCCAAGGTGATACCTTAATCATTATTATGTCACCAACTTCAGATTTCCAACGGCTCCCTACAGTTATTGGCACAGTTCTTCTAACGACTCCTCGCGGTTCACAAGCAATTCTTAATCCGTACGATCTTTTCCTAGTCTCCCAAATCATCTCTGTTCCAATCATTTGTCCTTCCTCTACTTCATTCTAACACTCTGGCGATCTAGACAATCGTCCACGATCCTCACAAAAATAATTACTCATGAAACAAAGTCGCACGGGTCGCACAAAACTCCATCGAAAACATTCCTGAAAATTAAGACGAGTGAATTAGTACTAGTCGTACAAAATCACCTTATTGCGTAATATCGAACATGCCAACCTACTTCGTCAAATGCAAGTTCGTCGATACAGGAATCATTCGGCGTATACATTACGCTATCAGACGCATTAAGATTTAAATCCAAACGCGAAAGCCACCACTAGGCATATAAAGTCAAGTTACGACATGTTTGCCAAAAAGACAAACCACGCCAAATCAATAAATTCAATCGGGTTAACTCATGCTTGCTAAATAGCCAAGCCATGATAAATAAAAACACTTGACAAGACCTTTGGGTAAGTCCAGTCAATTTGAAAATTGCAAGTAAAAGGACATCCACTGGCCGGATAGCCATGGACGCATATCAAAAGAGATAACAATAAAATATTTTGTCAGCCGAGGGTTCTCTCACACGCGGATCCATACCCAAAATATAATACAAAGACACCATCTCACTTTCGCCCTCACGCATTCAAAGTCTCAATAGGCATCGTCATTGAAAGTCAAAAAGATATTACATGGTACACGTTCTCCGTGATCGGACTTCATTGGACAATGCCGCCTCAAGTTCTCACAACTTACGATCACTCAACTAGATCAATTACCACATAAGTACCTAAAAGTAAATGTTAAACATAAACATCAAATACAGATTTCCACCATTGATCATCGTGAAAACCTTGAACGAATCTTTGATAATACAACTCGATCTCCAAAGTCTATCCACTTGCGGTGTCGGCTACAACATACTCCCCGAAGTGATAAAGAATTTATTGACTCCAGTCATTAAGAAATTCGGTCCATTGGCGAAAATCCACAACATATCGGGTGTACCATTATCTTCTGCTCCAAGGTTCAACATGTAAAAGTGTCCCACTAACTTCTAATTCAGCATTCATCATACTAAGGCGTTCCAATAATTTCTACTTCAGCATTCATCATATAAAGGCGTCCCAATAGTTTCTACTTTAGTATTCATCAAGCAAAAGCGTTCCAATAACTTCCGCTTCATCATTCGACATACAAAGGCGTCCCAATAATTTTTACTTTAGTGCTCAAGGCGATGCATCATATTCCTCGTTTAGTTCATCATACTAGCCCCCGAGAGTTTCGTCATCAAGAAAAGTCTTCGGTGACCCTTCGATAGTAGCAAGTAAAATTACAAGAGCTTCATACACATGATAAGTTGCCGTTGATAACTTGATCCTCATTCAATCCACAAATACACGCATAAATCCTGGTGACGCTTAAACAAGTCGCCTATTCTCGGAACGGTCAACGGTTCTAAACGATATGCTTATAAAGCTCGCGATCATCGAGACACATTAGAAATGGTCCATTAAAACAAATAATCACTCAAGAGAAGTCCAACGAGTTACTCATACATAAATGATAATCAACGATCATCATAATGACGACGACACTGAACGATTCATATCAACGAAACACGATTCGAAGGAAGACGTACACACATCAAACATCCCCAAATCGAGCCAGACATACTTGGGTCCACTCATTTATAACTCCTTATCTACATCAAAAGGCGTCCCCTTTCATGTATAGAATAGTTTATAAACTTACGGTTCAGGAACTTATAACTTTCTTGTTCAAATGAAAAGACGTCCCAATCCATTTCAACGAGATGATTATAAGTCATCCTACTCAACTATTACTACCTCTCAATATGACGTCAAATCCAAATTAAATAACATAGTAAGTACAAGGTGTTAATAAACTTACTTCATGATTTCCGTATTCAAATGTCCCATTCCATCTGAATAAGGAAAACACAAAAAAATCTAGGGTCCAGTAGTTTAAAACTTTCTTATTCAAATGTCCCAATCCATTTAAATAAGACAACCTTAAACAACTCATAGTTGGGAGAGTTAAAATATCTTTTTTTGGTAAAAGGGTAGCAATGACCCCGGTAAATAGAACCAAAAAAAGCGTTGAAGTACAAGGAATGTGGCTGAAATACCACATTAACCGCAAGCTACAGGCAGCTTGTTAAACAAAATGTTTATGACAGGCCATAAACATTAACTAGTCTAGAATACTGGAAATATATAAACTAGACAAAAATCAAGATGATAACATAAAGTTACGAGGAAAATAATAAAATATCAACATGGGATCAGCCAGTTGGAGTGCTTGCCCCAATATGAGTATTGAGAAGATTCACCGATTCATCAAAGACGACCTCGACTCCCTCCTCCTCCTCATTATCTTCCTCGCTTACTTGAGCCCCTTCGTCCAATTCCATTTAGATACAAGGCATTTAGTCAATCAACCGAATGACTACTACGAGCATATCTTTGTTCTACCCAAACTATATATATTTGATTAGGATACATATATCTTAAGTCCAACATTGGCATCCTCTTTTTCGCCAATAAAACGTAGTCATATAAAATCAAATCACACGTCGCATTACATAGAAGATATCGCCTTGGATAAATGATTCTTTAAACTCATAAGAAGTATTCGGAGCACGAATATCACATCAATCAACTACGTTTCAAAAGGAGATGTCCTAATGGCACATCACGGTACGATACGATACGATATGATGATACTAATCGAACTTAGACAAGTCGATATGCGATAAATTGCAAAAACAATATATACATACTCAAAGTATCAAACGAGTTTCACACTCGTATTCAGATAATACATAATCATCAAGATCGGTGATTTGTGGTGAGGCTAAATCCGATACAAAACCGCATTTTAAAAGGTACGACAATCATTCAAGGACCATTGCTTCACGCACAATGCCTTCAAATATCACAGTATATTCATAAATATACATACTACCATTCCTATATACACATAGGTTCACATAATAACAATCAATCATAAAGTAATGCAAGAAAAGTCTTATCGGAGTCATGCGGAGTAGTTGCGTGCTTAAAACATTTTAGAACACACGAAAGTTATAGTTTAGGACATTTTTCAAAATCGACTTAGTTCTCTATAACTTGTGGCTCTGATACCATTTTGTAACACCCCTAAATTACCACGCAGGAGAATACTACATTGGGGCGCTACTGATAGCACATGACACACAATCATAGAAAACGACCTCAAAAGAGACTTTTAAATATTACACAGTCTTGTTTAAAAAGTTTCCCATCTAAATATATATATAAAATCAGAGTAGCGTTTGGTCCCAAAAACCGATACCGATACATCACATTCATCAAATACTTAAAAGTCATTTGTTCATTTCAAAGGATGGAAAAGTAATATAAAACATTAGATAAGTAAGCACCAACTCCCTCCTCGCATGATCCGCTGCTATCCATCTTGATTACCTGAAATACATGATTAAAATCATCAACACAAAGGTTGAGCGAGTCTATAGGTTTTACAAATCATCAGTTGAACACTAGTAGAAAAACCAATCATGAATGTCAGTCAACAATTAGGGCATCTCGTATAAATAGCAAATGTTATGTGATCGTATTAAGCTAATGCCACCGACCCCTTAACTTAGTCACCCACGCCTAAAGCCGGCATGACTATATGAATTCCAGTGCCCCTACTAGGTTATCAATTGCAAGTATACAACATTCTTATTCTCCTAAAGTTATCCTTCCCATAGATTACTCAGCGTAAAGCCCTGGTCTCAAATAAGGTCGTCAACCCAATAGTAATATCATTAGAATAAGCGGCTATTCCCAACTCACAACATCAAGTCAGAACATAGTTAACGACTCATAAATTTAGGGACTTCTTCAATTTAGGTACTTATACAATCACGACAATCATTCAACAGCATTCGGGTCCAAACAATCAATCATGACTTGTGTTCAATTTCATTTCAAAAAGCATGTATTCCTGCGCGGGTTAAATTCATTTACAACATAGTAAAAAGCGAGGCTATAGACTCACCTTAGATAATACACGAAGCTAGTAGTAGTAGTGATCGCCGATGTGAAGATGCCTCCCAAATATACACATCAAAAGCCGTCACCTAACAAATAAGGTGCGTGCTTAGCAACATACTTAAGTATCTCAAACATACTTAATATAATAAAATCATCGATTCAAAATAGTATGTACATAGACATGACCAACCGATGCAAGTGATTCCTTTCTAAACCCCACAACATATACTAGCTTTCCAAAATTAGTACCTTCGATGTTGATCCATCTCAAGATGCCAAATCAACACGGTTCAATTACCCTAAATGGATCTTCAATCTCAGAATATACACTCACACACCAGACTTATATACTCTTAGGAATTTGAGAAGCTAATAGTTTAGCCTCTCGCCTCAAACTATGACGCGAGGTTAAGTACCTCCCAAATAGTAATCAGCCGGTACTTACCAAAAGTACACGCTGATTTAACATACCTAAACAACTCTGTTTTCGATGAAACTTGGTGACAAACTTACTTAATATCTATAGAAGACTCAGTTCAAATTTCATTCAATGATTCAAAGTTTAAACCCACCTGCTCGACACATCTTTAGACTTTAAAAACCGGACAGTTTTGCACACTTGCATCGTAAAACCATTTTGACCTTGTTAAACATTTCCATTTATAAAATCGCCACTTGACCTTGAAAATAGACTCCAAATGCTAAGTTTAGAACCCACCAACAGCCTTTGATCAGTTTTAAAACTCAACTTATAGTCCCCGAGATTCGATCCAAATATTGACAACAATTTCGTATTGTGTCAATACTCGTTTCCTTGTACACGAATAATCAAACTAGCATAACGTTTTACTCGTTTGGAGTTAAAAGCTCTATCTTATATCGAAACGAGCGTCTCGGCGACTACTACAACAATATCTAATAATACCAAAACATTATGAAACTTTAACCCACTAAAATCTGCCTTAAACTCAGTGATATAAATTGACACTTTAAAAATCACTTCAACACTCATTTGACTCATTTTTAACATCATCAACAATCCAAATAAGCTAGACCCATCATCCCTAACAATACCTAACACCATTGATTTACTTGTATGGTCATTCTTTACAAAACCCACATCAAAAATTAAACATGCAACCATTAAAACTTTGAATAAAATAATAATAACACAATACCACAATAATAAAATGGATCAAACACCATTGTTCTTAACTAAAAATCTTTGAAAAGTAAAAGTGGATGCATGTAAGTAAAAATCATACCAAAATGATCTCCTTTGAATTCTAAAAATGGGACTTTAACGTGTTTTTCATGGATCATGATTAAAATCAATGATCAAGGGGTGTTTATGTGTGGGGAGGTAACGACATAGAGAGAAAACAAGGAAGAGAGAAGAAAAATGTGGTGGTTGAATGCATGTATGTGTTTTGTTGAAGCTTTTATATAGTGGAGGAAGGGTAGAAGTTGCCATTTGTGCATTCTTGTGGACCAAAGAATAAATATTAGTTAAAAAGCGGGAAATGACTACCAATCAATTTTATAAATATTTACGAGAGTCGGGTTTTGTCCCGGGTTCATAAAAATATAAATCTCGTTTGTTAAATCGATCGTTCTAATAATTAAACGCACACTAAACGAAATAATAAAGTTCCGACTCGACTTAACACGTTATGAAATAAAAATTTCATAAATATCAAATATCGAAATAATCGATACTAAAATATAATATTTGGGCATCCATTGGCATCGCGATCACTATTAGTACTCTTTAATCGTCACAACAATTAATTATATTCACATATTACCGGTTTCAACGTAAACCGTCAAACATTACAATATTTATCATCACATAGAATTTAAAAATCATGTACATAGTTAAGGTAAAATAATGACGTTAAGTTCGGGGTATTATAGCTGGAGAAAAACATCTCATACCAGTTTGCCTAATGAGGTACTCAAACCTATCTTTCGACAGAGCTTTTGTAAACAAGTCGGCTAATTGATAATCTATTCCAACAAAGTATAATTCAACGATACCGCGTTTAACTTGTTCCTTTATGTAGTGATATCTGACATCAATGTGCTTCGTGTGGGAATGATGTACTGGATTGAAGGAGATGGCTATGGCCGACTTTGAGTCACAATACATAGGTACTTTATCAAAGTGGAAGCCATAATCCATGAGTTGTGTTCTCATCCAAAGAACTTAAGCACAACACAAATATAGGACACATACTCCACTTCGGCTGATGCAAGTGACGTGCAATCCTTCTTCTTGGAAGACCATCTGACGAGCTTATCTTGTCCTAGAAATTGTGCACCACCAGAAGTACTTTTTCGAGTATCAAGACACCCTGCATTATCAAAATCTGAATAGGCCGTTAGAAAGAAACCGGTTTCCTTCGGATACAAAGTCCCAAATGAATGGTATTCTTGAGGTACCGAAAGATCTGTTTAACCTCCTTGAGGTGCTTTTCAGTGGGCCTGGCTTGATATCGTGCACAATAGCATGTTGCATGTGCTATATCTGTTATGCTTGCTGTTAAGTACATGAGGGAACCGATCATGGAACAATATTTTGTTTGATCTATGGGTAATCCCTCCAAGTCAACATCTAAAGATGTTGTGGATAGTGGTGTCCTAACTGGGTCACATGAGGTCATAATATCCTTTTTGATTATCTCTTGACAATACTAAGCTTGTTTAATAAAGATACCACTTGGGGATTGGTGAACTTGAATTCCAAGAAAGAATTTAAGTTCGCCCATCATTGACATTCTCAATTTGTTGTGCATTATTTCTTCAAACCATTTCAAAAGTTTTGGGTTTGTAGACCCGAAAATAATGTCATCAACGTAAATCTACACAAGCAAAATATCATCCCCATATTTATATATGAACAAGGTAAGATCAATGGAACCTTTTGAGAAACTTTTGGATACCAGAAATTTCGAGAGCTCATCGTACCACGCCTTTGGAGCTTGCTTTAGTCCATATAGTGTTTTGTGGAGACGATACACCTTGTCAGGATAATGTGGATTAATGAATCCTTCCGGCTGCGTGACATAGACTTCTTCCCTCAAAGGACCGTTAAGAAATGTCGTCTTCACGTGCATTTGATAAACAGTGAATCCCTTATTTGCAGCATAAGCAAGGAAAATCCTGACCGCTTCCATACGAGCTACTTGTGCAAATGATTCTTCAAAATCAATACCCTCTTTCTTTCCATACCCCTTAGCCACTAGCCTAGCTTTGTTCTTGATGATTATGTTTTCTTCATCCATCTTGTTTTTCCAGATCCAACGAAGATTTAATGGAATCACATCGTATGGTCTGTCAACAAGTTCCCAGACTTTAAGTCTTTCAAATTGAAGAAGTTCATCTTGCATCGATTCAATCCAAGCGTGATCAACCATGGCTTGTTTGATGTTTTTCGGTTCAGCTGTACTCACGACGAGTACGAACATACAAACATCGCCATCGGTTTCTAATATTTGTCTTTTTGTAGTTCGTTTTTGTCTTGATATCTTTACGAATTGAATGATCGTTAAAAATCAAGTTACTTAATTGTTTCTAGTATTTAGTTGTCAAAGTTATGGTATTCTACGTCTAATTGTCACAAAACTGTCAAAAGTGTAAAATATTATCGTCTAGGTAACCGTATTACACTAAAAACATGTTGCACATACCAAGTATCAATCACAATGTACAACCAATTAATGCACAACAAGTAATAATGGCCAAAATGTAAAGCTAATGAAAGTATAAGGACTGAAAATGCAAATGTGTAAAGTATAGGGACTGAAATGGTAAATGTAACAAACTACTATCCAAAAATAACAAAAATAACAAACTTTGTAACTGAAATTAAACAAACTAACAAAATCAGGGACTAAAATGCAAACCCTAACAAGTTTAACATATTTCAAAACAAACTAGCAACTTCCTAAATTTCAGGGACTTAAAAGCAATTAACCAAAGTATAATAGAAAAAACGGGCTTATTGGAAATTAAACCATTTCTAGAGTTTTATTTAACCAAATAACCTGAAATCAGTTTCAAAAGATTCATAATTCAATATAAGCTAGCTATGATCAAGGATTTAAGCTGAATTGGTCTAAATATCAAATAAGCACTTTTGAATAAGCTAATTTTAAGAGTTGAGCTTATCTGAATAAGCACTAGGTCTGGTTTTCTCAAAAACTTATTATAAGCCCAAATATGGACACCTATCCATGAAAATTTGAAAAACGTCACAGAATAAGCCAGAAAATCCAATAAGCTGGGCTTATGTTGACCAGTGTTGACCAACTTTGACCAAAAGTTGACCAAGGTCAAATCTCATTTTAAGCACTTATACAACAGTTTTATGGAAGAAAATAACTACTTTTATGAAATGGATAAGTTGAAATTGTTGGGTCAAAAGTTGATGAGTCAAATCACCATGGAAACAAGAAGGACCAAATATGGCATTATGTGAAACTTCAAGCTGGTGGACAGAATGTGGATTGGTTGCCCATGCTATTTATTTCCCACTACTTGAACCTTTCCCCTGCCATATATTAAAACATGGAGATTTGGTCAGAGTATGATAAGTATGAATAATTCTTTTTTGATTTATTCATTAATGTTTTATTTAGTTTTCATGTATTCCTGGTTTCCTTAAGTTATAAAAGAAACAACCAGCCGTAGGTTTTATTGATTCATTCCTACTACTACAATGTAACCTACTGTTGTCTTTGACTTTAGGCATGGGATTCAATGTATACATGCCTAGAGTGGTTTATGTTCATCAATAATACAAACCCTTTGGGAATTATTCATCTTTGTTAAACATCTTATTCATATTAATTGTGTTATTATGCTGTGATTCATCATATGTACAATTGATAACCTAGATAAATGGTTTAAACCATTGAGTCTAATGATCCAATGTATTTCACAAGTGGTATCAGAGCTTGTTGAGAAACTTTTGTAGAAGTATGATAATCTTTGATTTATCAAGAGGGTTGTTGTTTCTAGAGAGAGAAAGTAGTGAGAGAGATGAGAGAAAATATGAATGTATTATGTGAGAAAATAAAACAACCAACACCCCTTTCCATGGTGGAAAGGGGTTTATATACCCAAGTCCCTTAGTGGACTTGGGCCTCTGGCCCATGAACATGCTCATGGGTCGGGCTAAATATAAACTTCAATAAAACTATACTACGAGCCCTTAACTATATTGTTGGAGTGACCGAGACTTTCTAAATACGAAAAACGTATTTCCAACAATCTCCCCCAAAGGGAGGTCACTCCAAATTTACAAAGTCTTAATCTAGCATGTTAGATCTTCGTTCTCGTGCTCGTAGTCCACTTTCTCTTTTCTTCTTTTACTTTTCTTCATTTTTGTGAATATGTGTTGAATATCATCAGGCTTTGGCTTAGGACATGTTCTTGGCCTTTCACATGCAATCTTTGTCTTCTTATGATGTTCGCCTCTTCGTGAATTCATGTCCCACATACCTATCCTTTGTTGAATTCTTGAAAGTTTCAGAGTTGATACAGCGGAAGACTTTTAGGTCATACTTTCTTGAATTTGCTGAACTATTTGATGCAGAAGGAATAAGTATGTGAGGACGACTTCAGCTGGTACACCGCAACGCCACCGTCTTCAAATGCAGCAACATAATAAGACACGAATAAAATGGCTTTGACATTTTATTCTAATTCGGTAGCATTTAACTTCTGGTCGGTGAAGATCGTTGGACGATAATAAATATCGTACTTGTGAAAGGTAGCTCTAATTAAAGATCTCCTTAACAAGATTTCGCGGGTAAACCCGTTCTCATTATTCGACCCTCCAATGCTGACTGCGAACATAAAGAGTGAATCATTTGGATTATAAAATCCGCATGATTGAAGCCGTCAATTAATGAATCCTGGAACTAGTGAATTTCAATTAATATTTTCACCATCGTAGCTTTCCAATTGTCACGAGCTTCTGCAACGCATCACTGGGTCCATGATACTTTTGTCTTTAAAATGAGTTGACCCGGTTTCTACCTAAGTTGTAAGGAGGGCTTCTTTCTTAACACCCTTTATCCTTACATTTCTTTTTCATTCTTCAACCCCTTCAATGCTTACCAATACATAATCACTAGCACCTTGTTGTGATTGTTCCAGTGCTAGCATCAGTGCTTGGTCGGCATTCAGCTATGTTCCCAATCCGTTCCCCATCTTTCTTAAGGACTTCGATTTTCTAACTATGGAATTGTCCTTGGGAAGATTCCTCCTGTTCTGGAAGAATCATTGGACTAATACCTAATCCTACCACCCTTTTGTCACCACATTCGTCGTGAGTTAAATGTGTTTTGGGTAAGTATTCGTCTTCATGAAAAATTCCTTAAAATCACCGAGGTACTTGTGATATAAATATCAAGAGTTTTTTGAACCTTCGGTATTTTTGTCAACAAAATGCCCCCCCTTAACATATGCGTAGCATATTTCAAGTTGGATTTTCTATTAATCCTTTTTTCATTTTTAGCCACATATGTTTTACCAGTCTCCTTAATCCCATTTTTCCCCTTATCCAAAATGTTAACCATTAATCTTTTGGATATTAATGGATTAACCGGTCTTTGGGTTAATAATGAAATTGGTTGATGGCGATAGAACATATTAATGCTCCCCCTCATATGATGCTGCCAAAGTGATGGATGAAGAAGAAGACCTCTCTCATAAGAATGCAAAATCAGTCTCTTCCCCTGCTAAGCTAAACCATGAAAGCAGTGGAATATCTGAAAGTAGTGGAATCATGGATTCCCCTGCTGGTCCAAATGTTTCCCTGCCATTGAAGAAACAGTTTTGGAGGATGCTAATGACTCAGAAAGAGAATCTCCACTTGTTTCTACATCTTCTCCAATCACTATGTCAAGCAGTGGAAGCAGAATCAATAGGCATGGAGGTCCAATCTATTCAGAGCTACATACAACTCACCAATATCCATCTCTCATCCATGCAGTATCATTTGGGAACTACTTTGAAGAGTTCTTTCCCAATCAAGATAGTCCCATAGAACCTGATTTGGGAAATGATGAAACTAAAGTCCTTATGAATATGCAGCCTACCTACAGAATCAATAAAGATCACCCTCAATCTCAAATCATAGGTGATCTTAATACTCCCATACAAACAAGGTATCAAGCAAAGGAACATAGCTTTATTGCCAACATCACAATGAAATTCAATCATGACAATACGCAATGTTGCTTATTTGCTGCCTTTTTTCATAAGAAGAGCCTAAGAAGATCTTTCAAGCTTTGAATGATCCAAACTGCAAAGAGGAAATGCAAGAAGAGTTATTGAAGTTTGATATTCAAGAGGTTTGGATTTTGGTTGACTGTCCATAATGGGCAAGACCCATTGGGACAAAATGGGTACTTAGGAACAAGAAGGATGAGAGGGGCATAGTGGTCAGAAACAAAGCCAGGCTAGTAGCACAAGGATACACACAAGAGGATGGAATTGATTATGATGAAGTCTTTGCCCTAGTTGCCAGAATTGAAGCCATCAAACTGTTTCTGGCATATGCTTCTTTCACAGACTTTATTGTGTACCAAATGGATGTTAAGAGTGTCTTTTTTATGGCACCATTGATGAGGAGGTGTATGTTATGAAGCCTCCAGGCTTTGAAGATCAGAACATCCAGACAAGGTCTACAAGTTAAAGAAGGCAATGTATGGGATTCATCAAGCTCATAGGGCCTTGTATGAGACTCTATCCAGGTATTTGTTGGATAATGGCTACAACAGGGGAAAGATTGATCAGACCCTGTTTATTAAGAAAAAAAAGGTAACTTTCTTTTAGTACAAGTATATGTAGATGATATCATTTTTAGATACACAAACTCAATGCTTAGCAAGGAGTTTTCCAAATTGATGCAAGACAAATTCCAAATGAGTGCCATGGGGGAGCTCAACTTTTTCTTGGGGTTACAAGTTCAACAAAGGAAAGATGGGATTTTTTATTTCCCAAGACAAATATGTTGCTGAGATTGTGAAAATGTTTGGATTGTGTGAAGAAAAAGAAAGTCTCCACTCCTATGGATAAAGAGCATCCTTGGGGAAAAGAGGGCCAAGGAAAACCTATTGATGTCAGAACTTATAGATCCATGAATGGATCTCTCATGTACCTTACAGCTTCAAGACCTGACATCATGTTTGTTGTATGTGTGTGTGTGTGCAAGACACCAAGTGACACCAATGGAGGGCCACCTGTTTGCTGTGAAGAGAATCTTTAGATTTCTCAAGTGTCACCCTACTTTAAGACTTTGGTATCCTAAAGAGTCACCCTTTGAGCTGATAGCCTATTCTAAAACAGGTGGTTGTCAAATTTTAGGAAGCAGGCTTATATCTTGGCAATGTAAAAAGAAAACTATTCTGGCAACTTCCACTATTGAAGTTGAATATGTGGCTGTTGTTGCATGCCGTGGATAAGTCCTTTGGATTCAGAATCAGTTACTTGATTATGGGTACAACTTTATTAAAACCAAGATAATTATTGACAATAACAGCACAATTTGCATAATTAAGAATCCTGTTTTTCACACCAAAACTAAACATATTAAAATCAGACATCATTTTATAAGAGACTATTTTGAAAAAGGGTTGATTGTCTCTGAGACAATTGATACAGAACTTAATGTTGCTAATCTTTTGACAAAACCTTTTGAGATAGGGAGATTCCAGTACTTGGTTGCAAGTATTGGGATGGTCAATCCCTAAATAGATGTTTGTAGCTTTGTGTCTATAATCAGGATTCTACTATTGCCAGTTGTTGCAAAATTTCTAGTCACTTTTTCCATAACTTTTAATGCCACTGCTTTTGAACAAAGTTTCCCCTGCTTGGGTTAATTCCCCTACTAGGGTACTTTCTCTTGTTCAGGGTTTGTTCTTTTTAAGTGGTTACATGTGGTTTTTAGACTAACAATGCAAAGCTTAATATGGAGTATGGTATACCCTATGGAAAAATCTGGTATGTACTCTATGTTTCAGGGGAGGTTAGGTCACACCTTTAGGATTCAGGGTATCCTTAGGATACTCATGTATGATTCTAGATCATATCCACTGGTGAGTAAGGGCTTGGAACAATGACAACTTGCTATAAAGCTTGTTGGAGTTCTAAGACCTTCAGGCACTGTAATGTGCACTCAAACTCTTGATTGAGCAGCTTGCTGCACAAAATGGATCTTTTGAGTGCATGTTTCCAAGATCACTTGACCATTTTAATGGAATAGTAGGGTTGGAGACTTGGGTATCAGTATTTCATTGGGTTGACCAGGTGCAGGGTTGCTTATGTGTTAGCTTTTTTGTTTGGGACTTTGCTGAATGGAGGACTCTAGAGATTCTATGTATCTAGCTTGCTTATGCATGTCTGTGCATTAGGACAGAGTTGTTGATCCCAAACTTAGATCGATTAGCTTTGTATTAAACGAGATTGAATCAAGATTAATACTTAGAGAAACTTTTTTGTATTTAACAATCCAAGTGTTATGCGGAAATAACATTTAGAATAAAGAACCAACAAACAAAGTAAACCAAACTTTCACTTTAGATTGATAAACGAACTTGCTTACAATGAAAGTTTTAAAACTTAATAAGTATATAAACTATGAACCCTACGACCTCCTTTTATAACAAAAGGAGTCGTGTACAAAGGTTTACCTATCAACTATTCTAGGTAAAGATAAATATAGAAAATACAATATTTATCATATCTTTACTTCAAATATAAAACGTGTTGACTAAGTATTCCTATCAGTGGTTGGACTTCTTCTTGTCAGCGCTTGAATATTTCTTATCAGTGCTTGGTCTGTCAGCGCTTCATTTCCTTTTGTCATCGTCCAAGTTTCTCTTGTCAGCGTCTTAGTGACTTAGCTCATTTTATTCCCAACAATCCTCCCCTAAACTTGATATCTACTCTAGCAATCAAGTTTCTGAATAAAAACTAAGAACAAGGAGGATTCTTACAAATACAAATTACTTGTTAATTAGAAAATAAACAAATCTAATTAAATCCTTGCTAACATCACTAGTATAATCAACTTCTTACTTTGTAGACACCATCTTCTTCAAGACATACTTAAACATAGGATATTGAGCATCAACTAGAAGATACTATGAAAACTTTGAGGTGCTTAGATGTTATACACCAACAGCTGAATGTAGACACCACTTTAAACCATTGATATCATCCAGATCCAACCATATTGGATCAGCTTCATCTGGTGCAATCATTCTCTTGAATGTTGTCCAGATCTTTATTATATGTTGAAGTAGGCTCTTCAGCATCATACTTGGTCTTCATCAAATTCCACAGATCTACCAAGTCTTCTCTATCCATGCTTGCAAACAATGAGATCAAGGAAGTAAAAGTATATACATTTTTGCCATATCTGGTGATCATCAAGAAACCACTTGCATCTTCTTCATAATTGATTATTGGGTTTCTGAAATCCAAAGGAAACACCTCTACAACATCTGAAGCTTCAAAAGGTTAAAGCTTTATACACTTTCTGATCACTGCTTCACTAGGATTCAATTTATCAAGGACTGGAAATTCAATGGGAATTCCCTTCTTCACTGGCCTTGGTACAACAGAAGCCCTCTTGATCTGCATATTCTCTTCAATTTCTTCTTTCCTTTCATCTGAAAGAAGTCTCATAGTGTTTGCCTCACAAACTCTTTCCCAAATAGAATAAGCATGGAACTCGAACTCTTCAAAGGATAGCCTCTTCAGTCTCTCATAGGTCCACCTACCTTGATGACACCTAAGCAGCATATAATAGAGCTCTCTCCTATCCTTTTTGAGCTCAAAAAGCACCTTACTAGCCTTCTGCTTCAAGATCACCTTACAATATTCTTGAACTCTCAGAAGAATCTCCAACCCCCAAATTTTCCCAGTGATTGACATGTCTGGATTCTCTTCAATTGTTGATTCCCTTGGAAAATACATATCCTTAACTTCAGGCATATCAAAATCTACTTTACTTTTTAACTCTCTCAACTTCTCCCTAGCTATCTCATCATCTTCATACTCCAACCTTTCTGGTTCTTCAATTATCATGACACTTGAACCAGAACTCTCTTCTTCATCACTACCATCCTTAACCTTTTCTATGGTAGTCTCCATCCTATCCTGTTCTTCTAATTGTGCAGCCAAAACATAATCAAAATGTACCTGTGCTGCATTCTTAGGTACATGAACCTCTTCCAAAATCCCTTTACCCTTATCCTTAGCTTTAATAGCTGGTAAAGTAATGGTTGGTACCTGTCTAGAAACATCCCTAATGATAACTAGTGGTTGGGATACACCAATCATACCTTTAAGCTATCAACGTCTGATTTGCTCTTGTCTGCACTCAAACTTCGAATGTTAGCGGCTGACTCAAAAACCTACATCATCATCTCTATAAACGATAGTTCATAGGAGTAATTAAAGAAACATAATAAACTGGTTTCTCCTTTAAACTAGTCAGTGCTTCAGCTATCTCCACATTTTTACTTCCAATAGAACCACCTTCTTCTTGTGAGCCATTGTCACTCAAATTCACTAGCTCAGTAGGTGCATCCTCCTCCCCTTTGTAAGGATCCTCCCCGGATGAAAGGACTCTAGCCTGCCTTCTCCTACTATTGGGAGTCTCCATGGTAACCAACCTCTCCCTCAATAACTTGTGTTCAAGGCTTTGGGCTGTGACAACCTGTACAAGATCTGCATTTTGCTTTTGCAAGCGAATGCAGATCGCCGTTAATTCCATTGTTGAATACGGTTCCAGTTTGCCCTCCTCTATCATGGGGATTTGACCTCCCAAAAGAGATTCATCGGGCATGGGTGTGGTCTTAATGATGTTCGGACTGCCTTGATCTGCTTCTAAGCCAGAGTCAATAGTCCTAGCCCCACCCATTTCACCAACTACACTTGTGGCGGTGGTTCTCTCTGCTACATGGCTAGGACCACTAGAAGAGAACACTCCAGCAGTCCTTTGGTGTTTCTCAAACCTATAATCTAGTTGTTCTGAAGAGGAAGTGGAATGAGGGTCTGTTTAGGTGTGAGGGTCTATTTTGGTATGGGGAATACTGGTGTAAAAGAACTCGTACTTTTCGGGTATTAAATTATTCTTTTATTCGTACTTCTCGATTTTACAATGTTTTACTTGTTCCTCTTTACTTTTTCATACGTAAATCCTGATATCTCGAGAATTTTAATTAAATTGTATTTAATTTATTTTTCTGATCATTGATAATATTTTATTCGAAATTATAAAAATTTTATTTTTAAATTTCCATATTTATTTACTGTAGTAACCTGAAATTTAAAATCAACATTTAGACCGAGTTCTAATAATATTATTAATATTCGGGCCAATATTTATTACCCAAATTTTATTTGTCATGATCGTTTTACTAATAATATTGAATTTTCGGTTAACCGACAAGATTATTGCTTTAACGTATCAAAAATGTGCCTTTTATTATTTATTGGCAAAGTCTATGTCCGTCATCGACCATAAATAGATTTGTTATGACATATAAATATTTTTATTGTCGTCGTTCTAATTTTTCATTTTATGAGCATTCTTCGTAATTTATGCTAAACTTTTAAGTGTCATTTATTTATATGACGCGTTAACGTTTATTAAATAATAAGCCCTCATTTATATATCAAAATATAAATGTTCTCCGAATATCGTCGTTCTTATTTCATATTGAGCGTTTATTTTTCCTGGTTTACGTATAATTTTTAAATCGCGTAAGTTTCAAAATATTAGATCTCGATAATACCCGCTATATCATACTGTTGAAAAAAATAAACTTAACTAATAAAATTATTATTTGTCTTTTAAGGTGCGTGTCATTCGTATATCAAAAGAGATACATGTGTATCTTTGTCTTTTGACACTTATCCATCAAGTTTGATCTTTCTGTTATCTATCTACATCCATTTGATATACGCATCTAAAAGAAAAACAATACATCAACTTATTGATCTCCATTTTTTGCCGTGAGAAATCAGCTCGGGTAAAATAATTTTTAGTGTTTGATTTTGTTATTTGATTACTTGTTTTTGAATTAGTGTTTGTATTCACTCATATTTACATGTTTATACTTTTATTTAATCATGTGAGCAATTGTACATGATTTGTGAATCAAATAAAGAAAGTAAAACATAATTTTTGTACACTTGTTGAAAGACTCATTTAAATTAGCACACTTGTTGGGAAGTTCTAAAAAAACGTGGGCTTGGGTAGTTAAAAAAAATATGGTGATGTTGCCCCATGTCTTACGTTTAATTTGTCAGGTCGCTCATTCCGAAACGATATCCGATGATTTTTCTATGAATTATATGGTGAAAGCGCGCAGATTCTGCGCCTTTGTAGCAAACTGGTCATAAGTAAAATATTTTAAACTAAGATACTTAAAAGGAATAAAGATACTTGTAGAAGAACCTTTGAGATAAATCCTCTCATTAGTCTGAGCCTCTTTGGGTCTATGCTTAGTAAAATACATCGCTTGTAGTGGATTGATTATAATTTGATATGAATTTAGAAAGGCTGTGATGTTTGGGTGATTTCAAAAATATTAATTGGGTTAATACAGTAACTTAACAATAAGTAGAAGTAGATGTACGTCTTATGTTGATGTAGCAAGAAACCTATTTGCGAGATGTATTACGGTTATTTAATTATGATTTTTACAAGTCGAATAAAGTATCAGCCAGTTAGTAAAACTATTGAGCGAAGTCTTAAAAACTGTTGGGAACTTATTATTTTTGGGAAGTTTGACTTTTTGACTTTTGAAAACCCTATGTACAATGCCTAATTTGTATGAATCAAGTATAATCATGTGCATTCATTCCATTCCACGCATCTGCCTGAGACGCATTATTCGTTTCTAGGTCGTTCCTAAGAAACTTTCTGTTCTTTCGTCGACTTCTATCGCATCTTTTGATCTTGCGGCTTAAGGTGAGTTCATAACCCCTTTTTACTACTTATACATTTTTCTAAACGCGGGGTGAGATTTTACATGGTGGAACACATTCATTTTAAATTGTATGCTATCCAGAACATGTATGCTATCCAGAACTTGTATGCTATCCAGATCTTGTATGCTTTCCAGAACTAGTATGCTTTCCAGAACAGATTTCAGTTATTATTATTGCTTATAGTTTCCATAGCCACTGAGTTTCCCTACCATCTCATGAACCGTTAATTTGCTTGTGTTACTAAGCGCGAATGTTGTGGGTGGATCCATCGGGATTGACAATCCCCGTCTCGTATTACTTTGACGCATTACATTTGTTTATACTTGAGTGTTTAGGCTGAACACTCACTAGGGGAACTTACATTTTGTTAAGTTTCGGTGTCATGAGCTAAATAGCAATAATATACATCATGACTATGGAAATGTACATAGTCATCCCCCCATTACTTTTTTTACAAATGAATGCTTGTGTTCCACACATTTACTGCTAAACCTATGAATATCACTCAACTTTGTGTTGATGATTTTACATGTTTAATCTCAGGTATAATGCTTAGTTTTGCTTGGATGGGAGCCCACAGGATATTATCGTAGCTTGGAGATTCCTGTGTATATTTAAACTTTGGTTTTAATAAAAACTGTCAGAAGTTTATCATATATTCTTGGTAACTATATGTTACAAAACCATATTGAAATAATAGATTTTCCGCTTATAAAACTATGGGACCTTTGTTTAAAAACTCTGATCTTTTATGATGTAATGTAAATGTTTTATTACGTCAATTTTTATGTCAACTGTATTTATTGATTCTTGTACCCTGACGTGGCGTCCCCATGCTGTCTACGTGTTTCCTTGCCTGATTACACGGGTCCCACATATTGGTATCAGAGCGATGGTTATAGGGAACTGAGTCGTTTGTCAAAACTTAGTCTATAACCGAAAGTTCAAATATTTCATGTTTTGAGTGTCAAACACAGAATCTGCCATTGTTGTTTGATATCTGCGCGGGTAACTCTCTAATCCTTATTATTTACTTTTAATTATCGTAGTAATATTTCATCTCTTGATTTCATTTGAAATATTACATTACCCTAATGACGATAATTACTATCTATTTTCAAAGCCTTTGTGCTCAATGATTTATCATTGAATATTACTGTGATTACATCTGCCCTTACTGTATTTCTTGAATTCTTGTTCTTGTGAATTGATCTTGTTACAATAATTTTATATTCCTATGACATTACATACTTGTATTCGGAGCGCGTATTGCTGCCGACTTTTCATACTCACTTTTCTGAGTACTATTGCTATTTCATTTATGCGTGATACGATCTCATATACTCGTTCGTTTTGGACCGCTTGTTTTTCCCGAGTCACTGTTACATTTTGTTGTATTCTCGTGATACCATTGTTCAGGATTAAATAAGTGTTGTTGTTTTCAATGAAACTTCATCTTCATTTAATTACCGTGCGTGTTACTTTCATTGTTAAACCTCTTTAAAATATCTATTTAGATATACAGATTACTTTCTGACCATTTGTGACTGGATGTTTTGAAAAATAGTCTTTAGACCATTGTGTAGCCCAATGAGTCTCCGAAAAAGACTAAAAGACATCATGTGAGTCACACATCTCGAAGCATTCCTTGAATCCGTGTTGAATAATATCATGGGTTTTCATAACCTTGATTGACTCTTACGTCATCGTTTTACGCGACACTTGTATATCGATTAAATATTACTTCATTGACCATTCTACGTTTCGACTTCGAATTACAACGTCCGCTTGTACCATGGAAACACCATCGTCATCTTGTATTCATCCTCTATTCTGTGGCGATTGTTTGAAATACAATTCTACTTCTATAAACTTGTATCCTTCCTTTTCATTAACCCTCCTTGCTCCGGGAGTATAACCCGTTAATGTTCCATTTCCTTCTCGATATGTCTTGTGATTTTGAAAAATCACGCCGCCAAGAGACCTTCATGCATTGCATCTTGATCTAAGATACGGATGTCATGCGTTGTTTTTTTATCTCTCAGATTATCATTGGTATTTATAAACCAATTCTATACTATGCTATCTTTACATGCTTACTTTTACAATTTATTCTCTTTTGTCTTTATGAAATCCACAAGTCTTGCGTGTACACTAATTCTGGGTTATTATGAAGTTTGATTAAATTTCAAAAAAAAAAAAAAAAGAAAGTCAAAAAATTTACTTTCTGCAGAAAAGTTACATGTAATTTAACAATGTCGAGAAAATATTTTTATAAACTTTAGACATAAAAATATATTTCTACTTGTTGAGACGTTCGTTTAGGACATAAAATTCGACCCGAAAAAAAAAGAAGAGCAAGTTACGCTCATTTGAAACTATGAAATTTAAGAACTCATTTCTGCGTATTTCCAAAATATCATTTTTGTTGACAGATTTATTGCAAGGTCATTTTCGTTCATTTATGATCCATTTCAAGTCTGGAGTAAAACTGGAAAGTTGTCTGAAACGTCGTTTTACATCAAATTGATTTAGGCTCCGAGTCTTGACAATGTCATTTAGTGAGACAATTGGTTCGGTCAGACCCCAAAAAGTCAAACCCAAAGGTCAAAACTGATAAAATTTAAAATATGGTTGAAGCGTTTTTGAATTCTTTTGAGCTTGTAAAAATTTAACGAATGATATTTTACAACTAAAAATATTGATTGCGTTTGAAAACGTTTAAAATAGTAACTTTGAGTTCGCCCATATATACATATATATTGAACTTTTAGGAACCAAGTGATTTGATAAACCAATAATGAACTATATGTTTCGAAAAATTTGTACATTTTTAGGCGTCACTATGTACGTGCTAAATTCTTAAACCTTCCAGAATGATAGACTTTCTTAAAATAGAAACTTTTCGGAGTAACTGTACTATTTGGGAACTGATGTTCTACCTTATTCAAAGCATATTTATGTCAATTATATAACGATGTAAACACATATGGATTCCTTTATCTTTTCTTTTATATATGACTTAATTGTCATTCTATGTTAATTTTTTTTCTCTGTTCTATTGTAACACTGACTTGGGCCGAGGTTTGAAATTCTTGTTTTCATATCTTTCGTTATCATCTTGACACGTGTCTCATGGCGATTCCAGCTAAATCTTTTGAAACCTTATCACCTTGTAACCATTTTGCAGATTTTCTTATTAATTACTCTTGTTTACTCTCCTGTTAACCAATCGCTATTTTATAAGTATCATACAAACTCAAACTGGTAGTGCTTGCAAATCATTTTACAATATGTTCCACTTGAGGCTTATTAAATACTAGAATGTTACCTTATAAAATTAATTGACATTAACTTTACAATGTATTTTTACAAATTGTTCAACGTTGGTCTTATAAAAAAAACTCATGTAACATTAAAAATTGTTGATTTAAATATTTAGCCAATTACTTACTTGTGAAGAGTTTTCATGAATCATTTTAAATCCTGTTTTATAAATGGCATTATATACATATTTTAAATCATATGACATGTAATATTGGTTTGACGAAGTTGAGCATCGCATTGCTAGTCCTAAATTATGCATGGCCTGATCACCTATGCATAATTTAAAAGAAGCCATGTGAGGCTGAATAGTAGTCACTTTAAAATCTTGTTAAAATAAAATTATGAAAACATTTATGCGTTATGTAAGTAGTACAAGTTCATGAAAAATGCATATGTTTCTCTATATTTTTTTTCTTGAACGAATTGCGTGTTTGCGAGTACAATCTATTTTTCTTTACTCAATGAGCTTTGCTCTACTTGTTACCTCATTTTCTTTCATGATACAATTCTATTTACCGCTCATCAAGTTACTGACTATTGATATCGTACTTGGAAGTTCTAATGTTTTTATACTTTCTCCTCGACCAACTTTGTTTGAGTAAATTTTGGTATACCTTCAAGATGTCTTCGGACGAGAATAACGATTCATGACTGTACATGAATATCGATATCATATATTCGTCATGATGTGTGTCAGACTCTATTGCCTTGAAATTCACCCGTGTAAACCATGTGTTGATTTAGCTCTCTAATTGCCATTTTTGTTCATTTTACTTGAATCATACACAAGTGACTAATTAAAAAATTTCTTTGATTCGAAAATTGTTGTGTGGCTTTTATCTTTCAGTCGTGTATCGATTACCTAGAAATTTATAAGCCAATGTTGGTGACACCAACTGCACTCAAGGAGTGATGAGTTGCTATATTCCTTGTTTCTTATTGTCTTATTTTCAACGCCTCTATTCTATCATGTTCGTTAAGAATCAATACGAATTTTGTTTTTTTTTTTTGTTTTTTTTTTGTTTTTTTTTTGTATTTTTGTTCTCAAGCCTTTATTATCAAGAAAAAGACTTAGCGACTGTTTATTCACTAAATATATAGTTTTGATTTTAAATCACCAAACGCCTTGATAAGCAACTATAGTTATACTAGCACCATTTTAAAAGTGTCTTAACATTTTAAAGCCACAAATAAACAAACCTTGTATTTTTTTTATATAATCAAGAAAATACTTAAGTTGAGTTTGAAAGTAATACCAAATCCTAGACAGACATTTGTGACAACTCTTATTTTAAATGTCTATTTGTAATTCATATCTCTCTTTGTTTACTTTTGAAAGGTAGATTGTTATGTTTTACAGTTTGCGCGACGTGCGATTCCTTGTCGATTATCAATCTTAACTTGATTTAGCGCAACTTGTCCGTTTAAGCAATTCTCTTGGTCATTCTAACTCTTTATACTTCTTCATACTAAATGGTTATTATTTCAATTCGAGTCTGAAATAATTTCGTAAAAGAGTTAAGAATCTGAAGCATAGTAGGATTCCAATTGTAAGGTTCGCCGTAGGTGCAAAAATTACATGGGAAGCAATGAATCAGTTCTAAACTATGTATCTCCTTTTGTTTGCATTTTCTTTAGTCTCCAGTGGAACTCTGTGGGATCAGAGTTCCTTTAGGGGGGTCGACTATAAGAACTCGTACTTTTCGGGTATTAAATTATTCTTTTATTCGTACTTCTCGATTTTACAATGTTTTACTTGTTCCTCTTTACTTTTTTATACGTAAATCCTGAGATCTCGAGAATTTTAATTAAATTGTATTTTAATTATTTTTTTCTGATCATTGATAATATTTTATTCGAAAT
Source organism: Glebionis coronaria (assembly GCA_025667525.1). Taxonomy (NCBI): domain Eukaryota; kingdom Viridiplantae; phylum Streptophyta; class Magnoliopsida; order Asterales; family Asteraceae; genus Glebionis; species Glebionis coronaria. Next base: position 236,414,323 of record CM046880.1, read on the forward strand.
TATAAAAATTTTATTTTTAAATTTCCATATTTATTTACTGTAGTAACCTGAAATATAAAATCAACATTTAGACCGAGTTTTAATAATATTATTAATATTCGGGCCAATATTTATTACCCAAATTTTATTTGTCATGATCGTTTTACTAATAATATTGAATTTTCGGTTAACCGACAAGATTATTGCTTTAACGTATCAAAAATGTGCCTTTTATTATTTATTGGCAAAGTCTATGTCCGTCATCGACCATAAATAGATTTGTTATGACATATAAATATTTTTATTGTCTTCGTTCTAATTTTTCATTTTATGAGCATTCTTCGTAATTTATGCTAAACTTTTAAGTGTCATTTATTTATATGACGCGTTAACGTTTATTAAATAATAAGCCCTCATTTAAATATCAAAATATAAATGTTCTCCGAATATCGTCGTTCTTATTTCATATTGAGCGTTTATTTTTCCTGGTTTACGTATAATTTTTAAATCGCGTAACTTTCAAAATATTAGATCTCGATAATACCCGCTATATCATACTGTTGAAAAAATAAACTTAACTAATAAAATTATTATTTGTCTTTTAAGGTGCGTGTCATTCGTATATCAAAACAGATACATGTGTATCTTTGTCTTTTGACACTTATCCATCAAGTTTGATCTTTCTCTTATCTATCTACATCCATTTGATATACGCATCTAAAAGAAAAACAATACATCAACTTATTGATCTCCAATTTTTTCCGTGAGAATCAGCTCGGGTAAAATAATTTTTAGTGTTTGATTTTGTTATTGGATTACTTGTTTTTGAATTAGTTTATGAATTCACTCATATTTACATGTTTATACTTTTATTTAATCATGTGAGCAATTGTACATGATTTGTGAATCAAATAAATAAAGTAAAACATAATTTTTGTACACTTGTTGAAAGACTCATTTAAATTAGCACACTTGTTGAGAAGTTCTTAAAAAAACGTGGGCTTGGGTAGTTAAAAAAAATATGGTGATGTTGCCCCAGGTCTTACGTTTAATTTGTCGGGTCGCTCATTCTGAAACGATGTCCGATGATTTTTCTATGAATTATATGGTGAAAGCGCGCAGATTCTGCGCCTTTGTAGCAAACTGGTCATAAGTAAAATATTTTAAACTAAGATACTTAAAAGGAATAAAGATACTTGTAGAAGAACCTTGGAGATAAATCCTGTCATTAGTTTGAGCCTCTTAGGGTCTATGCTTAGTAAAATACATCGCTTGTAGTGGATTGATTATAATCTGATATGAATTTCGAAAGTCTGTGATGTTTGGGTGATTTCAAAAATATTAATTGGGTTAATACAGTAACTTAAAAATAAGTAGAAGTAGATGTACGTCTTATGTTGATGTAGCAAGAAACCTATTTGCGAAATGTATTACGGTTATTTAATTATGACTTTTACAAGTCGAATAAAGTATCAGCCAGTTAGTAAAACTATTGAGCGAAGTCTTAAAAAGTGTTGGGAACTTATTATTTTTGGGAAGTTTGACTTTTTGACTTTTGAAAACCCTATGTACAATGCCTAATTTGTATGAATCAAGTATAATCATGTGCATTTTTTCCATTCCACGCATCTGCCTGAGACGCATTATTCGTTTCTAGGTCGTTCCTAAGAAACTTTCGGTTCTTTCGTCGACTTCTATCGCATCTTTTGATCTTGCGGCTTAAGGTGAGTTCATAGCCCCTTTTTACTACTTATACATTTTTCTAAACGCGGGGTGAGATTTTACATGGTGGAACACATTCATTTGAAACTGTATGCTATCCAGAACTTGTATGCTATCCAGAACTTGTATGCTATCCAGATCTTGTATGCTTTCCAGAACTTGTATGATTTCCAGAACAGATTTCAGTTATTATTATTGCTTTTAGTTTCCATAGCCACTGTTGGGAATAAATTAAGGCCAGATCACTTGAGCACTGACAAGAACAATTCAAGCGTTGACAAGAACAAAGCAGGCGCTGACAGCTCAAGCGTTGACAAGTTAAAGTCAAGCGTTGATACATTGAAGACAAGCACTGATGGAAGATATAATCTACACGTTTATTATGTTCTAGAATACTTCTAGTAAGAATAGGCACGACAATGTATTTTCTATGTTTATCTTTACCTAGAATAGCTGATACGTAGCTTATTGTACAAGGCTTCTTGTATCTATAAAAGAAGTCCTTTAGGTTAATGTTTGATATAAGTTTTACATAAGTTTTCATTCGTAAACATCTTTCATTGTAAGCAAGTTCGACATTCATAATCAAAGTGAAAGTTTGTTTACATCTTGGATGTTCTTGTTTAAGTGTTAAATTCCGCATAACACTTAGATTTATAAAGCATATACAAAGGTTTCTCTACGTGTATTACTTGATCTAATCTCGTATACACAAAGCTAATCGATCTAAGTTTGGGATCAACAAGTGGTATCAGAGCTTGTTGAGGAACTTTTGATCTTTAAAGAACACCATACAAAAACACCAAAACCCTAACAACATCATGTCTGAAGCAATAACCTCCTCCTCCTCAGCCTTACCAAACATCAAGATTCCCATGCTTGATGCAACCAACTTTGACTTATGGAAGTTCAACTTTGAACAATATCTGGGGATCTATGATTACACACTCTGGGAGATTATTGAATATGGAAACTCATTCAATAAGGCTCAAAAGATTCTTGATGCCATTAGTCAAAGAACAGCTGTTGAAGGATGCCCTGAAGAGGATAAGAAAGAAAAACCTGGAGATGGTAGAGCTATAGGTGCTGAAGATATCGCAAAGAAAAGGGTTGACATGAAAGCCCTAAATATTCTGAAAGTCTCACTGGGACAAGAAAACCAGCACAAATATAGAGGATATGAATCTGCAAAGGATCTTTGGGAAGCACTTGAAGTTGCATATGGTGGCAATGCAGATACTAAGGAAGAAAAGAAAAAGCAACTTCTGCATGATTATGCTGTCTTCAAAGCTCAACCCAATGAGAAACTGAGTAGTGTGAGAAGTAGATTGCTTGACATCACAAGCAAGTTGTCCTTCATGGGGACACAAGTTGGTGATGTTGACACCAATGCTACCTTTCTTAAAAGTCTTGGTGAGGCATGGAAGATTGAGGCAAGATCTATTCTTGCCAACAATACTTACAAGAGCTCCTCGTTTGATGACATCTACAACAAACTAAGACTGTTGGAAGATGAAACTCTTTCAAAGCATGGAAGCAAATCTACCACCAGAAACATGGCCTTCTTCTCTCATATTGAAGGTCAATTCAATCAGAAGGACTCTTATATGCATCCTGTTACTGGATCATCATATGTCAGCGCTGGAACAAGTCCTGTCAACGTCTCCTATTCAGACGCTGACACATTCAAGAATGACTCCCCAAGAGTTAAACCTGCTGGTTTGGATTTGGATACTGTTTGTGCTTACATTTCTTCTTTGCCCAATGGTTCAGTGATTACATATGAGGACCTTGAGCAGATAAGTGATGAGCACTTGGAAGAGATGGACATCAAGTGGAACATGGCTCTTGCTAGTATAAGAGCAAATAGGTGGAACAGAAGGTTTAAAAAGAAGATGACCTTCAATGCTAAAGACACAGCTGGATTTGATAAATCCAAAGTTGAATGCTACAACTGTCATCGTATGGGGCACTTCATGAGGGAATGCAGATCTCCTAGAAGATTTGATGCTGGTAAACCCTCAAGTCAGATTGTCAAAGCTCAGGATTCCAAAGCTATGGTTGCAGTTCAAGGAATTGATGGTACATGATGGGATTGGAGCTATCTGGCTAAGGATGTTGAAGAGGATAAAGCTTTAGTTGCTGATATTGAAGAAGAAGAGCATGTTGAATATGCTCTCATGGCACACTCCTCCTCTTCATCTGATAATGAGGTATATGATGATGCTTTTTGTAGCAAAGGTTGTAGGTTAAACACTGAAAGACTTAACAAAGAGGTGTTAAAACTAAAAGATGATATGAGTACTGAAAGGTGTAAATTGTCTAATTACCAACTAGCTCTTACTGAAACTGAGAAAACCGTTTCTTTTTTTTTGGGTAAAAGGGTAACAATGACCCCGGTAAATAGAACCAAAAAAACGTTGAAGTACAAGGAATGTGGCTGAAATGCCACATTAACCGCAAGCTACAGGCAGCTTGTTAAACAAAATGTTTATGACAGGCCATAAACATTAACTAGTCTAGAATACTGGAAATAAATAAACTAGACAAGAACCAAGATGATAACATAAATTTACGAGAAACATAATAAAATATCAACATGGGATCAGCCAGTAGGAGTGTTTGCCCCAAAATTAGTGTTGAGAAGATTCACCGATTCATCAAAGACAACCTCGACTCCCTCCGCATTATCTTCCTCGCTTAGTTGAACCCCTTCATCAATACCAGGCATGGACAAAGATGAAAATTTATTAGATGTAGAAACACTGCTCATTTGAGTTGTACCCTTGTTCGGACCATTAGGATTACTAGTCTGCTGCAACTGACCAGATGTAGTATTCAACTTTCTACTATTATCACCACTCGTACTTGTAGTATCCAAGCGAGTTTTTGGACGAAAAACAACCGTCTTTCCTATTTGGGAACCCTTACTCAATGGAATACCTCTCGGAACTTGATTCCCTAAATTACCTTTGTACTTCTTCCTCTTACTTTGCACTTGTTGGAATCCATCATTATCAACATGAGTTGTCACATTTTCAACCATTGTAGGTTTAACATTTTTCGGACAAGAATCAAAGGAATGACCAAAAATATTACAAGTATGACATCTAGGCGGTTTCCATTCGTATTCAACACGAATTAATTCCTTAGTACAACCAGAGCCTTCAAGATCAGGGACACCAATAGTAACGTTATCTATAAACTCCGAATCAGCGTTCATCTCAATAAGACAACGAGCAAAACTACACCGACCCCAAGACTCTTTGCACATCTTATCAGTATAATTATCCATCATAATAATCTTACCAAGAAACGAAGCAATTAAACTAATACCTTCCTATTCAAATACCTGTAACGGGACATCATGAAACTTGACCCATACCGGAATACGAGTTAGTTCCTCCTTTAGAAGATTCGTTTTCATAGTCCATTTCTTAAGAAAAATTGGTGAATTACGAACCATCCACGGACCACCTTTCAGAACCGCATTAAGACCCTCACTAGACCCAAATTGAAAAAAGAAAAAACCTTTCTCATTCATCATGATACGCTTAAGACCATGTTTTGCCCAGTTATTCTTAGCAAAATACTCAACCACAGGAAATGCAATCCTTTTACCAAGAAAGTAACCATATAAAGTGTTTTGGTAGCGAGTATTTACTTTTTCAACAACCTTCTTAGGAATAGAAATATTAACCCCTTCACAGACATTATCAGAATTAAACGAAGAAGAGACTGCATTAATACCTCCATTAGTAGACGTAACCATATCAGCTTCAAATTTTCAAAGCAATTCCAGAATTTCTTTAGCACGGTCATGTGAGATCAATCCCCACAAAGGATGTTTCTTCATTCTTAATTCATGCATAAATTCACCCGCATCACCAACCGTGCAAATCGTTACACCAAATAATTTCAAAACCTCATGTAGATTACACGGTTGCATACCATTAATTGTTGCAGCCTGAGCTGCAAGGTCCAAAGATACATCACAAGAAGAGGAAACATTTGGAATAGAGTCATCTGTTTCCTTAGCCATTTGTGCTGAGTGCACACTCGAACCACCTGAACTGAGTGAAGATGTTTTGCTAGTAAGATTCATATGGCGTTCACACAAAACTTCATAATAAAGCGTAGTGGTCTCCTTAGGTAAGGTAGACCATTTAGGAAATTTGTTTGCCTTAACACCTTTTGCAAACACTTCAATGTCACGCACAGTATTCAAAGGAATAGAAAACAAATTAGATGTCTCCTCTAACGTTACTAAAACCTTAAGATTAGACACCATATCCCTATCATTCCAACCTGTGAACAATGGCTTATCACTTTCATTGCTCGAATCCATGTTCAATCAAACACAGCCCTAACCACGAAAAATAAACCCTAAACAAACAGTAACTATTTTTTTTTTATATCGTAAAAACAAACGATAACCAAAACCCAGATTTTTCTGCGACTCGACTTAATAAATAACACCAAGCAATTAATAGCGAATGAAGTTTAAATAACACCAAACGAACGTTGTCACTGGAGTCACAATTAACTACACACGAGAATCATTAAATACCAATTCAGCCGACCAAGCAATTATTGAATGTCAGTCGACCAAAGTCAGCCGCCAAGCAAACACCGGACCCACCAAGCAAAGGTCAGCCGACAAAACAAACCGGACCCACCAATTAATGAGAAAACCGTTTCTGAATACAAGAAAATGGAATTTGACTTAAAAGATAAGATCAATATCTTAAAACATGAGCTAGAGGGTAGTATGGATGTTAGAAACATCATGACAAAAGTTAACAGAGATCTACAGGCTAAGTTAGATGAGGCCATTAAGAATAAAGATAATGTTGACCTCAAGATTCAAAGATTTGATAGAGCCACCCAAACCCTAGGAGACTGTGTAGCTAAACAAAGGGATCCTAAGGACATGACTGGGATTGGGATGAATGATTACTCTCTGGTTCCACCACCAGCTGGTGACTTCTATGGTATCCTTAGAAAGGACTTATCTTGGACTGGTATACCAGAATGCCAAGAAGAGGAATTCATTCCTCCACCAAGAGTTGTCACTCCAGTTGAAGAGTATCAACAAAAATTGACTGACCTAAATGAGTGGAAGAAAGCTAACCCTACTTTATTTGTTAAGGGAGGTTTGCTATGTGAAAGTCCCAATGAATCACCACCCATTAAGGTTACTCACCCAATCACTGGTAAAGCTGTTGACCTAGGCTCAAACACTGTTAGAAGACCTACCATTAAATATGCAGAGATGTATAGGAATAATAGGTCACCCAAGAGCCAAGTTAGCAATCATGGAACAGGTTTCTTCTCTTCTAGACCTAAGGTTGTGTCTAAGAAAGCCTGTTACACTTGTGGTAGCTTTTCACATTTGGCATACAAGTGTGTCAACGCTCCCAAAGCCAGCGTTGACAGGAACAATTTCAGCGCTGATAGGAAGAAAGTCAACGTTGTTAGAAAGTCAAACGTTGTCAGACCCAAACCTTGTGTGCAGCAAAGTCCACAAGTGATTAGACCTGCCCCATTCTTTTCTAGAAGGTCTAACACTTATGGACAAAGACCTTTTCAAAAGACAAACACCTGGTCAAATAGGCAATGGGTTCCTGTAGCAAACCCTAGGTTCAACGCTGACAAGGGTAAATTCAGCGTTGACAGGACAAATTCTAACGCTGACAGAAACGTGACCAGACCTAAATATTTGCAGCCACAAGGTAAGGGGTCTAGAGCTTCTTCAAGCTTAACATGGAGACCCAAGAAAGATCAAAACCCTAATGAAAATGGGATTTCAATGACTTGCAACAGATTTAATTACATTTCAAAGGTTATTACAAAACCTATTGGGGTTAACTGGGTATTTCATCCTAAAAAGGATGAGAATGGGGTTGTTGTGAGAACTAAGTCCGTTCTTATTGAACAACCAGATGAATCCAAGTCTTCTGAGACTTGGGTTCCCAAAGAAAACTAATTTGTTTTCTTTATGTGCAGGGCATTCAAAGACAGATCAATGATTATGGATATTGGGATAGTGGATGCTCAAGGCACATGACAGGGAAGGAAGACTATCTGACGAACTTCACCCCTATTAAATATGGTGATAAGGTATACTTTGGAGGAGGATATGGAACTATCACAGGCAAAGGAACCCTTCTCACCAATAATCTGTGTTTTGGATTCTTTTTGTAAAAGTATGTACAGGATGATGCATTATTATTATTGATCTTATTGATGATTTAGATTTTCCACTATATTTTTCTAACACTGACAAAGGTTGCTTGAACACTGATAAGTGTTTTTGCAACGTTGTCAGCAATATAATTGTCTAACGCTGACAAAGCTTCCTTCAACGCTGTCATGTGTTATCGGGGCGTTGTCAGCAACAATGTTAGTTTTGTGGTTTTCAATCTAAATGTGCAGATGGTGTTAGCAGTATACCATTGGATACAGAGTTGCTTATGGATCAATGGAGAAGCATTTGGACAAGTTTTTATTTATGGATGATGGTTGGAATGTTTCATTCCTATCTTGACATAAATTTTTTATGTTCATGCATGATTTTAGCAAACTTTTTGTATCATAGTTTAAGGGGAGGTTTTAGGAACCTTTAGGATGTTTGGGTATCCATATGATACTCTTATCACAATTCTAGATTGTGTCCACAGGTGAGTATGAGTTAGTTTTACTAAATCATGAGGCACTGTAGCATGCATAGTATATCAACTTTGCATGCTGCCAAGACATTTTTGGCCTAGAATTGGTTGTGGTCTGTTGGGAGACTTGGGAATGATTTTGATATGGGATTTACCTGGGAGTAACAAGGATTTTATAAGGTAACTTTGTTGTTAAGAATTTTGGTTAGCAAGGGACACTAGAGGACTGTTATGTCTATCTTGCTTATGCAAGTGTGCATAACTGGACAATGCTTGCCGCCCTATGATAATTATCAGCTTTTGGTTATCTTCTCTAGGATAAATTACTTGTTAAGGTCATTTTTCACTTTTTAAAATAATTTTATTTTTGGACGCTGACAAGATTTTTCCAAGCGTTGTTGTGACCAAATTGGACGCTGACATGGCTTTAGGCAAACGTTGACAAGATTATAGCCGTTGGGCGTTGATAGGTTATTTTTGACCGTTGACACTCAATGGGACCTACCCAGTTGTTACTTTTTGAAATATTTTCAAGCCGTAATTTTAGGAGTTGTTACTTTCATTTAATGCATGAGATAAACTTATAACTTTTTCAATATTTTCATGATTGATTTTTGAAAATCTTTGCCTATTTTTGGGCCAATCACATGCATTCTTTCTCTCCTATAAATTTGGCTCCTATTTTAAACAGGGTATCTATAATTCTTGTCTAACACTTTTCTCTTATCAACTTCATCTTCTACACTTAAAATTAACAGCTTTCATCAATGGCACCAAAGTTTAACTCAGCAGAATTGGAATTGGGGTTCAGATCACAACACAACATGATTGCTTATCTTGAAGCTGATGATGATCTGTTTCCTCAATACACACAAATGGTGGCGTATTTGAACGCATCCCCACTAAGGTATGCTCTTTCTCATGCACCACTCATTCCAGTCACACACATTAAGCAGTTTTGGAACACTATCAGTTCCTCAACAGTTAATGGAGTGACCACATTAACTTCTATTGTTCATGGGAGGTCTTGGGTGGTTACTGAGGCCTTGGTACGCCAAGCCTTGCATCTTGATGATGCTGATGGTGTAGCCATCCTTCCTATAAATGAAATAGAACAAGGGCTTAGGGCTTTGGGATATCCTTTTCCTGATGAAGGTACTCTTAATAAGTATCATAAGTAGGAATTTCCCCCAGCCTGGAAGTACCTCATCCACATCCTCCTTCAATGTTTGAGTCCCAAATGTACTGCACACAATGAGATCAATAGATCCATTGCCAGTGCTATTGTGTGCATTGCAACAGGGCAAAAATATAACTATTCTAAAATGATTTTTGAAGGGATGTGTAAAAACAAGGGGACAAAAATGACTTTAGCTTATCCCCGTTTTCTGCAAATGATTTTTGATGATCAAGGTTACTGCTCAAGGGATCACAATGATTTTTATAAGATCCCTGAGCAAAAGAAAGCTATTTTTATGAAGATGGATTCCCCACCTCATAGAGACTTACCTTTGACCCCAGCCATGCTTGCTGTTATTGCAGCAGCACAACCTCCACCAGACCCACAACCCCAACCAGACCCCCAACCACAAATTGACCCTCAACCACAACTTGAACCCGTTCCTGAACCTGTACCCTCACCTGAACAAATGCAAATTGACCAAGAACCCTTTGACGCTGACACATCAAATGTTGGCGTTGATGTGCCTATTTCCAACGCTGACACACAACCTTCACAATCCCAAACACCCCTTAACCAACCCACATCCACCCATTCTTCCACACCATCTTCCACACCACCTAAATATAGGTTGATGAAACGCCAAAGGACTACTGGAGTGTTCTCCTCTGGTGGTCCTAGCCATGAAGCAGAGAGAACCACCACCACAAGTGTGGCTGGTGACCTGGATGAGGCTGGGACTATTGGTTCTGGCTTAGATGCTGGCCAAGGCAGTCCCACCATCATTAAGTCCTCATCCTTGCCCAATGAATCTGACTTGGGAGGTCAAATTCCCATTTTAGAAGAGGGCATACTGGAACCAATGACTCTTATGGAATTAACGGCAATCTGCATTAGCTTGCAAAAGCAAAATGCAGACTTAGTACAAATTGTCAGCTCTCAAGGCCTTGAACTCAAGCAATTGAGGGAGAGGATTGTTGTTTTGGAAAGTGATCGTGCTAGGAGGGGTATGGAGGAGTCTTCCAAAGGGGAGGAAGATCAAAGAAATCTGAGTGATAAGGGCAGCCATGATGGTCAATCAATGGATGTTGCTGAAGCCCTTACAACTTTGAAGGAACAAACAGGTTTTGACACTTCCTTAATCTCTCCCACCAATCTAAATTTATCATTTACAACTATGTTGAGAGAGGTTACACAAGGCGCTGAGGGAAAATATTTGAGCGTTGACAAGACAAATTTGGACGCTGATAGAAGTAGTTTGGGCGCTGATAGAGGAAATTTGGGCGTTGACAGACCTGCACATGAAGATGATGTATCCCAGTCATCATCTATCATCAAGGAGGTTCCTACTCAGGTATTACCATCTACCTTACCAACCATTGCACCATCAGATAAGGGTAAGGGTAAATTGGTAGAAGAGATTGTTCCAAAGGATGCAGCCCAGGTTGAATTTGATAGAAGACTAGCTGCACAAATCATGGAACAAGATGAAAAGGAAAAGTCACCATTTGTTGTGACTTCAGAAGAAGAAAGTGATAGCTCAGACTCAAGTGTGATGATAATAGAACCAGAAAGGCTTGACTATGGTGATGAGCTTGCTAGGGAAAAGTTGAGAGAATTAAAATTGCAGGTTGACTTTGACATGCCAGAGGTGGTTCAAATGTACAATTCTTGGGAAGAAAGCTGCATGGATAATCCAGACTTGACTATTTCAGATCAAATATGGGGTTTGGAGCTTCTTCTTAGAGTTCAGAAGGATTGTAAGGTGATTTTGAAGCACAAGGCAAGCAATATTCTCTCAGAGTTGAAAAGGGATAGAAGGGAGCTCTACTTTATGTTGCTCAGATGTCATGGAGTTGGATGGACATATCAAAAGTTGAAGGCTTTGACATTTGATGAGTTGGAAAACAGGGCTTATCCCATTTGGGTGAGAGTGCAGGAACAAACACTCTCAGACTTCTTTCAGATGAAAGAAAGGAGCAACTTGCAGAAGAAATGGAAATCAAGAAAGCTATGATGATTCCCAGGCCAGTGAAGAAGGGATTTAAATTTGAGTTTCCAAAAGATATGGATCCACTATATCCAAGTGAAGCAGTTATAAGAAAGAGCCTCAAGCTCTCCCCATTAGAAGCTTCAGATATGGTGCAAGTGTTACCATTAGATTCCAGGAATCCAATTGTGAGTTATGAAGAAGATGAATGTGGATTCTAGAAGATTGGCAGATTTGGCAAGGAGGTACACACTTTTACCACTCTCATATCTTTATTTGCAAGTTGTGATAGAGAAGACTTGGTGGACCTTTGGAGGTTGCTGGAGACCAAGTATGAGGCTGAAGCACCAACTTCAGCTAATGGAATAAAACTTTGGACCACATTTAAAAGAATGTGTGGGACAAAAGAGGAAGATCCTGCAATATGGAAGGATCTTGAAGATGACCTCAGTGGTCTTCAATGGAGGTTATATTCAGCTGCTGGTGTATACCATTTGAGTTCTACAAAGTTTGCTGAGTATCTACTTGTGGATGCTCAGTATTTCATAACCAAGGCTGTTTTGGAAAAGATGAAGGACACTCAGCTGGAAATAGATTATTCAAGTGACGTGGCAAAAGATTTGATCAGATTTATTCATTATCAATATGACAAGGTTTGTCAGACTCCTCCAAGTCCTTAATGCTTATTCAGAAACTTGATCATAAGAGTGGATATCAAGTTTAGGGGAGGATTGTTGGGAATAAATTAAGGCCAGATCACTTGAGCACTGACAAGAACAATTCAAGCGTTGACAAGAACAAAGCAGGCGCTGACAGCTCAAGCGTTGACAAGTTAAAGTCAAGCGTTGATACATTGAAGACAAGCACTGATGGAAGATATAATCTACACGTTTATTATGTTCTAGAATACTTCTAGTAAGGATAGAAACGACAATGTATTTTCTATGTTTATCTTTACCTAGAATAGCTGATACGTAGCTTATTGTACAAGGCTTCTTGTATCTATAAAAGAAGGCCTTTAGGTTAATGTTTGATATAAGTTTTACATAAGTTTTCATTCGTAAACATCTTTCATTGTAAGCAAGTTCGACATTCATAATCAAAATGAAAGTTTGTTTACATCTTGTATGTTCTTATTTAAGTGTTAAATTCCGCATAACACTTAGATTCATAAAGCATATACAAAGGTTTCTCTACGTGTATTACTTGATTTAATCTCGTATACACAAAGCTAATCGATCTAATGGGATCAACAGCCATTGAGTTTCCCTACCATATCATGAACCGTTAATTTACTTGTGTTACTAAGCGTGAATGTTGTGGGTGGATCCATCGGGATTGACAATCCCCGTCTCGTATTACTTTTTCGCATTACATTTGTTTATACTTGAGTGTTTAGGCTGAACACTCACTAGGGGAACTTACATTTTGTTAAGCTTCGGTGTCATGAGCTAAATAGCAATAATATACATCATGACTATGGATAATGTACATAGTCATCCCCCCCATTACTTTTTTTACAAATGAATGCTTGTGTTCCACACATTTACTGCTAAACCTATGAATATCACTCAACTTTGTGTTGATGATTTTACATGTTTAATCTCATGTATAATGATTAGTTTTGCTTGGATGGGAGCCCGCAGGATATTATCGCAGCTTGGAGATTCCTGTGTATATTTAAACTTTGGTTTTAATAAAAACTGTCAGAAGTTTATCATATATTCTTGGTAACTATATGTTACAAAACAATAATGAAATAATAGATTTTCCGCTTATAAAACTAAGGGGCCTTTATTTAAAAACTCTGATCTTTTATTATGTAATGTAAATGTTTTATTACGTCAATTTTTATGTCAACTGTATTTAATTATTAAAAATAATACTTGAGAATAAAATAACGACCTCAAATTGACAGATTGTCACAAAATTCTTCATTGTGGAGTTTCTCTGCCAGTTGGTTCAAGTTGAGGAACATCTATTCCATGAATGTATGACAATCTTGACCAAATAGTGTCACAAATTCGCTCCCTCCTTGAAGCCATGAAAGAGTCACTAGATGATACTTAAGCATTCGAAATGAAGTTATACCACTTTCACTATCGTTGTCTTGCATTTGATGCAATTCTCCCTCTTGAAATGTCGAATTCCACAATTCCATTGAATTTCGATGAAAGATAATTGTTGTAATTGTCGAAAGACCAATACGAGATTTGACAATTTGTGGAGAAACCGTGAAGTCGAATTTGCGAGATTTTACACACCATAGAATAAACCGTAAAAATTCTTAAAAATCTTTGTCTGGTGATACAAAACGATGCTTGAAATCCTCTAACTTTGTCTTAATCTTCGATTGCAAAAATAATCGACCCACTATATATCATCGTTTAATGTAATGATCGGCCCGTGAACTATTTTATTAGCCGAATCAAATATCCAATATTCGGATATAACAAAATTAGCCCAATAAAAAACCAATAAGAATTTAGTTAGAACGTGGATTTAGCAAGCAATTCGTTTTATCCCAATATCTTAAAAAATAGCCCAATATCTTAAATCACACTATCTGAAATCAATATTAGCTGAAGATCCCACTTGTAAAAGAAGTGTATATTTAAGAAGTGGATATCTGTTATCAATTCCCACTTGTATACTTGCCTAATTAAAAAATAGAGAATTAAAAATGGCCAACGCAATTATTTGAAAAGCAATTATTTTATCTTCATTAGTTTAAACTCAGTAGAGATAAAATGAAGGATTACGTGGTTTGGCACTAGTAAACTGAAGGTAAAGTTGAAACGTGTGATACCACCTAACTGACAAAAAATATCAAATTTTGTAGTTTAGGTTTTGCTTTGTAACCTCCGTCCCACTTTCTATTCTCCCAAAAAAAACTCACTTTCTATTCTCCAAAAAAGCTCATTTGCTCATACTCCATCTTGTTTATTCCGCCCCCATGATCTTTGTTATCTCCACTAAACCTCAAAAATTAGATCGATTTCCTGAATCCGTAACAAATCATAACCAATCTTTATCAAATCTGCTCTGGGTATCTCGTTTTCTCTGCCCCACTAAACTCACATCTGATTTACCTCAAAAACTCCGTCCCATCTTCTATCAGATCATCATTTGATAAAGACAACTTGAAAAGAAAACTGTGATACCAAAACCAGATCCCAAACCACAACTTTTATTACCTTCATCTCTTTTCATGACCAGCCACAATTTGAAAAACAATGCCAACTGATACCAAAACCAGACTTTGTTAGAAGTATTTAAAGTGATAGTCATATAATATACCGTTGCGAAGCTCGTGGAAAATGCTATTCAACGGTGTCGAGAGTTCTATGTTATTGTTATGTATGTAACGGGAATTAGTCCTGAACACACAAATGAGGAAGGCCTCCTAACCTTGTAAGCCTTAGTATAAAAGGCACATCCAACATCATTTGTGTGTGTGTCTCCCATTTGTATTTTCCTTCCTTCTTGTTTTAGAGAGAGAAACTCTCCTTAGTTTCTCTCACTAGGAACACACTCTTTGTATCTTTCTCTTTCTTCTTCATCTAATCTAATATTCCATTCTTTGTTTTAATCTTGTTCTTCATCATCTCTATTTCTTGTTCTATAAGTCGTGTGTTACGTCTAATAAGTGGTATCATTCGCCAAGGGATTCGTGGATAGCTCTTGGGTGTTGTCCGTGTTTTTGTTATTCTAAGTGATCCATATATCTTCTACATAGTCGTGGTAGAGATTTGGGTGCTTTGGGTTGGTTAAAATCACGAATTTCTTGTAAAAAATCTCATTTTTTTACCTATTGACTCGGATCAGTACAAGTATTCTGACAGAATCCATCGGAAAAGGGTTTATACATTCCGACATAATCTATCGGAAAAGGGTTTATTATTCCGATACATATTCCGATACGGATTCCGATAGGTGTTGAACTCAGTTATTCCGACGGTTATTCCGACAGAGTATTCCGACAGGTATTCCGACAGACATTCCGACAGAGTATTCTGATAGTATTCTGATAGAAAATTCCGATCCATATTTCGATAGAACATTCCGATGGTATTCCGATGGACATTCGATGGATATTTTGTTCGAGTATTTTTCAGACTTAGCCACTATCTAGACTTGTCCCGGAACATAGTTTACACGAAGATTAAAAAAATAAAATTTCCTAGACCATTTTTAGGCCATTTAAGCTTTAATTTCAAATTTTGGCAATGCGAAAAAAATTTTGACCAAAAATTCAAATTTTCGGACCAAAATTCAAATTTAGGCCAAATTTCAAATTTTTTAGGTTTTATTTTTTCATTAAAAGTTTTATTTTCTCAAACTTTTTCCCTACTAGTTATTGGCTATTTCTAACTCGATTTCAAAATTAGTGTTTCAAAATTTTTCGGCTTACCGTTTTGTCGGACTGAGGAATTTTTTGTCGGGCTGGAAAATTTCGGCAAAGTTTGATTTTGTTGAGACTCCAAAACACGCTTTCTACGAATTGAGATCATGTCTTTCACACGACTTCTACTATGATGTATCAACAAGATAGTGATGCTACGGGTATTGAGCATCGTGATAGCCATGCAAGAAAGAAGAGGAATGCTGCCCATCTCCAGTCTCAGCTTCTTATAGCACATAAGGAAGAAGCAGGAATTCCACTTCTAGATGAAGATTTTGATCTCATGGAATCTGCAGCACCATATGATGAGGAAGAAAAGGTGACTACCGACTCCATCTTGATGGCTGATTCGCAGCAATCATCCACATCGGTAGTTCAACCTGACAGAGCTCCTGTCTATGATTCAGACGGTTCATCTGAGGTACACCCACGTCTCATTGATAATGAGTTATATAATATGTCTAATCAGGAGGAAGAGTATACTGAGTCACTTGAGCCTTCCACTGAGACACACGGGGATCAAACGAATAATAGCTATATTATTTCTAATGCGCCCAGTGTGGACCTTAGTGGAGATCAAGTAGCCCAACCTAGAAACCTCCCTGACGAGACGCATGTGTATTATAAATCATTATTTGATAAGCTTGCCAAGGATGTCGCTCATGCCAATTTGGTTAATAATAAGTTTAGAGAAACTAATGTCAAACTGACCACTGAGCTTGGGGGGTATAAGGAAAGGGAGAAAAGCTTTGAAATCCATCATGCTAAAATTAAGGATCTTGAACAAGCTCATTCTACATCGGTTTATCACGAAAAATGCACTACTCAGAAATTAAATGCCTTACACTTAAGTAGTGCTAAAAGGATAAGCGAATTGAATGATGAAATCACCTCTCTTAATAAATAACTTTCAACTGAAAAATCTATTGTTTCTGATTCAAAAGAAGAAAGGAAAAAGCTGAAACATGATTTCAAAATTCGAGAAGATGGGCTTCTCGAGGATTTTTGCAAAGCTCAAGATAGGATTAGGGAATTAGATAACCCTTTGGTAAAACGTGGCCAAACTATGCAGACGATAAATATGCTCGCACCAAAACTGAATGAGATAAATTACACTCGATACAAATTGGCCTTAGGTTGTCCTCTTCCTCCTAATCCCGGATATCTTAAAAAAGTTTAGGCCAAAAATGCAACTCTATATAATGGTAGTGTGCTCTTGTCAGATGAGCATGATCCTCCTAGTGTGCATGATTCTGAGGAAACTACTGAACTTGCTGTAGAGACTCGTTTAAAAATGCAAAAACTAAATAAAGAAGTGACACCCGTTTATTATCCATAAGTCAATCCTCCAACTGTTTTTGTTCGGTCTAAAACAAGTACTGAAATGCTTTTGCTACCAAGTAAGGAATTGTCTGATGATCCTCCTAAACCGAGTATCACACACTGATTTCTAAACGAGCTCAAAGATAATTTTGTCATTCTCAAACGGGTTGTTAACGCCAAAATAACTGGAGGAAACTTCACTTCACCCATTCAGACTGAGGTCTACAAAATCATTAGAGAAGAAATTAATCCGCTTATTAATCAAGTTGATGTTAGGATGAGCAATCTTGAGAACGCTTTTCTAAAAGAACTAGCCAAATTTATTGAAGACTTTAAATCATTGGCGAAGGAGGCTGATGAATCTCTTGATAGAATTAAAGTTTTGGAAAGCGACATTTCATGTCTCTCGAAAGCTAGTGACAGTGGTGATTGTGTTGATAGTAACCCCGTTGCGATAAACATCTTTGTGTCAGACAATGAAACCCTCCAAAATGAGCTTGATCGTACGAAAGAGAAAATGGAGTCTTATGTCATCAAAAAGGACAACGAATTCACCGATATTTGGAATAAATATGTAAAAAAATGTGATGAATGTAAGGATGACAAACTTTCGTATGATAAAGCTTACAATGAACTGCAACAAACAATCGAACAGCTGCAAGCTTAGTTAGGAGGTGAATGTCGCGACAGTGAGCCTTCAACAAATGTTAATCAAAAAGAGTTCACGATTCTTCAACGCCGATATGATTTTCTTCAGAAACATTGTCATGCTCTTGAAATTGCTTTGCAAAACAAAGTTGGAAAAGTTCCTGATGACAGTAATTTACAAGTAAAACTCTCTGAATCATTTCGTGAACTGAATGAAAAGAGTAAGGATATTTATGATCTGAAAGCTTAGTTGCAAGACAAAGACATCGCAATCAGTGAGTTGAAGAAACTTGCTGGAAACATGGGTGGGAAAACGATGGAATCCAATGGTGTGAAACCTGTTGTTCGTCAACCAAATGCGTACAAAGTACCAAAGCCATCTATCTTAGGAAAACCGCCTTCTAATGTTTCTAGGTTACCTCCTAATACCGATGTGCCACCGACTGTACCAAAACCAGCCATATCACCCTATGTTCCTCCATTTAGAAAACCCACTTTTGCTAAACACAACCTGGTGAATGCACCTTGCACTACTCCTAAGAGTACTCCCAAACGTGTGATTCTTACGCCCACAAAGGAATCTAAAGGTTCAAATGACGTTCGTCAAACCATCAACCTAGGGGATAAGCCAAAAGGGAATATTCAGAAAGTAATCCATGTGTATTCAAAACCTAGTAAACCAACTACCGCTAGAGTTCAACACACTCCTAATGGTTATCAACCAAAATCTAGGACTCCTTACAAGCAACCTAGGAATTGGCAACCACCAATGAGTAGTCGTGTATCGAATAAGGTACCTGAATGGACAGCAAAACCTAGGTACAAAAGGACCTTTGAGAATCCCAAACTCTATATATGCCCCACGTGCAAAAAGGGCATTCACCATGGAAACCATGCTCATTGCATTCTGAAATACCTCTATGAGGTAAACTCTCGTGCCTTCTCACAGAGAAAGAATGTCGAATCCCATAAAACAACAAGGAGATTCACACCTATCACACAGAACAGAAATGATAAGAAATCTTCAAGATGGTTCAATGCAGGATCTAGTTTCTCTCCAAAGAAGCCTTCCGCTGTGCAAGAGAATAATACTCCTCGCTCTAGTCTTCAGTGGAAACCAACGGGCATGATCTTCAAGGCATTTGGTCTTAAGTGGATTCCCATCGAGATAACCGATGTAACCTGCTCCAGCACTAATGCGAGTGTTCTGAATGTAGAAAATGAATTTGTTACTCCTAACACTAGTATTTGTGCAAATTCTTCTTCTGTCATTGCAAGTTCTTCAGCGGATTTTGAATCCATCTCTTCAAAGGGTTCCAATTCTGTACATTCAACATCACCTTCTTCTGCTGTACAAAGGTTTATTTTGGATTATTTTCGAAAACATTGAAAATCAAAATACAAAAATATAAAACCTATAAAAACAAAATAAAAAAAACAGAAAAATCTTTCAAAAATACCAAAAATATTCTTCTCGACATGTCTTTCAGTTTCGATAATATGGACATGCCTAGAAATGTCGATCAATAACAACACGGGTGTGTACATAAAGCTCGAATGAAAGTTCAAATGTTTTCAAAACATGTCATTTCCTTTTTTTTTAAATGATTTACAATTACCTCAGATTGTGACTCGTGACTCAAAGAAAGGAAAGCTGATCACTGATGATAACTTATCCTTAACAACGAGAAAATAAAACTTTCTCGGTCATGAGCTTCCGATAAAAACATTCCATGTTTCTAAGCTCATGAACACGACTTACAGTTAAATGTCAGACTGTAACTCGAACCTCAAATAAAGGAGAGTGTATCTTTAATGATAACTATCCTAATAACGGGTAGAGCAATCTATCACAGGTTGAGCTTGTCACAAAACATTCAAAGTTTTAAGCTCAACACAATGGCTTATAGTCACATGTCAGAGTATAACCCGGTCCCCAAAGAAAGGAAAGTCTTTGACTTATCCTCAACAACGAGAAATTAATTTTTCTCGGTCATGGGCTTATATCAAAACATTCAAAGTTTTAAGCTCATGAACACAAGGAAAATGTTCATTTATGTACATTATTCCTTAACAACGGGAAAGTAAGTTTTCTCGGGTTTTTGAGCACAATTTTTCAAAGTATTTCAAAACTGTGTGCTCATATACTCCCGTAATTTTAATTAGAATTTCTTTTCGATGGGGAGTACAAACTTTCATGCAACATTATTCTCTCCATGTTTCATCTCTAGTTTCACAAAAATTTCAATCTCGTGCAATTTTTTGAGGGGGAGAATAGTGATTAAAATGTGTTATCTTGGATAAGATCTTTGATATAAGTGCTTTCTCTTCCGAATATGTGCAAAAACATTTCCTTTTATGATGCACATATGTAGGGGGAGCGTTTTGGTGATACAAAAAACCTTCAAGGTGTAAACATTAATTTCATCAACACCTTGATTGCTTTTTCAACAGGAGTTTCTGGTTACCATATCTATACCCTTCAACACATTAATTCACGACGGTATTGGCGTCAAAAGGTGGTTAGGTATTCGTCCTATGATCCAACAAGAACAGGAGGGATCTTCCCAGGAACAATCCATTAGAATTTAGATGTCATTGGAGTAGTTGAGTGTACGGGAAAAATGCCGACTAATGACTTAAGCTAGCACTGGAACAATCACAACAAGGTGCTTGTTATGACGTCTTGGTAAGCATTGAAGGGGTTGAAGAATGAAAAAGAAATGTAAGGATAAAGGGTGTAAAGTAAGAAGCCCTCCATACAACTTAGGCAGAAACCAGGTCAATACATCTATTATCAGAATCACTTTGATGATTTCTGATACTGAAGAAAAAGCATCATGGACCCAGTGATGCAATGCACAACCCTTTCCAGCCTACTCAAGCTTCTCTCAAAAGGATTTTGTTTTATTGTCACGGAGTTCAACTCATTTCTATCAACTTTCTCACTCTGAGATAGTAGATATTGAAAAGCTGGCAGTCTGCTCCAGCCTCTGATCACCAAATAAACATGCACTTATAGAGTCTAGAGCCAATGAGATTCATCAAAATCTCATTAGGACACTTATTCCATATATCAATTGTTGTTCATCTTTAGAACACAAGCGATAATTCACAGAGTCATACGCTCTATCCTTGTGGTATTGCTAGAACATTCAGAGTGATACTCTCTAGTATTCACAGTGATGAATGGAAATCCTTCCAATGTTAACATCAAACAGCACTGCGATAGGTCATATGTAAGATTCACTTGAATTGAACATATGTCAACTGGAAAGTAACAGTGGTTTGATTCTAGTGTGATTCAAACTCGTTCCAGGTCTCGACACAATATCTTTATGATCTTGCCAAAACATTCAGAGTAATACTCCTGAGTATTTACAGTGACGAATGGAAATCCTTCCAGTGTCATCATCATGCAGCACTGTGGTAGGTAACTTGTGAGATTCTATTTGAATCAAACTTGTGTCAACTGGAAAGCAACAATGGTTTGATTCTTAATTGATTCAAACTTGTTCCAGGAAATTGAATTGACGACTTAATCAGCAGAATGGAACTGCTTGATTCACTCTTTACTATGAACTATCTTTCGAGATATTCAAGCATTGAGAATGGCTACCACAACCGAAAACCCTATCAAGGAAGTTCTTTGAACTTACCTAATCACAGGTACAGTATTCGTATGGTATAACAGGAAACCAGAGGAATGCAAACGGTGGCGTTATCTCAAGAGTCGCAATTCAAGGCCACATACTCAAGAAAATTGAAGAAAGCTTAAGAACATCTAAAGACAAAGACTTCCGCTACTCTGATGATCAAAGGAGATCGTTAACAAGCTTTCAAGACAACGTAAAATATGATTATGTGGGGAAAGACACAAGAACACAAGTTGGCAAAGTTTAAAGATCAAGTCAAGGCAAAGATTAAAGATCCATGATCACAAGTCATGAAAGGAACGATGAAGGAAATCTAAAGACAACAAGCTTCAAAGTCTGCAACAACAATTAAGTGAAGTCACATAATACATGACCACCACTTAGGGGGAGATTGTTAGAAGTATTTAAAGTGATGGTAAAAGAAGTGAAGTATCATATTATATGACCACCCCTTAGGGGGAGATTGTTAGAAGTATTTAAAGTGATGGTCATATAATATACCGTTGCGAAGCTCATAGAAAATGCTATTCAACGGTGTCGAGAGTTCTATGTTATTGTTATGTATGTAACGGGAATTAGTCCCGAACACACAAATGAGGAAGGCCTCCTAACCTTGTAAGCCTTAGTATAAAAGGCACATCCAACCTCATTTGTGTGTGTGTCTCCCATTTGTATTTTCCTTCCTTCTTGTTTAGAGAGAGAAACTCTCCTTAGTTTCTCTCACTAGGAACACACTCCTTGTATCTTTCTCTTTCTTCTTCATCTAATCTAATATTCCATTCTTTGTTTTTATCTTGTTCTTCATCATCTCTATTTCTTGTTCCATAAGCCGTGTTTACGTCTAACAGACTTATACCTCTAAACAAACTAACAACTCCAACTATGATTGTATCTTTTACCTCAGTTGCTGTAAATACAAATTGACTCAAGGACGAATCTTCAAGATCTCTCTATTGAGGTCTCGGGTAGGTTTTATGTAATGTTTTATTTTTGGTGTTGAGTCATTGATCGATGATAGTGTGTGACTGAGATCTTGAGGTTGTGTCGTGGGTTCGAGTTGAGTCTGGTACCAATTGTAGGTCCACGAAATCCTTGGATTGTCTATGTGTTATTGATAGTTGAGTTTTTAAAGGAAAACAAAGGTAATTAGGGTAAGTACACAAGTAGTTTAGGAAAACTACAAGTAAATGACCCAAAAGTGGGGATCGTTCTCAAGGAGGCAAGTGCGTTGTGTTAAGAGATGATTAATGGTTTGTGATTATATTGATGAGAAATGAAAAGAAGAAAAGAGATTAGAAGAGAATGACGGTTACGATTATGGATTAAACTAAGACGAATAGTCGTGCACGTAAAACCGTAAAAAGTGACAAAATTAAAAATTTACCCTAAAAATTCCTAGAAAATTGCAATAAATCCTAAAAATGTAATTAGAGTTTACAAAAAATCAAAAATCACTTAAACCTTTTATTTAATTAAATAATAATTTTTTAATGCTAATTAAAGCCCAAAAAATCAATTTAAATAACAAAAAGCTCAAAATGAGATTTTTTCACTTGTAAACCTCTAAAACGACTTAACTAAATTTAAAACTATTTTTGAAAATTTTATAATTTATAAAAACTATTTAAAAACAATTAAAAACTATTAAAACTTAAAATAATTCCAAAAATTAATCTATTGACAATGAAAATAATTCTAAATTTTAATTTTTAATAATAAAATAATAATAAAAATCCAAAATTTATAAAAAATTATAAAAAGTTGCAAACCTACTTATTTTAACCTAAATAATACAGAAATGAAGTTGAAATTACAAAAATACCCCTACTGGGCCTAGAAATTGGCTAAAAGTCCAAACAGTCCCTTAATGGGCTCAAATAGGCCCAATAAGAAAAATGTTGTCCAAATAAGCCCAAAATCTCCTATCTGACTTAAAATTTGAATTTAAGAGCAAAACTCCGAAGGCCCAAAAGCTGAAAATGTGTATAAGCTAGCTTATTTCAAGGCAGCTTATTCTTAATGGGCTTTTTGGCCCATTAAGCTATAAGCTGATGCCATAAGCTCAAATTTGACACACAAGCTTCTTTTGAGTTACTTAAGAGATGTGTAAAAAGAAAATATGAAAAAGCACAAGAAATAAGCCAAGACTCTCTTCACAAAACGACAAAATAGTCGTTTTTGAGTTCTACACCACCTCAAGTGCTGATTCAACTTTCAAAAGCTTTTAAATGACTTAATTAAGCTAAATAATCAAAAAGTTTTCAAATAAGCACAAGCAATAAGCCAGAATAAGCAGATAAGCACTTGTTTAAAAGTCAACTTACTGAGTTTTCTAGTAAAAAGTCAAAGTCAAAGTCTAATAAGCTCCAGATCAAATAAATGGGTCAAATGAGGAAGATCTATTACAAAAAATAAGTTGTTGCAAGTCGGGATAAGCCAAATTGGTTTATGAATAAGCTGAATGATAATTTACACTAGCAGGGGCTAGTTTTGGATGTTGAGCAGTGGGAACTTTTCCCCCTGCTTGACCTTTTTGACTTTTTGTCTTATATGACTTTTTGTTGGATTCAAGTTACAAACAAGGCACCCTTGTGATCAGTGAATCACAAGGAGTCAAGAACAACAAAAATATCACACTTCCAATCAGCCAATCAGTGCAGTTAATTCAATTTATCACCAGATAAGCACCAGATATGAACATAAGCAGTTATGGACTCAATAAGCTATTTTAGCAAGATTCAGCCAACCAAATTGTACCAAAAGCATACACAAGCTATAATTAATTCAAATGAACAAATTTAAACAGGTTTCATGCAATGGTTCAAGGTCTAGATCAAGATTCAAGCATATAATAGTTACTGATGAACAAGAACAAGCAGTCTTTTTACTTTGCTGATATACTTGACCACAAGGCCAGATTTAAACACTCAAATCTTGTTAACAGGTAATAATGAGTATGTTTAATCACTTTTTATCCCTAAGCATGCAGACAAACTAAGTGTTTCCAAATTCTTAGGTCAAAACAAGCAGATTTCCAACTTATATAGCACAATCAAGGATTTGATGTTTTAAAGACAACAACTTGCAGAAAATAGCATACAACCAAGTATATTGCAGATACAAACTCAAACAAACCACTTCCAATAACACAATAACAAACTATGATCTTAAACAGGTTAACCTAAACACCCCTTATCTTTTTTAAATCAAGATTAAACAAGTATAAGTGTGTTTCAATGTTACCCAAGCCCAATCAAACACAATAACAGATTTATTATGCAGTATCTAGCAAGATTAAGCCACAAATTCAACAAGAACATAAGCAGAACTAAAAATCACAAATTTCAAGTACTTTTGACAGATTTTTGAGAAAGAGGTTCAAACCTCATGGATGTACATCCACACCCACGAATGTTTGAGCTGATGTGCTAGCAAGAACAAGCACAAGCTTCCACAAAGAAGCTGCTAAGATTGAACAAGGTTAGAAGCAATATTATCTAAAACAGAAAAAGGGAAAAATGGCAAAATAAATATGATTAATGCAACCTTGCTCCCACACTTGATTATCTACAAACTATAAGCTCACAACACCTTGATAAGCTCCTTATCAGGGTGTATAGATCACTTATAGCCCAAGAATTCTAAGGTTTAAACCAAGCCTTAGCAAAATATCATATTTTTAACTCTTGTACAATTTCTTGCACAAGGTTTGAAAACACGTTTTGAGATTCAAGATTAGTTAACATTGAACAATAACAAACAGATATAAAGATTGGCACTTGACTTTTCTTCACAATTTCAAACACAATTCATTAAACATGAAAATGGCTTTACAGAAAAGTGAACAAGGAAAAATTCAAGAGCAATTGAAAATGAAAAGCCTAAGTACCTTTATATAGGCTATAATGTTTAACTAAGAAGCATAAAAAGGTATAATCTCTAGTGTTTGAAGTCCCAAAAATGCCCTTGAGAATTTTGGCTTTATGCTTGATCATGTGAACTCTTTGGCTGTTTGTGAAGCTGTAAAGTGTGTAGGAATTGCATCAAGGGCTCAAAAAGAGCTTAAGTTTGAAGCTACAATCTTGAACGTTGGATGGCTGGTGGTTTTTTTGTAGTATCTTCAACCTTTGTAGCAGGCGAATCTCATGTGGGGTTCTTGGTTGGTGAGGTGTCCAATTTAGGAGTTGGGTTATGTTAATAAGACCACTAATCAAGATTCTGGAGCATTTGGTGGTCTAATTACAAAGCAATTAGGAAAACCCAATTTTGTTCATATGATAAACCGTGCAAGTTTTGATCTGTTTTGGTTTTTAAATCTTGTGTTTAGCGCGTAATATTTAACTAATCCAGATTAGTTAAAAGTTGATGTGAGTGGATTGGTGAGGTGGATGAATGGGGGATTCTGATTGGTGGAAATGGGTTAGTGGGACAGGTGTCAAGGTATGGTTGGTCTAGGTTTCTTTGCTTGTCTGCCATAATTAACCCCTCCTCTTTCCTTCTTTTGTCATTTGAAGTTTTAAACAGCCACACACGATTTCCTTTGTTATGGAAGTTTTCATTTTCACACTTTTGCCCCAAATACTTTTCCAAAGTATTTTCAGGGGTATTTCTTGCTATTTGTTGATTCTTGAAGGGCTGTTTTGGCATTTTCTTCATAGATTATGGTCTTGACTTGTATTGTTGACTTTTTGGAGGACTAATATTGACAAGTCTTGATTGTTGTGGGACCATTCTTGCCAATTCTTCAAAGTGGAGGGCCCTTTTTGTAAATTTGACAAACTTTAAGGACCAAACTTGTAATTATGAATATAAAAGGGTTTAAAGTGTCAATTCTTCAATATTGGAGGACCCTTCTTGCATAATCTTCAAATCTTCAAGGGTTTTTGTTGGAAAATATTCATTAGGGCTTGGTTCATTGTGCGGCTTTGTTTCCCGTGTTCGTTTTTGCATGTTTCTTGTGATCTTTTGTCATTTTCTCAATATCCGTACCTAAAATACACAAGTAACAAACACAAGCATATATTTGGCCATTTTCATGATATTTAATGCAATTAAAGCCCGTTTTGGACGATGAGACTATGTATAAAAGCAGTCTCATCACTCCCCCTACTAAGCCATTGTCGTGCCCTCACGCAATGCTAGAATAAAGTATCGTAGCACCTCCAAAATTTATTTTTATTCACTTTTATTAAATGATAAACTAGCTACACTACTACTATTACTTCTACTTGCGTTTTAGACATAATGTATGATTTTCATCGCAAAATGGGACGTTTAGGTTCATAGAATAAGAACACGTGAATGCTTCGTTAGAAATAATTTCATCGTCCTCGATTTTCACCCCAATTCCATGCTAAGCGTGCAATGAGATAATTGTCATAAGTTAGTAATGCTAACACTACTCATATGCCCAAATCACGTACTTATCCTCCCATTTTCCTAAGTTGTATCTCTTATATTTTATTTTGTCATGAATGTTCCACGAGGATACATTTTTTGACTTATGCGATAATAGAGATTTAGGTCTAAAAATAGAGTCTTAACGGTGTAACCAAGACCATCGAATTAATAACCCCTCCTAATAGACAACGATGTCAAAAAATTAAGTCAACAAGAAGGATCGATAAACACGGTTTTATAACGGTTTTGAACATGAGACTTATTACCAAGAATTTTATACGCCCCCTAACGGAAGGGCCTTATTGTCATAGGTTTACCTCCATCTTTTATTCAACTTCGCCATGAAGCTTTTATTATGACTTCGGTCTTGCCTTGCCTTTTATTATCCTCCTCATCGGTGGTTTTATTATGGCCAAAGACGTATATCCTCACGCTAAGGCGAATTTTGGATCTTTAAAGCTTCAAAGATTAAAGCTTGATTCACTTTCAATTTTGCATAGATTTTTCGGCCTTGTGAGCTTCAAATTGTTTGCTTGATTTAGGTGAGCACTTGAAATCTTATTATTGGGTGAAGCTTTCGATTATTCGGGTTGCCAATACTTCAAAACCGTAACGCTGGCGATACCTTAATGTCTTCCCAATTTAATTACATGGAAGCTACTAGAAAAGGCTAGAAACCAACAATCAAGACTAAACCTCTAAGTCAATATTTATTAAGCAAAAAATATTTACAAGCGAAGGGAGAATAAGCAAACAACGAGAACACATGAGTTTTTGAGAGAATACGAGTACTCTACGTTTAGCATAGTAACTTATAATTAACTCTATCATTTCTCGTCCTCATTTAAGAGAATTAGCCTGTTATAAAGTTAAGTAATCAAAGCTAAGTGCTCAACACGCACGGTCGAGTAAAAAATTACTCTTATTCTCGCAATCGGAAAATCTACATTCGTGTCTTCAAACACTTATAAAACATGAGAAAAAATTTAAAATTTGGCCATTTTTAGCCTTATTTTGCAACAAAACGATAAATAAAAAGATAAACTTTGGAAAGCGTGAAGGTTTGGCAAGGCAGGTATCTATTCACCCCCCATACTAAAGTTAAACATTGTCTTCAATGTTTCGAGTCTAAGGGTTGGAAAACCCCCATACTAGAGACGAAGTTGAATGCCTAATCTAGCATGGAAAGGGTGTAACCGTTAAATTTAAAGCCGTTTATAAAGTGTGCTATAAACCTAAGGTTAGAACATCAAAGGATATATCATGGATATTGAGAAAGTCTTCAAAGAAAACGATCGAGTGCTCCCATAAAACAAACACGAGAGGCTCCAATTGTAAAGATAATGATCATCTAAAATCCACAATGCACAAACAACCACAGAACAAAGGTTAGAAGGGCACAAATCCCCACACGTTACTACATTAGAAAGCGATAATATATACATAGGATAAGCATGGGACTCCCCCACGAGGCACCTCGTTTTTTATTACCGAGTCATGAGCTCGACTCGATCCCCTCAATACTAATTATCATTGGGGAAGGTGATTTGGTCGAGGTAGTTCAAGGATGGAACTTCCCCGCCAAAGTAGTGCTTCAACCTATGTCCATTCACCTTGAAATTGGGGCCATCATTTTGAGCTAGCTCGTGGTCCCATATGGAAAAACTTGAGTCACGGTGAACCGGACCAACGGGATTTCAACTTACCTGAAAATATTTTCAAACCAGAGTTAAAAAGCAACACTTGATCTCCAATGTTAAAAACCCGGTTTTTAATTTTTGAATCATGAAAATTTTTAGTCTTTTCTTTATAAATCAATGAATTTTCATAAGCAATGTCCCTTAATTCATCCAATTAGTTTAATTGCATTTTCCGGTGTTTTCCCGCGGTCTCCATATCATCATTACAATGCTTAAGGGCCCAATAAGCTTTGTGTTCAAGTTCAATTGGCAAGTGACAATTCTTCCCATACACAAGCTTATAAGGAGTGCACCCGATGGGCGTCTTATGAGCGGTCCTAAAGGCCCATAAAGCATCGTCCAACTTATCCGACCAAGATTGTCGGTTTTCCCCAATCGATCTCTCCAAGATCCTCTTCAAAGCTCGGTTTGAAACCTCGACTTCCCACTCGTTTGTGGGTGATAAGCCGTAGAAAGACGATGTGTAACCCCATATTTCCTTAGAACCCTTTCGAATTGGTCGTTACAAAAATGGGTTCCACGATCGCTTATGATCGCACGAGGGGTTCCAAACCGAGAAAACAAGCTTTTCAAAAACTTGACTACCACACGAGCATCATTCGTAGGCAAAGCCTTAGCTTCCACCCACTTAGATAGGTAGTCAACAGCGACAAGGATGTACTTATTACCACGAGATGATGGGAGCGGCCCCATAAAGTCAATGCCCCAAACGTTAAAGATCTCACACACTTGGATGATATTTTGTGGCATTTCATCGTTTTGTGAGGCTTTTCCTTGTCGTTGGCATGAGTCGCATGACTTCAAAAGTGCATGTGCATCTCGGTAAATAGTAGGCGGTCATCAAAAACCTTCTTAGCCGTGAGATTAGCACCGTGGTGACCACTCGTGGGTCCTTCGTGACAAGCTCTAAGGATGTTAGAAGCTTCGGTACCAAAGACACAACGTCGAATGATTTGATCCGCACAAGTTCGAAACAAGTAAGGGTCGTTCCAAAAATAGAACTTGACGTCACGAAAGAATTTTCGTTTTTCTTGAGTCGTCATACCCTTGATGATAAAGTTGCCTGCATGGTAATTTGCGATGTCCGCAAACCATGGGGTAGAAGAATCAAGCTTAGAATTCACTACACCAAGTGTCTCGAGCGGAAATGTTTCGGTGATTTCTTGGGCTCGTAAACACTTTGGTGAGGATCTTCCAAACGAGAAAGATGATCGGCCGCTAGATTCTCGACTCCTTTTTTGTCAACGATTTTGTGATCAAATTCTCGAAGGAGGAGAATCCAACGAAGTAATCTCGGCTTTACATCTTGTTTAGCCATAAAATACTTGATAGCCGAATGATCCGTATACACTATGCATTTAGTCAAGACGAGATAAGGTCGGAATTTCTCAAATGCATAAACCACGGAAAGGAATTCCTTCTCCGTTCTAGTGTATTTTAGTTGAGCCTCGGTCATCGTCTTGCTGGCATAGTGAATAGGCAAGAAGTGCTTATCATGACATTGCCCCAATACGGCCCCAATAGCGTAGTCACTAGCATCACACATGAGCTCAAAGGGGAGGTTCCAATTGGGAGAAACAAGAATGGGAGCTTCGGTAAGTTTCCTCTTAAGTATTTCAAAGGCTCGTAAACAATCTTCGTCAAAGACAAAACGTGCATCTTTTTCGAGGAGATGTGTAATAGGTCGAGAAATCTTTGAAAAATCCTAGATGAATCGACGATAAAAGCCCGCGTGGCCTAGGAAACTCCTAACTCCCTTAACGGTTTTGGGATGAGGTAATTTGGCGATGACGTCTACCTTAGCTTGATCTACCTAAGTCCCCGCTTTCGAAACCTTGTGCCCTAAGACGATTCCACTTTTAACCATAAAATGACATTTTTCCCAATTAAGCTCAAGGTTGGTTTCCTCACAACGCTTCAACATTCTCTCAAGATTCGACAAACACGACGTGAACGAACTACCAAACACGGAAAAGTCATCCATGAAAACTTCCATCGTCTTCTCGATCATATCATGAAAAATAGCCATCATGCACCTTTGAAAGGTTCCCGGTGCATTGCAAAGTCCAAATGGCATTCTACGATAGGCAAACGTTCCATTTGGACACGTAAACGTAGTTTTTTCTTGATCACGAGGATCGATGGGGATTTGGAAGTAACCGGAAAAACCATCTAAAAAGCAATAGAAATCGTTTCCTGCAAGACGCTCCAACATTTTGTCCATGAAGGGAAAGGGAAAATGGTCTTTTTGAGTGGCGTCAATCAACTTACGATAGTCAATGCACACTCTCCATCCGGTCACGAGTCTAGTTGGAATTAACTCGTTGGCATCGTTTGGCACAACGGTCATTCCTCCCTTCTTAGGGACACAATGAATAGGACTTACCCAAGGGCTATCGGAAATAGGGTAAATCATTCCCGCGTCAAGGAGTTGAAGGACTTCCTTTTTGATGACGTCATGAATTTTGGGGTTCACCCTCCTTTGACATTAGATTGCGGGTTTGTAATCCTCCTCCATTAAGATTTTGTGGGTACAAAATTTGGGATCAATCCCCTTAATGTCGGATAACTTCCACGCAATTGTCCCTTTGTGATCCTTTAGAACATCGACAAGTGCGGGGTTTTCATCATCCGAAAGATCTTTCGCAATAATAACCGGCAACTTGTCGTCCTCCTCCAAAAATACATATTCGAGGTGAGGAGGTAAATCTTTCAACTCAAGGATAGGTGGTTCCTCAATTGAAGATTTGGGCTCGATACTCATAACCTCCTCGGGTGGAGGGAATGGGAAATCGTTATGAAAATCCTTGATAATCGAGAAGTCCTCATCATTGTCGAGGTCTTCATCACAAGTACGTGGAACATCGAATTCTTCCAACGTAAAACCACCACCTTCAAATGGAGTGAAGGTTGGTGTCGAGTTATCAAGAATGGGATCTAACATAGTGGGATTGCCACTATTTTCATCATCACCAAAACCTAGAACTTCTTGTGAAAATTCCTCGCAAACAACGTCGATCATATCAACGAGGTTTATGGTTGAAATGAAATAAACATGAGAAATTAGAGAATTTTGAGTTGCGTTTATAACAAGTTCCTCGTCGTTGAAACGTAAGGTGATCTTTCTAGCATGCACATCAATTAAAGCCATAGACGTATATAAAAACGAACGACCTAAAATGAGAGGAACTTGAGGATCCGTGGTAATATCGACAACGATAAAGTCTACCGGATAAAGAAATTTCCCACTTTCACAAAAACGTCTTCCGCCAATCCACATGCGGGAATCGTGGAATGGTTGGCCAACTCGATGGACATTAGTGAAGGAGTAAGATTAGGAAGATTGAGCGAATTGAAGATTGCAAGAGGCATCAAGTTAATACTAGCACCAAGATCGGCCAAGGCATAGCATTCTTCTATATCTTGGATTGCACAAGGAATCAAGAATTTACCGGGATCACCGACTTTTTGAGGTATGCGGTTAAGATAAACCGATGAACAACTAGACAATTGTTGCAATTTATCCTTGTTGTTCAACATACTCTTGAAGTTAGCGGCAAATCGAGGCATCATGACCAAAGCATCGACAAAACTCACATTAAAATGAACGTCACAAAACATTTTCATAAAAAGCTCAAATTGGTAATTTTCGCACTCTTGACGTTTCTCCTTTCTAAGTCTCGATGGATAGGGCAAAGGTGGTGTGGGTTAAGGCATAGGCATAGCGTTTGGAATCTCGGGTTCCAAATGTGGTAATGGGTCAACCGTAGGTGTAGCATAAGCGGTACTTCGTGGGATTGGGACATGCTCCTTTTCGACCACCACCTCGGGTTCTTCCTCAATTGCATCCTCCGTAGGAGCAAATGGTTGAGGAGTCGGTTCCTTAAGTGTCTTACCACTAGGTGTGGTAATCACTTTCATCTCTCCTTTAGGGTTAGATATGGTGTTACTAGGAAGACTACTCGAAGTCGGTTTGCACATAATAGCCTCAAACATAGATGAAATTTTATCCTCAAACATGGATTGCCTCTTCTCGGCCTTAATCATCTCTTCTTTTATTTCATGTTGCCCTTGTTCCATTTTTTGTTGGTTTTGTTGTAACCTAGTTACATTCCCTTCCATTTTGTTTGTATGGATTTTAAACTCATTTGCTAACTCGTTTTTCAACTCCTTCAAGTCGTTCTTAAATTCGGATCTTAGGCTAATGATTTCTCTTTGAATGTTGTCAAACCTAGCATCGTTTCCATTAGCGTATTCAACAAATTCATTTGGAAGATCCTTCAAAGTTTGCAAACCCTTGTTGTTGTTTTGAAAATCATTGTTTTTATTTTTGTTTGAAACTTGATTATTATCCCCTTGATTCCCATAGTTTCCTTTATAGTTGTTTCTAAAACCAACTTGATTGTTTCGATAGTTGTTGTTAGCATTTTGATTGGGAGAAAAACCCAGTGGAGTCAATTGATTAGAGCGGGTAACTTGACAGTTTTGGTTGTAAGTTCCCGTGGCCGCGTAGGCACTCGAAGTGTTACCACCGTTGGTAATGCACTCGGAGAAATCATGACCTCTACCATAATACATACATGAAACCTCAACCGCTTTAGTCGTAGCGGGAGCACTTTGTTCTCCAAATTTGAATTCAACTAAAAGTCCTTTAAGCTTATCAAATATTTTGTTTTCCAAGTTCGCCTCAATTTGGCAAGCATCGATGGTATTGGACAAAGAAGGTGAAGCCGAAGACGAAGCCTTATGAACATTCGATGTGTTACGAGGACTATACACCTTAGATCTATTCTAAATTATCAACAACGCTTCCTCAATCGTTTTACACAAAAAATTACCACCCGCGGCGGCATTTAGATAATCCCTTTGATGATCGTTTAAACCATTGTAAAACGTGTCAATTTGATGCAAGTCGGAAAAACTGTGATGAGGACATTCATTTAACATTTCCTTAAACCTATTCTAAGCCGTTGAAAAACTCTCATTAAATTCTTGTAAAAATTTTGAAATCTCGTTTTCAAATGCGTAGTCTTAGAGGACGGGAAAAATTGGTTCACAACTTAGAAACGAGATCCTTCCACGTCAATATAGAATTGGGTGGCTCTTTCTTTAACCAAATTTTAGCGGGCCCCGCTAAGGAATAAGGAAAAAGCATCATCTTAATCGAGTCATTAGCAACATCCTTAAATTTGCAAGTGGCTGTATGACGATTGAATTGGCGGATATGGTTGTGCGGGTTGTCCTTTTCATCACCACGGAATTTGTTGTTTTGGATCATCGACAACAAACCCGTTTTCACTTCAAAATTCTCCACAAGGATAGCGAGAATCACAATAGCCTCTCCATAACCCTCGGTGGGTGCTTGAAGTAACTCCATCATAGTTCGAGTCGCCATGGTTGGTTCTTCTTCTACGATAGGTTCGTCAATAGGAGACTCCTCACTAGAAAGATTAGGAATAGGTGTTGACTCCTTTCAGTTTTTTCGTTTACGTGCACGTCTTGCTTGATTACGAGTAAGCATAAACGTCACGTACAACATGGGGATGAGCAAAGAAGATTCTTTTTGGTGTTTTTAATTTTTCAAATTTTTTTTTGTGGTTTTTGATTGTTTTAACTTTTTTTTTGGATTTTTGTGATTGTATTAAGTAGACAAAAATCTAAAAATCTCCTCCTTAATCAAATCTCTTGATTAAAGAAGCCTCAATGAATGAAAACGATCACGTGAAGTGAACGCCTTCGATGACTTCAGAACGTCGGTGGAACACCAAAACGTTCAAGAGGGTTTAATCAAATGAAACCAAGAAAATATATATGATATGTAGATAATACTTTGGTTGGCAAACCCTCGATTAGCCCTTTTTATCTAAACACGCACAAGCAAGCGGGGAAACGAGGCGGCGCGAAGCACTTAAGAGTCTTTTTCCTTAGGGTATATTTTATAATACCCGCCTTATACCCACCTTATAGTTTGTGTTTTTCAAAATTAAGCTTCACGAAAGTATTTATCTATTTTGCCTTTGATTTCTTGTTTGAGATTCGAATACAATGATTGAGTAATGACCTCCCAATCAAGGTTGTGTTTTCACACTTTTGAGTACTTGTGAATTTATTGTTCTACGTATACAATATAGTAATAGTATTCACACAAAAAACGAAAACCGATAATACGTATTAGTAGAGTGCTACTAATACAAATACTATTTATGGTTAGTATAAAAAACAACAATTGTCCAAATCAAAACACAACACGCCTCCCCGGCAGCGGCGCCAAAATGATAGTTGCGTTTTTACACTTTGTTTAGGAAAACAAAGGTAATTAGGGTAAGTACACAAGTAGTTTAGGAAAACCACAAGTAAATGACCCAAAAGTGGGTATCGTTCTCAAGGAGGCAAGTGCGTTGTGTTAAGAGATGATTAATGGTTTGTGATTATATTGATGAGAAATGAAAAGAAGAAAAGAGATTAGAAGAGAATGACGGTTACGATTATGGATTAAACTAAAACGAATAGTCGTGCACGTAAAACCGTAAAAAGTGACAAAATTAAAAATTTACCCTAAAATTTCCTATAAAATTGCAATAAATCCTAAAAAATGTAATTACAGTTTATAATAAATCCAAAATCACTCAAACCTTTTATTTAATTAAATAATAATTTTTTAATGCTAATTAAAGCCCAAATAATCAATTCAATTAACAAAAAGCCTAAAATAAGATTTTTTCACTCGTAAACCTCTAAAACGGCTTAACTAAATTTAAAACTATTTTTGAAAATTTTAAAATTAATAAAAACTATTTAAAAACAATTAAAAACTATTAAAACTTAAAATAATTCTAAAAATTAATCTAATGACAATAAAAATATTCTAAAAATTGTAAAATTCCTAACTTAATGTATTTAAACTAAGAAAAATGAAAAACTTTGAAAAATCTAAATTTTAATTTTTAATAATAAAATAATAATAAAATATTAATAAAAATCCAAAATTTATAAGAAATTCTAAAAAGTTGCAAACCTACTTATTTGAACCTAAATAATACAGAAATGAAGTTGAAATTACAAAAATACCCCTATTGGGCCTGAAATGGGCTAAAAGTCTAAACAGTCCCTTAATGGGCTCAAATAGGCCCAATAAGAAAAATGTTGTCCAAATAAGCCCAAAATCTCCTATCTGACTTAAAATTTGAATTTAAGAACAAAACTCTGAAGGCCAAAAAGCTAAAAATGTGTATAAGCTAGCTTATTTAAAGGCAGCTTATTCTTAATGGGCTTTTTGGCCCATTAAGCTATAACTTGATGCCATAAGCTTAAATTTGACACATAAGCTTATTTTGAGTTACTTAAGAGATATGTAAAAAGAAAATTAGAAAAAGCACAAGAAATAAGCCTGAAATAAGCCAAGACTCTCTTCACAAAACGACAAAATAGTCGTTTTTGAGTTCTACACCACCTCAAGTGCTGATTCAACTTTCAAAAGCTTTTAAATGACTTAATTAAGCTAAATAATCAAAAAGTTTTCAAATAAGCACAAGCAATAAGCCAGAATAAGCAGATAAACACATGTTTAAACGTCAACTTAATGAGTTTTCTAGTAAAAAGTCAAAGTCAAAGTCTAATAAGCTCCAGATCAAATAAATGGGTCAAATGAGGAAGATCTATTACAAAAAATAAGTTGGTGTAAGTCTGGATAAGCCAAATTGGTTTATGAATAAGCTGAATGATAATTTACACTAGCAGGGGCTAGTTTTGGATGTTGAGCAGTGGGAACTTTCCCCCCTGCTTGACCTTTTTGACTTTTTGTCTTATATGACTTTTTGTTGGATTCAAGTTACAAACAAGGCACTCTTGTGATCAGTGAATCACAAGGAGTCAAGAACAACAAAAACATCACACTTCCAATCAGCCAATTAGTGCAGTTAATTCAATTTATCACCAGATAAGCACCAGATATTAACATAAGCAGTTATGGACTCAATAAGCTATTTTAGCAAGATTCAGCCAACCAAATTGCACCAAAAGCATACACAAGCTATAATTAATTCAAATGAACAAACTTAAACAGGTTTCATGCAATGGTTCAAGGTCTAGATCAAGATTCAAGCATATAATAGTTACTGATGAACAAGAACAAGCAGTCTTTTTACTTTGCTGATATACTTGACCACAAGGCCAGATTTAAACACTCAAATCTTGTTAACAGGTTATAATGAGTATGTTTAATAACTTTTTATCCCTAAGCATGCATACAAACTAAGTGTTTCCAAATTCTTAGGTCAAAACAAGCAGGTTTCCAACTTATATAACACAATCAAGGATTAGATGTTTTAAAGCCAACAAATTCAACAAGAACATAAGCAGAACTAAAAATCACAAATTTCAAGTACTTTTGACAGATTTTTTAGAAAGATGTTCAAACCTCATGGATGTACATCCACACCCACGAATGTTTGAGCTGATGTGCTAGCAAGAACAAGCACAAGCTTCCATAAATAAGCTGCTAAGATTGAACAAGGTTAGAAGCAAAATTATCAAAAACAGAAAAAGGGAAAAATGGCAAAATAAATCTAATTAATGCAACCTTGTTCCCACACTTGATTATCCCCAAACTATAAGCTCACAACACCTTGATAAGCTCCTTATCAGGGTGTATCGATCACTTATAGCCCAAGAATTCCAAGGTTTAAACCAAGCCTTAGCAAAATATCAGATTTTTAACACTTGTACAATTTCTTGCACAAGGTTTGAAAACACGTTTTGAGATTCAAGATTAGTTAACATTGAACAATTACAAACAGATATAAAGATTGGCACTTGACTTTTCTTCACAATTTAAAACACAATTCATTAAACATGAAAATGGCTTTACAGAAAAGTGAACAAGGAAAAATCTAAGAGCAACTAAAAATGAAAAGCCTAAGTGCCTTTATATAGGCTACAATGTTTAACTAAGAAGCATAAAAACGTATAAACCCTAGTGTTTGAAGTCCCAAAAATGCCCTTGAGAATTTTGGCTTTATGCTTGATCATGTGAACTCTTTGGCTGTTTGTGAAGCTGTAAAGTGTGTAGGGAATCTCATGTGGGGTTCTTGGTTGGTGAGGTGTCCAATTTAGGAGTTGGGTTATGTTAATAAGACCACTAATAAAGCAACTGGAGCATTTGGTGGTCTAATTACAAAGCAATTAGGAAAACCTAATTTTGTTCATATGATAAACAGTGCAAGTTTTGATCTGTTTTGGTTTTTAAATCTTGTGTTTAGCGCGTAATATTTAACTAATCCAGATTAGTTAAAAGTTGTTGTGAGTGGATAGGTGAGGTGGATGAATGGGGGATTCTGATTGGTGGAAATGGGTTAGTGGGATAGGTGTCAAGGTATGGTTGGTCTAGGTTTCTTTGCTTGTCTGCCATAATTAACCCCTCCTCTTTCCTTCTTTTGTCATTTGAAGTTTTAAACAGCTAAACACGATTTCCTTTGTTATGGAAGTTTTCATCTTCACACTTTTGCCCCAAATACTTTTATAAAGTATTTTCAGGGGTATTTCTTGCTATTTGTTGATTCTTAAATGGCTGTTTTGGCATTTTCTTCATAGATTATGGTCTTGACTTGTATTGTTGACTTTTTCGAGGACTAATATTGACAAGTCTTGATGGTTGAGGGACCATTCTTGTCAATTCTTCAAAGTGGAGGGCCCTTTTTGTAAATTTGACAAACTTTAAGGACTAAACTTGTAATTATGAATATAGAAGGGTTTAAAGTGTCAATTCTTCAATATTGGAGGACCCTTCTTGCAAAATCTTCAAATCCTCGAGGGTTTTTCTGGGAAAATCTTCATTAGGGCTTGGTTCGTTATGCGGCTTCGATTTCCGTGTTCGTTTTTGCATGTTTCTTGTGATCTTTTGTCATTTTCTCAATATCCGTACCTAAAGTACACAAGTAACAAACAAAAGCATATATTTGGCCATTTTCATGATATTTAATGCAATTAAAGCCCGCTTTGGACGATGAGACTATGAATAAAAGCAGTCTCATCAGTTATAACGATCTAAAGAGAGGGAGAGAGATGAAGATCTTAGAGAGAGAAAGTAGAGAGAGAAAGGAGAGGATGAGAGAAAAGATAAATAATGGAATTATGAAAATGAGAACCAACAATCCCTCCTAACATGCTAGGAAGGGGTATATATATCCCACCCTACATGTGGGCTTTATGGGTTATACTATTACATATTAGATCACGAGCCCATACTACATATATATCGTTAGAGTGACCAATCCTTCCAAAATACGTAAAAACGTATTTCCAACAAACTCTAACACACGAGCAGGTGGTATGCCCGGAAGTTATTTAGGAAACACGTCGGGGAATTCTGACACGATAGGCTGATTTTGGATGGATGGAGATTCAACCTCCATATCATGAACAGTAGCTAAGAAGCCCTCGCAACCATGTGGCAGTAAGGCACATGCTTGTAAGGTTGAAATTATATGTACAGACTATCCTGGTATAAAACTATTGTGGATGTACTGTGGTGTGTTGACATCACCGAAAATAACCCGCTATGAATGGAAATCTATGGTGGCGTGGTGTTTGGATAACCAGTCCATGCCTAATATCATGTCGAATTCGCACATGTCCAATGGATGTGCGTCAATTGAACGAATTATGTCATCAAACTCAAGGGGAAGATCTATTTACCCATGTGTGATGCGTATAGAGTCTCTCAGGGGTGTGGAAATGTTTAAGACATTTTCATGTGGCATAGGGGATATCCTAACACGATTGGCATAATAGTGGATATGACCAAATGAGTCGTATCCGTGTCAAATAAAACGCATGCAGCTTGACAATACATAAACAAGATTCCATTGATAGTACCTGATGACTTGTTGGCTTGGTCACGCGTGGTAGTGTACACACGTCTAGTAGTCGGAGGTGGCTTGGTGTCAACATGCCTAGAAGTACCCTCATACTCACCCTTCCGGCAATCCTTCATACGATGGCCTGGCTGGCCACACTTGAAGCAAGCATCGCTAGCACGGCGACACGGCCCTGGGTGTCTGTGGTTGCAAGAGGTGCAGATGGGGTGAGTGTACCCTCCAACAGGTGTCCTAGCTGGTTGGGAGCCTGTTTCTAAAAGTATGCGTGAGACATGATTATTGGGTACAAATAGGACTACGCAGAAAATATAAGATGTAATACCAGATGAAGCTACACGGTTGGGCTGTGAACCTCTGTGGTCCTGGTCCCATCCGTTGCCAGTGTTCCTGGTAATAGATGCTAAAGTGTCAGAATTTATGGATCATAAAGTAGCATAACATAGAAATGAGTAATTTAGGGACCTGCTGTTGTTGGAGTTGTTGGCGTTGTTACAGTAATTGTCATTACCGCCACGCCTATACGATGCAGAACGGTCCTGAGTCCGATCGTTTCCCTTAGGCTGATTCTGCTGCTGAGTGGCAGGTTGGGACCGGTCCCCAGTCTTCTGTTTGAAAGATGCAATTGTATAGAGAACGATATAAATGGACAATACTTAATTAAATGAAATGATCACCGCTGATGACAAAGATATACCTCTTATCAAGTCTTTCTGACTCTCCAAACTCATCTCTCTCTTGCAGCATCTCCAACTTGCGAGCTGCGTCTGCCACCTGTGCCACGGTATTAAACATAGCACACACCAGGTTGTTGGCGAAAGAAGTACAAAGAGCCCAGCGAAAGTGATACGCCTGCTCTTCTGCAGTCCCGGCTGCTACGCCAAGGAATCCAGCCATTCGAAAGAACCTTTGCATAAATTTAGTGCTAGTTTCCCCCGCTCTTTGTCTAAAACCATGATAGTCCCTCTTGAGCCTATCCTGCTCAGCTTTCGAGAAGAACTGCCCCTGAGCCAACTCCTTAAACTGTGCCCAAGTCAAGCCAGTAACCCAGTCGTCGCCTCCATTCGACTGCTTAAGTGCCTTCCACCATGCTAGCATGTCTCCCTCAAACTTATAAAAAGCTAATCTCGCCTTAACGACAGGGCCTCATCCCATAGCATCGCAAATCTTCTCAATGTGAGCGATCCAGCTCTTTGCCTCAGCTGGGCTGTCAGTGTGCTCGAATGATTTCGGACGCTGCTTATTGAACCTTTCCAGCCATGTGATTAGGGTAGCTGGAGGTGGAGGAGGAGGATTCTGATTCTAGTGAGGGTGCTGATTGTGGTTGGCTTGCACCTCGGCCCGAATCTCATTCCTCAAATGAGGAAGCATAGCCTGAATAGCAGCTTAGACTGCTGCATTCATTTGTTCTTGTTCACGTGTGAGAACCATCTGACAGTATAAAATAAATGCAATGATTATTCTGATTAGACATAATATAAACATGAAAAAAAATTATGCATGAAACAGTGTATGAAGGCATAGACAACGAAAAATGACATAAGTTTGGGTGAACGCCTATTGGTTGGTCCACCAAAACAAAATTGACAAGACGAGGATGAACGCCTATAGGTCGGTTCATCAAAAAAATGACATGAGCTAATGTGAACGCCTATGGGTCGGTTCACCAAGCAAAGTAATTCGAGTAAAAGCACATACGACTAAATATGGTCAGTCCTGTACCAACCATTACTTAGTCAAAATTCCTACAACAATGATACATGAAACAAATGCATGAAAACAAACTGTCAGTTTTAGGTGTTGATCCCAAACTTAGATCGATTAGCTTTGTGTTAAACGAGATTAAATCAAGATTAACACTTAGAGAAACTTTGTTGTATTTAACAATCTAAGTGTTATGCGCAATTTTGACACTTAGAACAAAGAACAAACAAACAATGTAAACCAAACTTTCACTCTTGATTAATAATGAAACTTGTGTATAATGAAAGTTGTAAAACTTGTGAAAACTTATTAAAACTAATATTTAACTATGAACCCTACAACCTCCTTTTATAACACAATGAGTCGTGTACAAAGGTTTACCTATCAACTATTCTAGGTAAAGA
Source organism: Glebionis coronaria (assembly GCA_025667525.1). Lineage (NCBI taxonomy): Eukaryota > Viridiplantae > Streptophyta > Magnoliopsida > Asterales > Asteraceae > Glebionis > Glebionis coronaria. The sequence goes on from CM046880.1 coordinate 236,455,976, forward strand.
TAATTATAGGAAATACAATATTGATCATATCTTTACTTCAAATATAAAACGTGTTGACTAAGTATTCATATCAGTAGTTGGACTTCTTCTTGTCAGTGCTTGAATAACTCTTGTCAGTGCTCATCTGTCAGTGCCTCATTTACTCTTGTCAGTTTCCAAGTTACTCTTGTCAGCGTCGCAGTGACTTAACTCGTTTTATTCCCAACAATCCTCCCCTAAACTTGATATCTACTCTAGCAATCAAGTTTCTGAATAAAAACTAAGTACAAGGAGGATTCTTACAAATACAAACTATTTGTTAATTAGAAAATAAACAAATCTAATTAAATCCTTGCTAACATCACTAGTATAATCAACTTCTAACTGTGTAGAGACCATTATCTTCAAAACATCCTTGGACATAGGATATTCAGCATCAACCAAAATATACTCTAAAAAACTTTGAGGTGCTAAGATGGTATACACCAGCAGCTGAATGTAGACGCCACTTTGAACCACTAATATCATCGAGATCCAACCATATTGGATCAGCTTCATCTGGAGAAATCATTCTCTTGAATGTTGTCCAAATCTTTATTCCATTTGCTGAAGAAGGCTCTTCAACATTATATTTGGTCTTCATCAACTTCTACAAATCTACCAAGTCTTCTCTATCCATACTGACAAACAATGAGATTAAAGAAGTAAAAGTATGTACCTTGTCACCATATCTGGTGATCACCCAGAAACCACTTGCATCTTCTTCATACTTGATTATTGGGTTTCTAATATCCAAAGGTAACACTTCTGCAACATTTGAAGCCTCCAAAGGTGAAAGATTTATAGTCTTTCTAATCACTGCTTCACTTGGATTCAATCTATCAAGGACTGGAAATTCAATGGGAATTCCCTTCTTCACTGGCCTTGGTATAATGGAAGCCCTATTGATCTGCATGTTTTCTTCAATCTCTTCCTTCCTTTCATCAGAATTGAGTCTGATAGTGTTTACCTCACAAACACGTTCCCAAATAGGGTATGCATGAAACTCTAATTCTTTAAAGGACAGCCTCTTCAATCTCTCATAGGTCCATCCCCATTGATGACACCTAAGAAGCATATAATAGAGCTCTCTTCTATCCCTTTTGAGCTTAGAAAGTACGTTGCTAGCGTTATACATCAAGATCACCTTGCAATCATCTTGAACTCTCAGTAGAATCTCCAAACCCCCAATTTGCCCAGTAAGTGAAATATCTGGATTTTTTGCAATTGAAGACTCCCATGCAAAATACATATCCATAACTTCAGGCATATCAAAATCTACCTTCATTTTCAATTCTCTAAGATTTTTCCTAGCTAACTCATCCTCCCCATACTCTAACCTTTCTGGTTCTTCAATTACCATAACACTAGAACCAGAACTCTCATCATCACTACTATCTTTAACCCTTCCAATGGTAGTCTCTATCCTATCCTGTTCCTCAAGGTGTGCAGCTAAAACTAAATCAAAATGTACCTGTGCTGCATCCTTAGGTACTTGAACCTCTTCCACAATCCTTTTACCCTTATCCATAGCTTTAATAGTTGGTAAAGTGACTGATGGTACCTGTGTAGAAATGTCTTTGATGATAATTGGTGGTTGGGATACACCAATCATACCTGCAGGTCTGTCATTGTCTGATTTGCTCTTGTCAGCGCTCAAATTCTGAATGTCAGCAGTTGACTCTGTGACTTGTTGCATCATCTCTAGTAATCAAAGAAACATCAATAGTTGGCTTCTCCTTCAAGCTTGTCAAAGCCTCAGCTATCTCTACACTCCCATATGAACCACCTTCTTGTGAGCCTTTATCACTCACATGTACCTGTTCATCCTCTCCTTTGGAGGAATCCTCCTGCCTCCTTCTAGTATTGGCACTTCCAAAATAACTATCCTCTCCCTCAATGACTTGAGTTCAAGGCCTTGACCTATGACAACTTGCACAAGGTCTGCATTTTTTTGCAAGCTAATGTAAACCGCTATCAATTCCATAGCTGATAAAGGTTCCAGTCTTCCCTCCTCTATCATGGGGATTTAACCCCCCCAAAAGAGAGTCATCGGGCATGGATGTGGTCTTAATGATGTTGGGACTCCCTTGACATGCTTCTAAGCCAGTGTCAATAGTCCCAGCCCTACCCATTTCACTAACCACACTTGTGGTGGTGGTTCTCTCTGCTACATGGCTAGGACCACTAGAGGAGAACACTCCAATAGTCCTTTGGCGTTTCTCAAACCTATAGTCATGAGGTTCTGAAGATGAAGTGGATTGGGGGTATGTTTGGGTGTGGAGGTCTGTTTGGGTTTGGGGAAGAATGGTGCTAGCATTTGGGTTGGCTGTGTCAGCGCCCACATTGTGAGTGTCAGCACCTGAGGGTTGAGGGTCAAGGTCCATGTGTTAGGGTGATGGAGGTTGTTCTGGTAGTGGGTCTGGTTGTGGGTGAGGTTGTGCATCTGCCTCAATGACAGCTAGCATGGCTGGGATGAGGGGTAAGTCTCTAAATAGTGGGGTGTTCATGTTACCAAAAACAATTTTCTTTTGCACAGGGACCTCATAAAAGTCATCATGGTCCCTACGGCAGTATCTTTGTTCATCAAAAACTATTGTAAAAACCTAGCGTAAGCTAGAGTCCTCTTCTTACCCTTGTTGTGACACATGCCATCAAAAATCATTTTAGAAAAATTAAACTGTTGCCCATTTGCAATACAAACAAGAGCACAACCAATAGTTCAATTGATTTCATTGAAAGAAGAGCATTTGGGACTCAAACATTGTAGGATGACATGTATAAGGTACTTCCAGGCTGGGGGAAATTGTTGTTTAGTATATTTGTTTATAACCCCAACTGGGGGCAAAGCATAACCCAAGCCTCGAAGCCCTTGCTCTAGCTCTGCTAGGGGAAGGGTTGTTATACCATCAGCATCATCAAGACGTAATGCTTGACAAATGAGAGCTTTAGTAACAACCCATTGAACCCCATGAACAGTAGCAACCAATGTAATCACTCCGTCAATTGTTTTGGAACTAACAGTGTTCCAAAACTGCTTGATGTGTGTGATAGGGACAAGTGGAGTATGAGTAAGTGCATACCTTAGAGGAGAAGCCTTCAAATACCCAATCATCTGAGTGTATTGTGGGTGCAAAGTATCATCTTCTTCCAAATAAGCCACCATGTTGTGTTGGCTTCTTAACCCCAATTCCACATTAGTAGGTTTAAACTTTGATGCCATTTAGAATGATTTGAGAAAACTGTGATATGTTAACAATGGAGGTATAAAGGTGTGAGACATTTAGCAGACAAGAAATAGTAGTCACCCTGTTTGAAAGAAATAAGCCAAATTTATAGGAGAGGTATTAGAACAGTATTGGTTGAAATATGAGGCAGTTATATTCAAAAAGTAATCATCACAATCTTGAAAAATATATAACTTATCTCATTCATTAATTAAAAGTTACCATCTCGCTAAAATTACGGCCCAAAATATCGTCAAAAAATAACAACTGGGTGGTCCCCAATGTTTTTCAACGGTCAAAAAGTAAACACCAGCGTGTAACGGCTATATTCTTGTCAGCATTGAAATTTTGCCATGTCAGCGTTTAAATTGGTCGTATCAGCGTTTGGAAACAAATCATGTCAGTGGCCAAAAATAAAAATAATTAAAAATAAAAAGACCGTAACAAAGAAGTTTACCCAGGTGAAGATAACTTTTAGACTGAAAATGACTATAGGGTGGCAAGCATTGTCCAATCATGCACACTTGCATAAGAAAGATAGACATAATTTTCCTCAAGTGTCCCTTGCTAACCAAAGTTCTTAACACTGAAGTTACCTCATATAAACTCTTTGAAAGTTCCCAGGTAAGCCTAAATAAAATGTTCACCAAGTCTCCCAACCGACCAATCCCAATTCTAGGCCAAACTGTCTTGGCAACGTGCACAGTATATAAACTTTGCATGCTACAGTGCCTCAAGAGCTAGAAATTCCAATTCTTACTCACCAATGGACACAATCTAAAATTGTGATAGGAGTATTCTAAGAATACCCAAAAACCTAAAGGTTTCCTAAACCTCCCCTTAAACTAGGATATACATAGTTGCAAAATAAAAAGTATATGACAAAAATTTATTTCAAGATAGGAATGTAAAGATACGAACCATCATAAATAAACTTTGACACATTCCTTGTAAAATCCTTTTGACAGCATGAAGATGACACTCTTTTGGAGTCACTTGATGGCGTGCACATGCACACACAGCAAACATGATGTCAGGTATAGAGGCTGTCAGATACATCAATAAACCAATCATTGATCTATAATGCCTGACATCCACATCTTTTCCATCTCCAGTCTTTCCCTAAGGGTTTTCCCTATCCATGGGTGTGCTAGCCCGTTTTTCATGAGGATAAAACCAAACTTCTTCAAGATCTCAGCCACATATTTGTCTTGAGAGAAAAAGATACCATCTTCTTTCTGTTGTACTTGTAACCCTAGAAAGAAGTTCATCTCTACCATTGAGCTCATCTTGAATTTGTCTTTCATGAGCTTGGAAAAGTCTTCACTCATCTTTGGATTTGATGAACCAAAGATACTATCATCCACATAGACCTGGACAAGAAGAAAATCATTACCAATATTCTTGGTAAATAGTGTCTGGTCTATGGTGCCCCTCTTAAACCCAATTTCCAGTAGATAAGTGGATAATGTACCATACCATGCTCTTGGGGATTGATGAAGTCCATACATTGCTTTCCTGACTATATATACCTTGTCTGGATGCTCTGAGTCTTCAAAACTTGAAGGTTACATCACATACACTTCCTCCTTAATTGTGCCATATAAGAAAGCACTTTTCACATCCATTTGATAAACTATGAAACCCATGAAAGAAGCATTGGCTAGGAAAATCCTTATTGCTTCAATTCTTGCAATAGGTGCAAGAACCTCTTCATAGTCTATCCGTTCTTCTAGTGTATAGCCTTGAGAAACTAAATGTGCCTTGCTTCTGACCACAATCCCTCTTTCATCCTTTTTATTTCATAGAACCCAACGTGTCCTGATAGGTCTTACATACATTGGACAGTCCACCAGCTCCCGCATATCTTGAATTACAAACTCGTGAAGCTCATCATGCATTGCTTCAACCCACCTTGGTTCTTTAAGAGCCTCAAAAATCTTCTTAGGTTCCTTTTGTGACAGAAAACAGGCAAACAAACATGCTTGCACAAGAGGGGTATCTTCCTCCTTATAAATATTGGCAATGAAACCACCTTGAGTTTGATGTGTTCTCTTTGTTTGAACTGGAGTCTGAATATCACCAGTTATTTGGGAAGGAGGATGATCTTTGGCCACCTTTGTAAGTATTCCTCCCCCAAATAGTGAATTATCTTGTATAACAGATTCCATGTTGCCAATATCATCTTCATTGCCACTCCCATCCTCACTTGAATTGACCTCTTGATTGAGTATGGGATCTTCAACATGTTCAACAGTATTTCTGTTGGAGGAAGAGAATAAATTTCCAAACAGGCTGTCAGCGTCTAAATTCAACGTGTTAGCGTCTATATTAGCTTTGTCAGCGTCTGAAGATGCATGCATGAATTCATCAACTGGTTGTGGCCCTTCTTCCTCCTTTCCAGCAGCAGCAAATGTTTGTACAAACCCATCAGTCCATATAGGTATGGTGACATAATCAAATATGGGAGTTGGCTCAACTGCATGTGATCCTTCTTCTTTAGCAACCTCCGTACCTGAAATTTCAACAATAGGTTCCTCCAAAACACTTGGATCCATTTCCACAATGTCTGGATTAGCAACAGGTACGTAATTCAAGGACCTAGATAATGGTTCCAAATCAAACAACCAATCTGGTCCATTCTCAGGATCACTAGGCTTACTTTCTAAAAATTTAAAATGCACCTTATCAAGAATGCGTTTTTCCTTCTTGTTGTAAACCTTGTACCCTCTGCTATTCATAGAATAACCCACAAAATATCCTACATCACCTTTTGCATTAAACTTACCTAGGGCATCACTAGTATCTAGTATCACAACATGACATCCAAAGGGTTTAAGAAAGTCTATATTAGGCTTCCTGTTCCAAAATAGTTCATAAGGTGTCTTATTGTGGATTTTGTTGACCAAGGCTCTATTTTAAACATAGCAAGCAGTGTTCACAGCCTCATCCCAAAAAGTAATGGGAAACTTAGCATCTGCTAGCATGGTCCTAGCTGCTTCTATTAAGGTTCTATTCTTTCTGTAAAACCCGCATGCTTTTACCATGAATAGTGCCCTTAAGATCGTACGTTCTAGATTAAAACTTACCTCATGTAGTATTGATCACATTCATGTGCTAATAATCAAGCAAGTGCATACGTGTATGACATGACAAGTATCGATTACGTACGAACTCATGATAAACAGTTAATAATATATCACGTAAACATAATTAAATCATGAACACCATTTAAAATACTAACTAAAATAATTACGTAAATACTTATAATATATTTACGAGCGTTAAGTTTACGATAAACGACACGTTAAAAGAAACAGAAACACGTTAAACACGAGCACGTTTAACCACGAACGAACACGAAACATCGGGACACGAGAAAGGTACGGGTACCCCATGTGGGGCCCCCATACCCACGGCACAAACCAAGAAATGGGCTTAGCCCATGAACTTTACAAGTTAAGGGGGTGGTAAAAGTAAAAACATGTTTTCATTTTCATTTTCAAGAAATAAACATAAAAACCCTAAAAAGAGTTTTCTCCTCTCCTTTTTGCTCTCTTTGTGCCGCCACCTATACATCACCACAAGGGGGTGATTAGTTGATTTTGATCTTAAAAACAAGTGTTAGAATACGTGTTTGTTCATCCTTTTTCCAAGCTACATAGTGGTATACCTTTCTAACCCTTCTTTTTAATTCTTTTTAATTCTTTTAATCTTTGATTATTTTCATGAACATGTTATTATTTTTCTTATGAAAACAAGGTAATTAATCATTGATCTAACATGTTTTGGTATTAATTAAAATCAAAGAATGGTTTATAAGGGTGTTTGTTTTTGGCCGCCTAGCAAACAAACCCGAGGGGGGGTTTGGTTTGCTATTGCCGCCACCACCAAGACCACAATTGGTCTTGGTTGGCTCATGTGGGACCCACGGCAGCAAGGGGACACGTGTGCCCCGGGTTTGGCCCGGGGTACGGTGTCGAATTCCTACCCGATTCATGGTTCGTTGGTTAAAATCATGATCTATGTTACATGTAATTTTTATGAATCATGAACTTAGGATATAATTAATTAATAACATGAAATATTAATTAAATCATGACTTAGGTTATTTTAATTATTAGTTTATCATGACATTAAATTAACCTAAGTATTTTATGTTATAAGTTATAATTAATTAATTATTAAAACATGCCTATAATTAATTAATTTAGACATGACTTAGGTTATATTATTATTAATAATAATACACATTTTAACCTAAGTATTTTCATTTCATTTTAATTAATACATGTTACACTTTAATTAAAATGCTTAACCCATAGTTTAATTAAAATACATGAAATAATAATTAAACTATACACTATATCATATGACTTAAGAATAAGCTTATAACACTTAGACTTATATGTTAGCTTATGAAATCAGCTGGAAACTTCTATTTATAGAAACTTAATTAAATAAGGCAACTAATCTAATTATGGAAACCTTCTATATATGGAAATCAATCTATTTCAGGCAGCTAATCTAATTATGGAAACTTATTTAATTAAGGCACCTGATCTATTTTTGGAAACTTTCTATTTTTAGAAACTAATCTATTTTAGGCAGTAAATTCTATTTTAGGAAACTTTCTATTTTTGGAAACTTTCTATTTTTGGAAACTTTCTATTTTTGGAAACTTTCTATTTTTGGTAACTTTCTATTTTTGGAAACTTTCTATTTTTGGAAACTTTCTATTTTTGGAAACTTTCTATTTTTGGAAACCTGCTATTTTTGGAAAGTTACTTATTATGACACAGTAAGTATAATAATACATGAAACACCAGTAATACTTAATCAGAATACAAGATAAACACAGTTTAAGGCTTTAAACAGTGAACCATGACCTAAAACATACCAAATCAGCTATAATAAGACACAGAACCCAGTACGTAATCAGTGAATCGATACTTATACACGTGTGTATTCATGTAGCGTTAGTGATCCAGAAGTAGGAGTCTTTCTTCCGTTCATTCACTGGACTTGAGGTACGGATTCCCGTCCTTTCAGTATGGACATTCCTTCCTTATTAGGATTTCCCCGTATGCAGCCAACTGTTTTCCCCAGCATTTGTTTTATTGTTTTGAACTGCTTATGTTAATTTAGCATAAACTATAGCCATATACAAGCATGACCAGTTTCACCTAGTTATGGAGGTACCATAACCATAGCATTGGAGGCACCGATGTTATGACTTCCCCACGGCGGAGTGATTGCTCGTGGCGTCCCTTTTCAGTTTGGCCATATTATTATATCAGGTGGGGCGTATGGGTGCATCCTAGTTACATGTTTTATTCAGTTTATCATGGTGAATGTGGTGTGTGCCTTGCACCCTTCACAAGGAGTTGATCCCTCCTACCCAAATCAGTATATTGATTAGAGGCATCCCCTCTAATCAGCATGATGAGGTCACCCCTCCAAGTATTCATGCACGTGACCTTTTCATGACCTATATGGGCTATGGTATATATATGTTAAAACAGTTTTCACAGGTTAAACATAAGGCTTTTCAAACTATAAAACCAGTTTTCTTGTTACTTAACCAGTTTACTCAGTACTTAGTCTTCCGCTGTTATATGTTGCATGCTTATCCTATTTCATGCTTTATTGTACATCCGTGCACTGAGCGTCTTGCTCAGCCGTTTTCCTTTTCATGTTCCCAAAACGGCAGGTACTCAGGGACGCTCGTAGATCTCAAACGTAGGTGCATATGGACTGGAAGCTTTACTGTCTTTCTTTACTTTATGCCTTTCCTTTACTTTGATACAGTTGCTATGGACATTGTTTCGTCCTTTCCTTTTTACAGTATTTATGTTTGTGTGTGATGGGCTTTACTTTGGGATACCGATGTTTGATTCCGGTATTTCCCTTTTATGGTTGAATAATGCTTAGACATTTATCCTTGTATGCTTTGATGACACGCCATGATTATGCGTAATATTCCATTTCCAAAATGGGGTGTTACAGTTATGGTATCAGAGCCCAAGGCTTCGACCTGTAGGCTCTCAAATATGACCTATGATTAGTGGGTAGTCACTACGGTCTTCCTAGAACTGACAGTTGTTTTCATGCATTCATCATTTTTAAGCATACATATACATGTCATTGTTACAGGGTTTTTGACTAAGTAATGGTTGGTACAGGACTGGCCCTATTTAGTCGCATGTGTTTTATCGAAACTTTTAGATTTGGGACCGACCCATAGGCGTCCCCTCGATATGTCTTTTATTTTGAGTGAACTGACCGGAGGCGTTCACTCTCGAGCATCAAAATTTTCATAAAACTGCATCATGCATTCATACAAAGATTTTCTTGCATAAAATTTTTCTCTTGAAATTTTTGGCATAAATTTTTTTTTTTATTTTATGTTGAACTGTTAATCATATGTTTTATGTTATACTGTCAGATGGCAAACACAGACAAACTCTGGGAGTTATTTGAAAACATGGAGGCAGAAAGGCAAAACGCCGTTCTTCATGAAGACGAATATCCTCCCCCACCTATCATTTTTCCCATGGAAGGAAGTAATCGACTCATGAGGGAATACTACGCCATGAGACAGAGACCCGACGAGAACTGTGGTCAGTTCATGCAGAGGTTCCTTGGGTACACAGCTGTCCTGAGGACATCCGCAGGCACCACTGAAGAACAAGCACTACATTTTCGTTGGGGCCTTAACCCAAGGATTGCCAATAATTTATCAGATGCCCCGTTGGATACTGTGGCACAAGTGGCTTACGCAGCAAGGAAGCTTGAGATATTGCAGGAGCGTGATGAGTTCGGGGAAGCTGAAAGACCCGATAAGAGGTAAAACATTTCATGTTCTAGCGTTAACCAGACCGCATCCTATCGTTATATGCTCTATAATCATCTGTTAAACTGTATCTTCCAGGCAGAAAACTAGGGACCGGTCTCAGCCGGCTACTCAGCAGCAGCCCAATCAGCCCAAAGGAAACGGTCACTCTAACGACCGTTCGGTTGTGGAAAGGCGCAGCGGTAATGACAATTACCGTAACAATGCGGGACACTCCAACAACAGCAGGTCCTACTATTTACGCATCTTCTTATGATTTCATGTTATGTCTCCCATGCTGACACTATATTAATCTCTACTAGGAACCACGGTAACGGAAGGGACCAGAACCACAGGGGTTCTCAGCCCAACCGTTCAGCTAACACTGGTAAACATCTTGTGACGCTTACGTCCTATACTCGTGCATATACTTTATTCTTAACACGTATTGTCATCAGCAGGCCCTCAGCAAGCAAGGACTCCTGCTGGAGGATTCACTCATCCTCTTTGCAGCACCTGCCATCGCAGACACCCTGGCCCATGTCGTCGTGACTCCGACGCGTGCTACAAGTGCGGCCTCCCTGGCCATCGTATGAGAGATTGCCGTAAGGGTGAAATGGAGGGTACTTCGGGTCATGCTGATACTAAACCGCCTCCTACCACTGGGCGTGTCTATACGACATCGCGCGATCAGGCAAACAAATCTACAGGTACCATTACTGGAATTTTGTATATGTACGGCCAGGCTGCATGTGTTCTTTTCGACACGGGTGCCACTCATTCAGTTGTTTCCACTACTTATGCTAAGAACATCAGGACACTTCCCTTGCCATTAGAAAATAAGCTTACCATTTCCACGCCTCTGAGGGACTCTGTATTAATAACTCATGTATACAAGAGTCTTCCTCTAGAGTTTGACGATAAAGTTCGTGCAGTAGATGCACTTCCTCTAGACATGATTGAGTTCGATATGATTCTCGGCATGGATTGGCTATCCAAGCACCATGCTACCATAGACTGCCACTCATATAGAGTGATCTTCGGCGACGTTAATGCACCAGAGTACATCCATAACGGGTTCATACCCGGGCGGTCCGTACAAATCATATCTACCTTGCAAGCACGTGCATTACTGTCACATGGCTGCGAAGGTTATCTCGCTACGGTTCATGACATGGATGCTGAATCCCCATCGATTCAGGATCAACCAGTAGTTTCGGAATTTCAAGACGTCTTCCCAGATGAACTTCCAGGCATACCACCTGCAAGAGAAGTGGAGTTCAACATCGACCTTGTTCCAGGAGCTGAGCCAATCTCTAAGGCTCCGTATCGTATGGCTCCCATAGAGCTAAAAGAACTGAAGGACCAACTGCAGGAACTTCTTGAACGAGGGTTCATTAGACCAAGCGCATCTCCATGGGGCGCACCGGTCTTATTCGTTAAGAAGAAGGACGGCAGCATGCGACTTTGCATTGACTACCGTGAACTTAATAAGATTACCATCCGCAACAGATATCCACTGCCACGTATAGACGATCTGTTTGACCAACTTCAAGGAGCCAAACACTTCTCAAAGATCGATCTAAGGTCAGGCTACCATCAGCTAAGGGTTAAAGAGCAGGATATTGCCAAGACTGCTTTTCGTACCCGCTATGGCCATTATGAGTTTGTGGTCATGCCATTCGGCCTGACTAACGCTCCAGCAGTATTCATGGATCTGATGAACAGAATCTTCCATGAATTCCTTGATAAATTTGTCATTGTATTCATCGATGACATCTTGATATTCTCAAAGTCCACGGAGGAACACGAAGATCATCTCCGTACTGTACTACAGATTCTTCGTCAGAAGCAGCTGTATGCGAAATTCTCCAAGTGTGAGTTCTGGTTAAACAAGGTGGCATTCTTAGGTCACATTGTATCAGCAGAAGGGATCACTATGGACCCAGCGAAGGTTGAGGCTATCACTAAATGGCCAAGACCAACATCAGCGACAGAAATCCGCAGTTTCTTAGGCTTAGCTGGATATTATCGAAGATTCGTGGAGAACTTTTCCCGCCTGGCATTGCCTCTCACCAAACTGATGCGAAAAGGAGAGAAATTCGTCTGGACGGAAGAACGAGAGAAGAGCTTCGAAGACCTAAAGCAGAAGTTAGTATCTGCACCTATTCTTACTCTCCCATCTGGTACAGGTGGATTTCAGATCTATAGCGATGCATCGGGGAAGGGACTGGGCTGTGTTCTCATGCAACATGGGAAAGTGATCGCGTATGCTTCACGGCAGCTTAAGCCCTATGAAGAAAACTACCCTACGCATGACCTGGAACTTGCTGCAGTGGTGTTCGCATTGAAGATATGGAGGCATTACTTATACGGAGAATCATGCGACATTTTCACGGATCACAAGAGCTTGAAGTATATCTTCACACAGCGAGAATTGAACATGAGACAAAGGAGATGGTTGGAACTGTTGAAGGATTATGATATTAACCTACAGTATCATCCCGGGAAAGCTAATGTAGTAGCAGATGCACTCAGCAGAAAGTCCGGAATGATAAACGGCATTGAGATCAAGGAACAAAACATAAGGGACTTGGAGCGGCTTGACATTGAAATCATGGTACGTGGGCAGCACGGATACTGGGCGAATCTTACAGTAGAACCTGAGTTACTGACTAGGATTAAGGAAGCGCAGAAGGATGATGGAGAGATTTGGGCGATAATTCAGAATTTGGAGAAGCAGACAGAATTCAGAATGGACGCAGACGGTATCATTTGGTAGGGCACGAGACTTTGTGTTCCTGACAATCAAGAACTCCGGGAAGCATTGTTAGCTGAAGCTCACAGCTCCCCATTTTCTATACATCCTGGGTCGACAAAAATGTACCATGACATCAGACAGCACTTTTGGTGGAGTGGTATGAAACAGGATGTAGCCACGTATGTCTCCAAATGTCTTACCTGTCAGCAGGTTAAGATTGAACATCAGCGATCTGGCGGTCTCCTTCAACCGTTGGATATTCCAGAGTGGAAGTGGGACAAAATCACCATGGATTTTGTTACCGGTATTCCGCCTACCAAGAAGAAGCACGATGCTATTTGGGTCATCGTTGATCGACTCACCAAATCAGCTCATTTCTTACCGATACGCAAGGAAGATCCGGTAAGTAAACTCGCAGATACGTACAGAAGGGAGATCATGAGACTCCACGGCACTCCCTCCAGCATCGTCTCAGACAGAGATCCTCGTTTCACGTCGCGATTCTGGAAAGGTCTGCAAAAAGCTTGGGGTATACAACTTAAGCTGAGCACAACCTTTCATCCTCAAACGGATGGACAATCGGAGCGAACAATTCAGACATTGGAAGATATGTTAAGGTCGTGTGCGTTGGAATGGACAGGTGATTGGGACGATTACATCTGTTTAGTCGAGTTTGCATACAACAACAGCTGGCACGCAAGTATCAAATGTGCTCCTTTCGAAATGTTGTATGGCAGAAAGTGTCGCGCTCCAACTTGCTGGGATCAAGTGGGAGAGCGAACACTCGAAGGACCAGAGATTATAGAAATGACCAATGAGAAGATTGAGGTAGCTAAACAGAAGTTGCAAGAAGCACGGTCACGTCAGAAGAGTTACGCCGATAAGCATCGTAGGGACATACATTTTAATGTGGGAGATCACGTCTTCCTCAAGGTTTCGCCGGCACGTGGTGTTAAACGCTTCGGGATCAAAGGAAAACTCAGTCCTCGGTTCATCGGACCATTTGATATCGTTGAACGAATCGGCGAAGTATCTTACCGATTGGCGTTACCTCCTCAGCTTTCGCACGTGCATAACGTGTTCCATGTGTCCTTACTCAGAGGGTACAATTATCATCCCCTTCACATGGTTCAGTATCCACTGGAACAGATACGTGAAGATCTGACTTTTATAGAAGAACCCGAACGAGTACTCGACAGACAAGAACGAGTCATGAGAAGGAAGACGATTCCATTCGTCAAAATCCTTTGGAGGGACCATACCGAGCGGGAAGCCACTTGGGAAACAGAGGAGTCTATCCGGGCTTCTTACCCTCACTTCATATGTTGAGTTCGGGTATGTCACTTCTTTTCAGCTTACTTTATCTATAATTCGGGGACGAATTATTCTTTTAGGGGGGAAGAATTGTAAAACCCGCATGCTTTTACCATGAATAGTGCCCTTAAGATCGTACGTTCTAGATTAAAACTTACCTCATGTAGTATTGATCACATTCATGTGCTAATAATCAAGCAAGTGCATACGTGTATGACATGACAAGTATCGATTACGTACGAACTCATGATAAACAGTTAATAATATATCACGTGAACATAATTAAATCATGAACACCATTTAAAATACTAACTAAAATAATTACGTAAATACTTATAATATATTTACGAGCGTTAAGTTTACGATAAACGACACGTTAAAAGAAACAGAAACACGTTAAACACGAGCACGTTTAACCACGAACGAACACGAAACATCGGGACACGAGAAAGGTACGGGTACCCCATGTGGGGCCCCCATACCCACGGCACAAACCAAGAAATGGGCTTAGCCCATGGACTTTACAAGTTAAGGGGGGGGGGGGGGGGGGGTAAAAGTAAAAACATGTTTTCATTTTCATTTTCAAGAAATAAACATAAAAACCCTAAAAAGAGTTTTCTCCTCTCCTTTTTGCTCTTTTGTGCCGCCACCTATACATCACCACAAGGGGGTGATTAGTTGATTTTGATCTTAAAAACAAGTGTTAGAATACGTGTTTGTTCATCCTTTTTCCAAGCTACATAGTGGTATACCTTTTTAATTCTTTTTAATTCTTTTTAATTCTTTTAATCTTTGATTATTTTCATGAACATGTTATTATTTTTCTTATGAAAACAAGGTAATTAATCATTGATCTAACATGTTTTGGTATTAATTAAAATCAAAGAATGGTTTATAAGGGTGTTTGTTTTTGGCCGCCTAGCAAACAAACCCGAGGGGGGGTTTGGTTTGCTATTGCCGCCACCACCAAGACCACAATTGGTCTTGGTTGGCTCATGTGGGACCCACGGCAGCAAGGGGACACGTGTGCCCCGGGTTTGGCCCGGGGTACGGTGTCGAATTCCTACCCGATTCATGGTTCGTTGGTTAAAATCATGATCTATGTTACATGTAATTTTTATGAATCATGAACTTAGGATATAATTAATTAATAACATGAAATATTAATTAAATCATGACTTAGGTTATTTTAATTATTAGTTTATCATGACATTAAATTAACCTAAGTATTTTATGTTATAAGTTATAATTAATTAATTATTAAAACATGCCTATAATTAATTAATTTAGACATGACTTAGGTTATATTATTATTAATAATAATACACATTTTAACCTAAGTATTTTCATTTCATTTTAATTAATACATGTTACACTTTAATTAAAATGCTTAACCCATAGTTTAATTAAAATACATGAAATAATAATTAAACTATACACTATATCATATGACTTAAGAATAAGCTTATAACACTTAGACTTATATGTTAGCTTATGAAATCAGCTGGAAACTTCTATTTATAGAAACTTAATTAAATAAGGCAACTAATCTAATTATGGAAACCTTCTATATATGGAAATCAATCTATTTCAGGCAGCTAATCTAATTATGGAAACTTATTTAATTAAGGCACCTGATCTATTTTTGGAAACTTTCTATTTTTAGAAACTAATCTATTTTAGGCAGTAAATTCTATTTTAGGAAACTTTCTATTTTTGGAAACTTTCTATTTTTGGAAACTTTCTATTTTTGGAAACTTTCTATTTTTGGTAACTTTCTATTTTTGGAAACTTTCTATTTTTGGAAACTTTCTATTTTTGGAAACTTTCTATTTTTGGAAACCTGCTATTTTTGGAAAGTTACTTATTATGACACAGTAAGTATAATAATACATGAAACACCAGTAATACTTAATCAGATTAATCAGAATACAAGATAAACACAGTTTAAGGCTTTAAACAGTGAACCATGACCTAAAACATACCAAATCAGCTATAATAAGACACAGAACCCAGTACGTAATCAGTGAATCGATACTTATACACGTGTGTATTCATGTAGCGTTAGTGATCCAGAAGTAGGAGTCTTTCTTCCGTTCATTCACTGGACTTGAGGTACGGATTCCCGTCCTTTCAGTATGGACATTCCTTCCTTATTAGGATTTCCCCGTATGCAGCCAACTGTTTTCCCCAGCATTTGTTTTATTGTTTTGAACTGCTTATGTTAATTTAGCATAAACTATAGCCATATACAAGCATGACCAGTTTCACCTAGTTATGGAGGTACCATAACCATAGCATTGGAGGCACCGATGTTATGACTTCCCCACGGCGGAGTGATTGCTCGTGGCGTCCCTTTTCAGTTTGGCCATATTATTATATCAGGTGGGGCGTATGGGTGCATCCTAGTTACATGTTTTATTCAGTTTATCATGGTGAATGTGGTGTGTGCCTTGCACCCTTCACAAGGAGTTGATCCCTCCTACCCAAATCAGTATATTGATTAGAGGCATCCCCTCTAATCAGCATGATGAGGTCACCCCTCCAAGTATTCATGCACGTGACCTTTTCATGACCTATATGGGCTATGGTATATATATGTTAAAACAGTTTTCACAGGTTAAACATAAGGCTTTTCAAACTATAAAACCAGTTTTCTTGTTACTTAACCAGTTTACTCAGTACTTAGTCTTCCGCTGTTATATATTGCATGCTTATCCTATTTCATGCTTTATTGTACATCCGTGCACTGAGCGTCTTGCTCAGCCGTTTTCCTTTTCATGTTCCCAAAACGGCAGGTACTCAGGGACGCTCGTAGATCTCAAACGTAGGTGCATATGGACTGGAAGCTTTACTGTCTTTCTTTACTATATGCCTTTCCTTTACTTTGATACAGTTGCTATGGACATTGTTTCGTCCTTTCCTTTTTACAGTATTTATGTTTGTGTGTGATGGGCTTTACTTTGGGATACCGATGTTTGATTCCGGTATTTCCCTTTTATGGTTGAATAATGCTTAGACATTTATCCTTGTATGCTTTGATGACACGCCATGATTATGCGTAATATTCCATTTCCAAAATGGGGTGTTACACTTTCTTTCAGCTACACCATTCTGCTGTGGAGTTCTAGCTACGCTAAACTCCCTAGAAATTCCCTTATGGACACAAAAGGCATCTAGAAGATTGTTCCTAAACTCACCACCATTATCACTTCTAAGAATTTTAACCTCATTACCTGTTTTCTTCTCAATCTGTGTAATGAAGTTAATTAAAGTCCTAGCAGTATCACCTTTTAAGGCCATAAAGAAAGTCCAAGTAAAACTAGAATAATCATTAGTGATAACAAAACATTAAGATTTACCATTTAGACTTGTTATATTAGTTGGGCCAAATAAGTCCATATGTAGATGCACACTTTTAGACTTAAATGAGACCTTATGATGTTTGCCTTTAAGACATGCAACACAAGAGTGATCATTGTGAACAGCCTTTGAAGGCAAATCATCAACAAGATCATGTCTCACAAGTCTATTAATGTTCTTAAAGTTAATGTGTCCTAACCTTCTGTGCCATAAATTACTTTCATCAACTAATGCTTTAGCATAAAGACATGACAGATTTTTGTTCATCTTAATTCCTTTTAGATTAACATTATAAATGTCCTTATGCCTAGGTGTTATATAATCAATAAACTTCTCATCAGGTATCTTAAAATCCTTACTCAACACCAAGCATTCAATTTCAGTAAAAAGAACTTTATTTTTGTTGTCACAAACTTGTGACACACTAAACAAGTTATAATCAAGTTCCTTTACCAGAAAGAGGTTTTCAAAACGTAAGTTGTTGGTGATAAGAGTGCCTTTGCCAGATATATTTCCATACCCTCCACCAAAGTACACTTTGTCATCATCTTTAATAGGGATAAAATCTGTCAAATAATCTTCCTTCCCCGTCATGTGCCTAAAACATCCATTGTCCCAATATCCATGATCATTGACCTGCTTTTGAATGCCCTGCACATAAAGAAAACAAATTAGTTTTCTTTGGGAACCCAAGCTTGTGCAGACTTGGATTCATGTGGTTGTTCAACAAGAACAGAGTTATTCCTTGTAACAACCCCTTGTTCATCCCTTTGTGTCCTGAACATCTAATTTACCCCAATTGGTTTAGTAATGACCTTTGAAAGATAATTAAACCTGTTGCAAGTCATAGAAATTCCATCTGAATTAGGGTTTTGGTCTTGTTTAGGTCTCTATGTCAATCTAGATGAAGCTTTAGACCCATTTCCCTTAGGTTGTAAATACCTATTGTTACTTGTTCTAACACTTGGAGCTGTCAGCGTTAAATTTGTTCCTGTCAGCGTCGAATTCGTTCCTGTCAGCGCTGAATTTGTTTGTGTCAGCGCCCAAATAAGGGTTTGCTACAGGAACCCATTGTCTGTTAGCCCAAGTGTTGGTCTTTTGAAAGAGCCTTTGTCCATGAGTATTAGTCCCTTTAGAAAAGAAGGGAGCTGGTCTAATGACTTGTGGGCTTGTTTGGACAAAAGGTCTGGGTTTGACCATGGTTGACTTATTGTCGGTGGTGGATGTAGAGCCACTGACACACTTATAGGCCAAATGAGAAAAACTTCCACATGTGAAACATGCCTTTCTAGACATAGCCTTAGGTCTAGATTCAGAGAACCTTGTCCCATTAACACTAGCTTGGCTTTGGGGTGACCTAGGTTTTCTATACATTTCAACATATTTAACACTAGGTTTTCTCTTAATTGGTGAGCCAAGGTCAATGGTTTTTCCAATATTAGGGTTGGTCACAGTAATGGGTGTAGGTATAAATGGACACTCACTAAGCATTCCACCCTTAACAAAAATAAAAGGCTTGGTTGCTTTACATTATTCAAGATCAATCACCTTTTGTTGATATTCCTCAACTAGGGAAAGCACTCTAGGTGGAGGAATAAATTCCTCTTCTTGGAGTTCTGGAATACTAGTCCAAGAGAGATCCTTTCTATGAACACCATAGAAGTTCCCAGCAGGTGGTGGAACAGCAACATACTCATTCATCCCAATCCCAGACTTGTCCCTAGGGTCTCTTTGTTCACTGACACACTTTTCTAGGGTTTGACTAGCTTTATCAAACTTTTCAATTTTAAGCCCTAAATTTTCTTTATCCTTAATGGCTTCACTTAACTTAACTTGCACATCTGCTCTATATTTCATTAGAGAAACCCTAAGTTCATTACTAACTTTAAGATCCCTAGTCAAAAGATTAATTTGATCTTTTAGGTCAAATTCCATTTTCTTATATTTCTCAATCGCCCCTTCAGTTTGTGCAAGAGTCATTTTATAGTTTGCAAGTCTAGTGCTTATGTCTATAACATCTTAACTTTAAATTTTCTTTGTTAAGTATTTCAGTGTTTAATCTACACCCTTTACTACAAAAAGCATAATTATATACCTCATTATCTGATGAAGATAAGGAGTTGGCCATGAGAGCAAAATGAACATGATATTCTTCTTCCTTTTCAGCAATCAAAGCCTTATTCTCTACCACATCCTTTGCCTAAAACTCCAGTCCCATCCAACACCATCAATATCTTGCATGGTGACCATAGCCTTTGGCTTAGTATCTTCAACATTGATGATTTGGCTTGAATTCTTTCCAGCATCAGATCTTCTTGGAGATCTGCACTCCCTCATGAAGTGTCCCATCCTACGGTAGTTATAAAACTGAACCTTGGATTTGTCAATTCCAGCTGCGACTTTAGCATTAAAGGTCATCTTTCTTCCAAACCTCTTGTTCCATCTGTTAGCCCTTATGCTTGCAAGTGTCATATTCCACTTGATATCCATCTCTTCTAGATCAACATCACTGATTTGCTCAAGATCCTCATAGGTCACTAAGGAACCATTAGGCAATGTAGCAATGTATGCACATACTTTGTCTAAATCGATACCTACAGGTTTAAGACTTGGTGTGTTAACATTGTATGTGTCAGCGTCAAAAGTTAAGCCGCTGACAAAGGTTGATCCACCGCTGACAAAAGCTGATCCAGTAACAAGATGTACATTCAATCCACTGGCATATGGGTCTCTTTCAGTGGTTTGAGATTTACTATGTGAGATGAAAGCCATTTTCCTACATGTTGACCTACTTCCTTGTTCAAGTAAGTTCTCATTCTCTAAGATCTTTAACTTATTGTAGATATCATCAAAGGAAGCACTCTTATGGGCATTGGTGGCAAGAATTGATGTAGCTTCAATTTTCCATGCATCACCAAGACTTCTAAGGAAATTAGCAATGATATCAGCATCATCATGTTCTGTTCCCATAAAAGACAACTTGCTTGTGATGTCTAGAAGTCGACTTCTCACCTCACTTAGCTTCTCATTGGGATGAGCCTTAAACACAACATATTCACTCAAAAGTTGCTTCTTCCTTTCTTTTGTTGTATCTTCAATATCACCATAGGTAACTTGAAGAGTTGCCCAAAGATTTTCAGCATAATCAAAACTTTTGTATTTGTGTTGATTCTTTGGACCCAAGGAGAGTTTAAGAATGTTCAACGTCTTTATGTCATTCCTTCTCAAGGCTATATCAGCAGTTGAGATAGCTCTTCCATCTTCAGGTATTTCATTAAGGTCTGCACTGGTTGAACCAGCAACAGCTCTTCTTCCTTCAATAGCAGTAGTAATCCTAGTTGCTTTATCGAATTGATTGCCATATTCAATCACTTCCCAAAGAGTATGGTCATGAACTTGAAGATATTGTTCAAAATTGAACTTCCATTGTTCAAAGTTGTCAGGGTCGGGCATAGGGATTTTGAGGTTGTGATTTGATGAGGATGAAGATTCTGTGGTAGACATCTTGTTTGGTTATAGGGTTTCTCGTTATTTAGGGTTTACTGTTCCTTTAGATCAAAGTTCCTCATCAAGCTCTGATACCACTTGTTGATCCCAAACTTAGATCGATTAGCTTTGTGTTAAACGAGATTAAATCAAGATTAACACTTAGAGAAACTTTGTTGTATTTAACAATCTAAGTGTTATGCAGAATTTAACACTTAGAACAAAGAACAAACAAACAATGTAAACCAAATTTTCACTCTTGATTAATAATGAAACTTGTGTATAATGGAAGTTGTAAAACTTGTGAAAACTTATTAAAACTGATATTAAACAATGAACCCTACAACCTCCTTTTATAACACAAGGAGTCGTGTACAAAGGTTTACCTATCAACTATTCTAGGTAAAGATAATTATAGGAAATACAATATTGATCATATCTTTACTTAAAATATAAAACATGTTGACTAAGTATTCCTATTAGTGGTTGAACTTCTTCTTGACAGCGCTTGAATAACTCTTGTCAGTGCTCATCTGTCAGCGTCTCGTTTACTCTTGTCAGCGTCCAAGTTACTCTTGTCAGCATCCTAGTGACTTAGCTCATTTTATTCCCAACATTAGGAAGACCATGGTGATTACCCACTAATCACTAGGTCATGCTTTTAGAGCCTATAGGTCGAAACCTTGGCTCTGATACCATAATTGTAACATGATGAGACTGCAATTATACATAGTCTTGTCGTTCTTTTTGGGCTTTAAAATGCTAAAAATGTCATAAAATACCATATTATGTGCTTGTGTTTGTTACTTGTGTATTTTAGGTATGGATATCGTGAAAAAAGACAAAAGATCACAAGAAACAAGCAAAAACAAACAAGAGAAACGAAGCCGCACAATGAACCGGGCCTTAATTATGATTTTCCAAGAAAAAATCCTTGAAGAATTGAAGATGTACAAGAAAGGTCCTTCATCATTGAAGAAATGACACTTTATACCCTTGTAGATTCATAATTACAAGTTTGGTCCCTAAAGTTTGTCAAAAATACAAAAGGGTCCCTCAACTTTGAAGAATTGGCAAGATTGGTGTTGGGTCAAAAAGTTGATATGCCAGAAACTGAAATGAAGAAACAAGACGATTGTTAAAGCAACGCTGACATGTGAAAGCTAGACGTTGACACATGTATTCTGGATGCTGATGGATGTCTACGGTTTAATAGAATCTTCTAATTAGGGAATATATTGAATATATTATTTATAATATATTTAGTATATAGTTATCTAAATAGAAGATATACATGTTTATTCATACTTATCTCTTGTAAGCCCTAATCCTTACTCTATAAAAGGAACAAGGGTCTTAGGTTTTATTCATAACTTTCATTTACAATGTAAACCTAAAGCGTGTGTTGCACTAGACGTGGGATTAAATGTATACATGTCTATTTGTTGTTTATTATTAATATAATGAACAATCGTTGAGTATTCTTTGTGTCTTGTGCACAAACACCCTGTTTCATGATTGTTGTTCTTTTCCGCTATGATCTATATCATATGAACAATGGTTATGCCTAGTGTGACAATCCGTCAATTTCCCTAATGTGTTTCGCCTTCGTTATAATTTAATTACGCTGTCAACTGCATGTTATCAGTTGAGACGCTATCTCACTATTATTAAATGTCGTTCGCATCAATTTTACGCACACTGTTTGATTTATTAGCATCATTTGGCTTAATATAAATGTTAAGTCGACCGTCATTGTGTATCACGCGTTAACATATCGGGTATCACCATAAATATTACGTACATTTTACATAACTTTACCCACACTTCAAATAAAATAAAATAAAAGCATATTATGTCTAAGCTACACAACATAGAATTCAAACTAGAAAACATATGGTCAAATTATACAAGTCCCTGCCAATTTTCAACTTCCCTCGAATCCTATAGACAAGAAAGTCACGTGAGTCATGTTCCCTCAATAATCCTTTTAGACTTTTGGTAATAAGGAAAATCCTCTACCAACTTATCTCATCTTCTTTCTCCCTTACCAAGTCTACAATTTTCACCTTTAACTTTCCTATTCATCCCACTCACCACATAAACAAATCAAAAATTACCATTCTTGGAATGTGTCGAAGTTAGCAACAAGCATTTGACGAGTCTTATTGCTGTGAAATGCATGCATGGATACATAGGAGGAGTACTTTAAATAAAGGCATTGCATCAACCTACATTCCATATTTTTTTCCATATATACCAAGTTCATACTTCATACCTCATACACTTTGATCACTTATTTCAAACAACAACGACAAACCTAAAAGTCACATATAAGCTCCATCATATATTCACCATACACATAAATCACAAACACCACATTTAATCTAACCACCAAAGACGATGCCGACGTAAACAAGCTATCTCGTCCGAGGGTTTTGTTCGAGCAAGGTTCGAGTTCATTTTTGGGTTAAGCTGATTTTAGGAGCTAAGGTTTTCGGGTTAAGCTAGGAAGTTACGGGTTGATAAGGTCTCTTGTTTGGTTTGTTCTTAGTACGTATAGCTTGGGAAGTGGGTATGTATCTCACGCCTCTACTTTGATATCTTTACTACTTGTTGCATATGCTTGCTAAACTTATTTTCCACACATTAAACTTGATACTTGTAGGTTCTCGCATGTAAGGGTCACGGTTCAATTATGAACCGTGAGTATGTACTAATTTTGAATCATGAACATGGGTTAAGTGTTGTAATTATGAAACCAAAACCACGTAAATCGATTTGTGAACAAAGGTCCTTAACATTTGAAGTAGACACTAGGTTTCGAACGTACTAGAATGAAACGAGGGTCACGGGTTTATACTAACTTTCATCTCAATCTTAAATCCGAGTTCGCATGTGTCGTAAAGGTCATATACCATCTGAAGATTTAAATAATACTTTCAATAATACTTAGATCATTTGAATACTTTTCAAACATTTACATTTCTATTATGAACTATGTTGTACTGTTAAAACTTTGTTGTTGACTTTACTCAAATGATCAATTTTCAAACGAATCATATAGAGGTCGTTCTTTATATTTTGAGTGTATGATGCTATGAAGTCACATGCCCCAATTACTTTTCCGCTGCAATATATTTGGGGGTGTGACAGATTGGTATCAGAGCCTCGGTTATAGAGAACTAGGTTGCATTAGTAATTCTAGACTTACATACATACTCATACGTAATTTCTTAAGATATTTCATTTATCATGTCGCCAAAGAAAACCACTATGACCGATGCTGCCATTAGGGCTTTGATTGCTAAGGTGTAGCCGACGCCATGGCCGCCCAAGAAGCAAACCGTAGTAATACTAACGGGGAAGGAAGCCAAGGCTCCGGAAACCGTGGTAGGGGAAATGAACGCCTTACTCGAGAGTGCACTTACAAGGAGTTCTTGAACTGCCAGCCTCTCACGTTTAAGGGTATTGAGGGAGTCACAGAGTTGACTCAATGGATTGAGCGAATGGAGTCAGTTTTCCACATCAGTAACTGTAGTGTTGAGTGCCAAGTGAAGTATGCTACTTGCACCTTACTTGGAACCGCTTTGACATGGTGGAACACCCATGTTAAGACTGTTGGGCACGATGCTGCTTATGCTATGACATGGAAGAACGTAGTGAAGATAATGACCACTAAGTACTGTCCAATGGGTGAAATTAAGAAAGTGGAGATTGAATTATGGGGTCTGAAAGTCAAGGGTACTGATATTGGGAGCTATAATCAGCGCTTCCAAGAGTTAGCTTTGTTCTGCGGGAGAATGTTTCCCGAAGAATCTGATGAGGTAGAGAAGTACATTGATGGATTACCCGTTATGATCCAAGGCAATGTCATGTCCTCTAAGCCAAAGACCATGCAAGATGTCATAGAGTTTGCTACTGTGTTGATGGACCAAAAGGTACGTACCTTTGCTGAAAGCCAAACTGAGAACAAAAGGAAGTTGGATGACAACCCTGGGCAGAACCAGAATCAGCAACAACCTTTCAAAAAGCAAAATGAGGGTAGAGCTTATACTGTTGGGCGAACTAGCACTTGAGGGTATGCTGGGAATTTGCCCTATTGTGGCAAGTGTAACCGTCATCACAATGGTGGTTGCTCAAATGCTTGTAACAAATGTGGGAAGTTGGGCCATATGGCCAAGGATGAGAACCAAGGCCAAGGAAATCAAAGCCGAGGCAATCAAGAATGAGTGTCGTAAGAATGAGAACCAAGGCCAAGGAAATCAAAGCCGAGGCAATCAGAACCAATACCGCGGGAACTAAAACCGCAGGAATCAGGGTAACGGAAGTGGGGAAAACAATGGGGAAGCTAACACGAATGGGAACTCAAATCAAGAAAACTAGAACGGAGGAAACAATGAAAACCATTATGGGGAGGAGAACCGTGCTCGAGTTTATGCCCTAGGAAGGGATGATGCTATGCAGGAGAACAACATTGTCACGGATATGTTTTCTCATAAACAACACTTATGCTTCTGTGTTAATTGATTTGGGTGCGGATAGGATTTTTGTGTCTACAACCTCTAGTAAACACTTGAATGTTACCCCTATCGCCTTATACTCTAATTACAAGGTTGAATTAGCCGATGGGAAGTATATATCGACTGGTACTATTTCACGAGGGTGTACCCTAAACTTACTAATCCACCGACTACATCAATGAACTAATTTTAGGGACTAAAATTCTCTAACCATGGGAGACTGACAATCCGTCAATTTCTCTAATGTGTTTCGCCCTCGTTATAATTTAATTTACGTTGTCAACTACATGTTATTAGTTGAGACGCTATCTCACTATTATTAAATGTCGTTCGCATACATTTTACGCACACTGTTTGATTTATTAGCATCATTTGGCTTAATATAAATTTTAAGTCGACCGTCATTGTGTATCACGTGTTAACAAACCGGGTATCACCATAAATATTACGTACATTTTACATAACTTTACCCACACTTCAAATAAAATAAAATAAAAGCATATTATGTGTAAGTACACAACAAAGAATTCAAACTAGAAAACATATGTTCAAATTATACAAGTCCCTACCAAATTTCAACTTCCCTCGAATCCTATAGACAAGAAAGTCACGTGAGTGATGTTCCCTCAATAATCCTTTTAGACTTTGGGTAATAAGGAAAACCCTCTACCAACTTATCCCATCTTCTTTCTCCCTTACCAAGTCTACAGTTTTCACCTTTAAATTTCTTATTCATCCCACTCACCACATAAACAAATAAAAAATTACCATTCTTAGAATGTGTCGAAGTTAGCAACAAGCATTTGACGAGTCTTATTGCTGTGAAATGCATGAATCGATACATAGGAGGAGTACTTTAAATAAAGGCATTGCATCAACCTACATTCCATATTTTTTTCCATATATACCAAGTTGATACTTCATACCCCATACACTTTGATCACTTATTTGAAACAACAACGACAAACCTAAAAGTCAAATATAAGCTCCATCATATATTCACTAAATCACAAACACCAAATTTAATCTAACCACCAAAGACGATGCCGACGTAAACAAGCTATCTCGTCCGAGGGTTTTGTTCGAGCAAGGTTCAAGTTCATTTTCGGGTTAAGCTGATTTTAGGAGCTAAGGTTTTCGGGTTAAGCTAGGAAGTTATGGGTTGATAAGGCCTCTTGTTTGGGTTGTTCTTAGTACGTATAGCTTGGGAAGAGGGTATGTATCTCACGCCTCTACTTTGATATCTTTACTACTTGTTGTTGCATATGCTTGCTAAACTTATTTTCCACACATTAAACTCGAAACTTTTAGGTTCTCGCATGTAAGGGTCACGGTTCAATTATGAACTGTGAGTATGTACTAATTTTGAATCGTGAACATGGGTTAAGTGTTATAATTATGAAACCAAAACGACCTAAATCGATTTGTGAACAAATGTCCTTAACATTTGAAGTAGACACTAGGTTTCGAACGTACTAGAATGAAACGAGGGTCACGGGTTTATACTAACTTTCATCTAAAATCTTAAATCCGAGTTCGCATGTGTCGTAAAGTTCATATACCATCTGAAGATTTAAATTACCGAGTTTTTCTAAAACATATAAATTTTTCTCTTCGAAAATAAAGCTTGAAATCACGTAAAAATAGGTAGTTTTTGTGATGGGATTTGTAGCTTGTGTCGTTAGGATGAACAGGCAACTTTTATTTTCGAAAATGGTTAAGTAATGAACATGTAAATTGAGGTGTAAGTCGTGTTTTAAGCTTTGCTAAAATGGAGTTTGTTTTACTGTTGTGTATTGCGGTTGACGAAGAAAGAGAAAAAGGAAAGAAAGAATGGAAATTTTAATTAAAATATGTTTTGATAAGTCCTAGTAGTGTCAGTAGTACAAGTCAAAAGGAGGGTAATGTTCTATTGTTTGGACTATTGTCATTAATGAGGAAGAGTAGAATAAAGAAATATAATGGGAGAATATGGTACACTTAATATTAAATGAATACTAGAAAGTTGTCATGTCCTTTCTTGGGTTTACGTCAGGATTGAAACAAAAAAAATAGAATGGTCCGTTTTCATTTAATGTTAAAATATGAATGTTGTTTATTGTTGTTGCTGTAAGTGACATAAGCCAATTAAATGTGTAATAAAAGAAAATGGTGTTTTCATTTAAGTGATATATGAAGTAACGAATGAATATGAAAAGGAAATCAAATGGGACCAATTAATACTAAGTGATATATAACATGACATTAATTGAACATGTTGCATACTAGGAAACATGAAGGCATTATAAAATAGTAAAATTTAAGAAATGTGTCATTTAATTTATTTGCATAAAATTTTTGTGTGCGTTGACTTATAAATTTGACCTTTTAATAAACTTTGTTTTTTATAAAAAGTAAATATTTTTACTTAATTAATTCTTTTAAGCAACCATAATGTAGCAACATAATACTTATTTAGTTGCACTACTTATTTAAATAGTATTAATTATGATAGGTTGCAACTAGGATTGGCGTTACTTGCGAGTAATATTCCTGTGATTGATATTTGTTGCATCTACTTGACTATCACTTAAGGTGAGTTTATAGCCCTACTTTTTACAGCTTTTATACATTTTTTGGGTAAGAACATTGCTCTGTTTTACAATTAAACACAAGTACTAAAACTTACGTTTACTGACTGGTCTAAGTAGCTATAACCCTTTGATTGCTCTTTTTGCCCTTAATCGTGAACCGTTAATTACTTACACGGATGACCGGTCAGTGAGCACGAATCTCATGGATAGATCTATTGAGCTTGACACCTCCGTCGGGTTTAATCGAATACTGTATTATTCAGACGCATTTTCATTTGGTACTTACGGATGTTGTGGGTTAGACATCTGCTGGGCACTTATATATACTTTCTGATTGTTACGCTTTGGTGTCACGAGCTTAGACAATAGTAAACGCCTTTTGTATGACATGTTATTTGTTATATTGTCATACGCTACTAAAAATATTATGGTTCAATGATTCTATCAAATTAAACCTATAAACTCACCAACTTTATGTTGACACTCTAGCAATGTTTTCATCAGGTGCTTAAATTACATGGATTGCTTGGAGTCGCATGCATTTGAAGCTTTCAATAATACTTAGATCATTTGAATACTTTTCAAACATTTACATTTCTATTATGAACTATGTTGTACTGTTAACACTTTGTTGTTGACTTTATTCAAATGATTAATTTTCAAACGACTCATATAGAGATCGTTCTTTATATTCTGAGTGTATGATGGTATGAAGTCACATGCCCTGATTACTTTTCCGCTACAATATATTTGTTGGAGTGACAGATTGGTATCAAAGCCTCGGTTATGGAGAACTAGGTTGCATTAGTAATTCTAGACTATAACTGTTGCGCAACTACATTATCATAACATCATACATTACTTGACATTACTTGAAATATGTGCTTACATGCTATAGCTTATTTATTTACATACATATACACTACATACATACTCATACGTAATTTCTTAATTTATTTCAGTTATCATGCCGCCAAAGAAGACCACTATGACCGATGCTGCCATTCGGGCTTTGATTGCTCAAGGTGTAGCCGACGCCATGGCCGCCCAAGAAGCAAACCGTAGTAATACTAACGGGGAAGGAAGCCAAGGCTCCGGAAACCGTGGTAGGGGAAATGAACGCCTTACTCGAGAGTGCACTTACAAGGAGTTCTTGAACTGCCATCCTCTCACGTTTAAGGGTACTAGGGAGTCACTGAGTTGACTTAATAGATTGAGCGAATGGAGTCAGTTTTACACATCAGTAACTATACTGCTGAGTGCCAAGTGAAGTATGATACTAGCACCTTACTTGGAACCGCTTTGACATGGTGGAACGTCCATGTTAAGACTATTGGGCACGATGCTGCTTATGCTATGACATGGAAGAACTTAGTGAAGATGATGACCACTAAGGACTGTCCACGGGGTGAAATTAAGAAAGTGGAGATTAAATTATGGGGTCTGAAAGTCAAGGGTACTAATATTGGGAGCTATAATCAGTGCTTCTAAGAGTTAGCTTTGTTGTGCGGGAGAATGTTTCCCGAAGAATCTGATGAGGTAGAGAAGTACATTGATGGATTACCCGATATGATCCAAGGCAATGTCATGTCCTCTAGGCCAAAGACCATGCAAGATGCCATAGAGTTTGCTATTGTGTTGATTGACTAAAAGGTCCGTACCTTTGCTGAAAGTCAAGCTGAGAACAAAAGGAAGTTGGATGACAATCCTGGGCAGAACCAGAATCAGCAACAGCCTTTCAAAAGGCAAAATGAGGGTAGAGCTTATACTGTTGGGCGAAGTAACACTGGAGGGTATACTGTGAATTTGCCCCATTGTGGCAAGTGTAACCGTCATCACAATGATGGTTGCTCAAATGCTTGCAACAATGTGGGAAGTTGGGCCATATGGCCAAGGATTGTAAGGTGGTTGGATTTGTCCCTACATGCTTTAGTTGTGGTGAGAAGGGGCACTTCAAGAATGAGTGTCGTAAGAATGAGAACCAAGGCCAAGGAAATCAAAGCCGAGGCAATCAGAACCAGTATCGCGGGAACGAAAACCGCGGGAATCATGGTAACGAAAGTGGGGAAAACAATGGGGAAGCTAACATGAATGGGAACTCAAATCAGGAAAACTGCAATGGAGGAAACAATGAAAACCAGAATAGGGAGGAGAACTGTGCTCGAGTTTAGGCCCTAGGAAGGAATGATGCTATGCAGGACAACAACGTTGTCACGGGTACATTTTCTCATAAACAACACTTATGCTTCTATGTTAATTGATTTGGGTGCGGATAGGATTTTTGTGTCTACAACCTTTAGTAAACACTTGAATGTTACCCCTATCGCCTTATACTCTAATTACAGGGTTGAATTAGCCGATGGGAAGTATATACCGACTGGTACTATTTTACGAGGGTGTACCCTAAACTTACTAATCCACCGACTACATCAATGAACTAAGTTTAGGGACTAAAATTCTCTAACCATGGGAGACTGTGACAATCCGTCAATTTCCCTAATGTGTTTCGCCCTCGTTATAATTTAATTTACGCTGTCAACTGAATGTTATCAGTTGAGACGCTATCTCACTATTATTAAATGTCGTTCGCATCAATTTTACGCACACTGTTTGATTTATTAGCATCATTTGGCTTAATATAAATTTTAAGTCGACCGTCATTGTGTATCAAGCGTTAACAAACCGGGTATCACCATAAATATTACGTACATTTTATACCCACACTTCAAATAAAATAAAATAAAAGCATATTATGTCTAAGCTACATAACAAAGAATTCAAACTAGAAAACATATGTTCAAATTATACGAGTCCCTGCCAAATTTCAACTTCCCTGGAATCCTTTAGACAAGAAAGTCACGTGAGTCATGTTCCCTCAATAATCCTTTTAGACTTTGGGTAATAAGGAAAACCCTCTACCAACTTATCCCATCTTCTTTCTCCCTTACAAGTCTACGGTTTTCACCTTTAACTTTCCTATTCATCCCACTCACCACATAAACAAATAAAAAATTACCATTCTTGGAATGTGTCGAAGTTAGCAACAAGCATTTGACGAGTCTTATTGCTGTGAAATGCATGCATGGATACATAGGAGGAGTACTTTAAATAAAGGCATTGCATCAACCTACATTCCATATTTTTTTCCATATATCAAGTTCATACTTCATACCTCATACACTTTGATCACTTATTTGAAACAACAACGACAAACCTAAAAGTCAAATATAAGCTCCATCATATATTCACAATACACATAAATCACAAACACCACATTTAATCTAACAACCAAAGACGATGCCGACGTAAACAAGCTATCTCGTCCGAGGGTTTTGTTCGAGCAAGGTTCGAGTTCTTTTCGGGTTAAGCTGATTTTAGGAGCTAAGGTTTTCGGGTTAAGCTAGGAGGTTATGGGTTGATAAGGTCTCTTGTTTGGGTTGTTCTTAGTACGTATAGCCTGGAAAGGGGGTATGTATCTCACGCCTCTACTTTGATATCTTTACTACTTGTTGCATATGCTTGCTAAACTTATTTTCCACACATTAAACTTGAAACTTTTAGGTTCTCGCATGTAAGGGTCACGGTTCAATTATGACCCGTGAGTATGTACTAATTTTGAATCGTGAACATGGGTTAAGTGTTGTAATAATGAAAATTTGTGAACAAATGTCCTTAACATTTGAAGTAGACACTAGCTCTCGAACGTACTAGAATGAAACGAGGGTCACGGGTTTATACTAACTTTCATCTAAAATCTTAAATCTGAGTTCGCATGTGTCGTAAAGGTCATATACCATCTGAAGATTTAAATTACCGAGTTTTTCTAAAACATATAAATTTTTCTCTTCGAAAATAAAGCTTGAAATCACGTAAAAATAGTTAGTTTTTGTAATGGGATTTGTAGCTTGTGTTGTTAGGATGAACATGCAACTTTTATTTTCGAAAATGGTTAACTAATGAACATGTAAATCGAGGTGTAAGTCGCGTTTTAAGCTTTTCTAAAATGGAGTTTGTTTCACTAATGTGTATTGCGGTTGGCGATGAAAGAGAAGAAGCAAAGAAAGAATGAATATTTTAATTAAAATATGTTTTGATAAGTCCTAGTAGTGTCAGTAGTACAAGTCAAAAGGAGGGTAATGTTCTATTGTTTGGACTATTGTCATTAATGAGGAAGAGTAGAATATAGAAATATAATGGGAGAAAATGGTACACTTAATATTAAATGAGTACTAGAAAGTTGTCATGTCCTTTCTTGGGTTTACGTCGGGATGTGTAATAAAAGAAAACGGTGTTTTCATTTAAGTGATATGTGAAGTCACGAATGAATATGAAAAGGAAATCAAATGGGACCAATTAATACTAAGTGATATATAACATGACATTAATTGAACATGTTGCATACTAGGAAACAAGAAGGCATTATAAAATAGAAAAATTTATGAAATGTGTCATTTAATTTATTTGCATAAAATTTTTGTGTGCGCTGACTTATAAGTTTGATCTTTTAATAAACTTTGGTTTTTTTATAAAAAGTAAATATTTTTACTTAATTAATTTTTTAAGCAAGCATAGTGTAGCAACATAATACTTATTTAGTTGCACTACTTATTTAAATAGCATTATTTATGCTAGGTTGCAACTAGGATTGGCGCTACTTGCGAGTACTATTCCTGTGATTGATATTTGTTTCATCTACTTGACTATCACTTAAGGTGAGTTTATAGCCCCACTTTTTACAGCTTTTATGCATTTTTGGGGTAAGAACATTGCTATGTTTTACAATTGAACACAAGTACTAAAACATACGTTTACGGACTGGTCTAAATAGCTATAACCCTTTGTTTGCTCTTTTTGCCCTTAATCGTGAACCGTTAATTACTGACACGGATGACAGGTCAGTGAGCACGAATGTCGTGGATAGATCTATTTAGGTTGACACCTCCGTCGGGTTTAATCGAATACTGTATTATTCAGACGCATTTTCATTTGGTACTTATGGATGTTGTGGGTTAGACATCTCTTGGGCACTTATATATACTTTATGATTGTTACGCTTCGGTTTCACGAGCTTAGACAGTAGTAAACGCCTTTTGTATGACATGTTATTTGTTATATTGTCACACACTACTAAAAATATTGTGGTTCAATGACTCTATAAAATTAAACCTATAAACTCACCAACTTTATGTTGACACTATAGCAATGTTTTTCTCAGGTGCTTAACTTACATGGATTTCTTGGAGTCGCACGCATTTAAAACTTTCAATAATACTTAGATCATTTGAATACTTTTCAAATATTTATATTTCTATTATGAACTATGTTTTACTGTTAAAACTTTGTTGTTGACTTTATTCAAATGATCAATTTTCAAACGACTCATATAGAGGTCGTTCTTTATATTCTAAGTGTATGATGCTATGAAGTCACATGCCCCAATTACTTTTCCGCTGCAATATATTTGGGGGTGTGACAGATTGGTATCAGAGCCTCGGTTATAGAGAACTAGGTTGCATTAGTAATTCTAGACTCTAACTGTTACTCAACTGCATTATCATAACATCATACATTACTTGACATTACTTGAACTATGTGCTTACATACTATAGCTTATTTATTTACATACATATACACTACATACATACTCATACGTAATTTCTTAAGATATTTCAGTTATCATGCCGCCAAAGAAGACCACTATGATCGACACTGCCATTCGGGCTTTGATTGCTCATGGTGTAGCCGACGCCATGGCCGCCCAAGAAGCAAACCGTAGTAATACTAACGGGGAAGGAAGCCAAGGCTCCGGAAACCGTGGTAGGGGAAATGAGCGCCTTACTCGAGAGTGCACTTACAAGGAGTTCTTGAACTGCCATCCTCTCACGTTTAAGGGTACTGAGGGAGTCACAGAGTTGACTCAATGGATTGAGCGAATGGAGTCAGTTTTCCACATCAGTAATTGTACTGCTGAGTGCCAAGTGAAGTATGCTACTTGCACCTTACTTGGAACCGCTTGGACATGGTGGAACGCCCATGTTAAGACTGTTGGGCACGATGCTGCTTATGCTATGACATGGAAGAACTTAGTGAAGATGATGACCACTAAGTACTGTCCAAGGGGTGAAATTAAGAAAGTGGAGATTGAATTATGGGGTCTGAAAGTCAAGGGTACTGATATTGGGAGCTATAATCAGCGCTTCCAAGAGTTAGCTTTGTTGTGCGGGAGAATGTTTCCCAAAGAATCTGATGAGGTAGAGAAGTACATTGATGGATTACCCGATATGGTCCAAGGCAATGTCATGTCCTCTAAGCCAAAGACCATGCAAGATGCCATAGAGTTTGCTACTGTGTTGATGGACCAAAAGGTTCGTACCTTTGCTGAAAGCCAAGCTGAGAACAAAAGGAAGTTGGATGACAACCCTGGGCAGAACCTGAATCAGCAACAGCCTTTCAAAAGGAAAAATGAGGGTAGAGCTTATACTGTTGGGCGAACTAACACTGGAGGGTATGCTGGGAATTTTACCCATTGTGGCAAGTGTAACTGTCATCACAATGGTGGTTGCTCAAATGCTTGCAACAAATGTGGGAAGTTGGCCCATATGGCCAAGGATTGTAAGGTGGTTGGATTTGTCCCTACATGCTTTAGTTGTGGTGAGAAGGGGTACTTCAAGAATGAGTGTCGTAAGAATGAGAACCAAGGCCAAGAAAATCAAAGCCGAGGCAATCAGAACAGTACCACGGGAACCAAAACCGCGGAATCAGGGTAACAAAAGTGGGGAAAACAATGGGGAAGCTAACACGAATGGGAACTCAAATCAGGAAAACTGGAATGGAGGAAACAATGAAAACCAGAATGGGGAGGAGAATTGTGCTTGAGTTTATGCCCTAGAAAGGGATGATGCTATGCAGGACAACAACATTGTCACGGGTACATTTTCTCATAAACAACACTTATGCTTCTGTGTTAATTGATTTGGGTGTAGATAGGTTTTTTGTGTGTACAACCTTTAGTAAACACTTGAATGTTACCCCTATCGCCTTATACTCTAATTACAAAGTTGGATTAGCCGATGGGAAGTATATATCGACTGGTACTATTTTACGAGGGTGAACCCTAAACTTACTAATCCATCGACTACATCAATGAAATCATTTTAGGGACTAAAATTCTCTAACCATGGGAGACTGTGACAATCCGTCAATTTCCCTAATGTGTTTCGCTCTCGTTATAATTTAATTTACGCTGTCAACTGCATGTTATCAGTTGAGACGCTATCTCATTATTATTAAATGTCGTTCGCATCAATTTTACGCACACTGTTTGATTTATTAGCATGATTTGGCTTAATATAAATTTTAAGTCGACCGTCATTGTGTATCACACATTAACAAACGGGGTATCACCATAAATATTACGTACAATTTACATAACTTTACCCCCACTTCAAATAAAATAAAATAAAAGCATATTATGTCTAAGCTACACAACAAAGAATTCAAACTAGAAAACATATGTTCAAATTATACAAGTCCATGCCAAATTTCAACTTCCCTCGAATCCTATAGACAAGAAAGTCACGTGAGTCATGTTCCCTCAATAATCCTTTTAGACTTTGGGTAATAAGGAAAACCCTCTACCAACTTATCCCGTCTTCTTTCTCCCTTACCAAGTCTACAGTTTTCACCTTTAACTTTCCTATTCATCCCACTCACCACATAAACACATCAAAAATTACCATTTTTGGAATGTGTCGAAGTTAGCAAGCATTTGACGAGTGTTATTGCTGTGAAATGCATGCATGGATACATAGGAGGAGTACTTTAAATAAAGGCATTACATCAACCTACATTCCATATTTTTTTTCCATATATACCAAGTTCATACTTCATACCTCATACACTTTGATCACTTATTTAAAACAACAACGACAAACCTAAAAGTCAAATATAAGCTCCATCATATATTCACCATACACATAAATCACAAACACCACATTTAATCTAACCACCAAAGACGATGCCGACGTAAACAAGTTATCTCGTCCGAGGGTTTTGTTCGAGCAAGGTTCGAGTTCATTTTCGGGTTAAGCTGATTTTAGGAGCTAAGGCTTTCGGGTTAAGCTAATAAGTTACGGGTTGATAAGGTCTCTTGTTTGGGTTGTTCTTAGTACGTATATCTTGGGAAGAGGGTATGTATCTCACGCCTCTACTTTGATATATTTACTACTTGTTGTTGCATATGCTTGTTAAACTTATTTTCTACACATTAAACTTGAAACTTTTAGGTTCTCGCATGTAAGGGTCACTCTTCAATTATGACCCGTGAGTATGTACTAGTTTTGAATCGTGAACATGGGTTAAGAGTTGTAATTCTGATACCAAAACCACCTAAATCATTTTGTGAACAAAGGTCCTTAACATTTGAAGTAGACACTAGGTTTCGAACGTACTAGAATGAAACGAGGGACACGGGTTTATACTAACTTTCATCTAAAATCTTAAATCCGAGTTCGCATGTGTCGTAAAGGTCATATACCATCTGAATATTTAAATTACCGAGTTTTTCTAAAACATATAGTTTTTCTCTTCGAAAATAAAGCTTGAAATCACGTAAAAATAGGTAGTTTTTGTGATGGGATTTGTAGCTTGTGTCGTTAGGATGAACATGCAACTTTTATTTTCGAAAAACGGTTAAGTAATGAACATGTAAATCGAGGTGTAAGTCGCGTTTAAGCTTTGCTAAAATGGAGTTTGTTTTACTGATGTGTATTGCGGTTGACGAAAAAAGAGAAGAAGGAAAGAAAGAATGAAAATTTTAATAAAAATATGTTTTGATAAGTCCTAGTAGTCTCAGTAGTACAAGTCAAAAGGAGGGTAATAGTAAAACCCGCATGCTTTTACCATGAATAGTACCCTTAAGATCGTACATACATGATTAGAACTTTCCTTTTATAGCACGTTACGTTTCACGTATAAGAATTTTAAGTATTACGCATGTGTTAGAACACGATAAGTATTTATTACGTATGAACACACGATAATTATTCCAATAATAATTATAATCATGAACATGCGATCATGAAATCATGAACGTAATTTAATCACGAGCTAATATTAGTTACGTATATATATTTATCACGAACACGAATAATATATTAAGTCACGATCAATAATTAATTAGAACACATAAAACACGAACACGATAAAACACGAGAACACACTATAATATTTAGACTCGAGAAAAGTACGGGTTACCCCATGTGGGGCCCCTACCCGCGGCATACACAAGAAAGCATCGGCTTAGCCCATGCAAATTTAACTAATTAGGAAAAAGGGGTAAAACATGTTCATTATTTTCAAAATATTAAAAATAACAAATACCCAAATTCTTCCTTCTTGCTCCTTCTTGGCCGCCCGGTTTGATCACCAAAAAGGGGTGTTCGGGTTGATTTTGATCTTGGATATTTTGCAAGGATTCGTGTGTGTTCATCCTTAATTGTTTCACGTATTCGGTATAACTTTTTAACCTTTTCTTTTATGTTTTGATTTAATGAATCACATAAAATCATGGTGTTTTTAATTAAACAAATTAAAAACAATTATTTTAAACATGTTAATGATCATGGGGTAAATAAAACAAGGGTTTTATGGTTGTTTGTGGTCTAGCCTACGCCTAACCGAGCCCCATAGGGGTCTCGGCTTGGCTTATTACCCACAACCGAGACCATATGGTCTCGGTATGGTGATGGTGGTCCCACGGCAGCAGCAAAACCAAGGGGAAACCCGACGTGGTTCGGGTTATGGTGTTAGTTACAGGTCCGGTTCATGGTTTTTAGTCACGGGTCCGGTTCTTAAATCATTTTTTCAAGGTTTATGATTTTTATGTTTTAGACTTAAATTAAATTAATAAAAACATGACATGATTAATTTAATGTACATGAGTTAGGTTATTAATTTAATTATTAGTTCATGAATTTTAACCTAAGTATTTATATTTGATTAGACTTTATAATTAATTAATTATTAAAACCATGACTATAATTAATTAATTAATATGACTTAGGTTATACTATTAATAGTTAATAATACATGTTTTAACCTAAGTATTTTACCTTTATTTAACTAAAATCATGATATATTTAATTAAATACTTTTAACCTATAATTTATTTAATTTACATGTAATAATTAATAAACTATACTTACATGACTTAGAATAATAATCAGAAAACACTTAAGCTTATATAATTAGCTTATTTAACCAGCTTATATCTATTTATGAAAACTTTCTATTTTTAGAAACTTATTTAATTAAGGCAGCTAATCTATTTATGGAAACTTTCTATTTTTAGAAACTTATCTATTTTATGCAGTAATTCTATTTTTGGAAACTTTTTATTTTTGGAAACTTTCTATTTTAGGAAACCTGCTATTTTTAGAAAGTTACTTATTATTACACAACAAGTATAATAATACATGAAATACAAGTAATACTTAATCAGAATAGACATAATATAAGATAAACACAGTATAAAACTTAAAACAGTAAAACATGACATGAACGTATAAAACAAGCTAAGACATGATATAAAACCAGTTACGTATTTAGTAATCAGATACTTATACACGTATGTATTTATGTAGCATTAGTGATACCGAAGTAGGACTCTCTTCCGTTCGTCTTCTTCGTTCACTGGACATAAGGTACGGATTCCCGTCCTTTCAGTATGGACATTCTTTCCTTATTAGGATTCCCCGTATGCAGCCAACTGTTTTCCCATAGTATAAGTTTATATGTTTGATTGCTTATGTTTAATTTAGAATACCTGAAGCCATATACATGCATGACCAGTTTCACCTAGTTATGGAGGTACCATAACCATAACACTAGAGGCACTGGTGTTATGACTTCCCCACGGTGGAGTGATTGCTCGTGGCGTCCCTTCAGCTTTTGGCCATATTATTATATTTATCATGTGGGGCGTATGGGTGCATCCTAGTTACATGTTTTCAGCAGATTACTCAGTGTGAATGTGGTGTGTGCCTTTTTTTTGGGTAAAGGGTTACCCCGGTAAATTTGTATTAATCACAGAAATTTGGAGTACAATAGAATGTGGCCGATGTACCACATTAACCTCAAGCATAGCTTGAATGTGGTGTGTGCCTTGCATCCTTCACAAGGAGCTGATCCCTCCTACCCAAAAACCAGTATATTAAATTAGAGGCAACCCTCTAATTTGCATGACGAGGTCACCCCTCCAAGTATTCATGCAACGTTGATTTTCATGACCTATATTAGCTAATGGTAAAATATGCTAAACAATATTTTTACAAGATAAACATAAGGCTTTTCAAGCTATATAACCAGATTTACTAAGACTTAACCGGATTATCCAGGACTTAGTTTCTTCCGCTGTTATATGCTTATATGCTTATATTATTCATGCTTTATTGCACATCCGTGCACTGAGCGTATTGCTCAGCCGTTTTCCTTTTCATGTTCCCAAAACGGCAGGTACTCAGGGACGCTCGTAGACTTTAAGCGTACGTGCATATGGTCTAGAAGCTTTCTAGTCTTTCTTTACTTTATGCATTATCTATACTTGATACTCTTTCCATGGACATTATTTAGTCCTTTCATTTGCAGTACTTATGTTTGTGTGTGATGAGCTTTACTTTTTGACTACCGATGTTTGATTCCGGTATTTCCTTTTATGGTCATGTAATGTTTAGACATTTATCCTTGTATGCTTTGATGAAACGCCATAATTACGTGTGGCATTCCATTTATCAAAATGGGGTGTTACAGTTATGGTGTCAGAGCCAAGGCTTCAAAATGTAGGCTCTCAAAACATGACCTGTGATTAGTAGGTAGTCACTATGGTCTTCCTAGAACTGACAGTCGGTTTTCATACATTCATCATTTTCATGCATATATATATATATGTCATTGTCGCAGGTTTATGACTAAGTAATGGTTGGTACAGGACTGGCCCTATTTAGTCGCATGTGTTTTATCGAAACTTTTAAATTTGGGACCAACCAATAGGCGTCCCCTCGCCATGTCTTTTATTTTGGGTGAACTGACCATAGGCATTCACTCTCGAGCATACAAAAGTTTTCATAAAACTGCATCATGCATTCATGCATTCATGTACAAATTTTCTTGCATAAAATTTTTCTCTTGATTTATTGGTATAAATTTTTTTCAAGTATATATTTTATGTTTTGATCAGTTTAATCA
Source organism: Glebionis coronaria (assembly GCA_025667525.1). Lineage (NCBI taxonomy): Eukaryota > Viridiplantae > Streptophyta > Magnoliopsida > Asterales > Asteraceae > Glebionis > Glebionis coronaria. The sequence goes on from CM046880.1 coordinate 236,496,319, forward strand.
TGTGTTTTATGTTATACTGTCAGATGGTTCTCACACGCGAGCAGGAACAACTCAATGAAGCAATCCAAGCTACAATGCAAGCTTTGCTTCCTCAACTGAGGAATGACATCAGGGCTGAGGTTCAGGCTGCCAACAATCAGCAGCAAAACCAAGCACCTCCTCCTTCTCCTCCTCCAGTGACATTGGCAATATGGTTGGAGGGATTCAACAAGCTCCGTCCTCGAGCTTTCGAGAGAACATATAGCCCCAGTGAAGCTGAAAGCTGGTTGGCTCACATCGAGAAGATCTTCGATGCTATGGGTTGTGACCCCGTGTTCAAGGCGAGGTTGGCATGTTACCGGTTCGAAGGCGATGTGATAAATTGGTGGTTAGCACTGAAGAAGTCTGAGGGAGGTGATAATTGGGTGGCTGGTTTGACATGGGCTCAGTTCAGAGATAGAGTGATGGAGCAGTTCTTTCCTAAGGCTGAGCAATACAAGCTAAAGAGGGAGTACCATGGGATCCGACAGAGAGTTGGGGAGAATAGCAACGAGTTCATGCAACGCTTTCTCCACTTAGTTGGTTTCCTTGGTGCAGCGGCAGGTACACCGGAAGAGGAGGCACACCACTTTAGGTGGGCTCTTCGCACATCGGTTGCAAACAATCTGGTGCGTGCTATGTTCAACACAGTAGCACAAGTGGCCGATGCGGCACGTAAGCTGGAGATGTTGCATTAGGGAGATGAGTTCGGGGAAGCAGAGAAAACCGATAAGAGGCAGAAGACTGGGGACCGGTCTCAGCCGACTACTCAGCAGCAGCCTAATCAGCCCAAGGGAAAAGGTCAGACTAACGACCGTTCTGCTACGGATAGGCGTGGCGGTAATGATAATTACCGTAACAACGCTGGACACTCCAACGGCAGCAGGAACCATGGAAACTGTAGGGACAAGAACCAGAGAGGTTCACAGCCTAGCCGTCCAGCTATCACTGGTTCTCAGCCATCTAGAGCACCTGCTGGAGGATATACTTATCCTCTTTGCTCTACTTGCCACCGTAGGCACCCAAGGCCATGTCGTCGCGACACTGACGCATGCTTCAAGTGTGGTCTTCCTGGCCATCGCATGAAGGACTGTCGTAAGGGCGAGATGAAGGGCACATCAGGACATGCTGATACCAAGCCGCCTCCTACCACCGGACGTGTCTACACGACATCTCGAGATCAGGCCAACAAGTCTACAGGTACCATCACTGGAATCTTGTATATGTATGGTCAAGCTGCGTGTGTTCTATTTGATACGGGTGCTACTCACTCGGTCATTTCTACTGCTTATGCCAAGAACATTAGGATGCTCCCCATGCCACTAGATAATATACTGAGTATTTCCACGCCTTTGAGAGACTCTGTATGCATAACCTATGTGAACAAGAGTCTTCCAGTAGAGTTTGATGATAAGGTTCGTCCTGTTGACGCACTTCTGCTGGACATGAATGACTTTGACATGATTTTGGGCATGGATTGGCTATCCAAGCATCATCCTACCATAGACTGCCATTCATATCGAGTCATCTTCGGTGATGTTAATGTACCAGAGTACATTCACAACGGGTTCATACCCGGAAGGTCTGTACAAATCATATCTATCCTGCAAGCACATGCACTACTGTCACATGGCTGCGAGGGTTATCTAGCTACGGTTCATGACATGGATGCTGTATCCCCATCAATACAGAATCAGCCGATAGTGTCAGAATTCCAAGATGTATTTCCAGAAGAACTTTTGGGCATACCACCTGCACGAGAAGTAGAATTAAATATCGAGCTCATCCCAGGAGCTGAACCGATTTCCAAGGCTCCTTATCGCATGGCTCCCATAGAGTTAAAGGAGTTGAAGGATCAACTGCAAGAACTTCTAGAACGAGGTTTCATTCGATCGAGCGCATCTCCATGGGGCGCACCAGTCTTATTTGTTAAGAAGAAGGATGACAGTATGCGTCTTTGCATAGACTATCGCGAGCTCAACAAGTTTACGATCAGGAATAGGTATCCACTGCCACGTATAGACGATCTGTTTGACCAACTCCAAGGGGCCAAACACTTCTCCAAGATTGATCTTAGGTCAGGCTATCATCAACTACGGGTTAAGGAGCAGGACATCGCCAAGACTGCTTTTCGTACCCGCTATGGCCACTACGAATTTGTAGTCATGCCATTCGGCCTGACCAATGCTCCAGCAGTGTTTATGGATTTGATGAACAGAATCTTTCATGAATTTCTGGACAAATTCGTCATTGTCTTCATCGATGACATCCTGATTTTCTCAAAGTCCAAGGAGGAACACGAAGATCATCTTCGTACAGTACTCCAAATTCTTCGCCAGAAGCAGCTGTATGCTAAATTCTCCAAGTGTGAGTTCTGGTTAGACAAGGTGGCATTCTTAGGTCACATTATATCAGCAGAAGGAATCACTATGGATCCAACGAAGGTTGAGGCTATTACTAAGTGGTCGAGGCCGACATCAGCGACTTAAGTCCGCAGTTTATTAGGCTTAGTTGGCTATTACCATAGGTTCGTGGAGAACTTTTCCCGCCTAGCACTACCATTGACCAAACTGATGCGAAAAGGGGAGAAATTCGTCTGGACTGAAGAACGAGAGAAGAGCTTTGAAGACCTGAAGCAGAAGCTAGTATCTGCACCTATTCTTACTCTCCCATCTGGTACGGGTAGATATCAAATTTACAGTGATGCATCGGGGAAGGGACTTGGCTGTGTTCTCATGCAACATGGGAAAGTGATCGCGTACGCTTCATGGCAACTTAAGCCTTATGAAGAAAATTACCCCTACGCATGACTTAGAACTTGCTACAGTCGTGTTTGCATTGAAGATATGGAGGAACTACTTATATGGAGAATCATGTGACATTTTCACGGACCACAAGAGCTTGAAGTATATCTTCACTCAACGTGAATTGAACATGAGGCAAAGGAGATGGTTAGAGCTGTTGAAGGATTATGACATTAATCTGCAGTATCATCCCGGAAAGGCGAATGTAGTAGCAGATGCACTTAGCAGGAAGTCCGGAATGATCAACGACATTAAGATTGAGGAGGAAATCATAAGAGACTTAGAGTGACTAGATATAGAGATCATGGTATGTGGACAACATGGTTACTGGGCTAATCTTAGAGTAGAACCTGAGTTACTCTCTAAGATCAAGGAAGCTCAGAAAGATGATGGAGAAATCTAGGTGATAGTTCAGAATTTGGAGAAGCAGACGGAATTCAGAGTAGATGCAGATGGTATCGTATGGTAGGGCACGAGACTTTGTGTTCCTGATGATCAAGAACTCCGGGAAGCATTGTTAGCTGAAGCTCATAGCTCCCCATTCTCTATACATCCTGGTTCGACTAAGATGTACCATGACATCAAGCAGTACTTTTGGTGGAGTGGTATGAAACAGGATGTTGCCACTTACGTCTCCAAATGTCTTACCTGCCAACAGGTTAAGATTGAGCATCAGCGATCTGGCGGTCTCCTTCAACCGTTAGATATTTCAGAGTGGAAGTGGGACAAAATCACCATGGATTTTGTTACTGGTCTTCCACCAACAAAGAGGAAGCACGATGCAATTTGGGTTATCGTAGATCGACTTACCAAATCAGCTCATTTCTTACCGATCCGCAAGGAAGATTCGGTCAGTAAACTCGCCGATACGTATAGAAGAGGGATCATGAGACTCCATGGTGCTCCATCAAGCATCGTCTCAGACAGAGATCCTCGTTTCACTTTGCGATTTTGGAAGAGTCCGCAGAAAGCTTGGGGTACACAACTTAATCTTAGCACGGCTTTTCATCCTCAAACAGACGGGCAGTCGGAGCGAACGATTCAGACATTGGAGGACATGTTGAGGTCATGTGCGTTGGAATGGTCGGGTGGTTGGGACGATTATATCTGTTTGGTGGAGTTTGCATACAACAACAGTTGGCACGTAAGTATCATGTGTGCTCCTTTCGAGATGTTGTATGTAAGAAAGTGTCGCGCCCCAATCTGCTGGGATCAGGTTGGTTAGCGAACACTTGAAGGACCATAGATCATAGAGATGACTAATGAGAGGGTCGCAGTAGCTAGGCAGAAACTTCAAGAAGCACGGTCACGTCAGGAGAGTTACGCCGACAAGCATCATAGGGACATACATTTTAACGTAGGAGATCACGTCTTTCTTAAGGTTTCGCCGGCACGTGGTGTTAGACGCTTCGGGGTTAAAGGGAAGCTCAGTCCTCGATTCATCAGACCGTTTGATATCATTGAACGAGTCGGTGAAGTATCTTACCGTTTAGCGTTACCTCCGCAGCTTTCACATGTACACAATGTGTTTCATGTGTCCTTACTCAGAGGGAACCAGTATCATCCCCTTCACATGGTTCAGTATCCACTGGAACAGATACGTGAAGATCTCACTTTCATAGAAGAACCCGAACGAGTTCTTGACAGACAAGAACGAGTCATGAGAAGGAAGACGATTCCATTCGTCAAAATCCTTTGGAGGGATCATACCGAACGGGAAGCCACTTGGGAAACAGAGGAGTCTAACCGGGCTTCTTACGCTCATTTCATATTTTGAATTCGGGTATGTTCTTCTTTTCTAGTTTACTTTATCTGTAATTCGGGGGCGAATTATTCTTTTTAGGGGGGAAGAGTTGTAAAACCCCCATGCTTTTACCATGAATAGTACCCTTAAGATCGTACGTACATGATTAGAACATTCCTTTTATAGCACGTTACATTTCACGTATATTAATTTTAAGTATTACGTACGTGTTAGAACACGATAAGTATTTATTACGTATGAACACACGATAATTATTCCAATAATAATTATAATCACGAACATGCGATCATGAAATCATGAACGTAATTTAATCAAGAGCTAATATTAGTTACGTATATATATTTATCACGAATACGAATAATATATTAAGTCACGATCAATAATTAATTAGAACACGTAAAACACGAACACGATAAAACACGAGAACACACTATAATATTTAGAATCGAGAAAAGTACGGGTTACCCCATGTGGGGCCCCTACCCGCGGCATACACAAGAAAGCATGGGCTTAGCCCATGCAAATTTAACTAATTAGGAAAAAGGGGTAAATCATGTTCATTATTTAAAAAATATTGAAAATAACCTTCCTTCTTGCTACTTCTTGGCCGCCGGGTTTGATCACCAAAAAGGGGTGTTCGGGTTGATTTTGATCTTGGATATTTTGCAAGGATTCGTGTGTGTTCATCCTCAGTTGTTTCACGTATTCGGTATAACTTTTTAACCTTTTCTTTTATGTTTTGATTTAATGAATCACATAAAATCATGGTGTTTTTAATTAAACTAATTAAAAACAATTATTTTAAACATGGATCATGGGGTAAATCAAACAAGGGTTAGGGTTGTTTGTGGTCTAGCCGACGCCTAACCGAGCCCCATAGGGGTCTTGGCTTGGCTTATTACCCACCACCGAGACCATATGGTCTCGGTATGGTGATGGTGGTCCCACGGCAGCAGTAAAACCAAGGGGAAACCCGACGTGGTTCGGGTAATGGTGTTAGTTACGGGTCTGGTTCATGGTTTTTAGTCACGGGTCCGGTTCTTAAATCATATTTTCAAGGTTTATGATTTTTATGTTTTAGACTTAAATTAAATTAGTAAAAACATGACATGATTAATTTAATGTACATGACTTAGGTTATAAATTTAATTATTAGTTCAGGAATTTTAACCTAAGTATTTATATTTAATTAGACTTTATAATTAATTAATTATTAAAAACCATGAATATAATTAATTAATTAACATGACTTAGGTTATATTATTAATAGTTAATAATACATGTTTTAACCTAAGTATTTTACCTTTATTTAATTAAAATCATGATATATTTAATTAAATACTTTTAACTTATAGTTTATTTAATTTACATGTAATAATTAATAAACTATACTTTTTAACTACATGACTTAGAATAATAATCAGAAAACACTTAAGCTTATATAATTAGCTTATTTAACCAGCTTATATCTATTTATGGAAACTTTCTATTTTTAGAAATTTATTTAATTAAGGCAGCTAATCTATCTATGGAAACTTACTATTTTTAGAAACTTATCTATTTTAAACAATAATTCTATTTTTGGAAACTTTCTATTTTTGGAAACTTTCTATTTTTGGAAACTTTCTATTTTTAGAAACTTTCTATTTTTGGTAACTTTCTCTTTTTGGAAACTTTCTATTTTAGGAAACCTGCTATTTTTAGAAAGTTACTTATTATTACACAAAAAGTATAATTGAAATACAAGTAATACTTAATCAGAATAGACAGAATATATAAGATAAACACAGTATAAAGCTTAAAACAGTAAAACATGACATGAACGTATAAAACAAGCTAAGACATGATATAAAACCAGTTACGTATTTAGTAATCAGATACTTATACACGTATGTATTTATGTAGCATTAGTGATACCGAAGTAGGACTCTCTTCCGTTCGTCTTCTTCGTTCACTGGACATAAGGTACGGATTCCCGTCCTTTCAGTATGGACATTCTTTCCTTATTAGGATTCTCCGTATGCAGCCAACTGTTTTCCCATAGTATAAGTTTATATGTTTGGTTGCTTATGTTTAATTTAGAATACCTGAAGCCATATACATGCATGACAAGAGGGATAAAGCTAAATGAAGGCAAGAATAAATCTTTGATTTTATTTTTGTTCTATTTTTAGGTGTGTAAATGTATATGGCATGTCATATACATCGCTGTAGGCGTTTATCAAGCATTTAGCTTGAGGTTAATGTGGTATTTCAGCCACATTCCATCTGTTCTTCAATGTTTTTTGGTGTAATATATTTTACCGGGGATAGTCCCTTTTACCCAAAAAAATACATGCATGACCAGTTTCACCTAGTTATGGAGGTACCATAACCATAACACTAGAGGCACTGGTGTTATGACTTCCCCACGGCAGAGTGATTGCTCGTGGCGTCCCTTCAGCTTTTGGCCATATTATTATATTTATCATGTGGGGCGTATGGGTGCATCCTAGTTACATGTTTTCAGTAGATTACTCAGTGTGAATGTGGTGTGTGCCTTGCATCCTTCACAAAGAGCTGATCCCTCCTACCCAAAAACCAGTATATTAAATTAGAGGCAGCCCCTCTAATTTGCATGACGAGGTCACCCCTCCAAGTATTCATGCAACGTTGATTTTCATGACCTATATTGGCTAATGGTAAAATATGCTAAACAGTTTTTTTACAAGATAAACATAAGGCTTTTCAAACTATAAAACCAGTTTTACTAAGACTTAACCGGGTTATCCAGGACTTAGTTTCTTCCGCTGTTATATGCTTATATGCTTATATTATTCATGCTTTATTGTACATCCGTGTACTGAGTGTATTGCTCAGCCGTTTTCCTTTTCATGTTCCCAAAATGGCAGGTACTCAGGGACGCTCGTAGACTTTAAGCGTACGTGCATATGGACTGGAAGCTTTCTAGCCTTTCTTTACTTTATGCATTATCTATACTTGATACTCTTTCCATGGACATTGTTTAGTCCTTTCATTTGTAGTACTTATGTTTGTGTGTGATGAGCTTTACTTTTGGACTACCGATGTTTGATTCTGGTATTTCCTTTTATGGTCATGTAATGTTTTAGACATTTATCCTTGTATGCTTTGATGACACGCCATAATTACGCGTGACATTCCATTTATCAAAATGGGGTGTTACAGTAATGTTCTATTGTTTGGACTATTATCATTAATGAGGAAGAGTAGAATAAACAAATATAATGGGAGAAAATGGTACACTTATAAATGAATAGAAATGGTAAATTTTCATTTAATGTTAAAATATGAATGTTGCTTATTGTTGTTGTTGTAAGTGACATAAGCCAATTAAATGTGTAATAAAAGAAAACGGTGTTTTCATTTAAGTGATATGTGAAGTAACGAATGAATATGAAAAGGAAATCAAATTGGACCAATTAATACTAAGTGGTATATAACATGACATTAATTGAACATGTTGCATACTAGGAAACAAGAATGCATTATAAAATAGTAAAATTTATGAAATGTGTCATTTAATTTATTTGCATAAAAATTTTGTGTGCGTTGACCTATAAATTTGATCGTTTAATAAACTTTGTTTTTTTTATAAAAAGTAAATATTTTTACTTAATTATTTTTTTAAGCAAGCATAGTGTAGCAACATAATACTTATTTAGTTGAACTACTTATTTAAATAGCATTATTTATGCTAGGTGCAACTAGGATTGGCGTTACTTGCGAGTACTATTCCTGTGATTGATATTTGTTGCATCTACTTGACTGTCACTTAAGGTGAGTTTATAGCCCCACGTTTTACAGCTTTTATGCATTTTTGGGGTGACAACATTGCTATGTTTTACAATTGAACACAAGTACTAAAACTAACGTTTACGGACTGGTCTAAATGGCTATACCCTTTGATTGCTCTTTTTGCCCTTCATCGTGAACCTTTAATTACTGACACGGATGACCGGTCAGTGAGCAAGAATGTCGTGGATAGATCTATTTAGGTTGACACCTCCGTCGGGTTTAATCGAATACTGTATTATTCAGACGCATTTTCATTTGGTACTTACGGATGTTGTGGGTTAGACATCTGTTGGGCACTTATATATACTTTCTGATTGTTACGCTTCGGTTTCACGAGCTTAGACAGTAGTAAACGCCTTTTGTATGACATGTTATTTGTTATATTGTCATACACTACTAAAAATCTTGTGGTTCAATGACTCTATCAAATTAAACCTATGAACTCACCAACTTTATGTTGACACTCTAGCAATGTTTTTCTCAGGTGCTTAACTTACATGGATTGCTTGGAGTCGCATGCATTTGAAGCTTTCAATAATACTTAGATCATTTGAATACTTTTCAAACATTTACATTTCTATTATGAACTATGTTGTACTGTTAAAACTTTGTTGTTGACTTTATTCAAATGATCAATTTTCAAACGACTCATATGGAGGTCGTTCTTTATATTCTAAGTATATGATGCTATGAAGTCACATACCCCAATTACTTTTCCGCTACAATATATTTGGGGGTGTGACACCTAGTAGCTTAAAGATTCGAGGAAACCAAGGTTTCCACAGTTGGTATCAGAGCCTCGTGGCTCGTGATGCTAGGACCAACAAGGTGTGCGTGTTTTGAGAAGAAAAGAAAAATCCGTCTAGGGTTTTTCTAGGCGATTTTGTGTGCGCAACAGTATTCAGGAAGGCATAAGTTTTTATTGAACCGTTAGATCGTCATGAAATTTGTGTGTGTTCTACACACATATACCCAGATATCCACTGGAGGGATTATCAAGATCTATCCCCAAGAAATAGTTATTCAGTCTTAAAGTTGACAGCAGGAAATGGTTTTTCTGCAAACCCTAATTCTGAAAAGTTTTCTACTTGCTTTGGTGAATTAATCCTAGGATTTATAATGAACCCTTGTGGAGATACATACTACACGTGATTATTCTGATCACGTTTTGAATTATGGTCGTGACCGCAGTTCGTGTTGTTTTAGGGTTTTCTAAAAACCCTACATCTGTGGTAACTTAGTTATAGCAGCAGGAAAAGATCTTCATACGGCAGTCAGAATGAATATTATTTAGGGTTTGTTTCAACAAACATTAAATATGTTAATGATGGTTCGATGCATAATGACATATGATGATTCTTTCTGTTTGACGCATTATAAACCAAGCGTGATTCAGTCCTGTGAAGATATGGCAATGATCATTCATAAGATGTCATAGGTAGTAATCTATGATGTGATTTTTGATATCACGTGCTTCAGAGTTGGAAAAAGTGAAGAGCTGGGATGGCAACGTTTGAAGAAGATCACGCACATATACACATATAATATCTATCTCTGAAATAATTAAACATTTTATTCTCTCTGATTTTAAGGGCACAAAACATGGAAAGGATCTGATGATCACAGCCATGTAATATTCTGTGCGAAATTATGGAGTAAACAGGGGCGTATGATATGTTGACTTAAAGAAAAGTGGTTATTATCTTTAAAGATTTTCTTCAAAAACGTGAGGTGATGAATCCTATTTATAGGATATATTGCTGTTATAAACGTGGCTTGGATTTGGTTGTTCTATCAAGATATGGGACTGCATGTCTTCATCAGGACCAAATGAGTTATGCTACTAGCCGTTGTCGTGAAGAGAAAGAGTAAGTCGTTGAAGTTTGAGTTTGACGCTAACCGTAATAAGTTAAGCGCTGACACGTGTTGTCCGATTTATTAACTTTCAAATGCTGACAAGTGTTGTCCGATATAGGACAACATGCAGTGATGATATCTTGGATAAAGAAGGTTATTGGACGACAAAGGAATTACTGCTGTTTGGAAAATCGGTTAGGTTTTGGCACACAAAACGAAGTATTTACACACGAATGTACATGGAATCTCTATTTTATTCAGAATATCGTTTTGATATTAATGGCTTGAATATTTTTAGAAGAATTATATGATTAAGGGGAAGAATTCTTATGGTAAAATTGATGCTTGAAGTGGATTTTCGCGAGTTTGTGTTTTATCATATTGTTAAAGTTGTGGACATCAGCCATTGACTTTAACAATAACTTGTTTGTGCTTATATGGTTGGTGAGGAAGACTTGTCAAATCTAGCAAAATGCCTATTGCTATCACTTGAAGGAGTTACATTATCATGCTCAGTGTCTCACAAAGGATGAGGATTTTGACAAGAGATAGAGGTCTGCTTATACTTTAAATGTCTTCATATAAGTTCGATGTTATGTGAATAGTACAAGATATGGAACATAGGTTTGGGTTATTCTGTAACACCCCCAAATATTCACATTTTAAATCAGCAGAAAAGTCGTTGGTGTTACGGGATAGCACATTACTCAAATCATAAACAACGCTTAAAAATCGAGTTGTTTAATAATAAAGCATTTTCCATTCATGAATATCAAATTACATAGGTCCTCAGGTCATAGTAGGTCATACACATTTACAAAACTTGAATGGAAATTTTTATTTGAATGCGGGCCATAAATTCTTGTCGTCTTCCCGAGAATTACCTTCAAGTACCTGAGATAAAACATGTTAAAAGTCAGCGAAACACCGAGTGAATCTATAGAGTTTAATAAAAACCTTTAGTATATATATCACCGGTATATAATCATTACCGAAAATTATTTTGTACAATTCTTTGTCGTAGGACATAAAATAGGCCAAAGGCATTTTATACGAATCTTTGTCGTAAATCATAATATAGGCTTTTGCCTTCAAAACCATTATACGAACCATTGTCGTAAAAACATCATACAATACGTTTTGTAACGTTGTATAGAGTTTAATAAAAACCGTTATATGAAAATGGTTATGTAAAACCAAAACACGAACATAATATCAGTAATAAGACCCCGTATTGCTAGTAAGGCAATATATTATAATTCAATTCGTATATCAGTATTTTCATTATTGGATTATTATAAGCCGCATGACATTGTTACTTTTCTATAACATATATTGGGTAGCTAAACCGTAATTCCTTTGCCCATCTAAAACAGTGTGTCGTCATAATAACCACGCTTATATAAATCTTCTCATACATAAATTCGCTTACCAATCAATGTGGCACGACGAGGATCAACCGTCAAGGCGCGAACTAGGGTGATCTTCCCCAAATAGTATTATTATATGCATAAGCGTCTACCAAATCCTGGTAGTTCACAATTCATGCTAATGGAACTTTAGTGACATAACCTAACTAATAATAATCCATTTCATTTCATTCATTGGGTCATATAATCATTCGGGTCCATATCAATAAGCATACAATCGGGACAAATGGTGTTCTATTTTTATTAAAACTAGCATGTTATCTCCCTCGCGGGTTTATAAAACATTTCATAAAACATTTAAAAGAGTGCGAGGCTATGAACTCACATCGGTGTGGGAAGGCGGGTTATCGGCAATTAGGATGCATGGTACGTTCCTCGATCACGGGAAACCTAGACAAATGATACTCGGTCTTAGGCTATGCCCAATAACTTTATAAAGAGTTGTTATGTATATGTAATGATGTCATAAACATGATGATCAAGTGGGGTTTTAATCTTCTCATACAACATTATAGTAGTTATGTGTTAGTTAATTTTGACTAGTTATACTAGTTTTAGCCCATTTACATATTAAGGCCCAATAAGCCCATTAAGAGTTCAATGCATTATATTAGCCCATTTATACTTTTAATACCAGACCTATACTCATATGTTGGGCCCAAGTGGGTTAAGCCCATGAGTAAGTTCGTTAGTGTTAAGACAAACTAGTTGGGCTAATGGTGCAATAAGGCTACTTTGGCCCATTATGGTCCATAAGTTATAAAGCTCGGGTTTATCGGTTTTTACTTGTTAGATGAGTTTATAAATCAGTATATGTGTTATAAAAATGTTAAATTAGATGGCTCCGACCATCTAAGTTTTATTAGGTAAAAACGTCACCTTTTCGGTTTTAGCCGAAAAGACGTAAAAAATTTATATAGTTAGTAGTTTTAGAAAAACTAGTTGTGTATCAGTTTATAAAATGTAGTATTTGTGCACTATAGTTTATATACTTATTTTATATTAGTTATTATCATATATTAATTTTTATACACTTTTTATATATAATAATTTATTTCAAGTGGCACTTTATTATTATATACTTATATTAGAAATCTGAGTTCATATTTTCAGTCCACTATTTTGATCATATCTAGAGTTCTACAATGAATTGGAACCCCAAATTTTTGCTGTATATACTATATGATATGTGCTACAAATATTTTTTTATAGCTCCTGCACAGTCAGTCTCTAAGTATTTTTAATCATTCGTCCAAAACAGACTATCCATATTCATACCTTAATAGTATTTTGGCCATAACTTGCTCATTTTAATGATTCTATTGAGTGACCAATTCACCACTTGTGTAAAAATAAATTATCTATTTGTATATCTAATAATCCAAACCATTTAACCAAGTGATCATATTTATACTTGCTGTTTTATACAGCCTATGTCTCTAACCATGATTTTAACATTTTTACTTGTTGATTTTGGCCTTTTTAACCTAATCTATTAACAAAAAATACCCACACAATATATTGATCATAATTTATCATTATATACATATATATTTTTGAAGATAATACATGAGTACATTTATAAAATAACAAGGTGATAGAAAGAAATGATCTTGTACCAACCAATATGATGAAAGGTTATGGTTTTTGATGAACTAGACTTGGTTTTTGGTAACCAAATCTTATGAGATATCAAGACCACTTTGAGATCACCAAGGTTATGAAGACTCCATGACAAATCAGCCCTAAACCACCTTGAAAACTCCTTTTTAGTTGTTAAGATTACCTCTAATCTTCATTTATTCAAATGGGGATCAACATATGTAGATTATATTTATAGTTTGTGGCTAAATTTTTTGTGAATGGTGATGATGGATGGTGTATAAGGAACGGCAAGGAGAGAGCAAAGAGAGAGAGATTGAAAACTTTCTCTAGTTTGCATGTAAGTAAAAATGGTTTAATGGTTTTGGTTAGTTGGTTGAATGGTTTTGTAAAGCTAAGAGGACAAGTGTCCTCTTGGTTTACGAAATCTTGCCACCAAGGATGGTGTTTGTCCTTGTCTTGCCGCCCACGGTGGGGGTGAGACAAGTGTATACTTGTTTCATCCCCACTAATTTACGGGTACTCCTCAATTCTAGTTTCCTCTATTTACGTGCCCTCGGGTCGACTTACGAAAAACATTTTTACAAATTATGAATCTACGACACAAAACGATTCTAATAAAAATTTTCTCGTCAAAAACGGAGCACAAAAGCGTAAATACGTAAACCAAGGGTTTCCGGTTTATTCGCAAAAGACGGTAAACTATGCACGTAAATCCTAATTTCATCCCGTAAATTTGTGAGTTTATGAACCAACACAAACTAAAATTCCAAAATAATATTCGAGAATAAATTTATTATCTGAAATGTCGGACTGTTACAAAACAGAGTATGTAAATGTAAACACGTAACGTAGAGTTCTCCAGTTTAGACGTAGTCGATGCTACTTTAAGACGTAAACCCCAATTTATTCCCAAAGGTGAGTGAGTTCATAAATTAACAATAAACTAATGATTTTAAATAATACTTGAGAATCAAAATAACGACCTCAAATTGACGGATTGTCACAGAAGTTACCCCTACAGAGTATCTTTGTCCTCAAAGATCAATTTATCTTACTACTCGCTTCTTATAGAGTCAAAGACATGTGGGAATTTCCTCCACATTCGGTATTTTCTCTCAAGTGTAATTTATTACAATATGCGAGTTTCAACAACATAACAATGGGAATATGATCGTGCTTAAGTTGACTCACTTTCTCTCTCCATGGTGTCCACAGGTTTTTGAGGAAATGCAACTTTTTGCCGACCCAAACTTCATTAAGAAGTAATCATATTTTCACTTGATAGACATTTTATTAGGTTAAATATATGGAACATAGTTCATGCAGCCCTTGAAGTTCTTTGGTAGATCCAGCTTATATGCCTTTCGGTCCAAATCTTTACATTATCTCAATGGTCCCATACAACGGGGAATTATTTTCCCATGATCTTTCAGATCATCAGTTCACTTTTCCATGGTGAAAGTTTTTGGCATACTTCGCTACCCATCCTGTACTTCAAGATCTACGTCTCACAATGGGTGTATTTTGTAGTGTTAGGTTTGTCATCATAGGCAACCTTTAACCTAAAAGACATGTCCAATTCACAATGGGTGTATGTCGGGTATCTTCATCCCAACTCCCACCTCTACAGGTGCTCTTAAACTTTTCTTTATACAGATACTCGCAAGGTTCGATCTCGATCCTAATACGATAATTATCAATGATGATCTTTCCAAAAGGAAAACGATTATCCTGTTCATTACCAAAGGTCAATTATTCAAACATAAAACAAGACTTCTAGTGTTTGTATCGTTCTTTCACCTTGTCCCTTCGATTGGGGTGGTAAGAAGTACTCATATCAAGATTCATTCCCAATGAATTCTGAAGGAATCTCCAGAAATTTTATGCGAAGCGAGGATCTTGATAGAGATGATCGATACAGGCACACCATGCCTACACAACTCCTTTAAATACAAATGAGCCATCTTCTCTATTGAGAACTTATCATTAATTGGAATGATATGAGCGGATTTGGTCAGTCTGTAGACTATGACCCAAATTGAATCAAATCCAGATGATGACCTTGGAAGATTTGTGATAAAATCCATGGTGATTCTATCCCATGTCCAAATAGGAATTATAAGTTGTAGAAGCAATCCTGATGGATTTTGGTGTTCAGCCTTGACCTTCGCAAAAGTTAGACATTTGCCAACGTATGTTGCGATGTCTGCTTTCATATTTGGCCCTCAGTACAACTTCTTCAGATAAGATACATTTAATAAGAAATGGCAGGAATAGAATACTTAAACTTATGAGATTCCAACATGACTAAATATCGAAATCCTCCATATTTAGGCAACCACAAGCGACCTTTTAAACACTTAACGCCATCGGCTTTTTTTTTCTAGTGGTTCTCCTTAGCCACGAGACCCTTCATTATCTATATTATCCTTCTTACAAGTCTCGGCTTGTACATTTTTAATTTGCTCGGGCAATTTATTGTGTATGTTCAATACTAAGGAACACATCTTAATTGGTTCTCTATTCTTTCTACATAGTGCGTCAGTAACTACATTCACCTTTCTTGATGAAATAAATAACATGACCACAATCACTCAGAAATTCTTTCTTCATATTTTCTAAGTTTTAGTTTCGTCTCAACTATTATCTTTATTAGTTTTGCCCGGTCTGATGTTTAAAACGTCGACAAATATTACAAGTAGTTAAATAATAAATAATAAATTTTATGAAACGTAAACGAAAATTTTTTAAATTTCTCAGTTCGTCCAATTATAGAAAAATGTTCAAAATAAATTTGAATTCAGTTAACACGATTTTTGTTGATTTATAAAAAATAATTAATAAGATCCGTAAATGTTCGAAAAATCTTTGTTTATACTTTGTTCAAAATTTCCTTAGTTGAAGAGCAAAAACTGCCGCTCTAAATTCCAAGTCATGAGTTATATGGTATCCTCAATTCCTCTTAGGTTGTCTAGAAGTATACACAAACATTTACTCCTAAGGAAGTTTAGTTAAATGATCTAGGTATGAGGGAATAATTCCGTAATAATCTTTTGATAAAATATCTGTCAAAACATTTTTTTGCACTTTCTTTTTGGTATAACCCAAAGCCTTAATGGCTCCGATCTTTGAAGAGTCGACATAGATTTCACTACCCTTTATCACATGGTCAAATAATGTAAAGGATCAAATCTTTAAGTGACATGATAGATACTTAGGGTAGTCTACAAATGATTACTAACTCCTTCTTATTCTTAGAAACAAACAGATGGTCCTTAATGATCATAAGCATGAATTTATCAAATTACAGCCTACACACGTGATTCACCAAATTTATGGGTGCTACATGTGCATTGGTCAACCCAAACGACATCACATGAAACTCATAACGTTCATTACGAGTTCTGGATGTAGTGATTGGAATAGATAATCTTATTTGCGGACGCGAATTTGATGATAACCATGCCGTAGATCAAATTTTTTGAATATACGCTAGTTGTAAATGATCGAACAAATTTTCCATCTTGGGTAATGGATATAAATTTTGATAGTCAATTTACTTAGTTCAAGTAATCAATAAATATAAGGAATGATAACACCATAGCTCTTCATGATGACGAGCCCTTGGTAGAATAAAAGCTTTTCTCCGACAACTCCCTCAGTTGCACGGTAACTCTTTTGATTCAGATGGTGCTGACGTATAGTGCACATGCCACAAGTGTAGCACCGGGAATATAATCAATACCAAATTCAACTTTCTTTACTAGCGGAAGTCTAGGTAATTCATCAGCAAATACCTCAGAAAGTTTCAAATAACAGGAACATCTTTTAATACATTTACTTTAAGTTCTTTCTAGATCGTTAGATCTATGACTAGGTCACAATCATTCATGGTAAAATTTCAAGCCTAAATGCAGGATACGGTGACCCATCGGGAATTACTTAGATCACTTTTGATAATCAACATCTTATCTTTTAGGGGATTTCTACTCGGGTTCCCATCAATTAAGACAATGACATAATGTCATAACCAATCCATCCTAATGGCATTACCAACTTTCCAGTTTTATTACCGTCGATAAGATGAGAACTTCTCAAAAGGCTAAGAATAACTCGTAACCCTTCATAAATCAAGGATATCTAGAGACATAACTAACATTAAAAGAGTAAGGTCAACGCATGATTTACGCAAGAGAATTTCAAATCAGAGAAAGACAAAAACATTAACGGATATGGATATATTCCATGTTTTCAAAAAAAAATTATGCATCTGGAAGCACCTCGGATCGTTACCCATTTCATTCAAATGGAATCTAATCAAAAGAAATGATAGGAACGTTGATACACCCAGTCGGGCATCAACACTCGATAATTATAAAATTTTACAATTAATCTTATCATTAGAGAATTGAACAGGAAGGGGTTGTCAATTGTCAAATAAGACAATATCCACAGATGAGTAAATTCGATTCGGAAAAATAAATGGTACGGGCACATATGTAGGTGTCCCTAACAATATGTGCCTATTTTGCACTTCTTGCATATCTCATAGAAATTCAATCTTTCGCAGTTATAAAAAGAAATGTAATGTTTAGTAACAATTTCATGGTGACTACTAATCAGCCTTGCATGGTCCCTTCCAAATTGTACGTAGGAGCACAACTATATACAATTTTAGGATTAACGATGCAATACTCAGTTCGTCAAAACTTTGTCATCATGTTTAAAATATATATATTCATTCTTAATCATGAAATAAAAATCAAATGAATCTGCAGAGATGTTCTTCCTTATGGAAGCAATTTAATTTTCCAAGGTGTTTCATAAACAACTTGATTTCGATAACGATTATTTATAAGTCTCACTTTAAATAATCCATATGGTGATGAAGATTAAATTTTCTCAAGGGATATTGTTTTAACTTATAAAAACAATGAGTGATCTGCAAAAGAGTGATGAGAAGTTGTTCACCAAGAACTAACTACAATAGGATAGGAAATGAGCTTAACCAATCAATCTTGACCTCGATGGTACTCAAGAATACAAAGAGAAGAATCTACAACGCAACTCTATTCGAAATGAGTACTTGTTCAATTGTTGCATCACTAATGCGAACATTAGGAAGAAGCAAGAAAAGATAGATAACATCGATACATGTAGGATTTAGCAATCAAAGGTATTCTTTTTATTAATCACAAAAAATTCAAACATTGTACCATCACACAGTACGTGTCGCCATGTCATACAATTCCAAGGACTCATCCTACCAACTGATGTCTCAGTTAAGTTAGGGATTTTAAAAGATATTACAATGAATACTAATCTACATGAGTCATTAGGTGTTCCACCTGTCCCGGAAGATCCATCGGTCCCAATTCAGAAGAAGATTTCTTTAATTTATTTCTTGGACATTGAGCATCCTCGTAAGTGGACAATGGCCTAGGAACAACCCTTAACACGAACCAACAATAATTTAAAACTTTATAATTCAATCACAGGACTTAACGACTTCCTCTTAACAATATCGTATTCCATACGAGTTAAATTTGACTTTATTCAAGTTTCAATCAACTTATAATCAATGCGAAATCCTACCTCATTCTCCAATACTTTCAACCTTATTCTTAAACCTTGAAAGGGCAATAAAATCTCGATATGAACAACACTTACTTTCCAATCCTATAGCTCTTACAACAATAGTTATCAAATGAGTAACTAGTATGAAATGACTCACACATTCAATTAGACTTCTCGGAAAGGTACAAGTGGCATGAGGCTTTTGGGTAAAGGTTCTAATAACAGCCTCAAGTGCAACATTTACCTTTTCGATTTCAAATTTAAGAATTAGGTGACACCGAATCAGATGACACTTTTCTAGGTGGTAAGGTTTTGTCAAACTCCACTCTATAAGGAAAGATCATCATGACATCGATATCAGATTTAATCTCGCCATTTCTTCTTCAAGATCATAATCAACTAATATCAACATTTCTACGAATATCAACCATTTTGTTGGGATCATAAATATCCACAACTTGGTTTAGATCTATAATAGCTAGAATTCCTACGAAAATAGCTTCGATTGATTTGCTAGGGGAGTTAGGGTTTCTTGTGACAATCTACGTCGTATAAATATCTCGTATAAGTATTAGAATAATCATTAAACAATCATGTAATCAAATTACAACATATATATATATATATATATATATATATATATATATATATATATATATATATATATATATATATATATATATATATATATACTAGTGGCAAAACCCGTCCGATGGACGGGTATGACTTCTAATTGTCGTTTTACTTTTTGTTTATTTGGTAAATATTTTTTCAAGGATAGTAGAATTGTATATGAAATTATTTACGCTTATTAGAACTGCATTATGTTTCAAATTTAGCAATATCTCTAAATCGATTTTTTTGTGATTGGAAGAAGACGATTAAATAGTTATTTCAACAACATAAAAAACACAAACCATTTCATTTGATTAATAGTGTCCTAACATGTTGGATAAACCAAATTTATTTTATAATTTTGCTACAAGCAGATTAATTTTTTATAATAATTATTTAAGAATCTTACAAAAATGTTTATTTTTTTAGTCATCTAACTGATATGCGAATTTGTTTAATATAATACCTATCCAAAGACTTTGTTCTAACTTCTAAGCCATTACAATTTCATATTATTTTAGATCATCATAAATGACACCGGCTCCTATCAATGCGCAAACTCATGTCCACTACATGAAACAAACAAAAACATTAATTAGTTTGATTTCTTTCATTAGGCATATGACATACCGATTGGATTTTCCATAATTGAGCGTGTTGGCATGAATATGCACTCTCTTTCTAATAAATTAAGTCTGCAAATTTAGAAAATATGTAGAAAGAGCTTGGAAGGCTTAATATGTACAAAATCCTAGTTGGATAAATATATACATGACAAAATGTTACACAATAAAAATAAATAAAAATATGTTACACATGTGAATAAGTTTATTATATGATTCAATAATAAAATTCAAAGTTATACATGAAACCGTAAGTGGGCATAACCATAATAAAAAACTGCGATTTCTTTTTTTCTTCGGTACTGAGCTTGTCTCCAATCATCATCTAAAAACACTGAGTTGCCATCACACTGTAAGGTTGGTTCATCAAAAAGATGTCTAAGTGGGATGTCTAAAACAATTTCACCATGGCTGCAAATAAACCAAGTTACATTTCTGTTCCCAGGTGCTTGCTTTGTAGTGTAGACTGTAGATTTCATGGCAGGTCGTCAAAGAGCTTTAGTGCTAATACTTTTAAACCTACTTTAGCCCATGTATTCTTGTTTTTATCCGCTTTTCCAACATATCAATGAATCAACTTACTCAAACTATCATGTATAGGATGAGCATCATAAGGAATTAGAAAAAAGAATATACAATGCCGTCAGGTCGTTACCCAACCAGGTTACGGTCAGATTTTCAAAACCCCAATTTGTGTCCCTCAAATGATATAAATCATCACATCCCATTGTATGTTATGGGGTTATCAAAATGTTGCCATTTTGACGCGGCCTCTAAATGAGGCCAATAAATAAACAGCAAGTGACCCCATGACAGTCTCAAAGCTTCACTATTTTTAGAGGTTCAAGTTTCATGTTTTTTTTACGGTTGAAAAAAAAGAAAAGCAAAAAAACGAATCCGCGTCTAAACTCAAATCTTATTGCACTTGCCGGACGTGCCATTTTCCGAATTTAATTTTGCTAGTGTTACGCCAATTATCACAGCCTAATCTGAAAATATTATTAGCATTGGTACGTTATCGAATACCATAGGGGACTCATCTCCATTATGTACCGTAAAAATTAGGTCCTGGGATAGCCAGTAAACTACTTTGGGCAAAGGACCTTACATAATGCAAACTTCAGAATATAAGAAATTAAATTATGGTCATTACCTTCAAATAGCTGATAGCATATTCATGTAAAAATAAGAATTGAAACTGCAAGGTAATCTTGATAAAAGGACATGATATGTTCCACAAACCTTTTTCAACATACTGGATGTTAGGCATTAAGAAATATGGCCACCAGCTACCTATATCACTTCATTAATATATAGAAATGTACCTGTCACTATGTTCGTTGGTCTGCATAACCCAAGGTTCCTTAGCCCACGCGCTAACATGTGACTCCCCCTTTCAGAGCTAGACACCCAAAGTCTCCTAAGTTTTGCAATAAATTTATGCAATAACTGCATGATTATCAGTGAAAAGTCGAATAACATTCTCAATCTCTGCATTTTGAATAAACACACAAAAAACAAAAACTGATAAGTGTTCAATAAATTTCTCAATTTCTACATTTGAATCTGCTTCTTGAGCCCACTGATCTTTCGAGAAGCTTTAGACTCCTATAAGGACTTCTCCCTTACTGACTTAAGCTCGTGTATCAAATTGACATGACATAAACCAGAAAACCGTCCAACCAAAAATCAATTAGGAATGTAGAGTTGGATTGGCATGAAGGGGTGTAATCTTTCTTTTGAGAATTTGACTGCCACATATTGATATAAGAATAAACCACTACTCGCAGCTGATAGAAATTATAGTAGTTGTGCTTATGGTGTATTCAAATAAGCACTAAATCCTGGTAAAAAAGCAAATCCAAGCACCCCTTAAGCAGTATTGATTCCCTACTGGCAAAGAAAGAAACTTATAAGAAGTTACATTGATGATCAACCTCCAGCTTGTTTTCACAATTAAATCATCACTTCACACTACCCTCGAATCATTTTTGCCCATCAATTAACATTTTCCAAATCAGAACACAAACTATTTATTTCTGCATCTCCAAATTGTATATGTCATGATTGACAAACTCGTAACTAAATGGTAGAGATGAACATGGTTAATTTAACAGGTAAATTAGGTACATCACGTATGGGTGAAAAAGTATTTTTAAAACGGGACAACACGGGTAAATTCGGTAACGCAACTAAACAGGTAATTTTACTCTCCCATGATTACCATTGAAATCTTTATCATTAACTATTCCACAGCAACTTATAGAAAAGTCTGAAGAAAAGTTAAGGGGGCGTTTGGGATTATGTTTTAAAAGTGACATCCACTGGCTATAAATTAGTAACTAATGTTTATGTATAGTGTACTCTTGCTATGAAGCAGTACACTTGCAAAAATTAGTAGCACTTGTCATCAACGAAAGTGTTCATTTGTCAACTTTATGGGCAAGGGTATAAATTTTCATGTAACGAAATTAACTTTTTTTCATGGTTACATATGATCAAATTCTTCGCTGGCATCTTATAACGGAGTAATTTATTTGTATTTTGAGCAAGAATAACTTGATTAACATTAGGTGCGCTAGCGTAGATGCCATAGTTTTGTTTCAGTTTTATTCGCTTTCTTTATGAAAGATGGGTCTCAAAAATTAATGTGTTGGAAAGGTACTGTAAAATACATTCATTTTCCTATTATAAGTTTATAACTTGTAAATTGAAAAAGTACCTTGATAAGATGAAGAAAAAACATGCTCGGTCCTTGGGAGAAAGTTGAAGTAAACAGAAGGAGCATATGGATTTCTTAAAGGTCTACTTCTAAAAAATCTAACTTCAAGAGTCATGTTTGAATGATGCATAAATCTTACCTTAATAATAATCTGGCAGAAAATGTAAAACCTACTAAAAGAAAATTGCATGCCTTTTTACCACATGAAATATCGATTTTCTCCTCTCTCATTGCAATTGCATCAGGTGCAGGTGCTACCTTCCCGGCCTGAAAATTTATCCTGATACAATGATATCAGGTGGTCATAAATGCAGCCAAAATAAAAAGCCATATTGTAATACTATGAAAGACATAATCAAAATGACAATGTGTTGAATATAATCTTGTGCTAATTGTGTATATACCTATAGGATATTGGTGATTAACCGATTACCCATAGCAGACATACACTCTTCCTAATCTCTTGCAGCTGGAATATAAACCAAAAAGTATTAAACTTGATAGGAAGAGATTGTTAATTGGAATGCAATGTTTCTCGCTATGAATCCACGCAGCAAGCAACAACAACCAATATGAGTACATTCGTATATTTATTTCCATTAATAATGTCATTGAGTGTACTTGCTTCAAAATAAACCAATTCGGAGTTGGGGAGAGCGGGTTGTGAATGATTAGATCATCTAATTCGCGAAAATCTTCACCCAGAGCAAAACGGTGTTGCTCCTCCGCAGACGGTTCATTTGCAACCCTCTCGTCAAAACTATCACCGTTGATCGGATTAATCTGAGCCATTAGTAGAAAAATCACTGGTTCAGATGTGATAACACAGACTCGTTCTAAAACGTGTCAGCATTCTGCACGAAAAGCGCACCAATGTTTACATGATCATCGTTGGCCCATCATTTTTCTTCAACAAAATGAGCACCATACAACCCCACTTTTCTTGAAAAAATTGCACACATTGTAGTAATTTTACACATGATTGCATCTCCTCCTCGTCAAGTGTATACTCGTGCATCACCCAATGAGTGGGTTGACGACATGGTGCAGGCCTAGGTAATATATGAGAGTTTTCTTTGACCCAACTGTACGTGAGTTGCAAGTAATAATACGGTCTTTTACGATCGCCTTCCAGTAGCCATGCATAGTTTCCGTGTTTGCTCTTGCTCCGCTTGGATACCTTCTATCCCTTGGGAGAAAAAAGACCCATTTCCTGTCACCAGTCTTCCATTTTGATAAACCTATAAACCAAATTTTAAGAAGACATTGGTTAGAATTGATTCAAATTTTATAAAGAACGATATCCACAGCTAATGTTCAAGTACAACAGAAATATTTAATATCCAGCGAGTTCATGCACCACCAGAACTTGTCACGATACGCAGAGACAAGCAGAGCTATTAATAAAACTAAACCTGTTCAAAAAAATCGTGATACACACAGACATACAAATTATGTGACTAAGAGCACTCTAACACAATGTGGTTCAGGAACAGATATCTAACAAAAAGAGAGCATATAAAAAACACAGACAAACACACTCCTAACGTACATGGACTAATTATTTCTGTTTCGTAGTATTTGACAGACTGAACAATTTATGATAAATCAGAATGTGTAAACTGACCAGTTTATGCATTTACCAATTGTCCCAGCAAGTGCAAGGTGGGTAGTATTAGTAAAGGACTAAAGGTTAAATCTGTGACAATATACACAAGTTCTGTTGGCTTTGGTGTGAATGGGACCAAAGAGTGTTTCATTAGGACTCCTTTATAAATGGTGTCATAGCCACCCTTGCCAACTTAGCGCACATGTGATTTTTTTCAAAATGCCATAACAGAGTGTCCTACCTCTCTTCGACATGTGAGGGAGCTTCAATTCTGTAAAAGATATGTACCCCATAATATTTAAATCAAGTGTATTCACCTTGAGCTGCTACTTTAGCAATAAGAGGTGATTTAGCAGAATTTCATTTTTTTGCTAAATGTTGATCCTTCTCACCAAAAACACCAGTCACATCCTTACTAATCTAAGCAGTCACAGCAAAACCAAATATATTGTTGTCTAAAGTGAAACAGAAAGTGGACCTAGTCTGGTGGAACATACAGAAGTATCAACAGCTATATGTCACGATTATGAATGCAAGAATCATACCTACACTATCCTGCAATACAAAAATCAATTGTAAGCACCTTATAATTCAATATGGATATATACAACTTCTTAAGGAATAGCTGCTACATACCATGCCTATCAAGTACTCGACATCCATGGCAGATCCTAAGATGGCAGCAAACCGTTTCTAGCAGGTCGAATGGTTATAGTACGCTACAAAATAATGAATAAAATGGAACTTACAAATCCATGATCTAAAACATCGATTAGCTGGTAATCAATACGGTTTAGATGGGGAATTTATCTCATAGAAGGGATATTTTATCTGATACTACACAAGCTCACAGTGTAAGACTCACACATATCACCTACACAATTGGCGAATAAATTTAAGTGCTAGATGTACCATTTGTAATAATAAATGCATTTTTGCGGATGATTGAGTTGTCAAGTAACATGCAACTTACTTGTCATTAGCTTGAGAGATTGGTGTTGTATTGTGGCTCGTATCTTGTGCTTGATCAAGTAACCTCTTTTTAGGTGCGAGTTCTGATGAAGAACCGGCCTCCACTGTAGAATCTACAGATGCTTCCTAGTATATTTCTTCGACCATTGGATCCACAAACGAACTCGTGCATTTATAGAACACTTAAACACCTGATAAACCAAATGAACATTTCAAGTTAAACATGTCACAAGGGAAGTGAGTGTCAATTGTGTACATGGCAGTAAAAAAGTCAGACCATATGTTTTAACACGGGATGGTTAGGCCATATTAAGCTTAAACAAACACCCCTCATTCCGCTAAAAAACATCCATTTTTATATAAAACACATTAAAGTTAATCTAGTTATTCAGACTTACTTCGGAGGATACCTGGTAATTAATCAATATAACATAAAACATAAATATGAATACAGATATTCTAGAAGACATCAGGTAGTTGTAAGCAATTTCCTAGGTCTATGGAAGAGTTAAAAAACGATATGTCAAAAAAACGTCTACATTGAGATGCCATGAGTTAGATCATATACCATAAAAATTATTAACATTTGATCCGCAAATATTTGGATTTTCTTCCACAATCATGCATCATAGCACAATAGCCATCTTCATGAAGTTCGTTGGTTACTCACTTGGCATGAAAATAATAAAAAACTCCACATTACTGTAAATGAAAGAACGTCTCGAAAGGGTACTATTATGTATGAAATTCTCCTTACCAATAACACATGCTGGTTCTTCTTTCAGACGCTTTCCTTTTTCAGTGTATTCATACTCCTTTCTAAATTTAAGAATATAAATTGTTAGCCAAAATAATAGAATAAAGTTAAATCAAGCCATGGAGTTAAAATTTCCCGTTTATCTTAAGTCCTTACCTTAAAGGTATCCAGTAGTCAAAACCTCTAAATTATCGCTACTAATAAACCTTTTAGTCAAAACCTCATACGATTGTGGGTCTTCCCCAATTTTAGTTGTTGCTTCCTGGTGTCCATAATCTACACAGAACACACGAGACCACTACATACCAAAAAAAAAAAACAATTGTCGAGTACTTGAATATATTTTAGGTTTATGATAAAAGCTGAGAAGAAAGAACTGAACCTGTACCATAGGTTGCCAGGAGCTCGGGTTCGCGGTGGCTCGGGAAGAAGCTCGAGGTTTATGATTTTGTTCTAGCCATGTCATATCGAAATCCCAATACATCTGTTCATGTGTCACCTCCACCGATCACAACCACCTTTTTACCCTTTGCAGACATATAGTTATCATCCTCAAGTTCACTATCCAATGAAAGTTTAGTATTCGCATGTAGAAATTTCATAGCAAAGTGTACTGTAGAAATTTCATAGCAAAGTGTACTTCAGAGATAACTTATTGATTGCTAGGTTTTTATAAACAGCTTATTGGGCACCTTTGCTTAGTGGATCCTTACTGCTAGGATAACAGCATCACTGTATACGTGGATCACTTTCGACATTAGCATTAACAGCAAAAATTATACCTTCCTTAGCATAAGTTACACCCTTATGAAGATTCAACACCGTAATCAAGTATTTTATTATTCAAGTTACTTCAAGCCTGGATCATCACATAGCCATGATCAGCCCTATTTTCTAGGACAAACCGCTTAATTAATTACTATACTTTTTCTTTAAGCTCTTAATCAAGCAGATTTAGTAAAATTCAAGGGAAACAATTAATGAGTAGAATAAAAGATCTGACCTTATATTGTTCCTTTTTTTCTAAATTAGATAATTCAAAATGTCATCTGTTAACTGCATTATCCAAAATTAACGAATTTGATCTGCAACATAAACAATATAATGTGCATTGATGAGTGATAGAACAAATAAGCAAGAGTCTAATTACTTTAATATCATAGAACAGGTGCTTGTGTGTGAGAGAGTAAGAGATCGAGAGAGCGAGAGAGAAGACCTGATCGATCAAGTCTGGATCTGACATTACAAAAAACCACAATCGAGGATGGTAGAAAATCACGATCAGGGTTGGGTTGGGTCGTTTTTATGGGTGATATGCATGATTATATGTCTAGTTTTATTTTAAGCAAGTGATTAAGTTCGGAATTTGTAAGCCCAAAACTTAAGCCCGACTGCTGACTGGGATTAGTGCCTTGATAGATGACGTGGCAAATCCCTCCTCTTATATATATATTAAGATATATATATTTATATATATATATATATATATATATATATATATATATATATATATAATCCAAGTTATATATATTAAAATAACACTTCTCAGTCTGGCCTTGTCGTTAACTCGGGAATTCTTCGGCACCGTTATAGTCAAAAGATTTTCAAACATTTTACTCAAAATATTTATTTAAAAATATTTAAAAAGGTTTTTGAAATGTTTTATTCAAAACCTCAGTTTTAAAAATCTTTCGTTCTCTATAACGAGAGCTCTGGTATCAAAATGTAACATCCCCAAATATTCACATTTTGAATCAGCGGAAGAGTCGTTGGTGTTACGGGATAACACATTACTCAAATCATAGACAGCGTTTAAAAATCGCTTCGTTTAATAATAAAGCATTTTCCATTCATGAATATCAAATTACATAGGTCCTTAGGTCATAGTATGTCATACACATTTACAAAACATTTGAATATAAATTTTTATTTGAATGCGGGCCATAAATTCTTGTCGTCTTTCCGAGAATTACCTTCAAGTACCTGAGATAAAACATGTTAAAAGTCAGCGAAACGCCGAGTGAATCCATAGAGTTTAATAAAAACCATTAATATATATATATCACCGTTATATAATTATCGAAAATCATTTTGTATAATTCTTTGTCGTAGTCCATATTATAGGCCAAAGGCATTTTATACGAATCTTTGTCATATATCATAATATAGGCTTTTGCCTTCAAAACCATTATACGAACCATTGTCGTAAATACATCATAGAATACGTTTTATAACGTTATATAGAGTTTAATAAAAACCGTTATATGAAAATGGTTATGTAAAACCAAAACACGAACATAATATCAGTAAGAAGACTTTGTATTGCTAGTCAGGCAATATATTATAATTCAATTCGTATATCAATATTTTCATTATTGGATTATTATAAGCCGCATGACATTGTTACTTTTCTATAACATATATCGGGTAGCTAACCCGTAATTCCTTTGCCCATATAAAACAGTGTGTCATCACAATAATCACGCTTATATAAATCTTCTCATACATAAATTCGCTTACCAATCAATGTGGCACGACTGGGATCAACCGTCAAGGCGCGAACTGGGGTGATCTTCCCCAAATAGTACTATTATATGCATAAGCGTCTACCAAATCCCGGTAGTTCACAATTCATGCTAATGGGACTTTTAGTGACATAACCTAACTTTTCATTTCATTCATTGAGTCATATAATCATTCGTGTCCATATCAATAAGCATACAATCGGGACAATTGGTGTCCTATTTTTATAAAAACTAGAATGTTATCTCCCTCGCGGGTTTATAAAACATTTCATAAAACATTTGAAAGAGTGCGAGGGTATGAACTCACATTTTTTTGGTAAAAGGGTAACAATGACCCTGGTAAATAGAACCAAAAAAAGCGTTGAAGTACAATGAATGTGGCTGAAATACCACATTAACCGCAAGCTACAGGCAGCTTGTTAAACAAATGTTTATGACAGACCATAAACATTAACTAGTCTAGAATGATGAAAAATATAAGCTAGACAAAAACCAAGACGAAAACATAAAATTAGGAAGAAAATAATAAACCATCAACATAGGATCAACCAGTTGGAGTGCTTGCCCCAATATGAGTGTTGAGAAGATTTACCGATTCATCATAGACAATCTCGACTTCCTCCTCATTATCTTCTTCGCTAACTTGAACCACTTCTTCCATTCCAAACTTGGACAAAGTTGAAAATTTATTAGAGGTAGAAACAATGCTCATTGGATCCGTACCTTTATTCAGACCACTAGGGTTGCTAGACTGTTGTGACTGACTAAATTTAGTATTCAACTTTTTACCATTATCACCACTCTTACTTGTAGCATCCAAGTGATTTTTTGGACGAAAAGCAACAGACTTACCTGTTTGAAAACCCTTGCTCAATGGAACACCTCTTGGGATTTGATTCCCTAAGTTACCTTTGTTCTTCTTCCCCTTGCTTTGCACTTGTTGGAAACCATCACTATCAACATGAGTTGTCACATTTTCAACCATTTTAGGTTTAATAATTTTCGGACAAGTATCAAATGAATGGCCAAAAATACTACAAGTAGGGCATCTAGGAGGTTTCCATTCATACTCAACACGAATAGTTTCCTTAGTGAATCCAGGGCCTTCAAGATCGGGTACACCAATAGTAATGTTTTCCATGAACTCCGAATTAGCATTCATTTCAATTAGACACCGGGCGAAACTACTACGTCCCCAAGACTCTTTACACATAGTATTAGTATAAGTGTCCATCATGATAAGCTTACAAAGACACGAAGCAATTAAACTAATACCTTCCTCTTCAAACACCTGTAGCGGTACATCATGAAACTTAACCCATACCGGAATGCGAGATAGTTCCTCTTTTAGAAGGTACGTATTTATAGTCCATTTCTTAAGAAAGATAGGCGAATTCCTTACCATCCACGGACCACCTTCAAGAACCGCATTAAGCCCCTCACAAGTCCCAAATTGAAAAAAGAAAAATCCTTTTTCATTCATCATAATACGCTTCAGACCATGTTTGGCCCAGTTATTCTTAGCAAAATACTCCACCACAGGAAACGCTATCCTTTTACCAAGAAAATAACCATATAAAGTATTGTGGTAGCGAGTATTTACTTTCTCAACAACCTTCCTAGGGATCGAGATATTAACACCTTCACAAACACTGTCACTAACACAATGAAAATTAGATGAAGATGAGACTCCATCAGAGTTAATACCTTGATTAGTGGATGTAACCATTCCAGCATCAAACTTGCAAAGTAGATCCAGAATTTCTTTAGCACGATCTTGAGAAAGCAATGCCCATAATGGATGTTTATTCATCTTTAGTTTATGCATAAATACACCTGCATCGCAAACCGTACGAATCGTAACACCAAATAACTCCAAAACATCATGTAGATTACACGGATGCATTCCATTAATGGTGGCAGCTTTTTCAATCAAGTCAACGAAACCATCACTAGAAGAGGTTGCCTTAACCACATGGGGAAAAGCAATCATATCAGTTTCAAGTTTACACAATAATGCCACAATTTCCTTAGAACGCTCTTTAGAAATCAGTGCACACACAGGATCCTTTCTATCCTTAATTTCTTGCCCAACAGCACGAATATCTTGAATCTTGGTGATAACAACCCCAAGCAATCCAAGCACCTTTTTAATGTCAAGTGGCTGCATAGCATTAATCTTAGATGCAATAGACTCAATTACCTCAACACTTGGTTTTGAAGACATGATGAATCTTAATCGGTTCAACAAGTAGCCAAAACTGAGATAAACGAGATAACCGTAGTCCACCACAAAAACCCCTAAAAAACAACTAAATAATTGATCGACTGTTAAGAAACAAAAAACAATTGACGCAATACCCAACTAAATAATGAACGAGACCCTACACGTGACAAGCGCCAGTCGTAATAAATAGATGACAATCTTAAAAATTGGCAGCCGACAATCAATGATTCATCACTATAAAATAATGTCAGCCGACAATCAATGATCCATGACTATAAACAATTGTCAGCCGACAAACATTGACTCAACAATCTTAATATATTAATGAAACTAATCGCAAAGGGACAAACAGCACCTTAACCGACCAATTAAATAATCAATAGAAGGTCAGCCGACCATTGAATAGCCAATCCAAACCCTAACCGTAACAGAAACAAAACCAAACCCTAATAGCTACGACAATACACGTCACACAGGTAACAATCGTGAAGGTAAACAACGAGGAAAAGACTCACGAACCGACCAAGATAAAAAACAAAGCACAACAAAAACGCAGCAGAATAACAAATAAGACACGATTATAGAACCCTAGAAAAACTGTCAACCAAATAACAACTATGTTAACTCTAGATTAATCAAAGATTAATCGAGAAACCAGCATTGTTATAAGATTTAGAGATTAACAGGATAGAAAATCGAATCATGAAAAGGAAGAAAATTCTGTCGCCATTGTTATAAGATTTAGGCTATGTTGGTCACGGTTGGCACCCCCTTTGGGTCCAAGCCACCACTCCATAGGCCACCACTCCGAGTGTTGGAACCTCGTAAGGTATGAACTCACATTGGTGTGGGAAGGCGGGTTATCAGTAATTAGGATGCATGGTACGTGCCTCGATCATGGGAAACCTAGACAAATGATACTCGGTCATAGGCTATGCCTAATAACATTATATAGAGTTGTTACGTATATGTAATGATGTCATAAACATGATGATCAAGTGGGGTTTTTATCTCCTAATACAACATTATAGTTTTTATGTGTTAGTTAATTTAGACTAGTTATACTAGTTTTAACCCATTTACATATTAAGGCCCAATAAGCCCATTAAGAGTCCAATGCATTATATTAGCCCATTTATACTTTTAATACCATGCCTATTCTCATATGTTGGGCCCAAGTGGGTTAAGCCCATGAGTAAGTCCATTAGTGTTAAGCCAAACTAGTTGGGTTAATGGTCCAATAAGGCTACTTTGGCCCATTATGGTCCATAAGTTATAAAGCTCAGGTTTATCGGTTTTTACTTGTTAGATGAGTTTATAAATCAGTATATTTGTTATAAAAATGTTACATTAGATGGCTCCAACCATCTAAGTTTTATTAGGTAAAAACGTCACCTTTTCGGTTTTAGCCGAAAAGACGTAAAACATTTATATAGTTAGTAGTTTTAGAAAAACAAGTTGTGTATCAAGTTTATAAAATGTAGTATTTGTGCACTATAGTTTATATACTTATTTTATATTAGTTATTACCATATATTAATTTTTATACACTTGTTATATATAATAATTTATTTCAAGTGGCACTTTATTATTGTATACTTATATTAGAAATCTGAGTTCATATTTTCAGTCCACTATTTTGATTATATCTAGAGTTCTGTAATGAATTGGAACCCTAAATTTTTTCTGTATATACTACATGATATGTGCTAAAAATAACTCTTTTATAGATCCTGCTCAATCAGTATCTAGTTATTTTTAATAATTCTTCCAAAACAGACTATCCAGATTTCTACCTTAATAGTATTTTGGCTATAACTTGCTCATTTTAATGATTCGATTGATTGGCCAATTCACCACTTGTGTAAAAAATCAATTATCTATTTGTATATCTAATAATCCAAGCCATTTAACTAAGTGATCATATTGATACTTCCTGTTTTATACAGCCTATGTATCTAACAATGATTTTAACATTTTTACTTGTTGATTTTGGCCTTTTTAACCTAATCTATTAACACAAAATCCCCACACAATATATTAAGCATCATTTATCATCGTATACATATACATTTTTGAAAAAAAATACATGAGTACGTTTATAAAATAACAAGGTGATAGAAAGAAATGATCTTGTACCAACCAATATGATGAAAGGTTAAGGTTTTTGATGAACTAGACTTGGTTTTTGGTAACCAAATCTTATGAGATAGCAAGACCACTTTGAGATCACCACAGGGTATGAAGACTCCTTGATAAATCAGCCGTAAACCTCCTTGAAAACTCCATTTTAGTTGTTAATATTACCTCTGATAGCCCCTAATCAATGCTAGAAACCCTAAACTTAACTAATCAACACAAGGTATTACTTTTCAAACGTAATCTTATTATTGTATAACAAAGAATTACAAGTGTTATGGATAACACCTTTTGATGACAATGTGTTGTGCACACTTTGAATAACTATAAACCCTAACTTATGAATACAGTCGCAGCTGTTTGATTCTATAAGTTCTAAGCAATAATGTTATGAATATACTCAAAGTGTTAAACATTAATGCATGGATACACATCCTATTTATAGTGACACGAGGTTGACCTAAATAGTACTTGATGGTGACTACACAAGCTTTCACTTTTCAGACATTAGTCACATGATGCTCTTCTATTATTGGTAGTCTTCCATTATGCTTTAAGGAAACAGTTGTCAAAACAGTTTCCTTTTCTTTTTATTTGGGTAAAAGGGAAATTTTTCCCCGGTAAAATATATTAATCACCCAAAACATTTAAGTACAATGGAACACGGCAGAGATACCGAGTTAACCTCAAAGAAGACTTGAACTACCCGATTATATGACATGCCATATAATCACTACATAAAATAAGCTAAAACACCTATAGGAAAGAACCATCTATAGGAGCATGAACAAAATGAACCCTCCATAAAGAAACTAGCTAATCAACTGAGCCGATAACCTCCATTTCTGCACCAAAGCTGAAACGCTCCGAGAATGTCTCCAACGGCAGGACATGAGCTTGAGCCGAATAGAATTTTCAATAACCTCAACAACCTGGGCAGCCGTCCTCTTAGAATTCTTAAAGAGTCTATTATTTCTCTCCTGCCATATAAAATAAGTAGTCGCAGCCAACACAAGCTTCGCTACAACACTTCGGGTAGATTTCTGATGAGCAATCGGAAGTAAAGCATGTACCACATCTTCTATAGCAACCATGGAAGAAGGAAATTCAGCAACTCTTCTAATAGTGTTCCACACTTGAATAGAAAACGAACACTCGAAAAATAAGTGCTCATGCGAATCATGCGTCGTCTCACAAAGGGCACATCTCAACGTAGACAAATCCACATTATCCCACTCCTTCATTCGATCTTGGGTCTTCAACCTACGCTTAATAATCAACCATAATGTAAATGCATGCCGTGGAATACACCCTGAAAACCAAACAACATGATACCATGCAACCTGAATATCTCGGGGTCGTAACAAATTCCACACAGCGAGCGTAGAGAACGGTTTCGGATTCCCGTCTAAATCTCTCCATTCCAGAATATCGTCATTTCCTTCACGTAAAACTGGCACGGTAATATTGCTTAATAAAGGGTACTTATGCACCCATTCATTAGGCCAATTGAACTGCCCCGCATCAATAAGATCACGAACCTTAGTCTGTTTATTAAATCCCGATCAAAAGATGTCCCGACTAGATATAATATTAGCAAGAGGACTAAGGGAACACCAAGAATCATACCAAGCCAACGTAGAATTACCATCCCCAACTTTATGCCATATTGAATAACGAAGCAATGGTCTCAATTGAAGAATTTTACGCCAAGCCCATGTCATGTTTCCACGAATAGGAACATCCCAAAAACTTCGATTCTTTAGCTTATACATATGCACCCATCTCACCCACAAAGAGTCCTTATTCGAAACAAGTTTCCAAACATGAGACACCATAAGAGCTTGATTAAATGGAGACAGACGACGTATACCAAGACCCCCTTCTTTCTTCGGTAAACAAACCATATCCCAAGCAACTTTAGACTTCCCAACACTCGACCCACCTTGAGACCATAAGAAACATCTCATATGCTGCTCAATATTCGCAAGGATTCTCGCGGGCAGAATAAAAACCGCAGCCCAGAATACATGAAAAGAACCCAAAACCGACTTAATAAGTTGCAAACGACCTGCACGG
The DNA here is from genome assembly GCA_025667525.1 of Glebionis coronaria. NCBI lineage: Eukaryota > Viridiplantae > Streptophyta > Magnoliopsida > Asterales > Asteraceae > Glebionis > Glebionis coronaria. The sequence goes on from CM046880.1 coordinate 236,531,459, forward strand.
GAAAGAGCTTTATTCTGCCAGCCATCAATTCGAAGTTGGATTTTATCAACCAACTCCTTACAGTCCCCATACATAAGCCTCGACGAGATCAAAGGCACACCAAGATGTTTAACCGGCAGTTTACCTTCCTCAAAAGGCAGCAGTTGGAGAATAGCAGTTTTCACTGGGTTCGTGATGTTACAAAAATAAATAGTGCTTTTAGGTAAACTCGGAGATAAACCCGACATACTCTTGAACTCCTCAAGGCACTCTTTAATCACCTTAGCCGAATTAACATCCCCGTAAGTGAATGGGAATAGATCATCAGCAAAACATAAATTCACCAATTCTAATCTTTCACAATATCGATGATAAGAAAATCTATCCACTTCTCTAACTCGTCTTCGAAGCATAAGAGTTAAAATCTCCATAACAAGAGTGAATAAATATGGAGAAAGAGGGTCTCCTTGACGTAAACCCCGCTTACCCTTAAAATGACCATGAAACATGCCATTAAGACTAATCAAGAATGAAGTCGTTGAAACACATTCCATAATCCACCCAATAAATCTTGCATGAAAACCAAATCTAACCAAAACCTCCTTAAGAAATGACCAATTAACCGTATCGTACGCCTTTTGAATGTCCACCTTGAAAGCACATCTAGGCGGACCACGATTCAAGTGATAATTATGCATGATTTCTTGAGTAAGGAGTATATTATCAGCAATACTTCTACCCGGGACAAACGCTGACTGATTCGGACTAATCACCTCTTTAAGACTATTCTTCATTCTATTAGCAAGTATTTTGGTTATACACTTGAACAGAACATTGCAACATGAGATTGGTCTAAAATCCGTTACCCGAGTAGGATTACTTACCTTTGGAATAAGAGCAAGAACGGTATGATTCACTTCCTTAAGGAGTTTACCATTGACAAAAAATTCCCGAATAGCCAGAACAATATCATGACCAATAATATCCCACGCCCCTTTAAAAAAGCCCGCAGTATAGCCATCAGGACCCGGAGACTTATCATTTCCCATAGAGAAGATAGCATCTTTAATTTCACCATCAGAAACATGATTAATCATATCAAGAGCCAAACCCGCATCAATACGATTAACAAATAAATCTTGGTCATTTAAAGCCATCACCTCCTCCTGCTGCCCTAAGAAACCTTCATAATACTGCACAAAAGCATCAGCAACCCGATCATTAGCAAAAATTTCCCCTGTAGCATTCATAATAACGTCAATTCTATTTCGCTGCGTTCTATTCTTCACAACTCTATGAAAGAAAGCAGAATTATTATCACCATCCCTAAGCCAATTAATTTTCGCCTTTTGACGCAAAAAACGTTCCTCCATAAGACTAGCATGGTTAAAGGCTTGCAAGTATAACATCTGCTCCTCTCTAAGAACTTCATTAAACGGTTCTCTGTCAAGATCCTGCTGTACCAAATCAAGCTCATGCCTAAGGCGCTTCACATTTTCATGCAAATTCCCCTGATCATAAAAAAGACGACGAAGAGGCTTTTTAAGCCCTTTTAACTTTCGTACCAACTTGAACATATGGAATCCACTCCCGGGCATAGTCCATCCAGCAGTAACAGTGTCCTTAAAATGCTCATGCATCACCAAGCTATTAGGAAATTTAAAAGGTCGAGGTCTCTTCCGTACATCAGTAGGAATACATAACACCCCAGGGGTATGATCCGAGATGCGGTAAGGTTTAAATATAGCATGACAGCCCACAAACAAATCCAGACAAACCTCATTTGCCATAATCCGATCCAGTTTTTTCATCAAACCGTCACCACCATGAGGCTTCTGCGTCCAAGTATAGTTCAACCCAGTATATTGCACATCCTTGACCTCCAACCTGTTAACACACTCACGAAATTCTCGCATAGAGAGATCAATATTAGAAGATCCCGTAACCACGTCAATAAGATTAAGAGCTGCGTTAAAATCTCCCAGCAAACACCATGGCCGTTGTCGAACATAAACCTGAAATTTAGCAAGATCATTCCAAAGTTCACGCCGGTGAGTATACAGGTTATGGGCATAAACAAAAGAACAAAATAATTCTTTTTTATCATGTTTTAACCACAATCGCGTGTGAATCACTTGGGCAGATTGAGTAATCACACTAACATCCACATCATTCCTATTCCATCCTAGAATAATCCGAGACCCCTTATTACACCAAACAGCATTAGAAGTCCAATCCCACTGCCGAAATAAATATGAACAAAGCTGCGTCAATTTAGAATCAGTAACATGCGATTCAAGGACTGCACATACAGAAAGATTATTATCATCAATCACTTGTCGAACCTCCTTTTGTTTAAGGGAGAAGTTCAGACCCCTTATATTCCATGCAGCAATGTTAAACATTGATCACCGAATTAACAGGAGTGCTTGCTCCTTTATTTGAACTTTGCTGAGAATTCTCCATGACTAAATGTTCATCAATGTCCTCGTCGTCACTGTCATCATTAACAAACCCATCCCCTAAGTTATCTTTGCCTTCCTCATCAGATAGCACACCAAAAGAGTTCTTTAAAAGCACCTCTTTTTCAGGTGGCTTAGCCACCACATCCTTCGTTTTTGACCCTTCCCCCTTATCACGTGCAAATTTAAGTTTTAACTCAGTTCGAGGGATATAAACACCCTGAGATTGTTTATTCTTACCTTTATTCGTTTTCTTGTTCTTATGCTTTTTTGTAGTAACCTTAATGAATCCATCTTGTGATTCAGTAAGATCCACTCCCTGGACAGCAGTAGTCAGAACCGGTTTCTTAGGACATTGATCAGAAGCATGGCCAAACACTTTGCACTCCTCACACAATGGTGGTTTCCATTCATATTCTACATTCATACAAACCCTAGAGTGCCCCCCTCCCTCAAGATGTGGAACAGCCATAGTAACTTTAGTTTTGAGCTCCTTGTCTGCTGCAATCTCGATAAGAGCACGTGCATAACCCATTCGACCCCATTCTTCCATACACATAGTGTTAGTAAAGGCATCAAGCATGATTGGCGATCCAATTTGTGACCCAATAAGACTCAGACCATCCGCGTTATACGCCACTACAGGCACCTTGTGTATCTTAACCCATACCGGAAGTTTAGTCACAGCATCCCTAGAGAGAACCAAATCTGGAGTCCACTTGTTAAGAATTAGAGGCTGATTCCTTATCATCCATGGACCTTTTTCAATAACTTGCTCTAACCCCGCTCTAGTCGTAAACTTGAAGAAGAAGACACCATCATCATCCCTCATGACCTTCTGAAGACCAAACTTAGCCCACGTGTTCATGACATAGTTCTTAACAAGAGGGAATGCAACTGATTTCCCCACAAGTGAGTTGTTAAATTTATTCTGGGCAGCCTTAACATTCTCAAATGGTAATACAAAGTCAGTATCCTCCACTGAATCATCATTAAACAATTGGCGAAATAACACTTTAGTGTTCACCTTCTCAGCCGCCACCATATCTGCAAACGATTTCACACCCGAAACAGTATCCGGTTCCCCTTCATTCTGTCCTTCCTGGATCTGCTGATCAACAATCTCTCTATCTACCTGAACTTCCTTCAAAACATTTGAGGAGCCATTAGGGTTACTGCTAATCATACTTGGCTGGACGGTCAACCCACGCATCGGTTTTCTTGCACCCAACAAGGATTGCAATAGCTTTGATCCACCCGCATGCCCCTCTGGAAAGGCTTTATTCGAATTATCCATCTCTCAAACCAAACAAATACAAAAAAACTAAGCAGACACAAACGAAACCCTAATTAGGGCTACCACGATTAAACAAATAATTTATCCAACATCCATCATGATTGCGCATAAAATAATAAAAACCCTACTATAGCAAAAAACAAGCCCTAGATGCACAAAAAATAAAACCCTAAAATTCACGTCGAATTAATTAAAGTTAATATCACAATCACAAATCCAATATTACTATCCCCGGTTTATGCACCGATCACAGTAATAATAGGGAGGGATAAATCCCAAGCCTACCAAACTCACGAGTGAATAGCGAACAAGATAAACAATATACGGATCAGACAATGGTATACACGTTAATCAATGAATGATGAATTAACAAGGTTGAATCAGAAGTGCAGTCGAAAAGGACAAAGAATTTCGCCCATAGAGAGAAAATTAGGGTTTTTTTATTTGCTTAAATCTTTTAATAATTATCAACAGTTTCCTTTTCTTCATAGCCTCGAACACACAAATGGCATGTCCAAAGTGTGCTGAGTGTTAACAGTGTATTGCCATCCCTGTTAACCCTCAACCCCTCAGAGTCCTTGATACATCTTGGCTGTTATCCATCACAGCCAATGAGTATGTCTTCAAGTAATCTTTGAATTCCTTGACAATGTCTCTGACATGGACTCCTCTGAGGTTGCTCACAGAGACTTGGATCTCTATAAGTCTTGCGATACTTGCCTGCCTCCACAGGCAAGGGACTATCTAACAGCTTAATTATGTTTAAATCTATGATCAGGACCTCTAACAAGTTTAGATTCCCAACAATCTCCCCTTATTTAAACATAAATATTGCTAGATCTAACTAAGTTAAGGTAAGTGAGTTAACAGCTTCTTCTTACTCATAACAGATCTAAACAAACATACCTCATGATTTTATTAATACTTAAAGGAAATTACAAGTACATTACAAAAGTAAGATAAAATGTGAAGGTAAAATTGGGCTGTGAATTTCTTCAATAGTCATCATTTTTAATCTTTTCTTCAGCTTCAGCTAAGTCTAATCTATTATCCAACTCTTCCTGCAAAGTTTTTGCAAACCTTTTGGAATACTCGGTGTTGATCTTGAGTGACTTCTTGTGACAAAGTAGCTGAATTGTTGATGCTAAGCACATCTCATCTTCTCTTTGAAATGCATACTGGCAAGCTCTGTTCATGAATGCCATTCCTCTTTCAGGCTCTGTGTATGTCTGACCATCAACAGGGCCAACTATACCATTTGGTAGGATCAAATCCCTGTGCATACCATCCACTTAAACATCATCTGTGACAAAAGTTTCTTTAACAAGTTGAGAAACTCTTCTTCTTTTGTTACCAGTCTTTGGGGGTTCTTGTTCAAAAAGCTGTGGTGGGGGATCTATCTTGAGTTTGGCAGCCGTTTCTTTGATCCAGGTAAACTTGGCCTTAATAGTCTTAAGCAGAAGAAAATTAGCCTGTCCAGTTCTTTTGGCAGCTAAGGCTTCAAGTTCGAACCATTCAGATAACCCAAGTGTCTTTAGCCTGAAGTTGTCAAACACATTCATGTTTCCCTGTTGGTTATCTCTCCATAAGATCATCTGTAGGGTGTTTGTGGATTTATGAATGGTGTATTTGAACTTGGTTATCTTGCCAGGTGCATATCTGTTGTTAACGCAGGCATCATAATCAGCTTTGACTTTTCTTAGTGCCTCAGCGCGTTTAACTTCCATTTCCCTTAACCTTTGTTTTTGCTTTTCTCTCTCAGGTGGAGTCATCTTCCTTAGAGTAGCTTCATTCAATTCTTTGGCTGTCTTGAGTTCATTTAATCTCTTGAATTCCTCAGCCTGTTTCTCTATTTCTTCAGGAGTTAAAGGAATCTCATTGGAAGGTGTAAAGGTTAAAAATTGGGAAAGGTCTGTGGTGGATCCTCCTGTCTCTAGCATCGCAGCTATTTTCTTTAGTTTGGTGTATGTGTCAACCAAAACTATCTCCTTTCCTTTCTTCGAGACAGAGGATTCCACACTCATGTTTTTCAAAACTTCAGCTCTTCTGATAAATGCAGTCTGAGCCTGAGTTGGTATTGCTTTGGGAAGGGAGCTAACAGTGAACTTTAGCTTCTTGGCAGCTGGTTCACCATCATCCCCAGACTCGCTGGTGTTAACCAAAGCCAGGTACTTTGATGAATCAGCTCTATCTTGATTCTGTTGCTCCCCGTGAGTGTTATCCTCATCATCAGATATGTTAATAGGTGTGATGACTTAGAGGGTGACAGGTGTAATGGTGTTGTCAGCTGATGATGAGCCTTGTTTAGCAGATTCAAGGTTAAGTGTTGTTTCCTTCTCCCCCTCACGTTCATTCTGGCTACGCAGACGTTTGGATGAACGTGTTTGAAAATGCCTTGCAATCTGTTCAACAGAGGCAACCATAGCACGTTGCCTTTTCCTTGAAGCCCTGGCAATCTTCAGCAGAAGGTTGCTATTTCCACTCGTATTGGCCTGAACGCGATTAACAATGAAGTTTGCATGACGGTATTGCTTGTTGCGGATAGCTTCAAAATGTCTGTGCATAGTTTGCTCATGTTCATGGAATAAGGCAGGGACCTCTGAGTCAATTACATCCTTCATTCTTGTGGATAGGTGACTAAGTCCTTGTGCTACACCTTTTCGAGCACCATCCTTGATGGGTTCAGTGACCGCCTCAGCAACAACCTTTTGTATGATCCCTAGAAAGGTGACAGTGAAGTTATGCATTTCAAACTTGATCACATCCAGCTTCCTTGATAAGCGTTCAATATCGGATTGATGATGAACAGGCTGAAGATTATTTATGTTGAGGCTTTGTTGAGCATAATCATCCCCCCTTGGTAAAAGATCAAAGTTGGTTTGGGCAGGATGATCAAAAATTAGAAATTCAGCTGTTGGATCATAGGCTGGGCGTTGGAAGACTGTTGTTGTGGAGGTAGCAGAGTTTGGAGTAACAACAGCGTCCTTGGGAGGAGGAGTATTATTTCCAGCTGGGGTGGACACAGCTATTTCCTTGGGAGGAGAGACAGATTGTTGATCTTCCTCATCTTCTTCATCCTCCTCCTCAAACAACCCTACAGGGATTTCATCTTCAGGCATTGAATCAAGATCAGAGACATCATCCACTAATGACAGCATTTCTTCATCAATGTTCAGCAGAGGCTCATCATCATTAGGTTGGTCTTGAGTAATTGTATCAGCCTCTTTCTCCTGTTGTACCTGGGATTCTGTGACTGGCTGTACAATTTCAGCCTGCAAATTGTTATAATTAGTAACAGGGAAAAAATTAAGGGGAATGGTCGCCATTTCGCTGTCCCAGAGAGGCTGAGGGTGATTACTCAGCCACTCCAAAGGATAAATCCATGGGATTCTTTTAAGTGTGAAAAATATATGGTTAATGATCGCCATTCGCTGCCCCTAGGAAAGCTGAGTGTGATTATTCAGCCCCCCCAAAAGGTTAAAACCTTTGGGACTCTTTTGATTGTGAAACATATGTTGTTTATGGATCGCCATTCGCTGCCCCTAGGAAGGCTGAGGGTGATCATTCAGCCCCCCCCCCAAAAGGTTAAGAAACCTTTGGGACTCTTTTAAGAGTGAAACATATGTGGGTTAAGGTCGCCTGTTACGCTGCCCCTAGGAAAGCTGAGGGTGATGATTCAGCTCCCCCTGAAAAGGATAAATACTTTGGGATTCTTTTAAGGTGAAAAAGTTAAGGTTTAAGATCGTCTTATTACGTTGTCCCTAGAAGAGCTGAGGATGATGATTCAACTCCCCTAAAAGTAAAACTTTTGGGATTCTTTTTCTGAGGGAACTAAGAGGCTGTGTGAAGTACAGCTGATCAAGGTTGAGACATATGTGTATCCAGGTTGTTGTTAGCCTGAATACTGTCTAGAGGGTGCAGGGTCATCGGGGTGCTTTATAAACACAAATGAATCATTCCCTGGTGCAAGGACAGGGTGTACAGAAGTCTTAAAGAGTTCTAAGTGCATAGACAGACTTCTATGGGTCGAGGATTACCCTAAATTCACCACTCTCTCCTACAAAAAATTGAGAGTGGTTGCTTGTGAACCTCTAAAAATGTACACTGATTACCTATGAGATATCAGCTGGATTAGGCTGGTTTCATGTTGTCTCAGCTGACTTTGAGACACTAGACCCCTGTTGTTGGTCAGCAGAAGTATCTGATTCCACATGAGTATCTGGAACAGAGGAGGTGTCAGTCTTCTTTCCATTGGCCTTAGCAATAGATTTGGTGTGGGAAGAAGAGGGGATTTTCTTCTTCTTAGGTTGTTGGCCAGAAGAAGCCTTGGACGTCGTAGTGTGCTGCCCAGAGGTCAAAGACTTAGACTTGCCAGACACACTAGAGGTATTCACCTTCTCAGAAGAAGGGAGCAAGGACTTCTCAGCTGTTGGTTGTTTGTTGGCAACGTTCATCATATGAGAAGTGACAGGGACATCTTCAGCTCCTATTTCTTTGTAGATGGCACCTGTGATGCGGTAGGGCTTCAAAGCAGTCAACGGAGAGTTATGGTAGTTGTCTCCCAACAGGCTTTCAAAGATCAGCGACAAGAAGCGAACATAGCAGATATTCTTTTCCCCCGACTTGATTTCTTCCCTTCAGCTGTTCTACAAGGTTGGAGAAGAGAATGCTTCTGACATCAACATCAGCTCCCCAGATCAGCCCATAAGATATAGATTGATGGTTAAAGGACATCTGATCTTGGGATCCCTGCATTCCTCCCAGGGATTTAACAATGTGGGTGAAGAGGACACGCCACATGGGTGTAAAGTACTTAATCTTCAAAGGAGTTTTTGAGAGGACCTCAGCGGGTGTAAGGGCAGGGTTTACATCATGGAAGGGTTTGAGTGTAGCCAGGGCATCTTTAACAGCCTTTTTATCAACAACCTTAAGGCATTCATCACCATGTTTCAATCCAACCACACTCGAGAAGTCTTTAATGGAGAAAGCAAATGGGTGTTCATTGCATGAAAGGCTAAAGGTTATTGTGTCATCTACCACTTCAGCAGAGTACCAGAATTCCCTAAGGTATTCTTGGTAGAAGGTGGTTGGGGATTTGGTGAAGGCTTCACTTAAGTCACAGTTTTGCATGAAGTTTACCAGATCTGAGTAGGTGTCATTAGGAGCCTTGATCCATCCAATGGAGTTGTTTGAGGCGAGGATGCTTTCATTGATCTCGAAGTTAACGTGTGCTGCCTTGGGAACGGAAAAAGCCATGGATTCAAGGTCGAAGGTGAAAGATAATGGAGGATGGTTTAAGAGAGAGAAGAACTTAGAGAGAGAAATAGATTTGTGAAATGAGAATGGTGGTGGGTGAGAAGAGACGAGAGACAATATATATATTCAAAATAAGTAAACAATTATTCAACCACATTTAATGCAAAGTGAGAAAATGACTGCTCAAGTGGGTCCCTTGACCTTTCAAAACTTATTTGTCTCCTCTTTATTCGAAAAATAAATGATTAAATATTTGAGAATGTTTTTTGCATTTACTTGGAAAGTAACTACCTAATTTCATGTGAAAAGCATTTAATATAGAATCAATCATTTAATGAACACATTTAATATCAAGCCACAGGCTTTGAGATATTGAGCATCCCTAGCTCAGCAACTAGCCTGTTGAACGAAGGTTCAGCCAAAGGCTTTGTGAAGATATCAGCTAGTTGCAGCTCTGTGGGAACAAAGTGCAGCTCAATATCTCCCTTCATTATATGATCCCTGATAAAATGATACCTGATATCAATGTGTTTGGTACGAGAGTGAAGAACAGGGTTGTTGGATATGGCAATGGCGCTGGTGTTGTCACAAAAGATTGGCACTTTGTCATATAAAATTTCATAGTCAGCCAATTGACTTTACATCCAGAGCACCTGAGCACAACAGCTGGATGCAGCGACGTATTCTGCTTCAGCTGAAGACATAACCACAGAGTTTTGCTTCTTAGCACTCCATCCAACCAATTTTCCTCCTAGGATTTGACAGCTGCCTGAAGTGCTTTTCCTGTCAATACAGCATCCACCATAGTCTGAATCTGAATAGGCCTTGAGATCAAAGCCTGATTCCTTGGGATACCATAGACCTAGGGATGGTGTTCCTTTGAGATATCTGAAAATTTTCTTAACAGCCACTAGATGGGATTCTTTTGGGTTAGCTTGGTACCTTGCACAGAGACATGTCGAGAATTGGATATCAGGACGACTAGCTGTCAGATACATGAGTGACCCAATCATGCCTCTATATAAAGTCTCATTAACAGAGACCCCTGACTCATCAAGGCCCAAGTTGTTGGGTGGAAGCATTGGGCATTTCACTGATGCACAATCAGCTAAGTCATATTTTTTAAGTAAATCCTTAACATACTTTTCTTGACAAATTGAAATTCCCTTAGGACATTGTTTAATTTGAAAACCCAAAAAGTAAGTTAATTCACCCATCATACTCATCTCATATTTCTTGGTCATTAATTTAGCAAAACGTTTACTAAGATTGACATTTGTTGACCCAAAGATGATATCATTCACATAAATCTGCACAATGATGAAATCACTCTTATCCTTGAAGGTAAAGAGTGTTTTGTCAATAGAACCCCTGACAAATTTATTTTCAGTTAAGAAATTAGAAAGAGTTTCATACCATGCTCTTGGAGCTTGTTTCAGCCCATACATGGCTTTGTGTAGTCTGTACACATGGTTGGGAAACTCGCTGTTCTCAAATCCTTCAGGTTGTGCAACATACACTTCCTCAGCCAAATCACCATTGAGGAATGCACTCTTTACATCCATCTGATACACAGTGAAGTTCATATAGGCAGCATAAGCCAGGAAGATTCTGATGGCTTCAAGTCTTGCAACTGGAGAAAATGTTTCATCATAATCAATTCCTTCAGTCTGAGTATACCCCTGTGCCACCAGCCTGGCCTTGTTTCTGATGATGTTCCCAATTTCATCCATCTTATTTCTATAGATCCATCTAGTGCCTGTGATATTCTTTCTAGGTGGAGCTGGCACTAGTGTCCATACATTGTTCCTTTTGAACTGATTGATTTCTTCTTGCATAGCAGCTACCCATCCTTCTTCTATTAGAGCCTCAGCTACTCTTTTAGGTTCAATTTGTGAGAGAAATTCAGCAAAGAGACATTCATTGGCTGAGGCAGACTCTGAGTCATGAATTTGATGTCTAGTTGTCACCCCTGCATTAGGTTCCCCAATAATGTTGACAAGAAGAATGTGTTGATCTCTTGACCACTTATTTTGAGGAGCTGGGGACTCAAGGACAGGAACACTTGTGGGCACAGCTGGTACACTATGAGTTTCATCCTGCTAACTAGGAGGGCTTTCTTCAAAGACTACTTCAGTGTCAGAGTCTTCTTCAGCCATATCAAGAGGTACAACTTCATTATCAGCAGGAGATTCTTCAGGGATTTGAAGAATTGGTGAGTCATCAATAGCAGTAGAAGAAGAAGGACTACCAGAGGTTTGTGGTTCTTCTTCATCAAGTTCCTGAGAGGTAGGAACTTCTATGTTGTGAGTAGACAGAGGGTCAAAGGCAGGAACATAAGGAGTGAGAGTGTTGGAGTGATGATGGTGATGACTGGTAGGTCTTGGTTCTGAGAACTCATCACTTGGGAAAGACACATTTTCATTAAAATCAATTTCATCACCCTCTGTTCCTGTTCTCTGTATAACTTCATCATCTTCATTGAATCTGACATGAAAGGTTTCTTCTACTTCTTGTCTTCTGATGTTAAATACTCTGAAGGCTTTGGCTGTTGGAGAGTATCCCAAGAAGAAACCATCATCAGCTTTTTCATCAAACTTTCCAAGTTTATCCCTGTAGTTGTAAATGAACACAGGGCATCCAAACATATGAAAATAGCTGACATCTGGAGATCTTTTTCTAAAAACTTCATAGGAAGTTTTACCATGTCTTTTGACAATCATTGATCTGTTTTGTGTGTAGCAGGCAGTGTGAACAGCTTCTCCCCAAAATTGCTTTGGTAAGGCTGCACCATTCAACATAGTTCTGGCTGCTTCAATCAAAGTCCTGTTTCTTCTTTCAGCCACACCATTTTGTTCAGGGGTGCCAGCTGAAGAGAAGTTCTGTGAAATCCCTTTCTCATCACAAAAAGATTCAAGTTGATGATTCTTGAATTCAGTATCATTATCACTTCTTAGAGCTTTGACTCTAACATCATTCATATTTTCAACCTGTCTGATGAAGGACATGATGGTATCAGCTACATCACTTTTCCTTCTAAGGAAGAACACCCATGTGTATCTTGAAAATTCATCAACTATGACCAAGGTGTATTTGTTGTGATTAATGGTCTGAGGTTTGACAAGCCCAAACAAATCCATGTGAAGGAGATGTAAGCACTTGTCAATAGAGAATGATTGCCTAGTCTTGAATGAAGACCTGTGATGCTTTCCTTTGACACAGGCAGATCAAGTCTTGTCTTTAGAAAACATCACTGAAGGTAGACCAACAACTAGGTTTTGTGTGGCTATCTTGTTGATGTTCTTGAAGTTGAGACGAGACAGTCTTTTGTGCCACAGCCAATTGACACTTTCAGAGGCTTTAGCAAGAAAACAATTTGAGCTGTCTTCAGAGCAAACAGCCATGTTGATGACATAAACATCTCTCCTTCTAGGTGCAATAAGCACAACATCATTGTTTTTGTTGAATATGGTTCCCTGAGTCTTAGTAAACAAAACCTTATAGTCAGCATCACACAATTGGCTGATGCTAATAAGATTGTGTTTAAGACCATTCACATATGCAACCTTGGTAAACGTAATCCCATTGCAGTTCACTGAGCCATATCCTTCTGTGTCACCTGAAGAGTTATCTCCAAACACCACTTTAGGACCTGGCTCCTTTGAGTATCTGTGCAGGTATTGTTGAATCCCTGTCATGTGTCTAGAACAGCCACTGTTTAGATACCATACCGATTCCTTGAGATATTTCTGCACAGATACATAGAAATAGGTTAGTTCCTATGGTGAACCCACTTTCCAGTGGGTTCCCTGAATTGCTGATTAGCAACTCTTGTGTTCCTGTAGAACTTTTGGCGTTGGGAGGGACAATTCACTGTTTCATGGGTATAACTTCCACATATATCACACCCAGGGAAGTCACCACACTCGTCTGAGTGATGGTCTGTGAATCCACAGAATTTACAGGGAGGATAAGGTCTGTAGTTTCCCTGTTGTCTTTTGGAACCCTGTGGTCTATCCCTAGAGGGTGTCTGAGCTCTCTTAGCTGCCATGTGTCTGTCATGATCTAAGGTCATGTGGTGAGAGTTTTTACATACATTGCAACAAGGTTTGATTAACCTTTCCCCTTTGGGTTCACCTAGGACTGACTTAGGTTCATGAGAAGTAGAGCATTCAGCAGAAGGCTTAATGTGTTGTTTCAAGAGTTCTACTTCTTTCATTAGAGATAACATGCGTTCTTCAGTGGTAGGGTCAACCTTATTCACAGCTTTAGTAGAGACAGGCTTAAAAGCAACTTGTTTACCAGTTTGTTTAGCAGGCACATGAAAAACTTTAGCTGGTGGTTTCTCAATATCTGTTCTAAGTTCACCCTTAGCAGCTCGTGAGGAACTGCTAGGTTCAACTCTAGAGAGTTTGGGCAAAGGTGGTAACTCAGCCACATCTTTAGAGACAGGATCATTAGTCAAAGTGGTATCTGACATATGAATAGTCTCTAGATTTAAAGACAATGTCTTTGGGTTTGGTGAGAATTCTCAGCTTATTTTTCTTAGCAGATATATCCCTTTTAATGTCAGCAGGCAATTCATCATTAAGCAACTGATCTATTGTGAACCTAGCTAATATTTCTCTTTTTAGTTCGTTTTTCTCGACTCAATCCGAATTGATATAACGTTTTAAGCTTGACTTAATTGTTTTTGGTAATAGTTTGTAATTTTGGTATTTAGACTACTTAACACAAAGCATCTAAAAATGTAAAAATAGTACTAATCCGTATACGTACTAATCTAAAAAAACAAATTGCACGTAAAACGAGGAAAATTATGAATATAATATTGCTAAATTTAATCGGGCCTACACTATTCAAAATGTAAAAGGGCTTAATTCCAACTAATACTATTCCTACTTAGTATTGCTAAAATTCTCAAAATATCAAAATGTAAAAGTGCTTAACATACAAACTTTAGAAGCAAAAAGTCAAACATTCAAATTCTATATAAAATCTAACTCAACTGAGGCCCAAAAAGTCTTCACTTAGCCCAACTAATAATTTGTAGACTTAAACGGTAACAATCTTAGCCAATTTTCTAAAACAAAACCGAGCTTGAAAACAAGTCATTTACAATCACAGACAATGAAACTTTACCTTTGTTAAACTTGATGAAAAGTGCTATATCAAATAAGGACTAAAAATGTAACCCAATTTAAACTAGTAGTAAAGAACAAATAAAGGACTTAAACTGTTATACTATTCCAACCTTTGCACCTTATTCTCAGAAGTAAAATATACAGATTTCAATTCATTTCTTTATTACTACTAACTATTTCACCCAAAAATAGCTACCTATCCTTAGGCTAAATAAAATCAAATAGAATGATATCAATTCCATATATGCAGTATATGAGACCTATGCTTACTGTCATAACTCTCAACTATCCTATCTGATAGAACTTCTGATAATTCCCTTGATCTAAACACTACTTAACAGAGAAACAATAGAAATTCTATTAGCTGTGACACGCTTACTGATCTAGAAGTGAAAAAAACAAGATTTCAAGTAAAAAGAACTGAATTACACTCGTTTACACTATCTTATTCTACAAAGCCTAACGAATGATCAAAGATTAGACGTAAAGATAGTCATACTAAAACATATACTAACATATTGCAAGGAAGAGTAAACAGATCAGATTACTTCCATTAATTGGCAAACAAACTGACTTAATCATTACACTATAGTAACAGATTACACTATTTATGCAGGAAATCGTAAAGTGTGCTTAACCAAAATATCAAGGCCTCCGTTGAGGAGAAGCGGAGCGCTGAGCTCGCTTAAAATCGAACACGCCTCCACTTTTGTCCTACTACTATCTTACTCCTTGCTGAATGCAATCCTGCAAAACTGAATATCCAAACAAAGACAACTCGAAATCGACAAATCCAATTAATCTGAACTTTGGAACAACTTCTGGACCGAAACTCTATGAATTCATTAAGCTACATTACCTGTATCTAAAATCCTATTTACTGAATTCCTTTAAACTCTCAACAAAAATTCCTTAAAACTCTAATGAGTATTTGAACTACAACTTAACAGAAATATCTATCAGTCACTTCCTTTTTATCAGCAATTACAAACACCCTTACACTTAGGCTACAAACTTGAAAAGCTTATTTTAGCTGAACTAACACTAACACTTACAGAAATCATTCATGGCAGAGTCACAAACTGATGAACAGTAATTTGAAATCAAATTAGTAAAATGAACAATGGATATCACGTAACAGTTTATCAAAGAGCTGTATATCTCCAAATTAACTATTCTCGTGAACAGTAACAGTAAAGAGAAAAACAGAAACTTAAAAGAAGGATAAAGAAAGCTTGAAGATTGAATTCTACTTCATTAATGGAATAAAATGGGAATCTGTTACAACTGATTAACTAATCTTGTTACAAAAGTTTAACAGAAAAATGAAAGAAACTTGAACTATCTAACTAACTAACTACTCCTACTGTGTGTAATCTACACCTAGCTAACCATTCCAAATGAAGGACTTCGTCTTGTATTTATAGCCGCCAAAAGGAGTGAAGTAGAGTTCTTGATGACGTGTTTCATCAAATCACTTGATGACACGTGTAAAATACGAGGATAAATCGAACTCGTTCTTCATCATCTTCCAATTTGGGCGTTTCTTTATCTTCCTTCCTTGATCTAATTAAATGGTACCGTATTGTAGAGGAGAAGGAGATGAGCGTTTTTCCTTTTTTGAGTTTAGCTTGAATCTTCGTGTATTATTCTTGATATGGATTTGCAGGTGCGATGGAGAAAGGAGGAGATGAAACCGTCTGTTTCTCTCTCTTGAATGGAGAAGAAGACGCTAGTTTGGGTTGTGTGTTTTGACCAGTCTTGGTCAACTTGACCAAGTAAATAAACTTTACTTTCCTTCTAATTTCTTTTTGGTCCTTTATTTTTCACTTCTTTTCAAATGTTTATAATTACTTTGAAGCACATTTCTTTTCAACCTTTGTCTTGTAGAAAATTGCAAGCTAAACCCTCGATCTTTAAAGTAGTGACAAGTAAGGTCCTCGAATCATCTTTCGTCCCTTTCTTCGTCTTTTCTTCAAATAAATCCTTTAAAAACGCATCTTTGCTTCAAAATGTATCTTCTTTACCTGAAACACACAAGATACAAATACACGCGTAATTCTGATAATTTACAGTTTAACATAAGGTATTTGACTGTGTTTTGAGTGGTTTTTGGATCATTATTGATGAGTGTTTTCACACTTATCAACTCCCCTCCACTTGACCATTGTCATGACCTCATGCAATGCAGCATTTTAAAGCACCAAGTTACACTTTTCTCATAATTAACCCACCTTGGCCATTATGGAATGCATCTACACTACTCTACACTATATGATGCATGCTTTTGATTTTATACAATGCAATGCAAAGGAAACAATTCTATTTATATATTTTTGATTTTTATTGAAATGGTTTTGATGGAAATAACTCATAAAGAAATCAGTGATTAAGATTAGGGCTTTGGTACCATGGATACTTATCACCCTCAAGTTTCACTTTCCCCATACCAAGCTTAAAAATGGGATCATTGTATTCACAAGTAAAAAGTGCATCAACTTATTCATGACAATTAAATGTGGAACCGGTTATTATTTGAGCAAGTTGCTTGTGGGCAAATTTGTCATTATTTAAAGCGTGAAATATAAGAAATGTAAAATCCAAAAATAAGGAAGCACGGTTTTAATCCTAAGTAATCCTCTCATCCATTACTTGAAAAACCGCTCACAATTAATACAAGTCCGTTTCAAAAATAATAAGTCATTCGCCTTATGTGTAAAATCCTCATGTCATGCTTTCATAAGTAGCTACACACTCGCTAAAGAAAGAAAAATAAAACTCACGCAATAATTTACATCCGCCATCTTTTTGAGACTTTGGATCTTCAACCCCGCAACCCGTCAAGGTAATATTGGATTGGAGCAATCTATTGAATCCCCGCAACCCGTCAAGGTAATATTGGAACTCAATAGTCACTATAATTAACACCACACTGCCCCTCTTGGGAGTCTTGCATTATTTTTTTTTATTTTTTTTATTTTTTTTTTTTCTAGCCACTCATTTTTTTTCATAAGCCGCTCTTATTTTTCTTTATTCCTCACAAAGAAATTTGAAAAGAAGAAAAGGAAAAACAACCGCTAAATATTGAGCATGACATAAGTCTAGTACACATAAAACGTTCTAACTTAGAATCTTAAGACGTACTCATATCAACCATGAATGATTAGACAAAAATGCATAAGAGATTACAAATCAATTAAAACCGTTCTTGATTATTTATTAACAATTATATACATGCGAAGAAAATAGAGGTAGAGAAGAGAAGGGTTTAGCCACAAGTAATCATCATGAAGTTTATCTAGCCCTCTTACACTTTCTTCAACTCTATCATTTCCCATTCTCCACAAATTTAAAATCTCAAATAATGAGATTGGTGGATGCTTAGCCTAATAGACCAATGAAGGACTACATGGTTAAGGATACTAGCTAGAGAATGCTAAAATAAGCAACCTCGGGTTGAGTCAAAATATCCATGGTGGGCCTAATATGTCAAAGAAATCTAAATTTGTTAAAACCATGTTTTTATTATATTTTTCTCTTTTATATATGTTTGATGAAAAATAAAAGAAGAAATATATACAATGCAGATGTGTTATGCAAATGAAAAATGATTGATGCAAAAATTATGAATGCATATTTTTGGTGGCCAAAGTAGATCAAAAATTTGAAAAATGTTTGAAAAATTAATTTTTCCAGTTATCATGAAATCAAGGCAATGGTCTAGGTAAGGTCACTTCGATAGAAGTCTCCCCTACACTTAAGATAAACATTGTCCTCAATGTTTAAGAGTATTGGAGTGAACTCCCCTACACTTATGACATTGATAACTTTGCTTAACCCAAGTTAAGGAAGAGACAACTAAAGGGTATTCATTTTAAGCACAAGTGTTTAATATCACGATAGAAAAAACTAATCGAAGTGAACCAGATACACGGGCCTCCTCCATAAGCTCCAAGCATGAAATGAGAGAGAGCAACCCTTGAAACGAACACCAAAAAAAACGAAGAAAGGCACCCCTCCACTTCAACTCTACTATAACATCCTTTTAATTAAACCTAACCTATTGAAAATCTACTCTACGTTTTCTAACCTAGTTATTCAATGCTTGAGTTTTTTTAACCCTAAGTCGCTAGCTCGACTCGGCCCCGAATTAGATTGTCCTTGGGGAAACCATCATGGAGAGTAAAGAATATCCACTTTGAAGCACATCTCACATGATACACTCAAACTTAGCACGTTGCCATTTACTATAAGATTTACAATATCCGCCTCGATAAATGGAACGGTCCAACGTGTCTCAAGTTTGTCCAACATACGAAATCTCTCAAATATGAAGCACACCAGGATCAAATACATAGTTTCCATCTCTACATATGAATAACTCCAAAGTAGGAAGCATCAACAAAGTAAGCTCATACAAGAAGCCCATATCAATAGAAATCACACTCTTAAGTGGAGTAGATGAAAACCAATATTTCCCAAATATACGTATCCCAGGATCAAAAACCTTTCCCTTCATGGGAAAATAAGAAGATGAACTCGTATCAACCATATAAGATTCCCCCTTAGTGATCAAAGCATCATGAGAATATGAAGGTGTAGGTATCAAAACATTCATAACTATTATGTCCATGTTAGGCTCGTCATCATTATCAAAAGGTGGGTAATCTTCCATAGAAGGCATAGTGAAAGGAGGATCAAAATTAATAGTGTCTTATGGAGAAGGTGTAGGCTCTAGGGTCCCAAAAAGCATGTTCTCAATAAGACGAATATCCTCCTCCCAATTAGAAGAGGATGTATCAACCACAATATCATCTCTCTTAAGATAATCTTCAATTTGTTTATCTATCAATTCATCTTCACTAAGCAATCTTTCAGTCTTTAAAATCTCCTCATTCTCATCAATGATAGACACCTCCTCATCACTATAGGAATCATAGATTGGTTTGTCAAAGATTGGTGACTCCTTAAAACTCAAGGAAGTGTGATCATCAAAAAATGGAGATTCACAAGTGGAAAACTCATTATCACTATAATCATCATATATTGGTGTATCACAAAGAGAAGGTTCATCATCACTAAAATCCTCATTGGTTTCTTCATCATGATGGAAAAGTGGGTTATCAAATGATGTTTCAGAGAAAGGATTTGAATGCATCACAAAATCACTTAGAGGAATAGGTGAAGGAGTCATAGAGGACATGAAATCATCATCAGATGTAAAAGACTCATCACTATCATAAGGATCATCAGAAGTTTCATCACAAGAATCAGAAGGTGGGAGAGGAGAAGGGTCCACTTTTCCTATAGGAGCAAACTCTTCATCCAAATTAGCAATGTTATCTTGACAAGACAGGTTATCAGATGATATCTCATAAGATGCTTCACTAGAATCACATTCATCATCCTCTATTTGTGGCAAGTCTTGCACAAACTCTTCCTCAATCTCATTATCCCTTTCTATAAACAATTCATCAAGATCAAAGTCACCAAAATCACTAGTAGTAGCATGAAGGTCAATATGTGATAAAATCTCAATGTGATCATGAGGAGAAGAGGTATCAACACAAAGCTCATCACATGGTTCATTGGAAACCCTCTCAAGCTCTCTTTGGATTAGGATAAGGTTCTCAATACTAGAAGAGGTTAATTCATCCAAATCGGTGTTTGTATTAGTGCTAAGAGGCTCGTCCCCCATGGTGAAAGAGTCGGTGGGTTCCACGTGAGGTAAAGGTGATGAAGGTGTGTCATCATTAAGTGTCATACAAATCGAAGGTTCCTCATCATCTTCATCTAATAAGCATTGTTTAAGCAAACGAGCACGATTAGCAATGAATTGTTCTTCACATGATTTACAATCTCCATCACTAATAGGATCATCCTCATCATCAACTCTCAAAGACGGCTCAACATCACATGGTAAAGCTCCTTGAGTTAGATAAGATTGTAAAAAGAGAATTTGTTTTTGACAATTTTCCTCGAAACATTCAAATATTCTCCTTTCCATCTCTTGAAGGCTCCTCTCAAAGAATTCATGAAATTGAGAGTCATTTTGCATATTCTCTTGGTTAAACCCTTGATTATATCCTTGATTATGAAAAGTTTCTTGATTATAGCCTTGAAAATTATCATTGTTTTGAAAACCTTCATAATTGGAAAATCCTTGGTTTTGGTATGGCTCATTAAACGTTTGATCATGAAATGATGGTGGAGGTTGTGATGAAAAACCGGAATATCCCATATAGTCATTACAAGTATAGTCCATTTGAGTGTTAGGCCAAAAATTAGGGTTCTCGGTTCCATTATAAGCATATCCCTCCCCATAATAACCATTATTTTGATCACATAAATAAGTATCGTGTGGACCACCACAAGTCGAACAAGGCGAATAATTAGCGTTGGCGGATCGTTGTTGCAAAATCTCCAACATGGAACGAGTATCCATGTTTAACAAGGTGGCCGAATGTATATACAAGTAAAATGACGTTTAAAAGCTTCCTCGGGGAAGGAAGTAATACACCAAAGGCGGTATGTTTACACGTGTGCGAATACACGTGTAAGTAAACACGAGGAATGAGGGAGTAGCCCTCGGTTGACTTTGAAGAAAAAAGGATTATCCTCTTCGAGGTTCGATATGAAATATCCACAAGAAAGTATATATATAATTACTACTTGGGTGCAAGACCCCCAATAAAGCCTTCCTTCTTAGAATACGCACTAGTGAACGGGGGGTTAGGTGGCGCGAAGCACTTAAGTACCTATTGACCCTTAGATGGCATTTTATAGCACATCGCCTTTCTATTCACTTTGTAGTTTGTATTCTTCGAATTATTGCCTATTGGAAGTATCTATTCTTGCTTAATTAAATTGGATCGATACGCGTGTCAAGGACCGGAATGCCCCTCAACACGGTGTATTGCCTCGGCAATACTTATGGAAATAGGTAACTTGGTTGTTCTTATACGTATACTTATTTACATATAATAATATATAGAAAATATTTTTGTATTTATTTGATTTTTTAAGAAAAATACTATATGTACGTAAAAACGATAAAAACGATATAATATATATTTTTGGGTGTAATCTTTTAGGAAAAAGATTACTTTTTGGATTTTTTATTTTTTTTCGTTCAATTCTTTAGGAAAAGAATTGATTTTTGTGATTTTTTTATTTTTTTGTATTTTTATCTTTTTGATTTTTTTTATCTTTTTGATTTATAATACGTAAAAATAACGTTCACAAGGTGAACGGATCCCAAAATCCAATCGTCTCACTCGAAATCGTTAATCTTCACGAAAAGAACCGGCAGCGGCGCCATTTAATATTTCTCTTTTTAGTTCGTTTTTCTCGACTCAATCCGAATTGATATAACGTTTTAAGCTTGACTTAATTGTTTTTGGTAATAGTTTGTAATTTTGTATTTAGACTACTTAACACAAAGCATCTAAAAATGTAAAAATAGTACTAATCCGTATACGTACTAATCTAAAAAAACAAATTGCACGTAAAACGAGGAAAATTATGAATATAATATTGCTAAATTTAATCGGGCCTACACTATTCAAAATGTAAAAGGGCTTAATTCCAACTAATACTATTCCTACTTAGTATTGCTAAAATTCTCAAAATATCAAAATGTAAAAGTGCTTAACATACAAACTTTAGAAGCAAAAAGTCAAACATTCAAATTCTATATAAAATCTAACTCAACTGAGGCCCAAAAAGTCTTCACTTAGCCCAACTAATAATTAGTAGACTTTAACGGTAACAATCTTAGCCAATTTTCTAAAACAAAACCGAGCTTGAAAACAAGTCATTTACAATCACAGACAATGAAACTTTACCTTTGTTAAACTTGATGAAAAGTGCTATATCAAATAAGGACTAAAAATGTAACCCAATTTAAACTAGTAGTAGAGAACAAATGAAGGACTTAAACTGTTCTACTATTCCAACCTTTGCACCTTATTCTCAGAAGTCAAATATACAGATTTCAATTCATTTCTTTATTACTACTAACTATTTCACCCAAAAATAGCTACCTATCCTTAGGCTAAATAAAATCAAACAGAATGATATCAATTCCATATATGCAGTATATGAGACCTATGCTTACTGTCATAACTCTCAACTATCCTATCTGATAGAACTTCTGATAATTCCCTTGATCTAAACACTACTTAACAGAGAAACAATAGAAATTCTATTAGCTGTGACACGCTTACTGATCTAGAAGTGAAAAAAACAAGATTTCAAGTAAAAAGAACTGAATTACACTCGTTTACACTATCTTATTCTACAAAGCCTAACGAATGATCAAAGATTAGGCGTAAAGATAGTCATACTAAAACATATACTAACATATTGCAAGGAAGAGTAAACAGATCAGATTACTTCCATTAATTGGCAAACAAACTGACTTAATCATTACACTATAGTAACAGATTACACTATTTATGCAGGAAATCGTAAAGTTTGCTTAACCAAAATATCAAGGCCTCCGTTGAGGAGAAGCGGAGCGCTGAGCTCGCTTAAAATCGAACACGCCTCCACTTTTGTCCTACTACTATCTTACTCCTTGCTGAATGCAATCCTGCAAAACTGAATATCCAAACAAAGACAACTCGAAATCGACAAATCCAATTAATCTGAACTTTGGAACAACTTCTGGACCGAAACTCTATGAATTCATTAAGCTACATTACCTGTATCTAAAATCCTATTTACTGAATTCCTTTAAACTCTCAACAAAAATTCCTTAAAACTCTAATGAGTATTTGAACTACAACTTAACAGAAATATCTATCAGTCACTTCCTTTTTATCAGCAATTACAAACACCCTTACACTTAGGCTACAAACTTGAAAAGCTTATTTTAGCTGAACTAACACTAACACTTACAGAAATCATTCATGGCAGAGTCACAAACTGATGAACAGTAATTTGAAATCAAATTAGTAACATGAACAATGGATATCACGTGACAGTTTATCAAAGAGGTGTATATCTCCAAATTAACTATTCTCGTGAACAGTAACAGTAAAGAGAAAAACAGAAACTTAAAAGAAGGATAAAGAAAGCTTGAAGATTGAATTCTACTTCATTAATGGAATAAAATGGGAATCTGTTACAACTGATTAACTAATCTTGTTACAAAAGTTTAACAGAAAAATGAAAGAAACTTGAACTATCTAACTAACTAACTACTCCTACTGTGTGTAATCTACACCTAGCTAACCATTCCAAATGAAGGACTTCGTCTTGTATTTATAGCCGCCAAAAGGAGTGAAGTAGAGTTCTTGATGACGTGTTTCATCAAATCACTTGATGACACGTGTAAAATACGAGGATAAATCGAACTCGTTCTTCATCATCTTCCAATTTGGGCGTTTCTTTATCTTCCTTCCTTGATCTAATTAAATGATACCGTATTGTAGAGGAGAAGGAGATGAGCGTTTTTCCTTTTTTGAGTTTAGCTTGAATCTTCGTGTATTATTCTTGATATGGATTTGCAGGTGCGATGGAGAAAGGAGGAGATGAAACCGTCTGTTTCTCTCTCTTGAATGGAGAAGAAGACGCTAGTTTGGGTTGTGTGTTTTGACCAGTCTTGGTCAACTTGACCAAGTAAATAAACTTTACTTTCCTTCTAATTTCTTTTTGGTCCTTTATTTTTCACTTCTTTTCAAATGTTTATAATTACTTTGAAGCACATTTCTTTTCAACCTTTGTCTTGTAGAAAATTGCAAGCTAAACCCTCGATCTTTGAAGTAGTGACAAGTAAGGTCCTCGAATCATCTTTCGTCCCTTTCTTCGTCTTTTCTTCAAATAAATCCTTTAAAAACGCATCTTTGCTTCAAAATGTATCTTCTTTACCTGAAACACACAAGATACAAATACACGCGTAATTCTGATAATTTACAGTTTAACATAAGGTATTTGATTGTGTTTTGAGTGGTTTTTGGATCATTATTGATGAGTGTTTTCACACTTATCACTAGCACACAGCCATTTTTCTATAACCTTGTTTAATTCAGAAACTTGATCATTTAAAGCAATGTTTTTCAAGGTTAACCTAGTGACTTCATTTTGCAGGGATATTTTCTCTAAATTAACCCGTCTGAGAGTTTCACATTCAGATTTAGCATTTAGCATATCAGTTTTAACAGAGTGAAACTTATCAAGTAGGTTCTTTCTTTGTTCCTCAACAAAGTGTTAATCAACAATGGTGTAATCAAGGACATACTTGCGTTCATCACTATCAGACATAGATAAAAGCCTGTGTACCTTTTTCATTGTGATGTCAACCCATTGTCCTGATCTTGCATCACCTTTTCCAACAGCTGGTTCATCCTCAGCTATAGCCATGAAAGCCCTGACTCTAGTAGTATCTTCCTCATCTGAAGTCAGTGGCTCATCATTCCAATCATAAGCTTCAGCTACCAACCCTTTCTCTGTCTTTTTATCACCACCCTTCTTCTTAGACAGAGCTTCAAGCTTCAAATTCATTTGTTCTAACTCAGCTTTAAGTGCCATGTACTTGTTTTTGTAATCCTCCTTCTCAGTGTCTGATGAATTGGATTGGTGAGATGAGTTGTTATGTTGTTTGAACTTGTAAGGTTTGGATGAAGATGATGGATAGGAAGGTGAGGATGTCTTGGTGGAAGGACAGTCTTTTTGGAAGTGTCCAAGCTTTCCACAAGCAAAGCAAGTTTCTTTTGACCTGTCAGTTGGTTTACTAGCTGATCCTATTCTCCCTGATCTTTTGAAGAATCTTCTTTGGTTGGCTAGTAAGGCTCTTTCATGAAACTCTGCATTAAGGTATGTCAAGAACTCTTGGCTGCTGCGGGTGTCTTCTTCAACATCAGAGTCGCTATCATGAGGATGTGGTGCAGAGATCAAGGCTTTGGAAGATGCTCCTTGAACTACAAATCTTTTAGTCTCTGACTTGTAAATAGTATCGATCAGCCCTTCTTCATAATTATACTTTCCATAAAGCTGAGCTAAGGTGTCATTCTTGATTGAGTTATTAGCTCTCTGAGTCTGATTCATACTCAGCCACTTTCTTGGAAGGCTGTTGACAAATGTGGCATTAATCTCAGCTTGACCAATGGTGACATCATTCATTGCTAGGTCATTGAGAAGAATCTTCAGCCTTGTATAGGTTTGCTGAACCTTTTAACCTTCAAGTGACTTGAAGGTATTGATATGAAGTCTGAGTGCCTGAATCTTTGTCTCTCTTTTAGAGGGTCCTTCATGGCCAAGGATGAGGTCTGTCCACATTTGCTTGGCTGTGGGATACTGAATGACAGACTTCATGATATGTTTGGGAAGACAGGATATGATGATGCTTTTGAGACGTTTATCTTGGTTTGCCAATTTTATATCAGCCGGAGTCCATTGTTTGAGAGGTTTGGGAAGAGGGTTTTCTTCAATGGAGGTAAGCGTCATGGGAATATAAGGACCATTTTCTAAAATTTCTAGAAGAAAAGGTTCAAGTCCATCGATATACACAAGAAATTGACTCTTCCAACTGGCAAAATCTTCTTCATCAAAGACTGGTACACTTGTGACATGTGATCCACCTCTTGAGTCAAGAAGTTGGGGTAGATCATCATCATTGGCAGGAGGGTTGAGTCTTGGTGAAGATGGTGTTGTAGAAGGTGAATGTGGTGGGTTAGAAGTTTCTGGCATGGTGGATCTTGATTATAAAACTGAGAACGATGTTTCTTGAAGGTTTTAATATCAAACACCGCTCTGATACCAATTGATAGTCCCTAATCAATGCTAGAAACCCTAAACTTAACTAATCAACACAAGGTGTTACTATTCAAACGTAATCTTATTATTGTATAATAAAGAATTACAAGTGTTATGGATAACACCGTTTGATGACAATGTGTTGTGCACACTTTGAACAACTATAAACCCTAACTTATGAATACAGTCGCAGCTGTTTGATTCTATAAGTTCTAAGCAATAATGTTATGAATATACTCAAAGTGTTAAACATTAATGCATGGATACACATCCTATTTATAGTGATACGAGGTTGACCTAAATAGTACTTGATGGTGATTACACAAGCTTTCACTTTTCAGACATCAGTCACATGATGCTCTTCTATTCTTGGTAGTCTTCCATTATGCTTTAAGGAAACAATTGTCAAAACAGTTTCCTTTTCTTCATAGTCTCGAACACACAAATGGCATGTCCAAAGTGTGTTGAGTGTTAACAGGGTATTGCCACCCCTGTTAACTCTCAACCCCTCAGAGTCCCTGATACATCTTGGCTGTTATCCATCACAGCCAATGAGTATGTCTTCAAGTAATCTTTGACTTCCTTGACAATGTCTCTGACATGGACTCCTCTGAGGTTTCTCACAGAGACTTGGATCTCTGTAAGTCTTGCGATACTTGCCTGCCTCCTAGGCACAGGCAAGGGACTATCTAACATCTTAATTATGTTTAAATCTATGATCAGGGAATCCAACAAGTTTAGATTCCCAACAACCTCCAATCTTCATCTTTTCAAATGGGGATCAAAATATGTAGATTATATGTATAGTTTGTGGCTAAATTTTCGGTGAATGGTGGTGATGGATGGTGTATAGGGGACGACATGGAGAGAGCAAAGAGAGAGAGGTTGAAAAATTTCTCTAGTTTGCATGTAAGTAAAAATGGTTTAATGGTTTTGGTTAGTTGGTTGAATTCTTTTGTAAAGCTAAGAGGACAAGTGTCCTCTTGGTTTATGAAATCTTGCCACCAAGGGTGGTGTTTGTCCTTGTCTTTCCGCCCATAGTGGGGGTGAGACAAGTGTATACTTGTTTCGTCCCCACTAATTTAGGGGTACTCCTCGATTCTAGTTACCTCGATTTACGTGCCCTCGGGTCGACTTACGAAAAACGTTTTTTTAAATTATGAATCTACGGCACAAAACGATTCTATTAAAAATTGTCTCGTCAAAAACGGAGCACAAAAGTGTAAATACGTAAACCTAGGGTTTCCGGTTTAATCGCAAAAGACGCTAAATTATGCACGTAAATCCTAATTTCATCCCGTAAATTTGTGAGTTTATGAACCAACACAAACCAAAATTCCAAAATAATATTCGAGAATAAATTTATTATCTGAAATGTCGGACTGTTACAAAACGGAGTATGTAAACGTAAACACGTAACGTAGAGTTCTCCGGTTTAGACGTAGTCGATGCTACTTTAAGACTTAAACCCCAATTTCTTCCCAAAGGTGAGTGAGTTCATAAATTAACAATAAAATAATGATTTTAAATAATACTTGAGAATAAAATAACGACCTCAAATTGACGGATTGTCACATATTCTACTTCTACATCAAGAATATTATAGTTATTTTTCTTCAAGATCATTACACAGGGCCTACATTTGGAGAATCTTCGATTGCATACATTGTTTCCTTCCCTATTGATGTGACAAAAAGGGGAAGACATAGGTACACTTGAGGGGGAGCAATTTGAAGATGATGTACCACTTACAAGAGATACACAAAGAGTTTTGCTGACATCAACTAGGGAAAGTTTGTTGGGTCAAAAATTTGATGTGGCAGAAACTCAAAATGAAGAAACAAGACGTTTGTTCGAGCAACGCTGACATGTGAAAGCTAGACGCTGACACATGTATTATGGACGCTGATGGATGTCTACGGTTTAATAGAATCTTCTAATTAGGGAATATATTGAATATATTATTTATAATATATTTAGTATATAGTTATCTAAATAGAAGATATACATGTTTATTCATACTTATCTCTTGTAAAACCTAATCCTTACTCTATAAAAGGAACAAGGGTCTTAGGTTTTATTCATAACTTTCATTCACAATGTATACCTAAAGCGTGTGTTGCACTAGACGTGGGATTAAATGTATACACGTCTAGTGGTTGTTTATTATTAATATAATGAACAATCGTTGAGTATTCTTTGTGTCTTGTGCCCAAACACCTTGTTTCATGATTATTGTTCTTTTCCGCTATGATCTATATCATATAAACAATGGTTATGACTAGTAGCTTAAAGATTCGAGGAAACCAAGGTTTCCACAGTACTTTTTGAATATAGCTGCCTCACGTTTTGACCAATCACATATTTTCACCTCTCCTATATATTTGGATCATTTCTTTTAAACAAGATAACTGCATATTCTTGTCTAACTAAAATTTCTCAAAACCTTCATCTTCCATAACTTTTATCACAGCTTTCTTACATCAATCATCAATGGCACCTAAGTTTAAACCTACAGAATTGGAATTAGGGTTCAGGAGTTAACACAACATGGTAGCTTATTTGCAAGCTGATAATGCTCTGTTTCCCCAACATACTCAGATGGTTGAGTATTTGAATGTGTCCCCTTTAAGGTATGCACTTTCACATACTCCTCTTGTCCCTATCACACACATCAAACAGTTTTGGAACACTATTCATTCCTCAACAGTTAATAAAGTGACTACATTTACTTCTATTGTCCATGGGGTTCCATGGGTGGTTACTTAAGCTTTGGTTCACCAAGCTTTGCATCTTAATGATGCAGATGGTATAACCACCCAACCCATTGTAGAGATAGAGCAAGGACTCCAAGCCTTGGGTTATCCTTGCCTGAAGAAGGCCATTTAAACAAATATACAAAACAGCAATTTCCCCCGGCTTGGAAGTACCTTATACATGTCATTCTTCAATGTTTGAGTCCCAAATGCTCCTCACACAATGAAATCAACTGATCTATTAGGAGTGCCGTTGTGTGTATTACAACTGGGCAAAAGTATAACTTTTCAAAAATGATTTTTGATGGCATGTGTCAAAACAAGGGTAACAAGATGACTCTTGCTTACCCTAGGTTTTTTACAAATGGTTTTTTATTTACAAGAATACTACAATAGGGATCATAACGATTTTTATACGATCCCTGTTCAAAAGAAAGCAATTTTTGCGAAGATGAACACTGAACCTTATAGAGACCTACCTCTCACTCAAGCCATGCTTGCTGTTATTGAAGCAGCTGCAAACCCTCAACCTCACTCACAACCTCAACCAGACCCATTGCCTGAACAACCTCCATCAACCCAGCTAATGGAAATTGACCAAGAACAATTCAACACTGACACCTCAAATGTTGGCATTGATACTACATATCCAGACGCTGACACCACTTTACCACAAACCCAAACACCCCTTAACCTCCAAACATACCCTCAATCCACTTCCTCTTCTACACCACCAGACTATAGGTTGGAAAAACGCCAAAGGACTACTGGATTGTTCTCCTCTAGTGGTCCTATCCATGTAACAGAGAGAACCACCACCACAAGTGTGGTTGATGACATGGGTGGGGCTGGGACTATTGGTTCTTGCTTAGATGCAGGCCAAGACAGTCCTAACATTATTAAGACCCCCTCCATGCCCAATGAATCTACATTGGGAAGTCAAATTCCCATTCTAGAGGAGGGCAGATTAGAACCTTACACCATTTTGGAACTGACGGCAGTCTGCATTAGCTTGCAAAAGCAAAATGCAGACCTTGTATAGGTTGTCAAGTCACAAGGCCTTGAACTCAAGTTATTAAGGGAGAGGATAGTTCTTTTGGAAGCTGCTAACATGTAACACTCTCAAATTTCGTATCAGGTCAGCAGAAGGGTCAATATAGTGTTACGAGATAGCACAATAACTCCAATCATAGACAACGCATAAAAATGGTTGTACAAGGTTTAACATACATTCATTCGAATAAAAGTTTTAAGTTTACAGCAGGTCCCCAAAATTACACAGTCATAAAGTTTACAAAACATAGATCGAATGAATAATTTTATTATGTGGGCCATCAGAGTCGATCTCCATCCAAGTTACCTTCAAGCACCTGAGATAAAACATGCAAAAATTATATAAGCGTATGCCGAGTGAATTCATAGAGTTTAATAAAACCGTTACATAAAACAGTCATAGAAATCAGAACGCAAGCACTCCTGTTAATTCGATGATCAATGTTTAACATTGTTGCATGGAATATAAGGGGTCTGAACTTCTCCCTTAAACAAAAGGAGGTTTGACAAGTGATTGATGATAATAATCTTTCTGTATGTGCAGTCCTTGAATCTCATGCTACTGATTCTAAATTGACAAAGCTTTGTTCATATATATTTCGGCAGTGGGATTGGACTTCTAATGTTGTTTGGTGTAATAAGGGGTCTCGGATTATTCTGGGATGGAATAGGAATGATGTGGATGTTAGTGTGATTACTCAATCTGCCCAAGTGATTCATACGAGATTGTGGTTAAAAAAGATAAAAAAGAATTATTTTGTTCTTTTGTTTATGCTCATAATCTTTATATTCATCGGCGTGAATTATGGAATGATCTTGCTAAATTTCAGGCCTATGTTCGAGAGCGGCCATGGTATTTGCTGGGAGATTTTAACGCATCTCTCAATCTTATTGATGTGGTTACGGGATCTTCTAATATTCATCTTTCTATGTGAGAATTTCGTGAGTGTGTTAACATGTTGGAGGTTAAGGATGTGCATTATACTGGGCTGAACTATACTTGGACGCAGAAGCCTCATGGTAGTGATGGTTTGATGAAAAAACTTGATCGGATTATGGCTAATGAGGTTTGTCTGGATATGTTTGTGGGCTGCCATGCTATATTTAAACCATACCGCATCTCGGATCATACCCCTGGTGTGTTATGTATCCCTACTGATATAAGAAAGAGACCTCGGCCTTTTAAATTTCCTAACAGCTTGGTGATGCATGAGCGTTTTAAGGACACTGTTAATGCTGGATAGACAATGACTGGGAGTGGATTCCATATGTTCACGTTGGTGCGAAAGTTAAAGGGTCTTAAAAAGCCTCTTCGTCGTCTATTCTATGAGCAGGGGAATTTGCATGAGAATGTGAAACGCCTTAGGCATGAGCTTGATTTGGTGCAGCGGGACCTTGAAAGAGAACCGTTTAATGATGTGCTTAGGGAGGAGCAGATGCTATACTTACAAGCTTTTAATCATGCTAGTCTTATGGAGGAACGTTTCTTGCGTCAAAAGGCGAAAATTGATTGGCTTAGGGATGGTGATAATAATTCTGCTTTCTTTCATAGAGTTGTGAAAAATCGAACGCAGCGTAATAGAATTGATGTTATTATGAGTGCTACAGGGGAGATTTTTGCTAATGATCATGTTGCTGATGCTTTTGTGCAATATTATGAAGGTTTCTTAGGGCAGCAGGAGGAGGTGATGGCAATAAATGATCAAGATTTATTTGTTAATCGTATTGATGCTGGATTGGCTGTTGCTATGACTAATCATGTTTCTGATGGTGAAATTAAAGATGCTATTTTCTCCATGGGAAATGATAAATCTCCGGGTCCTGATGGCTATACTACGGGCTTTTTAAAGGGGCGTGGGATATTATTGGTCATGATGTTATACTTGCTATTCGGGAATTTTTTGTTAATGGGAAACTCCTTAAGGAAGTAAATCATACCGTGCTTGCTCTTATTCCAAAGGTTACTAATCCTACTCGGGTTACGGACTTTAGACCGATCTCGTGTTGCAATGTTCTGTTCAAGTGTATAACCAAAATACTTGCTAATAGAATGAAGGATAGTTTTAAAGAGGTGATTAGTCCGAATCAGTCGGCGTTTGTCCCGGGTAGAAGTATTGCTGATAATATCCTTCTCACTCAAGAAATCATGCACAACTACCACTTGAATCGTGGTCCGCCTAGATGTGCTTTCAAGGTGGACATTCAAAAGGCGTACGATACAGTTAATTGGTCGTTTCTTAAGGAGGTTTTAATTGGATTTGGATTTCATGAAAGATTTATTGGGTGGATTATGGAATGTGTTTCAACGACGTCATTCTCGATTAGTCTTAATGGCATGTTTCATGGTCACTTCAAGGGGCGGCGGGGCTTACGTCAAGGAGATCCTCTTTCTCCATATTTGTTCACTCTTGTTATGGAGATTCTAACTCTTATGCTTCGAAGACGAGTTAGAGAAGTGGATAGATTTTCCTATCATCGCTATTGTGAAGGATTAGAATTGGTGAATTTATGTTTTGCGGATGACCTCTTCTTATTCACTTACGGGGATGTTAATTCGGCTAAGGTGATTAAAGAGTGCTTAGAGGAATTCAAGAATGTGTCTGGTTTATCTCCGAGTTTACCTACAAGCACTATTTATTTTTGTAACATCACGGCCCCAGTGAAAAATGCTATTCTCCAGCTTCTGCCATTTGAAGAAGGTAAGCTGCCGGTAAAACATCTTGGTGTGCCTTTGATTTCGTCGAGGCTTATGTATGGGGATTGTAAGGAGTTGGTTGATAAAATCCAACTTCGAATTGATGGCTGGCAAAATAAAGTTCTTTCCCGAGCAGGTCGTTTGCAACTTATTAAGTCGGTTTTGGGTTCGCTTCATGTATTCTGGGCTGTTGTGTTTATTCTGCCCGCGAGAATTCTTACGAATATTGAGCAACATATGAGATGTTTCTTATGGTTTCAAGGTGGGTCGGGTGTGGGGAAGTCTAAAGTTGCATGGGATATGGTGTGTCTCCCGAAGAAAGAAGGAGGTCTTGGTATACGTCGTCTTTCTTCATTTAATCAAGCTCTTATGGTGTCCCATGTTTGGAAACTTGTTTCGAATAAGGACTCTTTGTGGGTGAGATGGGTGCATACGTATAAGCTTAAGAACCGGAGTTTTTAGGATGTTCCTATTCGTGGAAACATGACATGGGCTTGGTGTAAAATCCTCCAATTAAGGCCGCTGCTTCGTTCCTCAATTTGGCATAAAATTGGTGATGGCAATACTACTTTGGCCTGGTATGATTCTTGGTGTTCGCTTAGTCCACTTGCTAATATTATTTCTAGTCGGGACATCTTTCGATCGGGATTTAATAAACAGACTAAGG
The DNA here is from genome assembly GCA_025667525.1 of Glebionis coronaria. Lineage (NCBI taxonomy): Eukaryota > Viridiplantae > Streptophyta > Magnoliopsida > Asterales > Asteraceae > Glebionis > Glebionis coronaria. Next base: position 236,564,528 of record CM046880.1, read on the forward strand.
TCCGGATCTTATTACAGAGGGGCAGTTCAACTGGCCTAATGAATGGGCGCATAAATACCCTTTGTTACTCAATATTGCAGTTCCAACTTTATTTGAAGGTAATGCTGATGTTCTGGAATGGAGGGATAGGGACGGGAATCCAAAACCATTTTCTACACTTGCTGTGTGGAATTTGTTGAGGCCTAGGGAGATTAAGGTTGCATGGTATCACGTTGTTTGGTTCACAGGGTGTATACCTCGGCATGCATTTACGTTGTGGTTGATTATTAAGCGTAGGCTGAAGACCCAAGATCGAATGAGGGATTGGGATAATGTTGATCTGTCTATGTTAAGATGTGCTCTTTGTGAGACGACGCATGATTCACACGAGCACTTGTTTTTTGAATGTTCGTTTTCTACTCAAGTTTGGAATACAATTAGAAGAGTTGCTGACTTTCCTTTTTCCATGAATGCTATAGAAGATGTGGTACAAGGTTTATTTCCGTTTGCTCATCAGAAATCTACCCGAAGTGTTGTAGCGAAACTTGTATTGGCTGCGACAACATATTTTCTATGGCAGGAGAGAAATAATCGAATCTTTAAGAATTCTAAAAGGACGGTCGCCCAGGTTGTTGAGGTTATTGAAAATTCTGTTCGGCTCAAACTCATGTCCTGCCGTTGGAGACATTCTCGGAGCGTCTCAACTTTGGTACAGAAATGGAGGCTATCGGCTCGGTTGGTTAGCTAGTTTTTCTTTATGGAGGGTTTATTTTGTTCATGTTCCTATAGATGGTTCTTTCCTATATGTGTTTTAGCTTATTTTATGCATTGATTATATGGCATGTCATATAATCTGGTAGTTCAAGAGTTCCTTGAGGTTAACACGGCATCTCTACCGTGTTCCATTGTACTTAATGCTTTTGGATGATTAATATATTTTACGGGGGAATAACTTTCCCTTTTACCCAAAAAAAACAAAACTACTACACGTTTACAATGTGTGGAGTTATTATTATCATTACTATAATAAAATCTCATTTTTTTACTCTTTCCGTCTTAGTTAAATTCTTCTAAAATTTTAACTCCACTTAAGAAAATTATTGTAAAATATCTTTACCCCTTTAAAATGTATTATCACATGTTGCATAGAAAACTAATCCAATTATTTTCAAGACAAATTTTTTTTATAACTTACTACTACAACTAAAAAAATGTAAGTTACGATATCATACCATACACTTACAAATTATTTTCAAACCCGTTTTCCTATAATTAGCCAGACTTATTTGCAAGAAAATTTAGTAGTTCGCATTAATAAAAATACATACCCGAATGTAGACACACATCCAAAAGACTCAAAACGTCGTTGGAACTCCATCAAACTCCAGCACCATAAAACACGAACAAACACAAGGTACGTTCAAGTTATAATAACTAGTGAACGACCATATACCATAACTTAACACATAGTAGTATATATACATCCGCATATATATACCTATTAAATCACCCAAAACATACTCGTTACCATACATGTCAGATCAACCAATCGTGTCATACACTCGTTTTGTTTTTTTACGAGTAACCACCATCTTACCACAAGGCATAAAACCCATCACTAAAATCAGTCCATATCGTGTGACCCCATAATCGCACAATATGACTATAACCCAAAACAATAACACACTCAAAAATATTCATATCGTAGGCAACCGTTACATAAACCCATATACTATACATATACCAATGATCCACATCTCATCATATACAAGCATGTACTAACCCTCTTTCATGCAATCATACTTAGGAACCCATTGAAGTTGTGGTACTTGTATAACTATGTTGGCCACCATACTTATACAATTACCCTTTCCCCAATGCACTCCCTCCTATGATGACACTTATAAGAATCAATACAACACATAACACATAAATCCATCAACTCACCTAAGCACATAACCACATAAACAATAAGGTCAAAAACTCCAACTAATAAAATAACATAGTCAAACTCTTGAAATACATAAATCCATAGTCTAGCTAAAACAGCATTGACTAAATCCAAAACGAAAACATAATCAGTTATAAGTCATGTCGCCCATAAGACTGGAAATAGCTTAAAATCCTTCATATCCACCTACTCCTAATAACTCGAACCACCACATGATTCTTAGGGAACATGACTTAAACATCGAAAGAAAAAATACTATACCTCAGGTACATAAAATAACCCAACAAAAGATAGAAACTACCATGTACCAAATTATGTACTATAATGTACAATTTAAGCAAAATACGACAATGAATAGCGTGGATGATTATGGTTCAACCAGCACTAGTCACACCCCGAAAAGAAAATAACATGTGGCTAAGTATGAACTACTATGGTTTAACCCATACTAGTCAAAACTTAACAAACATCGCAGGTAAAAACCAATAACATCCAAAAAACTTTAATTAATATAAAATGCACACATACTCCTATGACGCCTATATACAGGGACCCTTAAGCTATAGACTAGGTTACTAGACTAGGCAACCTAATTCTCTATAACTATTGTCTCTGATACCATTCTGTCACACCCCAACATGGCGGAATATGGAGCGCGACGTATGGATATCATCACAACATGGCGTGTCTATAGAGATAACTAAATGAAATAAGAAATGTCATAAAATGGTGACATAAAAGTCATTACAATATCTCAACAATACAGGAGTCTAGGTAAGTAGGTAACAAACCTACCACTTACCCGAGACAAACAATAACATAAACAAAGCAAACATATAGGTTTCAACAGTATCACTTATTAAACAAACAAAAGAAACTAAGAAGGAACGGGGATCTCCTTCTAAATGCATTCCTACACAACTCCAAATCCTAGCCACTTATGTTCTCACGCTTAACCATAATATCACCTGAAAGAGATACTAAAACACGTCAACATAAAGTTGGTGAGAGTCATAGGTTTAGACTCCAATGCAAAAATCAAACCATAAGCTGTGAATAATAACCAAATTTAAGAACATATGGACAATGTGATACAAACATGCATTAACAACTAATATTCAATATTTAAACAAACCAAACCAAATCCAGGCTCCCAGCCTTACCAATCACCATGGTACTATAGGCGCCCATACACCTATGTACCAATCTAAAGGCCCCGCCTTGTCATTATCCATTGGTCCCATAGATGCTCACACATCTATGTACCTCCCCAAGGCCCCGCCTTGTCAACATATCCTTGGTACCAAGTCAAACCACAATAACTATCATGAATCAACTAGCAGTTAATCACATAAGTATGCACAAGTCCATCACCAAACACAAAACATTCACAGCATAATTTATAAAAAGAAGACAGTGTATCTTCTATCCCATCTAGAAGTCAAAATCATTAGTAGACATGGGACTATGAAACTCACCTGATTGAGCTTCTCCAAAAATCCGTGCACTAGCAAAAAGCTAACAAACAAAAGCACACAATCAAAACATGAACCAAACACTAAAACGGCTCAGCAACCTATGATGGATATCTAGCCTTCTCCCATATATGTTCCTCATTCATATGTTTTAAACACCCCATTACCCTTCTCTAACAAGTCTTTAACTTGGTTAAGTTTGATACCTATCCCGTTCATATTTTACACAAAACAGTCCCAACTTTTAGGTCTCCAAACTATAGGCCAAACGCCTACCTAACCATACTCATAACCTCTGTAAAGGAAACCCTATTCCCTTAGATATGTTAGCTAACTCCTTCCCTTTGCCCCAACCTTAAAGCTACTGTTAAGGCCCCGATATATATATATATATATATATATATATATATATATATATATATATATATATATATATATATATATATATATATATATATATATATATATATATATATATATATATATATACTTTTTTCTATCCGGATTTTACTAATTTCGAACATACAAAAAGTTTGTTATGATTAGGGGGTCTTACCCTAACCCATTTGCTTAGCCCTCCTCCAGGCCTCTTATTTAATATATAACCCAACTCCCATGCTGATTAGAGGGCTCAAGTGTACTCCTAAGTACCCTAACCATCTTAAAACATTAATTGAAAACCCGCTGATTTCAAAACTATTTTGACCTCCGACTGTTGTAACCTGTTTTTGACCCACTTCCCGACCTTCAATTTAGTTCTAGTTTCTTGAATTTGAAAGCCAACTCAAATACCTTTCCAGGGATACTTGGATCGAAAAATAAGAGTTTGTAGAACTCTATATATGATCAAAACAATTGACCTAAAATTCTGCCCAGTTTTTAAAAAACGATTTTAACATAATTAAACCCTAATTACCATCACTAATCTTCATAATAACCAAAGTAATCAATTCATATGAACCCTAAACTCACTAATCTCAGAAAAATCACAAACCCTAATCCATCATAAGATCAATTACATGATTAGATTGGTTAAAATCATTAATAGAACAAGGGTTTTGAAGGTTTTACCTTAGAAATCAATGGAAGATCTTTATTTTTGAAACCCTAATTGGCCACCATTGTTGAATTTCGGCTAGGAGCTGTTATGGAGCTTAAAAATCTGATTATTTTGGTTATGGATTGGGTTTGGTTAAGTCCTAAAGGCCCCCTAATCTAATTACAAGTCCATTGGGCCTGTTTTTGGGCTTTTCCTTCTTTCTTTCTTTTTATTCGGCCCTAACCGACCCATATATATATTTTTTTTATTTTTTTTTCTTTTTTTATTACTTATTATTATGTTATTAACAATACCTTAATTTACCTTAATTTATTTCAGCTCCTAAAACCTCCGAAACCTTAAAACCGTAAAACTAGTCAATTTTACGCGTATACCGAAAAAAAAACGTAAAATATACAGTTTTAAAAAAAATCTTAAATTTTTAAATAAACTTTATAACTAAGTTATAACGGACTTAAAACCATCTCGTAAATTATTCCCGTGACTAAATACCTCATCCGAGACCTCAAAATGCTAAACCGTAAATCGTAAAAATACGATTTTCTATAATACATATACGTATACGTAAACCACTATATAACACCATCTCATTTCATAGTCACTACCATGTGAGCTCATGAACATTAAATCATCACACATCGTTTCACTCACAAGGTACCCCGTACCGGAAACGATATCCAAACCACAATCTATACACACCAATTAGCACATAAACACGTAAAGACACGTAACTAGCACAAAATAAAACTAAGTGACGAACCTCAAAACCGCGGTTGTCACAATTGCCTTCTGAATCTCCATCTCTTCTGCAAGTTCTTCTTTCCTCTCATCTGAAAGAATTCTAAGAGTATTCATTTTCTGCACTCTTGCCCAAATGGGATAAGCCTTGTACTCCAATTCTTCAAAGGATAATCCCTGCAATTTCTTGAAGGTCCATCCAGTTCCATGACATCTGAGTAACATGTAGTAAAGCTCCCTTCTATCCCTCTTCAGCAGTGAGAAAACATTGCTAGCCTTATGCTTCAGAATTACCTTGCAGTCTTTTTGAACTCTTAGAAGAATCTCTAATCCCCAAATTTGGTATGAAATTGTCAAATCTGGATTCTCCATAATCCTATTCTCCCAAGCATGGTACATCTGAGCAACTCCTGGCATATCAGAGTCTACTTGCAATTTTAACTCTCTAAGCTTCTCTCTTGCCAAGTCATCACCATATTCAAGTATTTCTGGTTGTTCAATTATCATCACACTTGAATCTGAACTTCCTTTATCACTTCCTTCTTGTTCCTCAGAAGTGACAACAAATGGTGATTCGCTAACTTTCTTCCTTTCTTGTTCCATAAGTTGTGCAACCAACTTTGAATCAAACTCTACTTGTGTTGCATCCTTTGGAACTTCTACTTCTACCATGATTCCTTTACCCTTATCTAATGGATCAATGATGGGTAAGGATGATGGTAATACCTGTGAAGACACTTCTTTGATGATAGCTGATGACTGGAATACATCAACCATATCTGCAGATCTGTCAACGCTCAAATTCCTTGTGTCAGCGCCCAATTTACTCTTGTCAGTGCTTGGTGTGTCAGCGTTCAGATTTTGCTTGTCAACTCCCAAATTACTTGTCTCAACGCCTCTTGTAAACTGCTCCATCATAGCTGTAAAAGACAAGTTCAAGTTTGTAGGAGTAACCAGAGATGTATCAAAACCTGATTGCTTCTTCAATTTAGTAAGGGCTTCAGCAACACCCAAATATTCTCCATCATATGAGCCTTTGCTACTCAAATCAAATGGCTCTGTAGCAGCTTCATGTGAGCCTTTATCACTCAAATTAACAGGCTCTGTAGCAGCTTCCTCCCCTTTGTAAGAATCCTCTTCTGATGAAAGGACTCTTGTCTGCCTTCTCCTAGACTCAGCAGTTTCCAAAACAACAATCCTCTCCCTCAATTGCTTGAGTTCAAGGCCTTGTGTACTGACTATTTGTACCAGGTCTGCATTTTGCATTTCCAAGCTAATGCAGACAGCCGTCAATTCCATCATTGTGTATGGTTCCAATCTGTCCTCCACTAGAATGGGTATTTGACCTCCCAAAGTAGAGTCATGGGGCATGTATTAGGTCTTAAAGATGTTAGGACTGTCTTGGCCTGCATCTAAGCGAGTACCAATAGTTCCAGCCTCATCCATAGCACCAACCACACTTGTGGTGGTGCTTCTCTCTGCAACATGGCTAGGAACACTAGAGGAGAACACTCTAGTAGTTCTTGGGCGTTTTTGCAACCTATATTCAGGTGGGGTAGAAGATGATGTGGATTGGGTGGTCCTTTGAAGGTTAAGGGGTGTTTGGGTCTTTGAAGGAAAGGTGTCAACGTTTGGATTACTTGTGTCAACGCCAACATTTAACGTGTCAGCGTTGAAGGATTCTTGGTCTATTTCCATGTGTTGAGGTGAAGGCAAAGGTTCTGGTATTGGGTCAAGTTGTGGTTGTGGGTCTGGTTGGGGTTGTGCTGCTGCAATAACAGCAAGCATAGCTTGGGTGAGGGGTAATTCACGGTGAGGGGGTGAGTTCATCTTACTAAAAATAGCTTTCTTTTGCACAGGGATCTCATAAAAATCATCATGATCCCTTGTGCAGTAATTTTGCACATCAAAAACCATTTGCAAAAATCTGGGATAAGCCAAAGTCATCTTAGTCCCTTTTTTTACACATGCCATCAAAAATCAGTTTTGAAAAATTAAACTTTTGCCTATTTGTAATGCACACAATTGCACTAGCAACAGATCTGTTAATTTCATTATGTGCAGTACATTTGGGACTCAAACATTGAAGGATGACATGTATGAGGTACTTGCAGGCTGGGGGAAACTCTTGTTTATGATATTTATTTAAAGTTCCCTCATCAGGGAAAGGATACCCCAAAGCCCGAAGTCCTTGTTCTATTTCATTGATGGGGAGGGTGGTTATACCATCTGCGTCATTAAGATGCAAAGCCTAGAGAACCAAGACTTCAGGAACCACCCAAGTACGCCCATGAACAATAGCTGATAATGTAGTCACATTATTAATTGTTGAGGAACTGACAGTGCTCCAAAACTGTTTAATATGAGTGACAGGAATGAGAGGAGCATGAGAAAGTGCATACCTAATTGGAGATGCATTCAAATACGCCACCATCTGAATGTATTGTGGAAACAAAGTATCATCAGCCTCCAAATAAGCAATCATGTTGTGCTGACTCCTGAATCCCAATACCAAGTCACTTGATTTAAACTTTGGTGCCATTGTTGAAGAAAGCTGTTTGTTAAAGATTGATGAAAGATGAATTATAGGAGAAAAAGTGTTAGACAAGAATATGAAGTACCCTGTTTAAAAATAGGAGCCAAATATATAGGAGAGATAGGCACATGTGATTGGTCAAAAATAAGGCAAGTATTTTCAAAATATAATGATGAAAATATTGAAAAGAAAATAAGTTATCTTGTGCATTAATTAAAAGTTATCTACTCCCAAAATTACGGCCCCAAAATTCGTCAAAAATATCAACTGGGTAGGTCCCAATGAGTGTCAACGGTAAAAAATAACCCATCAACGCCCAACGGCTATATTCTTGTCAACGTTTGCCAAAGCCATGTCAACGTCTAAATTGGTCATAACAACGCTTGAAAAACCATTTGTCAGCGTCCAAAAATAAAAGTAATAAAAATGAAAAAGGACCTTAACAAAGTAATTTATCCTAGTGAATATAACCTATAAATTGATAAATATTATAGGGCGGCAAGCACTGTCCAGTTATGCACACTTGCTTATGTAAGATAGACATAACAGTCCTCTAGTGTCCCTTGCTAACCAAAATTCTTAACAATTAAGTTATCTCATAAAATTCCTTGTAACTCCTAGGTAAAACCATTATAAATCATTCCCAAGTCTCCCAACAGACCACAACCAATTCTAGGCCAAAAATTTCATGGCAACATGCATAGTATGTCAACTTTGCATGCTACAGTGCCTCATGATTTATTAAACTAACTCATACTCACCTGTGGACACAATCTAGAATTGTGATAAGAGTATTATAAGAATACCCAAAAGTCCTAAAGGTTCCTAAAACCTCCCCTCAAACTGTGATACACAAGTTGCTAAATAATATGCATGTAAATAAAAATTTATGTCCATATAGGAATATAAATATTCCAACCATCATCTATAAATTGAAACACGCTCCAATGATTCTCCAAGGATCCATAAGCAACTCTGTATCCAATGGTACAATGCTAACAACGCCTGCACACTTAGATCAAAAACCACAAAACTAACATGTTGCTGACAACGTCACGATAACACTTATCAGTGTTAAAAGGACCTTTGTCAGCGTTAGACAAATATAGTGGAAAATCTAATTTCTCAAAAAGACCAGTAACAATGCATATCCTGTACATACTTTTACAAACAGATCCGAAAACACATATTAAGTGAGATTGATACCATCTTCTTTCTGCTACATATTTATCCTAAGAGATGAAGATACCATCTTCTTTCTGCTTAACTTGTAACCCTAGAAAGAAGTTCATCAACCCCATTGCACTCATCTTGAATTTGTCTGTCATAAGCTTGGAAAAGTCTTCACTCATCTTTGGGTTTGATGAACCAAAGATGATATCATCCACATAAACCTGAACAAGTAAGACATCCTTACCAGTCTTCTTTGTAAATAAGGTCTGGTCTATGGTGCCCCTTTTGAATCCATTTTCCACCACATAGGTGGACAATGTGCCATACCATGCTCTTGGGGCTTGATGAAGTCCATACATAGCTTTCTTGACTCTATATACCTTGTCTGGATGCTCTGGATCTTCAAAACCAGGAGGCTGTATTACATAAACCTCCTCAACAATTGTGCCATAAAGGAAAGCACTCTTCACATCCATTTGATAGACAGTAAAGCCCATGCAGGAAGCATAGGCTAGAAAGATCCTTATAGCCTCAATCCTTGCAACTGGTGCAAAGACCTCCTCATAGTCTATCCCTTCCTCTTGTGTATATCCTTGAGCCACTAAACGTGCCTTGTTTCTGACCACAATGCCTCTTTCATCTTTCTTGTTTCTAAGAACCCATCTTGTCCCAATAGGTCTTACATATCTGGGACAATCAACCAGCTCCCAAACATCCTGAATAGAAAATTGGTGAAGCTCATCCTGCATTGCTTCCACCCGACTTGGTTCTTTGAGAGCATCAAAAATCTTCTTGGGTTCCTGTTGTGACAGAAAACAGGCAAACAAACATGCTTGAACAAGAGGGGTATCAACCTTCTTGTGTATATTGGCAACAAATCCTCCAAGATTCTGATGAGATCTTCTAGTTTGAACAGGAGACATCACATCACCAATAATTAGAGACGAGGGATGATCCTTCATTGTAGAAGTAAGTACTCCTCTCTCAAAATGTCTGTTGTCTTCAATCTCATCTTCCAAGTTAACAATATCTTCTTCAGACTCTCTTCCATCAATATTTATATGAACCTCTCCATTTTTGCTTGAAGGTTCACCTTGTTCAAATTTTGAAGAAAAAATATGGTCAAAGGAGTTGTCAACGCCTGAACCAAGATTGTCAGCGTTAGAGCCATCAACGCCTGAAATAGAGTTGTCAACGTTTGAGCCATCAACGCCTGAATTTTTCTTGTCAGCGCCAGATTTTCCTTTGTCAGCGCCTGAAGGACCATGCATGTTGTTAACTGGTGATACTTGGAGACCACCATTTTCCATTCCAGCAGTAGCAGCAGCAGCAAAAGCATCTGTCCATATGGGAATAGTGACATACTCAAGTATGGGAGAAGACTTGTCTGCTTGTGATCCAACCTCGTCATTAACCTGTGTACCTGAAACATCAATAACTGGTTCTTCCACAACATTTGAAGTTACCTTCACAATGTTTGTATTAGTAACAGGCATATAATTCAAAGTCCTAGATAGAGGTTCCAAGTCAAATAACCAATTTGGACCACTTTCAGGATCACTAGGTTTACTTTCTAAAAACCTAACATTTACTTTTTCAAGTATACGTTTTTCCTTCTTAATGTAAACCCTATATCCTTTACTCTGCACTGAATAACCCATGAAGTAGCCTTCATCACCTTTAGCACTAAATTTTCCTAAGGCATCACTAGTGTCCAACACAACTACATGAAACCCAAAAGGTTTAAGAAAACCAATATTAGGTTTCCTTCCCCAAAGTAACTCATAAGGTTTTTTGTTATGTATCTTGTTGACTAATGCTCTATTCTGAACATAACAAGCTGTATTCACAGGCTCAGCCCAAAAAGCAATGGGAAAGTGAGCATCAGCCAACATAGTCCTGGCTGCTTCAATTAGGGTTCTATTCTTTCTCTCAGCAACCCCATTTTGCTGTGGGGTCTGGCAACACTAAACTGTCTAGTAATCCCTTTCTTGGCACAAAAATCATCCAATAGCTTGTTTCTAAACTCACCACCATTATCACTTCTAAGCATCTTAACTTCATTACCAGTCTTCTTTTCAATTTGGTTAATAAAGTTAATTAAAGTATCAGCAGTGTCACTTTTCAAGGCTAAAAATAAAGTCCAAGTAAACCTAGAAAAGTCATCAGTAATGAAAAAGCAGTAAGATTTACCATTCAAGCTTTCTATATTAGTTGGACCAAACAGGTCCATATGCAACAAGTGAAGTGGTTTAGAACTAGAGTACACCTGTTTAGACTTAAATGAGACCTTGTGCTGTTTGCCTTTAAGGCATGCAACACAAGAGTGGTCATTATGGAAAGCCTTTTCAGGAAAACCATCAACCAAGCCATGCCTCACAAGTCTGTTTATATTTTTAAAGTTAATGTGCCCTAGTCTCCTGTGCCATAGATTACTTTCATCAACTGAAGCTTTAGCATAAAGACATGACAAGTTATTATTCATCCTAATTCCATTAAGATTCACATTATAAATGTCCTTATGCCAAGGTGTCCTATAATCAATGAATTTTTCATCTGGTATTTTAAAATCCTTGCTCAACACCAAGCATTCAGTATTAGTGAAAAGAACCTTATTTTTGTTATCACAAACCTTTGATACACTAAAAAGATTATAGTCTAGTTCTTTTACCAGAAACACGTTTTCAAAACGAAAATTGTTGGTGAGAAGAGTTCCTTTGCCTGTGATAGTTCCATATCCGCCTCCAAAGTAAACTTTATCACCATCCTTAATGGGAGTGAAGTTTGTGAGATAATCTTCCTTCCCAGTCATGTGCCTAGAGCATCCACTATCCCAATAGCCATAATCATTAACCTGTTTTTGAATGCCCTGAACATAAAGAAAACAAATTAGTTTTCTTTGGAAACCCAAGCCTGAGCAGACTTGGATTCATTTGGTTGTTCAATAAGAACAGACTTAGTCCTCATAACAATCCCTTGTTCATCCCTTTTTGGATTGAACACCCAGTTAACCCTAATTCGTTTTGTGATGACCTTTGAAATATAATTAAATCTGTTACAGGTCATAGAAATCCTATTAGAATTAGGGTTTTGATATTGCTTAGGTCTCCATGTCAAGCTAGAAGAAGCTTTGGACCCCTTTCCCTGTGGTTGCATATATTTACCATTATTTGGTCTGGCAACGTTTCTATCAGCGTTTGATTTGGACTTGTCAATGCTGAAATTACCCTTATCAGCGTTGAACCTAGGGTTTGCTACAGGAACCCATTGCTTATTAGACCATGTACTGGTCTTTTGAAAAGGTCTTTGTCCATAAGTGTTAGACCCTTTAGTAAAGAATGGGGCTGGTCTAACAACTTGTGGACTTTGCTCCACAAAAGTTTTGGGTCTAACTGTGTTTGACCTTTTGTCAGCGTTGACCTTGGAAGCGTTGACACACTTATAGGCTAAATGTGAAAAGCTACCACAAGTATAACAAGCTTTTCTAGACATAACTCTAGGTCTAGAAGAAAAGAAACCTGTTCCATTATCACTAACTTGGCTTTTTGGTGACCTAGTATTCCTATACATTTCTGCATATTTAATGTTAGGTTTTCTAACAACGTTTGAGCCAAGGTCAACAGTCTTTCTAGTGATTGGGTTTGTTACTTTGATAGGGGTAGACTCATTTGGGCTATCACTAAGCATGCCACCCTTTACGAACAAGGTAGGGTTGGCTTTCTTCCATTCATCCAAATCAGTCAACTTTTGCCTATATTCTTCTACTGAGGTAAGGACTCTTGGTGGAGGAATAAATTCCTCTTCTTGGAGTTCTGGTAAACCAGTCCAAGATAAGTCCTTTCTTTGGACACCATAGAAGTCCCCAGCTGGTGGTGGAACACAAGCATACTCTTTCATCCCAATCCCAGTCATGTCCCTAGAATCCCTTTGTTTACTAACACATTCTTCTAGGGTTTGTGAGGCTTTATCAAATCTATGAATTTTAAGACCTACATTATCCTTATTCTTGATAGCCTCATCTAACTTAACCTGTAGTTCAGCATTGACCCTCTCCATGATGTTTCTAATATCAGTACTAGCATTTAAATCATGTTTTAAGATATTTATTTTATCTTTTAGGTCAAGCTCCATTTTTTTATACTCAGCTATAGTCTTTTCAGTTTGAGTAAGAGCAAGTTGATAGTTATACAACTTGCATCTCTCATTACTCACATCTATTGACAACCTTAAAACCTCTTTGTTAAGTCTTTCAGTATTTAGATGACAACCCTTACTACAAAAAGCATCATCATATACCTCATTGTCTGATGAAGATGAGGAGTGTGCCATGAGAGCATAGTGAACATGCTCTTCTTCTTCCATCTCAGCAACCAAAGCTTTATTCTCTTCCTCATCCTTAGCTAAATAGCTCCAATCCCATCCAACACCATCAATTTCTTGCATTGCGATCATGGCCTTGGATCCTGAGCCTTAACAATTTGGCTTGAGGGTTTTCCAGCATCAGATCTTCTTGGAGATCTGCATTCTCTCATAAAGTGCCCCATACGATGACAATTGTATCACTCAACCTTGGATTTATCAAATCCAGCAGTGTCCTTTGCATTAAAAGTCATCTTCTTCTTGAATCTTCTATTCCATCTGTTTGCTCTTATACTTGCAGGAGCCATATTCCAGTTAATATCCATCTCCTCCAAATGCTCATCACTGATTTGCTCAAGGTCCTCATATGTAATCACTAAACCATTAGGCAATGAAGCAATGTATGCAAACACAGTATCCAGATCAATACCAGCAGGCTTAACTCTTGGTGAGTCAATTTTGTATGTGTCAGCGTCTGAATGTGAGGCGTTGACAGGATATGATCCAGCGTTGACACATGTTGATCTTGTAACTGGGTGCATGTATGAATCCTTCTAATCAAATTGACCTTCACTATGTGAGAAGAAGGCCATGTTTCCATTGGTAGACTTACTTCCATGATCCAAAAGAGTTTCATTCTCCAACAGCCTTAGTTTGTTGTAAACATCATCAAAAGTAGAACTTTTGTGAGTGTTGTTGGCAATTATAGATCTTGCCTCAATCTTCCATGCATCACCAAGGCTTTTAAGAAAAGTGGCAATAATGTCAACATTACCAATTATTGTCCCCATGAAGGACATCTTGCTTGTAATGTCAAGAAGTCTGCTTCTCACACTACTTAGCTTCTCATTAGGTTGAGCCTTAAAAACAACATACTCATGTAAGAGTTGCTTCTTTTTCTCTTCCACAGTATCAGCATTACCACCATAGGCAACTTCAAGGGCTGCCCAAAGGTCTTTTGCAGACTCATAACCTCTGTATTTGTGCTGATTTTCTTGTCCCAAAGAGAGTTTCAGAATGCTTAGGGTTTTCATATCAACCCTTCTCTTTGCTATGTCCTCAGCAGACACAGCTCTACCATCTTCAGGTTTTTCTTTTCTATCTACTTTAGAGCATCCTTGAACAGCTGTTCTTGTAGCTATGGCAGCTGCAATCTTTCGAGCTTTATCGAATGTGTTTCCATATTCAATGATTTCCCATAGGGTGTAATCATGGATTTGTAGATATTGCTCAAAGTTGAACTTCCGTAGCTCAAAATTGGCTGCTTCTAGCATGGGAATCTTAATGTTGTGGTTTGAGGAGGAGGAGGAGTTTGTTTCTGTGGTAGACATGGTGTTTTTAGGGTTTTGTGAAAATTAGGGTTTTTGGTAGTTTAGGGTTCTTGCGTTCTTTTAGATCAAAGTTTCTCAACCTGTCTCTGATACCACTTGTTGATCCCAAACTTAGATCGATTTAGCTTGTGTAAACGAGATTAGATCAAGTTATACACGTAGAGAAACTTTGTTGTGTATAAAACAATTCAAGTATTATGCGGAATTAATACTTAAACAAGAACACACAAACAGTTGTAAAACAAACTTTCACTTGATTGATTGAATTGAACTTGCTTACAATGAAAGTGTTTAAACGTATGAAAAACTTATATGAAACATAACCTAAAAGTCTTCTTTTATAGACATAAGAAGCCTTGTACAAGAGTCTATGTATCAGCTATTCTAGGTAAAGATAATTATAGAAAATACATTGTTGATCCTATCTTTACTAGAAACAAACTAGAAACATAATATGCGTAGACCATATCTTTCTATCAGTGCTTGTCTTCAACCTATCAATGCTTGACTTCTTCCTGTCAATGCTTGATCTATCAACGTTTGTTTCTTCTTATCAACGGGCTTGTTTTCTTCTTGTCAGCGTCCAAGTGTACTGGCTACATTTTATTTCCCAACAAGTGAAATGGAGTATTCCCGGACCAAGCACTCTCTGGCTTGTTGGTACTAGAGATGACACTAAATGTAGTGTTAACTATATCGGGGTTATGGCTCCCCAGTATAATCAAGTTTTCATCTCCCAAGGTACACGAATCGATTTTTGGTCATATAGGATAATTGCATGATACTTGCTAGTAAATTCATGCTAATGACGATATCAAAGCTATCAAGACTTTCTAGGATCTGATTGATGTAAAACGGGCAATTGGAAAGTTTTAAGGAACAACCTCGAATGATGGTGTTGACCATCATAACTTTTCCGTCGACTATTTAACAGTATATTAGGAGTTTAGAGCTAACGGAGGGTTCCCAATATCTTACTAAATTTAGCAATTATAATGCTTTGGTCTACTCATGTATCGAACAAGATAGATGCATATCATTGGTTTAGTAAGAACGTACCAGGTACGATGTTGGAGCCTGGATTAGTTTGAGAATTCCCGACCATGTACACTTGCGAAGAAGTTCCCTTGTAGTCCTTCTTCTGGTTGGCCAACTTGGGACAATCGGGTCTCAGATGCCCAGGGGTTCCACACTCGTAACATACCACAGCTTTCTTTGGTCCCCTACTACTTCCACCTGCGGGGTTTCGGTTTCCCTGCTGTCCACTTCCACTCCCATGTGCATTGGACTTGCCCTTGTTGCTGTTCCCGGGATTTGTATTGGGTCGACCTGGGGTAGCAACATTTGTTTGACACTTACGAGCAAAATGGCCTTGTTGGCCACACTTGTAGCATCCTTGGCATTGTCCTCCAGCAAAATGATGGTAGTTGCACTTTGAACACTTAGGCTTGGTCCTTGAGTAGTTCTTGGTGCGGGTTGTGGGAGTAGTGTCATCAGCTTGCCCAACGTTTTGCTTTTTGGAAGGCTGCTGGTGCTGGCTACAAGAGCTTTCATCGGATTTTCTCTTGTTGTCCGTTTGCCTCTCGGACAGATTGCGGGCTCGCTTGTTGATCAGCTCAGTCGCAAATTCCATAGCACCTTCTACAGTAGTGGGTCGTGAAGCTAGCACACTGTCATGGATGTTGTCAGGGAGTTCGCTGACATACTTCTCAATCTTGTCACTCCTTAGAGGAAACATTCTGGTGCACATCAAGCTTAACTCTTGAAATCTTTAGTTGTACCAAAGGATATGATTTTTCTTACACTTGAGATCCCACATCTCGACTTCCAACTTCTTCATTTCTCCTATGGGACAGTATTTCTCAGTTATTCGCTCCTTGAGGTTGGCCCAAGTGAGAATATAAGCAGTGGCATGTCCAAGCGTGGCGACCATAGAGTTCCACAAAGTAAGGGCGCTCTCGAGTAGAGTGCATGTAGCAAACTTAACTTTGTTCTCGTTAGCACAATCGCTGATGCGGAAAACTGTCTCTAGTCTTTCAAACCATTACATCAATTCAACAACTCCTTTTTTCCTCGGTAGTATGAGGGTTTGCATTTCAAAAAGTCGGGGTATGAACAACCCATGTTGAAGTTGTTTCTGTGCATGTTGTGGTTTGGGTCATTGCTCACATTAGCTTCTCTGGCTGCCATAGCTGCCGTAATGCCTTCACCAATCATCTCCTGGAGTTGAGCAGCGGTAACATTATGAGTATCTTCAGGTACTTCGGTATTAGCGGTGTTGGAGGCAATTGCATTATTGGGGTTCGATCGTGAAATCACCATTTGTCTATAAGCATACACAAAATGAGATTATTAATTCAATCATTATTACAGATTTTATATTATTTGCAAGAGATGATTTCAGGCATAAAATTCATAACAAATTTGGATAACCTGTCAGGATTTCATAATATAATACATTGCATAATAGATATAACATAAGAGAGTGATTACACGCAAAATTCTGTAAGGAATTTAAACATTCATCGAGCATATCAAATCTGAAACAAAGACTTAGCTAGCCTTGCCCTGGGTAGTGGTACACATTGTCTTAAGTACATCATATCCAAAATACATGCCCAAAGAAAAAGAAAGATATAGTACGGGATTACATCACCAAAGCTGAAAAGGAATAAAAGTACAAAGTCCCTATGTCATGATAGCTGGGATGCAACCCGTAAGCTTATCATGACGTACAAGAAGTCTAGTACGTCTATACTAATCATGCCTGGATGGTCCACTAGAAGATGCCGGGGCTGATGGTGCTGATGGAGCTGGTGGGGCTGCAGAATTCCTCCTGGTGTTCCATAAAGTCCGAACTGTCGTTCGGGTCTCCTTGAGCATACGAAGTGCTGATAGTAGCCGGTTCCAGAGTCTATCGACGACCCCTCAGAGATAAGCCATCTCCCCAGTAACCCCATCATGCCGGACAATGGCGAGATCAAAGAAAATGGATAACGATTGCTCCTGAGCGAAAAGAGCAGCATGGGTCTGATGCTGCAGACCCTCCATAACCTGAATGCGCTGGTAGAGGCGGTAGTTCTCCTCCAATAACCACTTCAGTGCCTCGTCCGTCCTAGCCTGGATGCCCTTAGGGTCTGGGAGTCTCCCCTCATAGTGCGAAAAAGAGTGTCGATACGATCATAGATGACGGCATGGCTTTGTTGACTAACAGTCAACTGGCTGCGGAGATCGGATATCTCCCGCTCCTGGCGTGCAGCCATTGCGGAGATCTGGGCCTGGACGGAATCGGCACGTCCTGCCCCGGAGCCTTCCCCGGTCTCATAAGTGGAGACGGGTGCGGGCCCGGAAAAATAGCCCGATGATAGGGATGGAGGCATGGATGATGGTATGCTAGGAGGGACCCGGTCCTCCTCCATAGAGGTTGGGGCCAGTGAGGCTGATGCTGGGATGGAAAAAGGGTCCTCTGGGAGTACAGCTTCGATGGTTGGGTCATCCTCTGAATCCGAGGCTGACAACCATCCACACTGCGTCGATCGTGGGGATGAACAAACAACTGGAGTAGGAGCTACTACGGGTAGAAGATTCGAGGATGCAGTAGGCGGAGTCATGATGCTCTGAAATAGTATCATTTTAAGTTTGAAGTGAGTATAAGCTTACAAACAAAGAACAATTGTATTTTAGATTACATGTTTCATGAAATATATCCCTTTTAAACAATTATTATAATGTTTTAAGGTTACATATATTAATACTTACATATATATATATATATATATATATATATATATATATATATATATATATATATATATATATATATATATATATATATATATATATATATATATATATATATATATATATATATATATATATATATATATATATATATATATATATATATATATATATATATATATATATATATATATATATATATATATATATATATATATATATATATATATATATATATATATATATATATATATATATATATATATATATATATATATATATATATATATATATATATATATATATATATACAGTGAGGTTATTCTACAAGAAATCTTATAATACAATAAATAAGGTGAATTGTGGAGGTGACATGTGTCATCTTTTCAAATCATTATTTCACATCATATTGCCATATCATGTCATTTAATTCAAAAGAAACTGAATTTTTTTGAAAATAAATTTCGAAAAAAAAAATTTCGTTAAATTTTTTTCGAAAATTTAAAAAAAAAAATTTCGAAAAAAAAAGAATTTCGAAATTTTTTTTTCGATTTTTTTTTCAAATTTTTTTTTTCAGAAATATTTTTTCCGATAATTTTTTCAAATTTTTTTACTGAATCACAGTTACATGTTTTACTGCATTAAAGTTAAATTTCGAAAAAAAAATTTCGGAATTTTTTTTTCAAAATACTTTTTTCGAATAATTTTTTTGGAAAAACAAAAATTTCGGAAATGTTTTTTTCATAATTTTTTTACTGCATTACAGTTACATGTTCAGTGCATCATGATTATAAATTAATGCATTACAATTTTAATTACTACATTATAGTGCATTCACCAATGTTTTATTTATGATGCACAAAAATTATAACTACAATACGGTAAACTATTACATTAATGCACTAATAATACAAGTGATGACTAGTGATAGAATTTTTATTCTCCAACGGAAAAATATAATGCAGTTACTTATAATGTATCAATGTCAGAATTATGATGCATTAAAGTTATAAATTACTACATCACTCGTGATGCACAAAACTTATAATTACAATGCGATACACAATTATTATATTGCACCAAAAATAAAAGTGATACTAATGATATATTTGTATTCTCTAACGGATAACTATAATGCATTTACTTATAATGTATAATTGTTATAATTATGATGCATTAATGTTATAAATTACTCCATCATTCGTGATGCACAAAACTTAAAAATATAATGATTTTTACTTACTGCATCATAGTTATGCATATAGAAAATCAATGTTATATTATTAGTAATCACATGTATTTTTTGTGCATGATAGTTATAATTTGACACATCGTAGTTTTAAATGTCTTGCATCATATATATGAGAATTACACCATAGTTATAAGTTTTGTGAAGGAAATATGATGCAATAACTTAAAACCGTGATGCATTAACTTATAAACATGATGCTCTAAAACGTATAACTGTGATGTGCTGAGTTTTTATTGAATTGTTGTAGCGCATCACACTCCAAATTTCAGTGCATCAAAAGTATAAATATGGTGCATAAAGGTAATAAATTAGTGTCTTATTCGTGATGCACTAAATTATGTAACCGTGATGCTCTATATTTTTTTCCATAATAGTTTTAAAAAAAAGATTTGAAAAAAAAAATTCGAAATTTTTTTTTTAATTTCGAAAAAATTTTCAAAAAAAAAAATATTTCGGAAAAAAAATTTTGGTAAAAAAAAATTCAAAAAAAAAAAATTATGAAAAAATATTTTTTTTTTTAAATTTCGAAAAAAAAATTTTGAAAAAAAATATTTTCGAAAAAAATATTTTTTGAAAAAAAATATTTTCGAAAAAAATATTTTTTGAAAAAAAATATTTTCGAAAAAAAAAAAAATTTGAAATTTTTTTATTAAGGAGATGATATGGAAAAGTGATGTGTGATAATGTTGTGACACATGTCACTCCCACATCCATCCCTTCTATTTTATTTATTCTATTATAAGAATTGTTTTATTTTACCCCAACTCTCTCTCTCTCTCTCTCTCTCTCTCTCTCTCTCTCTCTCTATATATATATATATATATATATATATATATATATATATATATATATATATATATATATATATATATATATATATATATATATATATATATATATATATATATATATATATATATATATATATATATATATATATATATATATATATATATATATATATATATATATATATATATATATATATATATATATATATATTATGTTTTTGAATGCGTACACATACATGCATGCACGCCCTCAAACATGTATGTTTTTGGATATCTTTTTTTTAGTTTTATTTACTTTTGACAAAAAGAACTTCAAATATGCTTCACGAATATAAATATTCTCTATAAACATACATGTAATCCTTCAAACATACATGTTTGCCTTCAAAAACAAGAGTTCTGCAAGTTCTGTCATTAAGATGGGTTCTGTAAATAAAGTTACACTATATATATATATATATATATATATATATATATATATATATATATATATATATATATATATATATGTATTATCATTTAAGTAGTTCATTTATCAATTTGAAAGTGCGAGATTTTGTTTAATATTACCTATATTCTCATTTCAGTATTTTACTATGTAGTGTAAAATTTTCAAGTTTAGCATATATAACATTTTCCATAGCAATTTTTCACTAAACAGTATTAATAATCAAGTTTAGTAAATATACATATACAATTAGTTCACATAGCATAAAATGCCCTAAGATCTATATGCTTAACTAATACGGTCCCAAAATAAAATCCCAAAGTTATAGTCCAGTTTTAAATAAAAGAAAAATTATTTTATTTTTATTTTATTTAAAAATTTATCTGGTTCTCTATAACTAATGCTCTGATACCATTCTCTATGGCACCCCGGGTAGGGTCAAAATATGCGGAAATATCCATGGAGATGTCACTAGGGTGGATCGATAGCATATAGTCCATAGAGCATAAGATAAAGAGTTATTTAAATCAGGTTACATGTTTATTAAGCAAATAAATAAAAATAATCTTAAACATGATGAAGAGTGATTGTTTGTGTTTCCCAAATAGAACCCTTGACGAGTTTTTTTTGGTAAAAGGGTAGCAATGACCCCGGTAAATAGAACCAAAAAAAACGTTGAAGTACAAGGAATGTGGCTGAAATACCACATTAACCGCAAGCTACAGGTAGCTTGTTAAACAAAATGTTTATGACAGGCCATAAACATTAACTAGTCTAGAATGCTGGAAATATATAAACTAGACAAAAACCAAGACGATAACATGAAGTTCTACAATGCAGATTACTAAGATGCTGGAGACCATGCACACACCACGTACTAACTTCATATTTCTGTGCAAAACATACTAAAGGGGGTCAACATAAAGTTGGTGAATTTACAGGTTTTAACAACTAATTAGTTTGGACATACATTAATCATAGAAGTAACAATGCACAAAGCATTCTTACTAAAATGTAGATTACATTTGTTTATTATTAGAAACTGGAGCTTAACCTTCCATAGTTCTCAACAGATGAGGACGTAGTGTCTTACAAAAAGACACCCACTCCAGTTCCAACATGGTATACGTCTATTGTCCCGGCCAAGGCACAGTGAGCATGACTCACCCAGACGGAGATGGTCAATCCCTAATAGATCTATTTATAAAATTCAGACGATTTACAACAATTTAACAGTTCCAATAATAATCAATAATAGTCAAGTTTATACAATCTTGTTATGTCCATTCAGTGTTTGCATATTTCTTTCCCAAATGGGAAATTTTTATCAAAAGTTTATATGGGGCTGTAAACTCACCTGGGAGTAGGCAATAGCTGTTAAATATGAATATCCAAATAAAGCACACGCCAAAGTTATGCCTAATCAGATAGTACAGTCTTAATAGATAGTACAAATAACATATATGTATGCTTATACAGATTTTAGTCAGTTCATTTATGCTACGGTATTTGTCTAAATAACCGTAGTTCAAGTATCATCAATATTCATTTAAACTTATTTATATATAAGTTTCATTTCGAAGTAAACATAAAATGTTTAACTATTTATATCAGTTAGCATACATGTTATTTATAAGAATCATTCAACCTACAATTATGTTTCTTATTTAAGTAGACATAAAATGTTCTACTTAAAATATTAGTTTACGTTCTCAGTTCAAGTATTATAATCACTCATCTACTACTAAGTTTCATTATTAAGTAAATATAGAAATTCTACTTAATATTAGTTCACGTTCGTAGTTCATGTATTATAATCATCCATTTAAACTTATTATTAAGTTTCTTATTTTAAGTAAACGTAAGGTGTTTGACTTACATATTAGCATTCAATTTGTTCACGTTCATATAGTTTTTATTTTCTAAAAGTTTGAGTTTATGTATGAGTAATACATAATCATAATTGTTTATACAATTATTTCCTAAAGTAAATATAAATATTTTATTTTGAAAAATAAAATATAATATTTTATTTAACTTTAAAGTTTCCATAAATTATTTTAACATTTATAAAATAATTTAAACATAAGAATTTATACATTAATTCTTATGGATTAAGTATTTAATTATGTTTTATTATAATTAAAAATAGATTTTAGAGTTAGGGCTTGTTAATGTTTCGGAATATGGCAAAACTAGTCCCTCCATATTTTTAACAAGTATAACTTCCGGATTTTATATATTTGGTACCTAGGGCTTGTTAAAGTTCTGGCTTATGGCAGATTTAGTCCCCCTAGTTATATCTAGGTTTTGTAACTTTACTAAAATTACAAAACAGCCCCTAGGGCTTCTTTAAGTTTCGGCTAATTACTAGAATGGTCCTTAGGTTGTTACCCTTTTACCAAAAAAAAAAAAATAGAATGGTCCTTAGGGTTATAAAATGACAAAATAACTTTTAAGAACTTCCCAAAATAGTCCCTAGGGTTTAATTTGCCACGGATAGAATTTATTAAACCCTATACTTTTGGATAATTACATTTTCAGTCCTTGTGTTTACTAGTTTATCAAGACAAGTTTCATAAGTTATGGTTTTAGTCCTTAACTTTCACAAATTGTCATTTTAATCCAAAAAGTTTTACTATAAGTTATATTTTATTATAAAAACTTTTATTTAACATTCAAAATAGTATATGGGCTCATTAAATGGGCTAAAATATCTAATGGGCTATCTATTGGGCTTGAATATATCTCAAGTCCACTAATTTATTTAAATGGGCTTTTAAATCATTTATTGGGCTTAATTACATTTTTAAGTCCTTTAATTAGTTAAATGGGCTTAAGTGAAACCTTAAGTCCATTAAGTTACTAAGATTTATCAAATGAACTTATTGGGTACATTAAGTTTTGAATTAACATTTCATGGGCTTAAATAATCCATTAACACTACTTTACATTTTATGTAAGTTTCAACTTAGGATATTCTTATAAGCTTATTATGAGCTTATTTATATTTAGTTTTAAATCTAATTAGGAGAATAAAACTTATAATTTGTTTTATGTGATGTACCAAATTAGATCTAGGTGTGTTATAAGGTTGCAAGTAAGTCATAAGCCCTAATAGGAGCTTATATATCACGGCTATAATTAGTTATAGCTTATTAAGATAAGTCAAGTCTTATTTAAGGTTGCATGTAATTTATAAGTGTTACAAAAATTGATCTAGCTATGTACACATCAAGAAAATAAGTCACAAGTCCAAAATGAGATCTAAACTATGTCTAGACCTAAAAATCACTCATAGATTCATGTACAAACATATATAGCCCACGACTATATTTTTTTAAATCTTGGTATTTCCAAGATGAACACTTTAGCTAATCTTTAAGTCTTGTAATTATTTACAATAATGCATCATGATTATCTAAGTTACATGCATGTTCCCAAGGTTACTATCATTCCAAGAAAACAATATATAGCCAACGGTTATATTGTTTTCTCTCAATATTCCCATAAGATCTATTTAGCTTAGTTCATATTTATCATGCTAAGTTAACACTTATCACTAAATCTAGGTTTATATAAGCATGCATGTACATCTAACCCATTTTAAGTCATATGTAACCCACGGCTACATTTATACATATAAGTTATATTTTATGATTTTTAATATTCCATTTAACATGTAACATTTCATATTCCATTATTCAAAACTTAGGAGACAAATCATATGGTCACCATTTATTTTAGCCGTGACCTTTAAGGTCATGGTTTTCATGATCTTTAAGTTACAGAAGTTCATTTTATGAGATCTATGATTATTAGTTAACCATAGTCCCATAGAACAAGATTTGTAACCCATGCAACATTTAGATTTATAAAAGGTTTCATATGGTTTTCAAATCTAGTTTTAAAGCGTAGAATACAAATCATATGTTTCTTATTAGAAGATTTGAAATCATGCATATGAGTTTCATAATTATGCCGTGACCTATAATGGTCATGGCTTCATCAAATCTTGGTTTTAACATGTTATTTACTTGTGTTTATAGATGTATGATGATGCATGCATGAAGAAATGAAAGAACATGTAGTGTATACCTTTCTTGCTTAAAAGTACCAAAGATGATCTAGATGAACAAGGAGGTTTGAGATCTACTCAAGATGGTGAGAAAAACCCTAATATAAATCAAGCCGTGGCCTTGATGATTTCGTCTAGGGCTTGTTTATAGTGATTCCAAAAGGAATGGTACTACTAATGATTTGTAGTAAAGACGAGACAAGAATCTTGGTGGATTTAATACTTGGTTTTTGGATGTTTATGGCTTTAAGTCGTATGATTGAGAGAGAAGAGGATGATAGAAACAAGATTGGATTATATAAGAGAATGTGTGAGTATGTGTGCGATTTTCGGCTAAAAGGAGAGAGAGAGAGGAGGGCAAAAGACATGACTTGTCTTGGTAAGAGTATTCTTGCCAAGTGTATGCCATTAAGTGGAAATTTATTATATTCAATCATGGTAAAATCATATATTTTACACTCAGCGCTCGCCTTCTTCAACAACGGTTTCATCAACAAAACGGTAAAGCTAGTTTTCTTTTTATGCAAATTTTTAAAAATGTTAGTTAAAGTCTGAGTTGATGATTGCTATGATTTAATCTGCTTATGTGATTTTGGATGTGAATGTTTATGTTTATTTTTTGCAAGTTATTACGTTATTGCATTTGCTTTAGCCTGTATGCTTTTATTTACTGCCTTCATTGTTTTTTTACTGATGGATATAATTAGTGTAACTGCCTTATTTTTTTACTGTTGTTATAATGAATCGGTTGCTTAATATTTGCAAGGCTGCTAGTTAACTTGTGATTCCTTATTGTTGAGTAATACTAGAAGATTGTTCTTGACTTGCCAATTATGACTAATTTATTTGATAGCTGTAATATTTTAAGATAGGATTTACTCTCTTTGATATTACTGTGTGATTAATGAGATGATATAGCTATTATAGATTTGAATATTCAGTTTATCCAGAATTTGTTTCTTTGTTTCTAACTTTAATATTGCTGATAAAATCGTTTAAGTATTGAGATCTTTGCGAATGACAATTGAGAGATTTGACTGTATTGGTGTTGGTTTTATCAGTTGGTTAGAAAAGAATTTTCTTACTGGTTTTTAGGGCTGCTAGTGGTTTTGAATTCGATTGTCACTTTTAGTTGATTGTCTCAAACTGAATTTGAAAATTCCATAGTGTATGTTTAATTGAATCACTGATGTAATGAGTTTTTAGTGTAAATGAATTAATGAATTCGTTTTTGTTAAGAGCAAGCTGTTGTGTTAGTTTTGAGTTGCTGTTATATCTGCTTTTCATTATTCCTGTAACTTTGGTTTTTTTAGATTGAATATTGTTTCTATAAAATCTGTCATTTTGCGTGGTAATTTGTTGTTTCTGTTATAATTTACTGTTTGGATTTCATATTCTATTACATATAGTTTTCCAAAAATATATTGATAATATTATCAAAAAATTCCACCCATGTGGATCGAACCCGAGACCTCTCGGAAATATGACCCACGCTCCAACCAACTGAGCTGGGTCATTTCTTTGTTATAAATATAGTAAATTGCATTAATGTATTGTTCCTTTTTGTAGCTGACAGATTTTTCTTTGCAAAACGTTTTTTATATGAAGTTTACTTATTTTAAATAAATCGAATTTTTAATCGTTTTTATCTTAAATATAAGTATAATAAAGTTTTAATTAGTTTGTCTTTTTAATTTTGTCAAATCATTAGTTAAAATAGATAAAATAAATAAAATAAAAATAAAATAAATATTTTATTACTTTTAGATTTAAAAATTGTTCAAATATTTTTTTTAAATAATGTAGTTTTAAATAATTTAGTTTTAAATAAATTTTGATTTAATATTTTTGTCTAAATAAGTTTTGTAAAAGTAAAAAGTAAAAAAATAATATATAGTTTAAAAAATTGTCTTGTAGATTTTAATTCGGGATACAATTCACGCATTTTAGGATTAAAAATTTGTAGGAGTAATTTTAGTTTAAAAACCGATAACACATTCAAATCAATTGTCCATATCGAAACAAAATGTCTCAAATTCACTCGATCTTCGTGTACAACGAACTTGGTTCATCAACGTGTTTAATTAAATCCGTCTTCAACTTATTTATGGATTAGTACCTTTTCCTAAGGGTAATTTCCTAAATTTGTCCTATACCGTATCTAATTAAAATACATCGACGTTTCCACGACACAGAAAACTCCAAAGTAACTCCAACTGGTTGATCCCATGCTGATATTTTATTATTTTTCTCAGTAACTTTATGTTATCGTCTTGGTTTTTATCTAGTTTATATATTTCCAGTATTCTAGACTAGTTAATGTTTATGGCCTGTCATAAACATTTTGTTTAACAAGCTGCCTGTAGCTTGCGGTTAATGTGGTATTTCAGCCACATTCCTTGTACTTCAACGCTTTTTTTTGTTCTATTTACCGGGGTCATTGTTACCTCTTACCAAAAAAAAAGAAATTTGTGATCAAGGGTATGTCGTCCCAACAAAAGCGAAAGTTTTTCAAGGATATATCCTATTACTTTCGAGACGACCCCTATTTGTTTCGTATGTGCGCGGATCAAGTGATTCGTAGGTGCGTGTTTGGTAAGGAAGCTCAAGATATTCTTAAATCTTGTCATGAGGGACCCACCGGGGGACATCATGGTGCCAACGCCACCGCGAAGAAAGTCTTTGATGTCGGCTTCTTTTGGCCTTCCATATATCATGATGCCCAAGACTTGATCAAGACTTGTGATGCTTGTCAACGTCAAGGAAAAAAGTCATAAAGGGATGAAATGCCTCAAAACATTATCCAAGTTTGTGAAATCTTTGACATTTGGGGGATCGATTTTATGGGGCAATTTCCATCATCGAAATGAAACAAGTATATTCTTGTAGCTGTGGACTATTTGTCTAAATGGGTTGAAGCTAAGGCTTTGCCTACGAATGATGCTCGAGTTGTGGTGAAATTTATGAAACAACTCTTCGCTAGGTTTGGAACTCCACGGGCTATAATAAGTGATCGTGGGACCCATTTTTGTAATGAACAATTTGAAAAAGTTCTAAAGAAATATGGTGTCACTCATCGACTTTCGACGGCTTATCACCCTCAAACGAGTGGTCAAGTGGAGGTTTCAAACCGAGCTCTTAAGAGGATTTTGGAGCGTTCTATTAGAGAAAATCGCACTTCATGGTCGGATAAATTGGATGATGCATTGTGGGCTTTCCGTACGGCTTACAAGACGCCAATTGGTTGTACACCATTTAGGTTGGTCTACGGAAAGGCATGCCACTTGCCAATTAAACTCGAACATAAGGCGTATTGGGCTCTTAAGCATTGTAACTTTGATTTGAGGACCGCGGGTGATCATCGCAAGGTTCAATTGAATGAGCTAAGTGAATTAAGGGATCCAGCTTATGAAAATTCTTTGATCTATAAAGAGAAGACTAAGAGGATTCATGACTCTAAGATCAAAAACCGCATTTTCAATGTTGGTGATCAAGACCTCTTTTTTTTTTTTGGTAAAGGGTTTCCCCGGTAAATATATTAACCAAAAAAGCGTTGAAGTACAAAGGAATGTGGCTAAGATACCACATTAACCGCATGCTACAGGCAGCATGTTAACACGTGATTATGTTATGGCATAAACACAAACTAATCTAGAACTACAATGCAAGTAAACTAGAAAGAAACCAAGATGCAAACATGAAGTCACACATTGTCTTTAGCTTCCACCAACAGCACGAAAGGAGCAAATGATATCCAAATGAGCCTGCCTCCTTAAAAAACCTTGCCAAAGAAAACCCAGTGGGAAAAACCTTGGACAAGGAAAAAAGAGTACAACCCTCACCCGGCACTCCCATCATGAAGAACTCTAGAGCTCGGCACCCTCCATTTGTCAAGCAGCAAACTCGACCTGGCAGACAACTTCTTAAAACGAAATGAAATCAACTTCAACCGAATAGTGTCACAAATAAGCTGAACAATCTGATCAGCAGCCAACAGCTTTTTCTTGAAAAGTCTTGAATTACGTTCCATCCATATAAAGTACGCAGTAGCAGCCAACACAAGACGGGCAAGGATGCTAGGACAAGACTTTCCCTTAGAAATTGGAATAACATAGGCTAAAATATCATCAATCCGAGGGGGGATGTTATCCATATCACATAGGCCCCGAACCTTAAACCAGACCTGCATAGAATAAGAACATTCAAAGAAAAGATGGTCATGAGAATCCGGCACCAATTTACACAACGGACATCGTAAAAGGCTTAGATCCACCAAAGGGCCAACATCCCATTGCCTAAGCCGATCTTGTGTCTTCAATTTTCTTCTAACCACTAACCATAAGTAGATAGAGTGACGAGGAATATAATGAGCAAACCAAACAGCATGAAACCAATCAACCATCAAAGCCCTATCCCGAATGGAGTCCCAAGCTAAAGAAACTGAAAAATGATTATAAACCCCATTTATATCCCGCCACATAAAATCATCATCCTGAGCATCATTAATAACAGGGACCGGGATAGAGACAATGTTCGGAAATCTAGCATACCAATCCTGCGGCCACTGCCAAATACCATCAGTAATAAGATCCCTTACCTTATTAGATAGAGAGAGCCCCGATCTTGTAATACTTCGAAACGAAAGAACGTCACTTAACGGACATAAATCTGCCCATTTTTCAAACCACATAGAAGCCAATCTACCATTATTAATCTTGTACCAAATAAATTGACGAATGCGTGGTCTAATCTGTAGAAGTTTTCTCCAGCCCCAACTCATATCACCTATACATGGAACATCCCAGAAACTTCGATCCTTTAACTTGTAAGAATAGATCCATTTAACCCATAAAGACTCTTTACGAGTGAGAATACACCAGATATGAG
The DNA here is from genome assembly GCA_025667525.1 of Glebionis coronaria. Taxonomy (NCBI): domain Eukaryota; kingdom Viridiplantae; phylum Streptophyta; class Magnoliopsida; order Asterales; family Asteraceae; genus Glebionis; species Glebionis coronaria. The sequence goes on from CM046880.1 coordinate 236,594,327, forward strand.
AAACCATTAAAGCAGTATTAAAATCAGAGAGCTTACGAATACCAAGTCCACCTTCATAAAATGGGGTACAAACAGAGTCCCAAGCAACTTTAGCCTTACCTTTCTTCATTTCACCTTGACACCATAAGAAGCCTCTCATAAGCTGTTCCAAATTATGAATAATCCGAACAGGTAAGACAAAGACAGACGCCCAGTAGATATGCATTGATGAAAGAACTGAACGAACTAATTGGAGTCTTCATGCTAAAGAAAGAAATTTATTGCACCAATCATTAACTCTACTTTCAAGTTTTTCAACAAGTACTTTACAATCCCTATATAGAAGCCTGGACGAAATGAGAGGGACACCAAGATATCGGACAGGTAACTCGCCTTCAACAAATGGCATGATATGTAAAATACTATTCTTAACAGCAGTAGCCACATTACAGAAGAAAACTGTGCTCTTAGGGATACTTGGAACCAAACCTGAAGCTATCTTAAATTCCTCCAACGCATCCATAATAACCTGCACCGAGTCCAAGTGACCCCTAGCAAACAAGAAAAGATCGTCTGCAAAATAGAGGTTGATAATACGCTGTTTCTCACAACGGTTGTGAAAATAAAAAACCTCTGCATTTAGAACCCTCCGCTGCAACATAAGTGAAAGGATCTCCATGATCAACATGAAAAGATATGGAGACAACGGATCACCTTGCCGGAGACCTCCTTTTCCTTGAAACCAGCCATATAAATTACCATTTATGCAAATGGAATATGAAGTAGTAGAAACACACGTCATAATCCAATCAACCATTAAATGGTGGAATCCAAAACCAATCAGAATGTTACGCAGAAACTGCCAATCCACCGTATCGTAAGCTTTCTGAATATCCACCTTAAAAGCACAACTTGGAGGACCAAACTTTCTGTGATAATTCCTCATTAGCTCCTGCGTCAATAAGATGTTATCCGAGATCCTACGCCCCGGAACAAAAGCAGATTGATTAATATTAACCAAATCGCCTAAATCCCCTTTAATACGGTTAGCAATTATTTTACTAATGCATTTGAAAATAACATTACAACAAGAGATGGGGCGATAATCAGTAATCTTATTTGGAACAGACACCTTAGGGATAAGAGCAATAATAGTATGATTAACCTCTTTAAGAAGTTTTCCATTAGAGAAAAACTCCCGAATAGCACATGTAAAATCATCACCCACAATATCCCAAGACTTCTTAAAAAACGAAGCAGTAAAACCATCCGGCCCAGGCGCTTTATCATCACTCATGGAGAATAACGCACTCTTAATTTCAGAATCAGAGATGACTCTAACCATATGGGCGGATTTCTGAGCACCAAGCTTTCGAACAAACAAATCAGACGTATTAAAAGAACCTGAAACACTTGCCTGACCAAGAAATTGCTCGTAATGAGCAACGAAAGCACCAGGCACAGCATCTCCATCATGAAGCACATTATGAGAATCACGAACCATTTCAATACGATTACGAGCCGCCCTACTCTTAACCGAGTTATGAAAATAAGCCGTATTTGAATCACCTGCATCAAGCCATTCTATTTTAGATTTCTGACGTAAGAAGCGTTCCTCCTCAAGAGAAGCTTCCTTAAAAGCGACTAGATAATGAGCATGCTCTTCTTTCAACAACACATTGGATGATTCTCTATCAAGGGCTTGTTGAACAGCATCTAATTCCACACGTAGTCTAGCAACACGATCATGAAGATTACCCTGTTCAAACAGCAGCTTACGAAACGGAGCCTTTAAACCTTTTAAGCGTTTAACAAGCCTAAACATAGCACAACCATCAACATTAGCCAACCATCCGTTAGCTACCACTGCATGAAAACCCTCCTTATGCACAAGAAAATTACTGAATTTAAAAGGTTTAGGCTTAGGTTTGCTAATTGTAGGGATTCGTAACACACAAGAAGAATGGTCAGAAATCCTGTAAGGTTGGAATATCGCAAAACAGCCTGGAAACTCATCAAGAAACTTAATGTTAGACATAATCCGATCAATCTTTTTGAGAATACCATCATCACCCTGTGGTTTCTCATTCCAAGTAAAATGTAAACCTGTAGCATTAACATCCATAACTTGCATAAGATTAACACACTCCTTGAATTCCCGCATGGCAATATTAGGAGTGTAGCCACCACATGAGTGATCCTCAATATTAAGAGCAGCATTAAAATCACCCATAACAGCCCATGGCTTATCCCGCATAAAAGTAGCATGAGCAACCAAATTATTCCAGAGAACACGCCGATGGATATAGTAGTTATCATCATAAACGAAAGAGCAGAACAAAGTACGGTTATCCATACGCGTTTTAACCTGACAATGAATAACTTGACTTGTTTGAGACAACACCATAACATCCACAATATCATCATTCCAACCAAGAATTATACGAGTCCCTTTAGGACACAAGCCACCATTTGACGTCCACTTCCATCTGCTAAGAATCTTACGACACATATCATAAACACCCGAAGCATCAACATGAGACTCCAAGATAGCACAAACACTCAGATTATTTTCGTTAATAACCTGACGAACCTCTATTCTTTTAGGGGATTGGTTCAGACCCCTTATATTCCATGAGGCTATACTAAACATTTAAAACATTCGTGGCAGGTGTGCTTGCCCCTGATTGAGAATTAAGAAGATTAGCAGATTCATCATAAATGTTTTCAACCTCCTCCTCATCATCATCATCTCCACTTAGGTCACCTATATCCCCTGAAAGAGTCCCAAATGAATTCGAAGTAGAAACGCCACTCACCACAGATTTACCGTTATTTGAACTACTAGTATGCAACCCAGATTTGGTACCACTATCAACTTTGCTATTATCATGTTTAGAAGCATTCGAAGTCTTACCAGGATTAGATGAGTTATCATGTATATGAGCACCAGAAGTAGACGACTTCGGACTAAAAGTAAAAGGATTACCAATATGGAAGCCTTTGCTTAACGGGACACCTCTCGGAATCTGGCTTCCTTGCTTTCCTTTGTTGTTATGCTTCCTACTACGAACTTGTTGAAATCCATCATCTTGTTCATGTATAACTGTAGGTGCCACTTTAGGGATAACACGTTTAGGACAAGTTTCAGCCGTATGACCAAAGATATTACAAGTAGGGCATCTAGGCGGCTTCCATTCATATTCAACTTTAATAGTTTCCTTAGTAAACCCCTCACCCTCCAAATCAGGAACACCAATAGTAATTGTCTCATGTAAATCACAATCAGATTTAATTTCAATTAAACAGCGAGCAAAACTACTACGACCCCAAGATTCTTTACACATAGTGCTAGTAAAAGAATCAAGCATAATAGGCTTACCAAGATATGTAGCAATCAGACTAATACCCTCTTCTTCAAACACTTGAAGAGGCACATCATGAAGTTTAACCCACATAGGAATACAGGTAAATTCTTCTTTACGAAGGCTAGTCTTCATAGTATACCTTTTAAGAATAATGGGAGAATTACGAATCATCCATGGTCCACCTTCCAACACAGCTTCATACCCAGATTGTGCATCAAATTGAAAGAAAAAGAAACCATTGGAATTCATCATGATCCTTTTTAACCCAAATTTAGCCCAATTAGTTTTAGCATAATACTCAACCACTGGAAATGCCATTCGTTTACCAATAAAGTATCCATAAAGCGTATTATGAAAACGTGTATTAACCTTCTCAACCACTTTACGTGGAATAGATACCTGAACACCCTCAAACCTGTTTTCAGATATGATAGAACCTATATTAACACGAGCAACAGGTGAAGCTTGTTGGCTTGAACTAGCAGCAACTGCATAGGAGCTAGATGGACTACCAATATCCACCGACTGTACAATAGGACATTCCTTCACAGTTTCCTCGACATCTATCGCTGGATCACTTGGATTAGAAAACGTGAAATCATCCATATTTGAGTCAAATACATCACTCCTCTCATTAGGGTTTATATCCAATTGTTCAAACGATAGCTCATCATTAACCAATTTACTAAACGTAGGAGATGAGACACTCACCTCTTTATACTGATCCAAGGACATACGCATTGTGATATTAGATAAATCTGGGATTTTCTCGGGCAAGCTTAAATCCCGTTGGTCCAGACCATTCACCATTTCACATGTTTTCCCTTATGGCACCGTTGAGCTAGCTCAAAAAGACGGGCCTAACTTTAAGGTGAATGGTCATCGTGTGAAACATTACTTTGGAGGGGACATTCCTACGGAGGTTGTTCCAGAACTTCAAACTTTCCCTAAGGACCAATGAATGCGGGGATCGAGTCGAGCTCATGACTCGGTTAACAAAAACGTGGTTTCTTGCGGGGGAGTCCCATACATTCTATCTTCTATCTATTTTCTAACACTAATAAGGCTTGATCTTTCAAGCTCGTGCTCATGTTTTGTTGTGATGTGAATCTTAGGTATGACCCTAATCATTGAAGACTCTCGTGTTCGGTTTTTACCGGTCCACTTGATCTTCCATACTTTGATTGCCAAAAGGGGCACACTCTCTATCCTTTGATTTTTATCGACTAACGTTTTATCTTGAAGCATAATTAATAAACGGCTTATAGATTTGTGTGCTCTTTCCATGTTAGGATTTTGCATTAGACTCTTCGTGTTTTAGCAAGGGGGTGTTACTCTTGAGCTAAGAAACATTGAGGACAATGTTTGGTTTTAGCATGGGGGAGTCAATCGATATAATCGCTTGCAATTGCTTTTGTCGTGTCCAAACGTAATTGTTTTTCTCGTTTTTCATAAAAAAATTATATTTTTAGTGTTACTTTTAAGTTTTAATAAAGGAAATAAGTGCTTTTGACACAAATGTAGGCTTTCAGTTGGTGAAAATAAAAATAGTTTTTGACTCGACTCGGTTTTTACCTTAGCTTTTTCCTTAACATGTTTGAATCTAGTTTTGCTAGGCTTTTATACAGGGAACTTTAAAACGCGAAAGTCTTGACTCATACGGGTTTAAGAACGAGAACTTTTCGCAAGTTCCTATAATTGATCCTAGAAAGTCGTTTATCAAGGGAACTTTAAAACGCAAATTCTAAAACTTGAAAAAGTATAAGAAGATGCAAGATCCTATAGATGACTTGAAAACCCAAAACTTTGATTTAATAGGCTAAGTATCCATTGATTTCACATTTTTGAAATTTTACAATATGGAGAACAAGAGATGATATAGTTTAATCATAAGTTTCTAAAGTTAATTCTTCTTTGTGTAAGTATTTTTGTGTTTGATTTAATCTCCTCATATTTATTTTTCACGCTTGAATAATAATTGCTTAATAAATGAAGTTTTTAGCGGTTTAGGTTTGATATCTTAACTCGTAACTCCTTCTTTTTCTTCCCTTGTAATTAAAGTGAGAACACATTAAGGGTGTCAGCGTCATGGACTTTTGATCATGGGATTCGGAAATTTGGCTTACTAGAAATATCATATTAATTAGAAGAATAAATAAAAACATGTTCTCTATGAGCCTTCGGGTGGGAGTCATGTAGCACTAACCTTGTCATTTGAGCCTTAGTGTGTATGGCATGGGGACGTGTTTAATAAAAATTGCTTCATCATCATGAGCCATAAGGTGGGATGGTGAATGTCAATTCTCATATTTTTGTCCAAGAAGCCTTCGGGTGTGGATTATAAATAAGGAGCACAATTACATCTTAAAGAGCCACAAGGTGATATGATGTAGTTGTTGCTAACTCCATTAATAAAGTCATAATTGACTTTGGAGGATTTATTGTTGCTTTTAAGTAGTCCTATTAGCCAAATTTCGGATCTGGGGATTTATCCCTCAAATCGTGTTAAGTTATCCTTGATGTGGGCTTTCTTTAGTGACAACGGTTTTTGAAGTCGACGTTAGGTTTTGAGTGTTGAGTTTACACCATTTTTGCCTTCATTTTTGGATTAATAAATATCAAATAAGTCAAATGAGCCTTTGGGTGAATGACATTTAAAATCTAGAGATACTATTAGGAATAAAAGGAGATTGAGTTTAACACAAATTACTTGCATGAGTTGTTTTAATTTTAGGAATTATGATTGACAATGATCTTGTTTTTAAACTTGGCATGGAAAAGTGAAAAGTCGAGGAAGATGAATCTATTTGAGTTTTAAGATCCTAAAAGTTATTTTTCAAATAATGAAAGCATTACATTATGTCTTTGCAAAATAAAGTTTCAAAAGTTGAATAAAAGTGTAGTTAGTATTTTATTTTATTAATTACGTGAGGACACGTCAATTGCTTAGCAAGGGGGAGTTTGATATGAGTGAAATTACTCATATCAGTTGTATCAATTAATGAACTTAAAATGCATAAAATGTATGAAAATGGCCATGTATATGCTTGTTTTGTTTGTTTCATGTGTGTAGGTACCAAGTACACGAAAAACCGGCAAATATCGACACGAGATTGAAGAAAAGTTCAAAAATCCAAATGACAAATCGTTTTAAGACGATATTCGAGTTTTTAAGGTTTATTAGGCTTTGTGGGTCCCGCACAAGTGCTTATTGGGCAAGAAACCCAATATTTAAAAATAAATATTCACTTTTTGGGCCCAAGTCCAAGCCCAAAACCAAAGTATTAAGACAGATGGAAGTATTTTAACTAATGGGTCAAAAGCCTCAGAAAAGCAAACCTAAAACCTCCTAAAACACTAATGGCGGCAGAATGTCTCTTTCCTTCCTAAATTCGATTTTTTTAATCGTGTTTGCCTTTTCTGCATGCGATTAGTATAACTTTGTTTTTTGTTTTGTCATTGGTCGGTTTCGTGGGTATTAATATATTGGGGTCAACTGGTAATACCCCCACGATTGGTTACTTTATTGTTTTTCATATGTTCTAGCTATTCTCGTTTTAGGGCTTTGGTTTAGGTTGTTTTGATTGGTTACTTGGTTCGGTGGTGCTTCCTTAATTGAGTGTCCTTCATTATTGACTCATCAGTTTTGTCTCATCTTGTCGGCTGACCCTTTTTCCCATTTAAGTGGACGGATGCTATAGATTTAAGTGGTCGGTTTATGTTACTTGGTGGTTGGCTGACATTAATTTAAGTTGACCACTATTAATGTCATCTTTCGTTCATCAATCGTTGCAACATTAATTTGTTTTTGTCTTCTTTCGTCGGCTGACCTTATTAAGATTGGTGTCGGCTGACCTTTGAGTGCAAATTAATTAATCTGAAGGGGTCCTTGATTCTTTTGGTTATCGTTTGTTTTACGATTAAAAAAAAATAGTTACTGTTTGTTTAGGGTTTATTTTCCGTGGTTAGGGCTGTGTTTGATTGAACATGGATTCGAGCAATGAAAGTGATAAGCCATTGTTCACAGGTTGGAATGATAGGGATATGGTGTCTAATCTTAAGGTTTTAGTAACGTTAGAGGAGATATCTAATTTGTTTTCTATTCCTTTGAATACTGTGCGTGACATTGAAGTGTTTGCAAATGGTGTTAAGGCAAACAAATTTCCTAAATGGTCTACCTTACCTAAGGAGACCACTACGCTTTATTATGAAGTTTTGTGTGAACGCCATTTGAATCTTACTAGCAAAATGTCTTCACTCAGTTCAGGTGGTTCGAGTGTGCACTCAGCACAAATGGCTAAGGAAACAGATGACTCTATTCCAAATGTTTCCTCTTCTTGTGATGTATCTTTGGACCTTGCAGCTAAGGCTGCAACAATTAATGGTATGCAACCGTGTAATCTACATGAGGTTTTGAAATTATTTGGTGTAACGATTTGCACGGTTGGTGATGCGGGTGAATTTATGCATGAATTAAGAATGAAGAAACATCCTTTGTGGGGATTGATCTCACATGACCGTGCTAAAGAAATTCTGTAATTGCTTTGCAAATTTGAAGCTGATATGGTTACGTCTACTAATGGAGGTATTAATGCAGTCTCTTCTTCGTTTAATTCTGATTATGTCTGTGAAGGGGTTAATATTTCTATTCCTAAGAAGGTTGTTGAAAAAGTAAATACTCGCTACCAAAACACTTTATATGGTTACTTTCTTGGTAAGAGGATTGCATTTCCTGTGGTTGAGTATTTTGCTAAGAATAACTGGGCAAAACATGGTCTTAAGCGTATCATGATGAATGAGAAAGGTTTTTTCTTTTTTCAATTTGGGTCTAGTGAGGGTCTTAATGCGGTTCTGGAAGGTGGTCCGTGGATGGTTCGTAATTCACCAATTTTTCTTAAGAAATGGACTATGAAAACGAATCTTCTAAAAAAGGAATTAACTCGTATTCCGGTATGGGTCAAGTTTCATGATGTCCCGCTAAAGGTATTTGAAGAGGAAGGTATTAGTTTAATTGCTTCGTTTCTTGGTAAGCTTATTATGATGGATACTTATACTGATAAGATGTGCAAAGAGTCTTGGGGTCGGTGTAGTTTTGCTCGTTGTCTTATTGAGATGAACGCTGATTCGGAGTTTATAGATAACGTTACTATTGGTGTCCCTGATCTTGAAGGCTCTGGTTGTACTAAGGAACTAATTCGTGTTGAATACGAATGGAAACCGCCTAGATGTCATACTTGTAATATTTTTTGTCATTCCTTTGATTCTTGTCCGAAAAATGTTAAACCTACAATGGTTGAAAATGTGACAACTCATGTTGATAATGATGGATTCCAACAAGTGCAAAGTAAGAGGAAGAAGTACAAAGGTAATTTAGGGAATCAAGTTCCGAGAGGTGTTCCATTGAGTAAGGGTTCCCAAATAGGAAAGACGGTTGTTTTTCGTCCAAAAACTCGCTTGGATACTACAAGTACGGGTGGTGATAAAAGTAGAAAGTTGAATACTACATCTGGTCAGTTGCAGCAGACTAGTAATCCTAATGGTCCGAACAAGGGTACAGCTCAAATGAGCAGTGTTTCTACATCTAATAAATTTTCATCTTTGTCCATGCCTGGTATTGATGAAGGGGTTCAACTAAGCGAGGAAGATAATGAGGAGGGAGTCGAGGTTGTCTTTGATGAATCGGTGAATCTTCTCAACACTAATTTTAGGGCAAGCACTCCTACTGGCTGATCCCATGTTGATATTTTATTATGTTTCTCGTAACTTTATGTTATCATCTTGGTTCTTGTCTAGTTTATTTATGTCCAGTATTCTAGACTAGTTAATGTTTATGGCCTGTCATAAACATTTTGTTTAACAAGCTGCCTATAGCTTGCGGTTAATGTGGCATTTCAGCCACATTCCTTGTACTTCAACGTTTTTTTGGTTCTATTTACCGGGGTCATTGTTACCCTTTTACCAAAAAAAAATGGGTCAAAAGCCTCAAAAGAGAAACAAAAAAAATAGCGTTGAGAGCGCTCGATAGAGAGGACCGAATCCCCTCCTATCACTTGCTCCGGATGATAGGGGTAGGGAACCCCTTGTGGGGGCTGTCGCGATAGAGACAGAAGCGTGGGCCACCGGAGTTATCTGCGTCGAGTGTGTCGATTGAAAGAAAGAAGAGAGACAACTCAAATGTCAGCGCAGAAATCGAAAGAGTCGTGCCGAAAAAAGTGGAATTCTTCTAAGATCCATTGCTCGATTTTTCTGCATGCTCTGCTTCCAAAATGCAGAGAGACTTGCGAGGACAGATCCGGGTTGGTTGGTCCGGAAAGTCATGGGAGAGGCAGGCTAAGTGAATGGGAGAGGCAGGCTAAGTGAAATAATATACTGGTTCTACTATATAATCTTATGAATCAAGCACGGCACACTTTCTATATCTCCTCCGTCTACAAGGTGAACAGCTTAGCTTACAGCACAGCGTGTTCGCCACCACACGGCCTGGTGCATTGCCCCTTTGAGTGAAGAAGAGAAGGGCTTTGGATAGACAGTCCTCTTTCGCCATGTTCGTCGCCCTACCCTAGATTTCACTTCATTCTATTGATTGGTTCTAGCTCAAAAGAACATATACATGGAGCTATGTCGACTTACGTACGTCTCGTTGACTAAACGATCCGGTATATACCTTGCCACGTATCATCCCCTCTTTCTTTCCATAGAGGAGAGATAAAGAAAAAGAAAAGATATAGTGACCGTGCCGTAAGACCTTGTTCCTTTCTACTTGACTAAGTAATATTCCACTCGTGCAGTGGGTGTAGGGGCTAGCCCATGGTGCGGTCAGCTATGATATAATTTCGTCTTTAGTAGGTTCATCTACAACATCAGGTGGCGCCCTCGTGGGCACGTTCCTCTTTGGGTCGGTCTGGTCTAATCGAAGTCAACTGACTCACATGGAATACGGGGTGAGTTTTCACCGAGCTCGTCGCTTGAGTCTATAGGCTACCTCTTCTATCTGCTTTTCTACAAGGTTGACTTTCTTTTTCCTTCAGACCGGGCCAAGCCTTTAGGTTGTTTAAGTAGGTTTGGGCTAGGTCGTTGCGCTCCTGCCACCTCTTGGCAAAGTAGGCTGCTAGGAAAGCCCCCTCCTGTCACAACGATGTGGGGCGTCAGAGGCTGTTGCCCCGTGGCCAACTCGGAGGGGCTGAAGTTCGACGCAGAGCTTTTTGGTTGTTAAGTTATAGCAGCACTCAGCAACATCCAACAGCTCCAGTCCTTCTGGTTTGCACTAAAGTGGCTTAAGTAGCCCTCGAAGAGTCCGTTTATTCTCTCCGTCTGAGCTATCAAAGATATACCGACCTTAGATATCTGACCATAAAATACCGACCTTCTAACATTACCGACTTTGAAATCTCGGGTTTTCAAATTGATGAAGATAAAACAGGCTATAGCTCAATTGTGTAACCGAATGGGATGTCTCCTCCTTATCCATCAGTCCCAGGGATCCGAGAGAATAGATAAGGCTAGGCAACAGAAAGAGAATGAAAGGGATAGGAGATGAGTGAGATGTATCCTGACAAGGTGAAAGCCATTCAGGAGATGCCGATCCCACGAACTAACTGAGAAAGAAGTTCACGGATTACGAGAACAGATATTCAGCACTAGAATGGGCGTGCTGCGCATTCGCTTGGTGAAAGCGGTATTCCCCCTTATATATAGCCCAAAAGAAATAGAATCATGGAATTCTCTCCGAGAGCTGCTGAACTAGCGACTCTATTAGAAAGTAGAATTAGCAACTTTTACACGAATTTTCAAGTGGATGAGATTGGTCGAGTGGTCTCAGTTGGAGATGGGATTGCACGTGTTTATGGGTTGAACGAGATTCAAGCTGGGGAAATGGTTGAATTTGCCAGCGGTGTGAAAGGAATAGCCTTGAATCTTGAGAATGAGAATGTAGGGATTGTTGTCTTTGTAATGGGGCCCAAGCCCAATAGATTGTTTTGAGTCGGTTGTAAAAAGTTTTATTTAATTTTCGGGTCAGTTCTCTTTGGTCAAACGTTGCACACCAAGAAAGTAAAAATAAAAGATGAACGAGAGAAAAAAGGGATTTGGGGAAGAGTTAGCAGCACATGAACCCTAGCCAAAATTGGGGCTTTCTTTTCCATAAGAAATTGAGAGACACGCGCTTTAATTAATCCCCAAGAAATTTGGGATGAAGAATATGGCACCAAAAGATCCACGTGGCACTCTCTCTCGTTATCTCTCTTCTTTGATTGGTTGATCCCTCTACCACCAGCAAGAGAGCCAATAAAAACCATCCAATTCAGCATCAAGAAAGCAAAACTAGCACACTTTGGTGCCAGGTTGGCAATCCGAGTGCAAGAGAGTGATTTTCAGTCATTGGATGATTTGAAGAAAGAAAGAGAAAGTTTAAGAGATGATCCAAAGGCCTTAAATCATCATCAGCAATCACCCATCACCCATCATCTCGCCTATATAAACCCCCATTTATCTTGTAACAAATCATCTCTTTTCTTTTTTAGAGTTATTATGTCAATTTGTAGTTAGGATTTGTAGTTTTAATTTTTACAAATATTGTAATTTGGATTTGGGTTAATAAAAGTTATTTTCTGTTTTATATATTTCTTGCCTCACGTTTTTTTACTCTACTGCTATAAATTTACTCGCATCCCATATTCCTACATATTGATATTATAAGTGTGATTATTCAAATTAAGCTCAAACCATAGCTTAATATGAATTATTGGAAAGAAACAGGGATAAATATTTATTCTAAGTGAATAAGTATAAAAAAAATAATAAAACCTAAAGCTGCTGATTCGGTAAGTAGTAGATGATATACTGTTGGATCGAGATTAATCTGGTGGTTCGAGATTCATATGGTGTTCCATGGTGTGCATAGTTCGTGATGATTTGGTGTTGATTTTTATAAGGGAGCTCAGCGCTCGCCTTCTTCAACAACGGTTTCATCAACAAAACGGTAAAGCTAGTTTTCTTTTTATGCATATTTTTGAAAATGTTAGTTAAAAGCTGAGTTGATGATTGCTATGATTTAATCTGCTTATGTGATTTTGGATGTGAATGTTTATGTTTATTTTTTGCAAGTTATTACGTTATTGCATTTGCTTTAGCCTGTATGCTTTTATTTACTGCCTTCATTGTTTTTTTACTGGTGGATATAATTAGTGTAACTTCCTTATTTTTTTACTGTTGTTATAATGAATCAGTTGCTTAATATTTGCAAGGCTGCTAGTTAACTTGTGATTCCTTATTGTTGAGTAATACTAAGATTGTTCTTGACTTGCCAATTATGAGTAATTTATTTGATAGCTTTAATATTTTTAAGATAGGATTTACTCTCTTTGATATTACTGTGTGGTTAATGAGATGATATAGCTATTATAGATTTGAATATTCAGTTTATCCAACATTTGTTTCTTAGTTTTTAACTTTAATATGGCTGATAAAATCATTTAAGTATTGAGATCTTTGCGAATGATAATTGAGAGATTTGACTGTATTGGTGTTGGTTTTATCAGTTGGTTAGAAAAGAATTTTCTTACTGGTTTTTAGGGCTGCTAGTGGTTTTGAATTCGACTGTCACTTTTAGTTGATTGTCTCAAACTGAATTTGAAAATTCCATAGTGTATGTTTAATTGAATCACTGATGTAATGAGTTTTTAGTGTAAATGAATTAATGAATTCGTTTTTGTTAAGAGCAAGCTGTTGTGTAAGTTTTGAGTTGTTGTTATATCTGATTTTCATTATTCCTGTAACTTTGGTTTTTTTAGATTGAATTTTGTTTCTATAAAATCTGTCATTTTGCGTGGTAATTTGTTATTTCTGTTATAATTTACTGTTTGGATTTCATATTCTATTGCATATAGTTTTCCAAAAATATATTAATAATATTATCAAAAAATTCCACCCATGTGGATCGAACCCGAGACCTCTCGGATATATGACCCACGCTCCAACCAACTGAGTTGGGTCATTTCTTTGATATAAATATACTAAATTGCATTAATCTATTGTTCGTTTTTTGTAGCTGACAGATTTTTCTTTGCAAAACGTTTTTTTATATAAAGTTTACTTCTTTTAAATAAATCGAATTTTTAATCGTTTTTATCTTAAATATAAGTATAATAAAGTTTTAATTAGTTTGTCTTTTTAATTTTGTCAAATCATTAGTTAAAATAGATAAAATAAATAAAATAAAAATAAAATAAATATTTTATTACTTTTAGATTTAAAAATTGTTCAAATATTGTTTTTTTAAATAATGTAGTTTTAAATAATTTCGTTTTAAATAAATTTTGATTTAATATTTTTGTCTAAATAAGTTTTGTAAAAGTAAAAGGTAAAAAATTAATATATAGTTTAAAAATTTGCCTTATAGATTTTAATTCGGGATACGATTCATGCATTTTAGGATTAAAAATTAGTAGGAGTAATTTTAGTTTAAAAACCGATAACACATTCAAATCAATTGTCCACATCGAAACAAAACGTCTCAAATTCACTCGATCTTCGTGTACAACGAACTTGGTTCATCAACGTGTTTAATTAAATCCGTCTTCGACTTATTTATGGATTATTACCTTTTTTCTAAGGGTAATTTCCTAAATTTGTCCTATACCGTATCTAATTAAAATTCATCGACGTTTCCACGACACATCAGGAACATGAAAAGGAAAACGGTTGAGCAAAACGCCCAGTGAACGGATATACAAACATAGCATGAAATGACATAAGCATAATAAGACTAATAGCAACGGAAATGTATAAGTCCTAGACAACCTGGAACAAGTTCATAAAACTGGTTTTATAGTTTGAAAAGACTTATGTTTTTATATGAAAACTGTATTTAATTAGCCAATAGCCCATATAGGCCATAAGGTTCCACCGTGCATGAATACTTGGAGGAGTGACATCATCATGATATTAGAGGGGATGCCTCTAATTAAATTAGTTTGGGTAGGAGGGATCAACTTCTTGTGAAGGATGCAATGCACACACCACATTCACCATGAAAATCCTGTAAAAACATGTAACTATGATGCACCCATACACCCCACATGATAATATAATATATGGCCAAAACTGAAAAGGGACGCCACGAGCAATCACTCCGCCATGGGAAGTCATAACACTGGTGCCTCTAGTGTTATGGTTATGGTACATCCATAACTAGATGACATGGCATTCATGTATATGGCTTAGGCATTTAAAACTAAACATAAGCAATCAAAACATATAAAACAAATACTTCGGGAAAACAGTTGGCTGTAAACGGGGAATCCTAATAAGGAAAGAGAACGTCCATACTGAAGGACGGAATATCCGTACCTTATGTCCAATGAACAAGGAAAGATGAAAGGATGAAAAGTCCTACTCCGACCTCACGATTGCTACCTAAATAAGGGACATGTATGAGTTGTCTGATTACTGAGACTGTTACTGGTTCATGTATGTTCTTAACTCATATTATATGTTCTTGCTATGTTTTACTGTTTTAAATGTTATATTGTATTATTCATGTTTTACATGTCTTCTGATGTATTATCATGTATTCTTGTATTATTATACTTGTATTATAATAATAAGTAACTTCCTAAAATAGCAGGTTTTCAAAAATACAAAGTTTCCAAAAATAAAAAGTTTCCAAATATAGAAAGTTTCCAAAAATAGAAAGCTTCCAAAAATAGAAAGTTTCCAAAAATAGAAAGTTTCTAAAAATAGAAAGTTTCTAAAAATAGTAAGTTTCCTAAAATAGAAAGTTTCCATAAATAGAAATAAGCTGGATCAATAAGCTAATAATATAAGTTGATGATTATTAGTCACATATTATAAGTCATGATGATTATTAGTAAAGTTTATTAAATTAAATACTTAGGTTAAAATGATTATTAATTAATAATAATAGTATATGGTTTATTAATTAATAAAGTATCATGGTTTAATAATAAACTTTACATATATGATTTTAATTAAATTAAGTCATGTAAAATACTTAGGTTATTACATGTATTATTAATTTTAATAATAAACCTAAGTCTTAGTGAAATTAAGCCTAAATAAAATACTTAAGTTATACATGTTTTATTTCATTAAATAAAATAACCTAAGTTTTAATCTTAATTTAATTATACATGCATTTAAAATAATTAAACTAACAAATGAGCGTATTAATTTTTAATAATTCCCGGACCCGTGACCATAATCCAATCGGGTACCACAGCCCGAAGGCTGTGGCCCCGCTGTCGTGTGACGTCTGAACCAAACACCCACACCGAGAGCCTAAGCTCTCGGTTGGTGCTGCCCGAAACAAACAAACACACCCCGGCGCAAGCCGAGGTTTTCCCTTTCTGTCCGAGAACACCACCGAGAACCCCTCATGGGGTCTCGGTCCCCATGCTGCCCGAACCACAACCTCACCGAGCCCTTAGTTTATATTCGTGTATGTTCGTGTTTTAATATGCGTGGTTCGTGTTTTCATATTCGTGTTATAATTATTATACTTAATAATTATCGTGCATTAATAATATACGTAGTTTCTCGTAATTAATGTTCGTGACATGTGTATATATACATAAATGGAAAGTTTTACTTTGTTTGTTTCTTTACGTTTTGTATTGTTCATGGTATTTATATGCGAGTTTTACACCGTGCTATTATAAGATCTGATAGTCTTTATGTTACATTTAAACTGATTAAAAATCAAATTGATAAAGCTTAGAACATGATTATAGACTTCATCTTTAGTTTTAATTAAATAAATCCAAACAATCCTAGTATAATCATCAACTAACGTTACAAAATATCTAAACACATCCTTACTAATAACCTTGTAAGGACCCCAAGCATCCAAATTAACTAATTCACCAAGTCGAGTGGTCTTGTGATCACTCAAATGAAATGGTTCCTTAGTCTACTTAGCCTTATGACAGATATCACACGAATAAACAAAGGAAACTTTAGTGAACTTAAGATCATCCTGTAACACATCTATAGCTTGATTAGAGGGATGACCAAGCATAGAGTGCCATGAAGACTTAGAAACATGACAAGTAATATTCAAATTACCTACACTGTGACAAATAACAGGAGATTCAAATAAGTATAGGCCACCATTCTCACTACTATATAACATTTAGTCTTAGAAAAACCAACAAGCATCTTACTATCTTTGATTAACTTGTTAATAGACAAGAGACTAACATACTACTCAAGAACCACCAACACATCAAACAACACAATTTTCTTAGAAAGCCTAAGGTTTACAACATACTTTATTTCAGCAATAGTTCCATTTAGATGACAATAGTTAAGTTCAAATTTGAAATATGTGACTCTAAACATATCTTTTATAGACTATCTGTTGATTAGCTCTTGAATACACGATCCATCCCAAAGTAAGTTTACACAACACATAATTACTATTATAAAAAAATTGAAATTAGCATTGAAGAACACATTGTTATTCATAAAACTACACCTACCAGCCATATTGGTCTTGTAACACCCCATTTTGATAAATGGAATGTCACGCGTGATTATGGCGTGTCATCAAAGCATACAAGGATAAATGTATAAAAAATCACATGACCATAAAGGAAATACCGGAAACAAACATCGGTATCCCAAAACTAGAACTCATCACACACAAACATAAGTACTGCACATGAAAAGGACTAAACAATGTCCATAGAAATGAGTATCAAAAGTATGAAGAAATGCATAAAGTAATGAAGGCTAGGAAGCTTCCAATCACGTACGCTTAAAGTCTACGAGTGTCCTTGAGTACCTGCCGTTTTGGGAACATGAAAGGAAAAAAGGCTGAGCATAACGCTCAGTGCACGGATATACAAGTATAGCATGAATAATATAAGCATATAAGCATAAAGCAGCGGAAAAGACTAAGTCCTGGAGAACCTAGTATATTTTAGTAAAACTGGTTTTATAGGTTGAAAAGCCTTATGTTTATCTCATAAAAACTGTTTAACATGTTTACCATTTAGCCAATATAGGTCATGAAATATCAACGTACATGAATACTTGGAGGGTGACCTCGTCATGCAAATTAGAGGGACTGCCTCTAATTTAATATAAATTTTTGGGTAGGAGGGATCAGGTCCTTGTGAAGGATGCAAGGCACACACCACATTCACCTGAATAATCTGCTGAAAACATGTAACCTAGGATGCACCCATACGCCCCACATGATAATAATAATAATAATAATATGGCAAAAAACTGAAGGGACGAGTTATCACTCTGCCTTGGTGAAGTCTTAACACTGGTGCCTCCAGTGTTATGGTTATGGTACCTCCATAACTAGGTGAAACTAGTCATGCATGTATATGGCTTTAGGTATCTAATTAAACATAAGAAATCAAAACATATAAAACATGTACTGGGAAAACAGTTGGATGCATACGGGGAATCCTAATAAGGAAGAATGTCCATACTGAAAGGACGGAGAATCCGTACCTTGTGTCCAGTGAACGAAGAAGACGAATGGAAGAGAGTCCTACTTCGATATCACTAATGCTACATAAATAATATACGTGTATAAGTATCTGATTACTGACTACGTAACTGGTTTTATATCATGTCTTAGCTTGTTTTATATGTTCATGTCTTGTTTTACTGATTGCGTTTATCATGTTTTCTGTCTATTCTGATTAAGTATTACTTGTATTTCTTGTGTTATTATACTTGTTGTGTAATAATAAGTAACTTTCTAAAAATAGAAGGTTTCCTAAAATAGAAATTTTCCAAAAATAGAAAGTTTCCAAGAATAGAAAGTTTCCAAAAATAGAAAGTTTCCAAAATTAGAAAGTTTCCAAAAATAGAAAGTTTCCAAAAATAGAAAGTTTCCAAAAACAGAAAGTTTCCATAAATAGATTAGCTGCCTTAATTAAATATGTTTCTAAAAATAGAAAGTTTCCATAAATAGATTAGCTGCCTTAATTAAATAAGTTTCTAAAAATAGAAAGTTTCTATAATTAGAAATAAGCTGGATTATTAAGCTAATAATATATAAGCTTAAGTTTTACTAATTAATATTCCAAGTCATGTGATATATAGTATAGTTTATTAATTATTACATGTAAATTAAATAAACTATAGGTTATAAGATTTAATTAAATATAACATGATTTAATTAAATAAAAGGTAATAATACTTAGGTTAAAACATGTATTAATATTTATTATTAATATAACCTAAGTCATGAAAATTAATTAATTATAAGTCATGTTTTAATAATTAATTAATTTCTTAGTCTAAATTAACTAATAAAATACTTAGGTTAAAATCATGTATTATTATTAATAATAATATAACCTAAGTCATGTCAAAATTAAGTTAATTACATAGCATGTTAAATTAATTTAATTAATCTTGAAATTATTTAACTTGTAAAAATAAATAATAAATCTTGAAAAATAATCCGTGAACCGAACCCGTGTTTTAAAACTAAACATGTCATAAACCGGACCGGTTTAACCCTTGAACCGGCCTACAACCCTTAACCATGGCAAACCACCACCGGCCTAAACCGGTGGTGCGTGTGGTGTTCCAACCGAGACCCCTTAAACCACCAAGGATAACCCCGACATGCGTCGGGGTCCCTTGGTCCTCTCGGCCGAACCACAAAACCAAACCGAGAGCCCTTGCTCTCGGTTCTACCCCTTAGTCGAACCAAACACCCCCTTAAACCATGTATTTTTAATACCCACTTGATTAGATCTACATGTTTATTAACTTGTTTTAATAACCCCATGTTTTCATGTTTTTAGATCTAATAAATAATTAAAAAGAAAAGGTTTTAGAAGATTACCTATACGTGAATCAAAAAGAAAACTAATCACGAACGACCTTGCGATAAATTGAATTAACCAAGATAAACAAACACCTCCTTGTGGTGGTGTTATGGGCGGCGGCTACAAGGAAGAAGGAGGAGGAGGATGGTTTTGATTTTTTAATCTTTCTGTAATATGAAAAATCCCTTCCTTCTTTTATTCCTTTTTAGTTAAATTTCAAAATAGGGTGGGCCCCCTCTTTTGTTCTATGCCGCGCATAAGTGGGACCCAAATGAGGAACCTGTTGATTTTTACCGTGTTCTATATTTACGTGTTAACGTGTTGATGTAGAAATACGCGTTTAGGAAAACAACATATAATGGGCAAGTATTAAACTCGACGATTTAGGAAAACCGACAAGTCGAATAAATGCGGGTTCGTTCTCGAAGGAGGTGTGTGAATTAAGTGCCAATTATATAAAATCAAGAGTTTGGATTAGTGTCGTTTTTTGTTTAAAAGAGGGAAAATTAAAGACGAGCTACGACTACGATTAAACTACGACGAGTGACGTAAAACACGAACGTAAATACGTAAAACGTGACAAAATTAAAAATTAATCCTAAAAATTAATTAAAACTAAGCCTAACTAATATAAATAAGAATAAAAATACAATAAATAGTTTTTAAAACCTTTTATTAATTAAATATTCAATTTTAAATGCTAATTAAAGCCCTAAAAATAAATTTAATTAACAAAAATCCCTATATATGATTTTATTGAACAAATAACTCACTTATATTATTTAAAGACTAAAAAGTAATTTTCCTAAATTTTCAAAACTATTTTTCTATTTTTAAAACTCTAAAAACTATTTTTAAGCTAAAATAATTATTAAAAATATTAAAATAACGCTAAAATTAATTTGACAATTTTAAAAATCCTAAATTATACTAATGAATAGTAGAAAAATGAAAAAATTTGAAAAAGTAAATATTTTTCACTAAAAGACAAAACAAAAAACAATTAAACCCTAATTAAACTTAAGTTAATTCTAAAAATTACTTAAAAAGTGAACAGTAAAATAATTTTAAACTAAAAATCTTAAAATACTTTTCTAAATCTAGGAAAATTTTTAAAACTAAAAAATAATAAATCTGGCACTAAAAGACAAAAATAGATAATTAAAAACTAATTTAAAATGCAATTAAATAAAAAAAAATAGAAAATGAACAGTGACAGGAAAATAAACTTAATAGAAAAATCAGAATTAAAATAAGAAAAATTCCAAAACTAAAATCAGCTAAAAACTCTTAAATAAGTCCACTAAAGACAAAATTCTAAAAATCTGAAAGTGACATCTTGGTTTCTTTTGTCTGTTAGCTAAGTAGTACCAACTATAACACTAACAGTGGGAACTTGGTTCCCACTGATAGTTATAAAAAAATGGTCTGGGCAAAGATTTGCTTGTAACTTGAGTTTTACTTGGTGTTTCTTGGCAACAAAGGCACCCCCACAACCAGTTGGGTTGTGGGGAGTCAAATAAACAAGAAAAATACCAGGTTGTTCACGAAAATTTCAAAAAATGGCCTAATTAAGCGACTGTTAATCAGAAAAGAGGGTCTGGTGGACTTTGTTGGTGCAATGTGCAAATGGGTGAGTTTTGGTTGACCAAAACTCACTCACTTGACTCACAAACTACAATAAACCAAGTCCTACCCCTAAGCATACACCATATCTAACATACTACAAAAAATGGTGGTCAATTACACCTAAAACAAGGCAGATAAGGTAACTTACTGTTTTTTAGCTATTTGAACACACAAAATGTTTTAAAATCTATCAAAACTGAAACCAAATGACTGATGCAACTTAACAAAGTATAAATGTGTATGTCTAAACTGATTTTACACCAAAAGCTTCTCACACATTGATTTAAAACTTGTATCCAAACACCCCTTAAATACTGAAATCCAAATTTTCTCACACCAAAGGCACTTAAATCCTATCCTACTTAATCTAGCATGCACACATTCACCAAGTGCACATAATCAAACAAGAAAATTAACAAATAAGCAGGAAATACACACAATCACATAAATCACATAATAAAACTCAAAAACTTGTCCATATGGGGTTCAAAGCCTTACCTGGCTGACTGCCTTCCAAAGGGCTTGTTAGAGAGCTTTTGTGGGTTTATGGAGTGTAGAGAGCCCCTTTGAATGGTTTACAACAGACCATTGGGGTACAATATCTTTAACAAATAAATGAATGGAAATATGGTCTTGTTTCCTTGCTTCCTGCACACAACAGCCAACCAAGAAAAGAGAAACAAGTAGTATAGGCTTATCACAAGCTTGTCAGGCTTGTGATGAGCTTATGCTATAGTAATTGTTAAATAATAAATGGAAATAAGATTTTTCTGAAAAAATCTTTGACAACCCTTTTTTGAACACAATCTTTAAAAATCCTAAAAGCTACTTGATAAAAGCTTAAGCAAAAACTGCAAATCCTTTCCACACTCCACTTTCACTTCATGTGAAAGATGGATTTCAGCTTGTAAAACTTTTTCAAATAACTTAAAAGAAAATACGATTTTCAGAAAACGAATTGTAACCACAAAACCTTGGAACTTTTAAAACTATTTTGCAAATGACTAAATTATCTAAGGAAAACAGAATAAAAGGAACTCAGTTATGCAAAAATTAAAACTGCTTTATTATACTTCACTTAAAATTTTTACAAGGACTGGAACAAAAATATGTGGTACATGACACCACATATTTATACTACAGGATAGAAAAATCTAGAAAACAGTACAATGCTAAACCCTAATCCTTGTAATTTCCTAGAATGCCCTTGGAGAAATTCAAATTTTGATCCAGTCAAATGTGCCCATGTGATTGTCCTTGTTGTAACAACTGTAGAATTGATCTCCATCGCTCATTTGGGCCTTTGGGAACACGAAATTGCTAATGATGGTTGATTTACTGTGTAGATGCCTTCTTTGCCATTTTAAGTGTAGCAAGGGAACATGGGGGACCCTCTTGTGGTTCACGTGACGAAGTTTTGTGAGTTGGGATGGGATTAAGTGACCCTTAATCTTTGATCTAGAAAGGGGTGAATAAAACCCCTTTGTTTTTATGCTAATTTGACCTGGGATTATTTAGGGTTTATGGGAAATGAACGGGGGAGTTTAATCTGTTAAGTGGGTAGATTAGTTTAAATTCTTATTTTCCCCCAAAATTATAACTGATTAAAATCAGTTAAATAAAAAAAGATAGTGGGATGGTGACATGGAGTGAAGGTGGGGCGTGATTAGGTGATTTTAGGTAGTAGGATAGGTGGCATATTGGGAGTGGAGGGGTGAAGTTTGTATGTCTGGCTGTTTTAGTCCCCCAATTTCCTTCTTCTTGTCAAATGCAGTTTAGCAACCCCAAAACTCAAATCCTTTTATAAGAAAGTTTACTTTCTTAACATCCAAAAAAAAAAAACCCTAATTTTTCTCTCTCTATTATGGTGATTTCCGGCCACCTTATTTTTTAAATTCCGGCCACCTTGATCACTTTCTGATTCGGATTCAAATTTGTTTTTAATCTCTATGATTATTCCTATCTGATTATAATGCTCTTTGTGTTCTAATCGGATCTAGGTTTTCATTTAAGATCTAAATCAAAACTGTTTTTGAACTAGGGTTTTCATAGGCGGCGGCTATTTAGGATTCGGGTTGGTTTCTCCTTTTATAAATCGATCTCCTCCTTTGTTTCTGGATTCATATTACGTTTTTATTTAGGTTTGATTTAGGGTTCGTGTTTTTTTGAGTTATAGGTGGCGGTTTAAATTCCTGATCTAGGGTTTCATCCCTTTGATGGTTTTAATCCTGTTCCATTATTTAATTCATTAAGACTGATCCTGTTGATTAGCCTTTATAGAATGTTTTATTGTTTCTGCTACAAAGTTATTGATTTTGATTTTGTAAGGTTTTGATTCGGATTTTACGTAGTAGGAATTAGGGTTTTTTGTTTCTATTATTTTATGATTACTGGACTCATGGATTGACGTGATTGGTTGCTGGTTTGAAGCTCTAATTGATTTTAGGGTTTCTTGGTGTCGATTGGTTTTATTGTTTTGTTTTTGATGCGCACAGGAGAGATGGAAAATACTGGTGATAAGGGTAATATGGCGGAGGCTACTTCTGCACAGCCGATTGACTGGGAGGCACTGCGTGCACGCATGGCTCGGCTTAAACAGTCGAGTGAAACGGGGGAGTTTATCGCTGACCCTAATAACAGATCGGGCCTGTTTGGTGATGTTTCGCAGACAGATCATGTGCAACGAGATACTGACTCGTCTGTTTTGCATGGGAGCAGAAGTGAGGTTAATGCAATATCTAGGCAAGCTGATGTAAGTACTCGTGTCGCTGATTCTGCTGGTTTGGTTCAGTTACAGGATGGTAGTGTTCAGAATTCGTTGGGTGTGAATGATACAGGTTTGAAGGATGCGGCTGTTGCTGCATGGGGCCCTATTGGTCCTAAAATTAATAGTGTATCACAGCCTGGTTCGCTTGATGATTCTGTTGGTGGTGTATCTATTAAACAGAATGGTATACCTTCTTTTGCATCTTTCTTACAACCTGTACAAAAAGTTAAATCTATTCAAGTTAAGGAATTACATTGTGATGAGCAAGTAGTTGGGGCTGCTGTGGCTCTTCCCTTTGATGTTGTTGAAGAAGTTCGATCTAAATTAACGTATACGTTGTTTGGATATTTCATTGGAAAGCGTCTTGCGTTCCCCGTGGTTGAGAAGTATGTCAAGAATGCTTGGGCTAAATATGGTTTAAAGCGTGTAAAGTTGCATGATGAGTTTTTTCTGTTTCAATTTAAAACTCAAAGTGGTATGGAAGGTGTATTGGAAAATGGACCGTGGCTTATTCGACAGGTTCCCTTGATTCTTAATGTTTGGTCTTCTAACACTGATTTGCAAAAAATGGAGATCAAGAAGGCACCGGTATGGGTTAAACTACATAGGGTACCTATTGTTGCTTACTCGGAAATTGGTCTTAGTTTGATTACTTCTCAGATTGGGAGGCCGATCATGTTAGATTCTTTTACTAGCAATATGTGCATTGATCCATGGGGTAGGAGCACTTTTGCTCGCGCCCTTATTGAGGTTTCAGCGGAAGAATGTCTAAAAAAATCTTTAGTTGTTGCTATACCGGTAGAAAAAGATAAAGGGCATACTTTGGTGACTATTGATATTGAGTATGAGTGGACGCCTCCAAGATGTTCTAATTGCCTTATTTTTGATCATGTGGATTCTAAATGCCCTAAGATTCCTAAACAGGTGGTGGTTGAGAAGGTGCGCAACATGGAGGAAGCTACAACAACTGTGGACGGTTTTGAGGTTGTTAGGAGTAAGAAGAGTAAAAAGAACAAGAAGCAACACGTAGTTGCTGGTATTAAGCTTACTAAGCCTTCATTAAACATTCAGTATCGTCAAGTTGAGAAAGGGGAAAGTTCTAAGGCTTATCAGTCGAAGAAGTCTTCCCAAGGTAACCTCGTGTCACAGAGTGATCCCAAGAAGGATGGCCCACTTCTTAAGAGAGGTTTTTTGAATAATAAAGTGCTCGGATTAGATAGTAAACCGGGTACAAGTAACCAGAATTCGTTTGGTGCTTTAAGTGGTTTAGGAGATGGTGATACTGACTGGGAGGATGGTGGTGGTCGTACAAATGAAGTGATTAATGCTGATAGCGAGACTGACGAAGATATTGAGATTGATGATCGACATGGCTCTCGTCAGCCGGATGTTCGCACTTCTCATTTACCATGATTATTGCTTATTTTTATTGTTTATGCACCTTTAGGTGGTTTTTTCCTATTGGTGTAATATGCTTTGTAATTGGTTGTTAGTGATCATATGGCATGTCATATGATTTAGTGGTTGTTCAAGCTGTATGCTTGAGGTTAATGTAGCATTGCCGCTACATTCCATTGTACTTCAACGCTTTTGGGAATATATTTTACCGGGGATGAGACCCTTTTACCCAAAAAAAAAAAAAAAAAAAAAAAAGTTTACTTTCTTATATTTTGGCCACAAAAAGTTTATCAAAACCATTCCAAGGGTATTTAATGCATACTTTGCATTTTTCAAGGACCAATCTTGCACATGTCTTCAGACTTCAAGGATCTATCTTGTACAAATGAATTAGTGGAGGGTCATTTGTGACAATTCTTCAAAGATGAGGGACCAAAGTTGACAATTCTTCAATCTTCAAGGGTATTTTTGGAAATTCATGATTCGGGTCCGGTTCTTTGGGCGGCTTCGTGTCCCGTGTTCGTTTTTGCTTCATTCTTGTGATGTTTTGTTGATTTCACGATATCCGTACATAAAATACACAATGAACAAACACAAGCATATATTTGGGTATTTTGATGATATTTTAAGCGTTTTAAGCCCGATTTGGACGATGAGACTATGTATAATTACAGTCTCATCACTCCCCCATACTAAACTATTGTCGTGTCCCCACGCAATGCTAGAATTAAGTATCATAGCACTTCAAAAATTCATTTTATGTGACTTTTATTAAAGACATAAATTTAAATAAACTACTACATGTGTTTTAGACATAATGTATGGTTTTCATCACGATTAAGTGACTTTTAGGATCATAGATCAAGAACACGTGAATGCTTCGTTAGAAATAATTTCGTCGTCCTCGATTTTCACCCAATTCTATGCTAAGCGTGTAACGAGATCATTGTTATTATAAGTTAGCAACACGATCACATCTCATGAGTGTTAATTACGATCCTAAACTCCCTTATTCCTACTTGGTATCTCTTATATTTTATTTTGTCTTAATGATCACGAGGATACATCATTGACTTATGCGTGAATAGAGAATAAGTCTGAAAATAGAGTCTTAACGGTGTAACCAAAATCATCGAAATAATAATTCACCCTAATAGACAACGATGTCAACAAATTAAGTCAACAAGAAGGATCGATAAACACGCTTTTATAACGGTTTTGAACATGAGACTTATTACCAAGACTTTTATACGCCCCCTAACGGAAGGGCCTTATTATCATAGGTTTACCTCCATCTTTTATTTAACTCCGCCATGGAGCTTTTATTATGACTTCGGTCTTGCCTTGCCTTTTATTATCCACCATCATCGGTGGTTTTATTATGGCCAAAGACGTATATCCTCACGCTAAAGCGAATTTTGGATCTTTAAAGCTTCAAAGATTAAAGCTTGATTCACTTTCAATTTGGGCATATATTTTTCGGCCTTGTGAGCTTCAAATTTTTGCTTAATTTAGGTGAGCACTTGAAATCTTATTATTAGGTGAAGCTTTCGATTATTCGGGTGCCAATACTTCAAAACCGTGACGCTGGCGATACCTTAATGTTTTCCCAATTTAATTACATGGAAGCTACTAAAACAAATTAGAAACCAACAATAGTGACTAAACCGCTAAATCAATATTTATTAACAATTTATTATACAAAAGCGTGGGGAGAATAAGTTAATAATTACTATACATGAGAGCGTGAACGATTACGAGACTTATAAATAACTCTATCATTTCTCGTCCTCATTTAAGAGAAACATCAATGGCTGCCAAAAAATCCCTTCTTCTAATAACCTAATTTTCTTTTTCCTTTAATCCGAATACCTTATAATGATGTTGTTTTCTCGAACAATCACTGATTATTCTTGAGTTAACAAAGTTTTTATTTGGTTGATTGATTTTAGGGTAAATTAAATTGGTTTTTATTTTAATTTTTGCGCCGTCATTGTTTGTTTGCGATTGTCTGTTTGTTTCGGTGGTTAATTGCCAATTTGTTACTTCGTTACATTAAACGATTGTGTCTTCGCAAATTTGGGTTTGGTTTTTTTGGATATTAGTGGTAGGGTCCGCTTGTTTGGTCGGCTGAATTAGAATCATTATAGGTCGGCTGAGTTTTGCAATTTGGTGATCATAATTAATTATTACTCACAAGTTTGATTGAGTACTTAATTATTACTCACAAGTTTTTTTGGCGGCTGACTTCTTAATAGGTCGGCTGACACAAATTAGTTGGAGAATTGCGGCTGACCTTAATATTTAAGGTTCTCAATTAAGTGGTGTAATTATTGTGTGTGGCTGATTTGCCGATTACTCAGTTTTGGCTACGAGTTCGTATTTCCCTTTCGTTTAATTCTGTCGTTTATTTTTTCCTTCAGTTTAATTTGGCGGCTGTACGATCATAATAAAAAAAAAAGTTACTGTTTGTTTAGGGGTTCTTTTTCGTGGTTAGGGTTGTGTTTGATTGAACATGGATTCGAGCAAAGAAAGTGATAAGCCATTGTTTACAGGTTGGATGGATGTGGTTAAGGTGTCTACTCTTGAGGTTTTAGTAACGCTAGAGGAGATATCTAATTTGTTTTCTATTCCTTTGAATACTGTGCGTGACATTGAAGTGTTTGCAAATGGTGTGAAGGCAAACAAATTTCCTAAATGGTCTACTTTACCAAAGGAGACCACTATGCTTTATTATAAAGCTTTGTGTGAACGCCATAAGAATTTAACTAGCAGCACTTCTTCACTCAGTCCAGGTGGTTCGAGTGTGCACTCTGCACAAATGGCTAAGGAAACAGACCTTGAAGCTAAGGCTGCTACCATTAATGGTATGCAATTGTGTAATCTACAGGCGGTTTTGAAATTATTTGGTGTAACGATTCGCACGTTTGCTGACGCGAGTGAATTTATGCATGAATTATGTATGAAGAAGCATCCGTTGTGGGAATTGATCTCACCTGGTCGTGCTAAAGAAATTCTGATGTTACTTTGCAGATTTGAAGGTGATATGGTTACGTCTACTAATGGAGGTATTAATGCAGTCTCTTCTTCGTTTAATTCTGAAAATGTCTATGAAGGGGTTAATATCTCTATTCCTAGGAAGGTTGTTGAAACAGTAAATGCTCGCTACCATAACACTTTATATGGTTACTTTCTTGGTAAAAGGATTGCATTCCCTGTGGTTGAGTATTTTGCCAAGAATAACTGGGCAAAACATGGTCTTAAGCGTATCATGATGAATGAGAAAGGTTTTTTCTTTTTTCAATTTGGATCTAGTGAGGGTCTTAATGCGGTTCTGGAAGGTGGTCCGTGGATGGTTCGTAATTCACCAATTTTTCTTAAGAAATGGACTATGAAAACGAATCTTCTAAAGGAGGAACTAACTCGTATTCCGGTATGGGTTAAATTTCATGATGTCCCGCTTCAGGTATTTGAAGAGGAAGGTATTAGTTTAATTGCTTCGTTTCTTGGTAAGCTTATTATGATGGATAATTATACTGATAATATGTGCAAAGAGTCTTGGGGTCGTTGTAGTTTTGCTCGTTGTCTTATTGAGATGAATGCTGATTCGGAGTTTATAGATAACGTTACTATTGGTGTCCCTGATCTTGAAGGCTTTGGTTGTACTAAGGAGTTAATTCGAGTTGAATACGAATGGAAACCGCCTAGATGTCATACTTGTAATATTTTTGGTCATTCCGGTGATTCTTGTCCGAAAAATGTTAAACCTATAACGGTTGAAAAAGTGACAACTCAAGTTGATAAAGATGGGTTCCAACAAGTGCAAAGCAAGAGGAAGAAGTACAAAGGTAATTTAGGGAATCAAGTTCCGAGAGGTGTTCCATTGAGCAAGGGTTTCCAAGCAGGTAAGACGGTTGTTTTTCGGCCAAAAACTCACTTGGATACTACAAGTACGAGTGCTGATAATAGTAGTAAGTTGCATACTAAATCTGGTCAGTTGCAGCAGTCCAGCAATCTTAATGGTCCGAACAAGGCTAAAGCTCAAATGAGCAATGTTTCTACATCAAATAAATTTTCATCTTTTTCCATACCTGGTATTGACGAAGGGGCTCAAGTAAGCGAGGAAGATAATGAGGAGGAGGAGGGAGTCGAGGTCGTCTTTGATGAATCGGTGAATCTTCTCAATACTCATATTGGGGCAAGCACTCCTACTGGCTGATCCCATGTTGATTTTTTATTATTTTCCTCGTAACTTTATGTTATCGTCTTGGTTTTTGTCTAGTTTATATATTTCCAGCATTCTAGACTAGTTAATGTTTATGGCCTGTCGTAAACATTTTGTTTAACAAGCTGCCTGTAGCTTGCGGTTAATGTGGTATTTCAGCCACATTCCTTGTACTTCAACGCTTTTTTTGGTTCTATTTACCGGGGTCATTGCTACCCTTTTACCAAAAAAAAAATAGCCTAAAAAGTCAAGGAATCAAAGCTAAGTGCTCAACACGCACGGTCGAGTCAAAAATTACTCTTATTCTCACCATCAGAAAACCTACATTCGTGTCTTAAACACTTATGAAAAACAAGAAAAAATTTAAAATTTGGCCATTTTTAGCCTTATTTGCTACAAAATGATAACAAAAAGATGAAAATTGGATTGCATGGTGACGTAAGCAAGGTGAAGTACCTACTCACCCCCCATACTAAAACTAAACATTGTCCTCAATGTTTCGAGTCAAGGGGTGAAAACACCCCCATACTAGAGACGAAGTCGAATGCTTAATCTCGAACATGGAAAGGGTAAAACGAATAACCTAAAAGCCGTTTATGAATTATGCTAATAAGATAAACGTTAGAACATAAAAGGATATCATCGGATATCGGAATATCCAAAGGCAACGATCGAAGCTCGATTGATCTATAAAACGACCACGAGAGGCTTCAATGATGACGATGAACCTAATGAATCACAATCACAAACAACCACAGAACAAAGGTTGGAAGAGCACAAGTCCCCTCGTTACACTATTAGAAAAACAATAATATTTACAAGGATAAGCATGAGAATCCTCCACGAGGCACCTTGTTTTTGATAACCGAGTCAAAAGCTCGACTCGAATCCCCATAAATGTGATCATTTAGGGATAATCTTGGTATGGTCATTTTTGGTGGGGCTTACATGATAAACAATGCCCAAAAGTACATGGAGTACTTTAAAAACCCGATATACGTATACCGGGGTCAAAGATAGCGTCCTCGTTTTCGAATGAAAGACGAAACAACGCCACTCCGACACGTGCTAAAACCCCAAAGGGGTAGAAGAAAAGAGATGAGAAGTAGAAAGGTGGGGCAATGGGTAAGTCAACATAATGAGCTAATCGAGGTAGACTCACACCAAGCAAACGAAAAGATTTTCCATTTATTGCATCGGTGGAAGACCGAGATTTCCCTTTACAAGCAATTTCGGGATCGTAAATCTCTTCCTCGGTGGAGAAATGTGAGGGAACATAAGGGGCTTCCCCCACACTAGATCCACACCAAACGTCGTCAAAAGGGGTAGACGAGGTGGTAGCACTCATATAACGATGTGATGACGGAGTTAAACTTGTAGAAAAATCTTTTAAAATATTTTTAAAATCCTTTCCTTTTTCATCGTTTAAAAACTCTTTATGAAAACCCGATTTGATAATGTCGAAAATATTTGGCGTGTCAAATTCATAATTAGTCGCGCTAAAAATCCTCACATTTAAGTCATTGGTGGGAGGGGTGGCGGATTATATAAGTTCTCAAAACGTTTATCAATAAAGAACACCACCCCTTCGGGGTCAACATATTCGTCATCCTCATGAACATTGATCTCATCGATTTCTTCATCAAAGATAGGCTTGTCAAACCAAGGTTTGTCATTCCCCTCCTTGAGTATCTTAGAAACTCTCTCGAAAAGATCACGATCAAGCACGAAACCATCATCCATTTGTGGGGATTGTTGATAAGTTAAATCCTCACGAATGTGGTAAACGTAATTCTCATTTGAGGAGTATTGATTAGCTAACACCTCGAGAAATGGATTTTTGGTGGTCACATGAGTTGGTTCGTCATAAAAAATAAGACGTTCCAACTCATTTAGTTCATCCTCGATTTTGGAAAGATCGACCTCACTCGTAGGTGGGAGTGGAGGCATAAGATCTAGCTCTCGTTCAATGATTTCCTCAATCTCGGGATCAAACTCGTAATCATAGTACTTCACATGAGAAGAGGTATTTTTAGGAGAATCCTCAAAAATGGCATGTGGATTTCGAAGTACATGATCAATCTCGGCAAAATCGCCATCGTCATCGTCAAAGAATGAGTCGATGTGAGCACTCACAACCATGGTCTTACAAGTCGAATGACTATGCTTAGGTGACTTTTCTAAGACGAGAGGATCGATGTCGATGAACCCTTTAGCCTCAACGGGTGTTGGGCTAGGAAAAGAAGGCACTTCGACGGAGTTAGAAGTTGAAGCCTCAAAGACGTGGTCCTTCGAAGGTCGTGAAGACGAGCCTATTTTGGTCATTGTCGTGATGGCACTAACACCGTCCTTCGGAATTGGTATTTCACTTGTTTCATTGAATACATCCCAAAGTGATTTTCATTCAAAAATTTACACATACCCTTTTGAATTAGGTACACGTATTCTTTATCATTAAAATCATCATCTTTAAAAATCTTAATTTTTTCAAAACATGCATTAAACCTCATTCTTTCCACTAAAGTGTACATTTTGAAATCATTAGGTTTAGAAACATTAGGTTTGAAACCTCAGTTTTTTCATTATCACAAGACACTTGGGATTTACTCGTGAAAAAGTCCATTTTGTCTTCCCCATATCTCATAGTAAGTCTCCCCTCGTGAACGTCGATTACGGTTCGAGCCATTGATAAAAATGGTCGGCCTAGAATAATGGGACATTTAGGGTCATACTCGTAATCGGATATAACGAAATCCACAGGAAAAACAAACTTTCCAACTTTGACATAGACATCCTCGGCTATTCCAATTGGTATAAGTGGAGTACCATTTGCAAGCTCGATTGTCATGTTCGTAGGGGTAAGATTAGGCAATCTCATCAATTTATAAAGAGAATGAGGCATGAGATTGATGCTAGCACCTAAATCGGCAAGGGCTAAACATCCCTCAATCTCGGAAAAATCACAAGGTAATAGAAATTGGCCCAGGTCCTCTTCCTTTCTCGGCATATGCCTTTTGGGTTTTTTAAGAAGGATCGAAGCACAAGTTTATTCAAGGGTTACTTTGGTAAGGTCGATAAAACTCTCTTTTTGAACCGTGGATGGAATTTGAGGTACATGAGGGTGTGCACTCCTTTCCTTGGTCGCCACGTTCACCCCATAGACTTTAGAACAATAAGACGTCTTAGAAGTCGAGGGTTGAGAAGAAGGAGCAACTCGAAATCCGTCAAGGGTATGGGTAATCACACGAACTTTCTCACGAGATGAGGCGGCTTTACATTGTTTCTTCGGATTTGCAACGGTGTCACTAGGTAACGAACTCGATGAAGCACCCGAGGCTTTGTTCATAATGGCTGAAAACATCTTTTTAATGTCAATTTGTCCTTGCTCAATCTTCGTGTTTTGAAATTTCAAAGTATTAGTAAAGTCGTTTTTCAAAGTACCAATTTCTCCCTCTAATCGTCTCATATTAGCGTCATTCGTTTTCATGTAATTTTGAAAATCATTTGACGAACTATTTTGATTTGAATTAAAGTTCCTTTGGTTTTGATAACTTCTTTGAAAATTGTTTTGATTCCCACTTGAAAAATTGTTTCCTTGATTGTTGTTGTTTGAAAATTCGAGTTTTGATTATTGTCTCGATTTTGCCAATTTAAATTCCGACCTTGATTATAAGCTTGATTTTGATTCGAAAAATTTCCTTGTTGATTATTTCCTTGAAAATTGTTTCGGTTTTGATTAAAATTGTTGCCTTGGTTATAATTTCCTTATTGTGATGGACCGGCGTTATTTTGATTTTGATTAGAGAAATTGTTGTTTAACACACTCACATTCGACGTTCGGCAATCCGTAGCTGCACACTCGTAATAATTATGAGGTCCACCGCAAAACGTACACGAAGTCTCAACCGCTTTCACCGTAGCGGGAGCGTCTTTCTTTTGCATCTCAATGAGAAAAGACGTAAACACATTCGTCAACTTATCGACTTTTGCATCAACCCTCTCAATGTCGCGATTAGAATTACTAACATTGGCGACATTGGCAACACTCGGTGCGTTGCGGAGTTGGTAAACCTTGGATCGATTTTCGATAATTATCAATGCATCTTTCGGAGTCTGATAGGTGTGAAAACACCCATCCTTTTACCACTTATTTCTTGCTAAAACAAGACCAAAACGCGTATTTAATATCATTTGTTTGGAATTATGCGTGGTTTGTGTGTTTGTTGTGTTTTCAGAGCAAACCGGATAAATATTGAAGAAAACATGGGATTGCACGGGTTTTTATCGAAGAAAAAGACTCAAGACAAAGTCTATTGTCCAAGAGATGCAAAAGATTTGAAGTCAATGGGCCTATTTGAAGATTTATCGAAGAAAAGGACCGAAGATGGAAGATTTACATATGTCAAAGAACTCAAGTCTATTAAACGAAGAAATTAAAAGACGAGTTGAATTTATTCATCGATAAATCCCGAATCATAATCCAAAACGTCAACTTTACTGAAAAGACGAGAAGACAAAAAGAAAGGAAGAAAACCCACTCACCAACCAAGCCCATGGCCTATAAATAGAGATCCCTTCACAACATCGGAGACTAGTTTTTCATTTCCAGTTTTTTTTCTTTCTTTTGTTTCGTAGGAAACCAACACCATTAAGGTGTAGGTGATTTTTCATCTTTGTTGAATTCACAAATCTTGTAAGTTTTAATCTTTCTTTTTGTTAGTTAAACCTTAATCTTTTAATACAAATCTTTCTTTAATCTTTTTATTCTTTTCTTATTAATCTTAAGCTTTAAGTTGTGATTTTGTTGATTTTGATCTTTAAAAGTAAGTGGGTTTTGTGTTTTTGTTGATTTGGTTTAAAGTTTATCATTAGTAGATGATTGGTGGGTAGTTTGGTTTAATCTTTGGTAAAAACTTGGTTGATTTTGGTTAAAAATCGAGTTGTTATTGTTTCCCTATTCTTCGCACCATTCCGTTTTCCCAGATTCCGAATCAACAAATTATTTCGGATCAAGGGTTTTTGTCAATTATTCTGGATAAGTTGAACATTCCGAATGAAGGCTTCTGTTTAGATTATTCCGGATAAAGCTGTTTTTCCGAACCAGCAGTTTTCATCTGATATTCCGAATCAGTGTGTTCATTTGGAATAATCAATATTTCGGGTGAACATTTTATTCCGGGTCAAGCTTTCTTTTCAAATATTCTGGATGAACATTATATTCTGGATAAAGCCTTTCTGTTAAGTATTCCGAACCAAGCAATATTCCGAACCAGCTGATTTCCTTTTTTTATTCCGAACGAGCAACTATTCCGGATGAGCACATATATTCCGGATGAAGGTTTTTATTCCGCATGAAGGTTTTTGACCAAGTTATTCCGAATGAGCACTTATTCTGAATGAGCATATTCCGAATCAAGGTTTTCATTGAGTTATTCCGAACGAAGTGTTTTCCCAGTTTATTCCGGATCAAAGGTGTATTCCGAACGAAGGTATTCCGGATGAAGGAATATTCCGGATGAAGGAAGTTTATTCCGAACGAGTGTTTTCATCTTTTTATTCCGCATGAGCAGTGTTATTCCGAATGAAGGTTTGTTCCGAACCAAGGTTTTTAAGTTTGATTTTTCCGAATGAATGATTTTCAAGTTTTCTTATTTTCTGAGTTAAGTTTTTAAATTACTTTTTCATTTATTGCTTACGTTTAATTTTATTGTTTTTAAATTATTTTTTAAAATTGTCTTTAAATTGTTTTTAAGTTGTCTAGTTATCTTTATTACTTCGCACATTTACCTTTTTAGTAGAATAGATAACCAATCCCCTTTTTAGTAACCAAGAACGATAATTTCACTTTGAACTGTGATCAATTGGAGAAGATACCGAGAAACGAACTTTCAACCAAGCAAAATCTTTGTATCAAATGGCGCCGCTGCCGGCTCGTTTCGTAGAGATTAACGGAACTTTGTGAGAAATTGGATTTTGGGATCCGTTCACCGTGAACGTTACTTATTCCTCATTAAAAAATTTCAAAAATCCTAAAAATATAAAATTTTCAAAAATTCAAAAAAAATTAAAAAACATTAAAAACCAAAAAGATTTCTGCTTTGTTATTTCTTTTGCAGGTGCATGCGTACACGATCAACGTCTTATCCCGAGCCCGAGACTCTCGATAACTTAGACATGGCCGGTGTACACAACAATAATAATAATCCACCTCAAAACAACATGAATAATAACAACAATGAACCTCTACCAGACAATCGTCCAATGATCGAACTTTTGCAAGCACGTGTAGAGGGCAACAACGATGCTATTGTCATACCCGCGATTGCAGCCAACAACTTTGAGCTCAAATCCGGCTTCATTCAAATGGTCTCTGCTCAACCATTCTTGGGGCGTACCATTGATGATCCTCATGACCACATCAAAAGGTTCCTTCAACTCACAAATACGGTCAAATTTAATGGGGTCCCACAAGAGGTAATCTGCTTACAACTTTTTCCTTTCTCTTTAGAGGGACAAGCCCGTCATTGGCTTGCAAAGGAACCGCCACAAAGTATTCTTATGTGGACGGACTTAGAGACCAAATTCATAAACTACTTTTTCCCACCCTCTCGTACTACCGCTTTGCGGAATGAAATTATTAATTTTGAACAAAAGTACGATGAGACTTTTAGTGAATCTTGGGACCGTTTTAAAGACTTTTTAAGAAAGTGCCCATAACATGGTTTTACCAAAGTGCACCAAATTAATACTTTTTACAATGGTTTAAGCATGAATGACCAAGATTCACTAAATAGTGCCTCGGGGGGTAATATTTTGGTTAAGTCTTCTAATGCCGCTTGGGATATTATTGAGAATAAGTCTAGAGTGCAAACCAAGAGTGTTCGAACCAATGCCGCTTGTGCTAGCACTAATGACAACAACAAGAGAATTGATAAACTTACTTCGCTTATTGAATCACTTGTTGTCCAAACTGCTAACAATACCAAAAGCATCAACGCTCAAAACGCTCAAGTCAATGCTGTAAGCCAACCATGTGAAATATGCGGGGGTCCTCACTCTTACACTACTTGTACCTCCACCCAAGACTATCTTTGTGAGAATGTTAACGCAGCATACGGTTCCTATCCTAAGGGAGGCTATCCAGCACGTCCTCAAGGAGACCGTAACTTTCTAAGTTATCGTTCCACCAACTTTCTTTCCCCGCCCGGTTTTCCTCCAACCAATCAAAACCAACAACAAAACCTTAACCGAACCAATCAAAACCAACCTCGAGCACCATACCAACCACCTCAAAGACAACCATATCCACCTCAAAATCCTACTCAAGTTTACCAACCCGCTCCTTACCAACCACCTGCTTATCAAGCACCTTCTCCTACCCAACCCACCGTTTTCAACCACGAGGTCGAAACGTACATGCGGACGAATGATATGTTGGTAAAGAATCTGCAGACCCAGATTATTAATTTGAAGGGCTATATGGTGAAACAAGGGAATGATCTTAGAGCTGATATGCGAAACTCTTTGAGTTGTCAAACGAATGACCTAAGGGACATGATGGCTGGTTTCTTCCAAGGTAATCAACCCTCTTCTTTAGGTACTCTTCCGAGTAACACCGTTGCTAATCCAAGAGGGGAGATGAAAGCAATCACCACTCGCAGTGGAAAAGGTACCAAGGAACCCGAGCTTCCTACACCTACACCGGTGATTGTGACAAAGGAAAACGAGTCCACTATTCCTATTCCTCCACCTCTTACTTCCACCCCTCCACCACCCGAGGATGTGAGTGATCCTACAATTCCAAAGCCTTCCTCTTCATCCGATATACCTTATCTTTCAAGGTTGAGGAAAGAGAAGCTCAAAAGCAAGGATGATATTCAAGTTTCAAACTTTCTCAAAATGTTTAAACAATTGAATTTCAACATCTCCTTCGCTGAGGCTCTCGCTCACATGCCTAAATATGCGAAGATGTTTAAAGATCTTCTTAGTGACAAGGAAAAGCTTCTTGATATTGCTAATACCCAACTTAACGAGAATTGCTCCGCGGTTCTCTTAAGGAAATTTCCAACCAAACTTGGTGATCCGGGTCGCTTCTTAATCCCTTGCAACTTCCCGGGAGTAGAGAATTGCATGTCCCTAGCCGATCTAGGTGCTAGTATAAACTTAATGCCATTAAGTGTTTGGAAGCAATTATCTCTCCCCGAGCTAGTCCCCACCAAAATGACTTTGGAATTAGCTAACCGTACGGTTGCTTATCCGGTGGGGATAGCCGAAGACGTTTTCGTTGGCGTCGACAAATTCACCTTCCCGGCGGATTTTTTTGTCGTTGACTATGAGATGGATCCTCGTGTTCCATTAATCGTTGGACGTCCATTCTTGAGGACCGGTCGCACTCTCATCGATGTAGAAGCGGGTGAGCTTATCATGAGAGTTGGTGACGATCAAATTGTCTTCAACATGGGTAAGATTTCTAAACAGCCTTATTCATACGAGAGTGTTAATTGTATCGACGTTCTTGATGAGGCTTGTGAAGAACACTTTAATGATGCTTGCAAAATTAGTCTTACCACTCTTCCCAATGTTGAGACCGTTGCCTCTATTGCTCCATCACTAACTCCATTTGGAGAAAGTGATTTCCTTTTGACAGAATTTGAAGCCACTTTGGGAGATGTGAACTTACAATATGATGACTCTCCCACCGATTGGGATGAAGACATTCGTACCATTGAGAAACTTCTCAATGAGGACCATATTTCTCCACCATCTCCCAAGGATATTGCTATCGACGAACCGAATTTGACTGCGCCTTCCATCGAAAATCCTCCGGATTTAGAGCTTAAGGAGTTACCGTCTCATCTCGAGTACGTATTTCTTGAAGACAAGAAGAAGTCACCCGTCATCTTCGCTAAGGACTTGAAAGAAGAAGAAAAATCTCTCCTTATCGCCGTGCTTAAAGATCATAAGAAGGCAATTGCTTGGAAAAATTCTGATACCCGCGGAATTGATCCAAACTTTTGTACTCACAAAATTCTCATGGAAGATGACTTTGAACCCGCAATCCAAAGCCAAAGAAGGGTTAATCCTCGAATTCATTACGTCATCAAATAAGAGGTTATCAAACTTCTAGATGCCGACATGATTTACCCTATTTCGGATTCGCCATGGGTAAGTCCCGTCCATTGTGTGCCAAAGAAAGGCGGAATAACCGTTGTTCCCAATGAACACAATGAGTTGATTCCTACTCGTCTCGTTACTGGGTGGAGAGTTTGTATAGACTATCGCAAACTCAATGATGCCACGAGAAAAGATCACTTTCCTCTACCTTTCATGGATCAAATGCTCGAGCGTCTAGCGGGTAATGATTAGTATTGCTTCTTAGACGGTTTCTCCTGGTATTTTCAAATTCCCATCGATCCTAAAGACCAAGAGAAAACCACATTTACTTGTCACTACGAAACATTTGCTTACAAACGAATGCCTTTCGGTTTATGCAATGCTCCTGGGATGTTCCAAAGGTGTATGATGGCTATCTTCCATGACATGGTTGAAGAAACTATGGAAGTCTTCATGGATGATTTCTCGGTTTATGGCGATTCTTTCTCTGTTTGCCTTGCCAATTTAGAACGTATGCTTAAGCGGTGTGAAGACACTCGCCTTGTTCTAAATTGGGAAAAATGCCATTTCATGGTAAAAGAGGACATCGTGCTAGGACGTAAAATCTCAAAAGCCGGTCTCGAAGTGGACCGTGCTAAAGTTGATGTCATAGCCAAATTACCTCCACCTTCAACCATGAAGGGTGTGAGAAGTTTCCTGGGTCATGCGGCTTCTACCGTCGATTTATAAAAGATTTTTCTAAAATCACTCGCCCGATGACCCACCTCTTGGAAAAAGATACTCCTTTTATCTTTTCCAAAGAGTGTATTGAAGCCTTCAACCTTCTTAAGGATAAGCTAACTAAGGCACCGGTCTTGGTTACCTCTAATTGGGAGCTACCTTTCGAATTGATGTGTGATGCTAGCGACTTTGCTATTGGAGCGGTTTTGGGCCAAAGAGTGAATAAACACTTCCAACCAATCCATTATGCTAGCAAGACAATGACAAGAGCTTAATTGCATTACACGACAACCGAAAAAGAGCTTTTAGCTGTTGTCTATGCTTTTGAAAAATTTTGCCCCTATCTTGTCCTTTCCACTACCATCGTGTACACGGACCATTCCGCGTTGAAGTACTTGTTAACTAAACAAGATTCTAAACCAAGACTTCTTCGCTGGGTTTTGCTACTTCAAGAATTTAAAATCGAAATTCGTGATAAGAAGGGAGCCGAAAATCTAGCCGCGGATCATCTCAGTAGACTTGAGGATCCTTATCAAGGGGATCATCCGAACAAAGAGATCAATGACTCTTTTCCCCTTGAGACCTTAATGTCTATCAACTCGATTCTTGATGAAACCCCGTGGTTTGCGGACATTGCAAACTACTTGGCGGGTGGAATTCTCATTGACGGGTTAACATCCCAACAAAATAAAAAGTTCTTTAAAGATATTAAGACTTACTTTTGGGATGACCCGTATCTCTTCAAACAATGCGCTGATTTGATTATTCGCCGATGTGTTGATGGACCGCCAGCTTTAGACATTCTCGAAGCTTGCCACAAAGGACCCACCGGTGGTCACTTTGGTCCCAACTTCACCGCAAAGAAAGTCACTCGGGATTCTATTGGCCCTCCATTTATTATGACGCTCACGAAATGGTGAAAAATTGTAATGCTTGCCAACGACAAGGCAAGATCACACATAAAGATGAGATGCCTCAAAATTTCATAAAAGAATGTGAAATCTTTGATGTATGGGGCATCGACTTTATAGGGCCATTCCCTTCATCTAAAGGAAACAAATACATCCTTGTAGCCGTTGACTACGTTTCTAAATGGGTTGAAGCCAAAGCTTTACCCACTAACGATGCAAGGGTGGTTTGTAACTTTTTGAAGCAGCTATTTGCTAGATTCGGTGTGCCTCGTGCCATTATTAGTGATCGCGGGACTCATTTTTGCAATGATCAATTCGCAAGAGTCATGGCTAAGTATGGTGTCAATCATCGTCTTTCCACCGCATACCACCCACAAACTAATGGACAGGCTGAAATCTCTAACCGAGGGTTAAAGCGAATTCTTGAACGAACCGTGGGAGAGCATCGTGCCTCATGGGCCGATAAACTTGATGATGCTCTGTGGGCTTTTCGTACCGCATACAAGAATCCGATTGGTTGTACACCATATCGTCTCGTGTACAGGAAAGCATGCCACCTCCCCATTGAGTTGGAGTACAAGTCTTACTGGGCCTTGAAGTGGGCTAACTTCGACATCAACAAAGCCGGTGACCTACGCAAAATCCAACTCAATGAGCTTAATGAACTCCGGAATGAAGCTTATGAAAATTCCTTGATCTATAAGGAAAGAACTAAGCTCATTCATGACTCTAAGATTAAAAACCGAGAGTTCCAAGTTGGAGACAAAGTTTTACTCTTCAACTCACGGTTGAAAATCTTTTCGGGCAAACTCAAATCTCGTTGGTCCGGCCCATTCACCATTGCCCAAATTTTTCCATATGGTACTCTCGAGCTCGCTCAACCTAATGGACCTAATTTTAAGGTGAATGGCCAACGAGTGAAGTTGTACTTTGGAGAGGACATCTCTCATGAGATGATTCCATCCCTCTCCACTTTTCCTTTGAATTATTTGGGACCGAGTCAGGCTCGTGACTCGGTTATCAAAAACAAGCGTTCCTCGGGAGGCAACCCGTGTATCTATCCCTTTCCGTTTTACCTCCTAAGTGTAGGGGGACCTATATAGGTTGTTTGTGTTTGTATGGTGATGTGATTACAGGGATGAGTGCACTTTTGGAACCTTTGAAGAACCGTGCTCCCATGTTATCCGTAAATCCGGTTCTATCTCTCTACTATCGTGATTCAATTTTCTTCATACTCACATTTGAAATTGATCACTTTAGTTGTCTCCTCCTTAACTTGATTTAACCAACGTGCGCAATGTCATAAGTGTAGGGGAGACTTTTCCCACATGCTTAAACATTGAGGACAATGTTTATATTAAGTGTAGGGGAGACTTCTATCGAAGTTTTAAGTGGACTTTTCCATTAAAATGCCTTCATTTAACCGGAAAACCATCTTTTTCAGCATTTTTCAAATTATTAATTAACTTTGGCCATATAGTCGTAATTTTAAAATTTTTATTGTTGCTTTCATATGTATATATCCCATAATAAAGTCTAAAATATTAATAAAGTGGTGTAGCTAGTTTAGAAGTCTTTGACATATTAGGCCCGTTGCGATTATTTTGACTCAACCCGAATAGACTTATCCAAGTTTATTCTAGCAAGTATCCTTAACCATGTAGACCTTAATTGGTTTATTAGGCTAAGCATCCACGAGTCTCATTACTTGAGATTTTAAATTGTGGAGAACGAGAAATGATAGAGTCAATTATAAGTCGGTATTCTTGCACAAGCACACTTGGTGTGATTATAAGCTTTTCCTCCCATCGCCTTAAATAAATAAATGCAATAAGTAAAGTCGTACGATTTTATTGAATAACTTAGCTTCTAGCCCAAGATCGTTTAAAAGTTGCTCGGTAATGATAAGAGTTCATAGCCAAGGCATAACTAATGAAGCGGGGCGCGAAGATTGGCGAGTCCTAAAAGGCCCTAACAAGGCATGAGGATTCCATTTTATTGCTAAAGATCCAAGGTGATGTGAAAAGCATTATTCCCAAAATCAATATGAAGGATCAAGACTCACGACGAAAAGCAATCAACTCCCATAAAGATCATGGAGAAGTCTATCCGAAAAGACCCTAACAAGGTATGAGGATAAATAGATCCAAGTCCGAAAAGGAGGCGGATCGTTGTATCTCAAAATCCCAATTAACGATTGAAGAAATAATGATGAAGTCGTGGTCAACAAAGTTGGAGTATCCCTCAAAAGTCTCCAAGTGAAGAAACTCTATTAACGAAGAGAAGACCATTATCTCAAGAACGTCTCTCAAGATATGAAGTATGAAGTACATGCCAAATATCGGCCCGAGAAAGGTCTCAAATCGTAAACCGAGTTATGCCAAGATATGAACTTTTTGAGGTCTCGAGAAGCAGTTTTAAGAGATTTTGTCCTTTAGCTAAATATTAATCAAATCGTCCTACTTTGCTTTCAGCCTAAATAAACTATCGCAATAAGTCCAAAAATGCATCTTCATGATCATTCTAAGACAAAAATAAAATATAAGAGATACACCTAGGAATAAGGGAGTTTATGCATATAATTAAGCCATGTATGTAAGTGTTTGTTTTGCTAACTTATAATAACAATGATCTCGTTCTTAAGCTTAGTTTGGGGAACGTGAAACTTGAGGGTGATAAATCTTCGCAGCAACCAAAGCCCTAATGTAAGTCTTAGATCTCTTTGCAAGTTATTTCCATGTAGCTATTTTCAAGTGAAAATGGTTTTCTATCCCTTTTGTTTCCTTTAAAGCTTTTATTTCTTCATAGTAGTTTAAATTTTTGTTTCAGTAGTATATTAATAAGGCCAAGGTTGATTGATTATGAGAAAAGTGTAAATGTGCTTTGTCACTAAGCATTGCATGAGGGCATGACAATGGTTAAGTGTAGGGGATTTGATAGGTGTGAAAACACCCATCCTTAAACCACTTATTTCTTGCTAAAACAAGACCAAAACGCGTATTTAAT
This sequence comes from Glebionis coronaria, assembly GCA_025667525.1. NCBI lineage: Eukaryota > Viridiplantae > Streptophyta > Magnoliopsida > Asterales > Asteraceae > Glebionis > Glebionis coronaria. The sequence goes on from CM046880.1 coordinate 236,637,271, forward strand.
ATCATTTGTTTGGAATTATGCGTGGTTTGTGTTTTTGTTGTGTTTTCAGAGCCAATCGGATAAATATTAAAGAAAACATGGGATTGCACGGGTTTTTATCGAAGAAAAAGACTCAAGACGAAGTCTATTGTCCAAAAGATGCAAAAGATTTGAAGTCAATGGGCCTATTTGAAGATTTATCGAAGAAAAGGACCGAAGATGGAAGATTTACATATGTCGAAGAACTCAAGTCAATTAAACGAAGAAACTAAAAGACGAGTTGAATTTATTCATCGACAAATCCCGAATCAGAATCGAAAACGTCAACTTTACTGAAAAGACGAGAAGACAAAAAGAAAGGAAGAAAGCCCACTCACCAACCAAGCCCATGGCCTATAACTAGAGATCCCTTCACAACATTGGAGACTAGTTTTTCATTTCCAGTTTTTTTTCTTTCTTTTGTTTCGTAGGAAACCAACACCATTAAGGTGTTGGTGATTTTTCATCTTTGTTGAATTCACAAATCTTGTAAGTTTTAATCTTTCTTTTTGTTAGTTAAACCTTAATCTTTCAATACAAATCTTTCTTTAATCTTGTTCGTCTTTTCTTATTAGTCTTAAGTTTTAAGTTTTGATTTGGTTGATTTTGATCTTTAAAAGTAAGTGGGTTTTGTGTTTTTGTTGATTTGGTTTAAAGTTTATCATTAGTAGATGATTGGTGGGTAGTTTGGTTTAATCTTTGGTAAAAACTTGGTTGATTTTGGTTAAAAATCGAGTTGTTATTGTTTCCCTGTTCTTCGCACCATTCTGTTTTCCCAGATTCCGAATCAACAAATTATTCCGGATCAAGGGTTTTTGTCAATTATTCCGGATAAGCTGAACATTCCGAATGAAGGCTCCTGTTTAGATTATTCCGGATAAAGCTGTTTTTCCGAACCAGCAGTTTTCATCTTATATTCCGAATCAGTGTGTTCATTCGGAATAATCAATATTCCGGGTGAACATTTTATTCCGGGTCAAGCTTTCTTTTCAAATATTTCGGATGAACATTATATTCCGGATAAAGCCTTTCTGTTAAGTATTCCGAACCAAGCAATATTCTGAACCAGCTGATTTCCTTTTTTTATTCCGAACGAGCAACTATTCCGGATGAGCACATGTATTCCGGATGAAGGTTTTTATTCCGCATGAAGGTTTTTGACCAAGTTATTCCGAATGAGCACTTATTCCGAATGAGCATATTCCGAATCAAGGTTTTCATCGAGTTATTCCGAACGAAGTGTTTTCCCAGTTTATTCCGGATCAAAGGTGTATTCCGAACGAAGGTATTCCGGATGAAGGAATATTCCGGATGAAGGAATATTCCGGATGAAGGAAGTTTATTCCGAACGAGTGTTTTCATCTTTTTATTCCGCATGAGCAGTGTTATTCCGAATGAAGGTTTGTTCCGAACCAAGGTTTTTAAGTTTGATTTTTCCGAATGAATGATTTTCAAGTTTTCTTATTTTCTGAGTTAAGTTTTTAAATTACTTTTTCATTTATTGCTTACGTTTAATTTTATTGTTTTTAAATTATTTTTTAAAATTGTCTTTAAATTGTTTTTAAGTTGTCTAGTTATCTTTATTACTTCGCACATTTACCTTTTTAGTAGAATAGATAACCAATCCCTTTTTTAGTAACCAAGAACGATATTTCCACTTTGAACTGTGATCAATTCGAGAAGATACCGAGAAACGAACTTTCAACCAAGAAAAATCTTTGTATCAGAGTCTTACACAAAAAGTTGCCACCGGCGGCGGAATTCAACGAATCTTGTTCTTGAAAATTAAGACCGTTGTAAAACGTAACGATTTGGTGCAACTCGTAAAAACCATGGTGAGGACATTGCCTAAGCAATTCCTTAAAACGATCCCACGCGTCTCTAAAAGATTCGTTCGGTTTTTGCTCAAATTTTGTAATTTCATTTTTGAAAAACATTGTCTTAGACGGTGGGAAAAATTAATTAACGAACTTGGAGACGAGATCCTTCCACGTAGTTATGGAATTAGGTGGCTCTTTCTCGTACCAATCCTTGGCGGCACCATCGAGCGAGTACGAAAAAAGCATAAGCCTGACGACATCGGTGTCGACGTTCTTAAACTTGCTGGTGGCCAAAAGACGATCAAAATTCCGAATATGGTCGTGAGGATTATCGGCTTCACGACCTCGAAACTTCGTAGATTGGATTAACGAAAGCATTCCGCTGTTAATCTCAAAATTCTCCGCTTCGATAGCGGGAATTACGATCGCGTCCCCATAACCCTCGGTGGGCGCTTGGAGAAATTCCATCATCGAACGATTGTCGGCCATCTCGTTTAAGGTTTTTCAACAACGATATTAGGAACGTCGGTTTCTAAATCTCGTCTACGTCGTCGATTCCTTCGATTACGATTGCGTCGATTCGAAGCGTCGCTAGAATTAGAATAATACTTCAATCGAGTGCGCATGCACTAAGCGTAGAATGGGGGTAGCAAAGAAGATTCTTTTTGGGGTTTTTCGATTTTTCAATTTTTTTGGTTTTTGATTGTTTTTAATTTTTTTGGATTTTTGAATGTATTACGTAGACTCAAATCTACAAATCTCCCCTCGAATCGATCTTCTCGATTAAAGGAGCCTCAAGGAATGAAAACGATCACGTGGAGTGAACGCCTTCGATGACTTTAGAACGTTGGTGGAACACCAAAATGTTCAAGAGGGTTTAATCTTGAAAACACAAGCAAATATAATATACATAGATAATGCTTGGGCGGCAAACCCTCGATTAGCACTTTCTCTCAAAACACGCACAAGCAAGCGGGGGAAACGAGGCGACGCTAGGCACTTAAGAGCCTTTTTCCCTTAGGTCGTGAAATACAACTGCCTTATACCCACCTTATAGTTTGTGTTAATTGAAATTAAGCCTCACGAAAGTATTTATCTATTTTGCCTTTAAAATTTTGCTTTAAATTCGAATACAATGATCAAGTGATGAAATCCCGAGTCAAGGTTGCGTTTTCACGCTTTTGGAGATATTGTATATTTATTGTTCTACGTAAGTACAATATAGTAATATATTCACAAGAAAAACGAAAACGATAATGGGATATCTACAATATAGTAAAATGATTGTTGTGTGTTTAATTTAGGAAAATTAAACACGATTTATTTGGATATTATAATATAATAAGGAAAAATAATAAAAATGAGTATGTACGTTTATATACGCTTTCCAAAAATTGAAAAGCAAAAACGCACTACTCACACAAACACGATAGTAATAGTGGCACACTAATAACACCTTGCCGGCAGCGGCGCCAAAAAATGATGCAGAAATACGCGTTTAGGAAAACAACGTATAATGGGCAAGTATTAAACTCGGCGATTTAGGAAAACCGACAAGTCGAATAAATGCGGGTTCGTTCTCGAAGGAGGTGTGTGAATTAAGTGCCAATTATATAAAATCAAGAGTTTGGATTAGTGTCTTTTTTGGTTTAAAAGAGGGAAAATTAAAGACGAGCTACGATTACGATTAAACTACGACGAGTGACGTAAAACGCGAACGTAAATACGTAAAACGTGACAAAATTAAAAATTAATCCTAAAAATTAATTAAAAATTAAAACTAAGCCTAAACTAATATAAATAAGAATAAAAATCCAATAAATAATTTTTAAAACCTTTTATTAATTAAATATTCAATTTTAAATGCTAATTAAAGCCCTAAAATTAAATATAATTAAGAAAAAGTCCAAAATATTATTTTATTGAACAAATAACTCACTTATATTATTTAAAGACTAAAAAGTATTTTTCCTAAATTTTCAAAACTATTTTTCTATTTTTAAAACTGTAAAAACTATTTTTAAGCTAAAATAATGATTAAAAATATTAAAATAATGCTAAAATTGATTTGACAATTTTAAAAATCCTAAATTATACTAATGAATAGTAGAAAAATGAAAAAATTTGAAAAAGTAAATATTTTTCACTAAAAGACAAAACATAAAACAATTAAACCCTAATTAAACTTAAGTTAATTCTAAAAATTACTTAAAAAGTGAACAGTAAAATATTATTAAACTAAATATATTAAAATACTTTTCAAAATCTAGGAAAATTTTTAAAACTGAAAAATAATAAATTTTGGCACTAAAAGACAAAAACAGATAATTAAAAACTAATTTAAAATGCAATTAAATCAAAACAAATAGAAAATGAACAGTGAAAGGAAAATAAACTTAATAGAAAAATCAGAATTAAAATAAGAAAAATTCCAAAACTAAAATCAGCTAAAAACTCTTAAATAAGTCCACTAAAGACAAAATTCTAAAAATCAGAAAGTGACATCTTGGTTTCTTTTGTCTGTTAGCTAAGTACCAACTATAACACTAACAGTGGGAACTTGGTTCCCACTGATAGTTATAAAAAAATGGTATGGGCAAAGATTTGCTTGTAACTTGAGTTTTACTTGGTGTTTCTTGGCAACAAAGGCACCCCCACAACTAGTTGGGTTGTGGGGAGTTAAATAAACAAGACAAATACCAGGTTGTTCACAAAAATTTCAAACAAATGACCTAATTAAGTGACTGTTAATCAGAAAAGAGGGTCTGGTGGACTTTACTGGTGCAATGTGCAAATGGGTGAGTTTTGCTTGACCAAAACTCACTCACTTGACTCACAAACTATAATAAACCAATTCCTACCCCTAAGCATACACCATATCTAACATACTACAAAAATGGTGGTCAATTACACCTAAAACAAGGCAGATAAGGTGACTTACTGTTTTTTAGCTATTTGAACACATAAAATGTTTTAAAATCTATCAAAACCGAAACCAAATGACTGACGCAACTTAACAAAGTATAAATGGGTATGTCTAAACTGATTTTACACCAAAAGCTTCTCACACATTGATTTAAAACCTATATCCAAACACCCCTTAAATACTGAAATCCAAATTTTCTCACACCAAAGGCACTTAAATCTTATCCTACTTAATCTAGCATGCACACATTCACCAAGTGCACATAATCAAACAAGAAAATTAACAAATAAGCAGGAAATACATACAATCACATAAATCACATAATAAAACTCAAAAACTTGTCCATATGGGGTTCAAAGCCTTACCTGGCTGACTACCTTCCAAAGGGCTTGTTAGAGAGCTTTTGTGGGTTTATGGTGTGTAGAGAGCCCCTTTGAATGGTCTACAACAGACCATTGGGGTACAATATCTTTAACATAGAAATGAATGGAAATATGGTCTTGATTCCTTGCTTCCTGCACACAACAGCCAACTAAGAAAAGAGAAACAAGTAGTATAGGCTTATCACAAGCTTGTCAGGCTTGTGATGAGCTTATGCTATAGTAAATGAAAAATAATAAATGGAAATAAGATTTTTCTAAAAAAATCTTTGACAACCCTTTTTGGAACAGAAACTTTAAAAATACTAAAAGATACTTGATAAAAGCTTAAGCAAAAAATACAAATCCTTTCCACACTCCACTTTCACTTCATGTGAAAGATGGATTTCAGCTTGTAAAACTTTTTTAAATAATTTAAAAGAAAATACGATTTTCTGAAAACGAATTGTAACCACAAAACCTTGGAACTTTTAAAACTATTTTGCAAATGACTAAATTATCTAAGGAAAACAGAATAAAAGGAACTCAGTTATGCAAAAATTAAAAGCTGCTTTATTATACTTCACTTAAAATTTTTACAAGGACTGGAACAAAAATATGTGGTACATGACAACACATATTTATACTACAGGATAGAAAAATCTAGAAAACAGTACAATGCTAAACCCTATTCCTTATGATTTCCTAGAATGTCCTTGGAGAAATTCGAATTTTGAATCCAGTCAAATGTGCCCATGTGATTGTCCTTGTTGTAACAGCTGTAGAATTGATCTCCATCGTTCATTTGGGCCTTTGGGAACACGAAATTGCTAATGATGGTTGATTAGCATAGATGCCTTCTTTGCCATTTTAAGTGTAGCAGGGGAACATGGGGGACCCTCTTGTGGTTCACGTGATGAAGTTTTGTGAGTTGGGATGGGATTAAGTGACCCTTAATCTTTGATCTGGAAAGGGGTGAATAAAACCCCTTTGTTTTTATGCTAATTTGATGTGGGATTATTTAGGGTTTATGGGAAATGAAGGTGGGGGGGTTTAATCTGTTAAGTCGGTAGATTAGTTTTAAATTCTTGTTTTCCCCCAAAATTATAACTGATTAAAATCAGTTAAATAAAAAAAGATAGTGGGATGGTGACATGGAGTGAAGGTGGGGCGCGATTGGGTGATTTTAGGTAGTGGGACAGGTGGCGTATTGGGAGTGGAGGGGTGAAGTTTGTATGTCTGGCCGTTTTAGTCCCCCAATTTCCTTCTTCTTGTCAAATGCAGTTTAACAACCCCAAAACTCAAATCCTTTTATAAGAAAGTTTACTTTCTTATATTTTGGCCATAAAAAGTTTATCAAAATCATTCCAAGGGTATTTTATGCATACTTTGCATTTTTCAAGGACCAATCTTGCACATGTCTTCAAACTTCAAGGATGTATCTTGTACAGATGAATTAGTGAAGGGTCATTTGTGACAAGTCTTCAAAGATGAGGGACCAGAGTTGACAATTCTTCAATCTTCAAGGGTATTTTTGGAAATTCATGATTCGGGTCTGGTTCTTTGTGCGGCTTCGTTTCCCGTGTTCGTTTTTGCTTCATTCTTGTGATCTTTTGTTGATTTCACGATATCCGTACCTAAAATACACAATGAACAAACACAAGCATATATTTTTGATGATATTTTAAGCGTTTTAAGCCCGATTTGGACGATGAGACTATGTATAATTACAGTCTCATCACGTGTCGTGTTTACGTGATTTAATTCTTGTTCGTTCGTGTCGTAATTTATATTTAGACGTACTCGTAATAAATATACGTAAATACATAATATTAAGCTCGTGATTATTTACGTTCATGATTTCATGTTCGTATGTTCGCGATTATAATTATTGTTGAAATAATTATCGTGCATTAATACGTATTAAATACTTATCTTGTAATAACACGTACGTAATACTTGTAAATTCCTATCGTGAAACGTAAATGTGCTAAATAAGTAAAGTTCTAATCATGTACGTACGATCATAAGGGTACTATTCATGGTAAAATCATGCGGGTTTTACAACTCCTCCCCCCTAAAAAGAATAATTCGTCCCCGAATTATAGATAATGTAAACTGAAAATGAATAACATACCCGAATTCAAAATATGAAATGAGGGTAAGAAGCCCGGATAGACTCCTCTGTTTCCCAAGTGGCTTCTCGCTCGGTATGATCCCTCCAAAGGATTTTGACGAATGGGATCGTCTTCCTTCTCATGACTCGTTCTTGTTTGTCAAGAACTCGTTCGGGTTCTTCTATGAAAGTGAGATCTTCACGAATCTGTTCCAGTGGATACTGAACCATGTGAAGGGGATGATACTTGTACCCTCTGAGTAAGGACACATGAAAAACGTCGTGGACATGAGAAAGCTGCGGAGGTAACGCTAAACGCTAAGATACTTCACCGACTCGCTCAATGAAATCAAACGGTCCGATGAATCGAGGACTGAGCTTCCCTTTGATTCCAAAACGCCTAACCCCACGTGCCGTTGAAACCTTAAGGAAAACGTGATCTCCTACGTTAAACTGTAAGTCCCTACGATGCTTGTCTGCATAACTCTTCTGACGTGACCGTGCTTCTTGCAGTTCCTGCTTAGCTACTGCGACCTTCTCGTTAGTCAACTCTATCATTTCTGGTCCTTCAAGTGTTCGCTCACCAACCTGATCCCAGCAGATTGGGGCGCGACACTTCCTGCCATACAACATCTCGAACGGAGCACACTTGATACTTGCGTGCCAACTGTTGTTGTATGCAAACTCTAACAAACAGATATAGTCGTCCCAATCTCCCGTCCATTCCAACGCACATGACCTCAACATGTCTTCTAATGTCAGAATCGTTCGCTCCGATTGGCCGTCTGTTTGAGGATGAAAAGTCGTGCTAAGCTTAAGTTTTGTACCCCAATCTTTCTACAGACTTCTCCAGAATCGCGAAGTGAAACGAGGATCTCTGTCTGAGACGATGCTGGATGGAGCACCATGAAGTCTTATGATCTCTTTCTTGTAAGTATCGGCGAGTTTACTGACCGAATCTTCCTTGCGGATAGGTAAGAAATGAGCCGATTTTGTAAGTCGATTGATATGAGTGATTTTACTCATATCAATAGTATCTTAAAACAATGAATAAGTGCACAAAATGTATCAATTTTACCTTGTATATGCTTGTTTCTTGTTTTTATGTGTGTAGGTACCAAGATCGCGAAAACCGGCAAAACCGACACATGTTTGATGAAAAGATCGACAAAGCCAATTTCAAGCTCGTCTTTAGCGGAATTAATTTTATATGGAGTTATTGGGCTTGTGGGTCCAACATTTGGGAAATGGGTTTAAAATCCCATTTAAAGAAGTTCTATTCACTATTGATGGCAAAAAGCCCAATTGGCTTGAAAATACAAGGCGGATGAAGCCCAAACTAAGGGAAATTTTATAAGACGAATGGAGTTGATCATGGGCTTCAAGCCCAAAGTTTCCACAATTGATTGGAACGAATGCTAGTTTTGGACCTTAGGGTTTATTGAATAAACGGATGGAAAATTTCCACTTGATAAATAAAACGTTCCCCACCCACCTTTATTTACATCACTTTTCCACCACACACATTAAAAATTATCTTTCGATACTTCGTATGTCCTTTCTTCTTCAACCAAATAACTAGAAACATTTTAACCCTAGCCACTATTGTTCCAAAACCCTAGAAAATAAATCACCAAATAAATTAGGGGTTTTAATATATTCGTGTGATTCACACGGGTTTATAAATAATTCCCCAATTTTAAGGAAGAGAAGAGATGGACATCTTGGCTACGTGGCAGTTTTCTATTGGAGAAGACACCTCATCTTTCACCATCCTCCAATCAAGAAGCACCAAACTAACACAACTAGCACAAACGGATGCCACGTTGGCAATCCGTGTGCTAGTTGTGTCTTCTCAACCGTAGGATCAACAACAAGAGAGAGAAAGATGATCTAAGGGCCAATATGAAGAAGGAATATGCTGGTGAAGATCGAAGATGCTCCCTCAACAATCTTGGGATGGCTATAAAAACCCTCAAAATACTTGTAATTTTTATCCATTAATTTTACTTTAAAGTTATTATGTAGAAATAGTTTTAGGGTTAATTCTGTATTTCTTTTTAACAAATCTTGTAATATTTCTGGAATTTAATAAAAGTTCAGTCGTTTCATTTAAATTCGTGTCTCGTTTTTCTTGCTTAAATTGATTTTAGAAATTAGTTCTTATTACTGTTTCACAATAATAATATTTGTGATGTCAAATTTAAGCTAATTAATAGCTTAAGTTTAATATTAGAAGTAAAGAATTGGATCAATATTTATCCCTACTGGATAAATATATTATAACAAATCTGCTTAGTTCGATGTATAATGATGGCTCATATGGTTATGATGGTGCGTTTGATTTTAATGGTGGTATCGTTTTATGGTGTTGGTAATTTCGTTTCGGGTTCATAAGGAAGCTCAGCGCTCTCCTTCGTCTCAAAGGAATCTCCAAAAAGGTTTTACGTTCTCTTCTTTGTTAATGTTTATACTTATGAGTCTGCTTAGTTTTATATGATTTAGTTAAGTTGGATTACTATTGTGCTAGCTTTTAGAGTATGAATGCTGCTTACTTGATATATGATTGCTCTTGTTGAGTTCGTTGCTAGGACTGAGATTATGTTTGTTGCTAGTCAACTTTTATATGTTGCTATATTGAGCCCTTAATTGAATTTGAATGATTTACTCAGCTTTTATCATAATTGATTAAGTTATGAGCATTGTTAGGATGGATTTAGTTGCTCACTGTTGTTATTCGTTAGAGTTTATGAAGATTTGATATCTGATTTTTGCACTGTGTTCTGTTTTAATTTCGTTCCTAAATATTTAAGATTAATTGGGTTTAATTGTTAAATTCACTATATAATTCCTTTGCTGTAATAGTTATTGGTTACTCTGCTGCTAGTTAGTTTAGTTATGAAAAGCAGACCCAAGTTCTGTCGTTATGAATTGATTTTTAGATAGCCAATTTAGATTTCTAGATTAAGCAGATTAGTTGCATGCTGCTATATTAAGGAAATTTGTTGTGTTATTTATGGATGGTAAAAGTTTATTTGCTGATTGACAGTAATTTAGATAATTGACTGTAGTAATATTTGAATTGCTTTATTCCTGTTTGTTTTGGTGATTTTATAACTGATATATTTTCGTGTAGATCTTGGGTATGTTAACTGTTAAGTAATTTAACCTGCATCCCTCAATTTGAGGTGTTTGGTTTGTCAAATTAATCAAAATAAAAGAATGAATCGCCAAAAATAATATAATCACAATAATATGCCTTCTTGAGGCTCGAACCCTTGACCTCAAGGGTATAGGTTTAACGTGTTAACCAACTGAGCTCTTGCTCTCTTTGTTTTAATTTCAGTCATAGTCAGTATTATATCAATTTAATTTAGTTGGCAGTCTTTAGTATTAAATGTTTTCTAAAGATTTTACTTGCTTTTATTAAATTTACTTTCTTTTTCAACGTTTTTATTATGTTATAGAAAGTTTAGTTGTATTTTAAAATTTCATTTAAATTAGTTTTTTTTTATATAGTAGATAAAAATTAAAAAAAAATAAAAAAAATAATGTTTTAATTAAATTTAAGAGTTTAATTAGTTTTTATATAATTAGATTTTTATTGTTTTAGAATAATATAGTTTTTAAAATAGATTTAGTTGAATTAAATTTTAATAGATTTAATTAGTTTAAAAAGTTTAGTTAGATTTTTAAATAGAATAAAAGTCATTTTTAATTAAATAGAATTATTTTTATAGATTTTAAAAATAGTTTAAATTTTAGATAGTTTTAATTTTTAAGTATTTGTTATTAGATTAAATAATAGCGGGGTTTACGATTCATGCACTTTAGGTTAATTTTAAATAGTTTTAAAATTGTAGAATTTAATTTTAGTTTTAAAAACCAAAAACCAATTCAAATCAATTGTCCAAAACGAAACGAAACGTCTCAAATTCACTCGATCTTCGTGTACAACGAACTTGGTTCATCACGTGTTTAATTGAATTCGTCATTGGTAATATTAGTCTATTACTTTTTCCTAAAGGTAATTTTCTAATTTACCCTATAACGTATCCAAATTATCACTATACTATCACGATCACATCAAAAATTTTGGCGCCGCTGCCGGGGATCTTGTGTACGATTCGTTTTCGTGGAGATTTGTTGATCGTTGATTTGAAGACCCTTTCCGTCCTCGGAAAGTTTTGTTATTTTTCTATTATATAGTATGTATCGTTTTTCTCGTTTTTTGTGAATAATATATTATATTACATAGAACAATAAATTTACATACTTTTCAAATAAGGCCTTAGTTGGGATTTCATCACCTAGCTATTGTAGTCGAATCCAAAACAAAAATAGAAGGCAAAATAGATAAATACTAATAAGAAGTTTGAACTCGATTTATACAAACTATAAGGTGGGTATAAGGCGACGTGCTATAAAAGGCCGTCTAAGAAAAAAGGTTTTTAAGTGCTTTGTGCCACCTCGTTTCCCCGCTTGCTTGTGCGTATATTGACAGGGACGACCAATTATTGGTTTGCCGACTCAAGTAGTAATAAATCTTATTTTTGTAGTTTACTTATTGAACCTCGAGACGTTTAGGTTTTCACCGATCGTTTCAAAGTCGACCGAGGGTAATTTACTTCCATAGGAGTTATCCTTATTCCTTGTTTTTTTATCGATCAATCTTGATTGAGCAATACAAAATAAAATACCAAAAATAATCTTCTTCTTGTCTAATTTCTTTTCTTCAATCCTCTAAATTCTCGTCTTTGTAGTGTATGCAATTACGTTCTTCTCGTCTTGTGATTGATTTTAATAGGCTTGAAAATATTCCTCGTAGAAATAGAAATCGTCAACAACGAATAGTGGAACCCGAGCTTCCACCTATTGTTGTAGAGATGGCCGATAACCGAACAATGGAGGAATTGCTCCGTGCACCCACCGAAGGGTATTGGGAAGCAATTGTTGTGCCGGCTATTTTGGCGGATCATTTTGAGATTAAGACGGGTCTTCTATCGCTCATTCGTGCCGACCAATTTCATGGCAATGAGACCGATAGCCCGCATTCTCACATTCGGAATTTTCTTCGAATTACCTTGACTCTCAAGTTTAGAGATGTGCCGAATGACGCGATTAAGCTCATGCTTTTTCCGTACTCGCTCGAGGGTAATGCTAAGCTTTGGTATGAGAAAGAACCACCGGGTTCGATCTTAACATGGGATGATTTAGTGTCTAAGTTTATGGATTACTTCTTTCCACCATCTAAGACAACACACTTTAAGAACGAGATCACTAAATTTGAACAAAAAGTGCATGAATCGTTTGGGGTTGCTTGGGAAAGATTTAAAGGTTTGTTAAGACAATGTCCACACCACGGTTTCTCGGAATTGCATCAAATAAATACTTTTTATAATGGGCTTAATATGATTGAACAAGATTCTTTAAATGCCGCCGCGGGTGGTAATCTTTTAAGAAAAACTCCGAGAGACGCGTGGAGAATAATTGAGGATAAGTCTAGAGCACAATATTCACGAAACACATCGGGTGTTTCCAATGTGAATTCATTAAATCCCGAGATTGCTAGATTAGACTCTAAGATTGACACGATTATGAATGAGCTTAGGAAGAATCCTCATGGATCGATTAATATGGTTGAGAATGTTTGTGTATCATGTGGTGGAGCACATCCTAATTATGCTTGTTCGACCATGGGGTTTGATCAAGCTAGTGCTTTTGCCGCCACGGGAAATTATGGCTCCAACGGTCAAGTACCTCGTCAAAATCATGTTGCTCCACCGGGTTTTCCATCGGTTCAAAATAGGTACAACAATGGGAACAATGGGAATAATTTTAACCGTGGTAACCAAGGGAATTACAATCAAGGAAATGGGTTTAATGCTAATCAAAACAATCAAGGTTTTCACAATAATCAAAATGATTTGTCAAGCTACATTAAGACGAATGAGGCAAATTTGAAGGCTTTTCAAAACAACATTCAAGGACAAATGGCGACTTTGAAAAATGAGTTTCAAAATACGATTAAAGGGCAAAACAATAAGATTGAGCTTAATCAACAAAGACTTGAACAAAACCAAAACCGTTTTGAGCAAAGATTAGAGCAAAGTCATAATCGTATGCAACAGAGTTTGGAACAAGGTCAAAATAAATTGCTTTCAATTTTTGAGGGATTTATGTCTAAACCGTCATCTTCTTCGGGTTGCTTACCTAGTAATACCATTCCAAACCCGAAGGGAGAACTTAAGGCCATAACCGTTTATGATGATTGTGATAATTTAGAAGAAGTTGAAGTGATTGAGTTTAGTCCTCCACCTAAGGAAACTTTTCTAGAAGTCACCAAGGCTACTTTGAATGTGATTAGTACCTCGGTTTTCTTTGATTTCTTTCCCGAGAAGTATAAAGATCCGGGTCAATTCTTGATACCTTGTGTTTTCAATGAGCTTGGGGTTTGCAAAGGCCTAGCCGATCTAGGAGCTAGCATTAACGTAATGCCCCTAGCCCTTTGGAAGACTATTGACTATGCACCACTTAGTACCACTCGAATGATCATTGAGCTTGCTAATGGTACCACCACTCGACCGGTTGGTATAGCGGGAAATGTCATTGTTAAAGTGGGAAAATTCTTGTACTTAGCCGATTTTGCTATAGTTGATTATGAGACCAATCCTCGTGTGCCTATTATTCTAGGACGTCCATTTTTGTGCACGGCTCAAATTCAAGTTGATATGAGGAAAGAGGAAATTAAATTGTTTTATGGAGATAAAAGCATTGTTTTTAAACCGGAAAAGATTCCAAGATTTGCTTCTAAGAAAGTTGAAAGTGTAAAACGTGTTGAAACAATTGAAAGTAATAAGAAAGCTCTTTTTGATAAAGGTGTTTTTCCAATTTTAGAAACTCCATTTTGTGATAAAGAAAAGTTAAATTCAAATGAAGAAGCTTGCTTTGTTGAAACATGTTGTAACCTTTCCTCATCTACACTCACTCCACACGAGGATGATAAGATTGAAAAACAAGTTGATGATTACTTAAGTGAGCCATTTGATGCTAGTGAGTTTGTTAGTGAAATTTTGATCCCGAGAGTGATATTGATTTAATTGAACAATCTTTGAAAATGGACTCATTTTCACTCTCTTCTAAGGATCATATTGATGTTCCTAAGGCACAATCTTCAATTGAAGAGCCTTTGATTCCTAACTTCACACCGAGTGAGGTTAGTGACTATTCATGTGATAAGTTCATCGATGAACTTTTTGCTATCATTGATCCACTTCCACGGGGAAGTGAAGACGTTTCTGATCTCGAGATCGAGCGTGAATCTTGTGTTTTACCTACCATTCTCGAGGAATTCGCCGATGAATTTCCTTCTAATGAGAATGATGATCTTGTATCCGAGTGTGATACACTCGATACTTTGTCGGATATTTCTTGTGATGACAAGATTGATGACACTTTTGTGACTTACTCAAATCCTCTTTTTGAAGTTTCATTGAACAATAATCCATTGTTTCAAGAGGATTTTGAGAGCATCATACCTCCTACATCTCACAACCTTTGTGATGATGATCTTTTCATTAAGGAGTTTGATAAGTTACTTTATATAGACATTCCTTCGGAATTTGAGGAAGAGTCTAATGACGGTGATGAAGACTCTTGGTATGATCACCCGATTTATGATGATGACAATGTTGACCCGGAGGGAGAAATTACTTTTTCTCCAATTATCCTTCCCACTCGCTTTGATCTTAATGTACGGGTTTTTCATGCGACTCATTTTGAGTACCATGACCCCTTTGTTCACATTCATAAGAGTGCTTCCTCTTTGTCGGCGGAAGACCGGTAACAAAATCCATGGTGATTTTATCCCACTTCCACTCTGGAATATCTAACGGTTGAAGAAGACCGCCAGATCGCTGATGCTCGATCTTAACCTGCTGGCAGGTAAGACATTTGGAGACGTAAGTCGCAACATCTTGTTTCATACCACTCCACCAAAAGTATTGCTTGATGTCATGGTACATCTTGGTCGAACCAGAATGAATAGAGAATGGGGAGCTATGAGCCTCAGCTAACAATGCTTCCCGGAGTTCTTGATCATCAGGAACACAAAGTCTCGTGCCCTGCCATAAGATACCATCTGCGTCTACTCGAAATTATGTCTGCTTCTCCAAATTCTGAATTATCGCCCAGATTTCACCATCATCCTTCTGAGCTTCCTTGATCTTAGAGAGTAACTCGGGTTCCACTCTAAGATTAGCCCAGTAACCGTGTTGTCCATGTACCATGATCTCCATGTCTAGTCGCTCCATGTCTCTAATAATTTCCTCCTTTATCTTAATGTCGTTGATCATTCCGGACTTTCTACTAAGTGCATCTGCCACTACATTTGCCTTACCGGGATGATACTACAGATTAATGTCATAATCCTTCAACAGCTCCAACCATCTCCTCTGTCTCATGTTCAATTCACGTTGAGTGAAGATGTACTTCAAGCTCTTGTGGTCCGTGAAAATGTCACATGATTCTCCATACAAGTAGTGCCTCCATATCTTCAATGCAAACACGACTGCTTCAAGTTCCAAGTCATGCGTAGGGTAATTTTCCTCATAAGGCTTAAGCTGCCGTGAAGCGTAAGCGATCACTTTCCCATGTTGCATGAGAACACAGCAAAGTCCCTTCCCCGATGCATCACTAGATATCTGAAATCCACCTGTACCAGATGGGAGAGTAAGAATCGGTGCAGATACTAACTTCTGCTTTAGGTCTTCAAATCTCTTCTCTCTCTCTTAAGTCCAGACGAATTTCTCCCCTTTCCGCATCAGTTTGGTCAATGGTAGTGCTAAACGGGAAAAGTTCTCCACGAACCTACGGTAGTAAACAGCTAAGCCTAGGAAACTGCGGACTTCAGTCGCTGATGTCGGTCTTGGCCACTTGGTAATAGCCTCAACATTTGCTGGATCCATCGTGATTCCTTCTGCTGATACAATGTGACCTAAGAATGCCACCTTGTCTAACCAGAACTCACACTTGGAGAATTTAGCATACAACTGCTTCTAGCGAAGAATCTGTAATACTGTACGAAGATGGTCTTCGTGTTCCTCCTTGGACTTAGAGAATATCAGGATGTCGTCAATGAAGATAATGACGAACTTGTCCAGAAATTCATGGAAGATTCTGTTCATCAAATCCATGAACACTGCTGGCACATTAGTAAGGCCAAATGGCATGACTACAAATTCGTAGTGGCCATAGCGGGTACGAAAAGCAGTCTTAGTGATGTCCTGCTCTTTAACCCGTAACTGATGATAGCCTGACCTTAGATCAATCTTGGAGAAATGTTTGGCCCCTTGGAGTTGGTCAAACAGATCTTCTATACGTGGTAGTGGATACCTATTCCTGATGGTAATCTTGTTGAGCTCGCGATAGTCTATGCAAAGTCACATACTGTCGTCCTTCTTCTTAACGAATAAGATCGGTGCGCCCCATGGAGATGCGCTCGGTCGAATGAAGCCTCGTTCCAGAAGTTCTTGCAATTGATCCTTCAGCTCCTTCAACTCTATGGGAGCCATGCGATAAGGAGCCTTGGAAATCGGCTCAGCTCTTGGGATGAGCTCGATATTAAATTCTACTTCACGTACAGGTGGTATACCCGGAAGTTCTTCTAGAAATACATCTGGAAATTCTGATACTATCGGTTGATCCTGAATTGATGGGGATTCAGCATCCATGTCATGAACAGTAGCTAGATAGCCCTCACAACCATGTGAAAGTAATGCACGTGCTTGTAGGGTTGATATGATTTGTACAGACCTTCCGGGTACGAACCCTTTGTGAATGTACTCTGGCGCATTAACATTACCGAAGATGACTCGATATGAATGGCAGTCTATGGTAGCATGATGCTTGGATAGCCAATCCATGCCCAAAATCATTCATGTCCAGTGGAAGTGCGTCAACAGGACGAATCTTGTCATCAAACTCTAGGGGAAGGCTCTTGTACACATGGGTTATGCGTACAGAGTCTCGTAAAGGCGTGGAAATATTCAGTATATTCTCTAGTGGCATGGGGAGTATCCTAACATTCTTAGCATAAGCAGTAGAAATGACCGAGTGAGTAGCACCCGTGTCAAAAAGAACGCATGCAGCTTGACCATGCATATACAAGATTCCAGTGATGGTACATGTAGACTTGTTGGCCTGATCGCGAGATGTCGTGTAAACGCGTCCACTAGTAGGAGGCAGCTTGGTATCAGCATGTCCCGATGTGCCCTCCATCTCGCCCTTCCGGCAGTCCTTCATGCGATGGCCAGGAAGACCACACTTGAAGCATGCGTCGCTGTCGCGGTGACATGGCCCTGGGTGCCTATGGTTGCAGGTAGTGCAAAGAGGATGAGTATATCCTCCAGCAGGTGTCCTGACTGGCTGAGAGCCTGATAAGAACAATATACATGAGACATGATAATAGGTACAAAGGACAGTGCGGATAGTTCGTAAGATGGAATACCAGTGATAGCTGGACGGTTAGGCTGTGGACCTCTCTGGTTCTGGTCCCTCCCGTTACCATGATTCCGGGTAGAAGATTCTCTAATGTGTCAGAGTTAAGAATTATAGCATGTAATCATAAGAAAAAATGAGTAAGTATAAGGACCTGCTGCTGTTGGAGTGTCCAGCGTTGTTACGGTAATTATCATTACCGCCACGCCTCTCCTTAGCAGAACGGTCATGAGTCTGACCATTTCCCTTGGGCTGAGTAGGTTGTTGCTGAGTAACCGGCTGAGACCGGTCCCCAGTCTTCTGCCTAGAAGATGCAATTTAAAAGAGATGTAAATATTGACATATGCTGAAAAGAATACGGTTTGGTCACCACTGAATATGAATGTTTACCTCTTCTCGGGTCTCTCTGCTTCCCCGAACTCTTCTCTTTCTTGCAGCATCTCCAGCTTATGTGCTGCATCGGCCACTTGTTCCACCGTGTTTAACGTAGCACCTTCTAAGTTATTGGCAATCATCGGAGAAAGGGCCCAACGAAAATGTTGTGCCTGCTCTTCAGTGGTGCCCGCGGCTGATCTCAGGACACCAGCAAACCGAAGGAAACGCTACATGACATCATTGCTGTTTTCCTCAGGTCGCTGTCTAATAGTGTAGTATTCCCTCATGAGCCTATTTCTTCCTTCCGTGGGAAAGATGTGAGGTGGGGGAGGATAGTTGTCGTTCTGATGAAGGATGTCTTGCAAGTCTGCATTGGTAGCTGCAACCATCTCTCCGGATATTGTGTGTGTTTACCATCTGGCAGTATAACATAAAATACATGATTAAACAGATCAAAACATAAAATATATACATGAAAAAAAATTATACCAATAAATCATGAGAAAAATTTTATGCAAGAAAATTAGTACATGAATGCATGATGCAGCTTTATGAAAACTTTTATATGCTCGAGAGTGAACGCCTATGGTCAGTTCACTCAAAACAAAAGACATGCGACTAAATACACATGCGCCTAAATAGGGCCAGTCCTGTACCAACCATTACTTAGTCATAAACCTACGACAATGACATATATATGTATGCATGAAAATGATGAATGCATGAAAACCGATTGTCAGTTCTAGGAAGACCATAGTGACTACCCACTAATCACAGGTCGTGTTTTGAGAGCCTACAGGTCGAAGCCTTGGCTCTGATACCATAACTGTAACACCCCATTTTGATAAATGGAATGTCACGCATGATTATGGCGTGTCATCAAAGCATACAAGGATAAATGTATAAAACATCACATGACCATAAAGGAAATACCGGAAACAAACATCGGTATCCCAAAAGTAGAACTCATCACACACAAACATAAGTAGTGTACATGAAAAGGACTAAACAATGTCCATAGAAATGAGTATCAAAAGTATGAAGAAATGCATAAAGTAATGAAGGCTAGGAAGCTTCCAATCCATATGCACGTACGCTTAAAGTCTACGAGCGTCCTTGAGTACCTGCCGTTTTGGGAACATGAAAGGAAAAACGGCTGAGCATAACGCTCAGTGAACGGATATACAAGTATAGCATGAATAATATAAGCATATAATCATAAAGCAGGGAAAAAGACTAAGTCCTGGATAACCTGGTATATCTTAGTATAACTGGTTTTATAGTTTGAAAAGCCTTATGTTTATCTCATAAAAACTGTTTAACATGTTTACCATTTAGCCAATATAGGTCATGAAATATCAACGTGCATGAATACCTGGAGGGGTGACCTCGTCATGCAAATTAGAGGGGTTGCCTCTAATTTAATATAAGTTTTTGGGTAGGAGGGATCAGCTCCTTGTGAAGGATGCAAGGCACACACCACATTCACCTGAATAATTTGCTGAAAACATGTAACCTAGGATGCACCCATACGCCCCACATGATAATAATAATAATAATATGGCCAAAAGCTGAAGGGACGCCACGAGCTATCACTCCGCCGTGGTGAAGTCATAACACTGGTGCCTCTAATGTTATGGTTATGGTACCTCCATAACTAGGTGAAATTGGTCATGCATGTATATGGCTTTTGGTATCTAATTAAACATAAGAAATCAAAACATATAAAACATGTACTGGGAAAACAGTTGGCTGCATACGGGGAATCCTAATAAGGAAGAATGTCCATACTGAAAGGACGGAGAATCCGTACCTTGTGTCCAGTGAACGAAGAAGACGAACGGAAGAGAGTCCTACTTCGATATCACTAATGCTACGTAAATAATATACCTGTATAAGTATCTGATTACTGACTACGTAACTGGTTTTATATCACGTCTTAGCTTGTTTTATAAGTTCATGTCTTGTTTTACTGATTTTAGCTTATACTGCGTTTATCATGTATTCTGTCTATTCTGATTAAGTATTACTTGTATTTCTTGTGTTATTATACTTGTTGTGTAATAATAAGTAACTTTCTAAAAATAGCAGGTTTCCTAAAATAGAAAGTTTCCTAAAATAGAAAGTTTCCAAAAATAGATTGTTTCCAAAAATAGAAAGTTCCCAAAAATAGAAAGTTTCCAAAAATAGAATGTTTCCATAAATAGATTAGCTGCCTTAATTAAATATGTTTCTAAAAATAGAAAGTTTCCATAATAGATTAGCTGTCTTATATAAATAAGTTTCTAAAAATAGAAAGTTTCTATAATTAGAAATAAGCTGGATTGTTAAGCTAATAATATATAAGTTTAATTTTTACTGATTAATATTCTAAGTAATGTGATATATATTATAGTTTATTAGTTATTACATGTAAATTAAATAAACTATAGGTTATAAGATTTAATTAAATATAACATGATTTAATTAAATAAAAGGTAATAATACTTAGGTTAAAACATGTATTAATATTTATTATTAATATAACCTAAGTCATGAAGATTAATTAATTATAAGTCATGTTTTAATAATTAATTAATTTATTAGTCTAAATTAACTAATAAAATACTTAGGTTAAAGTCGTGTATTATTATTAATAATAATATAACCTAAGTCATGTCCAAATTAAATTAATTACATAGCATGTTAAATTAATTTAATTAATGTTGTAATTATTTAACTTGTAAAAATAAATAATAAATCTTGAAAAATAACCCGTGAACCGAACCCGTGTTTTAAAACTAAACATGTCATGAAACGGACCGGTTTAACCCTTGAACCGGCCTACAACCCTTAACCATGGCAAACCACCACTGGCCTAAACCGGTGGTGCGTGTGGTGTTCCAACCGAGACCCCCTAAACCACCAAGGATAACCCCGACATACGTCGGGGTCCCCTGGTCCTCTCGGCCAAACCACAAAACCAAACCGAGAGCCCTTGCTCTCGGTTCTACCCCTTAGTCGAACCAAACACCCCCTTAAACCATGTATTTTTAATACCCACTTGATTAGATCTACATGTTTATTAACTTGTTTTAATAACCCCATGTTTTCATGTTTTTAGATCTAATAAATAATTAAAAAGAAAAGGTTTAAGAAGATTACCTATACGTGAATCAAAAAGAAAACTAATCACGAATGACCTTGCAATAAATTGGATTAACCAAGATCAACAAACACCTCCTTGTGGTGGTGTTATGGGCGGCGGCTACAAGGAAGAAGGAGGAGGAGGAGGAGGGTTTTGATTTTTTTAATCTTTCTATAATATGAAAAATCCCTTCCTTCTTTTATTCCTTTTTAGTTAAATTCAAAATCGGTTGGGCCCCCTCTTTTGTTCTATGCAGCTCCTAAGTGGGAGCCGCATGGGGAACCCATTGATTTTTCCCGTGTTCTATATTTACGTGTTAACGTGTTGTGTTTACGTGATTTAATTCTTGTTCGTTCGTGTCGTAATTTATATTTATACGTACTCGTAATAAATATACGTAAATACATAATATTAAGCTCGTGATTATTTACGTTCATGATTTCATGTTCGTATGTTCGTGGTTATAATTATTGTTGAAATAATTATCGTGCATTAATACGTATTAAATACTTATCGTGTAATAACACGTATGTAATACTTGTAAATTCCTATCGTGAAACGTAAACGTGCTAAATAAGGAAAGTTCTAATCATGTACGTACGATCATAAAGGTACTATTCATGATAAAAGTATGCGGGTTTTACAGGTCTACATACTTCCAGATGGAACCTCATTGATTAGATGCATTAACTTCATCATCTGATCATTAGAGAGAGTTAAAGTGGTACCACTTTCACTAGAAGAAGTAGCAATATAAGCCTTAGGCTTAGCAGGAGCAGTATTCTTACCATAATTTTTACATGAAAAATTAGGATTAGGACCTGGGGTTTGACAGATGTACCAATAAAGGAAGAGGCAATGCCTCTATTAGACTCCTCTCTAGATATTATAGACAATAGACTACTTCTAATAGGTTGATACACATCATTAAGACCTATTATAAATTGCATAAGTTTCATTAACTGATTATGTTTAAGAACATCTTCTCTAACAGTATGAGAACACTTAGGAAATTTAGTCATAATATCAAATTCTCTCCACAGGGAATTAAGCTTATGATAATACTCAGATACAGTAAATTCACCTTGTTTAAAGTTATAATTTTATTTAACAAATTAAGAATGACGATACCATCAAGTTTATCATAAGTTTCCTTTAATTTAGTCAAAACTTCACTAGCATTTTCAGAGAAAATCTAACTAAGAAATAAGTCTTTAGAAATAGAGTTTAAAATCCAAGAAAGAATAATAGAATTACATATATCCCATTAATTAGACAAAGTTTCACTATTAGCATATATGTTCTTAGTACAAGTACCCTCAACCAACCCAATTTTATTTCTTATACTTAAAGCCAATTTCATAGCAGCAACCCTATTCTATAGTTTTCAGTACCAGTTAATTTCACAGACACACTAGTACTAGAACTGAAATTACTAGTCTGAAAATGCAACACATTACCAACATCAAGACTGCTAATCAAAATAGGATAACTAGTAGACATGATAAAGAACACAATAAAGAGACAAACAACAAAAAAACAACTAATAAAAATAGAACTTGATCAAAGTCAACTAAGTTCCCAGGCTTCCAAACCACTCAAGGGTGGCAAGACAAAAATCAAGGATCAAAACCAATGAAAAAGAAGCAAAAAACAACCACGGACAATAAAGAATCAAACAATCATACAAAACAAAAACCACAAAAAATAGATAAACAGATAATATGAACAAGGAAAAAAAGAAAGACAATAGATAGAGGAGAGCGAGGTGTTACAGAGCACGCAATCCAAAAACACAGTGGAACCAATCCGTTATCCAAGGTGCACTTAGTTTAGCGAATAACATATCACAAACATCAAAAATCTACCATAAATCGCCAGATCTTGACACGGCTGTTAAAATACGACACCCAGAATACCATAAATACCCCAAGATCACAAAACCCCAAAAATCAGAATTAGGGTTTTAAGAACCCCTAATTCATAATGATAAAAAAATATCACAATTAACCACCAATTAACCACAACCCCACCCCCAATTGATCAACACAAGCTACCAAATCAAGATCCAGAAAAACCCTTAAATCTCAAAACCCAAGAACCAAGATCCACATAATCGAGACCAATTAAGGCTCTGATACCATGTATAAACAATGGTATCAATGTGAATCCAAACAATCTCCCTTTGATTCACTTATAATTGATTCACTATTTACAACTTACAATCACCATAAACAAGATTGATCATAGATGATCAATCAATATAAGACTAAGAACTACAAGACCAAAACAACTTGATCAATATATGATCACAAGATCAATGAGATGAGATGAACAAGATGAAAGAGTTATAATATCGACTGTGTTAAAAAATGAAACCCTAGCTTCAAGTTTCGAGCTTAAATACATTAACACTTAGCCATAATTGCACCATAGGTCCCTGCACAACAAAAACTTAACAAACCTAAGAGAAAGTTATATCAAGGGTTAGAAATTTATAAACATGGAAATATAAGTCCCTCATATATTATAACATGAAAAACTTATAATCTCAACAGCATGTGTGGAATGGTTCAAGCAATTTATGGATGTGTCAAATTATGAATAACAATGATCTCAAATAATTCATGTTGACCTGAGCATGTTCGATTGCGACGGTTCAAGCAATTTATGCACTCATCCCCCTTATAATTAACGTGTTAATAACAAATTGTTGAAGCTAAATCTGGTCGGGTAGGTTTTGACGACTCTCTTGGGTCGTGGGTCGTCTTTATGGGCCTTGAATGGTGCTACAAACAAAGGAGAACCAATTAAAAGTGGACGTGAGGTTGGGGCTCCCGGGGTCCAGTTATGACGGTCAAGTCAGTGTCAGATGATACAATCTAAATGAGGTGTTAGTATAAGAGATAACTTGATGGTGTTTCCAGACTATCGGTCAATATTAGTATAAAGTACGTTATGACGAAGACTTCCGCAAGTGGGAGCGGTTGGGATGTGTGTAATTCATCGTTAGTATTTTACACGGCCGGGAGTATGTGGGCCTAAGAGGTCACACAATGAGACATCGAGGTCATATTTTATTTAGATATATAATATAATATGGTTATATTTATTGTATATGCTTAATCTGATAAAAGAGAATATTTAAGGTAATAATTAATAAGTTAAAAGGTTTAACGAGGATTAATTAAACTAGTTAGACTTTAACGTACTTAATGTAGTTACTTAATAGAGCATTGTAGAAAGACAAAAATTCAATATCAATGGGGTATTTGTGTTTGACGGTTGGACCAAAGAAAGGAAGGGAAGAGGAATTTTTCTAAAACGATGTTTTACTTTGTTAGGAAGATTAGTATATATTCCTAAAATAGTTTGAGCCTTCTAATATATAAACAGAGGGATTAGATCAGTTTGTCATAATTTGAAAAACCAAAATCTCTCACTTCTTTCTCTCTTGTAGGCGTCCCACCCTACACCAGAACAAAGGAGTTTTTGCTTCTTGGTTTATTAAGTATTCTTTTTATCAAGGTCTAGCAATCTAGCAATCGAAAGTGATTGATTGAAGTGTCGTGTGGACTATCTTAGAGAAGATATATATTGATCTTTTATGTTTTATTGGTGAATCGGTTTAGTTTAAAAGAGAGGTTTTATTGGTTAGTGATTTAGGGTTCTTTTTCACCATTATTGCAAGAAAAGGTATGTGATTCTAATCCTTGTTAATTACTTATCTGCATATGGGATCTACTTGTTCTGCTACGTTTTACACTTGATGCATGTATATTTGATCCATTAGGTTGTTAAATTCCAACAACACTATCATCATCATTGTCGCGACAAGTGAACAAATTAATAACCATTAAAATACATCAAAATCCATTTGATATCAATCATGATACCTCTATAATCATCAAAAGAGCATTCTAAAACTCATAGAATTACATAAAATCATATAAGATCATAGCAAATGATACTTCAAAGTATCTATAGACCATAGTGACTCATTCACAAAACCAAGGTTGTCACACTAGATAACCAGAGGTATTCACGAACTAAGGCTCTGATACCACTTGTAGGAGGTTAATCCTGCAACCTAGTTACTAGATGTGGAATATCAACTATCAGGAAGCACCAGTAGTCGACAGAAAAAAAAACACACAAGGTAATTATCCCTAACCAAGTTATCGATTAGTATTGAAAGAATGACGTAGTGAATCCATTCCCCTCACCTCCTTTTATAGAGGTAGGGCGGAGGTGAGGCGGAAAGACAACAGATTTGTACAAGGATTAGAAGTCGGTTGTGATGGTTTAGAAGTCGATTGTGACGGTTTAGAAGTCGGTTGTGACGGTTATACATAAATAAGCAAACAGAAACGGGTTGAGGTTGGGACCCAAGCAAATCAAACCGAACCTTATCCTTAATCTTATTTCACTAATACTCTGCTCGACACTTACCCCTAGACTTTGCTAAGATAAAGACTAATTCATAACATAGTTGAAGTTCTAGTATATCATCCTTTATAAGTTATCACGAGTCGTGACTATGATTTTCTTTAAAGACACAATCTAGGCAAACGCACATAAATTTATAATTCTATGATAAAACCAGTTACGATCCATCTCTTCTATACTATGATCGATTTTATCTTTAAGGCGAAATGAAGAAAAACAAACATGGATCTATGAACCTCTTACTGGAATAGATATTTTTAAGTGTCTCAGTCATAAATTGTTAACATAAAACATCAAACTTATAATAATGTGATCTTTACACGAGTTTAGTTGATGCATTGTCACATTGGTCCTTATCTTGGTTAGGGTTTTGCAATGAGTTTCATCGTTGAAAACGGGGTAGGAGAATCAGAGAAGTTGTTTCATCGTACTCGTGCAATTTATGTTTTTAGTTTTATGTCTACAATTAGTTAGGATAATATTCTTCAAATCTTGTTGGAAATAACTTTTCGCATTTATATAATTCTTCTAAGAAGTTATAAGGTGTTTGATGTAGGAAGCAAATAAGTCATTGGGTGCACAAAGATGATTTATTCTTCTGTAGAAGTTTTTGAGAACGAGATAAACATTTAATCAAGGTGTTGGCGGGTGGCGGTGGTGGTGGTAAAGGTGGCGGTGTTCTTTGAATGTAAAAGAAAATCAAAGTGAGAAAGAAGATGAAGGCATATTAGTCATTTCGTTGAAAAGAGAGTATATTAGTCATTTCACAGGCACTAATGAGAGGTTTGTTAAAGATAATGGCAGAAGGGCTTTTTTGCACTGCCACGTAGGATAGAGGGACTAAATTAGAATTAAGTTCTATCGAGTTTGTTTTTGCAAAAATCGATAATTTTAAGGACAAAATGTGCAATTTAGCCTACATCCTTAAGTTATTAACTTTTATTTGCTTTTTTTAAGTTCTTTCGGCAAAATGAGAAAATGTTAGACTTTACATGAAAAACTCTCGAGAATGAAGGGTTGCAAAATGCCTTCAATTCCTAGTGAAAACAAGACCATAACCTACTGGAAATACAAATGATCAATATTATCGAATATTTCTTGTGACTTGACTACTAATGAACATATATGAAGTGATAATACGCTTGTCTAGATGTTTAATAACATTGGCGTATGTACTCGCAAATGGGTCAATGTCAATCAGATCACTTGGAAGCTACATATGGTATATCGCTAGACATTACCATGTGATTCTAAATCAAACATTTGACGAATCTTACGTATAGTAAACTAATGATTGTGAATTCACCATAACTCCATAAGACGTTAATTATTCTTTACAACAATCATACTAGTTAAGTAATTTTTTCATATTAAATGAACTTGAACACCACAATGCACAAAATACATGCAAATTACCAACATTACAGGGTGGATTTTCTTTTTTTGTTGGGATAAATAGTTTAGTAAAATATATTTCACATGTTTCTTTTAGCCTGAAGTACTTGGGTTCAGCATAAAAATATACTCGCACACACATATATATTGATATTTATTTTTTAGTTAACCTTGTTTTTGCTCTTTTTTCTGACTAGAATTAGATGAATGACCTCCATGTCTTCAACTTCATGAGTACTTCACCATCCAATATGTCAAAAAGTTGCTGTAAAAAAACAAAAGCTGAGACCATTTCAGCATACATGAATATATAAGTGGTGGGGTTTCGATTTTAAGTAAAAAAGTTAATGAACACGATGCTTTTGTTTATTGCTCATAGCTTTGAAGGTAATGCAAAAATATGTACATGTTAGGAACGTATCCCTATCGATCAAAAGTCGGAATGCTTGTTGTAAGCTAATCTATTTGACGCTGACACACGTAAGTCAGCAAGTGTTGGTGATTTTGTGTTACTAATAATGATTTAAATGTAATGGATTGCCTTAGTTGACCAATGTGTAATCGTGATAAACATTCATCAAGTCAGGGTTGTGCGGAGTGCACACTTGTATGACATTATCACGGTTATCATACGGGGTGAAGCCCCCGTACGACAAGGGTCCAGGGGCAGCGTCCCTGGGCAGAGTCCAAGGGGCGGCAGCCCGTGGCAGGGTCCAAGGGGCAGCGCTCCTAGCTGAGGCGATTCTTTGTATTAGAATCAAACGATGAAACAATGGTATCTCGATATCTCAATCTCATTATATTGAGAAAATCCTAGCAAAGTTTAACTTTGCTGATTGTATTCCTGCTCATACTCCATTCGATTCTACTGTGAAGTTGATTCCTAATAAGAGAATTGCAGTGTCTCAACTAGAATACTCTAGTACTGTTGGATGTCTTATGTATGCGATGATTAGCACTAGTCCTGATATAGCTTTTGTTGTAGGACAACTTAGTAAGTATACTAGCAATCCTAGTGCTTTACATTGGCAAGCTTTGTCTCGAGTATTTCAATACTTGAAAGGAACTAATAACTGATTTTTAGTTAATAAAATTGTTCTTTGTCGTCTGTCTAATCGAATTGATTACTGGTTCAAAGTGTGACTCAATTGTTTTTGGTTAAGAAAAATGTTTGTCGTTGTAGTGAAATAAAAAGTGCACAAACTTTAAAGTAAAAGGCAGGTAAAATAAAGCTAAAAATGATTGAAGAGAAATTAAAAGCAATTAAAGTAAATAACGGAAACTTAAAGCGCAACTAAAAATAAACTAAGGCAAGGCTTAAAATGTAAATTTAAAATAAAATTAAAGGCAAGTGAACTAAAAGTGCGACTAAGGAAAAAGGCGGGAAAAGTAATTCTTAAAAATAGAAAAACCTAAGTACGAAACTAAACTAGAATAGGCCTTATCCTGAATCCCAAATACTGTCACTATCCGGAAAAACAAAACAAGTCTAATCCGGAAAACACTAATTTATCTAATCCGGAAAACAGCCCCTAAGATCCTTATCCGGAATATGTGTTCCTAGTCTTATCCGCAAAACAACCCTAACTCGTTATCCGGAATATATGTCACCTTATCCGGAAAAACGTCTTAGTTCTCTTATCCGGAAAACACTAAATACCACTATCCGGAAAATGCTTAAAATCCTTATCCGGAATCCAACCCAATATCACTATTCGGAAAACGTTATCTCCACTCTTATCCGGAATCGGCCTCAATGTTCTTATCCGGAAAACGTTATCAAAACGTTATCCGGAATGTTGGTTTACAAATCTTATCCGCAAAGTGAGATTCTGGGCTCTTATCCGGAATAAGGGTTTATACCCTTATCCGGAAAACGAAGTTTCTACTGAAGCTTATCCGCAAAGTGTTATCCGGAAAAAGGTTTAAAGATCCTTATCCGGAAAATAGATGATGAAGGTTATGAGATCCGAATCTTGGGGAAATGGCAAATAAGCTAGGAACAAAAATAAGCCAAAAACTAATAAGCTCTAATCTAAAAACTTAACCAAATCACTTCTAAGAAAAAGCTATAAAACCAAAATTTAAAAACTTTTAAAAACAATAACTTTATAAAAACAACTTTTAAGAAAAATCACAAAGAAGCTAAAGATTTAATAAGCTCAATCAATCAAAAGTATAAAAACATGAACATAAATCAAATAAGCAACACAATAAGCATATAAACAATAAGATCAAATCAATAACAAGAAAGGTAGATGAGAGATTAACAATAAAAGTAAAGGTTAACAACAATAAAAAGGAAACTTACTTGAAATTAAAGGAATTAAAAGTGCAAGACAATTAAGGAAATGACATGAATTTAAATTGCAAGTAATGTAAATGGTGGAAGAACTAATTGTCACTATTAGCCAACAAAACTTAAAAATGAAGCTAATGACTCTATTTATAAGGGAGGAGGTGATTAGTAGAAGGAAGCTTCCTCCTCTCTTTCTTCTTTCTTTATTTCTTGTTTAGTCCTCGTCTTCTTAATTCTTCGACTTTTGACTTTGTCTCAGGATTAATAAACTCGTCTTGTAATTTCTTCATTAATTTAGACTTGAGTTCTTCTGCTTTATTAAACTTCCGTCCTTGGACTTTTTCTTCGATAAATCTTCAGAATAGGCCTTGGACTTCCGTTCTTTTTGCACTCTTGATTTCTTGACTTCGTCTTTTGTCTTTTTCTTCGATAAAAGCCCGTGAAAGCCCGTGTTTTCTCCCCTTTTCACATTTTCGTCCTAAATCACAACAAAAACACAAACCACGCATAATTCCGATATTTACGACATAAAATACACGTTTTGGCCTGGTTATTATTGTAATTAAGTGGTAAAAGGATGGGTGTTTACACACCTATCAAATCTCCTACACTTGACCATTGCAATGTCCGCATGCAATGTATTAATTACAAAGCACGTTTAACATTTTTCATCATAATCAATCCACATTGGCCTTTATTGAAGAGACAAAATATTTAAAAGAAGGAAACAAGTAACAAGATCAAAAACTTACCTTAGGGTTTTGGAATGTCATGAATGATCATCCTCAAGTTTCACGTTCCCCAAACCAAGCTTAAAAACGAGATCATTATTATTATAAGTTAGCAAACTAACACGAACTCATGTGGGCCAATTATTCACTTAGATTCCCTTATTCCTAGGTGTATCTCTTATATTTTATTGTTGTCTGGAATGATCACGATGATGCATTGTTGACTTATTTTGATAGTTTATTAAGCTGAAAATAAAGTGGGACGATTTAATCAATAGTTAGCTAAAGGACAAAATCTTTTAAAACTGCTTCTCGGGACCTCATAAGTTCATATCTTGGCATAACTCGCTTCACGATTTGAGACCTTTCTCGGACCGATATTTGGTAGTGAATTCATACTTCAAATCTTGAGAGACGTTCATTAAATAATGGTCTTCTCTTCATAATAGGAATTTCTTCACTTGAAGTTTTGAGAGATTCTTCATACTTGGACCACGACTTCTTCATTTTTCTCCAATCTTTATTTTGGACTTTGATATACAACGATCCGCCTGCTTTTAGGACTAGGATCTATTTATCCTCATACCTTGTTAGGTCCTTTTTGGATAGACTTCTCCATTATCTTTTGGAGAGTTTTTGCTTTTCGTCGTGTGTCTCGATCCTTCATATTGATTTTCGATAAATGATTCTTCACATCACTTTTGGATCTTTAACAACAAAATATAGCCATCATGCCTTGTTAGGGCCTTTTCGGACTCGTCGATCTTCGCATCCCGCTTCAATAAGTTATGCCGTGGCTATGAACTCTAATTATTACCGAGCAACTTTTAAACGATCTTGGGATAGAAGCTAAGTAACTTTTCAAATCGTACAAACTTATTTATTGCAGATAAATTTATTAGCAAGCGATGGGAGAATAGGCTTATAATCAACTCACATAAATTCACGAAAGGATACCAAACTTATAATTGACTCTATCATCTCTCGTTCTCCACAATTTAAAATCTCAAGGAATGAGACTCGTGGATGCTTAGCCTTTTAAATCAAAGTTTTGGGTTTTTGAGTCATCTATAGGATCTTGCAAATTCTTAGACTTTTTCAAGTTTAGAAATCGCATTTTAAAGTTCCCTTGATAAACGACTCTCTAGGATCAATTATAGGAACTTGCGAAAAGTTCTTGTTCTTAACCCGTGAGAGTTAAGACTTTCGCGTTTTATAGCTCCCTATATAGAAGCCTAGCAAAACTTGACTTAAACATGTTAAGGATACTAGCTAGAGTAAACTTAGATAAGTAAACTCGGGTTGAGTCAAAAGATTCACAACGTTGAAAAATTAAAACCACTTTATTAAAATTTATTCTAGCAAAGAAAGAAAATAACTATACAAAGGTAAAACTACTAGGCCAAAATAGATCAAAAATTTTGAAGAATATCGAATAAATTGATTTTCCGGTTAAAATGAGGACAAATACAAGGAAAAGGCCACTTAACTTCGATAGAAGTCCCCCTACACTTGATATAAACATTGTCCTTAATGTTTAAGCATGTGGGAGTAAACTCTCCTACACTTAGGACATTGTGCACGCTATTTAAATCTTGCTAAGGAAAAGACAACTAACGATATTCCTATTTTAATATAGAGAATATAAAATAGTGAATCGAAAAGAGTTTAGGATAGAACCGCGAAGACGGAAACACGGAATCACGGGTCGTCAAAAATCATCAAGAGTGGATCATTGAACGCTCGAATCCCTGAATGAGAAGAGAGGAAATAGCAAACACCAATGGGTCTCCCCTACACTTAGGATAAAGATAGCTAAAAGATAGATACTTGGGTTGACTCCCAAGAAGCGCTTGATTTTTGATCACCGAGTCGTGAGCCTGACTCGACCTTGATTAGCATAGGAAGAAGCTTGAAAAACATCCACCGGGATCAAATACATGGTTTTCGTCCATCAAATAGCACAAGCTTAAGGCGAACAAGGCAAGCCAAAAAAGAGTAGGCAAGGTTCCCTTAAGCAAAGATGGAGCACGGTGGTAGCAAGGGTAAAGAGGTGCAAGCATATCTCTAGTAGTTCCAAAAATCTTTACTTTTATTTCATCAGACGGATATTGAGATGGCTTAAAAATTTCAGTACCGGGGTCGAACACCTTTTCCTTTAGGGGAAAATAGCACTCAGGCTCAACAGAATTTGAAGAGGATCCGATCATAAATCTCGCAATCTCATCCTCAGACGGAGGAAAGAGAGGAGTTAAGACATAAGTGCTGCTGATATCGGTGGCGGCCGGTTTCTTCTCCTTTGAAGCAGATTTCTTCATATCCAAAGTAGGATAAAGACCATAATCATCAAAGTCTAAAGGAGGAGCATCACTCTCATTTGGGAAGTATGTGTTGAGAAAAGTAGAAAAGTCTTCCTCAAATGAGTAGTTATCCAAAGTAGGATTAAGCATGGTTGGCGGAGGATCTTCATCATGAGAAGAATCACTCGAAAGAGTATCAGCCTCATTAAAATCATCATAAGTGGGCATGTCTGGATACTCAGAAGTAAATCATCATAATCATCCCCATCGGAGCTAGAATCATCATCATAATCATCATAGATCGGTGGGGAATCATATATGGGTGAAGGTTCCAAATTGGAGAGAGAATCATCCACATCATCTTGAAACAGTGGATTATCATTGCAAGAATCGAATAGAGAATTGTTGTAGACGACAAAATCATCATGCACATTAATCATATTCGCTGATTCTCTTCCATTATATTTGCTTGTAAGCTTCCCCATTTCAAAAACTTGTGCATCATCCCCGACTCTTAAGATGAGTTCACATTTATCCACATCTATTAAAGCTCTACCGGTTCTCAAAAATGGGCGTCCAAGTATTAACGGAATACGAGGGTCCATTTCATAATCAACAACGACGAAGTCGACCGGAAAAGTGAATGTGCCAACTTTAATGAACACATCTTCGGCAATACCAACGGGGTAAGCGAGAGTGCGATTTGCAAGCTCAAGAGTCATCTTCGTGGGTGTAAGGTCGGGCAATGATAACGTTTTCCAAACACTTAAAGGCATCAATTTTATACTTGCCCCGAGATCGGCTAAGGCAGTAAATTTGTCGGTTTGGTTAAAAGTACAAGGTAGCACAAAACGACCGGGATCTCCAAGTTTTTCCGGAAGTTCTTTAAGAAGGATTGCAGAGCAATTTTCATTCAAGCGAGTATTAACAAACTCGGTTATCTTCTCCTTCTTACTAAGAAATTCCTTAAACATCTTGACAAATTGTGGCATTTGGGCAAGAGCTTCAACAAGGGTAAAGGTGACGGTCATTCCGGCAATCTTTTCCAAAAAGTTAGAGACTCGAACGTCATTCTTAGTCAAAATTCTAGCCTTGTTGAGTCGAGAAGGGTAAGGAATGCTTGGGTTGGGTGGTGGAGGTGTAGAAGGTGAAGGTTGAGATGTTGAAGGGTTAAAGGTGGAAGGTGGGGTTGGAGGATTCTTCTTGGGTACTTCTTCATGACGAGGCGGAGACGGTAATGGTGTACTAATACTAGGTGTGGGAATAGTAGGGATAAATGGTGGTGAGGAGGTGTAGATGGTGTAACTGGGGGTGGGATAGATGGTCCTACTAAAGTTGCTCAACTACGGGTAGTAATAGCACTCACATTCGCTCTCGGGTTGGTGACGGTGTTTGAAGGTAGAGAGCCCGAAGTAGAGGGTTGAGTGGTTGGTAAGAAACTAGCCAACATATTCTTCAAATCATTCGTTTGATTGCTGAAGGAGGATTGTATATCATTTCGAAGCTCGGATCTAATGTCATTCCCTTGCTTAGTGATATCCCCTTTCAAATTGATAATTTGGCTTTGTAGATTCTTGATTTTCTCTCCTTGGATTCTCATTAAGGCTTCAACATCTTGATTCATGGGTGGGGCTTGTTGAGCGGGTGGGTGATAAGGATTAGAAGCTCTAGGTGGGAATTGGTTGCTTCTAGTGTAGTTGTTGTTGGGATTGTGGTTATGAGGAGAAAAACCGGGTGAAAGGTAGTTGTTTGACCGGTAACTTAGCAAATTTCGATCCCCTTGAGGTCGGGCTTGGTAATTTTCCGGTGAATAGTTACCATAAGCCGCATACACGTTTTCCGGATTGCCTTGAGTAGAAGGACAATCAGTGTATGAGTGTGGACCGCCGCATGTCTTACAAGGAATTGCTACAGCTTTAACTTGTTGTTGTTGGTTTGTAGCGATGAGCAAGATATTTTTGTTCATTTCGGCCATCATGCGGGTGAATTCGGTCATATCGGGGTTTGCTGAAGTAGAAGAAACATTGACTCTCGGGTTGTTCCTTGAAGATGCTGAGGAATCCTAATTTTTGTGATGAGTAGTCATGTTCTCAATAAGCTCTCTACACTCCTCGGGTCTTCTTTTCATAAATGTGCCATCGGCGGCTGCATTAATCGTATCACGATCACGAAAAGTCAAACCGTTGTAGAAAGTATCAATCAACGTAACGGGGAGCATGTTGTGGTTTGGACAACGATCGATCAAAAGATTATACCTTTCCCAAGCATCAAAGAGAGATTCATCGGGTTCTTGCATGAAACCGCTGATTTGATTTCAAAGGCTCGTGACCATGGATGATGGAAAGTAGCGCGATAAAAATCGTTGAGTCATGTCATCCCAAGTATGAATGGAATTCTTCGGGAGACGATCAAACCATTTTTCGGCGTGGTGTGATAAAGTATGTGGAAAGAGTTGAAGGCGAAGGACATCCATAGTAGCACCGGGCAACTTCATGCTTTGAGTAATAGTAATGAATTTGTCGAGGTGTTTGTTGGCATCATCATCCGGCAATCCGCGAAATGGGTTAGTTTGCACTTGTTGAATCATGTGATGCTTCAACAAAAACTCCGGAGCCGTGATTTGCATCGGCGCAATCGGTCCTCCTCGTCCAAACATTGTGGGTTGACAAAGCTCCTCCATTGTCCGAAAATCGGGCTGTGGAAGAACATTGTTGTTGTTATTGTTGAGGTGCGGTGGATTATTGTTGTTGTTCACAGCTGCCATAACTAAATCTTCACGAGTCTCGGGCTCTTGATAAGTTGAAGATCTAGTACGCATACACCTGCGAAAGCAAAAGAAAACAATACCAAAGAAATAGACAATATATATACACTATGAAAATAAAAATCTTTTTGGATTTTTGAAAATTTTTAATTTTTATGGGTTTTTAACAATTTTTAAGCAAGAAAATAACGCTCACGAATGAACGGATCCCAAAAAGCAACGCGTCTCTCACAGAAAACCGTTAATCTTAACGAAAAGAGCCGGCAGCGGCGCCATTTAATAACTGATTTTTAGTTAATAAATTGTTCTTTGTCGTCTGTCTAATCGAATTGATTACTGGTTCAAAGTGTGACTCAATTGTTTTTGGTTAAGAAAAATGTTTGTCGTTGTAGTGAAATAAAAAGTGCACAAACTTTAAAGTAAAAGGCAGGTAAAATAAAGCTAAAAATGATTAAAAATAATTGATGAGAAATTAAAAGCAATTAAAGTAAATAACGAAAACTTAAAGCGCAACTAAAAATAAACTAAGACAAGGCTTAAAATGTAAATTTAAAATAAAACTAAAGGCAAGTGAACTAAAAGTGCGACTAAGGAAAAAGGCGGGAAAAGTAATTCTTAAAAATAGAAAAACCTAAGTGCGAAAACTAAACTAGAATAGGCCTTATCCTGAATCCCAAATACTGTCACTATCCGGAAAAACAAAACAAGTCTAATCCGGAAAACACTAATTTATATAATCCGGAAAACAGCCCCTAACATCCTTATCCGGAATATGTGTTCCTAGTCTTATCCGCAAAACAGCCCTAACTCGTTATCCGGAATATATGTCACCTTATCCGGAAAAACGTCTTAGTTCTCTTATCCGGAAAACACTAAATACGACTATCCGGA
Organism: Glebionis coronaria; assembly: GCA_025667525.1. Classification (NCBI taxonomy): domain Eukaryota; kingdom Viridiplantae; phylum Streptophyta; class Magnoliopsida; order Asterales; family Asteraceae; genus Glebionis; species Glebionis coronaria. The sequence goes on from CM046880.1 coordinate 236,673,338, forward strand.
AAATGCTTAAAATCCTTATCCGGAATCCAACCCAATATCACTATCCGGAAAACGTTATCTCCACTCTTATCCGGTATCGGCCTCAATGTTCTTATCCGGAAAACGTTATCAAAACGTTATCCGGAATGTTGGTTTACAAAGCTTATCCGCAAAGTGAGATTCTGGGCTCTTATCCGGAATAAGGGTTTATACCCTTATCCGGAAAACGAAGTTTCTACTGAAGCTTATCCGCAAAGTGTTATCCGGAAAAAGGTTTAAAGATCCTTATCCGGAAAACAGATGATGAAGGTTATGAGATTCGAATCTTGGGGAAATGGCAAATAAGCTAGGAACAAAAATAAGCCAAAAACTAATAAGCTCTAATCTGAAAACTTAACCAAATCACTTCTAAGAAAAAGCTATAAAACCAAAATTTAAAAACTTTTAAAAACAATAACTTTATAAAAACAACTTTTAAGAAAAATCACAAATAAGCTAAAGATTTAATAAGCTCAATCAATCAAAAGTATAAAAACATGAACATAAATCAAATAAGCAACACAATAAGCATATAAACAATAAGATCAAATCAATAACAAGAAAGGTAGATGAGAGATTAACAATAAAAGTAAAGGTTAACAACAATAAAAAGGAAACTTACTTGAAATTAAAGGAATTAAAAGTGCAAGACAATTAAGGAAATGACATGAAATTAAATTGCAAGTAATGTAAATGGTGGAAGAACTAATTGTCACTATTAGCCAACAAAACTTAAAAATGAAGCTAATGACTCTATTTATAGGGGAGGAGGTGATTAGTGGAAGGAAGCTTCCTCCTCTCTTTCTTCTTTCTTTGTTTCTCGTTTAGTCCTCGTCTTCTTAATTCTTCGACTTTTTACTTTGTCTAGGGATTAATAAACTCGTCTTGTAATTTCTTCATTAATTTAGACGTGAGTTCTTCGGCTTTATTAAACTTCCGTCCTTGGACTTTTTCTTCGATAAATCTTCAGAATAGGCCTTGGACTTCCGTTCTTTTTGCACTCTTGATTTCCTGACTTCGTCTTTTGTCTTTTTCTTCGATAAAAGCCCGTGTTTTCTCCCCTTTTCACATTTTCGTCCTAAATCACAACAAAAACACAAACCACGCATAATTCCGACATTTACGACATAAAATACACGTTTTGGCATGGTTATTATTGTAATTAAGTGGTAAAAGGATGGGTGTTTACACACCTATCAGGAACCATGAATTTTGGTTTGACTTATAGCGTTTATCCTTCTGTGATAGAGGGTTACTCAGATGCCAGTTGGATTAATAACATGGAGGATCACTCGTCTACGAGTGGTTGGGTATTCCTACTAGGAGGAGGTGCTATTTCTTGGGCTTCTAAGAAACAGACTTGTATTACAAGCTCAACAATGGAGTCTGAGTTTGTAGCTTTGGCTGCAGCTGGTAATGAAGCTGAGTGGCTAAGGAATTTGGTTTATGAAATTCCTTTGTGGCCTAAACCGGTATCTACCATTTCTATCAGATGTGATAGTGCTGCTACCTTGGCTAGGGCTTATAGTAAAGTGTACAATGGTAAGTCTAGACACTTAGGTGTTAGACATAGTATGGAGCTTATCATGAATGGTATGATATCTGTGGAGTTTGTGAAAACTCAGTTGAATTTAGCCGACCATTTAACCAAAGGGTTAGCAAGAGATCTCGTACGAAAGGCGGCTATTGGGATAGGTTTAAAGTCCACCTAATAAATCCTTGTATCAAGATACCCAATTCCCATCTAACGCAATGTTAGGTGCTGAATTCAATGTGGAAAGCTTGATATTTTTATTTAGAACGCATAATTACATCATCCCACGGTATGTGTTCAGAACTGCAAGATAAAGGAGGTTGAAATTATATTTCTTAATGATCTTTTGACAAATTGCATGTGCAGGTGCAAGACGAAAAGATCACCTATATAAGCATGAAGTTTAGCTGCTTGAAGAAGCTTAGGACTTGGATTTGATATGCATATTAAAGGATAGGACACAAGCTAGTAAAAAATAGTGTCAAGTAGAACATGTAAATGTGTAAACGGTTGTGTATATTATCTTCATGTATTCATTAGGAATAGAAAGAGTTCAATCCTTAGTGACACTCTGATATTCGAAAATTTGGAATGCTAATATACTAATGTGAAATTCAATCATGTCGACATTTCATTTATGCATCAGTTTGTTTATGTTATGATTTTCTTTAAGTTAATCATGATTACACTTAAATGGGGGAGGATTGTTGGTGATTTAGTGTTACCAATAATGATTTAAGTGTAATGGATTGACTTAGTTGACCAATGTGTAATCGTGATAAACATTCATCAAGTCGGGGTTGTGCGGAGTGCACACTTGTATGACATTATCATGGTTATCATACGGGGGCGAAGACCCCGTACGACGGGGTCCGGGAGCAGCGCCCCTGGGCAGGGTCCAAGGGGCGACAGCCCTTGACAGTTATTTAGACTGTCGGTTTCTGGTTAATATAACCGTATGACAGTTCTTTGGTTATAATATCATCTGTTGATGTCTGGTTCTGATTCATAATACAAAAACACGTTTTCAGTTCAAATTCTGAGTTTTATCCGATTAGAGATTTTGATAGAATCATCGAAATACTTTGATCTGAAAGTGTTTGACACGACTCTCAGATCCTGTGATCCACCAAAAATCTAACAGCAAGTGGCTTTCGTTTTTCATTTTACGTGAAGTACACCTAGAATGACTACGACCGTTGGCATTTATTGATCATATAGAATCGAAGATAAGATATCAAGTGGGATGTTTTAGGATAATAGACAATATAAGAAGATTGGTAAGAGCATGGCCATGCATTGCTTTTGGGGAGAAAGATAAGGCCATTTTGTGAAAGAACTTTGTCAGCTGCAAACAAGATAATGGCTTATTCGTGTTTTGATAATGGATAATGCAGCTCAAAGGTAGGACCAACTCTGACTGGCTTTGGTCCTACTGGAGATCCTGGAAACTAGAAAAGCTGGCCTGTTTGGACATTATGAGGAATGGCGGCGTATTAACCATGCGTTTTTCTCTAGGGATTACCTCAAAAAATAAAAACATACTTTAAGTTTTGCTCTATTCTAGTCATTGTAGTGTATCAGTATCAAAGTCCTTTTTAGTCATTGCCAATATACAAGTGTTCGAGATTTGTCACTTTTTAACAAAACATGACTGTAAGTCCATAATATATACTACCCATTAGTTTTTCCACGTAGGTCATTGTTATATCTGTCATTCATGGCCACTTCTTTGTATAAAAATTACCGAAAAATATCATTTTGACAACTTCAATGACTCAACTGGAGCAAATCAAAGTAGAATGACTAATGCGTAACAAAGTATTAACGCAAAAAAGTACGATGCTTTTACATTAGCCAATCAAATGGAAAAAGTAGAGGTGTCAAATCATGTCTAATGTTTAAATTTGGGTTATTTGGACCCTTTTTTGAACTAATGGACTAAATGAGTATCCCTCCTATTTTAGTTGGACTATTTGGACAACATAAAAAGTATTTTGTTAAACAAATGGGTATTATGGACTATTTGGACAACATAAACGCATTGGATTAAATTAATCTTGAGTCTATTTATTTCTCTTTTAATATTGTTCATTTAACCCATGTCCATTTGGTCCAATGTCCATTTAGTCCAAGTCCATTTAGTCCAAATAATAAAAATTACCCATTTAGTCCACGTCCATAGACCAACGTCCATTTAACCCACTGTCCATACCCGTCCGGTCCACCCATTTAGCCACCCTTAGTAAAAAGGAACCTTTGACTTGCTTGAATGTAAATAAGATGTAGATGAATGTGACGATGAATCTTTATGCAGAAGGCAAATAGTTGGTGACTCTAGTAAATAAACACTTTACCTGATGGTAGGAATGCAATTTGAGCTAATTTCTGTAGTTGGGAAAAGGAACATTTCCAGACTCTATGTGCCTAAGATCTTCGATAAGCACTTCATAGTGCCTTTTCACTTCTTCTGCAGACTTGCCACCGACTGCTCTTGCAACTTTTTGCCAACGGTCAGGGGTGTCCCTGTCGTACACAGCAAGGGCTTTTTCAAATAATTTGTTCTGCTTAGGTGTCCACGAGGAGCTGGAGCAACTTGAAGACATGGAATCTGATGCCTTTGTTACACTCGAAGACTCTTAAAATATATATTTTAGAAAATTATACAATGGTGACGGACTGATAATTATGTCAAGGAAGATGTAAGTGCTCAAGAGGCGCTTTGAGGATGTTATCGAGGGACGCTCCTTATAAATAGGAAATAAAGGTGGTGGGGTTTGTCCAGCAAGACGAATATAACTTGTAAGAGGAGCGAAAGAGGGACCCATTGGCTTCTTTTAGGAACCACCGCTGGAGTAAACATCCTAATAATTGGAGAATGTTGGATCTGAAGTGTATGGATCTAATTTACAGTGGATAATAATTAGGAAGATAAAGTGTTTGCTGAAAGATTGATTTTATTATAAAAAGGAAGATTACAATGCTTGAATTGATAATAAACTACTACTGCTACCTTGCTTAAATAGAGAAAACAAGAACTGAACCAGTAAAGCATAAACCATAAGACTAGGAGATAAAGGTGCTACCACTTCCTCCACTTATTTGACTATTCTGATAATAAACCTAAAAACCTGGTCTTCACATCCAACGTGCATAAGACTGAGCACTACTACCTGTTGTTGGACCATTAAAGATTTGACTAAGTTTGGGTCAATTTTCTGTTCTGGACCAGCCCAAGTCCAGTTTACAGTCCACAATCTCCCCCTTAAACTGGACCAAGCTCGGTGTCAGTCAAACCGAGTTTGTTACGCATTTCAATGAAGTTCACTAGTGCCAACGCCTTAGTGAATAAATCTGCTCGCTGATCTTTTGAGTTAACATGCTCCACTACGATCTTCCCTTCTTCAACACACTCCCTTATGAAGTGAAAACGAATATTAATGTGCTTGCTTCTTCCATGAAAAACCGGATTCTTCATTAAGGCAATTGCTGATTTGTTGTCAACAAACAGAGTGATTGGCTCAACGTGTTGTCCCGCTAGTTCCTTCACGAGATTTGCGAGCCAAATAGCTTGACATGCTGCTGAAGTTGCTGCCATAAACTCAGCTTCACAAGATGATAAAGCAACTGTCTTTTGTTTCTGAGATTGCCAGGTAATTGCATTCCTTCCGAGGTAGAAAATCATACCGCTCGTACTTTTACCACCGACTACATCACCACCATGATCACTATCGCTGAACCCGACTAGATCTTTGAATTCTGATCCTTTCTCATAATTCAACCCATAATCAAAAGTACCTCTAATATACCTCAGTATGCGCTTTACAACTTGAAAGTGCAAGGTTGTCGGTTTTTCCATGAAACGACTAGCAATTCCAACCGCAAATGACAAATCTGGACGAGTGTGGGTTAAATACCTCAAGCATCCAATTACTTTCCTGTATTCGGTAGGGTCAACACGTTCACCAGCTTCATCATTATCGACCTTCAACTTTGATTCCATAGGAGTTTTGGTCGGGTTGCAATCTTGCAATCCAAACTTCTCCAACAGCTTCTTTGCATAAGCCGTTTGTCGCAAAGCTATTCCCCATTTCTTTTGTGAGACTTCAATTCCAAGGTAATAACTTAACAATCCCAGGTCACTCATCTCGAACTCATTCTTCATTTGCTCTTTGAATTCGATAATGTCTTGTGTGTTCGAACCTGTGATAATAAGATCATCAACATAAACTCCAACAATCAAAGTTTTACCGTTAGTGTTTTTGGTGTAAACGGCTGCATCCTGAGAACTTTTCAAAAAACACAACCCTTTCATGGTTTTATCCAAACGCACATTCCAAGCTCGAGGTGCTTGTCGTAAACCATAAAGAGCTTTGAAAAGTTTCAGCACTTTATCACTTTGACCCTTCTTGACGTACCCTTCTGGTTGAGTGACGTAAACCTCCTCCTTGAGGTCTCCGTTGAGAAAAGCCGACTTGACATCCAGATGGTGAACACTCCACCCATGTTGCGCCGCTAAGGCAAGAATAAGCCTTATCGTGTCGAGTCTTGCTACGGGTGCGAAAACTTCATCATAGTCCACCCCCTGTTTTTGCACACACCCTTTCGCGACGAGACGTGCCTTATACTTAACCACGTTTCCCATGTTGTCTTTCTTAACCTTATAGACCCACTTCAAAGCGATTGCTTTATGACCCGGTGGCAAGCTAGTAAGCTGCCACGTCTTGTTCTTTTCGATCGCATCCAACTCGGCTTGCATAGCTTCTTGCCATGCCTTGTGTGCCACCGCCTCTACAAATGTTGAGGGCTGATCCGTTTCAGCCATCATAAGTTCTTCGGGTTCAAGTGTCACCTCATGAGTTCTAGCATACACATTATCTAAGGAACGGAACCCTCTAGGTCCAAGAGCATTTGGGGAGTTACTTGAATGTGATGAGAGCGGGGAAGAGGGATCAAAGGCTGCAATGTTTGGGTTTGAATCAACTTGTGCATCTTCAGAATACGGCTGTCCCGAAAACGCATTTTCGAATCCAAGATCTTCTGGTTGGTTGTGATTGGTTTCGGGGCTGTTTTGTGGAGTACCTGGTGGTTGTATTTGTGACTGTGGTTTGATTATAGTGAAGGTAGTTGCTACTGGTCTCTCTTCCTCCACACTTTTACACCAATCCCATCCTTCTTGTTCATCAAATACAACATCACGGCTAACCCGCAACTTCCTGTTATGTGGGTCATATAAACGGTTTCCTTTCGTTCCGTCTTCAACTCCAAGGTACACCATCTTTTTGCTCCGATCATCGAGTTTTTTTAAATGACCACCTGTACATTTAGCAAAAGCAACACAACCAAAGATTTTTAAATGTTCAAGATTCGGTCTTTTACCATACCAAGCTTCATACGGGGTGATGTCAGGAAGCGACTTCGATGGTAAACGGTTTAGAAGATAGACCGCGTGTCTCACGGCTTCACCCCAGAATTCTCCAGGTACATTCCTTCCTTTGAGAAGGCTCCTTGCCATCTCCATTACGGTTCGGTTTCGCCTCTCCACAACTCCGTTTTGTTGGGGCGAATAAGGGGCTGTAAAATGCCTTGTAATACCATTTTCGTCACAAAAATTTGCAAACTCCTTTGATGTAAACTCTCCCCCACGATCAGTGCGAAGTGTTTTCACTTTGTTACCTGAGCTCTCCTCGATCATCTTTTTGTACCGTTTAAATGCATTAAAAGCTTCACACTTACTAGAAAGCATGTACACCCATGACCACCTGCTAAGATCATCAATTAAAAGTAGAAAATACTTACTTCCCCCGACAGTTGTGGGTGTGATCGGGCCACACAGATCAGCGTGTACAAGCTCGAGGGGTTTTTTAGCCCGAAACACTGCTTGTTCTGGGAAAGGAATTCGGGTTTGCTTTGCTAGAACACACCCTTCACACACCTGATTTGGGTGTGTTATCATGGGGATACCTGCTGCCATATTCTTCTGAACCAATCTTCGTAGTGAGTAAAAGTTCACATGCCCGAGTCTTGAATGCCATAACCAAGCTGGTTCGTCCCGTGTGGCAAGAAAACAAGTGGAATGACCTGTTTCTAAGATAACTTTATAGAGACGGTTCGGTGATCTTTTCACCCTCATAAGAAGATTTTTGCTTCTATCAAAAACTTTTAATAACGAACCTACTAATTCAACCCGACTCCCCTGCTCTGTCATTTGCCCAAGACTAATAATGTTACTTTTTAAGCTTGGAATAAAGTATACCTCGTTAAGGAGTCGCTGATCACCATTTTTGCAATCGAACAAGACTGATCCTTTCCCCATGATGGCTACCGTCGATCCATCACCAAACTTCACTCGACCCGAAACATACTCGTCTAGCTCATGGAATTTTGAACGATCTCCCGTCATGTGATTGCTAGCACCATTGTCAAGATACCAGACATCGGACTCGACTCGAGGTTCACCCATTTGAAGGAGATTTGCTGTAACTTTCTCCTCATTCAGAAATACTTCGCCATAAGTATTCTCTTCTAAAATCGACATCATCAATGTCGGTTCATCATCAATAGTTTGAGTGAGGTTCGATTCTTCACCGTGTTTCTTTTTCGGACATTCAGAAGCATAATGACCAATCTCTTCACAAGAGAAACACTTTATTTTGCTTTTATCTTTTTGGACATATTTCTGATCACTAGTTTTGAAATCATGTCCATCGCCTCGACCACGACCACGTCCGCGACCTCGGCCTCGCCCCCGACCTCGGCTACTTGAACCTCCTCTTCCTCTTGGTGCATTTGACGAGTCCCTCTCGTCGGTTCTCTTATATCGTGCGGACCACTCGGCGTGAGTGAGCAATAGTGACTGTTCTCCTTTTAGATCTCCATAACCTCGGAGTCTCTCTTCATGGGTCTTGAGACGACCCACAACCTCTTCCACTGTCATGTTCTTTAAGTCCCCAAACTGTTCAATAGACGTTACGATTTGCATAAATCGTATCGGAACAGCCCGAAGGAACTTCTTCACCACTGTAATCTCCTCTATCTTGTCACCTAGAGATCGAATACCCGTCACAATGGTATTCAATCTCATTGCAAACTCGTCCACTGATTCACTGTCTTTCATTCGGATCACCTCAAAGTCGCTTCTCAAGGTTTGTACTTTAGCCTCCTTTACCCTTTCTGCTCCCATGTGCATTGTACGAAGCGTCTCCCACGCTTCCTTAGCCGTATCCTTATCGGCTAACATCAGTAACACATCTTCTGGAATCGCCTGATAAATGGCGGCTAGAGCCATCCGATCTTGCCGTTCGTCAACCCCTTCTCCTTGAGTGGCATCCCACACTCCTTGTGCTTGCAAATTCACCCGCATCTTAATAGCCCACACAGAATAATTCGTCTTTGTGAGCATCGGATAACGAAGAGTGACACTACCCTCCTTTCCGGTCCCTTGAACATCATCATTAATTGAAGAAGATGAACTTGCTACCATGGTTGTTCTTGGCATACACTTGACCATACACTAACACAAGCTCTTGATACCAATTGTTGGATCTGAAGTGTATGGATCTAATTTACAGTGGATAATAATTAGGAAGATAAAGTGTTTGCTGAAAGATTGATTTTATTATAAAAAGGAAGATTACAATGCTTGAATTGATAATAAACTACTACTGCTACCTTGCTTAAATAGAGAAAACAAGAACTGAACCAGTAAAGCATAAACCATAAGACTAGGAGATAAAGGTGCTACCACTTCCTCCACTTATTTGACTATTCTGATAATAAACCTAAAAACCTGGTCTTCACATCCAACGTGCATAAGACTGAGCACTACTACCTGTTGTTGGACCATTAAAGATTTGACTAAGTTTGGGTCAATTTTCTGTTCTGGACCAGCCCAAGTCCAGTTTACAGTCCACAGAGAATCGGTATCAAAGAAAGAGCTTCACATCATAACCATATCCATATTAACTCTTACTGTTACACGTACTATCTTCCAAATTAGATTGATTATCTTGATCAGGAGACATTGTTTGTAAGCATGTGTGACAATACTATATATGTCATTTCTTTACTGTAATAGAATTGGGTCTCCTGTTCTTTCAGTATTTCACCAGGTTCAGCTTTTGTCTTTTCTGCCTTAGCAAAATAATTCTGAAGACCTGTGCTAATCTGATGGTTATTCCTACATGGAAATGATAGTTCTCATACAAAAGCATGGTGAGAACTTCTTCAACTGTGAAATTTTATAAATTCATAAAAGAAAACTGCTGGCCAGTAGGCATTGCACTAATGATCTCGTAGATCTTTACCATCCTTTCCATAGTTCATTTTTTCTAAAAATGTATGAAGTACTTTGAGTGTTAAGAGGCAAAATGTTCAATTATATTAGTAAAGTGATACTTGGTACAGGCTGATGTCCTGATATGAATTGAATGGCTTAGATAATAATCTGATACAGCGATACTTGCAACTCATTGAATGGCTTAGATAATAATCTGATACAGTGATACTTGCAATCTTACGTGTAAGATTTTAGCAGTTCATTGCCATCAATTCATCAAACTCCACATAGATGTTAAGTATCCGATTCTAACCCCTACACCTTTACATCTGATAACCTGCAAGTTCAATCCTCTAAATCTTTCCCTCTGTTTGTATATATGTGCACCAATGCAAGTCTCACCGCACATGACTACACCAACTCATGATCTGCACCTGTTCTTTTTAAAGAAAATTTTCAAACATGAAGTGTGTGGTGGCTTGTGACAAAGTAAAACTTTAGACAATGATTGTTTGATAGTTTTGTGTCAACAGAAGGCCCATACCCTTACTGTCGCATCTTTGTGATATTCGTTATGAACTACACTTTTTACCATGAATACTGTAATTTTGAAGTTGCGACTTTAGATATGCAATACATGTAAGAGAAGTGTTTGAATATTAGCAATTGTCTTATACAGTCTTCAGCTATGACAAGTATAGTAGAGGAATCTATTGGTGGTAGAGGTAATGTAATGTAGATATCAAATGGTTTCTTGAAGTCAAACTACGTATGATCTATATAAGTACTGCACTTGCAGCCGCGTGACGACTGCTGATATGTAGTACCGCACAACATGAGAAGTACATAAATGTTTCCATGAGCTGAGAATTAGCGATCTAAAGGCTCTTGTTATTACCATCATAAAATAAAAGTGATCCAGTCGTCATTACTACCATTTTCCTATTTGTTTCGATTTTTATGTACGGACAACGCTGCAAAATATGCAAAAGTTTCTACTTTTGGTCTGGCAGAGTAGGATCAGATTCTTCCATCTTCTATTATTCAATTTTTTCCTGTGGATTACATTTCTTGATGGAAAGTGGGATATTATCAAGAATCCAATTTACTAGTTCATTGTGACATTAATTTCCTCACTACAGATCCTATTGGATGCAAGTTGTGCGAAGCATCATGTTTGAGCTAGTGGAAGCCACCCCTTTTAAGTATTCTTCTCATTACGAGCATCTCAAAGATATTTTGGACAAGATGCAAATAAGGTAAGTGAACAACTTTCTGCCCTTAGACACCCTTAATAGTTGAGGAGGATCCTCTCAAGTTAGAGCTAACTTGATAGGTAAAGTTAGCCAATCACAATGAAAGCACTCTTTGATTGCCTCAAGTCCCATGACAATGTTTAACAATCTGGTTGTCAAATGACCCACTATTGGATTATTTTAAACTTTGATAATAAGTCTCCGTGCAGCATTGGTTAAACAACTCTACCACGGGAAAATCATATTGTCCTAATATGTGAACAAATGATACTTCTTTCATGGTGGTCCTTTGAATATGTTGTCAAATCTTTCAATATTTGGAATCCTTATCATATCCCGAGTTATACCCAAAAAGTAATGCTCCCATATATTTTTTTAGTTGAATTTGTTCTGCTCACTCGTTACCATTCAAATATGGTATGTTTTGACTTTTGATAGAAGGAGATTTGAAATTATAGGCAGACCACCTACAATATTGTGAATTTGTTCGGCTCACTCGTTACCATTCAAATATGGGCGATGTCCTGATTTACAGATTTGAAATTATAGATGTGAACAGAAATAACTTTTGTCAGTCTCACTTGCCTATGGTTCTTAATAAAAATTGCCTGGTGAATGGCCCTTATATCTCCAAAATTCAAAAAACTAAGGTGGCAAACCTCCTTGCCTTCTCTCCAACAAATTCTATTAAAAAAGAAAGAACATAGATTTCTAGATCATTACCCTTCTTACAGTTTGTTTAATTCCAAATCTGATATGACCTATTAAACTTTACATGTATGATTACTCTTTGTCCTTGCATGATTTGTACACAAACGGAGAGTGGCTCATGAACTGTTCAAGGCTGCTTAGGTTTATTATCAGAACAGCATTCATGTTTACTTGCTTTCTACTAAGGCCGCACACCAATTATAGGGTTTGGTTTTGGTTTCATAGCTTATTAGAAATCGTGTGGCAACTTTATTTACTTACAATATCATTTATAAAGAGATACCTAAATCTTTACTAGTATATCGGTACTGTATTTCCCCTGATGATCCAACAATTCTGTGTATATGACTTACTTATTTTACTATAATCACCCTAGATAGAAAGATTTTTCGATACTTAGGGGACGTTTGATACAAATGAATGACAAAAAATGGAAATAAGCTCGAGAATAGAATCACAAAGAAAAATAATGGGTGTATAAGAAAATGATTATGTTATATGTTTGGTACAATCATAGAATCGGCATGAGAATATCATTTCTTTTGTTTGTTTAATTTATGTTATGCAAGGAATGGAAAAGTATTTGATTATTTTTCAACCACCGATTGCTCAAGTATTTGATCAAATTGTTGCACAACTGGTGCAGCTACAACTTTTATTCATCACAAAACTTAAATAAATTGGTGGTGATATACAAAACAACATTAATATTTATTAGAGCATCCACAATCGAGTAAAATGTCATATGTATAATGAAACGTTTGTACGTGCAGTGCATTGTGAGCATTGCCACATAATCGTGTATTTTATAAGAGTTTCTCTCTAACTATACCGTGTTTATATGATGTGGAGGCCCAAAGTATTTTGTTTGTTTTTGCAGAGTGATTTAATATATATATAACATGCATTTTTAGTTTATATAACATGCATTTTTAGTTTATACCGTGTTTATATGATGTGGAGGCCCAAAGTATTTTGTTTGTTTTTGCAGAGTTGATGTAGCGAAAAAGCAAAGTAACAAAGATAGATAATTGAATCTGTCGATTCCTAGGGAATACCAGACACAATCCTCCTAACTATCGTTGATTCAAAAAGAATACCGATAATCAGGTAAACTCCAACAATCGTTAATTCAACGAATACCCGATTATTAAGAGAAAATTGAACAATAAACTCTAACATGGATTCAAGTCAATTAACAAAGACTAGAAGTCTGTTTTTTTATTCATAACTTCATTAATAATTCAATACAAATAAGTCCTAATTTTATAGGAAAACTAAACTTGGGCAAAAAGATAAAAATTATTTTTTAAAAAAACACAAAATAAGATTACTAAATAAAAGATACCACAAATTAAACTAAATAACCAGTTTATTTTTTATGTTCTTCCATCATTCTCCCTCACTTAAAAAAACTCGTCCTCGAGTTTGCGTCGCTCGTCCTTTTACTCGTAGCATCCAAGTTTGCATCTCTTGCATCAAGTTTCCTTTCTTTAAAATGACTCGACCACGAATCTTGATCGTTTTAAAACCCAACTTATCCATCATGATATTTTGGATCATTGTAGGACAAAGATTTTTAGCCACAACTACAGTGTCTTTAATATTGTCTTCTTCCCCACCAAATTCTTTTTTCACCGTAAATTCTTCTTTTTCCTCAATGACATCTTCAATGTCTGTGTCATAAACTAGCATCGGTTCTTCTTCATATTCATCAAATATGGGAGGTCCATCATAATCATCACTAGCCGCACCATAATCTTTCCATTCATCAGAAGAACCATCAACCTCAAAAAACGGATATGCTAACATCTTAATCAGGAACTTCGGCTCTTGATACCAACTGATGTAGCGAAAAACAAGGATAGATAATTGAATCTGTTGATTCCCAGGGAATACCAGAAACAACTCTTCCAACTATCGTTGATTCAAAAGAATACCGATAATCAGGCAAACTCTAACAATCGTTGATTCAATGAATACCCGATTATTAAGAGAAAATTGAACAATAAACCCTAACCTGGATTCAAGTCAATTAACAAAGACTAAAAGTCTGTTTTTTTTATTCATAACTTCATAATAATTCAATACAAATAAATCCTAATTTTATAGGAAAACTAAACTTGGAAAAAAAGAAAACAATATTCTTCCTAAAAAACACAAAATAAGAAAATTAAATAAAAGATACCATAAAATAAGAAAACTAAATAAAAGATATCAACCAATTTATTCTTGTTTCCCATCAAGAGTGGTTTAATACATATATAACATGCATTTTTAGTTTCAATTAAATCTAGCTTTTCAATGTTGAGTAATCTACGGTTGATGTGAACTGCATGCATCAACTTTTTTTCTTCACATTTCTGTATACGGTTGAATGTTATGCGTATCAAATGTTTAAACATTTTTTTATAAATCGAATATGTACCCAATATAACCTTTATGTTTACATATATAGATCTAATATTTTTAATATCATACCAAGGTTGTCAAGATCCCGATTTTGATCTTAAGATCTTACGATTTTACGATACTACAAAGCAAAAACGATCTGGATCTTAAGTAGAATCTTTGCATGCTTAAGATCTTATAGGATCCCGATCTTAATCATAGGATCTTAAGATCTACTACGATCCGATCTTACTTTTTCTCGAGCGACAACTAAAAAACTACAAATTTATATGTTCTATTTTGTATAATCTAAAAAACAACATGTAAATCTTCTTATACATTTCATAAACATAATTTAGGACCAATTTTTATGAAATATTCGTATAATTTTGTGTTTACTATGTATATTAATTTGTAAATTTGTAAAATATTGCAAAGAATACTAAGAAAATTACATTATAGTAGGATCTTACGATCCCGATCCTACTTTACGATCTCGATCTTGCAAAAACAAAAACGATCCAAGGTAAGATCCCGATCTTAAAAACCTTGCATCATACAAATGCAAATTAACGATGTATTTGTCATAAATGCAATATGTAACTGCCTTTTTTTAAAAATGATTTTATTAGTTTATCAAAATTTTGGTTATTGGAAAAAGAATAATGATGTGACAATTTATTAAACGCTATTAAGTTCAATGCATTGTGGAGGTTTTGTATGAAAGTTGGTACGTTGATATGACGATGACGTGAAAGTGTATTAAACTTTCGATTACACCATGCATTGGAGATACCCTTACTAATATGAACTGCATAAAGTTTGGTGGTGCTGATACAATCATTCAAACACATCACCAACTTGATAGTATTGTGAAAATCTTCACAAAAACGTATATTATTGAAAATCTTCAATGTTACACTTATATATGTTTGTAAAGCAAACAACAAGCTTCTCACTATTCCCCTTAAGACATCTACTTTTTCGTCTTTTATGAGTTCATTAAGTACACATTTTGTATCGGGTGATAATGTCCTGTTCTAATATTTTCTACGTATCATGGATACCAGGAATGACATTATTACCAACAACATGTTTGCGTCATCCATATGCATGTTGGGAATAAAATTAACTAAGTCACTGGGACGCTGACAAGAAGAACTTGGACGTTGACAAGAGTAAAAGAGGCGCTAACAGATGAGCACTGACAAAGTATATGTTGGAAATACGCTTTTACGTATTTAGGAATGATCGGTCACTCCAATGATATATACGTAGTATGAGCTCGTGATCTAATATGTAATAGTATAACCCATAAAGCCCACATGTAGGATGGGCTATATATACCCCTCCTAGCATGTTAGGAGGGGTTGTTGGTTCTCATTTCATTAATCATACATCTTTCTCTTTCTCTCTCTAACTTTCTCTCTCTAGTTCTTCATCTCTCTCCATCTCTTTAGATCATTATAACACATAGACAATCACAAGGATTACGTAGACCTACAATTGGTAGTAAGAGCCATGGATGATTGGGTTGTTCTTGTGTTTGTTCATCATTGATTTGTGAGTTTTGATCTAAAATCATTCGATCCAAAAAAAATTTGTGTTTATTTGTGGTTTAATCTTCCTAAAAATCATCTACATATTTGTGGTAGTGATTTTGGGTATTTGTTTTTGTCAAAAACACGAAAAAGTTAGAATTTTTGGATTGATTTTTGGGTAAAAATTACAAGTGTTTGAATTTTTTTGATAAAAGTCGGAATTAAAGGGTATTTCAATTCGGAATAAGAGGGTTTACACGTTCCGAACTATGCATAAATATGGGATTCCGAATTATATGTGATGAAAATTGAATTATTCCGAACTATCAAAACTACATTCCGAATTATATATTTTCTTCCCTCCAAAATTGCCTAACATTCCGAATTATTGTCCAAAGTATTCCGAATAGTATCCATATTTTTTTCCCTCCAAAATAAATATCCATATTCCGAATAGTATCATTATCCACATTCCGAATAGTTTATAATCCGGATTCCGAATAATATTATAATCATATTCCGAATTAATTCAAGAGTTCATATTCCGACTTGTTATTCGGAATCCATATTCCGATTTATTATTCGGAATCCATATTCCGACTTGTGTTTCAATTCCATATTACGACTTGTTATTCAATTTTGGATTCCGATTGGTTATCAACACAAACCAAACTGACTGAAAAACATAAAAACACTCTCGACTCGCCCACAACCTCGACTCGACCAAGACTTGACTCTTAACTTTAACCAAGACTCACAGACAATTCATCTTGACCAAAAATCGACTCTCGACTCCAACACAGATACGTCTCATCACATACAACTTCGACTCAAACCAAGACCACAATCGCCTAAACTCAAACCTGACTCCAACTGACTCGATTCAAACACAAACCAACACAGACTCGAACCCAAGACACTACCTCATTACAACCGAAAGATCTCAGTAATAAAACCATCATTGATCAAGGACTCAAAACCAAAAATACAACAAGAAAATCAAACACCTACCCGAGACCCACTATAAGGTTCTTGAAGACATTTTCACGTCTGGTGCTCGGTCATAACGTAAATCAAACAACCTCATTTTCAAAGATCTTTATTTTCTTTTAGGGATCTTTAATTTCTTTCTGAGATAGAATATTAATCTCTTTCGAAGATCTTTAAACTCAGGTTTATGATCATTGAATCTTGAAACTCAACTTATTGGTTCGACTGAATCTTGGGGTAGATTGATTTTGGTTGCGTATGAATGGAGTATAGAGGCGGATAACACAAAGGAGGGTTTGATTTAAGTGGTACTGTGAGAATTATTAAGGGGCAGAGATTTTTAGTTAGTGGGTCTGTGAAAACAAGTTCATTGGGTTGTTTTGGCCTTACAGGTTTGATCTTTGCGTGTTGTGTGGAGTTTTAGTGGAGATAACATATTTGATCTATTGATTGTAGGGATTATTCGAGAAAAGGGGACGGATGAAACTAGACAAACTTAGTATAAGATAAATTGGATATTACCTCTCTTTATATATTGGTATCTGGTTTGGTAGCATCGAAAGTCAAAGGGAAATTGATGGTTGGTGGAGTTTATTTGGTATAAGATAAATAGAAGATAAGTGTCAATTTATATTTCAGTTTGCCTATGCCACGTATGCATTGAATAAGCCACGTTTTAGACCATTATTTTGGAATTGCTTATATTTGGCCAAGCTACGTGCTTCTATTAGTGTGGGTTTGGATTTGTCGGTGGCTGTGTAAGGTTTATGTAATGATAATAGTGAGGCGGAGAAACCTATGCTTTGGGAGCAGATGAGAGTTTATGTGTGAAAGTGTTTCATCTGAATATGCCACTTTCCAATAGTAAGCCACGTTTTGTTTTATAATTTTATACAATTATTACTCGGCTTAATCTTTGACTATTTTTTTCCAACGTTAGTAGCCTATAATATATATATTATTAGTGGGTTTTAAACGTTTTTTAGATACGTTGATAGTTGGTATCCGAAATCCATAGCCTCACTTGATATATCCAAATATTGGTGATATAAGGATATATTAATTGATTATTGGTTAATTGTTTATCCGTGCTTCGAAACTGACAAAGTAACGAGACAAGGTGACGAGCAAAAGTTCCATCTTACCAAAAACGAATTAGAGTTTTTTACGGATTTTTGGACAACAACCAAAATTACTTTCTTTCATTTAACTGATCGATTAGTAATCCTTAACGTCATTGTTCATCAAACTTCAATGGAATCGTTGACTTCGACGTTTCAAGAGGGAGAATTGCATCAAATGCAAGACAAAGCTAGTGAAAGTGGCATAACTTCATTTCGACTAGTTCAGTCTCATATAGTGACTCTTTCATGGCTTCAAGGAGGAAACAGATTTGTGACACTCTTCGGTCAAGATTGTTACATATTTATCGACTCAATATTCCTCACTTTGAACCAACTAGAAGAGCAACTCCACAATGAAGAATTCAATCACTCTGCAACGGCACTTGCATATAAGGCTCTCGTGACACAACTCACGCCTTTTCTCCAATTCAATATCGTCAAGTCTGAAAGTTCAGTGATTTGCCAGTCATTTCTTTGAGACACACATACCGAGCTTCAAGATTTCCGTGGTACACTATTGAAACTCATGACATCAGTCTTGTCTTCGATTTATGAAAGATCCCGACTTTAGCAAGCATATGATAATGGAGTGAAAGAAATGGAATCAACGGCTAAGCATGATATCAGCAACACGTCAGGGAATGTTCCAGACAGCTCTTTTGATAACACCATACCCGTTTATGACGAAGAGCCTAAAAACATGGTACAATGTAATGTTGTATATGATGTATATGCTGACGACATGCCGCATATTGAGCATTTCTAACCTAATTATGACAAACATGGGATGGAAAAGAGTGATAGTGATAACATTTCTTATTAATCCGATATGCGTCATATTGGGGGAGAAAGTGTTCAAAATGCTAACAATGATGATAATTGCCTTATTACTGTTTCATTAACTGCTTCTAATTCCAAGATTAAAGAGCTCGAAATGATTGTAGCTCAGCAATCTAAAGATCTTGAGGATGCCAAACTTGAATTTTTGAAGAAAACAAACAAACTTGAAACATATTTTGAAAAACTTGAAAAGTCAAACGTTGTTCTTGAACGAAAATTGGATCAAAAAGTTCTAGATTCTGAAGCTGAAAAGGATAATCTTTTGAAACAAATCAAGTTACCAGAATCTAAGTTGGCATCCCAAGACAAATTGCTTAAAAATAATGAGACTTTAAAGGCTCAGGTTCAGGAAAAGGTTTTTGCTATAGCTGCTTTCAAAAATGAATTAAGGAAGACTAAAGGAACTAGTCTTAAAAGAACCATGTTTCATCATGGGTTTTTTTTCTTTCAGTTCTCAACTAGGGCTGGTATGGAGCAAGTACTTTCTAATGGTATATGGCGTATTAGGTTAATACCAATTATGCTAAACATTTGGAATCCAACTAAGAAGCTGATTAAGGACGATATTAAAATGGTGCCGGTTTGGGTTAGATTGCATAATGTACCGGTTGTTGCTTATTCAGAGGTCGTACTGAGTTTGATTACTTCTAAGGTTGGTAGGCCTGTTATGTTGGATGCTCACACAGCGGATGTATGTGTTAACTCGTGGGGACGTTGTTCGTATGCGCGGGCCCTTATTGAGGTGAGTGCGGAAAAGGATCTTGTAGAATCTTTTGTAGTGGCTGTACCTATTCATGGTGAGGAGGGACATTCATTGGAAACGATCTCTGTTGAGTATGAATGGAAGCCTCCGAGGTGTGATACGTGTAATATTTTTGATCACCTGAATTCGGAGTGCCCAAAGAAGAAGAAAATTACTATTCAGGTTGTGAACCGTGGAGCTGAACATACACATGAATATGGCTGGAATAAACAGATTCCAAAACCTACACCCCGACGCATTGAAGGTATTAGGTTTTCTAAACCTAAATCTGCGTGGGTTATGAAATCTTCTAAACCGTCATCTTCTAAGAACAATAGTAATCTCAATAGCAGATCTAAGGTTTCTGATAACCTTAATTTGTTGGAACTAAAAAATTCTTTCGATAAGTTAAAGGAGGATGGTGCGATTTCTAATGTGGTTCAGCAAGTTGATTCGGGAAGTGGTAATCAAGATACAACGATGACTGTGAGTACTCAGGTTCCAACTGTTCAGGATAAGACGAATGGTAAGGAGGTTGAAAAGGAGGATGTGGCTTCTTATAGTAAACCAAAACTATCATTTGGTGATAAAGACCTTGTGAACTTTAGTGATTCTGATGAGGAGGAAGTTTTTGCTTCCAATGAAGACTATGAGGCTTATATGTCATCCATAGGAGGGGGTAATACACTTGAAGAGGAATTTGATACTTATGATGATTATTACATGGATCAAATACGTGATTTGCCTGGCCAAATTAAAGATTTCCATGATTTTAGAGTTCTTCATAGTGGTAGGAAGTAGAATGTTTTTTAAGCAGTCATGAGAGGTAATGTCCTCTTGTGTAGTGATTTTGGGTTTAGCTTTATGTTTAAGCATGGTTGTTGCCTATGTAACGGGCTTAGATGTAGGATTTCACCTACATCCGTTGTACTTAAGTGTTTTTTGGCGTAATATATTTTACCGAGGTTTTTTCCCCTTTACCCAAAAAAAGGAACTAGCGTGGACACTAAGCTTGAAAAACCATCAATCTTGGGGAAACCGCCTCAAAATCAGTTTGTTCGACAACCGACTACATTTAGATCTGAGCGACCAAAATCCTCGAGACCGTAGTTTGCCTCCCAAGTTCATATGGTTCATCTTTCTAGACCAGTCACTCCACCAACTAGTGCCAAGGTGACTAAAATAGCTTTTGCAAAACCTAATCACATGATTGCATCTAGTCTCCCTAGACATAGTCCAAAGAACACGTCTCGAACTAGTTCAAATGACGTTCACCACAAACTTGGTCTAAGGGAAGCTAATCAAAAGACACAAGTAAGAGATAGGAATTTCAAACCTAGTCAGATGTCTTCTAGATTACCCAACACTGCTAACCATAGCATGTCATATACTAGGAGAATCAATTAATCATCTAGGAATTCTAGATCTTACTCGGACATTAAATATGCTACTTGTAATACATGTAGGAAATGTGTCTTTAAGGCACATCATGAATCTTGTGTCAAGAAATTCCTTCATGAGGTGAACTCCCATGCTAGAATGAAATCCAGTGGCTAGCTAAAATCAAACCCGTTGGTAAAGTTTGGCGCCCCACTGGTAGAACTTTCACGCTTGTAGGAAACGAGAAATTAACTTTTCTCGGGCATGAGCTTTTATTAAAAACATTCGAAGTTTATTAAGCTCATGCACAATGACTTACAGTTAAATTTCAGACTTTAACTCGAACATTAATTTTAGGAAATCTTATCATTTATGACAGCTGATCCTCATAACGAGAAATTAAATTTTCACGATCATGAGCTTATATTAAAACATTCGAAGTTTTAAGCTCAGAAAGGAAAGTGTATCTTTTAAATAAGAGAACTTTTCCTTATAACGAGAAATTAACCTTTTTCGTTCATGAGCTTTCCATTAAAACATTCAAAGTTTTCAAGCTCATGAAAACGACTTCTAAGTAAATTTCAGCTTAGGACTCGTTCCTTCAGTTAAAAGGAAAGTTTATCGCCGATGGCAACTTATCCTTACAACGAGAAGCTTACAACTTCTCGGACTTGAGCTTTCCGTAAGATATTCCAAATCTTAAGCTCAAGTGATTTCGAAAAGGGCATGTCTTTTGTAATCGATAATATTTACGATCCTAAAAATGTCGTTCAATAATGACACGGGGTTGTAAATAAAGTTCGAGCAGAAGTTTAAATGATTTAAACATGCTCAAAAGGGCTTGCTATTATTTCTGATAGTAACTCGCTTTTCATATGCAAGTCAAGCATTTCACCTGAAAGCTTTGACTCAACAATGGGAATTAATTTTCTCAGGCATGGTCTATTTATAACCATGTAAGGGATTATGTTTATGGAATAACACAATCTAACACGAATATATGTACGTTTCAGTGCATTTATTTGTTAAAACAAGAGAAATCTTGTTTTTTATGAAGTTATCATCTCCACAACCCGCATCAATTTACTATTGGTATCTACATACTCGACGATGCGACTACTCAAATGGCGATTACAGCTCTTTAGATAGAACACGGGTCAACAATTGAGGGGGAGCAATTGTCCAGCATTCAGAATCTTTGATGCCGAAAGTGCCAACCCTACAAATTGGTGTCAAGACAACGATATCAACCGTACACATGGTGTCAAGAGATAACTTCAGACGTGACGAGGCGACCAACATTCGTCAACAAGAACCATGTGATTCTATCATATGATGTTCTCCATCATTCAGTTCCAACCTCGTAAATTGCTAATCTTGTGAATACATTATCATATATGATCTTTGCACGTGATAAATACCTTACACTTGTGTTTAAAAGGTATTTAACTTACGTTTCAAGTACACCCTCATTAATTTGAGGGGGAGCTTGTGAAAATCATGAAGATAATTGGATTTGAATTATTCTTCCTAACTTTTCTTAAAATGCTATTAAGTCAATTGATATTAAAAACATCGATTGGGTTAATATTTTTAATATGGGGGAGAAAATGTGATTTAATATGGGAAATGATTAATCACAAATGGTTTGACTTAACGTGATAGCTCATCCCAACATGTGTGAAATGTTTTCAGATACCGCGGCATATGTTAACGGGGAGCAAAATGGATTTGGATATCAAAATGGATTTCACGGTGACATACACTTACCCAAAACATCTCTATTCACGACGGTGAAGATTGTGGTGACAAAAGGATGGTAGGATAGGTTAAGTCCAATGATTCTTTCAAAACCGAAGGAATCTTCCCAAGGACATTCCATAGCTAGAAATAGTAGTCCTAAGGAAAGATGGAGAAAGATTGTGAACGTAGCTGAATGCCGACCAAGTACTTAAGTTAGCACTGGAACAATCACAACAAGGTGCTAGTTATGACGTATTGGTAAGCATTGAAGGGGTTGAAGAATTAAAAAGAATTGTAATGATAAAGGGTGAAAAGAAATAAGCCCTCCTTATAACCTTAGGCAGAAACCGGGTCAATACATATGCTATTGAGATCATTTTTAATGATGCTTGATATTAAAGATAAGACATCATGGACCCAGTGATGCAATGCACAACCCATCCCAGCTAACTCAGATATCTCTCAAAAGATATTTCTTTTAATCACACGGAGACACCACATTATCTATTGATTTATTCCCTCTGAATAAATAGGTATTGAAACGTGAATAAATCAAGCTTGTGATAACTGGAAAGCAACAGTGGTTTAATTCTTAACTGAATTTAAACACGTTCCAGGCCTCTACGCAATATCTTAGTGATCTTGCCAGAACACTCAGAGTGATACCTTAGTGTTCACAGTGATGAGTGAAAATCCTTCTAGTGTTAACCTCAAACAGCACTTGGTAGGTAACTTGCAAGATTCTATACGAATCAAGCTCGTGACAACTAGAAAGCAACGATTGTGCGGTTCTAATTGAATTTCACTTGTTCCAGGAACATGAATTGACGGCTTCAATCATGCAGATAATTCTGTCCAAATGATTCACTCTTTATGTTTGCATTCAGCTTTGGACGGTCGAGTAAAGAGAACGGCTTTACCCGCGAAATCTTGTAAAGGAGGTTCTTAATTGAAACTACCTGCCACAAGTACGATATTTTATATCGTCCAATGGTCTTAACCGACCGGAGGTAAAATGCTACCGAATTAGAATGAAATGTTCAAGGCCATTTCATCCGTCTATATGTTTTGTTGCTAACTGTCTTATGCAGCGTAACAAGAAGGTGGCATTGCGGTGTACAATCCAGAAGAAGTCGTCCCCGCATGCTTATACTTTTTGCACTTTATACTTCAACAAATTCAAGAAATCCTAAAAGTCAAGTCTTCCGCTGTATCAAACTCTAAAGCTTTCAAGAATTCATCAAGGTATAAGTATGTGGAACATGAACTCACGAGGAGGTGAATATCACAAGTAATGAATGCACAAGGTCAAGGCAAGGATACATGCTCAAGACTAAAGTCAAAGATCTCATAAACATATTCACAAGAACAAGATCGAAGACTCAATCATAGTATGCTAGGTTTAAGATTTTGTAAAAATGGTTGTACCTCCCTTAGGGGGAGATTGTTGGAAATACGTTTTTCCAAAGAAAGTCTCGGTCACATCATTGTTAGCATAGATCACGAGCTATAGATTATTTAGGACATTGTAAATTGGAGTGACCTCCCTTATGGGTAGATTGTTGGAAATACGTTTTTATGTATTTAGGAAGGATCGGTCACTCCAATGATATATATGTAGTATGGGCTCGTGATCTAATATGTAATAGTATAACCCATAAAGCCCACATGTAGGGTGGGTTATATATACCCCCTCCTAGCATGTTAGGTGGGGTTGTTGGTTCTCATTTCATTAATCATACATCTTTCTCTCATCCTCTCCTTTCTCTCTCTAACTTTCTCTCTCTAGTTCTTTATCTCTCTCCCTCTCTTTAGATCATTATAACACATAGACAATCACAAGGATTACGTGGACCTATAGTATACTTGAGCGCTGACAAAGAGAAGTTCAACCACTGATGGAATACTTAGTCTACACGTTTTTTAATTATAGTAAAGATATATTCAATATTGTATTTTCTATATTTATCTTTACCAAGAATAGTTGATAGATAGACCTTTGTAAACGACTCCCTGTGTTATAAAAGGAGGTTGTAGGGTTCTTAGTTTAATATAAGTTTTAACAAGTATTAAACTTTCATTGTACGCAAGTTTCATCATTAATCAAAGTGAAAGTTTGGGTTACATTGTTTTGCTTTGTTCTTTGTTCTAAGTGTTAATTCCGCATAACACTTAGATTGTTGAATACACAAAGTTTCTCTACGTGTTAAACTTGATTTACTCTCGTTAACACAAAGCTAAATCGATCTAAGTTTGGGATCAACAAGTGGTATCATAGCTTGTTGAGAAACTTTGATCTAAAGAACAGTAAACCCTAAAAACCCTAAATCGCCAAAAACCCTAAACCGTTGAAAACCTTAAAGACCAAACAAGATGTCTACCATAGAATCTTCATCCTCATCAAATCACAACCTCAAAATCCCTATGCTCGACCCTGACAACTTTGAACAATGGAAGTTAAATTTTCAATAGTATCTTCAAGTCATTGACTATCCTCTTTGGGAAGTCATTAAATATGGCAATCAATTTGATAAAGTAGCTAAGATTTAGGCTGCTATTAGAGCACGAAGAACAGTTGGACAAACTGGTGATGCTCTTAATGAAAGACCATAAGATGGAAGAGTTGTCTCAGTGGCTGAGATAGCCTTGAGAAAGAATGATATGAAGACCTTGAACATTCTTAAACTTTCCCTAGGTCCAAAGAACCAGCACAAATACAGAAGTTATGAATCTGCTAAAGATCTTTGGACAACTGATAAGTGTGAAAACACTCATAAATTATGATCCAAAACCACTAAAAACACAGTCAAATACATTATATTTAACTGAAAAATATCAGAATTACGTGGGTATTTGTGTTTTATTTGTTTTCAGGTAAACAAGATGCATTTTGGAGCAACCACACATTTTCAAGGGATTTTTATGATAAAAGACGAGAAAAGGATGAATCATGCTTCAAGGACCTTACTTGCCATTATCTCAAAGATGAAGGGCTTAAGTTGTACTTTCAATAAAATAAAGGATGAAATGGAGATTTGTTTAAAAGCTTTTATACACTTTTGATTAAAGAAGAAAAGTAAAGGACCAAGAAGAAAGAATAGAAAGTTATTTTCATTAAACTTGGTCAAAGACCAAGTCCGACTCACAAACGTGTCTTCCTCGCTAAAATAAAGAGAGAGAAAAAAAAGGTATCAGTCATAACAGTCGTCCCATCCTCTTCTCACCATAAAGCTTCAAATCAATATCACGAGAGCTACACGAAGATTCAGACGAAACTTAAATAAGCAAAAACGCTCCTCATCATCTCCTCTACAAGGAGATACCACTTAATTGGATCAAGATGAAGAAACCAAGAAATGCCCAAATCGAATCAAGAATGAAGAACGAAGCCAATCCTCGTATTTTACACGTGGCACGAAGGGATTGGACAAGACACGTCATCAGCACCTTACTTCTTCTCTCACACGGCTATAAATACAAGGAGATCTCTTCATTTTCAAAGGGTTAGCTTAGGAGTAGATTTACACACAGTAGGTTGTAATCTAGATAGGATTAGTTGTTAGTTAGTCCATTAATCTTGTACCAAATTATGTTATAAATTTGTTAGTATTCAGTTAAATCTGTTCAATGAGTTTCTTCCATTAATGAGATCTCAAGTATTTACAATTCTTGTTCCTTTAATACTGATAATCAGAATTTAGTTAAAACTCTGTTACGTTTTTAATGAATATCTAGTTAAAACTAATAATCAATTCGAGAGTGAAAAATATCTAGTTGCGTTCTGTTTTGTTTCTATTCTGATTTCGAAGTTTGTGAAAAATCTAGTTGCGATCTGTTATAATTAGTTTCATTACTGTTCACGTAGTTCTTTGGATTCGTTGAGTAACTGTTCGGGATGCGTTTGGTTTCGTTTGGTGATGATCAGTAGCTTAGTGTTCATTTATTTTTTGTTACTTGGATCCTGTTCCATTCACGAATAATGCAATTAGCTGAGTTTTCTCTTTGAAAGTAGTTTGGTAAAGATTCTATTGATATTTCAGTTTTGGTAACAGATCAGTTGATATAGTTTCAGATTCGAACGGTCCTGTTTTGTTTTTTTTTCTTTGCTCGTTTTTGGTTTGATTTTATAGGATTATCAGGTTAAGTAGATCAGTTTGAGCTACCAGTCTTGTTCGATTCTTGTATTAGCAGTGTCGTAGCAGATTGTAGAGACACATTGAAGATCAGTTGGTGACGTAATGGTAGATCAGTTCAGAGCAGTTAGAGTGTAGCAGTGTTCGAGTTCAGTCGATGTTACAAGCCAGGACAGCGCTGCGCTTCATCGACAAAGGAGGCCTAGAACTAATATGGTCAAGCTTATTTTCTCGATTTCGGTATACCTTAGCTCAGTTCTATTAGTAGTTAATCTGTAGTATAAACTTATTTTTCTAACTGTTCATATGCTTTCATACATGATATTGTTCATGTGCTTAGCTTTGTTTCACATGATTTAATTGCTCAAATGCTCATCTTTAATTTTAATTGATGTTTGGAAGTTTGGTTACTGTAATGGTTTCGTTTTTAGTATCAAACAGGTCACGTTTTGGTTAGTTTGAATCTTGGTTCATAGCTGTTTGTTTAATCATTCATTTTCAACTCTGTTATTTGGCTCTAAAAAGAAGTAAACATGTCACTGGTAAACTTGTTAAGCAAAGTAATTGGACAGATTAGCCCTGATATGAGCAAAATCTCATATCAGTAAGTCAACAAATCACCCTAAAACACATAGAAAATACCTAACTTTTATGCTATAAAGCAGTATTATGTGGTATGTTTTGTGTTTGTGCTTTAATAGGTAACAAGGATACAATTTCAAGCAAACAAGTGAAAATCAAGCTCATTTATGATGAAAAGACAAGAGAAGGATCAAAGATGACAAGCCATTTGAAGAAAAGGACCTATCTTGACAATGTTCAAAAGTTGAGGGACTTAAATGAAATTTTGGAGAAAGTCAAGATTAAAGTCAAACTTGGTCAACTTTCAAGTCAACCAAGTCAAGGGACTTAAATAATCAAGATTGTAAGTCAAAGGACTGAAATTGCCAAAGAAATAAAGAAAAGAGCTCAATTGTATATTCTGCTAAAGAAGAGGGGTTAAAAGTGACAAAATCATATAAACTTTATGCTTGATCCGTGTGAATACCATTTCAACCAATGAGAAGGCTTGAAAGGGGAGTTGCGGATTGCCAAGTTACACGCCAGCTGGCCACTAACTCATACTTGCATTTATTGACCAAATCTGAACAGTGGGCGCACTATCTCTTTATTACCCAATCAGAAGCCACCAGCCAATAATCCAATTATCCAAATATGGATAATGATCCGTGTGTTTAGCTTAGAGCCAATAAAACCACGCCACGTTCCATCTTCAACAAAGAACGAACCCAGAATCAAGCATGAGCTACATTGCATATCAAGAAGAACTTTCTATATGAAACTTACTCTAAATTCAACAAGGAATCCAGTCCTGCAACCCAATTACACTGAAACTAAAGGAATCAAAAAGCCCCTTTTGTGTTCTTGAAGACGGATTTGCAATTTCCCAACTCATGACACCTGGCACTCTCCCATTGGCCAAGACACGTCATCCACTCCAACAACTTATCATCTCAGCTCTATAAATAGCAGTTAGACATCTCATTTGTATTCTGTAGTTAAAAGTGTGAAAAACACACACTTTCATATTTTTCTCTCAATTCCAATTCTACTTTCAGTTAGTTAGCAGCTCTTAAGTGTTTGACACACACTTAAGAGCTTGTTAGTTAGGCAGATAGCTTTTGTAACAAACTTTCCCTCCAAATAAATAAAACACAAATATTCAGTTCATACCTTTATCTCATTTCACTCAATTCTGCATTCTAGTTGTTACCTTGTGATTCTGTTGATCTTCATTGATCAATAGAGTTTGTGTTGTGATTTGGAAGCTTTTCAAGTGTTTCTAGCCAGTTCAGTTCATTTCCAGTACTTAAAGAAGCAGTTTGAAGCAGATTTTGTAGATTGATCAGATTTTGTGTAACACCCCACCATGGCGGAATATGGGGTGCGACGTATGGATATCATCACAACAAACGGTGTCTCTATAGAGAAAACTAAAATGCAAAATATAATGACATAAATGGCGACACAATGTCATGACAATATCTCAATAATGTAGGAGTCTAGGTAAGTAGGTAACAGTCCTACCTCTTACCCAAGACAAACAAATAACACTAACAATCAACATATAGGTTCATAATATCACTCAAAGAAACAAACAGCAAAATAAACTAAGAAGGAACGGGGATCTCCTTCTAAATGCATTCCTACTCGACTCCAATCCTAGCCACATAAGTTCTCACGCTTAACCACGTTATCACCTGAAAGAGACACTAAAACACGTCAACATAAAGTTGGTGAGAGTCATAGGTTTAGACTCCAACACAAGACAAGTCATAAGCTGTGATTACCATAAACCAATAAACATATGGACAATGCGCTACAATTATGCATTAACAACTAACAATTCAAGATCAAACATTTCAAACCAAAACCAAGGCTCCTACCTTGCCAAACAACATGGTACCATAGATGATCACACTATGTACCTATCCCAAGGCCACTACCTTGGCAAACCACAAGGCCACTACCTTGTCAAACCACAAGGCCACTACCTTGTCAAACCACAAGGCTACTACCTTGTCAAACCATTGGTCCTATAGGCGCCCATACACCTATGTACCTTTCCAATCCAGATCATACACAAACAAGAATCACATAGCAGTTAATCACATAAATGTACACACAAGTCCAACTCAAACCTTAAAAACAGTCACAGCATTAATTTAGAAAATAATTCAACACAGTGTCTCTTCCATCCCATCTGGAAGTCAAAATCAATAGTAAACATGGGACTATGAAACTCACCTGATTGCTTCTTCACGAGTCCTCGCACTAGCAACAAGCTAACAAACCAAAAACACGCAATCAATACATGACCCAATCACTAAGATGGCTCATCAACCTATGATGGACATCTAACCTACTACCATATATATTCCTCATTTAAATTCTCTAAGCATCCCATTACACCCCTCTATAAAGCCCTTAACTCGTTTTACTCCATAACACATCCCGTTAACATTTTACCAAAAACACTCCCAGTTTTAGGTCTCCAAACTATAAGCCAAACGCCCACCTAAACATACCCATGGTTTCTGTAAAAGGAATATTCACACCCTTACATATGTTGGCTAACACCTCTCACTTGCCCTAACCTTAAAGCTACTGTTAAGGCCCCGATATACATATATCTACTTTTGTCATTTCAGATTTCCTGATTTTAAACGTACTAAAAGTTTGTTACCATTAAGGGGTCTTACCCTAAACCACAACCTTAGCCCAAGTGCAGATACTTACTACAATATATAAACCATCTCTCATGTTCGTGAGAAGATCCCAATGCAATCCTAAGTACCCCAAACAACCCAAAACTTAAAAAGAAAAGAGGCTGAATTCAAAACTGCTTTGACCTCCGACTGTTGTAACCTGTTTTTGACCCACTTCCCGACCTCCAATTTAGTTCTCGTTTCTTGATTTAGAAAGCCAACTCAAATACCTATTCAGGGCTAGCTTGATCGCATCTTGAATGTTCTTAGAACTCCAGATATGATCAAAACAATGACACCAAAATTCTGTCCAGTTTTTAAAAACGGGTTTAACAAAATCAACCTCATTAATTAACCCTAAACCCTCTAATTACAAGCCCTAATTCATGTAATCATTATAAAACCATTAATATAACATTAATCTACTGTTTTTATATAAACCCTAACCCTAATCCATCATAAGATGATTAAAGAAAACAATAAAACAATTTAATTAAAAGGGTTATGAAGGTTTTACCTTTAGAACAATGGAAGATGAAGAAAACCTAATTTTTATGAAGAACCCTAATTCTCCTCTATGAAACTCACGAATTTTTATTTGTCTCCAGGGATTTATGATCTTTTTGGTAGTAAATAATATAATATATAGGGTGTACATAAAATCCTAGTCCAAGTATAAGCCCACTTCCTTTTTTTCTCCTCTTTTTCCTTTTTTTCCTCTTCTAAACCGACCCAAACACCCCTAATTTCGTTTTTTTCTTTATTTTTTTTTCTTTTTATTGTTAATTAATATCTTATTAATATTACCTTAATTTACCTTAATTTATGTCAGCTCCTAAAACTCCCAAAACCTCAAAACCGTAAAACTAGTCAAATTTACGCGTTTTACCGTAAAAGACGTAAAATATACACTTTTATAAAAAATCTCAAATTTTGAAATAAACATTATAATTAAGTCCTAAATGACCTAAAACCATCCCGAAAAATATCCATATGGCTAATTACCTCATCCGAGACCTCTAAATGCTAAACCGTAAATCGTAAAAAATACGATTTTCTATAATACATATACGTATACGTAAACACCAAAATATCACTATTTCATTTCATAGTCACCACTTGTGAGCTCATGAAGATGAAATAACCGTTCCTCGATTTACGTATGAGTACTCTATACTCATAAACGATAACCACACCAACCTCGTTCACACAAAATAAACACGTAAACACACAAATAAAATAAGCACACATAAAATAACCTAAAAGTAAGACCAAGTGACGAACCTCAAAACCACGGTTGTCACATCACTCCCTCCTAATAGAAATCTCGTCCCGAGATTTACTCCTTAGGATCAAACACACCAACAACAAATCACACGAGGATACTTGTTCAAAAAGAACTCCTCTCATTTCCACGTAAACCTCAGTTCAAGTTTCAAAATACCACATATACAAACCAAAAGTAATTAAACTCATCGCCAAACTCTTGACCTCACAGTCAATAAATCTCACAGATGATTCTTTGATAAAAACAAAGATTCTTATTAATACCAGTCCCGAATAACCGTTAATGCAAAATGCATTCTCAAACAACCTTTACCAATCTTAATACATGAAATGTATCATGTATACAACTCATTTCCCCCAGGTAATTCTATGCTCATAAGCTAACGGTCCGATCTTTTCAATGATCATAAATAGACCTACAAAACTCTACCTCAACTCTTCCACTTTACCAAAACGTACCACCCGTTACTATGGGTGAAACTTCTACATACTTTGTCACTAGCTCTAGTGGTTTCCTCCTTTTCTACATAACATCCCTTGTTGCTCTCATTTTTTCCACAAACACCATTTCCACATCGGTAGCCTCTTTTACCAATTCTAATCCACATTGGGGACAACTCACCCTATCCTTTCATACAGTGCCTCAAATGGCATTTATCGACTACGTCCCTTTTCTCCATACGATTGTCCAAGCCACGCAACATACACGTTGACGCGTTCTCTGCTTTAGACAACTCAACTTGTGCAACCTATACCCTTTATCCAAACCGCCCTAATACGCCATCCCTATAGTTCAAGTTCGTCTCAGCTTCACTTCATTCTTCTTATTCCACGCCTCATCAACCATGCTTGCCTTTCCCAGATGGTACTTGGCCTTGCAATTTTCTTTCATCACTTAACTCCACCCACCACCTTTTCCAAATGTTCAATCAAGATGATTAAATATGTGTTGGAGACGTTCATGATCCGTATAGATCATTCTCTACGTCTCGTACACCAAAATGCCTCTAACATTTTAGGCAGATATAACAGTCCAGCTCCACTAACGAAGTCTTATCTAGTTCTTCCAAGTCTTCAGTTCTTGCAACGTATAAGCAATCGCCTTTCTTTGTCGTTCTCGTACACATCCAAATCCTTGCTCCACGTGTCGTCATGCTTCGCAAATTCACCCAGTCCTTCCGATAATGCCAAGATCTGCTCGTCATTGAATCCACCTCTTCAGCCTCCAAAATGCTTCCTCGTCCTTCTTCACTTCGCCCCTTGCTGGTTCCACGATATGCCATCATCTCTGACTACTAGTCCTGGCCAACTTAATCCTAAAACTCACACTTGAAAATCTCACGTTTAACTCCACTCCAAAACCGACACATAATTCGCCTCACTTCCCTTCTTAGATTTGAGTAGATCAAGATGTCGTCGATACTCCCGATGACAACTTGTTTACATACTTTCATGCACACTTGGTTCATTGACTCCATGAGAACCGCTAGCGTTTTGGCGAAGCCAAATGCATAACCGTAAACCCAAAGCGTTCATACAACATCCTTAGCAATTTCAACTATGTCCTCCTCACACCCTCTCTTAGCGGCAATACGAATAAATTCCTTGCAATTTCTAACAGCTCTTGTTTTTAAATCACTCCATCAACGATTTGCCTTGGAAAGGCACTAACTACAACTCTTCTCACCTCTCCTACTTGCTCTATTCATGGTTCTACCTCAAAGTAATAGGCAACCTTACTAAGTTTCAGGAAACTTTCAGAAAGCATACATGCCTTACGAACCATATCCCCTTCCAACACTCTCTATGGCGCGTTACTTGTGCCAATAACCATACATTATGCAACCTCTATTCATCTCCCTTGACACTCCTAAGAGACCTCATGACCACATTAGTTCGTCTACGAACTTCTTTCCTCCCCACTAAGGGCATTCCGACCGTTCTCTAATGGTCACCTACTAAATCGTGTAGGCGCAACCAAGTCTTTCATACGACTACCTCAACGCTCCCGAACAATACGTAACCAAAAGTACATCCTGAATCCACCAGATACGATCAACGAATCAAACCCACGGATAACTTAAAGACATTTCACGTGCACCAATTAAAACAAATCAAAACCACAAGACTCCAAAGAAAACTCAAACCCAAAATGTGTATCAACTCAACATGACCCATAACAACGAAAAATAATCCAAGACACACCTATTGGCAACCAAAACATGTTACGCTCCGCGACATATTATTTAAACCGTGCAAAAGATCGATTTTTCAAAAGAATATATTTTTATTTATTTATTTATTTATTTTTCTCCTCCCCACATCTATGTGACTCAAACCATCTACAAACAACCTTCTAGACGATCTCAAAACTCAACTCAAAGACTAGGTATCCTGTGCATCCCAATCATAAAAATAAAACTACTATTCAAACTCAACCTTGAACCCAACACTTGTACAAAAATTCCGACCAGTCCACTGACCTCCCATGACTATAAATTCTGGATATTTTAAAAGTACGTTCCGAGTACATAATTTTAGGCTTTTGAATCACCCAAAAAGCTTTAAAAACGAACAAGTTACGACCAAAACAATTTTATACTAGTTGTTTTAAAAACTAAAGAATAAACTTAGTGATTAATGCAATCCATTTAAATGAAGATATAATTGTATGTGAAATCTTCCTAACTCAATTTAACCTTGTATTAATAATTATAAATGACGTGAATCGGTTAAACCCATTTATATAAGCTATATAAGTAGAAAGAAATTTTACTTTGCTCTATTTTTAAAGAATGTCTTTTAGAATTTGAAATAAATAAGTGTTGATTAAAAGAAATCTTACGTTACATCTTGTTTCAAACACGACCCCAACACCTTACCCTTATTTTACCGAATACGACCAACTATCTAACCCTATGCTAGATTTCCAAGTCCCCTTTTTCCATATACCAACCAAAAGAAATGTAAGACTCAACACAAAATATTTCATTATCTCAAAAGAAATCCCAAGTTATTTCAATAGAGTTAAAACCAAGAACACCGTTTTAAAACGTACACGTGAAATACGAAACTCAAAGAATACACTACAAGACACAGTTCAAAAGATTCAAAACGTCGTTGAAACTCCACCAAACTCCAGCACCATAAAACACGAACAAACACAAGGTACGTTCAAGTTATAATAACTAGTGAACGACCATATACCATAACTTAACACACAGTAGTATATATACATCCGCATATGTATACCTATTGAATCCCCCAAACATACTCGTTATCATACACGTAAGTCAATCAATCGCTTTATATGCTCGTTTTTCCATACGAGTAATCACCATCTCACCGTGCCACAACAAGGCATAAATCCCACCTCCAAAACCAAACCATATCGTGTGACCCCATAATCACACAACACAATTATAACCCAAAACATATAAGACAAAAAGAACAATAGCCATATCATAGGCAGCCATTACATAAACCCATATATTATACGTATACCCAAAATCTACATCTCATCATATACAAGCATGTACTAACCCTCTTTCATGCAACCATACTTGGGAACCCATTGAAGTTGTGGTACTTGTATAACTATGTTGGCCACCATACTTATACAATTACCCTTTCCCCAATGCACTCCCTCCTATGATGACACTTATAAGAATAAATACAACATATAACACATAAATCCATCTACTCACATAAGCTCATAACCACATAACCAATAAGATCCAAAACTCCATTTATTAAAATAACATAGTAAAACTCTTGGAATACAAAAATCCATAGTCTAGCTAAAACAGTATAGACTAAATCCAAAACAAAACATAATCAGTTATAAGTCATGTCGCCCATAAGAGTGGAAACCGCTTAAAATCCTTCATATCCACCTACTCCTCCTAACTCGAACAACCACATGATTCTTAGGGAACATGACTTAAACATCAAAAGACAAAAAAAAAAAACATACCTCAAGTACATAAAATAACCTAATAAAAGTTAGAAACTACTATGTAACAAATTATGTACTATAATGTACAATATAAGCAAAATACGACAATGACTAGCGTGGATGATTATGGTTCAACCCGCACTACTCACACCCCGAAAGGAAAATAACATGTGGCTAAGTATGAACTTACTATGGTTCAATTCATACTAGTCAAAACATCACAATAAATAACATCCAAACACATCAATTTATATAAAATGCACACATACTCCTATGACGCCTATATGCAGGGACCCTTAAGCTATAGACTAGGCTACGCGACTAGGCAACCTAATTCTCTATAACCATTGTCTCTGATACCATTCTGTAACACCCCACCATGGCGGAATATGGGGTGCGACGTATGGATATCATCACAACAAACGGTGTCTCTATAGAGAAAACTAAAATGCAAAATATAATGACATAAATGGCGACACAATTTCATGACAATATCTCAACAATGTAGGAGTCTAGGTAAGTAGGTAACAGTCCTACCTCTTACCCAAGACAAACAAATAACACTAACAATCAACATATAGGTTCATAATATCACTCAAAGAAACAAACAGCAAAATAAACTAAGAAGGAACGGGGATCTCCTTCTAAATGCATTCCTACTCGACTCCAATCCTAGCCACATAAGTTCTCACGCTTAACCACGTTATCACCTGAAAGAGACACTAAAACACGTCAACATAAAGTTGGTGAGAGTCATAGGTTTAGACTCCAACACAAGACAAGTCATAAGCTGTGATTACCATAAACCAATAAACATATGGACAATGCGCTACAATTATGTATTAACAACTAACAATTCAAGATCAAACATTTCAAACCAAAACCAAGGCTCCTACCTTGCCAAACAACATGGTACCATAGATGATCACACTATGTACCTATCCCAAGGCCACTACCTTGGCAAACCACAAGGCCACTACCTTGTCAAACCACAAGGCCACTACCTTGTCAAACCACAAGGCTACTACCTTGTCAAACCATTGGTCCCATAGGCGCCCATACACCTATGTACCTTTCCAATCCAGATCATACACAAACAAGAATCACATAGCAGTTAATCACATAAATGTACACACAAGTCCAACTCAAACCTTAAAAACATTCACAACATTAATTTAGAAAATAATTCAACACAGTGTCTCTTCCATCCCATCTGGAAGTCAAAATCAATAGTAAACATGGGACTATGAAACTCACCTGATTGCTTCTTCACGAGTCCTCGCACTAGCAACAAGCTAACAAACCAAAAACACGCAATCAATACATGACCCAATCACTAAGATGGCTCATCAACCTATGATGGACATCTAACCTACTACCATATATATTCCTCATTTAAATGCTCTAAGCATCCCATTACACCCCTCTATAAAGCCCTTAACTCGTTTTACTCCATAACACATCCCGTTAACATTTTACCAAAAACACTCCCAGTTTTAGGTCTCCAAACTATAAGCCAAACGCCCACCTAAACATACCCATGGTTTCTGTAAAAGGAATATTCACACCCTTACATATGTTGGCTAACACCTCTCACTTGCCCTAACCTTAAAGCTACTGTTAAGGCCCCGATATACATATATCTACTTTTGTCATTTCAGATTTCCTGATTTTAAACGTACTAAAAGTTTGTTACCATTAAGGGGTCTTACCCTAAACCACAACCTTAGCCCAAGTGCAGATACTTACTACAATATATAAACCATCTCTCATGTTCGTGAGAAGATCCCAATGCAATCCTAAGTACCCCAAACAACCCAAAACTTAAAAAGAAAAGAGGCTGAATTCAAAACTGCTTTGACCTCCGACTGTTGTAACCTATTTTTGACCCACTTCCCGACCTCCAATTTAGTTCTCGTTTCTTGATTTAGAAAGCCAACTCAAATACCTATTCAGGGCTAGCTTGATCGCATCTTGAATGTTCTTAGAACTCCAGATATGATCAAAACAATGACACCAAAATTCTGTCCAGTTTTTAAAAACGGGTTTAACAAAATCAACCTCATTAATTAACCCTAAACCCTCTAATTACAAGCCCTAATTCATGTAATCATTATAAAACCATTAATATAACATTAATCTACTGTTTTTATATAAACCCTAACCCTAATCCATCATAAGATGATTAAAGAAAACAATAAAACAATTTAATTAAAAGGGTTATGAAGGTTTTACCTTTAGAACAATGGAAGATGAAGAAAACCTAATTTTTATGAAGAACCCTAATTCTCCTCTATGAAACTCACGAATTTTTATTTGTCTCCAGGGATTTATGATCTTTTTGGTAGTAAATAATATAATATATAGGGTGTACATAAAATCCTAGTCCAAGTATAAGCCCACTTCCTTTTTTCTCCTCTTTTTCCTTTTTTTCCTCTTCTAAACCGACCCAAACACCCCTAATTTCGTTTTTTTCTTTATTTTTTTTTCTTTTTATTGTTAATTAATATCTTATTAATATTACCTTAATTTACCTTAATTTATTTCAGCTCCTAAAACTCCCAAAACCTCAAAACCGTAAAACTAGTCAAATTTACGCGTTTTACCGTAAAAGACGTAAAATATACACTTTTATAAAAAATCTCAAATTTTGAAATAAACATTATAATTAAGTCCTAAATGACCTAAAACCATCCCGAAAAATATCCATATGGCTAATTACCTCATCCGAGACCTCTAAATGCTAAACCGTAAATCGTAAAAAATACGATTTTCTATAATACATATACGTATACGTAAACACCAAAATATCACTATTTCATTTCATAGTCACCACTTGTGAGCTCATGAACATGAAATAACCGTTCCTCGATTTACGTATGAGTACTCTATACTCATAAACGATAACCACACCAACCTCGTTCACACAAAATAAACACGTAAACACACAAATAAAATAAGCACACATAAAATAACCTAAAAGTAAGACCAAGTGACGAACCTCAAAACCACGGTTGTCACATTTTGGTATGAAGATGATGATTTGGTTGTAGATATAGTTGATTTGGGTTGAAGGAAGTGTCATATAGAGAGCTCAGCGCTTCAGAGGAGGCTTATTGCTAAAAGGTGTCTAAAATCCTGTTTTTGGTTCCCCTAAAATGAATTGCATGGTACATTCCTAGTGTAAAGCTTATCTGCTGAACTGATCATGTGTTTAGCTTGTTTTTAGAGTAGTTGTATTGGTTTGATAGTTGTCTAGTAGATTTGTAGCCTTAAATCTGAGTTTACTTGTTTTCATCTTTGATTTTCATCAGTAGTAGGTCATTGAGTTCATTTTATAGTTAAGTGTGTTTGCAAGTTTGTTTTTAGCTCAAATAACTCTCATTTCATATACTAAACATGACTTGATAAGAATCATAACCTGTTTCACACTTGTGAGCAAATCTCATTTGTTAAAGTCTTTACAAGATTCATAAAGCAGTGTTTGGATTTAATGAATTTTGGTGATTAGAGGTTGTTTAACTAGTTAATTCTTGTTCATTTACATCAAGTAGACTTGTGTTGTAACACTCTCAAATGTCGTATCGGGTCAGTGGAAGAGTCATTAGAGTGTTACGAGATAGCACAATAACTCCAATCGTAGACAACGCATAAAAAATGGTTGTACAAGGTTTAACATACATTCATTCGAATAAAATTTTTAAGTTTACAGCAGGTCCCCAAGTTTCACAGTCATAAAGTTTACAAAACATAGATCGAATGAATAATTTTTATTATGTGTGCCATCAGAGTCGATCTCAATCCAAATTACCTTCAAGCACCTGAGATAAAACATACAAAAATTTTATCAGCGAATGCCGAGTGAATTCATAGAGTTTAATAAAACCGTTACATAAAACAGTCATAGAAATCAGAACACAAGTATAATATCAGAAGTAAGTCCTCGTATTGCTAGTCAGGAAATATATAAATCAAATCATACATCTCAAACCGTCCATGAAACCGTAGTTTCAATATTATTGTTATTTACATCGCATTATTTGGATTACATTGGATTATATTATTTTGCATTGGATTATTATTAGCCGCATGACATTGTTACCTTACTATAACAAACAACGGGCCGCGAACCAGACAAACAATTTTCCCATCTAAATTAGCGTGTCGTCACAAAAATCACGCTATGTAAATCTTCTCATACATAAATTCGCTTGCCAATCAATGTGGCACGACGGGGATCAACCGTCAAGGCGCGAACTGGGGTGATCTTCCCTAAATAGTACTATCATATGCATAAGCGTCTACCAAATCCTGGTAGTTCACAATTCATGCTAATGGGACTTTAAGTGACATAACCTAACTATAATAATCCTTTACATCTCATTCATTGGGTCATAGCATCATTCGGGTCCATATCATTAAGCATACCATCAGGACTACTTGTGTTCTCTTTTTATCAAAAACTAACATGTTATCTCCCTCGCGGGTTTATAAAACATTTTTATAAAATATTTAAAAGAGTGCGAGGCTATGAACTCACGTTGATTAAGAAAGGCGGGTTATCAGCGACAGGCGTGCTTCAATCACGGAAACCTAAAATAATACTCGGTCTTAGACGTTTGTCCAATGTCTTTATAAAAATAATGGCTATGTATATATATATATATATATACATATATATATATATATATATATATATATATATATATATATATATATATATATATATATAT
The DNA here is from genome assembly GCA_025667525.1 of Glebionis coronaria. Classification (NCBI taxonomy): domain Eukaryota; kingdom Viridiplantae; phylum Streptophyta; class Magnoliopsida; order Asterales; family Asteraceae; genus Glebionis; species Glebionis coronaria. Next base: position 236,713,266 of record CM046880.1, read on the forward strand.
ATATATATATATATATATATATATATGATGATTTTATAAGTATGATGATGATCAGTAGGATCTTATATCTTTATTCAACAATTTAGTGTAATGTGTTGGTAAAATTTTTAGACTAGTTACACTAGTTTAACTTGTTTACATGTTGAGGCCCAATAAGCCCATTATAAGCCCAATACATTACATTAGCCCAATTATACTTTTAATATCAGGCCTATACTCACATGTTGGGCCCAAGTGGGTTAATCCCAATGAGTAAGTCCATTAGTGTTTAGCCAAACTAGTTGGGTTAATAGTTCATTAAGGCTACTTTGGCCCGTTAATGTCCATAAGTTATAAAGATCAGGTTTTATCAGTTTTTACTTGTCAAATGTACTTATACATCAGTAGATAAGTTATAAAAAGTTTACATTAGACGGGTCCAACCGTTTAAGTTTTAATTGACGAAAACGTTAATCTTTCGGTTTTAACCGAAAAAAAGTAAAACTTATGTATATAGTTTTATAACTTATAAAACATATCAATTTGCAATTTTTATAAAATGTCACATTTATTTATCAAATTATATAACTTATTTATAAGTACTATATAAGTTAGTGGATTTTAGATATGTATTTTATATTAGTTTTACTTGAGTGCTAATTTTATAATATATACTTTTATTTTCCAAATCTGATTATGAAACTCACTTTCACCATTTTTACCATATCTTGAGTTCTAAAAGGAGATAGAAGCTCAATTTTGGGCAGCACAAACTACATAATATGTGCTACAATTAAATCCATTTTAGCTACTGCTCATTCATCATCTAAATGTCTCTAATAATTCGTCCAAGACAGACTATACAGATTTGAACTTTAACAATGTTTTGATCATATCTTACTCATTTTATGGATTCCATTGGGTGGCCAACTCTCACATATGTAAAAGTCATATACCTTAATGTATATTAAATTATCCAAGTCATTTTAACAAGTTATCATATGGTTCTTTACTGTTTTATACAGCCTACAATTTTAGTCATGATTTCAACATCTTTTCATGTAGCTTTTAATCTTTTTAACCAAATTTATCAACACATGATCCCCACATAATACTTTGATCATCATATATCATCATATACATATACATTTAGAAAGAAAATAAAAAATTACATTTACAAAATAACAAGGTAATAGAAGAAATGATATTGTTACCAACCAAGATAGTGAAAGTTATGATCAAGGCTTGGTTTTTGATGACAAATCTTGTGATAAACCAAAATCAACTTCAAGATCACCTTGTAGAAAATCAGACCCTAGACACCAAGGAAACTCCTTTGTAGATGTTATGATTACCTCCAATCAACAAGACTTCAAAAGGACATCATCTTATGCAAGATTAACATAGGATTTATGGTTGCATTTAGATCAAATGGTGGTTTGTGGTGGTGAAGTGGACGGCAAGGAGGGAGAGAGAGTGAGAGAGATTGTGTGTTTTGCATGAGATCAAAATGAAGGTAGTTGTTTGTGTTAGCTTGTTTTAAGCTACAAGTGGTTTTGGTGGCAAAACTAAGACAAGTGTCTTAGTTTTGTATGTAAAGTTGACACCTCAAAGGGGTGTTAGCTAAGCTTTGCCGTCTGATAGGTGTGAAAACAGCCATCCTTTTACCACTTATTACAATTAAAAACGAGACCATAATGTGTATTTTATGTCGTAAATGTCGGAATTACGCGTGGTTTGTGTTTCTATTGTGTTTTAGGATCAAAATATGAAAAAGGAAGAAAACACGGGCTTTCATAGGCTTTTATCGAAGAAAAAGACAAAAGACGAAGTCAAAAGACCAAGAGTGCAAAAGATTGGAAGTCAATGGGCCTATTTTGAAGATATATTGAAGAAAAGGACCAAAGACGGAAGATTTACAAGTCTAAGAACCCAAGTCTAATAAATGAAGAAATTATAAGACGAGTTCAAGATATTTATAGACAAATCCCGAGCCAAAGTCAAAAACGTCAATTTAATCAAAGACGCGAAGACAAATTAAAAGAAAGAATGAAATCAACTCACAAGCCACCAACCAACCTCCTCCCTATAAATACTAACCCTTCCCCTGATTTGGAAGGTGTTAGCTAATTCTCCATTAGCTCTCCACTTTATTTTCTAGCACTTTTCATATTGTCTTTTCATATTGTCTTTCTATCAAGTTATCCATGTAAGTCTTTAATCTTGTTTTGAATCTTTAATCCTTAATTTTAATTTCAAGCATTCATAAGCATTCTCATTCTTCTCTTCTTGTTTTTGAAAATCTATTGTTGATTTGTGTAATCTTGAAGTTATTTTAATCCGTATGCTTATTTGATTAAAGTTTTCATCTTTTTTGTTCTTATCATTTTTTTATTATACGATTGTTAGTTTTTAGCTTATTGCAATTTTTGCTTATTTCGTGTTAAGCTTATTTTCTTTCAAGTGTTTTTAAATGTTAAATCTTTTTAAAGTTTGTTTTATAAATCTTGCTTATTTAGAGTTTTGAAAGTTTTTTATTCGTTTGCTTATTTAGTTCTTTTTAATATTGATTTGGTTAAGTTTTTGGCAAGTGCTTATTACAAAAGTGCTTTTTTGGTTTTTGCTTATTTTCCTCTTGTATTCCATCGTAACAATGTCTAAGGGTTTTAATGGTTCCGATCGGGTATTGTGATCGCATAAGCCTTAAGGTTTCTACTTGCGATCCATTACTGCGATCACTACTCACGATCCTGACTTCGATCTGTGGTTATGATCTAAGACTAAGATCAAAGGCTAAGATCTAAGACTAAGATCTAGACTAAGATCTAAGACTAAGATCTAGAGTAAGATCTAAGACTAAGATCTAAGACTAAGATCTAGACTAAGATCTAAGACTAAGATCTAAGACTAAGATCTAAACTAAGATCTAAGACTAAGATCTAGACTAAGATCTAAGACTAAGATCTAGACTAAGATCTAAGACTAAGATCTAGACTAAGATCTAAGACTACGATCTAGACTAAGATCTAGACTAAGATCTAAGACTAAGATCTAGACTAAGATCTAAGACTAAGATCTAGACTAAGATCTAGACTAAGATCTAATACTAAGATCTAGACTACGATCTGGACTACGATGGTGGTGCAATCTTACCACGGTTTTGTTTTTTTTATTATTTCCTGTTTTTATTTTAATTTCAAATTTAACTTTTCCCACCATTTTTACTTAGTGTTACTTGTTTTGTCTTAGTTTTATTTTTAAGTTTGCACATTTTAATTTTTGTCGAGTTTTAATTTTTTGTCATTTATTTCTAAAGTCTTATTTTTTTAGTTTAATCTTTTCAAGCTTTTATCTATATTTCGTTTAAGTCTTTATTAGTTTATCTTTTTTTTTGCCATTTACTTTAAAGTTTGCATTTTTATTTTGTTACACAACGACAACCTTTTCTTTTATCCACCAAAGACGACTGAGTCACACATTCAACCGGAGATCAATTCGATAAGATGCCGAGAACAACCAACTTTTAACCTAGCAAAATCCCACTTTCAAATGGCGCCGCTACCGGCTCTTTTCGTGAAGATTAACGGTTTTTGTGAGAGACGCGTTGGATTTTGGAATCCGTTCACCTTTGAACGTTATTTTTCTTGCTCAAAAATTTTCAAAAATCCATAAAAATATTCAAAATTTTCAAAAAAAAAACTCCAAAAACATTTAAAAACTCATAAAAAGCATTTCTTTTTCAAAAGTTTTGCATCCAAAAATATTCCTCTCTATCCTCTATTGTGTTTAATTCTTTTTCTCAACCCCTCTTTTTTTTAATTCTTCATGGATTCATATGTTTATTGCGTAGGGTGTGGGAGACCATTGTATGGTTTTCAAACATGTCTATGGTGTACATGTGAGCGGTGCGGAAATGATATCCACAATACACAATTTGGATTTTGTCCATTTTGCAATTCAACCAATTCATACTTCACCTCCACTGGCACTATCTCACCCTCTCCCATATATGCCGATCCATATTCGCAAAATGCACCGGGTTTTTCTCAATACCCGTGTTGCAACAATTGTGGGGGCCCTCACGATACCTTTTCTTGTCAACCGATGAATTATTATGAGCCAAACCTGTGTTCTCATTCTTCTCAGCCGATGAATTATTATGAGCCACATCCGTGTTATAATTCCGGTTTTCAAAATTTTGAGCCCCCACAATACTCCTTCGATTATCAACACTCTTTTGCAATTCCTAATGAGTCACTAGCCACTCTTTTGAATCAAGTTCTTAAAATTAATGAATGTTTCACTAAATATCTCGAAAAGCGTCAAGAGGAAAATCAACAAGAGCAAGTATCTAATCTTAATGATTATACTCCGCCTCTTGTGCGTCCATACTATTATGATGATAATGACGATGAGAATACTATTTATTGGACTGATCTTGTTGCTCAACATCCTAGTGCAATTGTAGTTCCTTCTCTCGATATCCCAGATGCGTCTAAGGATTGTGATACATCGAGTGAGCTTAGTGAATTTGGTCTCGACAACTTATTTGATGAGGTTTGTGATGTACCTTTTGCGGAGCTTATGGACGAGGTCGCTCTTAATGATGATTTTTCTCCATGCTATGAGAATTTCACCTTTGAAATTTCTCAATCTCCTCCGGGAGATGAGGGCGATGTTGATTTATTCTCTCCGACTTACAAGAAGTTCACCACTGAACTTGGTCTTATAGATGAGGTGGAAGACGTTATTCTTCGCAACAAATTACTGAAAGTTCATCTTCTTATTGCTAAAATTGAAGCGTTGAATTCTGCTCCTAATACCGAGTCTTTACCCCCGTCTCTTACTCTAGTTGAGAATAGTGACACATTTATGAAAGAAATCGACATTCACTCAATACCTCCGGGTATTGATGATGATGACACGGAGGAGGATATTCTTTTTGATACTTTAATGCCTGAAGCTATTGTCTCAAGTCCCCCTCCCGAGCACCTCTTATCCCATACTTTGGAGACCATTACTGAGGATGAGTGCTTTGACCCAGGAGGTGACATTGACCATTCTATGATTGACACCTTTACGGCTTTGCTGCTCAGTGATAATCATATGTCTTTTGGGGATGACATTTTGATTCCTTTACCCACCCCACCTCCCGTGGATCAAGACTTCACTTATTTTTCTTTTATTGAGAGGACTTTTCTGCCGTTCAAGACTTATCCTCCGGCCTCTCCTGTTTTATTTTCCTCCGGGAACGAGGAAAAGGTCTTTGATCCCGGTATTACATTATAGGCTTCCCCATAGACCATTTAATTTGGGGACGAGTCAGGCTCGTGACTCGGTGAAGAAAAACAAGCTCTTTTTGGGAGGCAACCCGATTATCTATCTTTCTTTATCTGTTTTTATAATAAGTGTTGGGGGAGACCCTAGTATGTGTTTGTTGTTTTCTTTCTTATGATGTGCAGGGATTCGAGCTTCAAAGATCCACTGTTGATGACTTTTGACGACCCGTGATTCCGCGTACCCATCTTCCCGGTTCTATCCTAAACTCTTTTGATTCAATATTTTATATTTTTCAATATTAAAATAGGAGTCACTTTAGTTGTCTCTTCCTTAGCAAGATTTAAACAACGTACACAATGTCCTAAGTGTAGGGGAGGTTACTTCCACATGCTTAAACATTGAGGACAATATTTATCTTAAATGTAGGGGGGACTTCTATCGAAGTAAGTGGGCTTTTCCATGTTTTTGTCCTCATTTTAACCGGAAAATTGATTTTTCGACATTTTTCAAAAAAATTTATGGCCTATTAGTATTTTCCTTTGTTATCGTTAATTTTCTTTCATTAGAATAAATTTTAATAAAATGGTTTCAATAAGTTTTGATGTCTTTGATGTATTAGGCCCGTCATGAATCTTTTGACTCAACCCGAGTTTACTTATCCAAGTTTACTCTTGCTAGTATCCTTAACGTGTTTAAATCAAGTTTTGCTAGGCTTTTATATAGGGAACTTTAAAACACGAAAGTCTTAACTCATACGGGTTAAGAACAAGAACTTTTCGCAAGTTCCTATAATTGCTCCTAGAAAGTCATTTATCAAGGGAACTTTAATATGCAAATTCTAAACTTGAAAAAAGTCTAAGAAGATGTAAGATCCTATAGATGACTTGAAAACCCAAAACTTTGATTTGATAGGCTAAGCATCCACGAGTCTCATTCCTTGAGATTTTAAATTGTGGAGAACGAGAGATGATAGAGTCAATTATAAGTTTGGTATTCTTTCATGAATTTATGTGAGTTAATTATGAGCTTTTTCTCCCATCGCTTGTTAATAAATATAATTGCAATAAGTAAGGTTGTACGATTTGAAAAGCTACTTAGCTTCTAGCCCAAGATCGTTTAAAAGTTGCTCTTTATTAATTAGAGTTCATAGCCAAGGCATAACTTATTGAAGTGGGATGCGAAGATTGGCGAGTCCGAAAAGGTCGTAACAAGACATGAGGGCTAGATTTTGTTGCTAAAGATCCCAAGTGATGTGAAGAATCATTTATCAAAAATCAATATGAAGGATCGAGACACACGACGAAAAGAAAATACTCCCCTAAAGATCATGGAGAAGTCTATCCGAAAAGACCCTAGCAAGGTATGAGGATAAATAGATCCAATTCCTAAAAGGAGGCAGATCGTTGTATATCAAAATTCCAAATAAAGATTGGAGAAAAATGAAGAAGTCGTGGTCTAAGTTTGAAGAATCTCTCAAAAACTTCAAGTGAAGAAATACCTATTATGAAGAGAAGACCATTATTTCAAGATCATCTCTCAAGATTGGAAGTATGAAGTCAATGCCAAATATCGATCCGAGAGAGGTCTCAAATCGTGAAGCGATTTATGCCAAGATATGAACTTTATGAGGTCCCGAGAAGCAGTTTTAAAAGATTTTATCCTTTAGCTAACTATTGATTAAATCGTCCTATTTTATTTTCGACCTAAATAAGCTATCGAAATAAGTCAACAATGCATCCTCGTGATCATTCAAGACAACAATAAAATATAAGAGATACACCTAGGAATAAGGGAGTCTAAGCGAATAATTGAGCCACATGAGTGAATGTTAGCTTACTAACTTATAATAACAATGATCTCGTTTTTAAGCTTAGTATGAGGAACGTGAAACTTGAGGGTGATAAACATTCATGAAAACCAAAGCCCTAATGTAAGTCTTCAATCTCTTTACTTGTTCTTCCTTCAAATATTTTGTAATTTTCTATTTTTTTTAAGTTTCCTTAATGTCTTGTGTTTAATAAAGGCCAAGGTGGGTTGATTATGATGAAAAATGTAAATCGTGCTTTAAAATTAGGCATTGCATGAGGGCATTTCAATGGTCAAGTGTAGGGTATTTGATAGGTGTGAAAACACCCATCCTTTTACCACTTATTACAATTAAAAACGAGACCATAACGTGTATTTTATGTCGTAAATGTCGGAATTACGCGTGGTTTGTGTTTTTGTTGTGTTTTAGGATCAAAATATGAAAAAGGAAGAAAACACGGGCTTTCATGGGCTTTTAACGAAGAAAAAGACAAAAGAAGAAGTCAAAAGACGAAGTGAAAAGACCAAGAGTGCAAGAAATTAGAAGTCAATGGGCCTATTTTGAAGATTTATTGAAGAAAAGGACAAAAGACGGAAGATTTACAAGTCGAAGAACCCAATTCTAATAAATGAAGAAATTATAAGACGAGTTCAAGATACTTATCGACAAATCCCGAGCCAAAGTCAAAAACATCAATTTAATTAAAGACGCGAAGACAAATTAAAAGAAAGAAGGAAATCAACTCACAAGCCACCAACCAACCTCCTCCCTATAAATACTAACCCTTCCCCTCATTTGGAAGGTGTTAGCTAATTCTCCATTAGCTCTCTACTTTATTTTCTAGCACTTTTTCATATTGTCTTTCTATCAAATTATCTATGTAAGTCTTTAATCTTGTTTTGAATCTTTAATCCTTAATTTCAATTTCAAGCTTTCATAATCATTCTCATTCTTCTCTTCTTGTTTTTAAAAATCTATTGTTGATTTGTGTAATCTTGAAGTTATTTTAATCCGTATGCTTATTTGATTAAAGTTTTCATCTTTTTGTTCTTATCATTTTTTTATTATACGATTGTTAGTTTTTAGCTTATTGCAATTTTTGCTTATTTCGTGTTAAGCTTATTTTCTTTTAAGTGTTTTAAAAGTTTAATCTTTTTAAAGTTTATTTTATAAATCTTGCTTATTTAGAGTTTTGAAAGTTTTTTATTCGTTGCTTATTTAGTTCTTTTTAATACTGATTTGGTTAAGTTTTTGGCAAGTGCTTATTACAAAAGTGCTTATTTGGTTTTTGCTTATTTTCCTCTTGTATTCCATCGTAACAATGTCTAAGGGTTTTAATGGTTCCGATCGGGTATTGTGATCGCATAAGCCTTAGGGTTTCTACTTGCGATCCATTACTGCGATCACTACATACGATCCAGACTTCGATCTGTGGTTATGATCTAAGACTAAGATCAAAGGCTAAGATCTAAGACTAAGATCTAGACTAAGATCTAAGACTAAGATCTAGACTAAGATCTAAGACTAAGATCTAAGACTAAGATCTAGAATAAGATCTAAGACTAAGATCTAAGACTAAGATCTAGACTAAGATCTACGACTAAGATCTAGACTAAGATCTAAGACTAAGATCTAAGACTAAGATCTAGACTAAGATCTAAGGCTAAGATCTAGACTAAGATCTAAGACTAAGATCTAGACTAAGATCTAGACTAAGATCTAAGACTAAGATCTAGACTAGGATCTAATACTAAGATCTAGACTAAGATCTAGACTAAGATCTAAGACTAAGATCTAGACTAAGATCTAGACTACGATCTGGACTGCGATCGGTGCTGCGATTTGACCACGGTTTTGTTTTTTTTTTATTTCCTGTTTTTATTTTAATTTCAAATTTAACTTTTCCCGCCATTTTTACTTAGTGTTATTTCAAACTTGTTTTGTCTTAGTTTTATTTTTAAGTTTGCAAATTTTACTTTTGGTCGATTTTTAATTTTTTTTCATTTATTTTTAAGGTCTTATTTTTTTTAGTTTAATCTTTTTAAGCTTTTATCTATTTTTTCGGTAAAAGGGTAGCAATGACCCCGGTAAATAGAACCAAAAAAAGCGTTGAAGTACAAGGAATGTGGCTGAAATACCACATTAACCGCAAGCTACAGGCAGCTTGTTAAACAAAATGTTTACGACAGGCCATAAACATTAACTAGTCTAGAATACTGGAAATATATAAACTAGACAAAAACCAAGACGATAACATAAAGTTACGAGGAAAATAATAAAATATCAACATGCGATCAGCCAGTAAGAGTGCTTGCCCCAATATGAGTATTGAGAAGATTCACCGATTCATCAAAGACGACCTCGACTCCCTCCTCCTCCTCATTATCTTCCTCGCTTACTTGAGCCCCTTCGTCAATACCAGGCATGGACAAAGATGAAAATTTATTAGATGTAGAAACACTGCTCATTTGAGCTTTAGCCTTGTTCGGACCATTAAGATTGCTAGGCTGCTGTAACTGACCAGATTTAGTATTCAACTTACTACTATTATCAGCACTCGTACTTGTAGTATCCAAGTGAGTTTTTGGGCGAAAAACAACCGTCTTACCTGCTTGGAAACCCTGGCTCAATGGAACACCTCTTGGAACTTGATTCCCTAAATTACCTTTGTACTTCTTCCTCTTGCTTTGCACTTGTTGGAACCCATCATTATCAACATGAGTTGTCACTTTTTCAACCGTTATAGGTTTAACAATTTTCGGACAAGAATCAACGGAATGACCAAAAATATTACAAGTATGACATCTAGGCGGTTTCCATTCGTATTCAACTCGAATTAACTCCTTAGTACAACCCGAGCCTTCAAGATCAGGGACACCAATAGTAACGTTATCTATAAACTCCGAATCAGCATTCATCTCAATAAGACAACGAGCAAAACTACAACGACCCCAAGACTCTTTGCACATATTATCAGTATAATTATCCATCATAATAAGCTTACCAAGAAATGAAGCAATTAAACTAATACCTTCCTCTTCAAATACCTGTAGCGGGACATCATGAAACTTAACCCATACCGGAATACGAGTTAGTTCCTCCTTTAGAAGATTCGTTTTCATAGTCCATTTCTTAAGAAAAATTGGTGAATTACGAACCATCCACGGACCACCTTCCAGAACCGCATTAAGACCCTCACTAGATCCAAATTGAAAAAAGAAGAAACCTTTCTCATTCATCATGATACGCTTAAGACCATGTTTTGCCCAGTTATTCTTAGCAAAATACTCAACCACAGGGAATGCAATCCTTTTACCAAGAAAGTAACCATATAAAGTGTTATGGTAGCGAGCATTTACTGTTTCAACAACCTTCCTAGGAATAGTGATATTAACCCCTTCATAGACATTTTCATTAAACGAAGAAGAGACTACATTAATACCTCCATTAGTAGACGTAACCATATCACCTTCAAATCTACAAAGTAACATCAGAATTTCTTTAGCACGATCAGGTGAGATCAATTCCCACAACGGATGTTTCTTCATTCTTAATTCATGCATAAATTCACTCGCGTCAGCAAACGTGCGAATCGTTACACCAAATAATTTCAAAACCGCATGTAGATTACACAATTGCATACCATTAATGGTAGCAGCCTTAGCTTCAAGATCTGTTTCCTTAGCCATTTGTGCAGAGTGCACACTCGAACCACCTGAACTGAGTGAAGAAGTGCTGCTAGTTAAATTCTTATGGCGTTCACACAAAGCTTTATAATAAAGCTTAGTGGTCTCCTTAGGTAAAGTAGACCATTTAGGAAATTTGTTTGCCTTCACACCATTTGCAAACACTTCAATGTCACGCACAGTATTCAAAGGAATAGAAAACAAATTAGATATCTCCTCTAACGTTACTAAAACCTCAAGAGTAGACACCTTACCCGCATCCATCCAACCTGTAAATAATGACTTATCACTTTCATTACTCGAATCCACCATAGCTTCAACAAATCGATCAAACGAACCACTAAATAATAAACCAACACTCTCGTAATAATTTATTAAAAAACAAAACAGCCGACCAAACTTGCAATACCAATTAAATCCAAGAGGATGGTTTAATGCGCAGCCCTAAACCAAAACCCTAACTAAAATGGCTGCCAGCCGTGAATGCAAACCTAGTACCCACGTGAAAAGGACAGTTACACTAAAAATTGCACCACTTAATTTCTTAAATAAAATGTCAGCCGCCAACCAAGACTGGACCCACCAATCAGAATGAATTAAGTCCACTTGCGATGATGGGGACAACCGACGATCCTTAAACAATGTCAAAATTCAGCCGCCCCACTTAATAAACCTTAAACACTGTCAGCCGACCACTACCTTAAGAAAACAATTAATGCCAAGCGAGACCCCACTTAATCTAGAGGAATGTCAGCCGACACAAAAGACTAGAGGAATGTCAGCCGACCAACTGCAATTAATTCAATACCTACCCTTTCAATGACACACTTTAATTTAATAAATAACAACCCTAAAAACAAAGCTTTGCCGATCCAATAAAACAACAATAAACCCTTGTTGCCAGTAAACACGTGAGTCAAATCGACCAATAAGCAACAAAAACAACCGATAGAGACCAAAACAATTGCAAAGTAGATGACGGCAGAAAATAAATAAAAAACCAATTTAATTCACCCTAAAACCAATCAACCAAATAAGGACTTTGTTAACTCAAGATTGATCAATGATTAATCGAGAAAACAGCATCATTATGAGGTATTCAGATTAAAGGAAAAAGAAAACCGAGTTTTGAAAAGAAGGGATTTTTCTGACAGCCATTGATGTTTTTAGGTTTTAAATTAGAACTTTTTAAGCTTTTATCTATATTTCGTTTAAGTCTTTATTAGTTTATATTTTATTTTTATTTTTTTGTCATTTACTTTAAAGTTTGTATTTTTATTTTGTTACACAACGATAACCTTTTCTTTTATCTACCAAAGACGACTGAGTCACACATTCAACCGGAGATCAATTCGATAAGATGCCGAGAACAACGAACTTTTAACCTAGAAAAATCCCACTTTCACCGTCCCATAGTTAGGGTGGGGCAAGAGTTATCTTGTCTCATCCCCATTTATTTACGGGTACTCCTCGATTCTAGTTTCCTCGATTTGCGTGCCCTTGGGTCGTTTTACGAAAAACGTTTTTATAAATTATGAATCAACGGCACAAAACGGATCTAATAAAAATTGTCTCATAAAAAACGGAGTTCAAAAATGTAAATACGTATCCTAGGGTTTCCGGTTCAGTCGTAAAGGACGTTAAATTATGCACGTAAGCCCAAATTTCAACCCGTAAATTGTGAGTTCATCAACCAACACAAAAATAAGTTTCAAAATAATATACGAGAAAATAATTTACTACCTAAAAATGTTAGATTGTCACAACATTTCTTCCTAAAAGGGACCAACATCCTCGTGATCCATTTCATTTTGATGTCTGTTTCTTATTGAAATCAAAGAGGTGTGGGTATTTCTTCCACATTTCATCCTATCGTTCCCAAGTAAATTATGGTCCATGCTTTGAATTCCATCGAATCTTGACGATAGGTATCCGACTTTGTTTAAGTTGCTTTACCTCACGATCCATAACCTCTACGGGTTCTTCGATAAAATGCAACTTCTCATCAATTCGAACCTTATCCAACGAGATTTTCTCATCACTCACTGCTAAACATTTCTTCATATTAGATACATGGAATGTGTTGTCAACACCATGAAGTTCTTGGGGTAACTCTAATTTTTAAGCCACCAGACCTACTCTAGATAATATCTTAAAGGGTCTAATATAGCGGGGATTTAATTTCCCTCGCTTTCCAAATCTTATGACGCCTTTCCATGGCGATACTTTCAACAGTACACGGTCACCCACTTCAAACTCCATCGGTTTCCGCCGCACATCCGCGTAACTTTTCTGTCTACTTCGGGCAGTCAACATCCGATTCTTAATCTGTACTATCATCTCCGTAGTCTCCCGGATCAATTCTGGTCCTGTGATCTATGTATCCCCAACTTCACTCCAACATACAGGAGATCTACACTTCCTACCATACAAAGCTTCAAACGATGCAGCCTTAATACTAGCATGATAACTATTGTTATATGAAAACTCTGCTAAAGGCAAATGTTTATCCCAATTCTTACCAAAATCTATCACACAAGCTCTCAACATATCTTCCAGTGTTTGTATCGTTCTTTCACTCTGCCCATCAGTTTGGGGGTGATGAGCAGTGCTCATGTCGAGATTCGTTCCCAAAGATCTTTGGATAGATTTCCATAAATTTGATGCGAATCTAGGATCTCGATCTGAAATGATCGATACAGGCACTCCATGCTTGCATACAACATTCTCAAGATAAATAAGAGTCAGCTTCTCCAGTGAGAACTGCTCTTTAACCGGAATGAAGTGAGCTGATTTGGTCAGTCTGTCGACAATGACCTAAATCGAGTTATTTCCAGATGATGTTCTAGGAAGCTTGGTGATAAAGTCCATCGTAATTCGCTCCCACTTCCATTCAGGAATCTTTGGTTGTTGAAGTAGTCCTGACGGCTTTTGATGTTCAGCTTTGACTCTTGCACAAGTCAAACATTGAAGAACATACATGGCAATATCAGCTTTCATATTCGGCCACCAGTACAACTTCTTCAAATCATGATACATTTTATCAGATCCAGGATGAATGGAATATTTAGATTTATGGGACTCCAACATGATTAAATCTCTTAAGCCTCCAAACTTAGGTATCCACATACGACCTCTTAAGCATTTCACTCCATCTGCTCTAACCTCTAAAGGATCTCCTTCACCTCGAAACCCTTCATTAACAAAAATTTCTTTCTTACAGGCTTCTATTTGCGCATTTCTAATTTGCTCCAGCAAATCATTGTGCACAGTCAAGAGTAGAGAACGTACCCTGATAGGCTCTCTATCTTTTCTACTTAATGCATCGGCAACAACATTTGCTTTTCCCAGGTGATATTTTATATCACAATTATAATCACTTAACAGTTCTATCCATCTTCGTTGCCTCATATTTAATTCCTTTTGATCGAGAATATACTGTAGGCTTTTATGATCGGTGAATACAGTACACTTGGTGCCATACAGATAATGTCTCCACAACCTAAGAGCAAAGACTACAGCTCCTAACTCAAGATCATGAGTAGTATAATTCTCCTCATTCTTCCTTAATTGCCTAGAAGCATAATCTATTCATTTTCTCGCTGCATCAAGACAGCTCCATAACCTCTAAGAGATGCATCACAATATACCACAAAATCTTCACTTCCGTCGGGTAATGATAGAATTGGCGCACTACATAATTTTTGCTTCAATATCTGAAATGCTCCATCTTCTTCACTTCCCCAAACGAAAGGTTTATTTTTCTGAGTTAGCTTGGTCAGGGGTTTAGCTATTAAAGAAAATTCTTTAATGAATCACCTATAATAGCCAGCCAATCCTAAAAATTGTCGCACCTCCGTTGGCATTGTCGGTGCAGGCCAACTCTTAATGGCTTCAACCTTTGCAGGATCAACATGAATTCCATCTTTGTTAATCACATGACCAAGAAATTGCACAGAATCCAACCAAAAATCACATTTTGAAAACTTAGCATACAACTTTTCATCCTTTAACAAACTCAAGATAATCCTTATGTGTTCTCCATGTTCCTCTTTATTCTTAGAATAGATTAGAATATCGTTAATAAACACGATCACAAATTTGTCCAAATAGGGTTTGCACACTCGGTTCATTAGATCCATGAAGACCGCAGGTGCGTTAGTTAACCCAAATGGCATTACTTGAAATTCATAATGTCCATAACGAGTTCTAAATGCGGTTATTGGAATATCTTCTTCACGAATGCGAAGTTGGTGATATCCATACCGCAAATTTATCTTAGAATACACACTAGATCCTTGTAGTTGATCAAACAAATCATCAATCCTTGGTAAAGGATATCGATTTTTAATCGTCAACTTATTCAGTTCCCGATAACCAATGCACATACGAAAAGATTCATCCTTCTTCTTAACGAACAAGACTAGAGCTCCCCAAGGCGACGAGCTCGGTCAAATAAAACCTTTATCAGACAACTCCTTAAGTTGTTCGGATAATTCCTTTAACTCAGGAGGTGCTAATCGGTAAGGCGCACGTGCCACTGGTGCAGCACCATTAATTAAATCAATTCGAAACTCGACTTGCCTTATCGGCGGAAGTCCCGGTAAATCATTAGGAAATACCTTAGGAAATTCACAGATTAGGTACATCTTCCAATCGTTTCTCCTTAGACTCATTCCCGGTCACTTGAGCTAAGAATAGCTCGCAACCTTTCTTGATGTACTTTTGGACTTTAATACATGAAACGATTTTCAAACGGGATTCACCTCGATTTCCATCAATTACTAACGTCCTATTCCTAAGAGTAATCTTAGCCTTCTTTTCTCCACATAAAATAGTAGCATTATTCAACGATAACCAATCCATACCAATAATAATATCAAAACTACCTAGTTCTATCAACATCAAATCAATCGGAAAGGAATAGTTTAAGAGATTTAGAGAGCATCCTTTTAATAGCTTATTAGTTTTCACTAATTTACCATCAGCCAATTCCACTTCGTAACTGGTATTTATCTCAACAGGTTCAATGTCAATAAGGGCACTAAATTTAATGGATACAAAACTCCTATCAGCACCCGAATCAAATAAAGCAACAACATAATGATTGTTAAGTAAAAACGTACCAGTAACGACATTCGGATCCTCTTTCTTAACCTCGACCGTTCCAAGTTGATAAGCACCTCCCTGGGGGTTTCTTCCAGGTCCAATCGCTTTCAACTTAGGGCAATCCGATTTCTTATGATCTTCTTCATTACAGTTGAAGCAAATAACTCCCCTCTTACACTTTTCCACTTTGTGTCCAAGCTTTCCGCAATTTCGGCATTTCCAGCAGTCGCCAGCAAGCCTCTTATTATCACACTTAGGACACTTTTCATCGTTGCGCGGTGTGTTGTTGGTAAGAGCATTTGCATTCCCCCCTTCTCTGGTTTTGACGTGGATTGAAATTCTGCCTATTATCACCTCGACCTCCACGATCGCCATCACCCTTTCTTTTCTCACCAGCATGTGCTTCATCCTCCCTATCCTGAATTATTTGGCCAATGAGTTGGTAAGCCATTCGAACAACGTCATCAATGGTCAATGGTTTTGATGATGTCACGTCCCCTCGGATGTTCTTGGTCAACCCTTTAATATATTGTTCAATTCTGATCTCTTCGGGTTCCACCAATCGAGGACACAGCAATGCCAACTCATGGAATCGGTTTATGTAGCTATCAATGTCCACACCTTTCATTCTCAGATGAATCAACTCTTGTTCCAACCGTATAATCATACTACGGGGACAGAACTCCAGAGTCATCCACTTTTTAATTTCAGCCCAAGGAGTAGCATTAGCAACATCAATACCCATGAAAGCAATTCTCCCATCCACCAAGTCAACGCACGACCTTTGAGAGTAGCCATAGCAAAAGTCACCTTATCTTCCTCCTTACACTTACTAATCCGAAACACCGACTCAATCTTCTCAATCCACTGGCTTAATCCTACAGCACCTTCAGTTCCATTAAAAGGTAGAGGTTCACACTTCATGAAGGTCACATAAGTACAACCACCAACTTCAGGCGCATTAGGTCCAAGTCCTCCTACACTTCCTCCAGCATTAGCATTCACATTCACATTAGTACCACCAATTCCACTACCGCCAGCTCCATTACCGCCAGCTCCACTATCGCCAGCTCCACTACCGCCAGCTCCACTACTGCCAGCTCCATTTCTAGCATTTGCCATAAATTTAGTCATAGATGCGGCAACTTGCTCAGCAATGATCCTACGTACATTATCCTCGGTTCTATAATTTCACAATTTCAAAGTATATTAAACATTCACCCAACAAGGGATTCATATAAGATGGATTGAATTCATAATCAAGATACAAATAAGGCACGATATGGAATTCAAGACAAATATACATATTTCATTGGATTAGAAACAACCACATTGTCTTAATTACATTCCACATCAAAGTTTATAGCACTATACAGGCCCAAAATCCGTTCCAGATCTACTAATAAGTCGGTTTA
The DNA here is from genome assembly GCA_025667525.1 of Glebionis coronaria. Taxonomy (NCBI): domain Eukaryota; kingdom Viridiplantae; phylum Streptophyta; class Magnoliopsida; order Asterales; family Asteraceae; genus Glebionis; species Glebionis coronaria. The sequence goes on from CM046880.1 coordinate 236,730,542, forward strand.
GTCAAGGTTACAAAAGATACAAAGGATACAAAGATAACTACTAAAGACAGACTGGTCTACTGAGAACTGCTAGATGGTCCATCATCCATCGTCTTCGGTATCTTCTTAGGACGATCATAAGACACATCTTCAGCTGGGCGCTTACGAATCACTCCTTTCTCAACCATCTCAGTATAAAACCTACTGTTCCAACCAACCGATATATTCAACTCTTGTTCAGCCTTCTCACGCATCGCACGAGCTATACTCAACTGAATCTCCATAGTATTCACCTTTTTCTTCATTTCGGCATACTCACCACTTTCCAACACAGATAACCTCCTAAACGCCTCATTCAAACCACGCTCCACATCAGTCAAATCCAAATTAAGCAACTCCCGCTCTTTCTCACCAATCTTAGTCTTCGACTCCAAATAAGCAACCTGAGTCTGAACAACACCTAATCCAACCTCTGTCATACTACCTCGAACACGGGAAGCATCTAAATTTACGTCTCAAGGCCCAAGGTGCAAGTACATCAATATGAGTAGCCTCTCGAACCCTAGACGACTCTTCTATCACATGCATACGAGTAGCAATCCCATCGGTACCATCAGGTGCATCATCTTCCTCATCATCCTCTGGTTCAGAATCCGATTCACACAATTCAGACAATTCATCACTAAGTAACTCAAACTCAGAATCAGACCAATCAACTGGAGGGGGTAAGAGCTCACCCTCCTCTACATCATAAAGGAAAATAAGCTCAGCCTCATCATCATCATCAACCTCTTCATCTATACCTATATCTTCTTCGACATCCTCGTCGTCATCCTCATTACCTACAGTATCTATCCCAATCTCATCAGCATTCTCAATACCAACATTATCAATATCATTCTCTACAACATCAACCTGAGGGGCAATCTGATCTCCTAGTCCTATCTCAGGCTCGAGATCCTCAAATGGTTCCTCCTCTTCATCATCCATATCCTCATCTACATTATAATCCACTAAGTCTAAATAAGGGTTATCATCTACATTAGGTTCGGGAATAGCATGGTTCTCTACAGGAATATTAGGGTCAGCCATGACAATCTGCATTTATAATATATCTCGTATTAGCATAAAATAATTATTAAACAGTTACATACTGAAACTACGGTATATACATATATATAAATTAAATTATATATATCAAAATATATATCTTCTCAATAAGGCTTGTTGGTAACGTCGGAGATCTTTGGCATCGTTATAGTCAAAAGATTTTTCAAACATTTTAAGAAAATGATTATAGTTAAAAGATGTTGAAAAATCTTGTTCAAAACCTTGGTTTTTCTAAAAATCTTCCGTTCTCTATAACGAGAGCTCTGGTACCAAACTGTAACACTCTCAAATTTCGTATCGGGTCAGCGGAAGAGTCATTAGAGTGTTACGGGATAGCACAATAACTCCAATTATAGACAACGCATAAAAAATGGTTGTACAAGGTTTAACATACATTCATTCGAATAAAATTTTTAAGTTTACAGCAGGTCCACAAGTTTCACAGTCATAAAGTTTACAAAACATAGATCGAATGAATAATTTTTATTATGTGGGCCATTAGAGTCGATCTCCATCCAAATTACCATCAAGCAACTGAGATAAAACATGCAAAAATTTTATAAGCGAATGCCGAGTGAATTCATAGAGTTTAATAAAATCGTTACATAAAACAGTCATAGAAATCAGAACACAAGTATAATATCAGAAGTAAGTCCTCGTATTGCTAGTCAGGCAATATATAAATCAAATCATACATCTCAAACCGTCCATGAAACCGTATTTTCAATATTATCGTTATTTACATCGCATTATTTGGATTACATTGGATTATATTGTTTTGCATTGGATTATTATTAGCTGCGTGACATTGTTACCTTACTATAACAAACAACGGGCCGTAAACTAGACAAACAATTTGCCTATCTAAATTAGCGTTTCGTCACAAAAATCACGCTATGTAAATCTTCTCATACATAAATTCTCTTGCCAATCAATGTGGCAGGACGGGGATCAACTGTCGCGCGAACTGGGGTGATCTTCCCCAAATAGTACTATCATATGCATAAGCGTCTACCAAATCCCGGTAGTTCACAATTCATGCTAATGGGACTTTAAGTGACATAACCTAACTATAATAATCATTTACATCTCATTCATTGGGCCATAGTATCATTCGGGTCCATATCATTAAGCATAGCATCGGGATTACTTGTGTTCTCTTTTTATCAAAAACTAGCATGTTATCTCCCTCGCGGGTTTATAAAACATTTTTATAAAACATTTAAAAGAGTGTGAGGCTATGAACTCATGTTGATTAAGAAAGGCGGGTTATCGGCGACGGGCGTGCTTCAATCACAGAAACCTATATAAATAATACACAGTCTTAGACTTTTGGCCAATGTATTTATAAAAATAATGGCTACGTGTGTATATATATATATATATATATATATATATATATATATATATGATGATTTTATAAGTATAATGATGATCAAGTGAGATTTTATATCTATATTCAACATTTTAGTGTTATGTGTTGGTAAAAATTTTAGACTAGTTACACTAGTTTAACTTGTTTACATGTTGAGGCCCAATAAGCCCATTATAAGCCCATTATAAGCCCAATACATTATATTAGCCCAATTATACTTTTAATATCAGGCCTATACTCACATGTTGGGTCCAAGTGGGTTAAGCCCAATGAGTAAGTCCATTAGTGTTTAGCCAAACTAGTTGGGTTAATAGTCCATTAAGGCTACTTTGGCCCGTTAATGTCCATAAGTTATAAAGCTCGGGTTTTATCAGTTTTTACTTGTCAAATGTACTTATACATCAGTAGATAAGTTATAAAAAGTTTACATTAGACGGGTCCGACCGTCTAAGTTTTAATTGACGAAAATGTTAATCTTTCGGTTTTAGCCGAAAAGACGTAAAGTAGTTTTATAACTTATAAAACATATCAATTTGCAATTTTTATAAAATGTCACATTTACTTATCAAATTATATAACTTATTTATAAGTACTATATAAGTAAGTGGGTTTTAGGTACGTATTTTATATTAGTTTTACTTGAGTGCTAATTTTATAATATATACTTTTATTTTACAAATCTGATTATGAAACTCACTTTCACCATTTTTACCATATCTTGAGTTCTAAAAGGAGATAGAAGCTCAATTTTGGGAAACTACATAATATGTGCTACAATTAACTCCATTTTAGCTACTGCTCATTCATCCTCTAAGTGTCTCTAATAATTCGTCCAAAACAGACTATACAGATTTGAACTTTAATAATGTTTTGATCATATCTTACTCATTTTATGGATTTACATTGAGTGGCCAACTCTCACATATGTAAAAGTCATATACCTTACTGTATCCAAGTCATTTTAACAAGTTATCATATGGTTCTTTACTGTTTTATACAGCCTACAATTTTAGTCATGATTTCAACATCTTTTCATGTAGCTTTTAATCTTTTTAACCAAATTTATCAACACATGATCCCCACATAATACTTTGATCATCATATATCATCATATACATATATATTTAGAAAGAAAATACAAAATTACATTTACAAAATAACAAGGTAATGGAAGAAATGATCTTGTTACCAGCCAAGATAGTGAAAGTTATGATCAAGGCTTGGTTTTTGATGACAAATCTTGTGATAAACCAAAATCAACTTCAAGATCAGCCAACTATATGAACACCTTGTGGAAAATCAGCCCCTAAGACACCAAGGAAACTCCTTTGTAGATGTTATGATTACCTTCAATCAACAAGACTTCAAAAGGACATCATCTTATGCAAGATTAACATAGGATTTATGGTTGCATTTAGATCAAATGGTGGTTTGTGGTGGTGATGTGGACGGCAAGGAGGGAGAGAGTGAGAGATATTGTGTGTTTTACATGAGATAAAATGAAGGTAGTTGTTTGTGTTAGCTTATTTTAAGCTACAAGTGGTTTTTGTGGCAAAACTAAGACAAGTGCCTTAGTTTTGTATGTAAAGTTGACACCTCAAAGGGGTGTTAGCTAAGCTTTGCCGTCCCATTGTGGGGGTGGGGCAAGAGTTATCTTGTCTCATCCCCATTTATTTACGGGTACTCCTCGATTCTAGTTTCCTCGATTTGCGTGCCCTCGCGTCGTTTTACGAAAAACGTTTATATAAATTATGAATCAACGACACAATACGAATCTAATAAAAATTGTCTCATCAAAAACGGAGTTCAAAAACGTAAATACGTAATCCTAGGGTTTCTGGTTTAGTCGTAAAGGACGTTAAATTATGCACGTAAGCCCAAATTTCAACCCGTAAATTGTGAGTTCATCAACCAACACAAAAATAAGTTTCAAAATAATATACGAGAAAATAATTTACTACCTAAAAATCTTAGATTGTCACATGTGTGATCACTTTTGTTCAGCTTTGAAGTCAATTTGTTAGTCAAAAAGGCAATTGGTCTAAAAATAGTTTGGGTCAAAACCTGCTTACTTGATAATCAGAAAACTTACTAATTTCAATCCAATGGCATAACTTCATTTCTTGATCATTTTGCTTAAAGTAAGTTTCTACTTGTAGTTAAACATCCAAAGTGTAAGTGTGTATAAGGAAATTCTACAGTATCCCTTTTTCAGTAAGAAGTCAGCTTTTTGATAAGCCATAGAGCAAATGCAAGTTTCTATAATATAGCCTAAAATTTTTTCTCATATCTCCATTTCTACTTCATAAAATTGTCAATTTTCTTTCACAAATCTTGTTGCCAACATGTCCTGAGTGGGTTTTGTTAAAATCAGCTTTTTCTAAAATTTGGTCAACACTTGGTCAAATAAGCTCATTTGAGCTTAATTTCAGATTCCAGCTTAACTAGTGAACCATTTTCAGTTTTAAAAGACATTCTAGTCTTCTTGTTAGCTTATTAATCAGCTTGTTCATTAAAATCTAGTTGTGGAAGTCTGGATTTTCAGTTTGCTTAATCTTGGCTTATTAGAATAAGCTACTTTGTGATATTTGAGCTTTTAAGCTGATTCCTTGCACAAGTCTAGCTCATTTTGGATTTTAAGCACTTTAAAACAAAGCAGACTTAATTTGATCTAGTAATAAGTTCAAAACAGCTTATTGACAAAGCTTAGCCCGTTTTTGTTATTGAATCCCATTTATTTGCACTTTGGTCCTTATAGTTTGTAACTATTTTCATTCAGTGCTAAACTTCCTTATTTTTAGGGTTTGCAAGTAAACAGTCCTTGAAGTTTCAGTTTTTGGCAAAATTAGTTAGCAAGTTTGTTAGTTTGGTAAAAAGTTGTTACTAGTTGGTTAAATTTACACTTTTGGTCCTTTTAGTTTCTAGAATTTACATTTTAGCCCTTAAACTTTCATTTAGCTTACATTTCAAGCAATTTTACTTTTGTGCATTTCTATTTTGAACTTCGTGAATAGTACTTGGTATTTGCAAAGTGTTTTACGGATACGTAGCCTACTATTTTACACTTTTTACGTGTTGATTGAATTAGACATAGACTTCCAAATACCCTTAACAACCAAGAACAATTAAAGGCTTGATATTTTTAGGACTTTCAATTTGTCAAGAATCGAGAATAAACGAACTTCAAAATACACAATTTCAAATGACGCCGCTGCCGGTTCATGACATTACCAGAGACTATTGATTGACGGTTTCGATTGGCTTTTGGTATCCGTTCACCTCGTGAACGTTATTTTTACGTATCATAAATCAAAAACATAAAAAAATCACAAAATATAAAAATATAAAAAAAAACTAAAAAATAACAAAAACAATTCTTTTCCAAAAGAATTGACCAAGAAAATAAAAAAATTCAAAAAGCAATCTTTTTCCTAAGAGATTGCAACCAAAAATATATATTATTGGATTTCATCGGTTTTTACGTACATATAGTATTTTCTTTAAAAACCCAATAAATACAAAAATATTTTCTCTATATTATTATATGTAGATACGTATACGTATACGAACACTCAATACACATACTTCCATAAGTATTGCTTTTGCAATACACCGTGTTCGGGAGCGTTCCGGTCCTTGACATGTGTATCGATCAAATTTAATTAAGCAAGAATAGATAAATACTTCCAATAGGCAAGAATTCAAAGAATACAAACTACAAAGTGAATAGAAAGGCGACGTGCTATAAAATGCCGTCTAAGGGTTAATAGGTACTTAAGTGCTTCGCGCCACCTAACCCCCGTTCACTAGTGCGTATTCTAAGAAGGAAAGCTTGATTGGGGGTCTTGCACCCAAGTAGTACTTACGTATATTATTCTTTCTTGTGGATATTTCATATTTGAATCTCGAAGAGGATAATCCCTTCTTCTTTAAAGTCGAACGAGAGCTTCTCTCTCACTCCTTGATTTGAGTTGCATGCTCACCCGCGGGCGTGCACAAATACCATTTGGTGTACAACCCTTCCTCCGAAAAGGAAGAAAAAGAGAATGAGTAAAAACAACACCGTCCATCAAGTCGATCCCGAGAATCGTGCTTTGATCATCACACAAGAAGCCATGGCCGCCGTTGACAATCGACCTTTGATGGAGCACCTTCAATCTAATGTGCAAGGATATGCCGATGCTATTGTTATACCTGAGATTCCCGCAAACTCCTTTAAGCTTAAGACATCTATGATTAACTTGGTTTCAAACACACCATTTTTTAGGAGACCTAGTGATAATCCACATGATCACCTCAAGAAGTTTTTATCTCTTTGCAACACCATTAAGTACAATGGAGTTCCTCATGATGCCATTAAGTTGATCTTGATCCAATTTTCACTAGAGGGCAATGCCAAGTATTGGCTAGATACACAACCACCTAAGAGCATTACTACTTGGGATGATTTCACTAAGAAGTTTTTGAACAAGTTCTTTCCTCCATCTAAGACCACGGCTTTGAGAAACTTAATTATTGGATTTCAACAAAAACCTAGTCAAACCTTTAGTGATGCTTGGGAAGAGTTTAAGGAGTTATTGAGAAAATGCCCAAATCATGGATTCAATGAAGTTCACCAAATAAATACGTTCTATAATAGATTAAGACCACATCACCAAGATTCCCTAAACTCCTCCGCGGGTGGGAATATTCTATCCAAATTCATTCAAGAGGCATGGGACATTATTGAGACCAAATCCATGGTGAAAACTAACACACAATTTGATGAGAGAGTCCATGTGGTGCAAGAGAGTGTTACTCCACAAATGCATGGGAATATGTCTCAAAAGATTGATACTATCTTGAAAATTTGTGAAATCTCTTTGAACAAAAATCCCACCAATGATGTGAATGCTATTGCTATTTCATGTGAGACTTATGGAGGTCCTCATTCCTACCAACAATGTGATAAGGTTCAAGGTTATCAAGTTGAGTGTTATGCTTACCAAGAAGAACACAGAAAACATTTCAAACCCAACATTAATCAAAACAATCTCTCTTACAAATCACAAACTACCTTGCTCCACCCGGCTTTCCACCCCATCCACCCACCCATACTCAACCCAATCCCCCTCAATTGTTACAAAGAAACCAAGGGCCTAGGCCACAATACGAAGGGAACAATTTAAGCACCCAACAACTTTCAAAATCAAGGAAATAACTTTCATCCACCTAATAAAGGGTTTAACCAACCACCCCCACCCTTTCCAAATCAAGGATACCCTCAAGGTCAAATCAAGGATATGGGCAATATGATAATCATGAGTATGTTGAAAGGAGAATTTATGAAAGTGAAAAGAGAATGCAAGAGCAAATGAGACTTATAAATGAGGATTCTACCAAGACGATTTTAATGGCAATTACTCAAAGACCACAAGGGGCTCTACCTTCTAACACACAAACAAACCCGAGGGCTAATGTCAATGCTATTACAACAAGAAGTGGAAAAACAACTAATGATCCTTCACCTCCTACACCTTCTATTGTTAAGCCTACTATGATTCCATCTTGCGATAAGCCTTCTACATCTTCTTCACTACCCTCAAGTTCTACCATTCCAACACCTACACCTTCTCAACCTACACCCATTTCTCCTTTACCTTCCACACCTTCCAATGAAGAAGCCAACAAAGAGAAACCTTCCACCACAACAACTACTCAACCTACACCTAAACCAAGTCTTCCTTACCCATAAAGATTGAGAAAGGAGAAATTGAAAAACAAGGATGATATACAAGTCTTAAACTTTTTGAGGATGTTCAAGCAACTTAACATAAACATCTCCTTTGCGGAAGCTCTTGCATATATGACAAAATTTGCTAAGATGTTCAAAGATCTCCTCTCCAACAAGGAAAAATCGGTGGATTTACCTAACACATCCCTTAATGAGAATTACTCCGCCGTGTTGCTCAAAAACTTACCTACAAACTTGGAGATCCGAGGTGATTTTTGATTCCTTGTAATTTTCCGGGGGTGGAAAATTGCATGGCACTAGCGGATCTAGAGGCAAGCATAAATTTCATGCCTTTATCGGTTTGGAAAAAACTCTCTCTTCCCGAGCTCACTCCAACTAGGATGACCCTTGAGTTAGCCAATCGTACCATAGCTTACCCGGTAGGTATTGTGGAGGATGTGTTTGTAGGTGTGGATAAGTTTACCTTTCCGGCGGACTTTGTAGTGGTTGATTATGATATGGACCCGAGAGTTCCTCTAATTTTTGGTAGACCATTTTTGAGGACGGGTCGTACTCTTATAGACGTGGCGGAGGGATAACTAATTATGCGAGTTGAGGATGAGAAAGTGGTGTTTAAGCTAGGAAATGTGACTAAGAAGTCTCAAGCTTGTGAAACAATTAACATAGTGGATGTACTTGATGAGGTGTGTGATGAGCATTTACCTGAAGCTTGTAAGAATGCTAGTGAAGACATTCCTCATGTAGAAACCGTTGCCTCAATTTCTCCCTCCTTAACACCTTTTGGAGAGAGTGATTTCCTCTTGGAGGAATATGAGTCCAACCTCCTTGGTAATGATGATTCTCCCATTAATTGGGAAGAAGACATTCTCACTATCCAAAAGTTGCTCAATGAGGACCCCATTCCTTCACCTATCCCACAAGAAGTTACCAATGATGATCCATCAATAGCGAAACCTTCCATAGAAAGTCCACCTACCCTTGAACTTAAGGACCTTCCATCACACCTTGAATATGCTTTCTTAGAGGGAAAAGACAAATTACCCATGATCATTGCTAAATATTTGAAAGTTGATGAGAAAGAAAAACTCATAGAGGTCCTTAAGAAAAATAAGCAAGCCATAGCATGGAAAATATCCGACATAAGGGGAATTGATCCAAATTTTTGTTCACACAAAATCCTTATGGAGGATGATATAAACCCGCCATTCAAAGCCAAAGAAGGGTTAACCCTAAAATCCATGAGGTCATTAAGAAGGAAGTTATCAAACTCCTTGATGCGGGCATGATTTACCCCATTTCCGACTCTCCATGGGTTAGCCCGACACATTGTGTTCCTAAGAAGGGTGGAATCACCGTAGTGCCTAATGAGAACAATGAGCTTATTCCTACTAGACTTGTCACGGGTTGGAGAGTTTGTATTGATTATAGGAAGCTCAATGATGCTACTAGGAAAGAGCATTTCCCATTGCCTTTCATGGACCAAATGCTTGAACGTTTAGCGGGAAATGAGTACTATTGCTTTCTTGATGGATTCTCGGGTTATTTTCAAATACCCATTGACCCTAAGGATCAAGAAAAGACCACATTCACTTGTCCCTATGGTACATTTGCTTACAAGAGAATGCCTTTTGGCTTGTGTAATGCACCGGGGACATTTCAGAGGTGTATGATGGCCATTTTCCATTACATGATTAAGCACACTATGGAAGTTTTCATGGATGATTTCTCGGTTTTTGTAGATTCATTCACTTCTTGTCTCTCCCATTTAGAACGTATGATTAAGAGGTGTGAAGAAACACATCTTGTTCTTAATTGGGAGAAGTGCCATTTCATGGTTAAAGAGGGGATAGTCTTGGGACATAAGATATCCAACAAAGGTTTAGAAATGGATCGTGTTAAGATAGATGTGATTGCTAAGCTTCCCCCACCTACCACGGTGAAAGGAGTTAGAAGTTTTTTTGGTCATGCGGGATTCTATAGACGTTTCATACAAGACTTCTATAAAATTGCAAGACTGATGACCCACCTCTTGGAAAAAGAGGCTCCTTTCACTTTCACCCAAGAGTGTTTAGACTCTTTTGAGATACTTAAGAAAAAGTTGACTAAGGCTCCCGTTTTGGTTTCTCCAAATTGGGATTTGCCTTTTGAGCTTATGTGTGACGCTAGTGATTATGCCGTGGGGGGCGTGCTAGAAAAAGAGTGAATAAGCATTTTCAACCTATACACTATGCTAGTAAAACCATGACGGGTGCTCAACTTCATTATACCACCACGGAGAAAGAGTTGCTTGCTATAGTCTATGCCTTTGAGAAATTTAGACCCTATCGTGTGTTATTTAAGACCATAGTGTATACGGATTATTCCGCTCTCAAGTACCTCATGACAAAGCAAGATGCTAAGCCTAGACTTTTGAGATGGGTTTTATTGCTATAAGAGTCTTCCATTGAGATTCGTTATAAGAAAGGGGCCGAGAATTTAGCGGCGGATCACTTGATTAGACTTGAGCAACCTTTTCAAGGTGAATTGCCTCATAAGGAAATTAATGAATCCTTTCCATTAGAGGAGCTTATGTTTATCTCTTCTCAAGAGGATGCCATCCCTTGGTTTGCGGATATTGCAAAATATCTTGTGGGGGATGTGCTAATAGAGGGTCTCACTTCCTAACAAAAGAAGAAATTTCTTAAGGAAGTGAAATACTACTTTTGGGATGACCCTACCTCTTTAGACAATGTGCGGACCAAATCATTAGACGGTGTGTAGATTGGCCCGAGGCATTTAAGATCTTAGAAGCTTGTCATAAGGGACCTACGGGTGGACATATTGTGCCCAACTATACCGCCAATAAAGTCTTTGATTCGGGTTACTATTGGCCTTCCATATACAAAGATGCCCAAGAGATGGTGAAATTTTGTGATGTATGTCAAAGACAAGGAAAAATTACTCAACGAGATGAGATGCCATAAAACTTCATACAAGAATGTGAGATTTTTGATGTGTGGGGAATAGATTTTATGGGACCTTTTCCATCTTCTAAGGGAAATAAGTACATACTCATAGCGGTGGATTATGTGTCAAAGTGGGTTGAGGCCAAAGCCTTACCTACTAATGATGCTCGAGTTGTAGTGAAATTTTTGAAGCAATTATTTGCTAGATTTGGTGTACCTCAGGCCATCATAACTGATCGTGGGACTCATTTTTGTAATGAGCAATTTATAAGAGTCATGAAAAAGTATGGTGTTAACCATAAACTTTCTACCGCGTATCACCCTCAAACCAATGGTCAAACCGAGGTCACAAATCGTTGTTTAAAGAGAACTTTGGAAAGAACGGTGGGAGAGCATCGAGCTTCTTGGTCGGATAAGCTTGATGATGCTTTGTGGGCTTTTAGGATGGCTTTTAAGACACCAATTGGTTGTACTCCATATAGGCTTGTCTATGGAAAAGCATGCCACCTCCCATTCGAGTTAGAGCATAAGCCTTCTTGGGCTCTCAAGTGGGCTAACTTTGATTTAAACCAAGTCGTTTCACATAGAAAGGACCAACTCAATGAAATGTATGAATTAAGAGCCAATACTTATGAGAACTCATTGCTTTACAAGGAAAAGACTAAGCAATTGCATGATGCTAAGATTAAGAACCGTGAGTTCAAAGTTGGAGAGCCGGTTCTCCTCTTTAACTCAAGGTTGAAACTCTTTGCGGGCAATCTTAAGTCAAGATGGGCCGGTCCATTCACTATTGCTCAAGTATTTCCATATGGAATGATTGAGTTGTCACAACCCGATGGTCCAAATTTCAAAGTGAATGGTCACCGTGTTAAGCACTATTTTGGGAAGGACATTTCCGTGGAAATGGTCCAAGAGATCCCCATTTTCCCCATGAATTAATTCATTGTGGGAAGAGTCGAGCTAGAGACTCCTTAAATCAAGCTTGAATAACTATGTTTATAATTTTTAGACTTATAGTGTGGTAGGATAGCAATTTTTAGACTTTTGTCTTCATGTTGTTTGTAGGGTTGCTCACTCATCACGTGCTTTGGAGCTTATGGAGGAGGCCCTTGTATCCGGTTCACTTCGTTACTATCTCGATTTTTCATAGACACATTATGCTTAAAAAATGAATTCACTATAATTGATCTTTCCTTAGCATTGGTTAAACAAAGTCTATTTATTGTCATAAGTGTAGGGGAAGTTTATACTTCCATGCTCTTAAACATTGAGGACAATGTTTAGCTTAAGTGTAGGGGGTCTTCTATCGAAGTGACCTTACCTAGACTTTGTCATTTACCTTCACGATAACTTGGAAAATTAATTTTTCAAAAATTTTTCAAATTTTTGATCTAATTTGGCCACCAAAAATATGCATTCATAATTTTTGCATTAATCATTTTTCATTCGCATAACACATTTGCATTGTATATATTTCTTCTTTTGTTATTTATGAAAAATATATTAAAATTGAGTATATTGAAATTCATTTTCTCTCGATTCTTGACAAATTGAAAGTCCTAAAAATCTCAAGTCTTTAATTTTTCTTTGTTGATAGGGTATTTGGATATTCTATGTCTATTTCAATCAACAAGTAAAAATTGAAAAATATTAAACCTACGTATCCGTAAAATACTTTGCAAATAAAAAGTAATTATTCACAAAAGTTCAAAATGTAAATTCATGAAAGTAAAAGTGCTTGAAATGTAAACTAATTGAAAGTAAAGGTCTGGAATGTAAATTTCAAAAAGTAAAAGGACCAAAAATGTAAAATCCAACAAACTTATAACAAACTTAACAACTTTATAAAACTGCCTAACCAATTTTGAACAAAACTGAAACTTAAAGGGGTGTAAACTTGCAAAACCTAAAAAACATGAAAGATTAGCCATGGATTGAAACAGTTACAATCTAAAAGGACTAGAGTGCAATTAACTTGTATAGTTTTCCAAAAAATGGGCAAACCAAATGAATAAGCTCGTATGAGCTTATTACTGAACCAATTAAGCTCTAGTTCGTTTTAATAGTCTTAAAATCCAATTTTAACTAGACAAGTTTAAGGAAACAACTTAAAAACTATTCAAACTCAAGTTAGCTTATTCAAATAAGCCAAGAATAAGCAAACTAGCAAACCAGACATTCACAACTTGCTTTTTATGAACAAACTGATCAATAAGCTGACAAAAAGGTTGGAATGTCTTTCCAAATTGAAAATGATCCACTATATAAGCTGGAATATGAAATTGAGCTCAAAAGAGCTTATTTGACCAACGTTGACCAAAAATGTCAAAAAGCTGAAAAGTTCAAAACTCACTCATGACATGTTTTTAACAAGATTAGTGAAAGAAAACTAGTACATTTATGAAGTGGAAATTTAGTTTCAAGAAAACAGATTGGATTTTATCACAGAAACATGCATTTGGTCATTGGCTTATTGAAAAGCTGATTTCTCAATGAAAATGGAAAACTATAGAATTTCCTTTTACAAACTTAATATTTTTATGTTAGACTACAAGTAGAAGCTTGTTTCAAACAAAATGATTAAGTAATGAGTAAATGATAATGATTTGAATCTCACTAATTTGCTGATAAAACTGATGATAAAACTTGACCCAAACCTTTTTGATGCCAATTGCCTTATTGACTAATGTTTTGACTCCAAAACTGAACAAATGAATTACCACTATGTTACTAAATGTAAACAAGCAAATCTCAACTGGATTAACAGACTTATATATAAAAAACTAGGCAAATCCAAACACCATTTATCAAGGCTGTTAAGAACTTTTTCAAAGCTAATTTGAGTATAAAAGTGAATCAAGCTAAGACTGATATCAAGACTTATCTAATGAGTGATATGAAGAGTTATTGAACTAAAATCAGACTTGTTAACAGACTACTTTACAAAATGAACTCAAAAGCTACTTGTTGATGAAAATGAAACCTAACATCAAGTAAATGTAGAATTAAGGAATAAGACTACTCAAATGCTGCAAATCAATCACAATTACACTAAAACAAGACTAAACACATCATCATATCAGCAAGTAATGTTTACACTAGAAATTTAGCATGCAATTCAATTAAGTGGAACCAAAAATCAGAAACATGACACCTTCTAGCTTGAAGCTTCCATTGATGGAGTAGTATGGCGCTGAGCCAACTAAGATATGCAAGAACACCACCAATACACCACTATTTACCCAATTAATCAACTCCAACAGCTATTTCTGCTCAAATCAACCCAAACAGCTACAATTTGATGAAACTGGAACTAGAACTTGAACTGAGTACTAATAAGATTCCAAGAACATCCACACAGCTTCTATTGATCTAGTATGATCAATAGAAGAAAGCAGTAACGGTATGGCTAAGTATGAAGTAGATTGTAAGAAAATTTAAGTGAGAATTGAGTGAAATTTTATTGATCAAGATTGGGCCTTTTTTATTTAGTGAATTCCAGCCTAATTGGATGATTGGGTTGGCTTCGTCACTTGATTATGAGCATCTTTGGTGTTTTGATCTTCTTCTGAAAATGCCTAAATCATAATCTTCGATCTGCTGCTGAAGAAACCACGCGGCATGTTTCATTTGTCCTTAGCCTCACACACGGATCATTATCCATACTTGATAAAATGATTATTGAGTGTTGGATTCTTATTGGTTAATGAAGAGTTAATGCGCCCCCACTCAGATTTCTTTATTAATTATAGATTCGAGTTAGTGATCAGCTGGCACACTACTTGGCAATCCACGTCTCTCAATTCCAGCCTTCTCATTGGTCCATTTAGTAGCACACAGATTGAACTCATTTCTATCTTTGAAAAGTGGCAAAAACAGTCCATGGACTTGGCAGTTTCATATTATGAGCTCCAATCTTTATAGACTTGACAAATCAGTCCTTTGACCTTCATTCTTGTCTATTTAAACCCTTTGACTAGTTTGACTTGAAGTTTGACCAAGTTTGACTTTAATCTTGACTTTTCCAAAGTTTGCATTTAAGTCCCTCAACTTTTGAATGTTGTCAAGATAGGTCCTTCATCTTCAAATGGCTTGTCATCTTTGATCCTTCTCTTGTCTTTTCATCATAAATGAGCTTGATTTCCTATTGTTTTCTTGAGATTGTATCCTTGTTACCTATTTAAGCACAAACACAAAACATACCATATAATACTGCTTTATAGCACAAAAGTTAAGTATTTTCTATGTGATTTAGGGTGATTTATTGATTAGTTGATATGAGACTTTTCTCATATCAAATCCCCTACACTTGAACATTACCATGACCTCATGCAATGCTATATTTTAAAGCATAAATTTACATTTTCCTCATAATTAACCCACCTTGGCCAATATGGAATGTTTTTACACTACTCTACACTACATGATGCATGATTTTGAATATTTATAATGCAATGCAAATAAAGCAATCTTATTTATATAATTTTGGATTTTTCATAAATTGTTTTGATAGAAAAACTCATAAAGAAATCAATGACTTATATTAGGGCTTTTGGTACCATGGACACTTATCACCCTCAAGTCTCACTTTCCCCATACCAAGCTTAAAAATGAGATCATTGCATTCACTAGTAAAAAGTACATCAACTTATTCATGACAATTAAATGTGGAACCAGTTATTATTTTAGAAAATGGCTTGAAGGCAAATTTGTCATTATTTGAAGCGTGAAATATAAGAAATGTAAAATCCAAAAATAAGGAAGCACGGTTTTAATCCTAAGTAATCCTCTCATCCATTACTTGAAAAACCGCTCGCAATTAATATAAGTCCGTTTCAAGAATAATAAGTCATTCGCCTTATGTGTAAAATCCTTATGTCATGCTTTAATAAGTAGCTACACACTTGCTAAGGAAAGAAAAATAAAACTCACGCAATAATTTACATCTGCCGCCTTTTTGAGACTTTGGATCTTCAATCCCACAACCCGTCAAGGTAATATTGGATTGGAGCAACTATTAAATCCCCGCAACCCGTCAAGCTAATATTGGAATCTAATAGTTACTATAATTAACACTTCACTGTCCCTCTTTGGAGTCTTGTATTATTTTGTTTCTTTTCTTTTTCTTTTTCTTTTTCTCTTTTTTTTTCTAGCCACTCATTTTTTTTGTAAGCCACTCTTGTTTTTCTTTATTCCTCACAAAAAAATTGAAAAGAATAACAGGAAAAACACTCGGTAAGTATTAAGTATGACATAATTCTAGTACACATAAAACGTTCTAACTTAGAATCTTAAGACGTACTTATACCAACCACGAATGATTAGTCAAAAATGCATAAGAGACTACAAATCAATTAAAACCGTTCTTGATTATTTATTAACATATATACATGCGAAGAAATTAGAGGCAAAGAAGAGAAGGGTTTAGCCACAAGTAATTATCATGAAGTTTATCTAGCCCTTTTATACTTGCTTCAACTCTATCATTTCTCATTCTCCATAAATTTAAAGTCTCAAATAATGAGAGTGGTGGATGCTTAGCCTAATAGACCAATGAAGGACTACATGGTTAAGGATACTAGCTAGAGTAAGCTTAGATAAGCAAACTTGGGTTGAGTCAAAGTATCCATGGCGGGTCTAATATGTCAAAGAAATCTAAACTTTTTAAACCATGTTCTTATTATATTTTTCCTTTTTCAATTTTTCATAAAGAACAAAAGAAAAAATATATACAATGCAAATGTGTTATGCAAATGAAAAATGATTGATACAAAAATTATGAATGCATATTTTTGGTGGCCAAAGTAGATCAAAAATTTGAAAAATATTTGAAAAATTAACTTTCCCAATTATCATGAAGGTCAATGACAAAGTCTAGGTAAGGTCACTTCGATAGAAGACCCCCTACACTTAAGCTAAACATTGTCCTCAATATTTAAGAGCATGGAAGTATAAACTTCCCCTACACTTATGACAATGAATAGACTTTGCTTAACCCAAGCTAAGGAAAGATCAACTATAGTGAATTCATTTTTTAAGCAAAATGTGTCTATGAAAAATCACAATAGTAACGAAGTAAACCGGATACAAGGGCCTCCTTCATAATCTCCAAAGCACATGATGAGTGAGCAACCCTACAAACAACATGAAGACAAAAGGAAGGTCTCTCCTACACTTCTCATCAACTCTCCATCCTTATTTCTAACCTACAACACTCTAAGTCTAAAAACCTCTAAACCTAGTTATTCAAGCTTGATTTAAGGAGTCTCTAGGTCGACTCATCCCATACTTAAAAGTGCCTAAAACCTTTCATGGAGGATAAAAGTTTTGCCCTTTTTCAGAAAAATCTTCATGATGAGGTAAAGCAAGTTTTCAATTATCAAAACTCCATAAATATCCCCCCGGATAAAATACATAATTACCATCCCACTTATAACACAATTCAACAACTAACTTCCCAAGCAATGGTGAAAAGGGTGAGGTGTTATTTTCTAAAAGGGTTGCCCATGTGTACTCCAAAAGGTGTTAAAGTGATACTCTCAAATATTTCACAAGTGTTCCTTTTGTTGCATCAGGTGGATACTGAGATGGTTTAGCAAGCTCTATACCAGGATCAAAAATCCGTTCCCTGATGGGAAAACAACAAGTGGTGGTTGCCTTAGAAGATTCTCCCTTGTAGGTCACATGGTGAGAGAAAGGTTGTGGAGTAATGGGTAACAACAAGCTCTTGGAAGGAATCATGATGACTTGTTTTCCTTTATCACTTTGAATGGTTGAGGTGGACAAGGAAGAAGGTAAAGGATCTTCATGCAATAAAGATTCTAGAAAGAGTATGTCCCCCTCCTCATCAATATATCTAAGAGTGTACTCAAAAGGGATATCAACCTCTAAAAACTCATCACTCTCATCCATTATAGAATCCTCCTCATCACCATAAACATCATAGATTGGTCTATCAAATATTGGTGATTCCTCAAAACCTAAGGAAGTGTGATCATCAAAGAATAGAGAATCACAAGTGGAGAGCTCATCATCACTATAATCATCATATGTTGGAGTATCACAAAGAAGAGATTCATCATCACTAAAATCCTCATTGGTGTCGTCATCATGATGGAAAAGTAGGTTATCATATGAGGTTTCAAAGAGAGGATTGGAATAAATCACAAAATCACCAAAGTTAAGTTCTTGAGGTTCATGAAAATCCAATGATTAGGTAATGGAAGAAATGGGCTCAACATAAGGAAGATCATAATCTCCACTTGAGCAAGCTTCATAAAAATATTCATCACAAACTTCATCAAGGATATCATCTTGAGTTTCCTCCTCATTCACAACATCAATATGCTTCACCGTTTCTGGCTCATTAGACTTCTTTGACAACTTTCCCATGTTAAACACAACTCTTTCATCTCCTACCCTCATTGTAAGTTCTCCTTCCGCCACATCTATAAGAGTCCGACCCGTTCTCAAAAACGGCCTACCAACAATCAAAGGAACTCTCGGATCCATATCATAATCAACCACCACAAAGTCCGCCGGAAAGGTGTCTATCAACCCCAACAAAAACATCCTCCGCAATTCCCGCCGGATAAGCTATAGTACGATTGGCCAACTCAAGAGTCATCTTAGTATGAGTGAGCTCGGGAAGTGAAAGTCTTTTCCAAACCGATAATGGCATGAGATTTATGCTTGCCCCTAAATCCGCTAATGCCATGCAATTTTCCACCCCCCGGAAAATTACAAGGAATCAAAAACCTCCCCGGATCTCCAAGCTTAGTGGGCAACTTCTTAAGCAAAACCGCGGAACAATTTTCATTTAAGGAAGCATTAGGCAAATCCACCAATTTCTCCTTGTTAGAAAGTAAGTCCTTGATCATCTTAGCAAACTTAGGCATATTGGCTAAAGCTTTTGCAAAGGAGATGTTTATGTTGAGTTGCTTGAACATCCTCAAAAAGTTTGAGACTTGTATATCATCCTTGTTCTTAAGCTTTTCCTTTCTTAATCTTGATGGGTAAGGGAGACTTGGTTTTGGTTGTGCTTGAGTGGCTGATGAAGGATTTGCTTTGTTGGTTTCTTCATGAGTAGGTATGGAAAGTAAAGGAGAAGTGGGTATAGGTTGAGAAGGTGTAGGTGTGGAAATAGTAGAACTTGAGGATGGTGAACTAGATGTAGAAGGCTTATCACAAGAAGGAATCATAGTAGGCTTTACCAAAGTAGGTTTGGGTGGTGAAGGATCATGAGTTTTCTTTCCACTTCTTGTTGTGATAGCATTGACATTGGCCCTCGGGTTTGTTTGTGTGTTAGAAGGTAAAGCCCCTTGTGGTCTTTGATTAAATGCCATCAAAAGCCTCTTAGTTTGCTCCTCCATTGTAAGTCTCATTTGCTCTTGCATTCTTTTTTCACTTTCACGAATTCTCCTTTCAACATACTCATGACTATCATGTGGCCCATATCCTTGATTTTAAACTTGAAGGTATCCTTGATTTGGGAAGGGTGGGGTGGTGGGTTAAATCCTTGAGTAGGTGGATGAAAGTTATTTCCTTGATTGTGAAAGTTGTTGGGTGCTTTATAGTTATTCCCTTGGTATTGTGGCCTCGGCCCTTGGTTCCTTTGTAACAATTGAGGGGGATTGGGTTGAGTAATTATGGGTGGATGGGGTGGGAAACCTGGTGGAGCAAGGTAGTTTTGAGACTTGTAAGAAAGATTGTTTTGATTGATGTTGGGTTTGAAATGTTATCTATGTTCTTATTGGTAAGCATAACACTCAACTTGATAACCTTGAACTTTGTCACATTGTTGATAGGAATGGGGACCTCCACAAGTCTCACATGAAAGAGCAATAGCATGTACATCATTGGTTTAATTGTTCAAGGAAAGGCCCTTAATGGTTTGGATTAATTCTTGATTTGACTTAAGATGCATCTCTTGATTCCTATCTATTCTTTTGAGTATCTCTTGGTGACTCTTGAGGAATTGGTTATCACAAGGTGTTTGAGAACTTTCTTGCACAACATGAACCCTTTCATAAAATTGTGTGTTAGTTTGCACCATTGATTTGGTCTCAATAATGTCCCAAGCTTCTTGAATAGATTTAGCAAGAATATTTCCACCCGTGGAAGAATTGAGTGAATCTTGGTGATGAGGTCTTAATCCATCATAGAAAGTATTGATTTGGTGAACCTCATTGAATCCATGATTTGGGCATCTTGTCAATAACTCCTTGAACTCCTCCCAAGCATCACTAAAGGTTTGACTAGGTTTTTGTTGAAAGCCTATAATTAAATTTCTCAAAGCCGTGGTCTTAGATGGGGGAAAGAACTTATTCAAAAACTTCTTAGTGAAATCATCCCATGTAGTAATGCTCTCGGGTGGTTGTGTATCTAACAAATTCTTAACATTGCCCTCTAGTGAAAACTGTACCAATATCAACTTAATGGCATCATGGGGAACTCCATTGTACTTAATGGTGTTGCAAAGAGCAAGAAACTTCTAAAGGTGATTATGTGGATTATCATTAGCTCACCCAAAAAATGGTGTTTTTGAAACCAAGTTAATCATAGATGTCTTAAGCACAAAGGTGTTTGCGGGAATATCGGGTATCTTAATAGCATCGGAATATCCTTGCACATTAGATTGCAAGTGCTCCATCAAAGGTCGAGTGTAAACGCCGGCCATGGCTTCTTGTTGTGTGTGGATCAAAGCACGATTCTCGGAATCGGCATGATGGACGGTGGTGTTTTTATTCTTTCTCTTTTTCTTCCTTTTGGGAGGAAGGGGTTGTACGCCAAATGGTATTTGTGCACGCCCGCGGGTGAGCATGCAACTCAATACAAGGAGTGAGAGAGAAGCTCTCGTTCGACTTTGAAGAGAAAGGGATTATCCTCTTCGAGATTCAATATGAAATATCCACAATAAAGTATAATATATGTAATTACTACTTGGGTGCAAGACCCCCAATCAAGCCTTCCTTCTTAGAATACGCACTAGTGAACGGGGGGTTAGGTGGCGCGAAGCACTTAAGTACCTATTAACCCTTAGATGGCATTTTATAGCACATCGCCTTTATATTCACTTTGTAGTTTGTATTCTTCAAATTCTTGCCTATTGGAAGTATTTATGTATTCTTGCTTAATTGAATTTGATCGATACACATGTCAAGGACAGGACCGCTCCCTAACACGGTGTATTGCAAAAGCAATACTTATGGAGATATGTGTATTGATTGTTCGTATACGTATACGTATCTACATATAATAATATAGAGAAAATATTTTTGTATTTATTGGGTTTATAAAAAAAAATACTATATGTAGGTAAAAACCGAGGAAATCCAATAATATATATTTTTGGTTGCAATCTCTAAGGAAAAAGATTGCTTTTTGAATTTTTTATTTTTTTGGTCAATTCTTTAGGAAAAGAATTGTTTTTGTTATTTTTTAGTTTTTATACGTTTATATTTTTAATTATTATTTCTATATTTTTGATTTATGATACGTAAAAATAACGTTCACGAGGTGAACAGATCCCAAAAGCCAATGAAAACCGTTAATCAATAGTCTCTCGTAATGTCAAAGAACCAGCAGCGGTGCCATTTGAAATTGAGTATATTGAAGTTCGTTTTCTCTCGATTCTTGACAAATTCAAAGTCCTAAAAATCTCAAGTCTTTAATTGTTCTTGGTTGATAGGGTATTTGGATATTCTATGTCTATTTCAATCAACAAGTAAAAATTGAAAAATATTAAACCTACGTATCCGTAAAACACTTTTCAAATACCAAGTAATTATTCACAAAAGTTCAAAATGTAAATTCATGAAAGTAAAAGTGCTTGAAATGTAAACTAATTGAAAGTAAAGGACTGGAACGTAAATTTCAGAAAGTAAAAGGACCAAAAATGTAAAATCCAACAAACTTATAACAAACTTAAAAACTTTCTAAAACTACCTAACCAATTTTGAACAAAACTGAAACTTAAAGGGGTGTAAACTTGCAAAACCTAAAAAACATGAAAGATTAGCCATGGATTGAAACAGTTACAATCTAAAAGGACTAGAGTGCAATTAACTTGTATAGTTTTCCAAAAAACGGGCAAACCAAATGAATAAGCTCGTATGAGCTTATTACTGAACCAATTAAGCTCTAGTTTGTTTTAACAATCTTAAAATCCAATTTTAACTAGACAAGTGTAAGGAAACAGCTTAAAAACTATTCAAACTCAAGTTAGCTTATTCAAATAAGCTAAGAATAAACAAACTAGCAAACCAGACATTCACAACTTGCTTTTTATGAATAAACTGATCAATAAGATGACAAAAAGGTTGGAATGTCTTTCCAAATTGAAAATGATCCACTATATAAGCTGGAATATGAAATTAAGCTCAAAAGAGCTTATTTGACCAACGTTGACCAAAAATATCAAAAAGCTGAAAAGTTCAAACTCACTCATGACATGTTTTTAACAAGATTTGTGAAAGAAAACTAGTAAATTTATGAAGTGGAAATTCAGTTTCAATAAAACAGATTGGATTTTATCACAGAAACATGTATTTGGTCATTGGCTTATTGAAAAGCTGATTTCTCAATGAAAATGGAAAACTGTAGAATTTCCTTTTACAAACATAATATTTGGATGTTAGACTACAAGTAGAAGCTTGTTTCAAACAAAATTATTAAGTAATGAGTAAATGATAATGATTTGAATCTCACTAACTTGTTGATAAAACTGATGATAAAACTTAACCCAAACCTTTTTTATGCCAATTGCCTTATTGACTAATGTTTTGACTCCACAACTGACCAAATGAATTACCACTATGTTACTAAATGTAAAAAGGAAAATCTCAATTGGATTAACAGACTTATATATCAAAAACTAGGCAAATCCAAACACCATTTATCAAGGCTGTTAAGAACTTTTTCAAAGCTAATTTGAGTATAAAAGTGAATCAAGCTAAGACTGATATCAAGACTTATCTAATGAGTGATATGAAGAGTTATTGAACTAAAATCATACTTGTTAACAGACTACTTCACAAAATGAACTCAAAAGCTACTTGCTGATGAAAATGAAAGCTAAAATCAAGTAAATGCAGAATTAAGGAATAAGACTACTCAAATACTGCAAATCTATCACAATTACACTAAAACAAGACTAAACACATCATCATATCAGCAAGTAATGTTTACACTAGAAATTTAGCATGCAATTCAATTAAGTGAAATCAAAAATCAGAAACATGACACCTTCTAGCTTGAAGCCTCCATTGATGGAGTAGTATGGCGCTGAGCCAACTAAGATCTGCAAGAACACCACCAATACATGAAATTGAGTAAATTGAAGTTCGTTTCTCTCGATTCTTAACCAATTGAAAGTCCTAACAATATCAAGTTTATTATCGTTTTTGGTTGATAGGGTTATTTGGATTTTCTATGTCTATTTAATCAAGCACGTAAAAAATGGTGAAAAATATTAAGCTACGTAACCGTAAAACATTTAGCAAATACCAAATTTTTATTCACAAAAGGACAAAAATGTAAATCTATGAAAGTAATGTGCTAAAAATGTAAGAAAATGAAACTTAAATGCTTGAAATGTAAAAATCAGAAAGTAAAAGGACCAATTATGTAAAATCTAATAACTTTCTAACCAAATGTAACAACTTTGAAAACTAACAAACTGAAAATGTCAATTTGTGAAAAGTTATGGACTAAAAGTTTGCAAACCCTAATTAAATGAAAGTTTAGCCAGTATTAAAAACAGTTACAAACTATAAGGACTAATGTGCAATTAAAAGGGAGATTTTACCAAAAACGGGCACCAAGGACAATTAAGCTCGTATAAGCTCAAAAAATGAACCAAATAAGCTCTAACAAGTTTCAAACAGCTTAAAATTGAAAAACACCTAGACTTGTCCAAGGAAAAAGCTTAAAACGCTCTAAAACTCATATAAGCCAACTCCAATAATCCAAGAATAAGCTACCATAAAATCTAGACTTGCACATTCCAATTTTTAAGTCAAATCTTATTAAACAGCTTATTGAGAGTCTGAAATGTCTTTTCTTGTGAAAAATGGTCAAGTATATAAGCAGGAAATTGAAAATAAGCTGAAACCTAGCTTATTGACTTTTGTTGACCAAAAAGTAAAATTTCTGAAAAGCTCAAAATCTATTCATGACATGTTTCTAAGTAAGAATGTGGAAGAAAATCACAAGATTTATGAAGTAGAAATGCCAATCTAAGAAATCAGTAAGCTATTTTATCACAGAAACTTGCTATGGCTTGAGTGCTTATTGAAAAGCTAATTCTAAGCTTATTTGTGAAAACTGTATGATTTCCTTACCAACTCTTAAACTTCAGATGGTAATGAACATATAGAAACAGGTTTCAATGATTTTTATCAAGAAATGAAGCTATGACATGAGATTGAAATGTGCTACTTTTATGATGAACTAATTTCAAAAACTTGACTCAGACTTTTTATCAACCATTTGCCTGTTTGACCAAAGCTTTGACTAAAAAACTACATAGACTTGTTTAAAAAGACTAGAGGAAGAGTAATGAACAAAGTTTAATCAAATTATCACACTTGAATTACAAAATGTCTGCAAATCCAAACACTACTTATCTGATTTGTTTAGAACTTTTATGAAAAGAATTTGAGAAAATGATTAAGCTAAGCTATGACTTATATCTACACAAACTTTATGAACAAAATGAGGTGTAAATAAGCTAAGAACAGGCTAGTTAACACACAAGTACTCAAAATGAAATTACAAGTTATATGACTGATGAAATTGATGACAGAAACAAGTAAAAGCAAGCTAAAAGCTAACAACCTAACAATAAGCTATCTAATCAATAGAATCAAGACAAAACAGATTAACACACTTGATCTGGTCAGCATTTAGTAACTATTCTAGAATTGAGCATGCATTGGACAGTTAAGTGGAACAAAACTCAGAAACTTGAAACCTTTTAGCATAAAGCCTCCATTGATGGAGTAGGTAGGCGCTGAGCCTCCTAAGCAATGCTAAACCACCACCTTAGCACTATTAACAATCAATCAACCATCTACCATCATCATCATGATCAAATCTACCCAAAATTCTGCTACAATCAACAATTCAGCAACTAGAATGATCAAAACAGCTACAAATCTTCAAAAAGACTCTAATGATCAAGTGTGATCAATAGAAACTCATAACAGCAACAAGATTCAACGGTAATGCAGGGTATGTAAGAAGACTGGAGGAAATGAGTGAATTTTATTGATTTGAATGTGAAAATTTGTTATAGAAGTAGGTAAGTAGTTACAACTAACTATAACTAACTCAAGAGGTTGTCAAGCTCTTGACTTTGTTAAACTAACTGCTAACTAACAGAAATGAAGGGAGAAAATTGGAAGTGTGTGTGAATTTCACACTTTTCTACTTACAACAAATGAGAAGTCTAATCCCTATTTATAGACAAGAAATGAGAGTGAGTTGGGGTCGATGACGTGTCCCATCCAATAGCAGGCTGCCAGGTGTCATAGATTGCTCAATTACAGATCCTTGTGTTCATCATGAATTGGGGGATTTTAATCCTTTGAGTTTCAGTTTGATTAAATATTCCCATTGTGTTCCTCCCTTGAAGACGAGCAATTTTCATGTATAAATCTTCTCTTGAAATGCATTGTAGCTCAATATTGAATCTGGGTTCGTTTGTTGAAGAAGATACCACGTGGCAGTCTCTGGTTGGTCAAAAATTGAGCACACGTATTGCTATCCAAAAATGGATAAAGGGATTATTGCATGTCATCTTCTCATTGGCTAGAAAATAGATAGTGGATTGAACTGTATAAAGACGGCTCATTTAATGTGTCGGTGAGGTGGCTTGTATAGCTGGCAATCCTTGTCCAATTTTTCTTGAATTTTGATTGGCTATTAGCAATAAACACGGATCAAAGCCATTTTTGGTGTAGTTTTGGCAATTTAAGCCCCTAGACTTTGGCAGAATGTCCAAATGAGCTAGAATCTTCATTCTAATGACATTTTTGGTCCTTCCACTTGCATACTTGTCTAGTTTGACCCTTTGACTTGGTTGACTTTAGAGTTGACCATGTTTGACTTTGATCTTGACTTTGACCAATTTACACTTTGAGTCCCTCAACTTTGGAATGTTGTCAAGATAGGTCCTTCATCTTCAAAGTCTTGTCATCTTTGATCCTTCTTTGTCTTTTTCATCCAAATAAGCTTGATTTCTTCTTGTTTGCTTGAAAACGTATCATTCTTACCTATTTGAACACAAACACAAAACATACCGCATAATTCCGCTTTATAGCACAAAAGTTAGGTATTTTCCATGTGTTTTAGGGTGATTTGTTGATTAATTGATATGAGTTTTTGCTCATATCAAATCCCCTACACTTGAACATTGCCATGACCTCATGCAATGCTATATTTTAAAGCACAAATTTACATTCTCCTCATAATTAACCCACCTTGGCCAAAAAGGAATGCTATTACTCTATGCTACTCTATATGATGCATGATTTCGATTTTGTACAATGCAATGCAAAAGAAACAATTCTATTTATATCTTTTTGGATTTTTCTTGAAATGGGTTTGATGAGAAAACTCATAAAGAAGTCAATGACTTAAATTAGGGCTTTGGTACCATGGACACTTATCACCCTCAAGTTTCACTTTCCCCATACCATGCTTAAAAATGGGATCATTTTATTCACAAGTAAAAAGTGCATCAACTTATTCATGACAATTAAGTGTGGAACCGGTTACTATTTGAGCAAATTGCGTGAGAGCAAATTTGTCATTATTTAAAGCGTGAAATATAAGAAATGTAAAATCCAAAAATAAGGAAACACGGTTTTAATCCTAAGTAATCCTCTCATCCATTACTTGAAAAACAGCTCACAATTAATATAAGTCTGTTTCAAGAATAATAAGTCATTCGCCTTATGTGTAAAATCCTCATGTCCTGCATTAATAAGTAGCTACACACTCGCTAAGGAAAGGAAAACAAAACTCACGCAATAATTTACATCCTCCGCCTTTTTGAGACTTTGGATCTTCAATCCCGCAACCGGTCAAGGTAATATTGGATTGGAGCAACTATTAAATCCCCGCAACCTGTCAAGGTAATATTTGAATCTAATAGTTACTCTAATTAACACTTCACTGCCCCTCTTGGGTGTCTTGTATAATTATTTTTTTTTCCTTTTTTTTTCTTTCTAGCCACTCATTTTTTATATGCCGCTCTTATTTTTCTTTATTCCTCACAAAGAAAGTTGAAAAGAATAAAAGGAAAAATACCCGCTAAATATTAAGCATGACATAAGTCTAGTACACATAAAACGTTCTAACTTAGAATCTTAAGACGTACTTATACCAACCACGAATGATTAGACAAAATGCATAACAGATTACAAACCAATTAAAACCGTTCTTGATTATTTATTAACATATATACATGCGAAGAAAATAGAGGTAAAGAAGAGAAGGGTTTAGCCACAAGTAATTATCATGAAGTTTATCTAGCCTTTTTATACTTGCTTCAACTCTATCATTTCCCGTTCTCCACAAATTTAAAATCTCAAATAATGAGATTGGTGGATGCTTAGCCTAATAGACCAATGAAGGACTACATGGTTAAGGATACTATCTAGAGAATGCTTGGATAAGCAAACTCGGGTTGAGTCAAAATATCCATGGCGGGCCTAATATGTCAAAGAAGTCTAAATTTGTTAAACCATGTTCTTATTATATTTTTTCTTTTTCAATTTTTTCATAAAGAACAAAAGAAGAAATATATACAATGCAAATGTGTTATGCAAATTTAAAATGTTTGATGCAAAAATTATGAATGCATATTTTTGGTGGCTAAAGTAGGTCAAAAATTTGAAAAATGTTTGAAAAATTAATTTTCAATGTTATCATGAAGGTCAATGACAAAGTCTAGGTAAGGTCACTTCAATAGAAGACCCCCTACACTTAAGCTAAATATTGTCCTCAATGTTTAAGAGCATGGAAGTATAAAACTTCCCCTACACTTATGACAATGAATAGACTTTGCTTAACCTAAGTTAAGGAAAGATCAACTATAGTGAATTCATTTTTAAAGCATAATGTGTCTATGAAAAGTCACCATAGTAACGAAGTGAACCGGATACAAGGGCCTCCTCCATAAGCTCCAAAGCACGTGGTGAGTGAGCAACGCTACAAAAAACATGAAGACAAAAGAAGGTCTCCCATACACTTCACATCAACTCTCTATCCTTATTTCTAACCTTCAACACTCTAGATCTAAAAACTTCTAAACCTAGTTATTCAAGCTTGATTTAAGGAGTCTCTAGCTCGACTCAACCCACAATGAATTAATTCATGGGGAAAATGGGGATCTCTTGGACCATTCCACGGAAATGTCCTCCCCAAAATAGTGCTTCACACGGTGACCATTCACTATAAAATTGGGACCATCGAGTTGTGACAACTCAATAGTTCCATATGGAAATACTTGAGCAATAGTGAATGGACCGGACCATCTCGACTTAAGCTTGCCCGCAAAAAGTTTCAACCTTGAGTTATAGAGGAAAACCGGCTCTCCAACTTTAAACTCACGGTTCTTAATCTTAGCATCATGCAATTTCTTAGTCTTCTCCTTATAAAGCAATGAGTTCTCATAAGCATTGGCTCTCAATTCATCCATTTCATTAAGTTGATCCTTTCTATGTGAGTTGGCTTGGTTTAAATCAAAGTTAGCCCATTTGAGAGCCCAAGAAGCCTTATGTTCTAACTCGAATGGGAGGTGGCATGCTTTTCCATAGACAAGCCTATATGGAGTACAACCAATTGGTGTCTTAAAAGCCGTCCTAAAAGCCCACAAAGCATCATCAAGCTTATCCGACCAAGAAGCTCGATGCTCTCCCACCGTTCTTTCCAAAATTCTCTTTAAACCACGATTCGTGACCTCGGTTTGACCATTGGTTTGAGGGTGATACGCGGTAGAAAGTCTATGATTAACTCCATATTTCTTCATAACTCTCGTGAATTGATCATTACAAAAGTGAGTACCACGATCACTTATGATGGCCCGAGGTACACCAAATCTAGCAAACAACTGCTTCAAAAATTTCACAACAACTCGAGCATCATTAGTAGGTAAGGCTTTTGCTTCAACCCATTTTGACACATAATCCACCGCAACGAGTATATACTTATTTCCTTTGGAAGATGGAAACGGTCCCATAAAATCTATTCCCCACACATCAAAAATCTCACACTCTTGAATGAAGTTTTGTGGCATCTCATCACGTTGAGTAATTTTTCCTTGTCTTTGACATACATCACAAAATTTCACTATCTCTTGGGCATCTTTGTAAATGGAAGGCCAATAGTAACCCGAATCAAAGACTTTCTTGGCGGTATAGTTGGGCCCAAAATGTCCACCCGTAAGCCCCTTATGACAAGATTCTAGAATCTTAAATGCTTCGGGCCCATCCACACACCGTCTAATGATTTGGTCCGCACATTGCCTAAAGAGGTAAGGGTCATCCCAAAAGTAATACTTCACTTCCTTGAGAAATTTCTTCTTTTGTTGGGAAGTAAGACCCTCTATAAGCACATCCCCCACAAGATAGTTTGTAATATCCACAAACCAAGGGGTGGCATCCTCTTGAGAGGAGATAGACATGAGCTCCTCCAATGGAAAGGATTCATTGATTTCCTTATGAGTCAAATCTCCTTGAAAAGGATGCTCAAGTCTACTTAAGTGATCCGCCGCTAAATTCTCGGCTCCTTTCTTATCTAGAATCTCTATCTTAAACTCTTGAAGCAATAAAACCCATCTCAAAAACCTAGGCTTAGCATCTTGCTTTGTCATGAGATATTTGAGAGCGGAATGGTCCGTATACACTATGGTTTTGGATAGCACAAGGTACGGTCTAAATTTCTCAAAGGCATAAACTATAGCAAGCAACTCTTTTTCCGTGGCAGTATAATGAAGTTGTGCACCGGTCATGGTTTTACTAGCATAGTGTATAGGTTGAAAATGCTTATTCACTCTTTGTCCTAACACGGCCCCCACCGCATAATCACTAGCGTCACACATAAGCTCAAAAGGTAATTCCCAATTTGGAGAAACCAAACCGGGAGCCTTAGTCAATTTCTCCTAAAGAGTCTCAAAAGAATCCAAACACTCTTGGTTGAAAATGAAAGGAGCCTCTTTTTCCAAGAGGTGGGTCATCGGTCTTGCTATCTAAGAGAAATCTTGTATGAAACGTCGATAAAACCCCGTGTGACCCAAGAAACTCCTTACACCTTTAACCGTAGTGGGTGGGGGAAGCTTAGCAATCACATCAGTTTTAGCTCAATCCACTTCTAATCCTTTATTGGATATCTTATGTCCCAAGACAATTCCCTCTTTCACCATAAAATGACATTTCTCCCGATTAAGAACAAGACGGGTTTCCTCACACCGCTTAAGCATTCGTTCTAAATTGGCGAGACAAGAGGTGAATGAATCTCCAAAAACGGAGAAATCATCCATGAAAACCTCCATAGTTTGCTCAATCATATCATGGAAAATTGCCATCATACACCTTTGAAATGTCCCGGTGCATTACACAAGCCAAAAGGCATTCTCTTGTAAACAAATGTACCGTAGGGACAAGTGAATGTGGTATTTTCTTGATCCTTAGGGTCAATGGGTATTTGAAAATAACCCAAAAATCCATCAAGAAAGCAATAGTACTCATTTCCCGCTAAGTGTTCAAGCATTTGGTCCATAAAAGGCAATGGGAAGTGATCTTTCCTCATAGCCTCATTGATCTTCCTATAATCAATACAAACTCTCCAACCCGTAACAAGTCTCGTAGGAATAAGCTCATTGTTCTCATTGGGTACTACGGTGATTCCACCCTTCTTGGGAACACAATGTACCGGGCTAACCCATGGAGAGTCGGAAATGGGGTAAATCATGCCCGCATCAAGGAGTTTGATAACTTCCTTCTTAATGACCTCATGGATTTTAGGGTTAACCCTTCGTTGGCTTTGAATAGCGGGTTTGTAATCATCCTTCATAAGGATTTTGTGTGTACAAAAATGTGGATCAATTCCCCTTATGTCGGATATTTTCCATGCTAAGGCTTGTTTATGTTTCTTAAGGACTTCTATGAGTTTCTCTTTCTCATCCTCTTTCAATTCTTTAGCAATGATCACGGGTAATTGGTCTTTTCCTTCTAACAAAGCATACTCTAGGTGGGATGGAAGGTCCTTAAGTTCAAGTGGAGGTGGACTCTCTATGGAAGGCTTAACAATGGATGGATCATCATTGGTTACTTCTTGTGGAATGGGTGAAGGAATGGGGTCCTCATTGAGAAACTTTTGGATAGTGAGAATATCTTCTTCCCAATTGATGGGAGAATCATCATTACTAAGAAAGTTGGACTCAAATTCCTCCAAGAAGAAATCACTCTCTCCAAAAGGTGTTAAGGAGGGAGCAATTAAGGCCACGGTCTCAACATGGGGCATATCCTCACTATTACTCTTCCAAGCATCATGAAAATGCTCATCACACACCTCATCTAGCACATCAACTATGTTAATGGTTTCACAAGCTTTAGACTTCTTAATCACATTCTCATCACACACTTTTCCTAACTTAAACACCACTTTCTCATCTTTAACTCTCAGAATTAGTTCTCCCTCCGCTACATCTACTAAAGTACGACCCGTTATCAAAAACGGTCTACCAACAATCAAAGGAACTCTAGTGTCCATGTCATAATCAACCACTACAAAGTCGGCCGAAAAGGTAAACTTATCCACACCTACAAACACATCCTCCGCGATACCTACCGGGTAAGCTATGGTACGGTTGGCTAACTCAAGTGTCATCCTAGTGAGAGTGAGCTCGGGAAGAGAGAGTTTTTTCCTAATCGATAAAGGCATGAGGTTTATGCTTGCCCCTAGATCCGCCAAAGCCATGCAATTTTCCACCCCGAGAAAATTACAAGGTATCAAAAAGCGCCCCGGATCTCCAAGTTTTGTTGGTAAGGTTTTGGGTAACACGGCGGAACAATTTTCATTAAGGGATGTGTTGGGCAAATCAACCAATTTTACCTTGTTGGAGAGTAAATCCTTGAACATCTTAGCAAATTTTGGCATGTAAGCAAGAGCTTCCGCAAAGGAGATGTTTATGTTGAGTTGCTTGAACATCCTTAAGAAATTTGAGACTTGTATATCATCCTTGTTTTTTAATTTGTCCTTTTTCAATCTTGAAGGGTAAGAAAGATTTGGTTTAGGTGTAGGTGTAGGTGTTTTAGTGGAAGATTTTTCTTTGTTAGCTTCTTCATTGGGAGTTGTGGAAGGTAAAGAAGAAGTAGGAATAGGTTGAGAAGGTGTGGTTGATGAAGTAGTAGAGTTTGGAGGTGGTGAAGTAGATGTAGAAGGCTTATCAGAAGTGGGAACCAAAGTGGTTTTAACAATAGAGGGTGTAGGAGGGGAAGGATCATTTGTTGTTTTTCCACTTCTTGTTGTAATAGCATTGACATTTGCCCTCGGATTTGTTTGTGTGTTAGATGGTAAAGCCCATTGTGGTCTTTGATTAAATGCCATTAAAAGCCTCTTAGTTTGCTCCTCCGCAATGAGTTTCATTTGCTCTTGCATTCTTCTCTCACTTTCACGAATTCTCCTCTCAACATACTCTTGATTATCATATGGCACATATCCTTGATTTTGAATTTGAGGGTATCCTTGATTTGGGAAGGTTGGTGGTGGGTGAAATCCTTGATTTTGTAGATGAAAATTATTTCCTTGATTTTAAAAGGTATTCGGTGCCTTGTAATTGTTCCCTTGGTATTGTGGTCTTGGACCTTGGTTTCTTTGTAACAATTGATATGGATTGGGTTGAGTAATGGTGGGTGGGTGATGTGGGAATCCCGGTGGAGCAAGGTAATTTTGAGACTTGTAAGAAAGGTTGTTTGGATTAATATTAGGTTTGAAATGTTCACGATGTTCTTCTTGGTAAGCATAACACTCCCCTTGATAACCTTGCACCTTATCACATTGTTGATATGAATGAGGACCTCCACAAGTCTCACATGAAAGGGTAATAGCATGCACATCATTGGTGGAATTGTTCAAGGAAAGGCCCTTAATGGCTTGGATCAATTCTTGACTTCACTTTAGATGCATCTCATGATCCCTATCTGTTCTTTGAAGTATCTCTTGGTGACTCTTGAGGAATTGGTTATCACAAGGTGTTTGAGAATTATTTTGGATAACATGAACTTTTTCTTCAAATTGAGTGTTTGTTTGTACCATTGCTTTGGTATCAATAATATCCCAAGCTTCTTGAATGGATTTAGCAACAATATTTCCACCCGCGGAAGAATTAAGTGAATCTTGGTGGCATGGTCTTAATCCATCATAGAAAGTATTGATTTGGTGAACCTCATCGAATCCATGGTTAGGGCATCTCCTCAATAACTCCTTATACTCCTCCCAAGCATCACTAAATGTTTGACTAGGTTTTTGTTGAAAGCATATAATTAAGTTCCTCAAATTCGTGGTCTTAGATGGGGGAAAGAACTTGCTCAAAAACTTCTTAGTGAAACCATCCCATGTGGTAATGCTCTCGGGTGGTTGTGTATCTAACTAATGCTTAGCCGGACCCTCTAGTGAAAATTGTACCAATATCAACTTAATGGCATCATGGGGAACTCCATTGTACTTAATGGTGTTGCAAAGAGCAAGAAATTTCTTAAGGTGATCATGTGGATTATCATTCTTATTCCCAAAAAATGGTGTGTTTGAAACCAAGTTAATCAAGGAAGTAGGTATCGACTGAAAAAACCCTAATTCTCTCTACTATGGGCGATTTTCAAATCCTCATTTTCTGACATCTTGATTACCCGGATCTTTCACCATTCATTGAATATTGCTCGAATATCATTCTTCTTGGTTTATTAACATTATTTCATCAACCAATCTGTGATAAGAGGTAGGCTTCGGATTTGTCTGCCCTGCCTTCTTTGTGATCAATTGGCTCGTGGGATATTGGGAATTGCTAGGGCTTGATAATTAATCTCTATTTAATTCGATGTGACAGTTAGGGTTGATCGTAGTTGTCTTTTAGGGTTTGTTTATTGTTTGTAGTATTAGAGTTTTGTTGTTGTTTGGAATTGATGGAGGCTGGTTAGGGTTTGGAAGGTGAAGCATTTTTTTGTGACTAACTCTTTTTAGGGTTTGGTCATTTGCTATTTGTGAGTTTGTTTAAGAGAGATGGTTATAACTAGCACCAATATTGGTAAGAAGCCAGGATCTGATGCGCCTGGTAAGCCTCGTACGAGGTTTTTAGATAAGCTTCGTAATGTGGATGGCAAGAATATGGGGAAGGATGGAAAACCTATGCGAAAGGTTGTTCGCCAGGTCAGTTTTCAGGATCCTGTTTGTGTGAATGCTGAGGGCATGGGTGATAGAATTAGGGTTTCATCGCCTAAACAAGGTGAGGAAGTATTGTCGGCTTTAAACCCTAATTCGCAGCAGGATAATATAGTGGATAGTAGTGGGACGACTGTAAACACGCAACCACTCGGTAATGCATGGGAGGGTGGATCTCCTGTCATGGGTTGGGGTGACCTTAACAGTCATGTTAATGAACATGTTGCTCCTGCTTTTGCTGAATTATTAACTAATGAGAACAAGAACCCTAATGGGCTATTTAGGTCTTTGTTTACTGACGAAAAGATTGATGATACTGATTTTGTTCTTCCTATGGAGAACGTTATGGCAGCCCAAAATCGGTTTGCTAATTCTATAGTGGGATTCTTTGTTGGTAAAACAGTTGCATTTCCGCTGGTGAAGAATTACGTGGTGAATACCTGGGGTAAGTTTGGGTTGCAGAAGGTTATGAAAGACGAAGAGGGGGTTTATTTTTTTAAGTTTAACTCTTTGACGGGGTTAGAGCAGGTTCTGGAAAAGGGTCCATGGATGATCCGCAACCAACCGTTGATTTTGACAAAGTGGACTCCTAACCTTGTTTCGTCTCGGGACATGGTGGTCAAGGTGCCGGTCTGGGTAAAGATACATAAAGTTCCTGTTGTTGCATATACAGCAGATGGTTTAAGCTTTATTGGATCTCAAATTGGCACTCCAATTATGCTTGATGCATTCACCAATTCTATGTGTACTGAAGCATGGGGCCGATTGGGTTTTGCAAGAGCATTGGTTGAAGTCACAGCTGAGAAACCACTTAAGGAGGATGTTGTGATGGCTGTGCCTAATGTTAATGGAGAGGGTCATTCTAAGTATCGTATGCAAGTTGAATATGAATGGAAACCTCCCTTTGTGAGGAATGTCATGTTTTTGGACATGCGTGTGCTCAGTGCCCTAAACAGCCTGTATTAGTTGACAAGGGCAAGGGTACTAGTGAGATTGAAAATGATGGGTTTACTACAGTTTCAAAACGTAGGAAGAAGAATAAAAAGGCGGAAAAGCCCCAAGCTAGATAGGTGGAGGGGATTAAGCTTACAAAACCTAAGGTCAATTTTCAATTCCAGTCTAAGGAGAAGAATAAAGTGACCACTTCTCAGAATATTAAGGCGACGCAGTTTGTTTCTAAAAATAAATTTGATATTCTTAATGATACTGAGAAGGGTTGTGTAACTGTGGATATAGGGGAAACAAGTGGAACAAATAAGGAAGGGTTGTCTGATTCTACTGATTGTAATATGGAGGAGGAGAGTGAGGTTGAAGAGGTGTCGGGGACAGGTGTTTCTGGTTCACAGGGGGAAAGCACTCCCTTACAAGACGTTACTCATGTTTAGTGTCGCCTCATGGAATATACGGGGCATGAACCGCGCCCCTAAACAATCCGAGGTTCGTGAAATTGTGAATGAGAATTGTCTTAGTGTTTGTGCGATTTTGGAATCGCATGTTGATGTTTCAAGCTTAGCGTCTGTGTGTAAGAAAGTTTTTCGTACTTGGGATTGGACTTCTAATGCTAGTCTGTGTACGAAGGGTTGCCGTATTATGCTAGGATGGAATGTAGATGTTGTCTCCGTTTTAGTTGTATCTCAAACTCGACAAGTTGTTCACACCAAAATTATCCATCGTGAGACTAATAAAGTTATTTTCTTTTCATTTATATATGCAGATAATAATACTATTGTTAGGCGGCAATTATGGGATGAGTTGGGGCTTCACAAGCAGGTTACTCGGGGATGTGCATGGGTTATTATGGGAGACTTTAATGTTGCGTTAAATATTGAAGATACACATGTTGGGTCGTCTTCTATGACATCGGCAATGTGTGATTTCAAGGACTGTGTTTCAAACATTGAAGTTTTGGATCTTACTTGTTCGGGGCTTCATTATACGTGGAACCAAAAGCCGAGAGGGGGTAGTGGTATTCTTAAAAAACTGGATCGTGTCATGGGGAATTTGGAGTTTACGGATTTATTTCCGGGTGCCTTTGTTGTCTTTCAGCCTTATAGGAATTCTGACCATGCTCCATCGGTCCTTAAAATTCCTACGTTGACTGCTAGTAGGCCAAAGCCTTTTAAATTTCCTAATTTCCTGGTGCATAAGCCGAATTTTTTAGATATGGTTACTGGTACGTGGAACACTGATCTTGCTGGTTATAGTATGTACAAGGTGAGCCAGAATTTACGAAATATGAAGAAACCTATTCGTCGCCTTCTCCATGATCAAGGAAATCTGCATGACCGGGTTATTAAACTTAGGCACGAATTGGATGTTGTCCAGAAGGCCCTTGACTGTGACCCTGCTAGTATTGAGCTTCGTGATGAGGAAGCAGCTTACTTGCAGGCTTTCAATGAAGCTAAACTTGATGAAGAACGTTTTCTTAAGCAAAAAGCGAAGATAAAGTGGCTGAATCTTGGGGATACTAATTCAGCGTATTTCCACAAGTCCGTTAAAAGTCGTAACCAAAGGAGTCGCATTGAAGTCTTGATTGATACGCATAACCAAGAGATCAATGGGGCTGCTGTTCCACAGACTTTTGTAGATCACTATAATATGTTCCTTGGTATTGCAGGTACTTTTCATGCGTTGGATACCAATGATTTATTTGAAAAGAAGGTCTTGGAGGCCACTCGTTTGCATATGATACGTCCTATTACTAATGATGAGATCAAGGTTGCCATGTTCGGTATTGGAGAAGACAAAAGCCCGGGTCCTGATGGATTTAGTTCGGCTTTTTTAAGCATGGTTGGAATATCGTGGGTAATGATGTTTGTGATGCTGTTCGGGATTTCTTTGCTAATGGTCAATTGTTGAAATAAGTTAACCACACTCTCCTTGCTCTTATTCCGAAGGTTGCTACACCGGTGAAGATCAATGATTAACGTCCGATTTCTTGCTGTAATGTCATGTATAAGTGTATTAGCAAAATTCTGACAGCCCGTATCATTGATGGCATTAAGGAGGTTGTTAGTGAAAATCAATCTGCATTTGTTCCAGGTAGACGTATTTCTGATAATATCTTACTCACCCAAGAGCTAATGCATAACTACCATTTGGATAGAGGTCCTCCACGTTGCGCGTTCAAGGTGGATATCCAAAAAGCATATGACACGGTTGATTGGCGGTTCTTGAAATGTATTCTATATCAGTTTGGATTCCATCTGACAATGATTAAATGGATCATGGCGTGTATTACTTCACCCTCTTTTTCCATTTGTTTAAATGGTGACGTGCATGGGTTTTTTAAAGGTAAACGTGGGTTGCGACAGGGTGATCCTATCTCTCCTTACCTTTTTACATTGGTTATGGAGATCTTGACGCTTATCATTAAAAGAAGGGTACGTTATTCTGATTCTTTTCAATACTATCGATATTGTGAGGAATAAGGCATTGTGAATATTTGTTTTGCGGATGACCTCTTTAGTTTTGCTCGTGGTGATGCTAGTTCTGCTCGGGTTGTGATGGACTCTCTTGAGGAGTTTAAACTGATGTCGGGGTTGGTTCCAAGCATTCCTAAAAGTACGGCGTTCTTTTGCAACGTACTTAATCATCTGAAGCTTGATATTCTCAGCATTATGCCTTTCTCGGAGGGCACGCTTCCGGTAAAATACCTTGGGGTGCCTCTGATTTCCTCTCGTCTTTTAAACCGGGATTGCAAAGTGCTTGTGGAAAAGGTTAAGAACAGAATTGGGGATTGGAAGAATAAATCCTTATCATTTGTGGGCAGGCTTCAACTTTGTAAGTCGGTCCTATCTTCTATGCATGTTTACTGGGCGTCGGTTTTACTTATTCCAAAGGGCATTATATATGATATGCATCAGCACATCCGGGGGTTTCTGTGGTGTAATGGTGAATACAAACGGGGTAGGGCAAAGGTGGCATGGGAGGATATTTGTTTACCATTACAAGAAGGTGGATTAGGACTGAAAAGTCTTCATATATTTAATCTTGCTCTCTTGACCACTCACATTTGGCATATTGTTTCTAGCAAGGAGAGTTTATGGGTACGGTAGATTCATACTTATAAGATTCGGAACCGAACCTTTTGGGATATTCCTGTTATGTCAGAAATGAGTTGGGGATGGCATAAACTCCTTCAGTTACGTGATTTGGTTCGACCTCACTTTTGGAAGATTCTCGGTAATGGGAAAGATACCTTGGTGTTTTATGATACTTGGGATGTTCGTTGCCCCATCTCGCGGTTCTTAACTCCTAGGGATGTGCATTGGGCTGGATACAATTTGTCTAATACAGTGGCAGACTTGTCATCTAATGGGGCATGGTTGTGGCCTCATGAGTGGCTACAAGAGGCTCCTGATATTGCGCATATTAAAGCCCCTGCCAGTGGCGACCACCCTGACGTGTGCAAATGGTTGGATATTGATGGCAACCTTGTGGGCTTCTTAGTTAAGGCTGCATGGGAGGTTCTTAGACCGAGAAGAAATATCGTGGATTGGCATGGCATTGTTTGGTTCTCTCACTGCATTCCTCGTCACGCATTTAATCTTTGGTTAGCTAGGCGAAAATGCCTTAAAACGCAAGATTAACTGCATCAATGGGACGTGGGTGATAACACGGATTTGACGCTTCTGAGATGTCCTCTTTGTGAGTTGGTTCCAGATTCGCATGACCATTTATTTTTTTAATGTAATTATTCATCGCAGGTTTGGTCCCTGGCTCGTTCCCTTGCTGATATGGGGAGTGTTCCTCCTATCTTGGAAGACATTACAACATTTCTTCAGCCATATGCTAGGCATAGATCAGCTAAGAGTGTTATTGGAAGGATGGTTTTTGCAGCGGCGTGTTACTTCATATGGACGTAACGTAATAACCGTCTTTTTAAGAAAAGTAAGCGAACTCCGGCTGCCTTGTTTGAATGTATTATGGTGACTGTTCGTTTGAGGCTTATCACGTTCAGGTTTAAAAACACACGCGTGGTGACTGATATCCTTGCTCGTTGGAAGATGCCGAGCTCATTCAAATTTTATGGCTGATTGTTGTTCGTTTTATGTTCTGTAGTTATCACATATGGGGTTGTCCATATTGTGGGTAGGTTCAAGTTCAGCTTAAGGTTAATGTGGTACTTCAGCCACATTCCAGTGTACTTATTTGTTTTGTGATTAATACCATTTACCGGGGTAAGCCCTTTTACCCAAAAAAAAATGTGTTTGCGGGAATATCGGGTATCTTGATAGCATCGACATATCCTTGCACATTGGATTGCAAGTGCTCCATCAAAGGTCGAGTGTCAACTCCGACCATGGCTTCTTGTTGTGTGTGAAACAAAGCACGATTCTTGGGATCGGCTTGATGGACGGTGGTGTTCCAACTCTTTCTCTTTTTCTTCCTTTTCGGTGGAAGGGGTTGTACACCAATCGGTATTTGTGCACGACCGCGAGTGAGCGTGCAACTCAATACGAGGAATGAGAGAGAAGCTCTCGTTTGACTTTGAAGAAGAAGGGATTATCCTCTTCGAGTTTCAATATGAAATATCCACAAGAAAGTATAATATACGTAATTACTACTTGGGTGCAAGACCCCCAATGAAGCCTTCCTTCTTAGAATACGCACTAGTAAACGGGGGGTTAGGTGGTGCGAAGCACTTAAGTACCTATTGACCCTTAGATGGCATTTTATAGCACATCGCCTTTCTATTCACTTTGTAGTTTGTATTCTTCGAATTATTGCCTATTGGAAGTATTTATCTATTCTTGCTTTATTGAATTTGATCGATACGCGTGTCAAG
Organism: Glebionis coronaria; assembly: GCA_025667525.1. Lineage (NCBI taxonomy): Eukaryota > Viridiplantae > Streptophyta > Magnoliopsida > Asterales > Asteraceae > Glebionis > Glebionis coronaria. Next base: position 236,770,921 of record CM046880.1, read on the forward strand.
GACCGGAACGCCCCCTAACACGGTGTATTTCCTTGGCAATACTTATGGAGAATATGTGTATTGGTTGTTCTTATACGTATACGTATTTACATATAATAATATAGAGAAAATATTTTTGTATTTATTTGGGTTTTTTAAAGAAAATACTATATGTACATAAAAACCGAGGAAATCTAGTAATATATATTTTTGGTTGCAATCTCTTAGGAAAAAGATTGCTTTTTGATTTTTTAATTTGTTTGGTCAATTCTTTAGGAAAAGAATTGTTTTTGTGATTTTTTAGTTTTTATATTTTTATATTTTTTATTTTTTTATGTTTTTGATTTATTATACGTAAAAATAACGTTCACGAGGTGAACGGATCCCAAAAGCCAATGAAAACCGTCAATCGATAGTCTCTCGTAAAGTCAAAGAACCGGCAGCGGCGCCATTTGAAATTGAGTCATTGAAGTTCGTTTCTCTCGATTCTTAACCAATTGAAAGTCCTAACAATATCAAGTTTATTATCGTTTTTGGTTGATAGGGTTATTTGGATTTTCTATGTCTATTTAATCAAGCTCGTAAAAAATGGTGAAAAATATTAAGCTACGTAACCGTAAAGCATTTAGCAAATACCAAATTTTTATTCACAAAAGGACAAAAATGTAAATCTATGAAAGTAATGTGCTAAAAATGTAAGAAAATGAAACTTAGATGCTTGAAATGTAAAAATCAGAAAGTAAAAGGACCAATTATGTAAAATCTAACAACTTTCTAACCAAATGTAACAACTTTGAAAACTAACAAACTGAAAATGTCAATTTGTGAGAAGTTATGGACTAAAAGTTTGCAAACCCGATTTAAATGGAAGTTTAGCCACTATTAAAAACAGTTACAAACTATGAGGACTAATGTGCAATTAAAAGGGAGATTTTACCAAAAACGGGCACCAAGGACAAGTAAGCTCGTATAAGCTCAAAAATGAACCAAATAAGCTCTAACAAGTTTCAAAAAGCTTAAAATTGAAAAACACCTAGACTTGTCTAAGGAAAAAGCTTAAAACGCTCTAAAACTCAAATAAGCCAACTCCAATAAGCCAAGAATAAGCTACCATAAAATCCAGACATGCACATTCCAATTTTTAAGTTAAATCTTATTAAACAGCTTATTGTGAGTCTGAAATGTCTTTTCTTGTGAAAAATGGTCAAGTATATAAGTAGGAAATTGAAAATAAGCTGAAACCTAGCTTATTGACTTTTGTTGACCGAAAAGTGAAATTTCTGAAAAGCTCAAAATCTATTCATGGCATGTTTATAAGTAAGAATGTGGAAGAAAATCACAAGATTTATGAAGTAGAAATGCCAATCTAAGAAATTAGTAAGCTATTTTATCACAGAAACTTGTTATGGCTTGAGTGCTTATTGAAAAGCTAATTCTAAGCTTATTTGTGAAAACTTTATGATTTCCTTGCCAACTCTTAAACTTCAGATGTTAATGAACATATAGAAATAGGTTTCAATGATTTTGATCAAGAAATGAAGCTATGACATGAGATTGAAATGTGCTACTTTTCTGATGAACTAATTTCAAAAACTTGACCCAGACTTTTTATTAACCATTTGCCTGTGTGACCAAAGCTTTGACTATAAAACTACACAGACTTGTTTAAAAAGAATAGAGGAAGAGTAATTAACAAAGTTTAACCAAATTATCAAACTTGAATTACAAATTGTATGCAAATCCAAACACTACTTATCTGATCTGTTTAGAACTTTTATGAAAAGAATTTGAGCAAATGATTAAGCTAAGCTATGACTTATATCTACACAAACTTTATAAACAAAATGAGGTGTAAATGAGCTAAGAACAGGCTAGTTAACACACAAGTACTCAAAATGCAATTACAAGCTATATGACTAATGAAATTGATGACAGAAACAAGTAAAAGCAAGCTATCAGCTAACAACCTAACAATAAGCTATCTAATCAATAGAATCAAGCCAAAACAGATTAACACACTTGATCAGGTCAGCATTTAGTAACTATTCTAGAATTGAGCATGCATTGGACAGTTAAGTGGAACAAAACTCAGAAACTTGAAACCTTTTAGCATAAAGCCTCCATTGATGGAGTAGGTAGGCGCTGAGCCTCCTAAACAATGCTAAACGACCACCTTAGCACTATTAACAATCAATCAACCATCTACCATCATCATCATGATCAAATCTACCCAAAATTCTGCTACAATCAACAATTCAGCAACTGGAATGATCAAAATAGCTACAAATCTTCAAAAAGCCTCTAATGATCAAGTGTGATCAATAGAAACTCATAATAGCAACAAGATTCAATAGTAATGCAGGGTATGTAAGAAGATTGAAGGAAATGAGTGAATTTTATTGATTTGAATGTGAAAGTTTGTTACAGAAGTAGGTAAGTAGTTACAACTAACTATAACTAACTCAAGAGGTTGTCAAGCTCTTGAGTTTGTTAAACTAACTGCTAACTAACAGAAATGAAGGGAGAAAATTGGAAGTGTGTGTGAATTTCACACTTTTCTACTTACAACAAATGAGAAGTGTAATCCCTATTTATAGACAAGAAATGAGAGTGAGTTGGGGTCGATGACGTGTCCCAACTAATAGCAGGCTGCCAGGTGTCATAGATTGCTCAATTACAGATTCTTCTGTTCATCATGAATTGGGGGATTTTAATCCTTTGACTTTCAGTTTGATTAAATGTTCCCATTGTGCTCCTCCCTCGAAGACGAACAATTTTAATGTATAAATCTTCTCTTGAAATACATTGTAGCTCGATATTGAATCTGGGTTCGTTTGTTGAAGAAGATGCTACGTGGCAGTCTCTGGTTGGTCAAAAATTGAGCACACTGATTGCTATCTGATAACTAGATTTTACTCAGTTAAATTTTTCTTCGTTTCTATTTGAATTGATTACTGGTTTAAGTGCGACTCAGTCGTCTTTTGGTGGAAACCATATTTTTGGTTGTTGTAGTAAAGTAAATGTGCAAGACGTTAAAGTAAATGACGGTAATTAAATCTAAAACTAATTAAAACGTAAATGGTGCAATATTAAAAAATTTAAAAGTAAAATGACAAAAATTAAAACTTGACGAAGAGTAAATTTGACAATGTAATAAAAATGCAAACTTGAAATTTAAAATAAAGCAAAACAATTAAAATAACACTTAAAGAAAAATAGCGGGAAAAATAAATGCTCGAAAAGTAAAGAGAGGATAAATAAAACCTGAGTCGGAATCCAAAATACTGTCACTGTTCGGAATCCAATCTTACTCTTATCCTGAATAACAAACCTGTTGCTTATCCGGAATAAAACTGTCACTCTTATCCGGAATCACCAACCTGTTGCTTATCCGGAATCTTGTTCTACCCTCACTATCCGGAATGTTAATTCTGGACACTTATCCGGAATATCTTTTTAACCTCCTTATCCGGAATAAGTTTGATGCCTTATCCGGAATAACCTGACTTGTGCCTTATCCGGAATAAATCTCCGCCTTGTTATCCGAAATAAGTAGTTTCTGCTTATCCGGAATAAGTTTGGACCATTATCCGGAATCCACCTGCTTATCCTGAATGTCCTTATGAAGCTTATCCGGAATGTCCTTCTGAGGCTTATCCGGAATGGAGATGCAAGCCTTATCCGGAATGTTGGTTCAATTGGTTATCCGGAATCAAGATCTAGCTGTTATCCGGAATATATTCCGAATACTTATCCAGAATGTTTGGCTTCGAAGCTTTACCCGGAATCACATTTTGCTGCTTATCCAGAATGCTAATTCGGGACCTTATCTGGAATTTGAGGGTTTTCACACAATCCAGATTAATAGAAAATTCGCAAATAAGCTAAGAACTAAATAAGCTAAAGACTAATAAGCATCTAACTACCCACTTAACCAAATTGATTTTAAGAAAAAGCTAAAAAGCCTAAATTTAAAAACTTTTAAAAACACTAAATAATAAAAGTATTTAAAAACAACTTTTTATAAAATAAACTAATAAAAACACTTAATTAAATCTAAGAAAAACACAATAAGCTATAAAATCAATAAGCTAACACAATCATAAACATAAAATCATAACAAATAATCAAATAAGCATAACAATAAAAACATTAACATAAGGATTAAATCAAGACAAGAAAGGTAGAATGAGAGATTAATTAAAACTTGATTAAAATTAAGATTCAACAAGTAAAGTAAAGACAAGAATTAAAAGCTTACAAATTTAAGGTGCAAGACAAGTAATTAAAGGTGCAATTAAGTAAATGACATTAAGAAAAGTGCAAGTAATTAAAATGGAAGAGCTATTTTGTCAAGATAGTCAACACCTCCTAATGACACATTAGGAGGGTATTTATAGTGATTAGGGAAGGTTAAGCATGTGTTGCTTCTTTCTTTCTTTCTTTCTCGTCTTTTCGTCTTCTAAATTATTCGACTTTATCGACTTTCTCTCGGGATTAGTGTCTTGTAATTTCTTCATTAATTTAGACTTGAGTTCTTCGACTTCATTAAACTTTCGTCTTTAGACTTCTTTCTTCGATAAATCTTCAGAATAGGCCTTGGACTTCCGTTCTTTTTGCACTCTTGATCTTTTGACTTCGTCTTTTGTCTTTTTCTTCGATAAAAGCCCGTGAAAGCCTGTGTTTTCTTCCCTTTTCACATTTTGATCCTAAATCACAACAAAAACACAAACCACGCATAATTCTGACATTAACGACATAAAATACACTTTTTGGCTTGGTTATTATTATAATTAAGTGGTAAAAGGATAAGTGTTTTCACACTTATTAAATCCCCTACACTTGACCATTGCAATGTCCTCATAATCAATCCACATTGGCCTTTATTAAAGAGACAAAATATTTAAAGGAAGAAAACAAGTAAAAAAGATCAAAAACTTACCTTGGAGTTTTGGAATGTCATGAATGATTATCATCCTCAAGTTTCACGTTCCCCATACCAAGCTTAAAAACGAGATCTTGTTATTATAAGTTAGCAAACTATCACAAACTCATGTAGGCCAATTATTTACTTAGACTCCCTTATTCCTAGGTGTATCTCTTATATTTTATTGTTGTCTTGAATGATCACGCGGATGCATTTTTTACTTATTTCGATAGTTATTTAGGCTGAAAATAAAGTGGGACGATTTAATCAATAGTTAGCTAAAGGACAAAATCTTTTAAAACTGCTTCTCGGGACCTCATAAAGTTCATATCTTGGCATAACTCGCTTCACGATTTGAGACCTTTCTCAGACCGATATTTGGCAGTGACTTCATACTTCAAATCTTGAGAGACGTTCATGCAATAATGGTCTTTTCTTCATAATAGGAATTTCTTCACTTGAAGTTTTGAGAGATTCTTCATACTTGGACCACAATTTCTTCATTTTTCTCCAATCTTTATTTGGGATTTTGATATACAACGATCCGCCTCCTTTTAGGACTTGGATCTATTTATCCTCATACCTTGTTAGGGCCTTTTTGGATAGACTTCTCCATGATCTTTAGGGGAGTATTTGCTTTTCGTCGTGTGTCTCGATCCTTCATATTGATTTTTGATAAATGATTCTTCACATCACTTTGGATCTTTAGCAACAAAATGTAGCCCTCATGTCTTGTTAGGACCTTTTCGGACTCGCCAATCTTCGCATCCCGCTTCAATAAGTTATGCCTTGGCTATGAACTCTAATTAATACCGAGCAACTTTTAAACGATCTTGGGCTAGAAGCTAAGTAACTTTTCAAATCGTACAACCTTACTTATTGCAATTAAATTTGTTAGCAAGAGATGGGAGAAAAATCTTATAATCAACTCACATAAATTCGTGAAAGAATACCAAACTTATAATTGACTCTATCATCTCTCGTTCTCCACAATTTAAAATCTCAAGGAATGAGACTCGTGGATGCTTAGCCTATTAAATCAAAGTTTTGGGTTTTCAAGTCATCTATAGGATCTTGCAACTTCTTAGACTTTTTCAGGTTTAGAATTCGCATTTTAAAGTTCCCTTGATAAACGACTTTCTAGGATCAATTATAGGAACTTGCGAAAAGTTCTTGTTCTTAACCCATAAGAGTTAAGACTTTCGCATTTTAAAGATCCCTATATAAAAGCCTAGCAAAACTTGACTTAAAAACGTTAAGGATACTAGCTATAGCAAACTTAGATAAGTAAACTCGGGTTGAGTCAAAAGATTCATGACGTTTGAAAATTAAAACCACTTTATTAAAATTTATTCTAGCAAAGAAAGAAAATAACTATAACAAAGGTAAATACTAATAGGAATAGATCAAAAATTTTGAAAAATGTCGAAAAATCAATTTTCCGGTTAAAATGAGGACAAATACAAGGAAAAGCCCACTTAACTTTGATAGAAGTCCCCATACACTTAATATAAACATTGTCCTCAATGTTTAAGCATGTGGAAGTAAACTCCCCTACACTTAGGACATTGTGCACTTTGTTTAAATCTTGCTAAGGAAAGGACAACTAAAGTGATTCCTATTTTAATATTGAAGAATATAAAATTGAGAATCAAAAGAGTTTACGATAAAACCAGGAAGACGGGTACACGGAATCACGGGTCGTCAAAAGTCATCAAGAATGTATCTTTGAAAGCTCGAATCCCTGCGCATGATAAGAAAGAAAACACAAACACATACTAGGGTCTCCCCCTACACTTATTATAAAAACAGAATAAAAAGGATAGATATTGCGGGTTGCCTCCCGAGAAGCGCTTATTTTTGTTAACCGAGTCGTGAGCCTGAATCGACCTTGATTAGCATGGGAAGAAGCTTGAAACACATCCACCGGGATCAAATACATGGTTTTCGTCCATCAAATAGCACAAGCTTAAGGTGAACAAGGCAAGCCAAAGAAGAATAGGCAAGGTTCCCTTAACCAAAGATGGAGCACAGTGGTAGTAAGGGTGATGAGGTGCAAGCATATCTCCATAAGTTCCAAAGATCTTTCCTTTTATTTCATCAGATGGATACTAAGATGGCTTGAAAAGTGCAATACCGGGATCAAACACCTTTTCCATTAGGGGAAAATAATCTTCAGGCTCACTAGACCTTGAAGAAGATCCGCTCATAAATCTCACAATCTCATCCTCAGAGGGAGGATAGAGAGGTGTCAAGACATAAGTGCTGTGGATATCGGTGTCGGTCGGCTTCTTCTCCTTTGAAAGGGGTTTCTTCATATCCAAAGGAGGATAAAGACTATAATCATCAAAGTCCAAAGGAGGAGTATCACTCTCATTTGGGAAGTAAGTGTTGAGAAAAGTAGCAAAATCTTCCTCAAATGAGTAGTCATCCAAAGTAGGATCAAGCATGGTTGGTGGAGGATCTTCGTCAAAAGTAGGTGCAAGGTCATCATGAGAAGAATCACTCGAGAGAGTATCAGCCTCATCAAAATCATCATAAGTGGGCATGTCTGGATACTCAGAAGTAAAATCAGCAGAATCATCCATATCAGAACTCGAATCATCATCGTAGTCATCATAGATTGGTGGAGACTCATGAATTGGTGTAGGATCAGAATTGGAGAGAGAATCATCCACATCATCTTGGAAGAGTGGATTATCATAGAAAGAATCGAATAGAGGATTGTTGTAGACGACAAAATCATCAAGCACATTCATCATGTTCGTTGATTCTCTTCCATTGGTTTTGGTTGTGATCTTCCCCATTTTAAATACTTGTGCATCATTCCCGACTCTTAAGATTAACTCACCTTCGGCAACATCGACAAGAGCTTTTCCAGTTCTTAAAAATGGTCGTCCAAGTATTAACAGAATACGAGGGTCCATTTCATAATCAACAACAACAAAATCGACCGGAAAAATGAAGGTACCAACTTTAATAAACACATCTTCGGCAATACCAACGGGGTAAGCGAGAGTGCGATTTGCTAGCTCAAGAGTCATATTTGTTGGAGTAAGATCGGGTAATGATAACTTTTTCTAAACACTTAAAGGCATCAGATTTATACTTGCCCCGAGATCGGCTAAGGCAGTAAATTCTTCGGTTTGGTGAAAAGTACATGGTAGCACAAAACGACCGGGATCTCCAAGTTTTTCCGGAAGTTCTTTAAGAAGGACGGCAGAACAATTTTCATTCACTCGAGTATTAACAAACTCGGCCATCTTCTCCTTCTTATTAAGCAATTCCTTAAACATCTTAACAAATTTAGGCATTTGAGCTAGAGCTTCAACAAGGCTAAAGGTGATGGTCAATCCTGAAATATTCTTCAAATAGTTCGACACTTGAATGTCATCCTTGGTTTGCAATTTGGCCTTGTCTAAGCGAGAAGGATAAGGGATATTGGGTTTATAGGTGGAAGGTAGGGTTGGTGAAGGGTTCTTCTTGGGAACTTCTTCAGTATGGGGTGGAGATGGTAATGGAGAACTAATACTAGGCTTGGGAGTAGGAGGGATAAATGGTGGTGGAGGAGGTGTATATGGAGTAACTAGGGGAGGGGTAGATGGTCCTACTAAGGTTCCTCCACTGCGTGTAGTAATAGCACTCACATTCGCTCTCGGGTTGGTGACGGTATTTGAAGGTATAGAGCCCGAAGTAGAGGGTTGAGTAGTTGGTAAGAAACTAGACAGCATATTCTTCAAATCATTTATTTGAGTGCTAAAAGAGGTTTGTATATCATGTCGAAGCTCGGATCTAATATCATTACCTTGCTTAGTGATATCCCCTTTCAAGTTGATAATTTGGCTTTGCAGATTCTTGATTTGCTCTCCTTGGGTTCTCATAAAAGCTTCAACATCTTGATTAATGGGTGGGGCTTGTTGAGCGGGTGGGTGATAAGGATTAGAAGCTCGAGGTGGGTTTTGGTTGATTCTATTGTAGTTGTTGGGGTTGTGGTTTTGAGGAGAAAAACAAGGTGAAAGAAAGTTGTTCGAACGGTAACTTAGCAAGTTACGATCACCTTGAGGTCGAGCTTGATGGCTTTCCGTTGAGTAGTTACCATAAGCTGCATACACGTTTTCTGGATTGTCATGAGTAGAAGGACAGTCAGTGTATGAATGAGGACCCCCGCAAATCTCACAAGAAGTTGCTACAGCTTTAACTTGTTGTTGTTGATTTGTAGCCAAGAGTTGCATGTTTTTGCTCATTTCGACCATTGCGCGGGTCAATTCGGTGATATCAGGGTTTGAAGAAGTAGAAGAAACATTGACTCTCGGGTTATTCCTTGGAGATGCGGATGAATCCCAATTTTTGTGATGAGTAGTCATGTTCTCTATAAGCTCTCTACACTCCTCGGGTCTTCTTTTCATAAATGTGCCACCGGCGGCTGCATTAATCGTATCACGATCACGAAAAGTTAAACCGTTGTAGAAAGTATCAATTAAGGTAACGGGGAGCATGTTATGGTTTGGACATCGATTGATCAAAACATTATATCGTTCCCAAGCATTAAAAAGTGATTCATCGGGTTCTTGTGTAAATCCACTAATTTGATTTCGAAGGCTCGTGACCATGGTTGGTGGAAAGTAGCGAGATAAAAAGCGTTGAGTCATCTCATCCCAAGTATGAATTGAATTCTTCGGAAGACGATCAAACCATTTTTCGGCATGATGGGATAAGGTGTGCGGAAATAGGTGAAGGCGAAGAAAATCCATAGTAACACCGGGCAACTTCATGCTTTGAGTAACGGTAATGAATTTGTCGAGGTGTTTGTTGGCATCATCATCCGGCAATCCGCGAAATGGACAAGTGTTTTGAACTTGTTGGATTATGTGATGCTTCAACGAAAACTCCGGAGCCGTGATTTGCATCGTCGCAATCAGTCCTCCCCGTCCGTTCATGGTAGGTTGACACAGCTCCTCCATCGTTCGAAGATCGGGTGGGGGAACATTGTTGTTGTTATTCATGTTGGGGTGAGGTGGATTATTGTTGTTGTGCATACCAGCCATATCTAAATCTTCACGAGTCTCGGGCTCAGAATAAGATGAAGATCTAGTACGCATACACCTGCAAAAGAAAAAGAAAAAGATACCAAAGAAATAGAGAATATATGTACTTGTAAAAGTAAAAATAAAATCTTTTTGTTGCAAAACTTTTGAAAAAGAAATGCTTTTTTATGAATTTTTAATGTTTTTGGATCTTTTGAAAATTTTTAATTTTTATGATTTTTTGAAAATTTTTGACACAACAAATAACATTCATGAGTTAACGGATCCCAGAATTCAACGCGTCTCTCACAGAAAACCGTTAATATTTACGAAAAGAGCCGGCAGCGGCGCCATTTGATAACTGAATTTAGTTAGAAAAATCATTGTTCTAGTCTTTTCGAATTGAAAAAGGGTGAACGTGTGACTCAGTCGTCTTTTGGTGGAAACCATATTTTTGGTTGTTGTAGTAAAGTAAATGTGCAAGACGTTAAAGTAAATGACGGTAATTAAATCTAAAACTAATTAAAACGTAAATGGTGCAATATTAAAAATTTTAAAAGTAATTAATTAAATGAAAAAAATTAAAACTTGACGAAGAGTAAATTTGACAATGTAATAAAAATGCAAACTTCAAATTTAAAATAAAGCAAAACAATTAAAATAACACTTAAAGAAAAATGGCGGGAAAAATAAATGCTCGAAAAGTAAACAGAGGATAAACAAAACCTGAGTCGGAATCCAAAATACTGTCACTATCCGGAATCCAATCTTACTCTTATCCTGAATAACAAACCTGTTGCTTATCCGGAATAAAACTTTCACTCTTATCCGAAATCACCAACCTGTTGCTTATCCGGAATCTTGTTCTACCCTCACTATCCTGAATGTTAATTCCAGACACTTATCCAGAATATCTTTTTAACCTCCTTATCCGGAATAAGTTTGATGCCTTATCCGGAATAACCTGACTTGTGCCTTATCCGGAATAAATCTCCGGCTTGTTATCCGGAATAAGTAGTTTCTGCTTATCCGGAATAAGTTTAGACCATTATCCGGAATCCACCTGCTTATCCTGAATGTCCTTATGAAGCTTATCCGGAATGTCCTTCTGAGGCTTATCCGGAATGGAGATGCAAGCCTTATCCGGAATGTTGGTTCAATTGGTTATCCGGAATCAAGATCTAGCTGTTATCCGGAATATATTCCGAATACTTACCCGGAATGTTCGAAGCTTTATCCGGAATCACCTTTTGCTGCTTATCCGGAATGCTAATTCGGGACCTTATCCGGAATTTGAGGGTTTTCACACAATCCGGATTAATATAAAATTCGCAAATAAGCTAAGAACTAAATAAGCTAAAGACTAATAAGTATCTAACTAAAAACTTAACCAAATTGATTTTAAGAAAAAGCTAAAAAGCCTAAATTTAAAAACTTTTAAAAACACTAAATAATAAAAAAATTTAAAAACAACTTTTTATAAAATAAACTAATAAAAACACTTAATTAAATTTAAGAAAAACACAACAAGCTATAAAATCAATAAGCTAACACAATCATAAACATAAAATCATAACAAATAATCAAATAAGCACAACAATAAAAACATTAACATAAGGATTAAATCAAGACAAGAAAGGTAGAATGAGAGATTAATTAAAACTTGATTAAAATTAAGATTCAACAAGTAAAGTAAAGACAAGAATTAAAAGCTTACAAATTTAAGGTGCAAGACAAGTAATTAAAGGTGCAATTAAGTAAATGACATTAAGAAAAGTGCAAGTAATTAAAATGGAAGAGCTATTTTGTCAAGATAGTCAACACCTCCTAATGACACATTAGGAGGGTATTTATAGTGATTAGGGAAGGTTAAGCATGTGTTGCTTCTTTCTTTCTTTCTTTCTCGTCTTTTCGTCTTCTAAATTCTTCGACTTTATCGACTTTTTCTCGTGATTAATAAACTCGTCTTGTAATTTCTTCATTAATTTAGACTTGAGTTCTTCGACTTCATTAAACTTTCGTCTTTAGACTTTTTTCTTCGATAAATCTTCAGAATAGGCCTTGGACTTCCGTTCTTTTTGCACTCTTGATCTTTTGACTTCGTCTTTTGTCTTTTTCTTTGATAAAAGCCCGTGAAAGCCCGTGTTTTCTTCCTTTTTCACATTTTGATCCTAAATCACAACAAAAACACAAACCACGCATAACTCCGACATTTACGACATAAAATACACGTTTTGGCTTGGTTATTATTATAATTAAGTGGTAAAAGGATAAGTGTTTTCACACTTATTACTATCCAAAAATGGATAAAGGGATTATTGCATGTCATCTTCTCATTGGCTAGAAAATAGATAGTGGATTGGACTGTATAAAGACGGCTCATCTAATGTGTCGGTGAGGTGGCTTGTATAGCTAGCAATCCTTGTCCACTTTTCTTGAATTTTGATTGGCTATTAGCAATAAACACGGATCAAGGCCATTTTTTGTGTAGTTTTGGCAATTTAGGCCCCTAGACTTTGGCAGAATGTCCAAATGAGCTAGAATCTTCATTCTAATGACATTTTTGGTCCTTCCACTTGCATACTTGTATAGTTTGACCCTTTGACTTGGTTGAATTTGGAGTTGACCATGTTGGACTTTGATCTTGACTTTGACCAATTTACACTTTGAGTCCCTCAACTTTGGAATGTTGTCAAGATAGGTCCTTCATCTTCAAAGTCTTGTCATCTTTGATCCTTCTTTGTCTTTTTCATCCAAATAAGCTTGATTTCTTCCTGTTTGCTTGAAAATGTATCCTTCTTACCTATTTGAACACAAACACAAAACATACCACATAATTCCGCTTTATAGCAAAAAAGTTAGATATTTTCCATGTGTTTTAGGGTGATTTGTTGATTAATTGATATGAGTTTTTGCTGATATCAATACACCACTATTTACCCAATTAATCAACTCCAACAGCTATTTCTACTCAAATCAACCCAAACAGCTACAATTTGATGAAACTGGAACTAGAACTTGAACTGAGTACTAATAAGATTCCAAGAACATCCACACAACTTCTATTGATCTAGTATGATCAATAGAAGAAAGCAGTAACGGTATGGCTAAGTATGTAGTAGATTGTAAGAAGATTTAAGTGATAATTGAGTGAAATTTTATTGATAGGAGAAAGGTAGTTACAGAAGGTAGTTACAGCTATCTAACTAACTAACCAACTCAAGAGTTTGTCAGGCTCTTGAGTTTAGTTACTAGTATCTAACAAACTATGAGAGAAAACTTAAAGTGTGTGTGATTCACACTTTTTCTACATAATGAAAATGAAGGTACAAGCTGCTATTTATAGAAGTTGATGATGAGTTGTTGGGGTAGCATGACGTGTCTCATCCAATGGGGAGATGACAGGTGTCTTCATCTCTTCAATTGTAATTACCTGTTCTTGATCAAGATTGGGCCTTTTTTATTTAGTGAATTCCAGCCTAGTTGGATGATTGGGTTGGCTTCGTCACTTGATTACGAGCATCTTTGGTGTTTTGATCTTCTTCTGAAAATGCCTAAATCATAATCTTCGAACTGCTGCTGAAGAAACTACATGGCATGTTTTCATTTGTCCTTAGCGTCACACACGGATCATTATCCATACTTGATAAAATGATTATTGAGAGTTGGATTCTTATTAGTTAATGAAGAGTTAATGCGCCCCCACTCAGATTTCTTTATTAATTATAAATTTGAGTTAGTGGCCAGCTGGCACACTACTTGGCAATCCACATCTCTCAATTCCAGCCTTCTCATTGGTCCATTTAGTAGCACACGGATTAAACTCATTTCTATCTTTGAAATGTGGCAAAAACAGTCCCTGGACTTGGCAGTTTCATATTTTGAGCTCCAATCTTTATAGACTTGACAAAATCAGTCCTTTGACCTTCATTCTTGTCTATTTAAACCCTTTGACTAGTTTGACTTGAAGTTTGACCAAGTTTGACTTTAATCTTGACATTTCCAAAGTTTGCATTTAAGTCCCTCAAATTTTGAATGTTGTTAATATAGGTCCTTCATCTTCAAATGGCTTGTCATCTTTGATCCTTCTCTTGTCTTTTCATAATAAATGAGCTTGATTTCCTCTTGTTTGCTTGAGATTGTATCCTTGTTACCTATTTAAGCACAAACACAAAACATACCACATAATACTGCTTTATAGCACAAAAGTTAGGTATTTTCTATGTGTTTTAGGGTGATTTGTTGATTAATTGATATGAGATTTTGCTCATATCATATATAAAAAGAGAAAAAAAATATATATAATAAAGGATATGGTTTAACAAGTTTAGATATCTTTGACATATTGGGCCAGCCATGGATATTTTGACTCAACCCGAGTTTGCTTATCTAAGCATTCTCTAGCTAGTATCCTTAACCATGTAGTCCTTCATTGGTCTATTAGGCTAAGCATCCACGACTCTCATTATTTGAGACTTTAAATTTGTGGAGAATGGGAGATGATAGAGTTGAAGCAAGTATAAAAGGGCTGGATAAACTTCATGATAATTACTTGTGGCTAAACCCTTCTCTTTCTTTGCCTCTAGTTTCTTCGCATGTATATATGTTAATAAATAATCAAGAACGGTTTTAATTGATTTGTAGCCTCTTATGCATTTTTGTCTAATCATTCATGGTTGGTATAGGTACGTCTTAAGATTCTAAGTTAGAATGTTTTATGTGTACTAGACTTATGTCATGCTTAATACTTAGCGGGTGTTTTTCCTTTTATTCTTTTCAACTTTCTTTGTGAGGAATAAAGAAAAATAAGAGCAGCTTATGAAAAAATGAGTGGCTAGAAAAAAAAAGAGAAAAAGAAAAAGAAGAAAAAAACAATTATACAAGACTCCCAAGAGGGGCAGTGAAGTGTTAATTATAGTAGCTATTGAATTCCAATATTACTCTCACAAGGGTTGCGGGGATTTAATACTTGCTCCAATCCAATATTACCTTTACGGGTTGCGGGGTTGAAGATCCAAAGTCTTAAAAAGGCGGCGGATATAAATTATTGCGTGAGTTTTATTTTTATTTCCTTAGCGAGTGTGTAGCTACTTATTAATGCATGACATAAGGATCTTACACATAAGGCGAATGACTTATTATTCTTGAGTCGGACTTATATTAATTGTGAGCGGTTTTTCAAGTAATAGATGAGAGGATTACTTAGGATTAAAACCGTGCTTCTTTATTTTTGGATTTTACATTTCTTATACTTCACGCTTTAAATAATGACAAATTTGCTTTCAAGCAATTTGCTCAAATAATAACCGGTTTCACATTTAATTATCATGAATAAGTTGATGCACTTTTTACTTGTGAATACAATGATCCCATTTTTAAGCTTGGTATGGGGAAAGTGAAACTTGAGGGTGATGAGTGTTCATGGTACCAAAAGCCCTAATCAAAGTCATTGATTTCTTTATGATTTTTTCCATCAAAACCATTTATGAAAAATCTAAAATATATAAATAGAATTGATTTTCTTTGCATTGCATTGTACAAAATCAAAATCATGCATCATATAGTGTAGAGTAGTATTAAAGCATTTGGCCAAGGTGGGTTAATTATAAGTAAAATGTAAATTTGTGCTTTAAAACATAGCATTGCATGAGGTCATGGCAATGTGCAAGTGTAGGGGATTTAATATGATCAAAATCTCAAATCAATAAGTCAACAAATCATCCTAAAACATATAGAAAATACCTAACTTTTGTGCTATAAAGCAGTATTATGTGGTATTGTTGGAAATACGTTTTTACGTATTTATGAAGGATCGGTCGCTCCAACGATATATTAATGTATTAGGCTCGTGATCCAGTTTGTAGTAAATATAGTCCATATAGCCCACATGTAGGGTGGGCTATATATACCCCTCCTAGCATGTTAGGAGGGGTGGTGGTTCATTCATTTACATCTTTTGATTAATCTAATCACTTTCTCTCTCTACTTTCCTTTCCTCTCCTTTCTCTCTCTATACTTCATCTTCCTCCTTCCCCATTTCCACCATTAATCAATAGATCCAATCCATCATTTACCAAATCCTTAGAAATCGTAGACCTTCAATTGGTATCAAGAGCCATGGTTGAATCTTAGGATTTGTATATTTTTTATCTTTTGATTTGGTGGTAAAAATCCTTTCTTTTCTAATTTTTTATCAATCTTTTCATCATTCGATCAATTTTTTATCAATTTTTATAAATTTTATCAATTTTCATTTTTTATCAGTTTTATTTTTTACGTGTGTTTTTTATAATCAGTTTTTTATTATCAGTTTTTCTTGTTAAATAATCAAACTTTTTAAATAATCAGTTTTTCTTGTTAAATAATCAGTTTTTTATATCATCATTTGTCTAATCATATTTTTTAATCAGTCGTTGTTTTTTAATAATTTTTTAATCATTTAGTCATTTTTTTATCATTTTTTTAATCAGTTTTTTTCTTCCTTCTTGTCCATCGGTCCAATCTGTTAACACTGTCCAAACTGTCCAAAATTGTTCATCTGTCCCAACCTGTCCAAAACTATCAGTTTTCTCGATTATTCCGAATAAGCTTTCCGCGTAGGCTGTTATTCCGCGTTGGCTATTTTTTCCGAATAGACAAAGTTTTCCGAATAGACAAAGTTTTCCGCATAGAAAGGTTTTTCCGCATAGACAATCATTCCGAATAGAAAATCTTTCCGAATAGAAAATCTTTCCGAATAGAAAATCTTTCCGAATAGAAAATGTTTCCGAATAGAAAATCTTTCCGAATAGGAAATCTTTCCGAATAGACTATTTGGAATTGACAGACTCTGGACTGACCCACCATCACAATACTCTCCATTCAAACATAACGGCAAACACACTCAAAACTGGTTTAAAAACTCGACCCTTGAATCCACCAAGACCTTGACATAGTCAAAAGACTCAACTCACAGACTCCCCCTCACACCCTCACGACTCGACTGAAGACTCAAAACACTCTCGGACACCACTCTCACACTCGTCTAACCAAACCAAACTCACACCAATTTTCGACTCACAACTTCTCGTCCAACAAAAACCTAGACATCCTCTCGTATCACCAACAAAACCCATTAACACAAATCCCTCTCAAATTCACATCTCCCATCCAACTCTAAACCCTCACCCTCATCAGACCCTCTCGACATCCAGACTCGACATCAACAACTACACACAAAACAATTTTACACTCTAACACCTCTCACAACTCACAGACCCACCCTCGAAAACCCACTCAACAACAAAACTCTCGATTCTTCTTTCCCTCACCCAACTCACAGACTCATCAACAACACTCTCGACCCTCACTCCCTCACCGACACCCTCTCGACAGACTCCACTCCACAACAAACAGACACACGCTCATTAAACACCCCTCACTCTCTCCCTCGAACCAAACAAACTTACACACGACACCCGACAGAAGGACTCTACAGAAGAGAGAGAGACTCAACAAATACACCAAAATAAAAAACCTACCCGAGACCTCTATAAGAGATCTTGAAGCATCCGGTTAACTTGAGGTAATCTTTTTTCGTGGATACATCTTGTAATGATGGGTCGAAGTGTTTTAATTGCTTGTGGGTTTTGATCATTGATGGATGATTTCTATTGCTGCCTTTGATGATGATTCGAATTTGATGAATAGATTATCTTTTCTAACTGATATTGGTTGGATAAAGATGAGGGTTGTGATTCAGTAGGTCACGATTAGTTTCAAAAATTGAGAGTTTTTGGTGGCTGAGATTGGTAGGAGTTGAAAGAGACGGAGGATTTTTTGGTGATCTGATTTGATTTTGTTTTGAGATTGAGAGAGATAGATTGACAGCGTTTTTTTTGGTTATCTGTGTGAGGAAGAGAGAGTTTCTAGGCAAAGTCAAACAAGAGAGAGATTTGAGGCGGAAATATCTAGGTAGAAGTGGAGCGGTGGATTTTTTTTTTGGGCCACGTGTTGTAGGGCGGACAAAACAAGAAACGATTTTTTTATTAATTTAATTTTTAAATTAAGTAATTTTTTTATGTTAACGCAATTTTAAAATTCATTTTACAAAAATATATCCGATTTTTTATTTCAAATCAGTTTTTTTTTTCTAGTTTTATCCTTTTATTATTATCTTTTAAATTTTATTTCTTTTCCTTTTTTATTTTTAAATTTTTATTTATGGATATTAACTTTTATTTTTATATTCTTATTCAAATTTTTTATTTTTTACTTTTTATTTTAGACAAATGTTGTAATATTCCATTATAGTCGGGACAAAGTGACGTGATATAGTGACAAGGATTATTTTGCCGACGGATTGTTGAGGCGGTTATTCTGAAAGATAACGTAAAAAAAAAAATATTTAACGGGTTTAATTCATAATCGTTTGAGCCGACAACATCTTTTGAGCAGAATCGAATTGTAAAATCCTGCAAACTATAACATCCACATCATTTTTCCTCGATTTTCAATGGAATCGTTAAAATCGACACTTAAAGAGGGAGACTTGCATCGAATGCACGACAAAGCTAGAGAAAGTGGTATAAATTCATTTCAAATGCTTCAATATCATCTTGTCACTCTTTCGAGGATTCAAGGAGGGAGCGAATTTGTGACAATCTTTGGTCAAGATCGTCATATATTCATCGACTCTATCTTTACCACTTTGACCCAACTCGCCGAGCAACTCAACCATGGAAACTTTAATTATTCTGCATCGGCACTTGCATATAAGGCTCTTGTGACACAACTCACGCATTTCCTCCAATTCAATTTCATCATGCCTGAAAGTTCAGTGATTTGCCAATCATTTCTTCGAGATACACATACCGAGTTTAGAGCTTTCCGTGATACAATTTTGAAACTCATGACATCGGTCTCGTCTTCGATTTATCAAAGATCACAACTTCAGCAAGCGTATGATAATGGAGTGCAAGAATCAATGACACAGATGCAAGAAGAGAATGGTCATACGGTTGACAACTTGGAGCCTAACGATGGCAAGAGCACCGAATCAGGAGGACAACATGATACCAGTGGCACGTCAGGGAATGTTCATGCGATCTCTCTTGATGACTCCTTACCCGTTTATGACGAAGAGCCTGCAAACTTGGTACAATGTCATGTTGTTTATGATGTCTATGCTGATGATATGCCGCATATTGAGCATTCTGAACCTAATCATGACAAACATGGGATGGAAAAGAGTGATAGCAATACCACTTCTGATTCATCCGATGTAAGTCATAATGGGGGAGAGATTGTTCAGAATGCTATAGTACATCATGAAAATTGTATTATAACTGCTTCATTGACTGCATCTGATTCCAAGATTAGAGAGCTCGAAACGATTGTAGCTCAACAATCAAAAGATTTTGAGGATGCCAAACTTGAATTTTCTAAGAAAACGGACAAATTTGAAACATACTTTGAAAAACTTGAAAAGTCAAACGTTGTTCTTGAAAGAAAATTGGATCAAACTGTTCTAGATTCTAAAGCTGAAAAGGATAATCTTTTGAAACAAATTCAACTGCTTGAATCTAAGTTGGCATCCCAAGATAACTTGCTCAAAGAGAATGAGACTTTAAAGGCCCAAGTACAGGAAAAGGTTTTTGCTATAGCTGCGTTGAAAAACGAGTTAAGGAAAAGTAAAGGACCTAGTGTGGACACTAAGCTTGAAAAACCATCAATCTTGGGGAAACCGCCTACAAATCAGTTCGTCAGACAACCGATTGTCAGACAACCTACTGCATTTAGATCCGAGCGACCACAATCCTCGAGACCGCGGTTTGCCTCCCAAGTTGATTTGGTTCATCTTCCTAGACCAGACACTCCAGCTACTAGGCCCTATGTGATCACTCCAGCTTTAGCAAGACCAAATCATATGATTGCCTCTAGTTTCCCTAAAAATACCAAGACCACGTCTAGAACTAGTTCAAATGACGTTTGCCATGAATCTGATCTTAGGGAAGCTAAGCAAAAGACACATGTAAGAGATAGGAATTTCAAACCTAGTCAGATGCCTTCTAGTTTACCCAACACTGCTAACCGTAGCATGTCCAATCCTAGGAGCATCAATCAATCATCTAGGGTTTCTAGATCTTACTCGGACATTAAATATGCTACTTGTAAAACATGTAGAAAATGTGTCTTTACGGCAAATCATGATTCCTGTATCAAACAATTGCTTAATGAGGTGAACTCCCGTGCTAGACTTAAATCCCAGTGGGTTGCTAAAATCAAACCTGTTGGCAAAATGTGGCACCCCACTGGTAGAACTTTCACTCTTGTAGGAAACGAGTGCCCTTTAACTAGGATAGTCTCCGATTCTACTAAGTCTACTAGGGAGGAAACTGATAAAGATGATATTTCACTTACGCCTAAACTTAAGGTTTTCTATAAAAGGAAACGTTTGCCAGCCAAGACTAGTGAATCATCTACTCAGGTCGCCTCTGAAACAAGTAAAGCCAACTGTGAACCCCCATGTGCTTCTATAATTGATATCGCTAACCCACGTCAAAGCATGCAAATTCCTAATGAGATTGCAGGTACCAAAGTTGATGTTCTAAAAGAACGAAGCGGTCCAATCGTTGTGTACCGTTCAACTAAGGACACTCTTAGAGTTTGGTTGCTGAAGAAGCAGATATCAGAGAAACAAATGTCTCAGGGGATTCATGGTTAAGTTACACAAGGACTTATAGTCACATCACAGACTATAACTCGATCTTCAAAGAAAGGAAAGTTTATCGCCGATGATAAACTTATCCTAAAAACGAGAAATTCATTTTTCTCGGGCATGAGCTTATATTAAAACATTCCAAGTTTTTAAGCTCATGCACAAAGGCTTATAGATAAATGTCAGTCTATAACCCGTTCTTCAAAGGCAGGAAAGTTTATCGCCGATGATAAACTTATCCTTACAACGAGAAATTAATTTTTCTCGGGCATGAGCTTATATCGAAAACATTCCAAGTTTTTGAGCTCATGCACAATGACTTACAGTTAAATGTCAGACTGTAACTCAAACTTCAAATAAAGGAAAGTTTATCATTAATGATAAACTTATCCTCATAACGAGAAATTCAATTTTCTCGGTCATGAGCTTGTCTTAAAACATTCGAAGTTTTAAGCTCAGAAAGGAAAGTGTATCTTTTAAATAAGATAAATTTTCCTCGTAACGAGAAATTAACCTTTCTCGGTCATGAGCTTTCCGTTAAAACAGTCAAAGTTTTCAAGCTCATGAACACGACTTCTAAGTAAATGTCAGCTTAGGACTCGTTCTTCAGATAAAAGGAAAGTTTATCGCCGATGGTAACTTATCCTTAACAACGGGAAGTTCACAACTTCTCGGACTTGAGCTCGCTTTTAAGATATTCAACATCTTAAGCTCAAGTAATTGTTTTTTCAAAACTTTGAACACAATTTTTCAAGACTTTCTCAAAAGGTTTTTCTAAATCTTTCAAAATTGTGTGTTCAAAAACGTTTTGATAAAACGAGCATGTCTTCTGGAATCGATAATATTTACGAACCTAGAAATGTCATTCAATAATGACACGGGGTTGTAAATAAAGTTCGAGCAGAAGTTCAAACTTTTAAAACATGCTCAAAATGGTTTGCTATTATTTCAGATAGCAACCCGCTTTTCATAATCAAGTCAAGCATTTTACCGGAAAGCTTTGACTCAACAACGGGAATTAATTTTCTCGGGGACGTGACGAGGTAACCAACATTCGTGAACAAGAACCATGTGCTTCTTTCATATGCTGTTCTCCATTATTCAGGTCCAACCTCGTAAATTGCTAATCTTGTGAATACATTATCATATATGATCTTTGCACGTGATAAATACCTTACACTTGTGTTTAAAAGGTATTTAATTTACGTTTCAAGTACACCCTCATTAATTTGAGGGGGAGCTTGTTAAAATCACGAAGATAATTGGATTTGCATTTTTCTTCCCAAATTTTCTTAAAATGCTATTAAATCAATTGATATTAAAAACATCGATTGGGTTAATATTTTTAATATGGTGGAGAAAATGTGATTTAATATGGGATATGATCAATCATAAATGGTTTGACTTAACGTGTTAGCTCATCCCGACATGTGCGAAATGTTTTCGAATATCGTAGCATATGTTAAGGGGGAGCAAAATGGATTTGCACTTCAAAATGGATTTCATGGTGACATACACTTACCCAAAACATCTCTATTCACGACGGTGAAGATTGTGGTGACATAAGGATGGTAGGATAGGTTAAAGTCCAATGATTTCTCTAGAACCGGAGGAATCTTCCCAAGGACATTCCATAGCTAGAAATAGTAGTCCTTAGGAAAGATGGAGAAAGATTGTGAACGTAGCTGAATGCCGACCAAGTACTTAAGCTAGCACTGGAACAATCACAACAAGGTTCTAGTGATGACGTATTGGTAAGTATTGAAGGGGTTGAAGAATGAAAAAGAATTGTAAAGATAAAGGGTGTAAAGAAAGAAGCCCTCCTTACAACTTTAGGCAGAAACCGGGTCAATTCATATGCTATTGAGATCATTTTTAATGATTCTTGATATTGAAGAAAGACATCATGGACCCAGTGATGCAATGCACAACCCTTCCCAGCTAACTCAAATATCTCTCAAAAGGTATTTGTTTTAATCACACGGAGATCAACACATTATCTATTGATTTATTCACTCCGAATAAATTGGTATTGAAAAGGTGGCACTCCTCTCCAGCCTCCGATCACTAAAATCCAAAATGCACGATCGAGTCTAGAGCCATTTGAGATCATCAAATATCTCATTAGGACACACTTTCATATCTACTTGCTTCTTCACACACTGTGAAAAGTTAGAAAGTTCTTAAGAGTCCTACGCAAAATCTTCATGATCTTGCCTGAACATCCGAGTAATACGAAAGTATTTACAATGAAGATGGAAATCCTTCTTGAGCGAATATCAAAAAGCTCATGGTAGGTGACTTGTGCGATTCTTTATGAATCAAACTTGTGATAACTGGAAAGCAACAGTGGTTTAATTCTTAAATGAATTTAAACACGTTCCAGGCCTTTACGCATTATCATATGATCTTGCCAGAACACTCAGAGTGACTCTTTATTGATCACAGTGACGAGTGGAAATCCTTCTAGTGTTAACATCAAACAGCACTTGGTAGGTAACTTGCAAGATTCTATATGAATCAAGCTTGTGACAACCGGAAAGCAACGATGGTGCGGTTCTTAATTGAACTTCACTTGTTCCAGGAACATGAATTGACGGCTTCAAATCATGCGGATAATATTATCCAAATGATTCACTCTTTACGTTCGCAGTCAGCTTTGGACGGTCGAGTAAAGAGAACGGGTTTACCCGCGAAATCTTGTCAAGGAGGTTCTTTATTGAAACTACCTGCCACAAGTACGATATTTAATATCGTCCAACGGTCTTCACAGACCGGAGGTAAAATGCTACCGAATTAGAATGAAATGTTCAAGGCCATTTCATCCGTGTATATGGTTTGTTGCTAACTGTCTTATGCAGCGTAACAAGAAGGTGGCATTGCGGTGTATAATCCAGAAGAAGTCATCACCACATGCTTATACTACATACACTTAGTACTTCAACAAATTCAAGAAAGTCTGAAGGTCAAGTCTTCCGCTGTATCAAACTCTGAAGCTTTCAAGAATTTAAACGTATAAGTATGTGGAACATGAAGTCACGAAGAGGCAAATTTCACAAGTGATGAATGCACAAGGTCAAGGCAAGGAAACATGCTCAAGACTAAAGTCAAAGATCACATCAAGCATATTCACAAGAACAAGATCGAAGACTCAAGCATAGTATGCTAGGTTTAAGATTTTGTAAAATGGTGTGACCTCCCTTAGGGGGAGATTGTTGGAAATGTGTTTTCCCAAAGAAAGTCTCGGTCACATCATTATTAGCATAGATCACGAGCTATAGAATAATTAGAACTTTGTAACTTGGAGCGACCTCCCTTAGGGGGAGATTGTTGGAAATACGTTTTTACGTATTTATGAAGGATCGGTCGCTCCAACGATATATTAATGTATTAGGCTCGTGATCCAGTTTGTAGTAAATAAAGTCCATATAGCCCACATGTAGGGTGGGCTATATATACCCCTCCTAGCATGTTAGGAGGGGTGGTGGTTCATTCATTTACATCTTTTCATTAATCTAATCACTTTCTCTCTCTACTTTCCTTTCCTCTCCTTTCTCTCTCTATACTTCATCTTCCTCCTTCCCCATTTCCACCATTAATCAATAGATCCAATCCATCATTTACCAAATCCTTAGAAATCGTAGACCTTCAGGTATGTTTTGTGTTTGTGCTTTAATAGGTAACAAGGATACAATTTCAAGCAAACAAGTGAAAATCAAGCTCATTTATGATGAAAAGACAAGAGAAGGATCAAAGATGACAAGCCATTTGAAGAAAAGGACCTCTCTTGACAGTGTTCAAAAGTTGAGGGACTTAAATGCAATTTTGGAGAAAGTCAAGATTAAAGTCAAACTTGGTCAACTCTCAAGTCATCCAAGTCAAGGGACTTAAATAATCAAGATTACAAGTCAAAGGACTGAAATTGCCAAAGAAATGAAGAAAAGAGCTCAATTGTATATTCTGCTAAAGAAGAGGGGTTGAAAGTGACAATTATATAAACTTTGTGCTTGATCCGTGTGAATACCATTTCAACCAATGAGAAGGCTTGAAAGGGGAGTTGCGGATTGCCAAGTTACACGCCAGCTGGCCACTAACTCATACTTGCATTTATTAACCAAATTTGAACAGTGGGCGCACTATCTCTTTATTACCCACTTCAAATATGGATAATGATCTGTGTGTTCAGCTGAGAGCCAATAAAACCACGCCACGTTTCATCTTCAACAAAGAACGAACCCATAATCAAGCATGAGCTGCATTGCATTTCAAGAAGAACTTTCTACATGAAACTTACTCTAAATTCAACAAGGAATCCAGTCCTACAACCCAATTACACTGAAATTGAAGGAATCAAAAATCCCCTTTCGTGTTCTTGAAGACGAATTTGCAACCCAACTCATGACACCTGGCACTCTCCCATTGGCCAAGACACGTCATCCACTGCAACAACTTATCATCTCAGCTCTATAAATAGCAGTTAGACATCTCATTTGTATTGTGTAGTTAAAAGTGTGAAAAACACACACTGTCATATTTTTCTCTTAATTCCAGTTCTAATTTCAGTTAGTTAGCAGCTCTTAAGTGTTTGACACACACTTAAGAGCTTCTTAGTTAGGCAGTTAGCTTTTGTAACAAACTTTCCCTCCAAATAAATAAAACACAAATATTCAGTTCATATCGTTATCTCATTTCACTCAATTCTGCATTCTAGTTGTTACCTTGTGATTCGGTTGATCTTCATTGATCAATAGAGTTTGTGTTGTGATTTGGAAGCTTTTCAAATGTTTCTAACCAGTTCAGTTCATTTCCAGTACTTAAAGAAGCAGTTTGAAGCAGATTTTGTAGATTGATTAGATTTTGGTATGAAGATGATGATTTGGTTGTAGATATAGTTGATTTGGGTTGAAGAAAGTGTTATATAAAGAGCTCAGCGCTCCTCTACTCCATCAGAGGAGGCTTATTGCTAAAAGGTGTCTAAAATCCTATTTTTGGTTCTCCTAAAATGAATTGCATGCTACATTCCTAGTGTAAAGCTTACATGCTGAACTGATCATGTGTTTAGCTTGTTTTTAGAGTAATTGTATTGGTTTGATAGTTGTCTAGTAGATTTGTAGCCTTAAATCTGAGTTTACTTGTTTTCAGCTTTGATTTTCATCAGTAATAGGTCATTGAGTTCATTTTATAGTTAAGTGTGTTTGCAAGTTTGTTTTTAGCTCAAATAACTCTCATTTCATATACTAAACATGACTTGATAAGAATCATAACCTGTTTCACACTTGTGAGAAAATCTCATTTGTTAAAGTCTTTAACATATTCATAAAGCAGTGTTTGGATTTAATGAATTTTGGTGATTAGAGGTTGTTTAACTGGTTAATTCTTGTTCAATTACATCAAGTAGATTTGTGTGATCACTTTTGTGCAGCTTTGAAGTCAATTTGTTAGTCAAAAAGGCAATTGGTCTAAAAATAGTTTGGGTCAAGATCTGCGTACTTGATAATAAGAAAACTTACTAATTTCAATCTAGTGGCATAACTTCATTTCTTGATCATTTTGCTTAAAATCAGTTTCTACTTGTAGTTAAACATCCAAAGTGTAAGTGTGTATAAGGAAATTCTACAGTATCCCTTTTTCAGTAAGAAATCAGCTTTTTGATAAGCCATAGAGCAAATGCAAGTTTCTGTAATATAGCCTAAACTCTTTTCTCATATCTGCATTTTCTACTTCATAAAATTGTCAATTTTCTTTCACAAATCTTGTTGCCAACATGTCCTGAGTGGGTTTTGTTAAAATCAGCTTTTTCCAAAATTTGGTCAATGCTTGGTCAAATAAGCTCATTTGAGCTTAATTTCAGATTCTAGCTTAACCAGTGAACCATTTTCAGTTTTAAAAGACATTCCAGTCTTCTTGTTAGCTTATTAATCAGCTTGTTCTTTAAAATAAAGTTGTGGAAGTCTGGATTTTTAGTTTGCTTAATCTTGGTTTATTAGAATAAGCTACTTTGTGATTTTTGAGCTTTTAAGCTGATTCCTTGCACAAGTCTAGCTCATTTTGTATTTTAAGCACTTTAAAACAAACCAGACTTAATTTGGTCCAGTAATAAGTTCAAACCAGCTTATTGAAAAATCTTAGCCCGTTTTTGTTATTGAATCCCATTTATTTGCACTTTTGTCCTTATAGTTTGTAACTGTTTTCATTCAGTGCTAAACTTCCTTATTTTTAAGGTTTGCAAGTAAACAGTCCTTGAAGTTTCAGTTTTTGGCAAAATTAGTTAGCAAGTTTGTTAGTTTGGTAAAAAGTTGTTACTAGTTGGTTAAAACTTACACTTTTGGTCCTTTTAGTTTCTGGAATTTACATTTTAGCCCTTAAACTTTCACTTAGCTTACTTTTCAAGCAATTTTACATTTGTGCATTTCAATTTTGAACTTCGTGAATAGTACTTGGTATTTGCAAAGTGTTTTACGGATATGTAGCCTACTATTTTCCATTTTTTACGTGTTGATTGAATTAGACATAGACTTCCAAATACCCTTAACAATCAAGAACAATTAAAGGCTTGATATTTTTAGGACTTTCAATTTGTCAAGAATCGAGAATAAACGAACTTCAAAATACTCAATTTCAAGCCCATTAGTTTAAAGTATTGAATATGTTTAGTGTGTTGTGCCAGTTGAACTCTTGGGCCATTTAGACTTCCGAATATATGATCTCAGTTTACAAAATGGAAAGTTAACAAAGTGCATTTCATTATTTTTTTTCAATTTTAGATTTTAACTAAAAGTTAGATTTTATACAAAAGATTTCAGATTTTATAAAAAAGTGGATTTTCATTTTTATAAAGTTTTGATTAGGTTAAATTTGACATTTCACCTTTATATAAATTGGTTAGAATTTTATAAAAAAAATTAGATTTGTTAAAATTGTTTGTTGATGACATTTTATTATAAAGATTAGTTAGTTTGTCAATTTTTTTTCCTTGTTGAAATAGTTAGTTACACTTTATTAGTTGTTACTTGCATTTTGTGCATTTAAATGTGGTAATTGCAAAATGTTTTTAGATTAGTACGTATATGTAGATAGATAATATTTTTTACTTTTTACTTGCTTTGTGATAAATAGAAATAGATACCAAATAAACTTTCGTTTACCAAAAAAAATTGTGTTACTTGCTTGAGATTGTTAATCAATTCGATAAGACCGAGAGAAAAACGAACTAAAAAGACAAAATATTAAATTGCGCCGCTGCCGGTTCTTTTTGTGAAGATTAACGGTTTCGAGTGAGACGTATTGGATTTTGGGATCTGTTCACTTTGTGAACGTTATTTTTACGTATTATAAATCAAAAACATAAAAAAAATCAAAAAGATAAAAATATAAAAAATCACAATCACAAAACAATTCTTTTCCTAAAGAATTGAACCAAAAAAATTAAAAAATCCAAAAGTAATCTTTTTCCTAAAAGATTACAACAAAAATATATTGTATATATTGGCTTTCATCGTTTTTACGTACATATAGTATTTTCTTAAAAATTCAATAAATACAAAAATAGTTTTGATATATTATTATAAGTAAATAAGTATACGTAGATACGAACACTTAATACACATACTTCCATAAGTATTGCTTTTGCAATACACCATGTTCGGGAGCGTTTCGGTCCTTGACACGTGTATTGATCAAATTTAATTAACTCACACTAGATAAATACCATAATCTTCTTGATCTTGAGAAAGAGGCCACTGTGTGGGGGGTATAAGGCGAATGTATTACACATTCTAAAGAAGCAGGCTCTTAAGTGCTACGCGCCGCCTCGTTTCTCCGCTTCCTTGTGGTCTTTCAAGAGTGATAGTGGTGAGTGGTGTGCTACCGAATTAGTATTTACATATATATATTTTCTTGTGGATATTAATTATCGAACCTCGAGAGAGATAATCTCTTCTCTCTCAAAATTCGACCGAGAGCTCATCTCTCACTCCTCGAGTTTATTTACACGTGTACTCGCACATGTGTAACCATACCACCTTTGGTGTATTACTTCCTTTCCCGAGGAAGCTTCAAACGTCATTTAATTGTATATACATTCGACCATTTTGCCACACATGGATAATCATCCTATTTTGGAGATATTGAGCATTATCGAGCTTTATATGGGCCTTGTGCGACTTGTGGAGGACCGCATGGTGAAAATAATTGTCATCTACATGCGAGCGATTATGATCAAGGGTTTCATGACGACTTTAAAAATCAAGAATTTTTAAATCAAAACGATTTTCAAAATGACGGAAATTTTCAAGTTCATAATCAAACAATCTTTCAAAATCAAGGCTTTTATCATTTCTTGAGTGAAGACGCTTTTAAACTTATAATGCAAGCACTTGAGCAAATGAAAGGGGAAATTGATCCGAACATCTTAGGCTTGCGAACACACGTCTTGCAATACATTAGACCTGACGATGCTTTACCTGATGATGCGCCTTCTTTAAGAGTAGATGTCGAGGATGGTACATTTAATGATGACACACCTTCATCACCTTTACCACACATGGAACCCACCGACTCTTTAACCATGGGGGACGAGCCTCTTAGCACTAATACAAACACCGATTTGGATGAATTAACCACTTCTAGTGTTGAGAACCTTATCCCAATCCAAAGAGAGCTTGAGAGTGTTTCTAATGAACCATGTGACGAGCTTTGTATTGATGCTTCTTCTCTTCATGATCACATTGAGATTTCATCACATGTTAACCTTCATGCTACTACTAGTGATTTTGGTGACTTTGATCTTGATGAATTGTTTAAAGAAAAGGATAATGAGATTGAGGAAGATTTTATGCAAGATTTGCCACAAATAGAGGATGATGATTGTGATTCTAGTGAGGCATCTTATGATATATCATCTGATGACTTTTCATATCAAGATGACATTCCTAATTTAGATGAAGATGTTGCTCCTATAGAAGAAGTGGAAGATGTTCATATCCGTGAGGTTTTATCAAACGTTTATAATCTTATCTCCTCGATTGAAGCATTGAATGAACACCATAATGATGAGTCCATAGAAGAAGAACCTTTCATTGATATTTCTTCACCAGTTTTTGAGGTTGCACCTATTAATTTTCATGATTATATCATCCCTTTGAGTGATTCTCTCATTAATACACCTTCTTTTGAGCCTTTTATTCCCACCCTCCCACCCTTGAAGTTGGTTATTGATGAAGATCCTATACTCTTAGAGATTGATCCTTTTTCACCTAAGGCAACTTTAGAACCAAACACCTTTGATATGGATTCTCATATGGATATTGACATCACCATAGAGGCTTATATTGCTAATATTGATATTGAGGTTGATGATCGTGATTCTAATTGGGAAGAGGAGATTCGTCTTAGTGAGAACTTGCTTTTTGGGACCATAGAGATTACACCTCCTCCACAAGACATTATTAATCTTGGTCCTCCTTTTTCTATGCCTTCTATGGAAGATTCCCCACATTTTGATGATGATGAGGAGCACCACATGGATATACTTGTTATGAATTTTTTGATACCTACGCCTTTATTCTCTTATGATGCTTTGATATCTAAGGGGGAATCTTATATGGTTGATACGAGTTCATCTTCTTATTTTCCCATGAAGGGAAAGGTTTTTGATCCTGGGATACAAAAATTTGAGACACCTTGGTTTTCATCTACTCCACTTAAGAGTGTGATTTTGATTGATATGGACTTTTCGCATGAGCTTACTTTGTTGATGCTACCTACTTTGGAGTTGTTCACATGTAGAGATGGAAACTATGTATTTGATCCTGGTGTGCTTACTTTATGAGAGATTTCTATATTGGACAAACTTGAGACACGTTGGACCGTTCCATTTATCGAGGCGGATATTGTAAATCTTATAGTAAATGAAACGTTCTAAGTTTGAGTGTATCATGTGAGATGTGCTTCAACGTGGATATCCTTTATTCTCCATGATGCTTTTCCCAAGGACAACCTAATTCGGGGCGGAGTCGAGCTAGAGACTTAGGGTTAAAAAAAATCAAGCATGAATAACTAGGTTAGAAAATGTAGAGTAGATCTAAATAGGTTAAGTTTAATAAGAGGATGTTATAGTAGAGTTGAAGTGGGGGGTGGCCTTTCTTCGTCTTTTGGTGTTTGTTTCAAGGGTTGCTCTCTCTCATTTCATGCTTGGAGCTTATGGAGGAGGCCCGTGTATCCGGTTCACTTTGATTAGTTTTTGTTATTGTGCTATTCAAACACTTGTGCTTATATGAATACCCTTTATTTGTCTCTTCCTTAGCTCGAGTTAGACAAAGTTATCAATGTCATAAGTGTAGGGGAGTTTTCACTCCAATACTCTTAAACATTAAGGACAATATTTATCTTAACTGTAGGGGAGACTTCTATCGAAGTGACCTTGCCTAGACCATTGCCTTGCCTTCATGATAATTGGGAAATTAATTTTTCAACATTTTTCAAATTTTTGATCTACTTTGGCCACCAAAAATATGCATTCATATTTTTCGCATTAATCATTTTTTTCATTTGCATAACACATTTGCATTGTATAAAGTCCTTCTTTTATTTTTCATCAAATATATAAAAATGAAAAAATATAATAAAGGATATGGTTTTACAAATCTATACTTCTTTGACATATTAGGCCCGCCATGAATACTTTGACTCAACCCGAGTTTGCTTATCTAAGCATTCTCTAGCTACTAGCCTTAACCATGTAGACCTTTATTGGTTTATTAGGCTAAGCATCCACTAGTCTCATTATTTGAGATTTTAAACTGTAGAGAACAAGAGATGATAGAGTTTGAAGTAAGTGTAAAGGGCTAGATAAACCTCATATTAATTAATTGTGGCTTTTATATCCCCTTTCGTAACCTTTACTTTCTTGTCAATGCATGTATATATGTTAATAAATAATCAAGAACGGTTTTAATCGGTTTGTAGTCTCTTATGCATTTTTAACTAATCATTAGTGGTTGGTATAAGTACGTCTTAAGATTCTAAGTTAGAACGTTTTATGTGTACTAGACGTATGGCATGCTTAATACTTAGCGGGTGTTTTTCCTTTTATTCTTTTCAACTTTCTTTGTGAGGAATAAAGAAAAATAAGAGCGGCTTATGAAAAAAAATGAGTGGCTAGAAAAAAAAAGAAAAAGAAAAAAGAAAAAAAATTATACAAGACTCCCAAGAGGGGCAGTGAAGTGTTAACTATAGTAGCTATTGAATTCCAATATTACTCTCACAAGGGTTGCGGTGATTTAATAGTTGCTCCAATCCAATATTACCTTGACGGGATGCGGGATTGAAGATCCAAAGTCCCAAAAAGGCGGCGGATATAAATTATTGCGTGAATTTATTTTTCTTTCCTTAGCGAGTGTGTAGCTACTTATTAATGCATGAAATAAGGATCTTACACATAAGGCGAATGACGTATTACTCTTGAGTCGGACTTATATTAATTGTGGGCGGTTTTTCGAGTAATGGATAAGATTATTACTTAGGATTAAAACCGTGCTTCCTTATTTTTAGATTTTACATTTCTTATATTTCACGTTTTAATTAATGACAAATTTGCTCCCAAGCAATTTGCTCAAATAATAACCGGTCTTAGAGGCATAATAAGTGGGGGTATAAGAGTAACACAATTAATCTATATGAATAAGTCGACGCACCTTCACTTATGGAAAACAATGATCTTGTTTTTAAGCTTGGTATAGGGAAAGTGAAACTTGAGGATGATAAGTGTTCATGGTACCAAAATCCTAATCAAAGTCTTTGATTTCTTTATGAGTTATTTCCATCAAAACTATTTCAAGAAAGTACAAATTATATAAATAAGATTGCTTTCTTTGCATTGCATTGTAAATATTCAAAATCATTCATCATGTAGCATAGTATAGTTTATTAAATCATAAAATGGCCAAGGTGGATTAATTATGCGAAAAGTGCACTCTAGAGCTTTGAAATGCTGCATTGCATGAGGCCATGGCAATGGTCAAGTGGAGGGGAGTTGATAAGTGTGAAAACACTCATCAATTATTATCCAAAAACCACTCAAAACACAGTCAAATACATTATATTTAACTGAAAAATATCAGAATTACGTGGGTATTTGTGTTTTATGTGTTTTCAGGTAAACAAGATGCATTTTGGAGCAAACACACATTTTCAAGGGATTTTTATGATAAAAGACGAAGAAAGGACGAATCATGCTTCAAAGACCTTACTTGCGATTATTTCAAATATGAAGGGCTTAAGTTGTACTTTCAATAAAACAAAGGATGAAATGGAGATTTGTTTAAAAGCTTTTATACACTTTTGATTAAAGAAGAAAAGTAAAGGACCAAGAAGAAAGAATGGAAAGTTATTTTCATTAAACTTGGTCAAAGACCAAGTCAGACTCACAAACGTGTCTTCCTCACCAAAATAAAGAGAGAGAAAAAAAGGTATCAGTCATAACAGTCGTTACATCCTCTTCTCACCATAAAGCTTTAAATCAATATCACGAGAGCTACACGAAGATTCAGACGAAACTTAAAGAAGCAAAAATGCTCCTCATCATCTCCTCTACAAGGAGATACCACTTAATTGGATCAAGATGAAGAAACAAAGAAATGTCCAAATCGAATCAAGAATGAAGAACGAAGCCAATCCTCGTATTTTACACGTAGCACGAAGGGATTTGACAAGACAAGTCATCAGCACCTCACTTCTTCTCTCACACGGCTATAAATATAAGGAGATCTCTTCATTTTCAAAGGGTTAGCTTAGGAGTAGATTTACACACAGTAGGTTGTAATCTAGATAGGATTAGTTGTTAGTTAGTCCATTAATCTTGTACCGAATTCTGTTATAAATTCTGTTAGTATTTAGTGAAATCTATTCAATAAGTTTCTTCCATTAATGAGATCTCAAGTTTTTACAATTCTTGTTCCTTTAATACTGATAATCAGAATTTAGTTAAAACTCTGTTACGTTTTTTAATGAATATCTAGTTAAAACTGATAATCAATTCGAGAGTGAAAAATATCTAGTTGCGTTCTGTTTCGTTTCTATTCTGATTTCGAAGTTTGTGAAAAATCTAGTTGCGATCTGTTATAATTAGTTTCATTACTGTTCACGTAGTTCTTTGGATTCATTGAGTAACTGTTAGGGAATGCGTTTGGTTTCGTTTGGTGATGATCAACAGCTTAGTATTCATTTAGTTTTTGTTACTTGGATCCTTCCATTCACGAATAGTGCGATTAGCTGAGTTTTCTCTTTGAAAGCAGTTTGGTAAAGATTCTATTGATATTTCAGTTTTGGTAATAGATCAGTTGATATAGTTTCAGATTCGAACTGTCCTGTTTTGTTTTGTTTTGCTCGTTTTCGGTTTGATTTTGCAGGATTATCAGGTTAAGTAGATCAGTTTGAGCTACCAGTCTTGTTCGATTCTTGTATTAGCAGTGTCGTAGCATATTGTAGAGACACATTGAAGATCAGTTGGTGACGTAATGGTAGATCAGTTCAGAGCAGTTAGAGTGTAGCAGTGTTCGAGTTCAGTCGATGTTACAAGCCAGCACAGCGTTGCGCTTCATCGACAAATGAGGCCTAGAACTGATATGTTCAAGCTTATTTTCTCGATTCGGCATACCTTAGCTCAGTTCTATTAGTAGTTAATCTATAGTATAAACTTAGTTTTTTTAAACTGTTCATATGCTTTCATACATGATATTGTTCATGTGCTTAGTTTTGTTTCACATGATTTTGTTGCTCAAATGCTCATCTTTGATTTTAATTGATGTTTGGAAGTTTGGTTACTGTAATGGTTTCGTTTTTAGTATCAAACAGGTCACGTTTTGGTTTGTTTAAATCTTGGTTCATAGATGTTTGTTTAATTATTCATTTTCAACTCTGTTATTTGGCTCTAAAAAGAAGTAAACATGTCACTGGTAAACTTGTTAAGCAAAGTAATTGGACAGATTAGCCCATTAGTTTAATGTACTGAATATGTTTAGTTTGTTGGGCCAGTTGAACTCTTGGGCCATTTAGACTTTCGAATATATGATCTGAGTTTACAAAATTGAAAGTTAACAAAGTGCATTTCATTTTTCTTTCAATTTTAGATTTTAACTAAAAGTTAGATTTTATACAAAAGATTTTAGATTTTATAAAAAAAGTGGATTTTCATTTTTATAAAGTTTTGATTTGGTTAAATTTGACATTTCACCTTTATGAAAATTGGTTAGTATTTTATAAAAAATTTTAGATTTGTTAAAATTATTTGTTGATTAGATTTTATTATAAAGATTAGTTATTTTGTCATTTTTTTCCTTGTTGAAATAGTTAGTTACACTTTATTAGTTGTTACTTGCATTTTGTGCATTTAAATGCGGTAATTGCAAAATGTTTTTAGATTAGTACGTATATGTAGATAGATAATATTTTTTACTTTTTACTTGCTTTGTGATAAAGAGAAATAGATACCAAATATCATTTGTTTAACCAAAAACAATAAAGTCTATACTTGAAAAGTTATATCAATTCGATTAGATACCGAGACGATTATACTAAAAACGAAATATTAACAGCCCTTCAAGTTACCTATGGTGGTAATGAAGATACAGCCAAAGAAAGGAAGAAGCAACTGTTGAGTGAATATGTTGTGTTTAAGGCTCATCCCAATGAGAAGCTAAGTGAGGCAAGAAGTAGGCTTCAAGACATCACTAGCAAGTTGGCTTTCATAGGAACAGAACTTGAAGATGCTGATATCATTGCTACATTCCTTAGAGGTCTTGGTGATGCATGGAAAATTGAAGCCAGATCAATTGCTGCTACTAATGCCCCTAAGAGTGCCACTTTTGATGATATCTACAATAAGCTAAAAATTGTGGAGAATGAGACCTTACTTGAACATGGGAAGAAGTCAACATCTGGAAACATGGCCTTCATCTCATACAATGTTGGCTCACCAAGTCTTAAACTTGTTGGCATTGATATGGATACAGTATGTGCATACATTACTGCATTACCCAATGGTTCCTTACTTACCTATAAGGATCTTGAGCAAATCGGTGATGCTGACCTAGAAGAGATGGATATCAAGTGGAATATGGCACTTGCATGCATAAGGGCCAACAGATGAAACAGGAGGTTTGGTAGAAAGATGACATTTAATGGTAAAGACACATCTATATTTGACAAATCCAAGGTTGAATGCTATAATTGTCATAGGATGGGACACCTTAGAGAGAGTGTAGATCTCCACGAAGTGATGATGCTGGAAAGAAGTCAAGACAAATTGTCACTGTTAGGGACTCTGAGCCAAAAGCTATGGTTGCCATGCAAAGTATTGATGGCATTGGATGGGACTGGAGCTTTATGGCTGAAGATGTGGTAGAGAATCAAGCTTTGGTGGCTGAAAAGGAAGAAGAAAAGAACGTTCACTTTGCACTCATGGCCAATTCCTCGTCTTCATCAGATAATGAGGTATATGATGATGCTTATTGTAGCAAAGGTTGCAGGTTAAACACAAAAAAACTTAACAAAGAAATTTTAGAATTAAAATCAGATGTTTTTGATGTAGAAGTTAGACTTGTAAACTATAAAAGGGGGCTTGCACAATCTGATGGAATGGTAGAAGAATATAAGAAAATGGAATTTGACCTAAAAGATCAAATTAATGTTTTAAATAGATATTTGAGAGTCAGTAATGAAGCTAGAGTGTCTTTAATGAAATGTAGAGATGCCTTACAACTTTAGTTGAGTGAAGCCATTAAGGATAAAGAAAATATGGGGCTTAAAATTGAAATTTTTGATAAAGCCATCCAAACCCTAGAAAAGTGTGTTAGTGAACAAAGAAACCCTAGGGACATGTCTGGGATTGGGATGAAAGAGTATGCTGCCATTCTATCACCTGCTGGGGACTTCTATGGAGTCCTGAAAAATGATCTCTCTTGGACTGGTATTCCAGAACTCCAATAAGAAGAATTTATTCCTCCACCTAGAGTTCTTTCCCCAGTAGAAGAGTATAAGAAGAAAGTGACTGATCTTGAACAGTGGAAGAAATCCAACCCTATGTTGTTTGTTAAGGGAGGGCTTCTTAGTGATGAAGAAACCGAAGTTAAACCCATAGTTATCACTAATCCTACCACTGGAAAAACCATTGACCTTGGCTCTACAACTAAAACCAAATCTAGTGTTAAATATGCTGAAATGTATAGGAAACCTAGATCACCTCAAAGCCAAGCAAGTGTTAATGGGACAGGGTTCTTTCAATCTAGACCTAAGGTTATGTCTAGAAAGGCTTGTTACACATGTGGGAGTTTCTCTCACTTGGCTTATAAGTGTGTCAACGGCTCTAAACTCACCGCTGACAACAAGTCAACCATGGTCAAACCTAGACCTTTTGTCCAAACAAGTCCCCAGGCCACTAGACCAGCTCCTTTCTTTTCTAGAGGGACTAACACTCATGGACAAAGACCCTTTCAAAAGTCCAATACTTAGTCTAACAGGCAATGGGTTCCTGTAGAAAACCCTAATTTGGACGCTGACAGGAACAAATTGGCCGCTGACAAACCAAAATCAGCCACTGACAGATCTTGTTTTGGTATTAAAATGCCACAACTTGCTTTTGTCAGACCTCATGTTAGAACAAGCAATATGTATTTAAAACCTAAGGGACCAGGGTCTAAAGCTTCATCTAGTTTGACATGGAGACCTAAACAAGACCAAAACCCTAATTCAGATGGAATTTCTATGACTTGCAATAGATTTAATATTCTTGCAAAGGTCATCACTAAACCTATTGGGGTAAATTGGGTGTTTAAGCCACAAAAGGATGAACAGGGGGTTGTTACAAGGAATAAGTCAATTATTGTTGAACAACCAAATGAATCCAAGTCTACAAATTCTTGGGTTCCCAAAGAAAACTAATTTGTTTTCTTCATGTGTAGGGTATTCACAAGCAAGTCAATGATAAAGGATATTGGGACAGTGATGCTCAAGGCACATGACAGGCAAAGAAGACTATCTTACTAATTTCATTCCTATCAAGAATGGTGATAAAGTGTATTTTGGAGGAGGGTTTGGTACCATCTCTGGAAAAGGCACTCTAATCACCAACAACCTACGGTTTGATGAAGTCTTCCTGGTAAAAGAACTTGACTATAATTTGTTTAGTGTGTCACAAGTTTGTGACAATAAAATTAAAGTTCTTTTTACTGATACTGGATGCTTGGTGTTAAGTAAGGATTTTAAGGTTTCTGATGAGATGTTTATTGAGTATAGAACACCTAGGCATAAGGACATTTATAATGTTAATATAAAAGGAATTAAGATGAACAAAAATTTGTCATGTCTTTATGCTAAAGCTTTAGTAGATGAGAGTAATTTATGGAACAGAAGGCTAGGGCACATTAATTTTAAGAATATTAATAGACTTGTGAGACATGATATTGTTAGGGGTTTGCCTTCAAAAGCTTTCCACAATGATCATACTTGTGTTGCATGCCTTAAAGGCAAACAACATAAGGTCTCCTTTAAGTCTAAAAGTGTGCATTCTAGTTCTAAACCACTTCATTTGCTACACATGGACCTGTTTGGTCCTACTAATATAGAGAGTTTAAATGGTAAATATTTTTGCTTTGTCATGACTGATGATTATTCTAGGTTTACTTGGACTTTCATTTTAGCATTGAAAAGTGACACTACCAAGGTTTTAATTAACTTTATTACCCAAATAGAGAAGAAATCATGGTACACAGTTAATATACTTAGAAGTGATAATGTTAGTGAGTTTAGAAATACTCTATTAGATTCCTTGTGTGCTGATAAAGGAATTTCTAGGAAGTTTAGTATTGCTAGAACTCTACAACAGAATGGTGTAGCTGAAAGAAGAAATAGAACACTTATAGAAGCAGCTAGGACCATGCTAGCAGATGCTAAGTTTCCTATTTCTTTTTGGGTTGAGGCTGTGAACACAGCTTGCTATGTTCAAAATAGAGCCTTGTTCAACAAAATCCATAATAAGACACCTTATGAGCTATCTTGGAAAAGGAGGCCTAATATAGACTTTCTTAGACCTTTTGGATGTCATGTAGTGATTTTAGATACTAGTGATAACCTAGGTAAGATTAGTTCCAAAGGTGATGAGGGATATTGTGTGGGTTATTCTATGAATAGCAAAGGGTACAGGGTTTACAACAAGAAGGAAAAACGTATTCTTGAAAAAGTGCATGTTAGATTCTTAGAAAGTAAGCCTAGTGATCCTGAAAATGGACCAGATTGGTTATTTGATTTGGAACCATTATCTAGGACCTCAAATTATATGTCTGTCACTAATCCAGACATTGTGGAAAAGGATCCAAATGTTTTAGAAGAATCTGTTATTGAAAATACAGGTACACAGGTCAAAGATGTGCAAGGATCGCAAGAGGATGAGCCCACTCCCTTATTTAACTATATAACCATACCAATATGGAGTGAAGAGTTCATCCAAGCATCTGCTATTGCAAGAGAAGAGGAGAAAAAGCTCCAAGAAGAGCAAGTTAGTGAGAGCAAAGACACTGACAAACCAGAACCAGATGCTGACAGCCTAGATAAGGACGCTGACAGGCCTATTTCATACGTTGATAGGAATAAATCAGCCGCTGATAGCTTGCTTTCATCCTCTTCCAAAGAAGGATTTGAACAAGGTGATGATATCACACCCAATGAAGTTGTCAGCGTTATCAATTCAGACGTTGACAATGATTCTCCTAGATCTAATGGGGATGATAGTAATGATGAGTGGGACAATGGACTTCTTGACTCCACTGCTCCACATCCTACATTATTTGGAGAGGGAACTTCTACTCACTTGGCAAAAACTCATCCTTTCTCTCAAATAATTAGACCTATTACTTCACCAGTTCAAACCAGAAGGCAAAAGTTGAAGAATTCCAAAGAAGGATTCATTGCAAACATCCACAAGAAGGAAGATACCCCTCTTGTGCAAGCATGTTTATTTGCCTGTTAATAGTCACAAAAGGAACCCAAGAAGATTTTTGAGGCTCTTAAAGAACCAAGATGGGTTGAAGCAATGCAAGATTGATAGGTGTGTAAACACCCATCCTTTTACCACTTAATTCTGGCTAAAACAAGACCAAAACACGTATTTAATATCATTTGTTTGGAATTATGCGTGGTTTTTGTGTTTATTGTGTTTTCAGAGCTAACCGGATGAATATT
This sequence comes from Glebionis coronaria, assembly GCA_025667525.1. Taxonomy (NCBI): domain Eukaryota; kingdom Viridiplantae; phylum Streptophyta; class Magnoliopsida; order Asterales; family Asteraceae; genus Glebionis; species Glebionis coronaria. Next base: position 236,810,780 of record CM046880.1, read on the forward strand.
AAAGAAAACATGGGATTGCACGGGTTTTATCAAGGAAAAAGACTCAAGACGAAGTCTATTGTCCAAGAGATGCAAAAGATTTGAAGTCATTGGGCCTATTCGAAGATTTATCGAAGAAAAGGACCAAAGATGGAAGATTTATATAAGTCGAAGAAACTCAAGTCTATTAAACGAAGAAATTAAAAGACGAGTTGAATTTAATCGACGACAAATCCTGAATCAGAATCGAAAACGTCAACTTTTCTGAAAAGACGAGAAGACAAGAAGAAAGGAAGAAAGCCCACTCACCAACCAACCACTTAGCCTATATAAAGGATCCACCCTCACAATTTTGGGAGGCTACTTTCCTTTCTGTTACTTTTCCTATTTCGTAGGAAAACCACCTCCCTTAAGGAGTGGTTCTTCATCCTCTTGATTTGTTCTTTTGATCTTGTAAGTTTGATCTTTTCCTTTTGTTTACCGAATCTTAATCATCAATACAAGCTATCCTTTAATCTTTTCATTCATCTTGTTCTTCATCATCTTTTTATTGCAAGTTCTTAAGTTTTTATTTGATTCAAGTTTGATTTTAAAAAGTTGTTGATTTTGTGTTTTTGTTGTTGGGATTTGTTACTTATGATATTTAAATGATTTGTGGTTAATTTGGTAAAACCTTTTTGAGTATTTGAGTCGATTTTGGATTAAAATTCGTATCCCCTGTTCTTGCGTTGCTGTAACTGTTCTTCATTGCCAGATTTATTCCGAATAGTGATCTGCTTAAGTTTCTTACTCGGAATGCTCAGACATTCCGAATAGCCTGTCCCTTTTTACCCTTGTTCGGAATATTTTATATATTCCGAATTGAATTTATTCCGCATAGGTAATTCTTTCCGCATAAGCCAGATTTTCCGAATAGGCTTTCTTTCCGAATAGGACATGCTTTCCGAATAGGGTCATTTTTCTGCATAGGTTTGTTTTTCCGAATAGACTGTATTTTCCGAATAGCTTATTTTCCGCATAGTCCCTACTTTCCGCATAGGACCTCTTTTCCGCATAGGGTTATTTTTTTCCGCATAGCAAAACATTCCGAGTTGAACTTTATTCCGAGTAGTAAATTTATTCCGCATAGGACTTATTTTCCGAATAGTATTTTATTCCGAATAGGATTATTTTTCAGTTGCTGTTTTATTTCTTATTCAAGTTTTACTTTTTAATTGTTTTAAGTTTTAGTCTTTATTTACTTTATTCATTTCCCTTTTTTAGTAGATTAGATAACCAAACCCCTTTTTGTCACCAAGAACAAATCATTCCACTCAGAGCCGAGATCAATTCGAGGAGATACCGAGAATTATTTTGAACCCAATGAAATACTAGTATCAAATGGCGCCGCTGCCGGCTCTTCTCGTTAAGATCAAAAGTTTTTGTGAGAACTTGGATTTTGGGATCCGTTCACCGTGAACGTTACTTTTTTTTCAAAACACTAAAATATATATATATATATATATATATATATATATATATATATATATATATATATATATATATATATATAATTTTCAAAAATCCTAAAAAGTAAAAAACCTAAAAAACAAAAAATATTTTGCTTTATTTTGCTCTTGTTAGTTCTTTTGCAGGTGTATGCGCACTCGATCCACGTCTTATCCAGAGCCCGAGCCTCTCGATCACTTAGACATGGCCGGTGTACCACCTCCAAACAATAATAATAACAACAACAAAATTCCCCTTCCGGATAATCGCCCGATGATTGAATTGCTGCAAGCTCATGTAGATGGCAACACGGACCCAATTGTCATACCTCCAATTGCCGCCAACAACTTTGAGCTAAAATCAGGCTTTATCCAGATGGTCTCCGCTCAACCATTCTTGGGACGAACCATTGATGATCCACACGACCACATCAAGAGATTCTTGCAACTCACCAACACGGTCAAATTCAATGGTGTTCCACAAGAGTTTATTAGATTACAACTTTTTCCCTTTTCTTTAGAAGGACAAGCCCGGCATTGGCTTGATAAGGAACCGCCACAGAGTATTCTCTCGTGGACGGATTTGGAAACTAAGTTCATCAATTACTTTTTCCCACCCTCTCGTACTACCGCATTGCGGAATGAAATCATAAATTTTGAACAAAAGTACGATGAGTCGTTCAGTGAATCTTGGGATCGTTTCAAAGATATTTTAAGAAAATGCCCACAACATGGTTTTACCAAAGTACATCAAATTAATACTTTTTACAATGGTTTAAGCATGAGTGACCAAGATTCACTGAACAGTGCCTCGGGGGGTAATCTATTGGCTAAGACTTCCAATGCTGCTTGGGATATCATTGAGAACAAGTCTCGTGTGCAAACCAAGAGTGTTCGGACCAATGTCGCTAGTGCTAGCACTAGTGACAGCGACAAGCGATTGGACAAAATCACTACGCTTCTTGAATCGCTTTTCACCTACACCATCAGCAACAACAACAGCAACAACGCTAAAAACGCTCAAGTTAACGCTGTCAGCCAACCTTGTGAGATATGCGATGGTCCTCACTCTTACACCACTTGTACTGCCACCCAAGACTACCCTGCTGAGAATGTGAATGCGGCATATGGCACCTATCCTCAACCTGCTTATCAAGCTAGACCTCAAGGTGACCGTAATTTGCTTAGCTACCGCTATAAAAATTATCTTTCCCCACCTGGTTTTCCCCCAAACAACCCAAACCAACAACAAAACCTCAATCGCCCTCATCAACAACAACAACAACCTCGACAACCATACATACCTCCTCACAAGCAGCAACAACCACCTCAACGTAACAACCAAGTTTACCAACAACCTGCTTATCAACCACCCGCATACAATGCTCCTCCCAACCAACACACCGCTCTTCACCAAGAAGTGGAAACTTATATGAGGACTAACGATGTGATTGTGGGAAATCTTCAGAGAGAGGTGCTCAACCTGAAAGCAGACTTGGTCAAGCAAGGAAACGATTTGAGAGCCGACATGAGAAATACGTTGGATACCCAAACTAATGACTTGAGGAACATGATGGCTAGTTTCTTCCAAGGTAATCAACCCTCTTCTTCGGGTACTCTTCCGAGTAACACCGTTGCGAATCCAAGAGGGGAGATGAAAGCAATCACTACTCGAAGTGGCAAAGGTACCAAGGAACCCGAGCTTCCTATACCTCCACCGGTGATTGTGACTAAGGGAGAACGAGTCACCTGCTCCTATTCCTCCTCCTTCTCCTTCCCCACTTTCTCCACCTCTTCCTTCTACCCCTCCTCCACCCAAGGATGTGAGTGATCCTATTCTTCCAAAGCCTTCCTCTTCTTCCAATATACCTTATCCATCTAGGTTGAGGAAAGAGAAGCTCAAAAGCAAGGATGATATTCAAGTTTCGAATTTTCTTAAGATGTTCAAACAACTGAATTTCAATGTCTCCTTCGCTGAGGCTCTCGCTCACATGCCCAAATATGCGAAAATGTTTAAAGATCTTCTGAGCGACAAGGAAAAGCTCCTCGATATTGCCAACACCCAACTTAATGAGAATTGCTCTGCAGTGCTCTTAAGGAAATTACCAACCAAGCTTGGTGATCCGGGTCGTTTTCTTATCCCTTGCAATTTCCCGGGAGTAGAGAATTGCATGGCCCTAGCCGATCTAGGTGCCAGTATTAATCTCATGCCTCTAAGCGTTTGGAAGCAATTATCTCTCCCAGAGCTAGTCCCCACCAAAATGACTTTGGAATTAGCTAACCGTACGGTTGCTTATCCAGTGGGGATAGCCGAAGACGTCATTGTAGGAGTCGACAAATTCACCTTCCCTGCTGATTTCGTTGTCGTCGACTACGAGATGGACCCTCGTGTACCACTAATTGTTGGTCGTCCATTCTTGAGGACCGGTCGCACTCTCATTGATGTTGAAGCCGGTGAGCTTATCATGAGAGTAGGTGACGATAAAGTAGTCTTCAACATGGGAAAGTTGTCTAAACAGCCTTATTCATATGAGAGTGTTAATTGTATTGACGTTCTTGATGAGGCTTGTGAAGAACACTTTAATGATGCTTGCAAAAGTATTCCTACCTCTCTTCCCAATGTTGAGACCGTGTCCTCTATTGATTCATCATTGTCTCTATTTGGAGATAGTGATTTATTTTGGAACAATCTTGAAGATACCATGGGAGATGTGAATTTAGCTACTCATGATTCTCCCACCGATGGGGATGAAGACATGAATTTCTTTGACAATCTTCTCACCGAAGACAATCCTTCGCCTCCATCTCCCACGGTCATTGCTATCGATACTCCGACTTTGAATACGCCTCCCGTCGAAAATCCTCCGGATTTAGAACTTAAGGAGTTGCCGCCCCATCTTGTGTATGTATTCCTTGAAGAAGAGAAGAAGTCGCCAGTCATCATTGCTAAGGACCTGAAGGAAGAAGAAAAAGCCCGACTTATCACCGTGTTGAAAGATCATAAGAAGGCTATTGCTTGGAAGATTTCTGATATTCGTGGAATTGATCCTCACTTCTGCACACACAAAATTCTCATGGAGGACGACTTTAAGCCCACTATTCAAAGCCAACGAAGGGTGAATCCAAAAATACATGAAGTCATCAAAACAGAAGTTATCAAACTTCTTGATGCGGGTATGATTTACCCTATTTCGGATTCACCATGGGTTAGTCCAATCCATTGTGTGCCCAAGAAGGGCGGAATAACCGTTGTTCCCAATGAACACAACGAATTGATTTCCACTCGTCTCGTTACTGGATGGAGAGTTTGTATAGACTAACGCAAACTCAATGATGCCACGAGAAATGATCATTTCCCTCTACCTTTTATGGACCAAATGCTTGAACGTTTAGCGGGTAATGAATATTACTGCTTTCTTGATGGTTTCTCGGGTTATTTCCAAATACCCATCGATCCCCAAGATCAAGAGAAGACTACATTCACTTGCCCCTATGGCACATTTGCTTACAAACGAATGCCTTTTGGCTTATGTAATGCGCCCGGGACTTTACAAAGGTGCATGTTAGCTATCTTCCATGACATGGTTGAACAAACCATGGAAGTCTTCATGGATGATTTCTCGGTCTTCGGGGATTCCTTCTCTTCTTGCCTTGCCAATTTGGAACGTATGCTTAAGCGATGCGAAGTACTCGCCTTGTTCTGAATTGGGAAAAATGCCATTTTATGGTAAAAGAAGGCATCGTGCTGGGACACAAGATTTCCAAAGCCGGTCTTGAAGTAGACCGTGATAAAGTCGATATTATCGCCAAGTTGCCTCCACCTTCAACCGTGAAGGGTGTAAGAAGTTTTCTGGGTCATGCGGGCTTCTACCGTCGATTCATCAAAGATTTTTCTCAAATCGCTCGCCCGATGACCCACCTCTTGGAAAAAGATACTCCTTTTATCTTTTCCAAAGAGTGCCTTGAAGCCTTCAACTTGCTTAAGGATAAGCTTACTAAGGCACCCGTCTTGGTTACCCCTAACTGGGAGCTGCCCTTTGAGTTGATGTGCGATGCTAGTAATTTTGCTATTGGAGCGGTTCTGGGACAAAGAGTGAATAAACACTTCCAACCAATCCATTACGCTAGCAAGACAATGACGGGGGCACAATTGCATTATACGACAACCGAAAAAGAACTTTTAGTTGTTGTCTATGCCTTTGAAAAATTCCGCCCCTATCTTGTCCTTTCTACAACAATCGTTTACACCGATCATTCCGCGTTGAAGTACTTGTTGACAAAGCAAGATTCCAAACCAAGACTTCTTCGCTGGGTTTTGCTGCTCCAAGAATTTAAAATCGAAATTCGCGATAAAAAAGGAGCTGAAAACCTAGCCGCGGATCATCTCAGCAGACTTGAGGATCCTTACCAAGGGGATCATCCGAACAAAGAAATCAATGATTCTTTTCCCTTGGAGACCTTAATGTCTATAAATTCGAAATCTGATGCAACCCCATGGTTTGCGGACTTTGCAAACTACTTAGCGGGTGGAATTCTCAAGGAAGGGTTAACCTCCCAACAAAAGAAAAAGTTCTTCACCGACATTAAGACTTACTTTTGGGATGACCCTTACCTATTCAAACAATGTGCCGACTTGATTATCCACCGATGTGTTGATGGACCGGCAGCTTTAGAAATTCTTGATGCTTGCCACAAAGGACCCACCGGTGGTCACTTTGGTCCCAACTACACCGCCAAAAAAGTGTTTGATTCGGGATTTTATTGGCCCACCATCTATCGTGACGCTCACGATATGGTTAAACGATGTGATGCTTGCCAGAAACAAGGCAAGATCACACATAAAGACGAGACGCCTCAAAATTTCATTCAAGAGTGTGAAATCTTTGATGTTTGGGGTATCGACTTTATGGGGCCATTCCCTTCTTCTAAAGGAAACAAATACATCCTTGTAGCCGTTGACTACGTTTCAAAGTGGGTTGAAGCCAAAGCTTTACCTACTAATGACGCGAGGGTGGTTTGTAACTTTTTGAAAGCTCTTTTCGCTAGATTCGGTGTGCCTCGTGCCATTATTAGTGATCGTGGGACTCATTTTTGCAATGACCAATTCGCAAGAGTCATGGCTAAGTATGGTGTAAATCATCGTCTTTCCACAGCATACCACCCACAAACTAATGGCCAGGCTGAAATATCCAACCGAGGACTTAAGCGAATTCTGGAAAGAACCGTGGGAGAGCATCGTGCCTCATGGGCTGATAAACTTGATGATGCTTTATGGGCTTTCCGTACTGCTTACAAGACCCCAATCGGCTGTACGCCTTATCGTCTTGTGTACGGGAAAGCGTGCCACCTCCCCATTGAGTTGGAGCACAAGGCTTACTGGGCCTTGAAGTGGGCCAATTTTGATATCAACAAAGCCGGTGACCTACGCAAGATCCAACTCAATGAGCTGAATGAACTCCGTAATGAGGCTTATGAAAATTCTTTAATCTATAAAGAAAGGACTAAGCTCATTCACGACTCTAAGATTAAGAACCGAGAGTTCCATGTTGGAGACAAAGTCTTACTTTTTAACTCTCGGTTGAAAATCATCTCGGGCAAGCTGAAATCTCGTTGGTCCGGCCCATTCACCATTGCCTAAATTTTTCCATATGGTCCTCTCGAGCTCGCTCAACCTAATGGACCTAATTTTAAGGTGAATGGCCAACGAGTGAAGTTGTACTTTGGTGAGGACACCTCTCAGGAGGTGATTCCATCCCTCACCACGTTCCCCATGAACTAATTTTTGGGTCGAGTCAGGCTCGTGACTCGGTTATCAAAAACAAGCGCTCCTCGGGAGGCAGCCCGAGTATCTATCTTTTACCGTTTAACCCCCTAAGTGTAGGGGAGCCTCTATAGGTCTTTCTCTTTGTGTGGTGATGTGATTACAGGGATTAGTGCACTCTTGGAAACTTTGAAGAACCGTGCTCCCGTGTTATCCGAAATCCGGTTTTATCTCTCAACTATCGTGATTCAATTTTCTTCATACTCACATTTGAAATTGATCACTTTAGTCGTCTCTTCCTTAACTTGAGTTAACCAACGTGCACAATGTCATAAGTGTAGGGGAGACTTTTCCCACATGCTTAAACATTGAGGACAATGTTTATCTTAAGTGTAGGGGGGACTTCTATCAAAGTTTTAAGTGGACTTTTCCATGAAAATGCCTTCATTTAACCGGAAAATCATATTTTTCAACATTTTTCAAATTTTTTATTAACTTTGGCCATTTAGTTGTAATTTTTAAATTTTTATCGTTACTTTCATATGTAATATTCCACAATAAAGTCAAATATTAATAAAGTGGTGTAGCTAGTTTAGAGTCTTTGATCTATTAGGCCCGTTGCGATTATTTTGACTCAACCCGAATAGACTTGTCTAAGTTTATTCTAGCTAGTACCCTTAACCATGTAGACCTTAATTGGTTTATTAGGCTAAGCATCCACGAGTCTCATTACTTGAGATTTTAAATTGTGGAGAACGAGAAATGATAGAGTCAATTATAAGTCGGTATTCTTGCGCAAGCTCACTTGGTGTAATTATTCGCCTATTCTCCCATCACTTGCTAATAATTTATCTGCAATAAGTAAGGTTGTACGATTTGAAAAGTTACTTAGCTTCTAGCCCAAGATCGTTTAAAAGTTGCTCGGTAATGATAAGAGTTCATAGCCAAGGCATAACTTATGAAGCGGGGCGCGAAGATTGGCGAGTCCAAAAAGGCCCTAACAAGGCATGAGGATTCCATTTTATTGCTAAAGATTCAAGGTGATGTGGAAAGCATTATTCCTAAAATCAATATGAAGGATCAAGACTCACGACGAAAAGCAATCAACTCCCATAAAGATCATGGAGAAGTCTATCCGAAAAGACCCTAACAAGGTATGAGGATAAATAGATCCAAGTCCAAAAAGGAGGCGGATCGTTGTAAAATCCCAATTAGAGATTGAAGAAATAATCATGAAGTCGTGGTCAACAAAGTTGGAGTACCCCTCAAAAGTCTCCAAGTGAAGAAACTCTATTATGATGAGAAGACCATTATCTCAAGAACGTCTCTCGAAGATATGAAGTATGAAGTACATGCCAAATATCGGCCCGAGAAAGGTCTCAAATCGTGAACCGAGTTAAAGATATGAACTTTTTGATATCCCGAGAAGCAGTTTTAAGAGATTTTGTCCTTTAGCTAACTATTGATCAAATCGTCCCACTTTGCTTTCAGCCTAAATAAACTATCAAAATAAGTCCAAAAATGCATCTTCATGATCATTCTAAGACAAAAATAAAATATAAGAGATACACCTAGGAATAAGGGAGTTTAAGCATATAATTAAGCCATGTGTGTAAGTGTTTGATTTGCTAACTTATAATAACAATGATCTCGTTTTCAAGCTTAGTTTGGGGAAAGTGAAACTTGAGGGTGATAAATCTTCGCAGCACCAAAGCCCTAATGTAAGTCCTTGATCTCTTGGCAAGTTATTTCCATATAGCTATTTTCAAGTGAAAATGGTTTTCTATCCTTTTGTTTGCTTTAAAGTTTTAATTCCTCTTAGTACTTTAATTTTTGTTTAGTAGTATGTTAATAAGGCCAAGGTTGATTGATTATGAGAAAAGTGTAAATTTGCTTTATCACTAAGCATTGCATGAGGGCATGGTAATGGTTAAGTGTAGGGGATTTGATAGGTGTGTAAACACCCATCCTTTTACCACTTAATTCTGGCTAAAACAAGACCAAAACACGTATTTAATATCATTTGTTTGGAATTATGTGTGGTTTTTGTGTTTATTGTGTTTTCAGAGCTAACCGGATGAATATTAAAGAAAACATGGGATTGCACGGGTTTTATCAAGGAAAAAGACTCAAGACGAAGTCTATTGTCCAAGAGATGCAAAAGATTTGAAGTCAATGGGCCTATTCGAAGATTTATCGAAGAAAAGGACCAAAGATGGAAGATTTATATAAGTCGAAGAAACTCAAGTCTATTAAACGAAGAAATTAAAAGACGAGTTGAATTTAATCGACGACAAATCCCGAATCAGAATCGAAAACGTCAACTTTTCTGAAAAGACGAGAAGACAAGAAGAAAGGGAGAAAGCCCACTCACCAACCAACCACTTACCCTATATAAAGGATCCACCCTCACAATTTTGGGAGGCTACTTTCCTTTCTGTTACTTTTCATATTTCGTAGGAAAACCACCTCCCTTAAGGAGTGGTTCTTCATCCTCTTGATTTGTTCTTTTGATCTTGTAAGTTTGATCTTTTCCTTTTGTTTACCGAATCTTAATCATCAATACAAGCTATCCTTTAATCTTTTCATTCATCTTGTTCTTCATCATCTTTTTATTGCAAGTTCTTAAGTTTTTATTTGATTCAAGTTTGATTTTAAAAAGTTGTTGATTTTGTGTTTTTGTTGTTGGAATTTGTTACTTATGATATTTAAATGATTTGTGGTTAATTTGGTAAAACCTTTTTGAGTATTTGAGTCGATTTTGGATTAAAATTCGTATCCCCTGTTCTTGCGTTGCTGTAACTGTTCTTCATTGCCAGATTTATTCCGAATAGTGATCTGCTTAAGTTTCTTACTCGGAATGCTCAGACATTCCGAATAGCCTGTCCCTTTTTACCCTTGTTCGGAATATTTTATATATTCCGAATTGAATTTATTCCGCATAGGGAATTCTTTCCGCATAAGCCAGATTTTCCGAATAGGCTTTCTTTCCGAATAGGACATGCTTTCCGAATAGGGTCATTTTTCCGCATAGGTTTGTTTTTCCGAATAGACTGTATTTTCCGAATAGCTTATTTTCCGCATAGTCCCTACTTTCCGCATAGGACCTCTTTTCCGCATAGGGTTATTTTTTTCCGCATAGCAAAACATTCCGAGTTGAACTTTATTCCGAGTAGTAAATTTATTCCGCATAGGACTTATTTTCCGAATAGTATTTTATTCCGAATAGGGTTATTTTTCAGTTGCTGTTTTATTTCTTATTCAAGTTTTACTTTTTAATTGTTTTAAGTTTTAGTCTTTATTTACTTTATTCATTTCCCTTTTTTAGTAGATTAGATAACCAAACCCCTTTTTGTCACCAAGAACAAATCATTCCACTCAGAGCCGAGATCAATTCGAGGAGATACCGAGAATTATTTTGAACCCAATGAAATGCTAGTATCAAAGATGAGCTTCATCAGTTTGCAATTCAAGATGTTTGGGAGCTTCTGGACTGTCCAAATCATGTCAGACCTATTGGGACACGTTGGGTTCTAAGAAACAAAAAGGATGAAAGAGGGATTGTGGTCAGAAACAAGGCACGTTTAGTTGCTCAGGGCTATACACAAGAAGAAGGAATAGACTATGAAGAGGTTTTTGCACCTGTTGCAAGGATTGAAGCAATAAGGATTTTCCTAGCCTATGATTCTTGCATCGGTTTCACAGCTTATCAAATGGATGTGAAAAGTACTTTCTTATATGGCACAATTGGGGAGGAAGTGTATGTTATGCAACCTCTAGGTTTTGAAGATTCAGAGCATCCAGATAAGGTGTATAGAGTCAAGAAAGAAATGTATGGACTTCATCAAGCCCCTAGAGCATGGTATGGTACATTATCCACTTACCTTGTGGAAAATGGATTCAAGAGGGGCACCATAGACCAAACCCTATTTACAGCTTTATGTGGATGATATTATTTTTGGATCATCAAATCCAAAGATGAGTGGATACTTTTCCAAGCTCATGACAGACAAATTCAAGATAAGTGCTTTGAGAGAGATGAACTTCTTTCTAGGTTTACAAGTACAACAGAAAGAAGATGGTATCTTTATCTCTCAAGACAAATATGTGGCTGAGATCTTGAAGAAATTTGGTTCTTCTCCTCATGAAATACGGGCTAGCACACCCATGGATAGGGAACACCCTTGGGAAAGACTGGAGATGGAAAAGATGTTGATGTTAGACATTAAAGATCAATGATTAGATCATTGATGTATCTTACAGCCTCTAGACCTGACATCATGTTTGTTGTGTGTGCATGTGTACGTCATCAAGTGACTCCCAAAGAGTGTCATCTTCATGCTGTTAAAAGGATCTTTAGATACCTTAAGTGCTATCCCACCTTGGGATTATGGTATCCTAAAGATTCTCCATTGGAGCTTATTGGCTATTCAGACAGTGACTATGGAGGTGATAAGTTTGATAGGAAATCCACAATTGGTAGATGTCAATTTCTTTGGAGCAGACTTATATCTTGGCAATGCAAGAAACAAACAGTGGTGGCAAATTCTACAATTGAAGCAGAGTATGTGGCTGCAGCTGCATGTTGTGGACAAGTTCTATGGATTCAAAACCAGTTGTTGGATTATGGGTATACCAAGATTTTTGTAGATAATAACAGTATATTGTGCATCATTAAGAATCCTGTACATCACTCTAAAACTAAACACATAGAAATTAGGCATCATTTTATAAGAGATTGTTTTGAAAAAGGCTTAATACATCAAGATAGGGTAGACACAGAAGAGAATGTGGTTGATCTTTTAACTAAACCTTTTGATATGGGGAGGTTTCAGTACTTGGTAAAAAGTATTGGAATGATCAATCTCACCTAAATGTGTTTTTAAAATCATTGTATAGTATGTACAGGATGTGCACTGTTATTTGTCTATGTAAAGTATTAGACTTTCCACTTTATTTTCTAACGCTGACAGAGGTTATTTTAACGCCGACAAGTGTAAAAATGGCCGCTGACAGCAATATGTTAGTTTTTGTGGTTTTTCATCTAATAATGCAGGTATTATGAGCATTGTAAAATTGGATACAGAAGTTGCTTATGGATCTCTGGAGATTACAAGGAATGTGTCAAAAGTTTATTTATGATGGTTAGAATGTTTACATTCCTATCTTGAAATAAAAATTTGTCATATACATATTATTTTGCAACTATGTACATCATAGTTTAAGGGGAGGTTTAGGAAACCTTTAGGATTTTGGGTATTCTTAGAATACTCTTATCACAATCCTAGATTGTGTCCACAAGTGAGTGGGAATTAGAAATAATGAAGGCTTTTCTTTTAAGAATTGTTGGAATTTCTAGTTCTTGAGGCACTGTAACATGCAAAGTTGATATAATGTGCATGTTGCCAAGACTTTTTGGCTTAGAATTGGGATTGGTCGGTTGGGAGACTTGGTGTAAATTTTAATTGGGCTTACCTGGGAAGTTACAAAGGGTTTATATGAGATTTTTTCATTGTTAAGAACTTTGGTTAGCAAGGGACACTTGAGGACAATTATGTCTATCTTGCTTATGTAAATGTGCATGATTGGACAGTGCTTACCACCCTTCAGTCATTTTCAGTGCAAGACTTATCTTCATTAGGGTAAACTTCTTTGTTAAGGTCTTTTTATTTTTTTATTTTTTTATTTTTGGCCGGTGACATAGTGTACTTCCAACACTGACAAGACCAATTTCAACGCTGACATGGCAAAATTTCAACGCTGACAGAATATAGTGGTTACACGCTGATATTTTATTTTTGACCGTTGAAAAACATTGGGGTCCACCCAGTTGTTATTTTTGACGAAAATATGGGCCGTAATTTTAGAGAGTTGGTATCTTTTATTTAATGAAAGAGATAAGTTATATATTTTCACGATTGTAATCATTAGTTTTTGAATATAACTACCTTCTTTTTCAACCAATCGTGTGCTCATACCACTCCTATAAATTAGGCTCACTTGCTTAAACAGGGTAACTACTATTTTTGTCTTCTAAAATTCTCAAACCTTCAAACCTCTATTGTTAACTATCTTACAGTTTTCACAAAGCATTCAAATGGCACCAAAGTTTAAACCTGCTAGTGTAGAGTTGGGGTTCAGAATTCAACACAATATGGTGGCTTATATGGTTGAAGATGATGTTTTTCACCCCCAATACACAGGGATGATTGGGTATTTGATGGCGTCTCCTCTAAGGTATGCTCTTTCTAATACTCCACTTGTCCCTATCACACACATCAAGCAGTTTTGGAACATTGTTCGTTCTTAAACAATTGATGGAGTGATTACATTAGTTGGCATTGTTCATGGGGCTAGATGGTTTGTTACTAAGGCTTTAGTTCTTCAAGCTTTACATCTTGATGACGCTGATGGTATAACAACCCTTCCCCTAGTAGAGCTAGAGTTAGGGCTTCGAGGCTTGGGAAATGAATTGTCCCCAGTTGGGTATATAAACAAATATTCTAAACAACAGTTTCCCCCAGCCTGGAAGTACCTCATACATGTCATCCTACAATTTTTGAGTCCCAAATGCTCGTCTTTCAATGAAATCAATCGATCCATCGGTTGTGCTCTTGTTTGCCTTGCAAATGGGCAAAAATATAATTTTTCTAAACTGGTTTTTGATGGCATGTGTCACAACAAAGGTAACAGGATGACTCTTGCTTACCCAAGGTTTTTACAAATGGTTTTTGATGCACAATAATATTGTCGTAGGGACCATGACAAATTTTATGAGGTCCCTACTTAAAAGAAAACGATTTTTGGTAACATGAACACCCCTCCATTTAGAGACCTTCTTCTCACCCCAGCCATGCAAGCTATCATTCAGGCAGCTGCAAACCCTGAACCACAACCAGACCCTCTCCAGGAAAAACCTCCATCACCTCAACACATTTATATTGACCCTCAACCTTTAGGCGCTGACATTCCAAATGTGGGCGCTGACACACCCAACCCAAACGCTGACACCAATTCCCCCCATCACCAAACTGATCCACATTCCACTTCTTCCTCTGAACAACCACAAGACTATAGGTTTGAGAAATGCCAAAGGACTACTAGAGTGTTCTCCTCTAGTGGTCCTAGACATGTAGCAGAGGGAACCACCACTACAAGTGTGGTTGGTGACATGGGTGGGGCTGGGACTATTGGCACTAGCTTCAAAGCAGGTCAAGATAGTCCCAACATCATTAAGACCACACCCATGTCCAATGAATCTATTTTGGGAGGTCAAATCCCCTTGATAGAGGAGGGCAGCATGGAACCTTTATGAGCTTTAGAATTAACGACGATCTTCATACGCTTGCAAAAGCAAAATGCAGATCTTGTATATATTGTCACAGGTCAAGGCCTTGAACTCAAATCTTTGAGGGAGAGGTTGGTTACTTTGGAGTCTGCCTATACTAGGCAAAGGAAGTTTAAGGTCCTCTCTTCAGGGGAGGATTCTTACAAAGGGGAGGAAGACAAGGGCTCCTAAGAAGGTATTTCTTATGGAAACAAAGATGTGGAGATAGCTGAAGTACTCAAAGTTTTGAAGGAGAAGCCAGGTTTTGATACTTCTTTAATTACTCCTAAGCAGGTATCATTTGTAGAGATGATGAGGCAAGTTACAGAGTCAGCCAATGACACTCAGGTTTTGGACGCTGACATTAATAAATCAAACGTTGACAGACTTGTAGGTATGGCTGGTGTATCCCAACCATCAGCTATTATCAAAGATGTTTCTACACATGTACCATCAACAACTTTACCAGAAATTAGAGCTTTGGATAAAGGTAAACGAGTTATGGTAGAAGGACAAGTACCCAAAGATGCAGCCCAGCAACAATTTGATGAAATGCTTGCTCACTAGTTGCAAGAGTAAGAAAAGAAGGGGCTTAGGAAGGATAGTATTGAAGAACAGATTCTCTCATTAGAATCTGAAGGTGATGAGATGGATGAATCTAGTGGTGATAAAGAGGAAAGTGATCATGTGTAGCATCCTGCCTACTCAGACTACAATATCGTCCGCTTTGCCCACAGGCTCACGGCTTTGCTTTGTGGCCCTCTTGTAATTACTTCCCGGCTGGTCACCCAACCTAGTACTACTCTGACATGAGCACGCTTAACTTCCAGTTCCTAAGAACCCCACTTACAGTAGACCACAATACGCGTTGTGTCATGAGAAGGCGATTGTTATATTATGAACCATGGATCTCTCTTGGCCACAGCCGATGTGGGATTTGCCTAGGGTGTCACAATCACCCCCCCCCCCCCCCCTTCAGGACTCATCGTCCTCGATGAGGTTTGTCCCACCATCCCGAACAGCTCAGGAGTGGCTCTGATACCACTTGTAACATCCCGCCTACTCAGACTACAATATTGTCCACTTTGCCCGCAGGCTCACAGCTTTGCTTTGTGGCCCTATTCTAAGTACTTCCCCGGCTGGTCACCCAACCTAGTACTACTCTTACACGAGCACGCTTATCTTCCAGTTCCTAAGAACCCCACTTGTAGTAGACCACAAAATGCGTTGTGTCATGAGAAGGCGATTGTTATCTTATGAACCATAGATCTCTCCTGGCCACAGCTGATGTAGGATTTGCCTAGAGTGTCACATCATGGATCTAATATTTTAGAGGAAGACCCAGAAAGGTTAGAATATGGGGAGGATGAAGTGGATAGGCAGAAGCTCAGAGAGTTGAAGATGCAGTTTGATTTTGACATGCATAAGATTGATGAGCTCTATTTTAAACATGAAGAGCAAGTCTTGAATGATCCTGATATTTCTTTGTCTGAGAAGATTTGGTTTTTAGAAGGATTTTTGAGGTTGTAGAGATATATTAACGTGTTTGAGAAAAATAGAGCTTGCAACATTCTTCAACATAACAAGACAACAAGGAGAGAGTTATATTACATGATGTTAACCAGACTGGGTGGACCTACACAAAGCTCAAGAAGCTCACTTTTGACCATTTTGAGCATTTGGCTTATCCAATTTGGGATTTCTTGTGTAAAGACAGAACTTTTGGGCTACTCTCCAAGGAAAGGTAAGAGGAAATAGAGGAACATATGAGAATGAAGAAGCATCTGTGGTTCCAAGGCCAGTGAAGAAGGGATTTAAGATTGGATTTCCAGTACTTGATCAATTAAATACAAGTGAAGCTGTGATAAGGAAGACTATGAAGCTCTCACCATTGGAAGCTTCAGATTATGTAGAAGTGTTACCTTTGGATTTTAGAAACCCCATACTTAAATATGAGGAAGATGCAAGTGGTTTTTGGGTGGTCATTAGAGCTGGTGACAAGGTACACACATTCACTTCTCTGATTTCTTTGTTTGCAAGTATGGATAGAGAAGATTTGGTAGCTTTGTGGGATTTGATGAAAGCTGAGTATGAAGCTGAAGAGCCTTCTTCAGTTTATGGAATAAAGATCTGGACCACATTCAAGAGAATGATCTTTCCATATGAAGCTGATCCAATTTGGTTGGATTTAGATGACCTCAGTAGGTTGAAGTGGCGTTTGTTTTCAGCTGCTGGTGTATACTATCTTAGTACTTCAAAATTTGCATAATATCTTTTGGTTGATGGCCCATATCCTATGTCTCAAGAGGTTTTGAAGATGATGGTATCCACAAAGTTAGAGGTTGACTATACTAGTGATATTAGTAAGGACTTTGTTAGATATATTTATTCTCAAATTTAGAATTAGTTTGTATTTGTAAGAATCCTTCTTGTATTTAGTTTTATTCAAGAAACTTGATTACTAGAGTAGATATCAAGTTTAGGGGAGGATTGTTGGGAATAAAATTAACTAAGTCATTGGGACGCTGACAAGAAGAACTTGGACGCTGACAAGAGTAAAAGAGGCGCTGACAGATGAGCACTGACAAAGTATATTTGAGAGCTGACAAAGAGAAGTTCAACCACTGATGGAATACTTAGTCTACACGTTTTGTAATTCTAGTAAAGATATATTCAATATTGTATTTTCTATATTTATCTTTACCAAGAATAGTTGATATGTAGACCTTTGTACACGACTCCTTGTGTTATAAAAGGAGGTCGTAGGGTTCTTAGTTTAATATAAGTTTTAACAAGTATTACACTTTCATTGTACGCAAGTTTCATTATTAATTAAAGTGAAAGTTTGGGTTACATTGTTTTGCTTTGTTCTTTGTTCTAAGTGTTAATTCCGCATAACACTCAGATTTTTGAATACACAAAGTTTCTCTACGTGTTAAACTTGATTTACTCTCGTTAACACAAAGCTAAATCGATCTAATTTTGGGATCAACAATGCAAGCTCGACATTTTGTCAAACACGTGGCATGCACCCCCACAACATTAATGTACACTACACTTTGTTATTTGAAGAATCAAACCTTATTAGGCAGTAGGCAACAATCAAATTGTAAATGCAGATGTGTAGATGAATCATAGTATACATTTGATCATAAACCGATATCAAACATACATTCTCTTTAATAAATATTTCTCATGCATGAAGTCAATAAACTTGCGTAGAAGAAACAAATTAGGCACAACCACACAACCTGATCGATGATCTACCTCATTTTGGATTTCACGATGACCAGGACACAGACCCTCAATATATCACTTTCATTGAGTGATCTTTTAATTTCATTAAGGAAGCGTTCGATATTGTAGGATGCCGTGTAATAGAAAATTTGAGTTATGGTTAAGATGTTTGGGTTGAATGTGCCATGCACGTGAACCATCATATATATTCATGTGATTTTTAAATGAAAAACCTCATTCCCCATGATCAGAGGGAATTGAAGAATGAATAAAATTCGTTTTCTAACCATTCTTCGTTTTTTAAAGAATGAAAACCATGGAATGAGAATCAACATCTCATTCTCTATTTCCATTCCATGAAGGCACAAACATGAGAAATGCCCCTGATTCCGTTTCTCACCTTTCTATTCCATCTTTGTCCCAAAATATATGTCCAGATTGACTTTTATTAGTCAAACTGGTTCAACTTTTGACCTTAATTACATTTATGTGTTACATAATATTTGATGTGAAATATATGAATGAATTAGGTTTTAAATGTAATTGTATTCGTATATTTTAAATCTAGCGGTATGTGAGTGGCCCTCTAACCTCAAGGTTGTGGGTTCAAGTCTTGATGGACACATGTGAGATAGAAATTGTGAGATAGTTGATGTGAGTTGTAAAAATTATGTTTAAAAAAATATATTTACTTATTTTAAAGTCAAAGTTGGCAAAGAAAATTTTAAAAAAGTCAAACTGGACACTTATTTTAGAACCGGGGATAGAGGGTTCAACTGAAACCAAACTAGCCACTGTGGTTCCGGTACAGTGGTGCTTAACTCTCGACATTTAAAAAAATACGTAATATACCATGTCATATGAATCATTTTTATCCGGTTGCACCATGTAATACTTCATTTATTACCAGGTGCTATGATATTAGATATCTTATAATAGAGGGGAATCACGTTCCCCTAGGAACAGTGACCCCCTCCACACTCAATAGTTTATTATTCTTCCTTCCCTCACACATATCTCTTCCCTCCTCACCACACATATCTCTTCCCTCCTCACCGTTGATTGCCTTCTCACATAGCCTCAAACTTGACCATGGTCGTTGATTGCCTTCTCACATAACGGACCTCAAACGTTGATTGGCGTTGACCGTTTTCCGTTGTGGTTTGGTGTTAAAAAAAGGGACGTGGCCGTTCATATGTTATTGAGGTTTGGTATTTTTATAGTAATAATAAAGATCTGATCTGAAGTAGATCTTTCTTGAGCGGATGAAATAGTCTGTTTGATCTAAACCTGTAGAATATTGATAACCTATGAATCTATGAAGTGGGTTGATGTTTTCTAGTGAGAGAAACTAGAGAGAGAAAGTGAGAGAATATGTGTATGATTTTATTAATATGAAAGTGCAAAATGAACAACAACCAACCCCTTTCCATGGTGGAAAGGGGTATTTATAGTTCCAAGCAAACATGGGCTTGGGCCGGTCCATGACAAGCCCATGGACCGGTTCTTACTTAAGTTAATAAGCAACTAATGACTATTTGTTAACTACGAGCTATTACAACATTAATAATATTGTGGAGTGACCGATACTTCTAATATACGTAAAAACGTATTTCTAACAATCTCCCCCTAAGGGAGGTCACTCCACGTTACAAAGTTCTAAACCTAGCATACTATACTAAGTCTTCGTTCTTTAGCTCGTAGTCTTTTCTTCTTTTCTTTCTTTTGTTGTGAATATGTTGGTTTGATCTTTTTGGCTTTGACTTGAGAGCATTGTTCTTTGGCCTTTCACGTGCGATCTTTGCCTTTCTTGTGAACTTTGCCTCCTCGTGACTTCATGTTCCACACACTTACGTCTTTTTGTTGAATTCTCGAAAGCTTCAGAGTTTGGTACAGCGGAAGACTTTATCTTGTACTTTCTTGAATTTTTGCTAAACTTTGATGCAGAAAAACATAAGCATGTGGGAACGACTTCTACAGGTACACCGCAACACCACCGTCTTCACTGGTACACAGCAACGCCACCGTCTTCAACAGGTACACAGCAACGCCACCGTCTTTAACAGGTACACAGCAACGACACGAATAAAATGGCTTTGAACATTTTATTCTAATTCGGTAGCATTTTACCTCCGGTCGGTGAAGACCGTTGGACGATATTAGATATCGTACCCGTGACGGATAGTTTCAATTAAGAAACTTCCTGACAGGATTTCGCGGGTAAACCCGTTCTCTTTATTCGACCGTCCAAAGCTGACTGCGAACATAAAGAGTGAATCACTTGGATAAATTATCCTTGTGATTTGAAGCCGTCAATTCATGAAACCTGGAACAAGTGAATTTCAATTAAGATTTTCACCATCGTTGCTTTCCAGTTGTCACGAGCTCAATTCATAAAGAATCTTGCACGTTACCTACCAAGTGCTGTTTGATGTTGACACTAGAAGGATTTCCACTCGTCACTGTGGTCAATAAAGAGTCACTCTGAGTGTTCTGGCAAGATCATATGATAATGCGAAGAGGCCTGGAACGAGTTTAAGTTCAATTAAGAATTAAACCACTGTTACCTTCCAGTTTTTCACAAGATTGGTTCTAAAAGAACCGCACGTGTAACCTACCATGAGCTTGTTTGATGTTGGCTCAAGCAGGATTTCCATCTTCATTGTAATACTTGCGTATTACTCGGATGTTCTGGCAATATTACAGGAATACTGCGTAGGACTCATGAAAATCTCTTACTTTTCACAGTGTGTGAGAAAGCAAGGAATAAATGGAAAGTGTCCTAATGAGACTTTTGATGATCTCTTGGCTCTAGACTCGATTGTGCGTTTTGATTTAGTGAGCGATGGCTGGAGAGGAGTGCCACCTTTTCAATACCAGTCTATTCGGAGTGAATAAACCAATAGATAACGTGTTGATCTCCGTGTGATTAAAACAAATACCTTTTGAGAGATATTTGAGTTAGCTGGGAAGGGTTGTGCATTGCATCACTGGGTCCATGATGTCTTTCTTCAATACCGAGAATCATTAGCAAAAATGACCTCAATAGCATATGTATTGACCCGGTTTCTGCCTAAAGTTGTAAGGAGGGCTTCTTTCTTTACACCCTTTATCTTTACAATTCTTTTTCATTCTTCAACCCCTTCAATGCTTACCAATACGTCATCACTAGCACCTTGTTGTGATTGTTCCAGTGCTAGCTTAAGTACTTGGTCGGCATTCAGCTACGTTCACAATCTTTCTCCATCTTTCCTAGGACTTCTAATTCTATCTAGGGAATTGTCCTTGGGAAGATTCCATCGGCTCTGATGAATCATTGGACTAAACCTATTCCTACCACCCTTTTGTCACCACATTCGTCGTGAATTAAGTGTGTTTTGGGAAGGAATTGCCACCATGAAAAATCATTGAAAATCACTTAAGATACTTGTGATATTGAAATCAAAAGTTTTGTACCTTAGGTGTTTTGTTCATCAAAAACGCTCCCCCTTAACACGTGCTTTACACATATTAAGTTGGATAATCGTTAAGTCTTTTTCATCTTTTAGCCAAGTATCATTTAAATCTCCTTAATCCCATTTTCTCCCCTTATCCAAAATGTTAACCATTAATATTTGGGATATTGAATGGATTAACCGGTCTTTGGGTAAAAATGAAATCGATGTTTGGCCATAGAACAAGTTATTGCTCCCCCTTAAATTAATAAGGGATAGTTGTAGTGCTTTAGTATGATATATTTTGAAAGATTTAGAATCTCGTGAGAAATTCTTGAAAAATTATCATACCTTAACACTACATCAAGCCTTTACAGCACAAATATTCACAAATATACATATTCACAAATAATACCAATATAGAGTGACCTGAAATGTACGACCCATTAGATAGATCGTTGCAGTGTCCTGTAGTGCACTCCATATGGTCTACCACCCACGAATCTTTCCAAGCTCCTCATCAATCTACGTTCACGGAGCTTTTGATCGATCTTCTTGATCACGTACTTCGCCATCTGCCGGTAACCTGGATGCCAATCCTCCGTCATTTCTGGCAAAGTCCCACCCGAGTTCAGATGCTCCAACTTTCCTCTGACTTGTAGAAGAGTCCCATCACTGTACTTATGGAGCTCACCCACCCTCATAAACTTCATTAAACCTCGACTGTTCAAGTAGAAAATGCCGTAATTCGGGACAGAAATGCCGGTATAGGGACATCTTTCTACATGTTGAGGTAGCACTTTATTCACTGGACGGGTTAGGTTGAGCTTCCTTTGATAGCTTTCGACTCCCAACTGAAGATCTTCAACTCGTGTCTTGATGACAACGCTTCGTGTGAACATACGAAGTGCTGTATTCAAAGCAATGAGGTCTTCACGAGGAATATGTGTGAGTTGATCTCGGGTCATCAGAAGCAGCATATCTTCGATATCCTCAAGGCGAATGATGGAAAAATCTCCCTGCTGGATTTTGTATTCCCTGTCATCCTCCCTTTTCAAACGAATCTCCGTCACATGATAATAGCCATTCTTGGCTTCAGTTTTCATCCCTAAAATGCTGGAGATGCGGATGTCGGATCTAACGTTGCTTCCAGAATTGACTAGGCAGCAACCCCTGTACGCCCTTCGGACTCGTTCGTCCCAATGAGATGCACCTATGACAGCATACATATCATAATTACGATTTATCTTTGGGACCCAGAGTCGGTTTACCTTTTCCTCGATAAAGGGTATTGTCCCCTAGTTGGCAGCTTTCAGCAAGGTCAGGGAGGTTGCGTACTTTGATGACCCCTTCAGTAGATACACAAGATCATTGGTGACGAAGAAGTCAAGAGCAATCTGATTATCTTGAGTAGGATCCATTGGAGGTGGAGCTCTTTCTGATTCATGAAGACCTGGCCGTTGAACGGTATTCAGAGCCTTCAGGATCTCATCGGCATAATATTCGAACTCCATTTGGGTCAACCGGGTTTTGGCGCGAAGTCTTTTATCCTTCAGTACTTTCTTCACCAAAGATGGAGTAACCGAAGTCTTATACTCATGAGCAAGAAATGCACATAAGTCAATCGGACTGCGGATACGAAGATACAAGACATCTTTGTCGGCGTCGGTGATCGGATCATACTGCACCGCTGCCGTGATCCAAGCCTGTGGTGGTTCAGTCTCGTCGATCTCCAACGTGTCCGCCCAGTCCCTTGTGCTTGGTTCAGGAATAGTAGATTGTGGGTTTTGTTGCAGAGGAGTGGAGACGTGAACATCTGCTTGTTCTGATTCAGGCATTTCAGCAGTGTCATGGACGGGTGAGTGTTGTGCAGCTTCAGGTTCGGTTACCGATTCTGCAATCACAGGAGCAACAACAATAGAACTAACAGGGTTAGTGGTAACAGGTATGGATGCAGCAATAAATGTACCAGGAATAGATGACCCTGTAGTGGCATTCACATCGTGGCGCCACTTCGATCGTCTGGATTCTGTGGATGTAGATTTTTCCTTTGCTGCTGCATCTTTCTTGGATTTGGTGCCAGACTTAACAGGTTTCTTAGAGCTGGCACCCTTATCCCCTTTCTCAGACTGTTTACCCCCATCATCATTCTTATTGTTATCCGCATTGCTCCCCTTAACACTCTCCTGGTGACCATCACCACCATCATTACCATCATTATCATCATCATCTGCATCCTCATCATCATCATCCTCATCCGCATCCTCATCATGATCATCATCTTCATCATCATCCTGATCATCATCACCACCATCATCATCTTCTCCTTCTTCTTCTTCTTCTTCTTCCTCTTCTTCTCCACCAGTACCCTCGTCTTCTTCACTCTCTTCCCTTTCTTCCTCAGGGAGAATGTGGTAGGGTACCACACTTCCAAACGTCTTGAACAACTTATCATCCTCCATGATAGCGTCATTCAGGGTTTTGAAGAGAGCCCGTTGAATCCTCGATTTATCAAACGATCCAAGTTCCCTCATTCGAGCTTTGAGGATCTTCTTAAGTTCAAAATCCGTCAAGTCATAAGCAATCTTGTAGGCGGCTTCTGAAGGATTGGATGATTTGATCATCAAGTTATCAGCAGCAAGTGTCTTCATCTCATCACGCAGTTTAGGCATTAGGGATTCAACGGAGTCTTTCACTCTCTGCTCAATAGTAGCTTCAAGAGCTTCTTTTTGCTCTTTAAGGTCATCCTTAATAGCTTTAAGTCTCGTAATTCGCGCTTGATGCCTATCAGCTTCAGCCTTTTTAACCCGAGCAAGTTCTTCTGCATGAGCTTTACGTGTAAATTCCATATCTGCAGCGAACTTAGCAATCAAATCTTCTTGAGCTTTCTTAGATGCTTCTTCACTTTGAGCTCGTCTACGTAACTCTTGGCGAAGTTCATCCATTTCTCTCTCGTGATTATCCACATGTTTATCCAACATCTCGGCCATCACTATTGCTGCCATTGCAGATGTTGCAGAGCTGCTCTGGGTTGATGGAATAGGCTCGGTTGTAACTGCGGTACTAAGGATGGGCTTTATTGGTGGTGGAGGAAATGGTGTTGAAACCGGTCTGGTTGGTAAGGGTTGAGTTGGTTGAAGTTGAGTTACCAAAGGTTGAGTAGACTCTTTGTCAATACCAGCTGAAACAGGGGGGGTGGATGTCTCCTTCGAAGTAGAATACTTTTAAGGTGATCCAAACTCAAACACATCATCTGGTTCCACGTACTCTTCCTCAATATCTACCCGTGCACCTGAACCACTACCACCCGTATCTCTCCTACTCTTTTCGAGAGCTATCTTCATTGCTTTTCTCTCAGCCTTGTTAAGAGTAGCATCATCAATATCTTCTTCATCGTGGAGTTCTAGCTCATCAGCCATACCCTTTCCCTTCTTAACTGCAGTCTTCTTCTTTTTGGCTTTAGGTTCAGGTAAGGCTGTCTGCTTCCGTTTACCCTTGCTCTTAACCGTGGTAGATGAGTCTTCACCTGCTAGAATACTTGCTCGTTGATTCTCAATTTCTGTTAGCAAGTT
Organism: Glebionis coronaria; assembly: GCA_025667525.1. NCBI lineage: Eukaryota > Viridiplantae > Streptophyta > Magnoliopsida > Asterales > Asteraceae > Glebionis > Glebionis coronaria. The sequence continues at coordinate 236,835,577 of CM046880.1, forward strand.
CTTGTAATCATCAGATGCAATAATCTCATCGGTCAGAAGATGACTGGGAATGGGACCAGGAATAACCGTATTCGAATGAGTCTCCTGCCTTAAGTCTACCAAATCATCATCATCCATCGTGTGGTGACGACTACCTGCACGCTTGTTAATGGATGCATCGTTTTCCATAAAGTAATGTATGATCAACTTAATAAACCTAGGGTACTGGTAACTTTTAACCTTACCCTTTGTGTTTGTGAAGAGTTGAAAAGTAAACTCCTCCCACAGCAGTGATGCATAATCAATACCCATACCTTTGAACATACCATAAAACATCTTGATGATTGGTGGACGAACAGCATCAAACCCAGTTGTTTTGGGTGTTAAACATCTGCTTAGAATCCCAAAAATAGCTTTCCATGGTTGACCAACTTTGGCAGTAGTAAACTCAGACGGGGTTCGTATGTCAAGACATCCAATGGCGGTGAACATCTCCATGATCTGGTCCTTAGTTGGGTTGGCTGAGTATGATGGTAGACCTTTGAGTATCGGTCGAAAGCCAAAGATCTTCCTGAAGTCTGACACAGTAAGCGTCTGCTGCTTGTTGTCCAAGGAAAAAGTGATTTTGTTCGACGTCCTCTCTTTGGTAGCCCAGAACTCGTAAAGATATTCATAGGGTACTGAAGCACTTCTCCTTAGCGCATGCTTGAAATGAGATTTATCAAGCATGGCTGTACCTACCTTAAATCCATTATGGGTAGAGTGAGATACCTCCTTCAAAAGGAAGTTGTTTGGAATAAACTTTAGAGTCTTGGCTTCAGCAATGGCGGCGGCTCTGGTGTCTTGTATTTGTTGTACGGTAGGGTTAGTCATCGTCTCTGCTTAAGATAAAACACAGAGGTTGATACATTCAAGCATGAATATCATTATGACTTTAGACCTAAGCATTGTACATATGACATAATCCCTTAAGCTTTGAAACATTCAAACATCTTCAAATATCTTCTTATACGGAATAATCATTCAATTCGGAACATATAGCCTTATGCGGAATAATATCCCATGCGGAATGATAAGTCTATTCGGAACATATAGGCCTATGCGGAATAAATTAAACATATCCTATTCGGAAAGATCAACCTTATGCGGAAAAAATTCTTTATTCGGAAAAACTAACCTTATGCGGAAAAATTTCTTTATTCGGAAAGATCAGCCTTATGCGGAAAATTTTCTTTATTCGGAAAATCTAACCTTATGCGGAAAAATTTCTTTATTCGGAAAGATCAACCTTATGCGGAAAATTTTCTTTATTCGGAAAGTCTTACCTTATGCGGAAAGATTTCTTTATTCGGAAAGTCTTACCTTATTCGGAAAGATTTCTTTATTCGGAAAGATCGACCTTATGCGGAAACTTTTCTTTATGCGGAAAGTCTAGGCCTATGCGGAATAACCTTTCTATTCGGAAAGAACTTGTCTATTCGGAAAGAATATCCTATGCGGAATAATCCTCCTATTCGGAAAACCTTTTCTATTCTGAATAACTGCTCCTATTCGGAAAGTTCTTTCTTATTCGGAAAACATTCCCTATTCGGAAAATCATACTATTCTGAAAGTTCAATCAGTGACGATTTTTCTAATTTTTAGGCATGAAATCTTTTGATGCAAGTGTTCTAAAGGCCAAATCAGGTCATTAGATCTATTCCGAATACAACCCAGGCAAAACCCCCAATTTAATTAACCCTAATTAACCAGAAATTGCAATCGATTGTTTTTGATTAAAAGAGTTAATAAAATTGATATGCTTGAATGATTAATCCGATTATATACCTTTTTGATGATCTTGATCTTAGAAGATTACTGGTTTTGAGATGTTTAATTTGATTTCGTGTGGTTTTGTTTTTGTGTGTTAATGGCGGCAAGTAAGATGGGGTAAACAGTGAAAGAAGAAAGGGAACGGGGGTGGGTGATTTTGACTAGGTCAAAAATTTTTACAAGTTTGACCTATTGTCAACTTTACCCCCTCAATTTTTCTACTTTCAACAAACAAAGTTCTTTTGTTTTTCCAAGTTTTAAATCTTGTCATTTTGACCTATCTTATGTTAATTACCCTAGCCTTTGTGATTATCCTATCTTAACACAAGCACAAAACTATTCATGACAAGCTTATAAGCAACAACAAGACAAATGCCAAAGCAATCCAACCATTAACCATTAAGCTTTTTGAGTTTCCTTGAAAAACTTTTGAAGATCTGTTTGATGTGAAAGATGATGTGACATTTTCTCCCCCTTAAACGATGACCCGTTTTCTATTTAAAGAGCTGTAGTCATTGTTTAACGAGGCACATGATGATGAAAAACATTTCCCAATTGATATCTTGAAAAAAGTTTGATTCGTTGTGGCAATAAGATTTCTCTTATTTTAACAAATTAATGCACTGAGACGTACACTAATTCGTGTTAGACCAAGTTGTAAAGTAAACTTGATCCCTTTGCATGATTTGGCTTGTAAATCACGCCCGAGAAAATTAATTCCCGTTCTGAGCCAACGTTTTCCAAGGAAATACGTGACTTTAATATGAAAACCGGGTTGCAGTCAGAAATAACTAAAAGCCATAATGGGCATGTTTTAAAACATTATAACTTTTATACGGACTCTATTTATGGCACCGTGTCAATATTAATCGACATTTCTAAGGCCGTAAATATTACCGTACTAAAAGACATGCCCGTTTTTTTAAAACGATAAATATTTTTGGTTTTTCTTGATTTTATAATTTTTATGGTTTTTCTAGGTTTTATATTTTTTATGGTTTTTCTTGGTTTTATATTTTTGTATTTTCTTTTTGTGTTTTATATATTTACGATAATATACATGATCACGAACAAAGGATACTCTGAATAGTTTACCACGACTATTCAGCTGATTCTTCTGCCAACTCTTTGAGAGTCGCTGGAGTGAATGATTTCATGCCAAGCTTGTCGATCAAAAACTCGATTCGTCCTCGATCTAAGGCTTTGGTGAACATATCCGCCAGCTGGTACTCAGTAGTGACAAAATACAGCTCGATCACTCCGTTCTCCACCTGCTCCTTAATGAAATGGTAGCGAATGTCTATGTGCTTGGCCCGAGAGTGTTGAACATAGTTGCAGCAAAGGGCAATGGCGCTCTTGTTGTCACAATACATCGGGATTTTGTTAAATCCAAGACCGTAGTCAGTTAATTGTGATCTCATCCAAAGAACTTGAGCACAACAACCGGACATGGCGATGTATTCAGCCTCCGTGCTAGAAATTGCAGCGCTTTTCTGCCTTTTTGAAGACCAACTGATCAATCTATCTCCTAGGAGTTGCACAGATCCAGAAGTGCTACGCCTCGTGTCTTGACATCCAGCATGATCAGCATCTGCGTATGATATTAAAGCAATCGAGGAATCTTTCGGATACCATAGACCACGATGAAGTGTTCCTTTTAGATACCGAAAGATCCTTTTAACTACATGTAGGTGCTTTTCGGTAGGCCGAGCCTGATACCGGGCACACATGCATACAGCAAATTGCAAATCAGGCCTGCTAGCAGTCAGATATAGAAGGGTGCCGATCATCCCACGGTAAAGTTTTGGATCGACAATAGTCCCATTCCTATCTTCATCTAACTTGGATTTCTCCACCATTGGAGTGTCCACGGGGTCACAATTTTCAAAGTTATATTTCTTAAGAGATTCTAGAGCATATTTGGATTGATTAATAAAGATGCCTCTGGGATTCTGAGAAATCTGTAATCCTAAGAAAAATTAAATTTTTCCCATCATCGACATCTGAAAGCGTGTGGACATTATCTTCTCAAATCGGTTTGACAATTCTATGTTAGTGGCAGCAAATATTATATCATCAACATAAATTTGTACCAGAATCATGTCGTTGCCTTCCTTGAGAGTGAATAGAGTGGGGTCCACCTTGCCTTTGGAGAAGCCTTCCGAAATGAGATATGTTGACAGGAGATCATACAACGCGCATGGAGCTTGTTTCAACCCATAGAGAGCCTTCTTAAGCTTGTACACATGATTAGGAGACTCCGTACTGACGAACCCATCTGGTTGACTAACATAAACTTCTTCCCTTAGTTCACCGTTCAAAAATGCCGTCTTCACATCCATTTGATAGACGATCATGTTCATATGAGCAGCAAACGCAAGGAATAGTCTAATCGCCTCCAATCTAGCCACAGGAGCAAAAGATTCCTCAAAGTCTATACCCAAGGCTTGTTTATATCCTCTAGCGACCAATCTAGCTTTATTCTTCAATACCGCACCCATCTCATCAAGTTTAACCTTATAAACCCATAACAAAGTAAGGATGTTAACCTTGTCAGGGCGAGGAACCAATTCCCATACTTCTAGTCGTTGGAATTCGTTTAGTTCCTCCTGCATAGCTTCAATCCAAGATGATTGGGTCATAGCCTGCTGCCAATTTTTGGGTTCAACTTCAGAGAGAAATGCATCAAAGTAACAATATAGTGCACTCTCTTGTAATTGATGGCGTGTAGAGACTGGTCGATCTAGATCTCCAATAACATTCCTAATTGGGTGATCTTTTGTCCATTTAGTGCTATGGTTTTCAATCCTAGGTGGTCTGGAGTGAACAATAGAAGGAGCTTCTTCTGAGGTAGACGCGGCTGAAGGGTTTTCAGGGATCGCTACACCAAAGAAAGGAAGCTCTTGCAAGTGAGCATATTCCAAGTCGTGATCAGTAGAATCCTCTTCCACATCATTAGGCACAAGTAGGGGTGATGAATCAGGTGTAGTTTGAGAATCACTTGGTGAAGGTGCATCCGGTTCAATGTGAATTGTAGATGCATTAGATAAAGGTTCATTAACTTGAGCAACCACTTCAGGTATTGGAGCAATTACTACAGGTGCTGGAACTTCATCAGTCGGCGGATCGAAGAATTCATCAAACAACGTTTGAAACAGTTTATCCCACTCGGGCCTTGATGGTGGTAAAAATGATGTAGAAGTAGGATTATTGGGAACTAATCCGGAACTAATAGCACCGGTTCCCATCTCATGAAGCGCGGGTTCAGAGCTGTGTTGCTCAGAAGCCATCACTGTCAGCTCGTCGAAATCTGCGTCCATAGTTTCTACAATCTTGCCAAGACGACGGTTATAGATTCGGTATGCTCTCTTGGACGGTGAGTAACCAATGAAAATACCTATATCGGCTTTCGGTTGAAGCTTACCCAAGTTCTCACTATTGATGTTTGGATAACAAAGAGCACCAAACACATGGAAAAATGAAACATCGGGTTTACGGTCATGTAAAAGCTCATAAGGTGTTTTTCCATGGCGTTTCCGAAGGATAGAACGGTTTTGGGTGAAACATGCAGTAGAAATAGCCTCTGCCCACAAGAACAATGGAGCGTTCGCATAAATAAGCATGGTCCTAGCAGCTTCCATAAGTGTACGATTCCGTCTTTCAACGACACCGTTTTGTTGTGGAGTGCGTGCAGCGGATGTTTCATGTGATATACCAACTCCTTCATAATAATCACGAAGAGTCTGGTTGACGAACTCTGTACCATTGTCTGTACGAATACGGCGGACAGTGGTATTCAAACGTACCTGAATGAATTTCAGAAAAGTGATGATAGCCTTCGGTGCTTCATCCTTTGTACGTAGAAATCTAACCCATGTAAACCTGGAGAAATCATCCACAATTACCAGAATGAACTTCTTACCGCTCACACTTTCAGTTCTCATCGGTCCACAAAGATCCATATGCAAAAGATGAAGTTTTTCTTGATTAGTGTCTTCAGCTTTGGGTTTGTAAGATTTCTTGGTGCTTTTCCCCCTTGAACACGCGGAACATAAATGGTCCTTGTGAAATTTAAGCTTTGGAAGACCACGAACTAACTCGTTTTTAGCCAGATGATTAATAGCATCAAAATTAAGATGAGATAATCTGCGATGCCATAACCATGACTTGGTCTTAGATGCTTTAGAGAGAAGACATACTGGAGAGGCGGCCATCATATCTTGTAGAGACAACGTATAAAGATTTGCACCACGAGATCCCTTCAACAAATCTTTTCCTTCCAAGTTGCGGATGAAACAAGTGTGTTGTCGAAAAGCAACCTCAAGGTTGGAATCACAAAACTGTCCTACTGAGAATAAGTTATGACCAAGACCTTCTACATAGTATACCCTAGAAATCGTCACGTTTCCAATCTGATATTCACCATACCCCATAATCTTTGCTATATGATCATTCCCGAATTCAACCGTACCAAGAAACTTGCTGACGAAATTTCGGAGCATCGAGCGATTTCCGGTCATATGTTTTGAACAACCGGAGTCCAAATACCACAGGATGATTTGGACCACCTGAAAATATCACCACACAAAGACAATGTAGAGGTATCGGAATCTGAGTGTTCCTTGTTATTAGCAGGTGCAGATTTGATAATCTTAGATTTGCTAACTCTAGGTTTCTTAGATTTCCTAGCCTTCTTCTTCTTAATTGGTGGTGTAGATTCTAGTTGGCTTAAATCCTGAGGTATTTCTTCACTGATAGGCACTATAGTGGGGGCTGACCTAATTAAAGAGCGCTGTTTCCATACTTGAGTGCGAGTGTTCCTAACTAAAGGACGCTCAGACCTAACCTCAATGGATGCATTCCTAGTTAAAGGGCACATTTTTCCATCTAATGTAAAGGTCCTACCAGTGGAACGCCATTGCCAGCCAACTTGGGCACGAGTTCTACCCGTTGGCTTCCATTCAAGACCATTCTTAATTGCATTCATTTCATTCACATGCTCAATAAGACACAAATCATGACGTTGGGAAAACATACATTCATTACAATTCCAACAATTTAAATTAGAATTCACGAATGGTTTTGGCTTCTGCACAGGCGCAGAGCTTTTAGTCTTAACATGATTCTTCTTATTTAAAACTGAACTAGCATTCCTATTGTGAACTTCTACTTTCTTCTTTGTGGCACTACTAGTGGAGGGCTTGATCTTATCTTTCTTGAGTGGCGATCCTTTAGCCTTAGTAGTCTCTTTTAATCCTGTAGAAGGCAAAGTGGGAATATTAGCAACAGGTTTTAAATGTGCCTTACTTGATTGTGCCAATGACGGTTTCGCTCCTGGAGTCTTATTAAATGGAGTTACAGCAATGGGCCTATTATTAAGTAGTGCAGAACCTGGTGTACCTATATATTGCAAATATGCCAAGCAATATTGAACTCGCTTAATATATTCATGAGCCGAATAATAGTCGCTACTTGAGGGATCTAAGGTATAAAGATCGTCTAAAATATCCCTAAGAAGATCGACATGCTTAATGGCATTCCTCATATAATCATCATAGGTAACTGGGTTTCTCTTATGAAGCGGGTTCTTATAAAGCACTACTGACTTGGTTGTTGGAGCACTAGTGGACGGTGCAGAGTCGGTAGCTAAGTTATCAACAACTTCTTGTCGGGTGAGAAGAAGTGTCTCCTTTAACTCAGCCAAAACCATATTTTTGTCAATGAGCAGGATGTTCAAATCAGAGATTTCTTCGCACTTTTGGTTCAGTTGTTCAACATAAGATTGTTGCTGTGCCGCATTAAAAGCGAAGCGTTCTTCTAGTGAACCATAAAGAGCGGATAGTCCCTGTCTTGTCCGATCCATCTCCCCTAGAACAGACGAAAGTCTAATTTCTAAGACCTGGTTTTTGGACTCTGCAGCCTCTAGTTCCATTTTGATTGTTTCATTTAATGACACCTCTCTCTTCAATCTCATTATCTCTTCCTCTAATGTTTTAACAATTGCAATCATCTTGTCACTCGTCTCAACACCGTTTTCACAAACATTTGATATCAAAAGATTCTCATTTTGAGTTTGTAGTTTTAATTCTAAAGATATACAATGTTGTTCTAGTTGATTAAAGCGTTTTGAAAGTAAATTGTAAGAATCTTGTAGCTTTAAAAACTCAGCGTTAGATTCGTGACAAGACTGATTATCTACCTCATTTACAGTATCAGCAACATTTACAGGGAGATCACAAACATCATCACAAATATTATTACAAATATTCACAGCATCACAATTAATCATAGCGGATGTAAGCTCATTCGAATAATTAACATTTACAGTGGTAAGCACATCACACGAGATTACTGCAGACAAGAATCGGTCATATTCGGTTAAAATCTTTTCTTTTTCAACTAGTTGTAGTTCGTAAACGGTGTCCATTTCATAAAACACTTTTTGAACTTCACCAATTTCAAACACAAGATTTTCCTTAAGAGATGCAAAAATTCCTTTTAGACTTTCGACAAACGGATTGATCTCATTTTTAAACACCTCGTTCATATGTTCGAAAGCCCATTCTCTGGCGTTTAAGCCATTTGAAGTCGTACGTTCCAAAATGACCTTGTCAAAATTAGTAAAGTATTGATTAATCTCTTGCAAGTTTAACCATACAGTGCTAACAGGTGGAAGATCCTTTGGAATTTCCTTAGGACCTTCCATATTGACAAGTGTAGGAAAAGTACTAGGGTTTTCTTCATCTAATATGTAGGTTGGTGCTGTTATGAGATCTTTGTCCATATGGAATCGAATTCTAAAATCCGTTTTTGCAAGCTCTTTATTCAATTTAAAATAATCACACTCGGGATATTTTGCAGAATTGTATGACCGATCCTCATCAACTAGATCCTTACTTGTTTGATCATTGGGAAAAACAATCGGGTCTAAAGCCAATCCTAATTGAGTTGCATTATAAAGTCTAGGACTATGTCTTAAAGCTTGTTTTACATACCGTGGATTAGGGGGAAGGCCTTTTAGACGTGATAAGTTAAATTCTCTAAATGAAGCATCAAATAAGTGAACTAGTTGAGAAGCAGCGTACTGTCTTAAAAGCAAATAATCTAGGCTTCTAATCTTATTAGTAGCATTAATCTCCATTTCATTCTTCTTAGACTCGAGTGATTCAAAATCTGTTTGAAGTTTTTGAAAATTAGTGACCACTAACTCCTTTTCTTTAAGTTCATTAGACAAATTTGCTCTTAAGTTTTTGATTTCTTGCAAGTGACCCATTTGTTTGTTTCTAAAATGATCATATTCGAGATTAGTTAGAACACTAGACGAAGGCACTAATTCCAAGGTTTGAACTTTCTCGTTGCTTAAGGTAAGCTCATCAGACAAATTCTTATTCTTAGCTAAGGTTTCTAAGAGTGCAGCATTCATTTGGCTAAGTAATGTAGTAGGAACCATGACCAAATCTTGTTGAGCAGGAGTAGGCGTTTGCGAAATGGGTCCCGGTTGTGATTCACTCAAAGTCTGGGGACTCACATTGATATTGCTATCATTGTTTGTCTCCTCATTTGAAAGACTCACCACCGAAGATTCATTCGAGTCAGCACTCTCTTGCACAACTTGATGTGGTTGAATACTAGCATCAGTGGTATTATCGGTGGTATTAATAAGTACCTCAGATCTCTTTTCTGGCCCTAAGCTGGAGATAGTTGCCATGAGAGCAGCCTTTGCAGATTGAAAGTCATCACAGTCGGAGTCATACGCATCAAGATCATCGGCTTGGTAAGCTGCATTCTGCGTAGTGACAACGTCTTGTTCAGCAATCCCTGGATCAGCAAGAAATGCAAGCTCCTCTTCATCAAGTTCCCTTCCTTGTGCCTGAGCATTTACCAGATAGATCTTTTCTGCAAACCATTGTCCATCCCTTCTCCTCTTGGGTTTCTTACAATCCCTGGACATGTGACCCTCTTCCTTGCAGTTGTAACATGTAATCATTCTCAACTTGCCCGTGGAGTTAGCCCGTGGAGCAGGATTGGCCATTGGTGCCTGATTGACCGTGCGAGCATTGGTGGTTGATGTGGTAGGTCTCCCCTGATATGGTTGAATAGGCTGAACCATGACCCTGCCATTCTCAATAGTAGCTTGTTGACGAGAATTGGATGAATTCCTCAACTGATTGTTGGTAGGAGCTGATCCTCTGTATCCTCGTTTGCTTAAAGTTCGTGTGAGATAAGCAGACATAGTAGTTAGCACTTCAACTGGGTCAGCTCCTTGTTGGAATACAGGAACGGGGACTTCCTCATCATCACAATACAGTGCTTGATCTGGATGAGCTGCATAATCAGTAGAAGGAATACTCATTTGATCAGGGTAGCTTGTTGGATATGCTGCATTCTCTTGATAAGAAGAATATGAAGGTTGAGCATAAGGTGCAACATTTGCTGGATGAAGTTGTGAAGCATACTGTGGTGAAGGTGCATTGAACCGATATTGTTGCTGATGTGAGGTGGGTGGTTGCGGTAGAATCGAGTATTGTGGGAAGGTTGGTGTCATGTAAGGTGATGGATGATAGGCTTGATGTCCCAAGATATAAGGTGTGTTGTTGTGTGACAAGCTTGGTTGATTTGCCATCAAAGCTAAGGAATCTGGGTACATACCGCGAGGAGAACGGTGCATAATCACATGCTTCTCATGCTGCTGAAGAAAAGCATAGATTTGATCTAAGTTGCACTTATGCAAATCCCGGGTTAACTTCACATCGGTAATATACTCACCCCATTCAGCTTGAGGTAAAGTATTCAAGAACTTGGTGTTAACCTGGAATGGAGCAATCACTAGATTGTATACATTCAGATCATTCATTAGAGTAGTGAATCTGAAGTAATAATCGTGTAGTGTTTCCCCTGGGCTGTACGTGAATCTATCAAACAGATCATACAGCTGACACTCCCTTTCCTGTTTGGTGAGAGACGTACCTTGTAACAACACCTTTAGACGTTCCCATAAATCTTTGGCAACCGTATATTGACTAACCATACGATAAATATCATGCGGAAGAGCTTGGAGAAGTGTCTGTAGAGCCTTTTCATCAGCATCAGCAATGAGTTGTTGTGCCGGTGTGAGTTCTTCATATTCTCTTGGTCGAGACACATTATTTGCCACAATGGTACCATAGTCGAGTGGACCATTCAAAATCGATTTGACCATAAGCCTTCCGTATGTTGGTTTGCCCTTCAAGTATTGCATCATACGGCCCTGCCATGCCTCAAACACCTCTTTAATAAGCATCGGTGGACGACTATCAGTCCCCGTTATGATCGAGATATCCGTAAGAGATGTCATCTGAGGCATTAATGAACTTGGATTCATTGTGATCACTTAACAGACTCAAAGATTATCGGTTGATCGAGCAGTGAAGAAAGGTTGAGAATTTGTGTTGTGTTGGTTGAACTCAAGATTAAATCCACTAAAGATCGTCGAAAAAACTCAAATACCCCTTGAACTTGCTTATACGGAATAACCCAAACTCAGAATAAACCCTATTCGGAATAACACCTATTCGGAATAATCCTATGCTGAAAACCCTTATTCTGAATAACCCTTATGCGGAATAACTCTATTCTGAAAATGCCCTATTCGGAATAGCCTCTATGTTGAATAACCCTTATGCGGAAAAACCCTTATGCGGAATATTTCTTCAATGCGGAATATTTTGGCAACTGGCTATTCGGAAAACTTGCTATTCGGAATAATAGGCAATTCGGAAAGCTATTCGGAATATTTCTCCTATTCGGAAAAATTTTGGCTATTCGGAAAAAAATTTGGCTATTCGGAAAGTTTTTGGCTATTCGGAAAAATTGGCTATTCGGAAAGTATTTGCTATTCGAAAAAAACTGCTATTCGGAAAAAAACCCTTCTATTCGGAAAGTCTATTCGGAAACTTCTGCTATTCTGAATATTTCTCCTATTCGGAATCCCTATTCGGAATAAACCTTCTATACTGAAAATCTTCCTATTCGGAATCCCTATTCGGAAAGTTCTGGAAAAAATGTTTCCGAGACTTAAAAAACAGCTTTTAACTCCGATTTTTGATCCAAAACCACAAAAAGTTTTATGATTTTTACCAAAATAAGCTAAACCCAATCCTTATCAATCAATCCCAATAACAAAAACACCAAAAACAACAAGATTCAAGATTGATTTTTTCTAAAGATCACTAATTGATTCAAAAACTAAAAAAGCAACACAATCCTTACCTTAAATCACCCCATAGCTCTTGATACCAAATGTAGAATATTGATAACCTATGAATCTATGAAGTGGGTTGATGTTTTCTAGTGAGAGAAACTAGAGAGAGAAAGTGAGAGAATATGTGTATGATTTTATTAATATGAAAGTGCAAAATGAACAACAACCAACCCCTTTCCATGGTGGAAAGGGGTATTTATAGTTCCAAGCAAACATGGGCTTGAGCCGGTCCATGACAAGCCCATGGACCGGTTCTTACTTAAGTTAATAAGCAACTAATGACTATTTGTTAACTACGAGCTATTACAACATTAATAATATTGTGGAGTGACCGATACTTCTAATATACGTAAAAACGTATTTCTAACAAAACCTTTGATAGCTTGATATATCTTTCTTGATCAGATGCATTTGATCTTGAACTTTGATTAAAAAGAAGGGGGATCGCGAAAACCAATGCGCCCTTTGATGAAAGCTTTACCACTTTTGGTGCGTTTCCCCTACCTCTTCGTTGCCGCCGTCGATGTTGTGCGACGTTGATGGTAGGTTGGTGACTTTAGCAGGTTTTGGTAGGAACGTGATTCCATAGGAACAGTTCATTGGGTAGCTTTGGTAGGTGGTCTCTTTTATGAGTGGTTTCGATTTGTTGTTTTTTAGGCCGTCTTATGATGGACGTGTGGCTTGGCTAAACAAGGTAATCTTTATAAAAGTTTCTACTATTTGGTATCTCATACTTTTACGGGCTCTTTTAGCATATAAGCTTATTATAAATTGGATGTGGGTCGAATAGGCTGTTAGCTGGTAAATCAACAACTTTTTAAAGTAATCGGTGTTTGTTTCCTATTATATAGTCGGCTTACGGTTTATTAGCTTACAAATAACCCATAGAAAGTAACCTTAACCTAATTGATGGTGCTATTTGTGGTTGAAAATTATACTCATCAGTTGAGCTTCATAGCGCATCGATAAACGGCCATGACAAACTTTGAGACAAAGAGATATGTGTGAGGATGGGAGAGATAAATAGGCGATGGTGAGTTTTAAAAAGCCGGTATTCAGGTTTTATGGGCTATATGTAGGCATGGCAGCGGGAATTGCTAGCAGCCACATTCATGAAACCATCTATTAGCCGCTTCTTGCTTACTTGAGCCTATGTCTTATGTGTCACCCTGTGAATTATTACAGTGGACTTTTCGGGTTATATAAGCTCATTTTCTGATGCTGGCTTGCATCTACTAATTCCACTGTGTGAATAATTGAAGAATAATTCCACTGTGTGAAAAATTGAAGAATACTTATAGTTAGCAACTACCATTGTAGGGAAGATTGGTACATTTGCAGTTGTTGGTTGTGTTGATACCATGATCTGTTCCTGCTTATAATTGTATTACCCTTGGCTTTTTTTGTTGATGGTTCTGCATCTACTAATGCCATTGTGACATGGTTTTAATACCTCGAATGTTGGCATGGTAACTGTTCAAGGTTGCAGCCATGTCAGATTTCACTTTTTTCCCATATGGCAACTTATTTGAGCCTAAGGCGGTGATGAAAACGTTCTGCGTTTGTGTTTTGTGAGCCGCGGTTTATGGCCTCCCATGTCTTGACCGGCCAGTGATGAAAATGTTCCCAACCGTGTGTGGTAATGTATCTGTTGAAATCTCCTAAAAGGCGAAGATGATAATATTCGAGCGTCCCTTAGCGGACTACCACGGGATTAGGATTGTGTACCTCTTGGCGGGGCAAGCTTTTTATGTTTGCAGCCAGAGCACGCATATTCTGATATCCGATGCTCACTTATCTGAGCCTCAACATAACACCAAAAAATACTTTCCCCTTTCCGTTTGACCAACATTGTCTCATCGGGTTTGCGGATGGATTTGTGACAGCCTTTAAATGATTTGTGATATTCCCGCATCATCGGCTTTAAGCACAGAACATGTAGAAAAAAATATTGCATGGTAAGTGTTACATTATGTTGTCATAGTTTTATGACTTCTAGCTTTTAAGAGTTAGTGATGGTCAAAAAAATTTTAGGCATCCAAAAATTTGCCATCGCCCAAAGAAAAAAATGTATATTTATGTGTTTATGTAGTAGCCATACGTTGAAACCATATTTCAGTTCACCATATTACTTTGATTTCAACGAGGTATAATTTTTTTATTTCGAACTCAGTTAGAAGTTGAGACATGCTATGCGATTTAGTTGGCGTTAATCTGTTCTAAATTCTTTGGACTGTTCAGAAATTCAGTTTAGAGATGGAGATAGGGTATGCAATGCAGTTACCTCTTAATAAGTTGTATGATGCAATTCGTTTGAGTTTACACATAACATGATTTTTAGTAACTTATGATATTTTTGGAACACCGGTCTCAAAGGCATGCTATTTTGTGACTGTATATTGGTCGAGTCTTGATACAGGAAAAACACATCATTTCTTACCATGGGTCAAGACCATCAGTGATTATCGTTTACTTTTGTGTATCGACAATATAATGAAATTAGATTTCACATCTGGATGAATAACACGTTCACTCATCTGTGATAACTTTAATTAGAAAATAATACATGTGTCTGCAGCTATTTCAGGCTCGGTATCTGATGGTTGTAGTTTTACACTTGTTTAGGAAAACAAGGTAATTAGGGTAAGTACGACGATTTAGGAAATCGTGCACAAATGACCCAAAGTGGGGATCGTTCTCAAGGAGGCTTGGTGTGTGTGTAATGAAATGATTAATTATGTGATTATATGATTATGAGAAAGAAAATAGAAAGGGGAATAGAAGAGAATGACGGTTACGATGACGATTTAAACTAAGACGAAAAGGTCGTACACGTAAAACCGTAAAAACACCAAAATTAAAAATTTACCCTAAAAATTCCTAAAAAATTGTAATAAATCTTAAATAATGTAATAAGAGTTTACAAAAAATCAAAAATCACCCAAACCTTTTATTTAATTAAATAATGATTTTTAATGCTAATTAAAGCCCTAAAAATCAATTTAATTAACAAAAATCCCAAAATGAGTTTTATCACTTTGTAAACCTCTAAAATGTCCTAACTTAATTTAAAACTATTTTTTGAAAATTTAAAAATTAATTAAAACTATTTAAAAACAATTAAAAAGTATTAAGACTTAAAATAATTATGATCTAAGGACAATAAAAATATTCTAAAAGTTGTAAAATTCCTAACTTTATGTGTTTAACCAAAAAAATATAAAAACTTGAAAAATCTAAATTTTAATTTTTAATAATAAAATAATAATAAAATAATATTAAAAATCCAAAATTTATAAAAAAATTCTAAAAACTTGCAAACTAGCTTAGTTTAACCTAAATAAACAGAAAATGAAGTTCAAATTACAAAAATACCCCTAATGGGCCTCCAAATGGGCCAAAAGTCCAATCAGTCACCTTAATGGGCCAAAATAAGCCCAATAAGAAAAATGTTGTCCAATTAAGCCCAAAAGCTCCTATCTGACTCAAAATTTGATTTTAAACACAACTTTTCAAAGGCCCAAAAGCTGAAAATGTGAAATAAGCTGACTTATACCAAACAGCTTATTCTTAATGGGCTTTTTGGCCCATTAAGCTATAAGCTGATGCCATAAGCTCAAATTAGACACACAAGCTTATTTTGAGTTGCTTAAGACTTCTGTAAAAAGAAATTTGGAAAAAGCCAAAGGAATGAGCCTAAAAATGCAAAAAGCAATCTACAGAAAACGACAAAATAGTCGTTTTTGAGTTCTAGGCTATCCCAAGAGCTGATTGAAGTTTCTAAAGCTTTTAAATGACTTATCTAAACTTAATCAACAAAACGTTTTCAAATAAGTTGACTCAATAAGCTGGAAAAAGCAAATAAGCACTTATGAAAAAGTCAAATGAGTTGGTTTTCTAGCAAAAAGTCAAAGTCAAAGTCTAATAAGCTCCAGTTCAATCAAATGGGTCAAATAGTGAAGATCTATCATAAAAAATAAGTTGTTGCAGGTCTGGATAAGCCAATATGGCTTATTGATAAGCTAACTGAAAAATTGCACTAACGGGGGCTAGTTTTGGGTGTTGAGCAGTGGAAACTTTTTCCACTGCTTGACTTCTTGACTTTTTTGTCTTTAGTGACTTTTTTGGAGATTCAAGTTACACAAAGGCACCCAAATGATCAGTGGATCAAGAGGAGTCAAATACAACAAAGAAATCACAATCAACAACAGCCAATTTGTACAGTTAATTCAATCAATCACCAGATATGCACCAGACTTAGAACAATAAGCAGTTATGGTTCAATAAGCACTTATAGCACAATTCAGCCAGCCAAACTTAAGCAAATGCATACACAAGCAATATTAAACTTAAATAAGCAAGTCTAAACAGGTTTCATGCACTTATTCAAAGTATTAAGCAAGATTCAAGCAGTTAAAGTTACTGATGAACACTAAACATGTAGTTAAGAACACTTGCTGATGCAATTGACCAGCAAGCCAGATTCAAACACTCAAATCTCTAAGATATTTTATGATAACAATGATTTAACAGCTTATATCCCCAAACATGCATATACTATAAGTATTCCTAAAATTTTAGGTAAAAACAGTCAAACTCAAGTAGTTATAGCACAATCTTTGATTTCAAGGTTCAAGCCCAGAAACTTGCAGCAAATAGCACTCAACCAAGTCAAGAACAGATAACAAGCATAAACACAAACTTCTAACAACACAATATCAAGTTATGATTTAAAACAGGTAATCCCAAATACCCTTTTAACTTTTCAAATCAAGATTTTCAAATCAAAACAGCATTCCAAGGTTACCCAAGCCCAAATCAACACAATAACAGATGAGATAAACAGATTAGAACAAGATTAAGCCACAAAATCAGCAAGAACACAAGTCACACACAAATATCACCAAAAATCAAGATTTTAACAGATTTTGGGATTAAGTATGCAAACCTCATGGATGTACATCCACACCCACGAATTTTGAGCTTATGTACTAGCAAGAACAAGTACAAGCTTCCACAACAAAGCCTGTTAAGATTCAACAAGGTTAGAAGCAAAATATAAAAAACAGTAAGGTTGAAAAGCCTTGATTAATGCAACTCTTGTACTCCACACTTGATTATCCCCAAGTTATAGGCTTCACCACACCTTGATAACTCAATATCAGTATGCTATGATCAGCTTTATAGCCCAAGAATTCCAAGATCAACCAAGAAACTTAGCAAAATATCAAGCTTGAAGGAAAATGTGCAAACTTTTGCACACTCCTTAAAAACAGGTTTTGAGATTCAAGATAAGCAAACAAGTAACAATAATAAGCAGTAAACAACAATGGCACTTGAGTTTCCTTCAAAGATTCAAACACATTTCATTCAACTAAAAATGGATTTACAGAATATTGAACAAAGGAAAATTCAAGAGCAAGCTGAAATGTAATGACCTAAGGCCTTTATATAGGCATACAATGAACTAGTTAAGAGCTAAAAAACGTAAACCCTAATGTAGTGAAGTCCCCATTATGCCCTTTGCAGATTTTGAACTTTGAAGATCATGTGACTCTTTCTTGTTTGTTTGTGGAGCTGGCATGGTGAAAACTTGATCAAATGGTGTAAAATAAGCTTAGGATGTAAGCTGGAATCTCACACGTTGGATGACTGGCCTCTTTTGGCAATTTCTTCTTTGTTGCAGCAGGGGAATCTCTTGTGGGACAAGGGAGTGATGTGGCAACTATTTTCAAGGTTGGGTTATAATTAACGCATGCTTAATCATAAATCTTGAAGGTTTGGTGGGTTAATTGTTACACAATTAAGAAAACCCAATTTTCGTATGAACATTAAGAACAACTCCTTTGATCTTTGTTTTGGGTTTAGGGGATGTTTAGCGCCAGTTATAATATTAATTAACTTTTGAAAAGTTAGTTAATATTAAACGGTGAGTGGGGGTGATGTGGAGGAAGGGGGAAATCTGATTGGTTGATGTGGGTGAGTGGGGCACGTGGCGTGCAAGGGTTGGTTAAGATAAGTAAGGGTGTCGGCCAGCTTTAGCCCCTCTTCTTCTTTTCTTCTTTCACTTTGTAAATAATGCACCAAAATCCGTTTTCCTTTGTAAGTGAAGTTTCCAACTTCACACTTTTGCCCCAAATACTTTTCCAAAGTATTTTCAGGGGTATTTCTTGCCATTTTGTGATTCTTGAAGGACTGATTTGGTATTTTCTTCAAGGATAATGGTCCTGACTTGTATATTGGACATTTTGGAGGGTTGAAAATGACAAGTCTTCATTTTTTAGGGACCATTCTTGCCAAGTCTTCAAAGTCAAGGGTCCTTTAGGTAATTTTGATATTTTCAAAGGACCAAATTTGTAATTCTTGTAACTTGGAGTCCTTCTTGGTATGTTTGACTTTTAGGAGGGTAAATATTGACATTTTAGTTTTGTTGAGGGACTAAAATTGCCAAGTCTTCAAAGTATAGGGCCCTTTTTGCAATATTGACAAACTTTAGGGACCAATCTTGTAATTATGAAGATACAAGGGTATAAAGTGTCAATTCTTCCATATTGGAGGACCCTTCTTCATAAATCTTCAAATCTTCAAGGGTATTTCTTGGAAAATCTTCATTAGGGCTTGGTTCAATGTGCGGCTTCGTTTCCCGTGTTCGTTTTTGCATGATTCTTGTGATCTTTTGTCATTTTCTCAATATCCGTACCTAAAACAAACACAAGCATATATTGGGGTATTTTGATGATATTTAGTGCATTTTAAGCCCTTTTTGGACGATGAGACTATGTATAAAAGCAGTCTCATCACTCCCTCATACTAAACCATTGTCGTGCCCTCACGCAATGCTAGAATAAAGTATCGTAGCATCTCCAAAATTCATTTTTATTCACTTTATTGAATGATAAACTAGCTATACTACTACTATTACTACTACTTGCATTTTAGACATAATGTATGATTTTCATCGCAAAATGGGACGTTTAGGTTCATAGAATAAGAACACGTGAATGCTTCGTTAGAAATAATTTCATCGTCCTTGATTTTCACCCCAATTCCATGCCAAGCGTGCAACGAGATCATTGTCATTATAAGTTAGTAATGCTAACACTACTCATATGCCCTAATCACGTACTTATCCTCCCAATTTCCTAAGTTGTATCTCTTATATTTTATTATGTCTTGAATGTTTCACGAGGATACATTGTTTGACTTATGCGATAATAGAGATTTAGGTATAAAAATAGAGTCCTAACGGTGTAACCAAGACCATTAAATCAATAACCCCTCCTAATAGACAACGATGTTAAAAAATTAAGTCCACAAGAAGGATCGATAAACACGGTTTTATAACGGTTTTGAACATGAGACTTATTACCAAGACTTTTATACGCCCCCTAACGGAAGGACCTTATTATCTTTGGTTTACCTCCATCTTTTATTCAACTCGCCATGGAGCTTTTATTATGACTTCGGTCTTGCCTTGCCTTTTATTATCCACCTCATCGGTAGTTTTATTAGCCAAAGAAGTATATCCTCACGCTAAGGCGAATTTTGGATCTTTAAAGCTTCAAAGATTAAGGCTTGATTCACTTTCAATTTTGCATAGATTTTTCGGCCTTGTGGGGCTTCAAATTATTTGCTTGATTTAGGTGAGCACTTGAAATCTTATTATTGGGTGAAGCTTTCGATTATTCGGGTGCCAATACTTCAAAACCGTGACGCTGGCGATACCTTAATGTCTTCCCAATTTAATTACACGGAAGCTACTAGAAAAGACTAGAAACCCAACAATCAAGACTAAACCGCTAAGTCAATATTTATTAAGCAAAAAATATTTACAAGCGAAGGGAGAATAAGCAAACAACGAGAACACGTGAGTTTTTGAAAGAATACGAGTACTCTACGTTTAGCATAGTAACTTATAATTAACCCTATCATTTCTCGTCCTCATTTAAGAGACTCAGCCTAATGTGAAGTTAAGGAATCGAAGCTAAGTGCTCAACACGCACGGTCGAGTCAAAAAGTACTCTTATTCTCGCCATCGGAAAACCTACATTCGTGTCTTCAAACACTTATAAAACATGAGAAAAAAATTAAAATTTGGCCATTTTTAGCCTTATTTTGCAACAAAACGATAAACAAAAAAGATAAACTTTGGAAAGCGTGAAGGTTTGGCAAGGCAAGTATCTATTCACCCCCCCATACTAAAGTTAAACATTGTCCTCAATGTTTCGAGTCTAGGGGTGCAAACACCCCCATACTAGAGACGTGGTCGAATGCCTAATCTAGCATGGAAAGGGTGTAACCGTTAAATTTAAAGCCGTTTATGAAGTGTGCTATAAACCTAAGGTTATAACATCAAAGGATATATCATGGTTATTGAGAAAGTCTTCAAAGCAAACGATCGAGTGCTCCCATAAAACAAACACGAGAGGCTCCAATCGTGAAGATCATGATCATCTAAAATCTACAATTCACAAACAACCACGGAACAAAGGTTGGAAGGGCACAAATCCCCATACGTTACTACATTAGAAAGCGATAATATGTACATAGGATAAGCATGGGACTCCCCCACGAGGCACCTCATTTTTTATTACCGAGTCATGAGCTCGACTCGATCCCCTCAATACTAATTATCATTGGGGAAGGTGATTTGGTCGAGGTAGTTCAAGGATGAAACTTCCCCGCCAAAGTAGTACTTCAACCTATGTCCATTCACCTTGAAGTTGGGGCCATCATTTTGAGCTGGCTCGATGGTCCCATATGGAAAAACTTGAGTCACTGTGAATGGACCGGACCAACGGGATTTTAACTTACCGGAAAAGATTTTCAAACGAGAATTAAAAAGCAAAACTTGATCCCCAATGTTAAAAACCCGGTTTTTAATTTTAGAATCATGCAACTTTTTAGTCTTTTTTTTATAAATCAATGAATTTTCATAATCAATATCCCTTAATTCATCCAATTCATTTAATTGCATTTGCTGGTGTTTTCCCGCGGTCTCCATGTCATCATTACAATGCTTTAGGGCCCAATAAGCCTTGTGTTCCAATTCAATTGGCAAGTGACAATTTTTCCCATACACAAGCTTATAGGGAGTGCACCCAATGGGCGTCTTATGAGCGGTCCTAAAGGCCCATAAAGCATCGTCCAACTTATCCGACCAAGATTGTCGGTTTTCCCCAACGGATCTCTCGAAGATCCTCTTCAATGCTCGGTTTGAAACCTCGACTTGCCCACTCGTTTGTGGGTGATAAGCCGTAGAAAGCCGATGTGTAACCCCATATTTCCTTAGGACCCTTTCGAATTGGTCGTTACAAAAATGGGTTCCACGATCGCTTATGATCGCACGAGGGGTTCCAAACCGAGAAAACAAGCTTTTCAAAAACTTGACTACCACACAAGCATCATTAGTGGGTAAAGCCTTAGCTTCCACCCACTTAGATAGGTAGTCAACCGCGACAAGGATGTACTTATTACCACGAGATGATGGGAACGGCCCCATAAAGTCGATGCCCCAAACGTCAAAGATCTCACACACTTGGATGATATTTTGTGGCCTTTCATCTTTTCGTGAGGCTTTTCCTTGTCGTTGGCATGAGTCACATGACTTCACAAGCTCATGTGCATCTCGGTAAATAGTAGGCCAAAAGAAGCCGGCATCAAACACCTTCTTAGCCGTGAGATTAGCACCATGGTGACCACCCGTGGCTCCCTCGTGACAAGCTCTAAGGATGTTAGAAGCTTCGGTGCCAAATACACAACGTCGGATGATTTGATCTGCACAAGTTCGAAACAAGTAAGGGTCGTTCCAAAAATAGAACTTGACGTCACGAAAGAATTTTTGTTTTTCTTGATTCGTCATACCCTTAATGATGAAGTTGCCCGCATGGTAATTTGCGATGTCCGCAAACCATGGGGTGTAAGAATCAAGCTTAGAATTCACTACACCAAGTGTCTCGAGCGGAAATGTTTCGGTGATTTCCTTGGGCTCGTAAACACTTTGGTGAGGATCTTCCAAACGAGAAAGATGATCGGCCGTTAGATTCTCGGCCCCCTTTTTGTCAACGATTTTGTGATCAAATTCTTGAATGATGAGAATCCAACGAAGTAATCTCGGCTTTGCATCTTGTTTAGCCATAAGATACTTGATAGCAGAATGATCCGTATACACTATGCATTTCATCAAGACGAGATAAGGTCGAAATTTCTCAAATGCATACACCACGGCAAGGAATTCCTTCTCCGTTGTAGTGTATTTTAGTTGAGTCTCGGTCATCGTCTTGCTAGCATAGTGAATAGCAAGAAGTGCTTTTCATGACGTTGCCCCAATAGCGTAGTCACTAGCATCACACATGAGCTCAAAGGGGAGGTTCCAATTGGGAGCAACAAGAATGGGAGCTTCGGTAAGTTTCCTCTTAAGGATTTCAAAGGCTCGTACACAATCTTCGTCAAAGACAAAACGTGCCTCTTTTTCAAGAAGATGTGTAATAGGTCGAGATTATTTGAAAAATCCTTGATGAATCGACGATAAAAGCCCGCGTGGCCTAGGAAACTCCTAACTCCCTTAACGGTTTTGGGATGAGGTAATTTGGCGATGACATCTACCTTAGCTTGATCTACCTTAATCCCCGCTTTCGAAACCTTGTGCCCTAAGACGATTCCACTTTTAACCATAAAATGACACTTTTCCCAATTAAGCACAAGGTTGGTTTCCTCACAACGCTTCAACATTCTCTCAAGATTCAACAAACACGAAGTGAACGAACAACCAAACACGGAAAAGTCATCCATGAAGACTTCCATCGTCTTCTCGATCATGTCATGAAAAATAGTCATCATGCACCTTTGAAAGGTTCCCGGTGCATTGCGAAGTCCGAATGGCATTCTACGATAGGCAAACGTTCCACATGGACACGTAAACGTAGTTTTTTCTTGATCACGAGGATCGATGGGAATTTGGAAGTAACCGGAAAAACCATCTAAAAAGCAATATAAATCGTTTCCCGCAAGACGCTCCAACATTTGGTCCATGAAGGGCAAGGGAAAATGGTCTTTACGAGTGGCTTCATTCAACTTACGATAGTCAATGCACACGCTCCATCAAGTCACGAGTCTAGTGGGAATTAACTCGTTGACATCGTTTGGCACAACGGTCATTCCTCCCTTCTTAGGGACACAATGAATAGGACTCGCCCAAGGGCTATCGGAAATAGGGTAAATCATTCCCGCGTCAAGGAGTTTAAGGACTTCCTTTTTAATGACGTCGTGAATTTTGGGGTTCATCCTCCTTTGACATTGGATTGCGGGCTTGTAATCCTCCTCCATTAAGATTTTTTGGGTACAAAATTTAGGATCGATCCCCTTAATGTCGGATAACTTCCACGCAATTGCCCCTTTGTGATCCTTTAGAACATCGACAAGTGCGATTTTTTCATCATCCAAAAGTTCCTTCGCAATAATAACCGGCAACTTGTCGCCCTCCTCCAAATAGACATATTCGAGATGAGGAGGTAAATCTTTCAACTCGAGGATAGGTGGTTCCTCAATTGAAGATTTGGGCTCGATACTCATAACCTCCTCGGGTGGAGGAAATGGGAAATCGTTAATAAAATCCTTGATAATCGAGAAGTCCTCATCGTTGTTGAGGTCTTCGTTACAAGTACGTGGAACATCGAATTCTTCCAACGTAATACCACCACCTTCAAATGGAGTGAAGGTTGGTGTCGAGTTATCAAGAATGGGATCTAAAATAGTGGGATTGCCACTATTTTCATCATCACCAAAACCTAGAACTTCTTGTGAAAATTCCTCGCAAACCACGTCGATCATATCAACGAGGTTTATGGTTGCGACGGAATAAACATGAGAAATTTGAGAGTTTTGAGTTGCGTTTATAACAAGTTCCTCGTCGTTGAAACGTAAGGTGATCTTTCTAGCATGAACATCGATCAAAGCCATAGACGTATCTAAAAATGAACGACCTAAAATGAGAGGAACTTGAGGATCCGTGGGAATATCGACAACGATAAAGTCTATCGGATAATAGAACTTTCCCACTTTCACAAAAACGTCTTCCGCCAATCCACATGCGGGAATCGTGGAATGGTCGGCCAACTCAATAGACATTAGTGAAGGAGTAAGATTAGGAAGATTAAGCGACTTGAAGATTGCAAGTGGCATCAAGTTAATGCTAGCACCAAGATCGGCCAAGGCATAGCATTCTTCCATATCTTGGATTGCACAAGGGATCAAAAATTTACCGGGATCACCGACTTTTTGAGGTATGCGATTGAGATAAACCGATGAACAACTAGACAATTGATGCAATTTCTCCTTGTTGTTCAACATACTCTTAAAGTTAGCGGCAAATTGAGGCATCATGACCAAAGCATCGGCGAAACTCACATTAAAGTGCAAATCACGAAACATTTTCATAAAAAGCTCAAATTGGTAATTGTCGCGCTCTTGACGTTTCTCCTTTCTAAGTCTCGATGGATAGGGCAAAGGTGGTGTGGGTTGAGGCATAGGCATAGCCTTTGGAATCTCAGGTTCCAATGTTGGTAATGGGTCAACCGTAGGTGTGGCATGAGCGGTACTTCGTGGGACTGGGACATGCTCCTTTTGGACCACCACCTCGGGTTCTTCCTCAATTGCTTCCTCCGTAGGAGCAATTGGTTGAGGAGTCGGTTCCTTAAATGTCTTACCACTACGTGTGGTAATCACTTTCATCTCACCCTTAGGGTTCGATACGGTGTTGCTAGGAAGACTACTCGAAGACGGTTTGCACATTCTTGCCTCAAACATAGATGAAATTTTGTCCTCAAACATGGATTGCCTCTTCTCGGCCTTAATCATCTCTTTCTTAATTTCATGTTGCCCTTGTTCCATTTTTTGTTGGTTTTGTTGTAACCTAGTTACATTTCCTTCCATTTTGTTTGTATGGATTTTAAGCTCATTTGCTAACTCATTTTTCAACTCTTTCTTCAAGTCGTCCTTAAACTCGGATCTTAGGCTAATGATTTCTCTTTGAATGTTGTCAAACTTAGCATCGTTCCCATTAGCATATTCAACAAATTCATTTGGAAGATCTTTCAACGTTTTCAAACTCTTGTTGTTGTTTTGAAAATCATTTTGATTTTTGTTTGAAACTTGATTATTAGCCCCTTGATTACCATAGTTTCCCTTGTTGTAATTGTTTTTGAAACCAACTTGATTGTTGCGATAGTTGTTGTTAGCATTTTGATTTGAACCAAAACCCGGTGGAGTCAATTGATTAGAGCGGGTAAATTGACTGTTTTGGTTGTAAGTTCCCGTGGCCGCGTAGGCACTCGAAGTGTTACCACCGTTGGTAATGCACTCGGAGAAATCATGACCTCCACCACAATACATGCATGAAACCTCAACCGCTTTAGCCGTAGCGGGAGCACTTGGTTCTCCAACTTTGAACTCAATCAAAAGTCCCTTAAGCTTATCAAAGATTTTGTTTTCCAAGTTCGCCTCAATTTGGCAAGCATCGATGGTAGTAGACAAAGAAGGTGAAGCCGAAGACGAAGCCTTACGAACACTAGACGTGCTACGAGGACTATACACCTTAGATCTATTCTTAATTATCACCAAAGCTTCCTCAACCGTTTTACACAAAAAATTACCACCCGCGGCGGCATTAAGATAATCCCTTGCATGATCATTAAGTCTATTGTAAAACGTGTCAATTTGATGCAAGTCGGAAAAACCGTGATGAGGACACTCATGTAACATTTCCTTAAACCTATTCCAAGCCGTTGAAAAACTTTCATTAAATTCTTGCGAAAATTTTGAAATCTCGTTTTCCAAATGCGTAGTCTTAGAGGGCGGAAAAAATTGGTTCACAAATTTAGACACGAGATCCTTCCAGGTCAATATAGAATTGGGTGGCTCTTTCTCTAACCAAATTTTAGCGGGCCTCGCTAAGGAATACGGAAAAAGCATCATCTTAATCGAATCATTAGCAACATCCTTAAACTTGCAAGTGGGGTAAGACGATTGAATTGGCGGATATGGTTGTGCGGGTTGTCCTTATCATCACCACGGAATTTGTTGTTTTGGATCATCGACAACAAACCTTTTTTCACTTCAAAATTCTCCGCAATGATAGCGGGAATCACAATAGCCTCTCCATAACCCTCGGTGGGTGCTTGAAGTAACTCCATCATAGTTCGATTCGCCATGGTTGGTTCTTCTCTTACAATGGGTTCGTCAATAGGAGACTCCTCACTAGAAAGATTAGTAGTAGGTGTTGACTCCTTTCGGTTTTTTCGTTTACGTGCACGTCTTGCTTGATTACGAGTAAGCATAAACGTCACGTACAACGTGGGGGTGAGCAAAGAAGATTCTTTTTGGTGTTTTGTATTTTTCCAATTTTTTTGTGGTTTTTGATTGTTTTTACTTTTTTTTTTGTGATTGTATTAAGTAGACCAAAATCTACAAATCTCCTCCTTAATCAAATCTCTTGATTAAAGAAGCCTCAAGGAATGAAAACGATCACGTGAAGTGAACGCCTTCGATGACTTTAGAACGTTGGTGGAACACCAAAACGTTCATGAGGGTTTAATCAAATGAAACCAAGAAAGTATATATGATAAATAATACTTTGGGCGGCAAAACCCTCATTTAGCTCTCAAAATCAAATACTTACAAGCAAGCGGGGAAACGAGGCGGCACGAAGCACTTAAGAGCCTTTTTCCTTAGGGTATATTTTATAATACCCGCCTTATACCCATCTTATAGTTTGTATTTTTCAAAATCGAGCTTCACGAAAGTATTTATCTATTTTTGCCTTTTCTTTCTTGTTTGAGATTCGAATACAATGATTGAGTAATGACCTCCCAAGTCAAGGTTGTGTTTTCACACTTTTGGAGTACTTGTGAATTTATTGTTCTACGTATACAATATATTAATAATATTCACACAAAAAAAACGAAAAACCGATAATACGTATTAGTAGAGTGCTACTAATACAAATAGATATTATGGCTATATATAAAAACAACAATTGCCAAATCAAAACACAACACACCTCCCCGGCAGCGGCGCCAAAATGATGCTTGTAGTTTTACACTTGTTTAGGAAAACAAGGTAATTAGCGTAAGTACGACGGTTTAGTAAAATCGTGCACAAATGACCCAAAGTGGGGATCGTTCTCAAGGAGGCTTGGTGTGTGTGTAATGAAATGATTAATTATGTGATTATATGATTATGAGAAAGAAAATGGAAAGGGGAATAGAAGAGAATGACGGGTACGATGACGATTTAAACTAAGACGAAAAGGTCGTACACGTAAAACCGTAAAAACACCAAAATTAAAAATTTACCCTAAAAATTCCTAAAAAATTGCAATAAATCCTAAATAATGTAATAAGAGTTTACAAAAAATCAAAAATCACCCAAACCTTTTATTTAATTAAATAATGATTTTTTAATGCTAATTAAAGCCTTAAAAATCAATTTAATTAACAAAAAGCCCAAAATGAGTTTTATCACTTTGTAAACCTCTAAAATGTCCTAACTTAATTTAAAACTATTTTTTGAAAATTTAAAAATTAATTAAAACTATTTAAAAACAATTAAAAACTATTAAGACTTAAAATAATTATAAAAATTAATCTAAGGACAATAAAAATATTCTAAAAGTTGTAAAATTCCTAACTTTATGTGTTTAACCTAAGAAAAATATAAAAACTTGAAAAATCCAAATTTTAAATTTTAATAACAAAATAATATTAAAAATCATATTAATTTTATATTTACCGGGGTAACCCATTACCAAAAAATAATATTAAAAATCCAAAATTTATAAAAAATTCTAAAAACTTGCAAACTAGCTTAATTTAACCTAAATAAACAGAAAATGAAGTTGAAATTACAAAAATACCCATAATGGGCCTCCAAATGGGCCAAAAGTCCAAACAGTCACCTTAATGGGCCAAAATAAGCCCAATAAGAAAAATATTGTCCAATTAAGCTCAAAAGCTCCTATCTGACTCAAAATTTGATTTTAAACACAACTTTTCAAAGGCCCAAAAGCTGAAAATGTGAAATAAGCTGACTTATACCAAACAGCTTATTCTTAATGGGCTTTTTGGCCCATTAAGCTATAAGCTGATGCCATAAGCTCAAATTAGACACACAAGCTTCTTTTGAGTTGCTTAAGACTTCTGTAAAAATAAATTTGAAATAAGCCAAAGGAATAAGCCTGAAAATGAAAAAAGCAATCTATAGAAAACGACAAAATAGTCGTTTTTGAGTTCTAGGCTATCCCAAGAGCTGATTCAAGTTTCTAAAGCTTTTAAATGACTTATCTAAGCTTAATCAACAAAAAGTTTTCAAATAAGTTGACTCAAAAGCTGGAAAAAGCAAATAAGCACTTATGAAAAAGTCAAATGAGTTGGTTTTCTAGCAAAAAGTCAAAGTCAAAGTCTAATAAGCTCCAGTTCAATCAAATGGGTTAAATAATGAAGATCTATCACAAAAAATAAGTTGTTGCAAGTCTGGATAATCCAATATGGCTTATTGATAAGCTAACTGAAAAATTGCACTAGCAGGTGCTAGTTTTGGGTGTTGAGCAGTGGAAACTTTTTCCACTGCTTGACTTCTTGACTTTTTGTCTTTAGTGACTTTTTTGGAGATTCAAGTTACACAAAGGAACCCAAATGATCAGTGGATCAAGAGGAGTCAAATACAACAAAGAAATCACAATCAACAACAGCCAATTTGTACAGTTAATTCAATCAATCACCAGATATGCACCAGACTTAGAACAATAAGCAGTTATGGTTCAATAAGCACTTATAGCACAATTCAGCCAGCCAAACTTAAGCAAATGCATACACAAGCAATATTAAACTTAAATAAGCAAGTCTAAACAGGTTTCATGCACTAATTCAAAGTATTAAGCAAGATTCAAGCACTTAAAGTTACTGATGAACACTAAACATGCAGTTAAGAACACTTGCTGATGCAATTGACCAACAAGCCAGATTCAAACACTCAAATCTCTAAGATATGTTATGATAACAATGATTTAACAGCTTATATCCCTAAACATGCATATACTCTAAGTATTCCCAAAATTTTAGGTCAAAAACAGTCAAACTCAAGTAGTTATAGCACAATCTTTGATTTCAAGGTTCAAGCCCAAAAACTTGCAGCAAATTGCACTCAACCAAGTCAAGAACAGATAACAAGCATAAACACAAACTTCTAACAACACAATATCAAGTTATGATTCAAGACAGGTAATCCCAAACACCCTTTTAACTTTTTAAATCAAGATTTTCAAATCAAAACAGCATTCCAAGGTTACCCAAGCCGAAATCAACACAATAACAGATGAGATAAACAGATTAGAACAAGATTAAGCAACAAAATCAGCAAGAACACAAGTCACACACAAATATCACCAAAAATCAAGATTTTAACAGATTTTGGGATTAAGTATGCAAACCTCATGGATGTACATCCACACCCACGAATTTTGAGCTTATGTACTAGCAAGAACAAGTACAAGCTTCTACAACAAAGCCTGCTAAGATTCAACAAGGTTAGAAGCATAATATCAAAAACAGTAAGGTTGAAAAGCCTTGATTAATGCAACTCTTGTACTCCACACTTGATTATCCCCAAGTTATAGGCTTCACCACACCTTGATAACTCAATATCTGGATGCTATGATCAGCTTTATAACCCAAGATGAACCAAGATGAACCAAGAAACTTAGCAAAATATCAAGCTTGAAAGAAAATGTGCAAACTTTGGCACACTCCTTAAAAACAGGTTTTGAGATTCAAGATAAGCAAACAAGTAACAATAATAAGTAGTAAACAACAATGGCACTTGAGTTTTCTTCAAAGATTTAAACACATTTCATTCAACTGAAAATGGATTTACAGAATATTGAACAAAGGAAAATTCAAGAGCAAACTGAAATGTAATGACCTAAGGCCTTTATATAGGCATACAATGAACTAGTTAAGAGCTAAAAAACGTAAACCCTAATGTAGTGAAGTCCCCATTATGCCCTTTGCAGATTTTGAACTTTGAAGATCATGTGACTCTTTCTTGTTTGTTTGTGGAGCTGGCATGGTGAAAACTTGATCAAATGGTGTAAAATAAGCTTAGGATGTAAGCTGGAATCTCACACGTTGGATGACTGGCCTCTTTTGGCAGTTTCTTCTTTGTTGCAGTAGGGGAATCTCTTGTGGGACAAGGGAGTGATGTGACAACTATTTTCAAGGTTGGGTTATGATTAAGGCATGCTTAATCATAAATCTGGAAGGTTTGGTGGGTTAATTGTTACACAATTAAGAAAAACCAATTTTCGTATGAACACTAAGAACAACTCCTTTGATCTTTGTTTTGGGTTTAGGGGATGTTTAGCGCCAGTTTATAATATTAATTAACTTTTGAAAAGTTAGTTAATATTAAACGGTGAGTGGAGGGTGATGTGGAGGAAGGGGGAAATCTGATTGGTTGATGTGGGTGAGTGGGGCACGTGGCGTGCAAGGGTTGGTTAAGGTAAGTAAGGTTGTCGGCCAGCTATAGCCCCTCTTCTTCTTTTATTCTTTCACTTTGTAAATAATGCACCAAAATCCGTTTTCCTTTGTAAGTGAAGTTTCCAACTTCACACTTTTGCCCCAAATACTTTTCCAAAGTATTTTCAGGGGTATTTCTTGCCATTTTGTGATTCTTGAAGGACTGATTTGGTATTTTCTTCAAGGATAATGGTCTTGACTTGTATATTTGACATTTTGGAGGGCTGAAAATGACAAGTCTTTATTTTTGAGGGACCATTCTTGCCAAGTCTTCAAAGTCAAGGGTCCTTTTAGTAATTTTGATATTTTCAAAGGACCAAATTTGTAATTCTTGTAACTTGGAGTCCTTCTTGGTATGTTTGACTTTGATGAGGGTAAATATTGACATTTTAGTTTTGTTGAGGGACTAAAATTGCCAAGTCTTCAAAGTGGAGGGACCTTTTTGCAATATTAACAAACTTTAGGGACCAATCTTGTAATTATGAAGATACAAGGGTATAAAGTGTCAATTATTCCATATTAGAGGACCCTTCTTCATAAATCTTCAAATCTTCAAGGGTATTTCTTGGAAAATCTTCATTAGGGCTTGGTTCAATGTGCGGCTTCGTTTCCCGTGTTCGTTTTTGCATGATTCTTGTGATCTTTTGTCATTTTCTCAATATCCGTACCTAAAACAAACACAAGCATATTAATGCATTTTAAGCCCTTTTTGGACGATGAGACTATGTATAAAAGCAGTCTCATCAGTATCCCTGTTTATCCAGTTCTGTTTGGAGTTGCTTTTAACATTGAAATACAACTTGAAACATAGGGAGGGTTGTGGTTTCTCTCTCAAAGACTTAAAGGTATATTATATCATACCTTTTTTTGTATACGTTGTTTTTTTAATTTGGCTGCCTGTGATGATTCTTTCACTAGATTATGTTGCCACGGAAAGCGAATGGATGGCAGAATGCGAGAATTTCTCGATTCAGCAACATATGCGACCCCAGGCTCTGATATCAACTAATCTGAGCCGACAGAAGATATTGTGTGTCATAGCGGTGATATATAAACGTTCCTATTTATATGTCCCCATATGATATGTGTCCGTTGTCATATCAGCTTTCGTTTTCCGTTATGATCCTTAGATTATATTCTATTGGTCCGGAAAGCGGAAGGATGGCAGAAGGCAAGAACTGCTCGCTTCAGCAACCTCCAGGACCCGGACATGGTATTAACTAATTTGAACCCGAGAAAGCATGTTGTAAGATGGTATCACTTGAGGTATGGTTTTTGTTTTATTCGAGTGGTGTTGCCCACTACAGTATCTGTGCGTTTCGGTGTTTGCTGCAGTTGAGTGATATCTTTTTTATGGGTTTGATGCATATAAACAAGGCTATGATGTTGTGTAGATCGGTTTCATAAGTGCGGTTTGCCATAGCCCGTGGCTTGGCTGGGCAACCATGTGGTTGCAGCCATCACAGGTTTTGGGTACCCCTTACATGATTCTATACCTGAGCCTTATACCCAATCGCAAATACCCAAAGATCGTAATAAACGCCTTTTTTTGGGCTTCGCGCCAACTCGATCTATTTTACAATTATAATAATTTTCAGTCTGTTTCTAAAAAGACTTTGTGTTCACAAAAAGTTTTAGGCGGCTGTGATGAATCTCGGTATGATCAATTAAAAGTTGAGATTGTCTGCCTCTTGGCTGGGAAAACTTCGAGATTTGCAGCCATGACAGATATATCCTCTTTTTTCGATTATCTATCTATCTGAGCCTCATACTCACATTTACATTTAAGCAATCTGATAGTTTGAAGAAAAAATAGGAAGCAATGCCGCCGGTGTACGCATATATCGGCACGTTTAAAAAACTTGGTGCACATACGCTAATAAAGCAGGTTCCTGCTTCACGCACCTTATATACGGGGACGACACAGTGGTATGTCTTCTATAATATGTCGAAAACTAAACATACGAAACTTTAAACAAACACAGAAGCTATGCATGCCTTTCTTAAGATTTAAAAAAAATGAAGGCATGCAACTTGGGGTTCAAGCGTTGGATCATAAACTGCCATTTGGGGAAATTGAGGTTCTTAAAGAGAATTTAGAGTTCAGTAAGAGACAAATAGGCTTTAAAAATGTGGGAGTTTTCTCGGCTACTGATCTGAATGCTGCTATTAAGGCAGATCGTTGTGCTTCTTTGTTAAAGCAGTCACCACCATCACCAAGGTCACCTACCTCTATTTTCTTGACCAAGAAAGGTATGTTCTATTTGCTTTTGTCTTTTTTGTAATATATGCTACTGTTACCTTTTCCCTATGTATTCATTAGTTTTTCCTCCCCTATCAGTACCATAGAACCTGTTTTTATTGTCCAAAAGTAAGGTCTCAAGATATACTTCTTTAGGTTTTTGTTTGATCAACTCATGTTACTGTTGCATCATTTTTATATTTGTTCAAGCTAATGAATATTATTATATGTTTACTTTAGCAGAATGGCAAAAAGGAAGGTTGGCCATGTTGATTTTTGTTGGAGTAACACAGTGGCTATAGAGGCAGATTGCAACTATGTCAAATATTTAGTTTTTGAGGTAGCATTGCAGGGAAGCAGCTTAAAATTGCTTCCGTCTCAAGACTTAGTTCCTACAAGTAACTTGCAAGTATGTCACTATAGGAATTGATCCATGTGTAACATTATGTCATTTGGATATTCCATTGCATCTTGAGGAGTCAATGGGAGGGTGGCTATGTGAATCAATAGTGTAAGGTTTTGTCTTTTGTCCTCTTCTAGAATCTTAAAATATCTGTAAATATCGAGTTCTATAAAATATGTAAATCTCTTTAAAGTTTATGCTTGCGCAAAATATGCATAAAGTATTTCGGCATCTATGCAGAAACTTGCTTTGAGAGTTTCGGTGATAGAGTGAAGAGGTGGATTACTATTAATGAACCCCTTCAGCAAGCAGTAAACGGATATTTTACTGGCGTACTCGCACCAGGAAGATGTGAATGTCAGCCAGCTGAACCTTATTTGGCTGCTCATCACCAGCTTTTGGCCCATGCTGAGGCTGTTTCAATATACAGAAAACAGTTTAACGTTAGCATCAGGTTTTTGTACTCTCTATGGAGTTTAATTTTTATTTATAGAAACATTGTTCTATGGAACTAAAATTTGTATTTTTTTTGTTTTGTCTGATACAAAAAAAAGAGACATGTTTTGACCCTTTACCCAACCTGTCCATTTTGCCACATCTAACATAGAAGTGTACTAATGTTGAAGGATGTTGTTTCTGTCATAGGAGGTACAAGGTGGAGAAATAGGTTTGGTTGTTGATTGTGAATGGGCAGAGCCCTTAATCGATAAAGAAGAAGATAAAATTACAGCAGCAAGGCGTGTTGACTTTCAGTTGGGATGGTATGTTGCCTGATATTTCATTTGTAGGTTGTAGTCCATTGCCTCATTTTATATAAATAAAACAGCTAAGGGTTTAGTTTTAGTGTATGTTATGGTGTCAGGTATTATAGTCTTGCATTGTTCTGTTATATGTTATGGTGGCATTCCCTCATTAGTAGCAATCTGAATTTTGAGGCTTTGTTGTGTTTATCTGCGTGAATGAGTTTCACAGATACTCTTATGTGGCTAACACATAGTATACATATCTTCCAAAGTTTATAGCACCTAACCAACAGTTCGATGCGAGATATGCCAGATAGGAAATACCCAGTTTCGGATAAATGGCCCATTATGTAACATACATGTAGACACAATAAAACTCTTGCCAAAAACGCCCGCCCTTCGCGCCGCAGCGAAGCGCGGGCAAAAACCCTAGTAGTAGTAATATGCCAATTCATCCCATTGCACGCACTTACGGAGCATTAATGAATCAGTTTAAGTTGTAGTCCATTCCTAGTGGGTAAAAACAATAAGTGAAAAGGAAAGGGTGAAAGCTAGATATACGCAATATAGTTTTTCAGAAAAACCGAAATACGTAACTAACTTTATTTTGTACTAGTAGTCTCAGTATACTTTTAAATTTTGTTCAATATACGTAATATGACCGGTTAGGTGACTTGTTTGACAGGTTTCACTTTCAAGTTTTATAATTATGGTCCTTTGACCTTTGGGGGACTTCCACTTTTAGTCCCTAAAAAAAGGGGGACTTTCACTTTCAAAATTTAACTTTTTTAAAAATTTTGTGAAATTTCTTTTTGGAAAAATTAATTAATTTTTTTAAAAATAAGGCACATTTCTATAAATAAAATTAAAAACATAAATTTTTGAAAAAAAAAAGATTTCTGAAAAATTAGTTTTTAAGAAAAGCAAAATTTCTAAGAAAAGGTTTTTATTTTGAAAAGACTTTTTTAGAAATGTAGTTTTTTTCAAAAAAATTATTTAAAAAAAAAACAAATTTTAAAAAAAGTTTTAAAAAATTAATACTTTTTTAGAATTTTTTTTCATTAAAAAATAAATATTTTGAAAATATTATTTTTGTCAAAAAATTTATATTTTTAAATTATATAATAGAAATCTGCTTTTTTTCAAAAAAAGAATTTCTAATTTTTTTTCATAAAATTTCGAAAAAATAAAATTTCGATTTTTTTCAAAAAAAATATTTTGTAAATCTAAAATAATAAATATTATATTTCTTTTCAAAAAACTTTTTTTTTCTCAAAATTTCGAAAAAATAAATATTATGATTTTTTTTAAAAAATAGTATTTTTACTTCCCGTGTATAAGTTTACACACAAAATTATCCGAAATATATGCTGAAAAAGTAAAGGGACTAAAAGTGGAAGTCCCCCAAAAGTCAAGGGATCATAATTATAAAATTTGAAGGTGAAACATGTCGAACAAGTCATCTAGCCGGTTATATTACGTATATTGAACAAAATTTGAAAGTATACTGGGACTACTAGTACAAAATAATGTTGATTACGTATTTCGGTTTATCTGAAAAACTATATTACATATCTTTAGCTTTCACCCAAAAGGAAAACAGGTGAAAGATCACTCAAAAGGTTATTTATGACACCTCTTTAATAAAAAATAGGCGAGTATCCGCGCATAGCGGCGGACGTTTCTGACGGTAGATATTTAACGATCTAAGATAGTGTGCTAATCCAATGTTATACATACTCTATTTATTTGCGGGTTCATGCACAAACCAATTAAACAAGTTACATGTTTTGACCCACTGAATATCCCACTCGTCAAAACCAGTAGACTAAATAGAAAACCTTTTAGCTTGAGTATCTATTTATCTGCGGGTAGTAGAGCTTAGCCCGAACACATATGATGTTGCAGCGGTTTTAAAGAAATCCTATTGAGTTGCTATCATGTTTGTGTAACATCAAAGAAAGCTATTTCGTGCATTCATTTCAAAAATCTAAAGGTTAAGCGATGAAAAAGGGGAAAATTCCTTCTATTTTTATATGCTAAGAACAATCTCCAAGAATGGATGACTAAAATCAAACATAGTATAATCTTTAGTTGTTATTATATGGTTTATTGGCACTTGAATATGCCCACTGATGTTTATATCCTTGAACATATATAGTAAAACACATAAAAAGATTCATTTCATTATTATAGATTAAAGATAAATTATTTTACATGAAATACAAATTCACAAAAATCTCTATCCAACTTTCTTAATTTCAACCAAAGTCAACGTCTTCTCTTATTGTTGACCTTCTTTCTCTTCTTCAACATTCAGTACCAA
This sequence comes from Glebionis coronaria, assembly GCA_025667525.1. Taxonomy (NCBI): domain Eukaryota; kingdom Viridiplantae; phylum Streptophyta; class Magnoliopsida; order Asterales; family Asteraceae; genus Glebionis; species Glebionis coronaria. The sequence continues at coordinate 236,871,891 of CM046880.1, forward strand.
CTATTATCTATAGCATCAAAATTATCAAACTAATAAATGATCTGATAATATTTCTATCTGAAATCCCTAATGCTTCATGTTCATTATAACATGTTACTTAAGAAATTTTACAGTATAAGGCATTTATTTTGGTTTTAAGTGACGGTTTACCTTTCGTGACCCAAATCCAAGCACTTTATGCTTGCGTTCGATTGTTACTTTGATAAAAATTATCTCCTCTAATGAAGCCTTCGTATAAATAGCAAAGATCCAGCCCCATCGACTGCTGCATAGATCAACGTTGCTTCTCCTTCTACTACATATGTATAAATGACTTGTATTATAGTAGTAAGTACATTAACAAATATCATGATATGAGTAATGGACGCACAATATCAGCAAAAGACCATGGAAGATGACTTACGTAACCTCTAAGAGATACCACGTAACCTCTAATTATCGTTAAGTGCAAACTCAAGCATGACAATCTTAAATCGCACAATACCACATAACCTCTAAGAGAGATTTCTGTACAACATAAATTTTATTCATGTAATAAGACGACTTACTTAGTTTCTTATTTTCCCCTACCTTGTCTATACATCGAGGGTGTATTCCTACATCTCATTTAAGTCTCACTCTAACCGTTCAGCTCCGAACAAATACGTTTGTAGCAACTAAACTTTTTAAGTCACACTTTAAGAAGCCTCGAACAAACATCTTACTTTTATAATTTACATGTTCAGATCCAGATAATAGTTTAACCATCAAAAGTTCTAGATTACTCGTTCTTATTGTCTTTTAATTTAGTCGACTAAAATCTACCGTCACCAAACTATCTAGCATTTAAAACTTATCTAAATGAAACTAAGAATAACTTCGTAATACACTTCCATTTTAAGTGAACTGAAACTTATAGAGGCATATTCATATGTTAGTTGTCATTTATATATTCATTGTCAAAATTAAGGATATAATACAGAAAACTATTCATACATAAAACTAAAACGAAATGGACAAACTATATATGTTTCAAGTGACGCAATCCAGATTTGCATTGAACACAGTACACCATCAACGTCTTCTATTGCAGTTGCCTTATTTGTTGGAAGCTTCACCGTCACATCCTGCCAATTTATATTCAATATGAACATTAAGACTCAAGACTAATATACCAACTATATGAGCAGTTTGATGCAAACTGCAACAACCTACATCAGACACCTGCTGAAACTTGTGTCTACTGGATGAAAAAATCTACAGATATACATATACTATAGTTTATCTTCCAAAAATGGGCTAAATGAACATAGATATCTTATGTCCATTGTGTATATTTTTTATGTATTTTTATGTCGCAATGTTATCAATATACTCCTGGAATAGCTACTACATAAATATATTTTTGTACATAACATGAAAAATATATCAAAAGCAAGCCTTGAAAATAGGAGCAATGGATTCTATGAAACCAAGTAACCGTAAATGATTTATTACATCTTATGTGGCTGATGATAGGACTTTATGGGTCCATTTAGTAAAGCTGAAATTAAAAACAACTCTAATCAAATACATGTGTTTTTGCAAAATAACATAAATTTCATTGAATTCATAAAAATTGCACAAGGATATTAGTGACAACACTCTCAAATATACACTCCAACTGTAATATCGTAGCATCTTATGCAACTATAATTACGCATAAATATTATATAAATTTTGATGAGTAGAACCTGGTTATCTTGATGTGTTAGAAGGTTAGAGGGAACCCACACCTGAAAGGTGCTCTTGAGATATCTAATATCATAGTCACCAAAGGAGGTGGTTCATTTACATCGACATAATTATTACTTGCAATACTTGTATCTACAGCTGATATATATCAAAAGGAACCAAGACAAGTATCCATCGAGGACTTCTACAAGAGCTCCCCATCTCAGTTCATTTAACCCTATACATCTCAGTTCATTTCACGCTATCCATCCCAGTTCATTGTGACTGCTCGTGCTTTTCGTGTTCGAACCTCATTAAAGGTTAAAATACAAATAAATAGGGTTTGCAATCAATTCTTTCTTAGCAGGCATGAATCACTTTGCTTAATATGAACCTAAATTAATAGCTAGGGGGTATTTTGCAATGCTTATCTTTTGGGCTTATTTTAAAGAAGCACTAAGTCTTAATAATCATTTCCTATCTATACACCAATTTTACACTGTTTCATGGCAGGCCACATAAGCCTCCTATAACAAAAAGAAATTTGTAATATTCATGATACCAAAAAGAAGGAACAGAACATTCTCTTGGGTGGTTGATCAAAGTTTATGTTGGACGGTGTTGCTACCAAGCATGTTGGTACACACCATATTGCATAACCTCCATATTACATAAGAGGTCCTAGAGCAACTTGTGAAGTGATTCACCAGAACCACATTACGAAAATTCAAGAGTGGCGGAGGTTGTGATATTGTCCATTTTTTTACGCTTCAATCAAGCAAATATAAAAATGGATTGAAAAAGTTACGTGACTCGTTGTTGAAGAGATCAAGGGCTACATGCGTTCAACTTGAATTGGGTATGCATCTGTCCAAACAACAACAACGAAACAAATATCTTGAATAAAAAAAATCAAGATATCAGAGATACACCATATCGTTAACAATGTGCTAATTAGCAATAAAATAAAATGAAAATTCTAAAAGATATATAATCGTGTATAATTGAAACGTAATAGTGAGAAAATGTTGGTTGTGACAAGCCAGGATACAAATTTTTTGGAAATTAAATTAATCAAAGGGAAAATTCTTCGAAATGTCTCAAAATGTCACCCTTTTTCTCTTTTTGCACCAACCAAATGAGAACTTTCCAAAATGTCTTATGCAATTTATGCGACTTTTCCAAAAATAGGAAAATTTTGGGAAAATTTTGGGAAAATTTTGAAAAAGTTTTAAACTTTTTTTTTCATTTTTGAAAAAGTGACATAAGTTGCATAAGACATTTTGGGAAATTTTCATTTAGTTGGTGCATTTTGGGAAAGTAGGTACAACTTTGGGGCATTTCAAGAATTTTCCCTTAATCAAATGAGAAGATAGTGAAAGATAATGGTTTGATAATGAATCGGTAGAAATTTTATATATTGGCCAGAAAATTTGAGGCTTCCTCAACAAGTTTTGACTTCCAATGTGTGCATTTTAATTAAGATTCAATACCTTCCGTTAATACAATACTTTCCGTTTTCACTGCAATATCTCACATTATGATTCAATACTTTCTATTTTCCAACCTTGCTTTTCAACATTTACATATTTATTCAACTTTCAACTTTCAACAACAATTGGCATAGGGTACTAGACGAGTACCCGCGCATAGCGGCGGAAACTTCTAGTGGCATATAGTTAAGATGATATTATGGTAAGCATACATAACGTGAAAGATCAAAATGTAATTGAATATTGTTGATCAAACATTCGCTAATTTAACTCAAGCAATAATTATTACCATGTACTATAATGGAACATATAAGAACATTTTCATAGTATGAACATAACACATCTCATGTAAAGCAGGAATCTACCCACAAGCATCAGACATACATGTCACTTTGTTATTAGCATAGTTAAAATTACACATTAGCTCACCATTGTTACCACCGAATTCATTGAGTTTGTCGCTATTAAAGGGTATTACTGTAGACAATGATAAATATGCTCAAAAGCGAACCTCATTCGAACTTCAAGTAACGAGTGCTTCACTTGCTCGATCATTCTCAGCTTCAAACTATATCTATATGATCAAGAAACACCAAAGAGTATATCCACACTTGATCAACACTACCAGTTCGAATCACGACAACTGCCACACCAGAAGCATCCATTCCTGATAGTATACACATTGTTGAAAAATTCAATCACCCTAACCTAACCGACTGGAAACGCAACTAAGAACTTAGTGCATAACTTCTTGATCTTGAGCATCATGGCTCAAAATTTACATATATAGTTATACCTCTTTAGCAGTAAGAATATCAGCTCGTTTGCGATAAAGCACACATCTGTAATTCAGCATCCAAAACATTAAAGCAATTAGAAGTTCATAATAATGCTTATCATATATTTATACACCACTTAAACCAATTTTTCATATCATATTGATCATGGTGATAATAATATAAGGAGTGAAAGCTTATTTTTTAGTATTTGACAGGGTGTTTGGGAGCTCATTTAAACAGCTTCTCAAATGAATCAATAACTAAAAACCATTTTCAAGTGAGAACTGTTGTTGGTAGATAATATATCATGACCAGCCAGCAAGCTTAAAGTACATATTTATTACTGGAGGCATACTCCTGTTAGATATTACACCAATAGCTAAACATAAAATAACATCAAAGGTAATAAAAATCCGTACAACCATTAGTTGTGATACCTTTAATTTGAGTTGGTTGGTTTCTGTCGGAACAGATGCATGATTGTTTAATCTATTAAGACATAGGTCTTAATAGTGGTTTCAATTCATCTTGACCTTGGTCAATCGACTTCCATTTGTGCTTACAAATCCTCCACCACACCATCTAGCTCCCTCCTAGTTTCTTGGTTCTTTTTAAATGGTCGAATTCTTACCAACCTATACATAGGAAAGTAGGTCACTAAAAGTTTGCCAAGGTTAACAATAACAGTGTCACTTTTATGAGTTAGAAAGTTTCTTTTATTCCTGGGGTACTGTTTAAATAGTAGTAGGCCATATATGAAAGTCTCATTTATCTCAATCCCGTCTAAAATACAAAAGTTTCGTGTTGCATTCATAACCGGTAAAAAGAATCATAAGAAGTAAAAAAATTACCGAATTGTTCTAGGGCTTCAGTTTCACACTCCAAGACATATATGCATCATATCACCTTCAATAAGCTGGTGGTGGAATTAGAAGACACATTATATTTAGGCGCCCTGTAAATTGCAAAATAAACATATCATCATATCAAATACTTCTAAAATATAAAGAACACGTTTCGAATTTAATAACCAATTCTACAATTCCAGAATGACGTATTGATATACTAACGATATACCTTCTAATCGATTATGATTATCTCTAGATCAATCACTTTGGGGCTGCTGTGATGTGGACTCGCACTTTAATAAATCCTTGCTTTTTTAAGCCCCATTAACATAATTCTCCCTACATGTATTTATAGAAGGGATTGTAAATTTTTAATCAAGCAGAAAATATTGTTATACGTTTCAAATAATGAGATGAATAAAACAAATCGCACTTTAATACATAACTAAAATAAAACGCGGTTAAATTACTGCACAAAACTATATATTCAGCGTTTAGAAAATTTTCAAATTACATATTTCAAACATGGAATGTCTATCAAATTGTTTCCAAGTGTGGATTGTCTATATTTCTAAAACTACTTAAAAATTTCCAGCCAACCATGCGTGTGAGTTTGATCATTGCCAGAGATAAAGGAACACCATTTAATACATTTCATGATATAGATAGTTTCCAACTATAAAAATTTCAACCTTGCTATATTCAACAATACCATATATAGATAGCAATGAAGCTTATATAAGAAGCTTTGTTGAATTTTTTCAACTTTCAACATTTGCTATCCCTCCATTATAGATAGTATAGATATAGATAGATATAGATACCTGCTAATCTTACTATACTAAGACATAACCATATGCAAGATTGTTACTTAAGAGACTTGTTAAAAACATATGCTAATATTAAGACAATGATCACCACCACCATCAGTTGTGTCGACCATACTTACAAACAACATTTGACCAGTTTATCATCAGTAATGAACCCAACAAAAAGAAAACCACGAGAGGGATGCTGGGAAAACAGTATTTTGATGGTCAATTTGACACAAGTTAACATATCTTAAATTCCCGAAGACTAGGAGTTCTTGTCAAGACAATAACAATATGAAAAACAAGTCTTGGGGAAAACCAGGCTAACCGTCGCACAGCAGAACAAATTTTCTAGAAATAAGGAGTCCACAAGTCTTGGGGAAAACCAGGCTAATCTCAACCTTGCCAAGATTTTTGCTACATATCATCTTCTGGGCTTCTGGTGCATGAGCCAACTTTGGGTATTAACAAAAATAGCTTAATTTTCCTCTAGATTTCTGTTTGATTCGATAAAATTTGCATTGTTCCTTAATAATGGTTTTGAGAAATCCGCACTACTATGGTTTGCTTTGTAGGATTTTTATAGAGAGTGACTGCAGTTGAGGAGGTATCCTAACTCAATTTATAACATTACTATAGATTACTGACATGCAAGGCCCTAACTCAATTTCGTAGCAAAATCCTACATCTCAACAGTTGTATTCCTAAAGCAGTTGTTTGGGCATTTCATTTAACCTATGCTTAAGGTATATTTTTGAGTCACTTTACCTTAAAAGCTCTTTGTACCATCTTTAATTAAATACATTATGTTGTTCTTACTGTCATTTCAGTAGAGATAACTCGATAAGGGTTACACACTCATTGTAAATAAACACAGTTGCAAGTGTTTTCATATAAGTAGGAACTAGGAATGTGAAGTAGGAGGATAAAGCAAAACTTTTAGAATATACAAAAGGTCTTGAAAGGTTCATCTACTAATGATTGTACTTGATAGTCATTGCAAATTCATTCAATCCCTAAATGTATCACATAAACATTGTATGTTGCAGGAGTATGAATCACTGTAAGCTGATGAACTGCTTATTTAATAATGCTTTTATTTATGGATAATTGACTCTACAGTCTACTCTCACAACAAAATTGAACGCTTGGATTCCATTGCCTAGTTCACAGATGATACATATACAAACTACAACCGAATTGCAGTATCAGCTACATGTTTTCCCATTAGTCTCCGCTTTATAGTTTATATCAAAGTAATGGTGCACCATCATATTTTCGTTTTCCCATTGTTGTTTAAGTGTGATGTTTATTGTGTCAGGTCTGCACACATTATGGGCATTTTAAGGTGATTATTCATAGAACTAATTCCCAAAAATGAAGGTCGGTGCGGATATATATAGCTGTAACAGATAATCTTTTGTGCAACAAACAAATACCAAGAAACAGACTGCATTAAGAGTTGCTAACGATAGCAAAACACATATTTGTTGCTATTACAACTACAAGAGAAACTGATTGGCATTGGCTGTTCTGCTAACACTCTCAAGCTTATAACATATACCATGCTAGACAACCTTCCACGCGTACAAATGACATGCATTACAAAACATTCGTGTTAAAATGACTCACATCATGATGAATGTCATTCACAGGCAGGTTTTGTATCAAAGCTACTTAGACATATCGCAAAAGCTTGGTAAGCAGAAAGAGGATAGCGATAATCCATGGTGAAAATATCTTTCCCAATCTTCCCAAATTGCAGGATTACCTTATCTTGTTCTACAGCCGACACATTGTGAGAAGGATTAACAGAAGCTACAAGCTGGAAATTCTTCACAGACGCTACGGTCACACGGCCTTTAAAATTCAAACACCAGCATTGCAATTGCTCGTGCCATCTAGGGGCTTTGTTTTTTAGCATCAAAGAGTCGACACAAATCGGTCCCGATACAGATGAGATCGGTCCTGATATAGTTGAGATGGGTCCTGATACAGATGACATGGGTCCCGATACAGATGAGGCTGAACGAGTAAAGTTCAGATCTTTGCTTTTAAAGGACGGTGCAGAGAGTGAATTTGTGTCATCAAATGAGTGTGGAAAAGATTTCGGAGTTGGAGCAGAGCCCCCTTCTTGAATTGAGGAAATAGGTATAGAATGCATCATACAGTTCATTCTTCTTGGGCCACGTGTACGCAAAACATTGAGTTCATAGGAGATTGTGGCTATGCTGTAGCTACAAGCAGGTACTCTAGGAGACACTTGTTTTTTATTAAATCGTTGACTTGAACGATTATTATTAGGTTGAATTGCCACATCACTTGGAGGTTGGCTGTCATAAATAGTGAACTTGGTTCCAAGGAAGTTGGACCTGTTTAGTACAAAGATAAAAGACATGTTAAAAATGATTCATGATAGTTTGATTAACAAATGCAGTTGTCAAAAATTACCTTAGCTTGCCAACATAGGTTGAGCTTGCACGTGAGAAATCATCTGCAACCAATGAGATAGCAAACTCTGTACGTGTTGCCTTTCGGATTTTCTTTGCGGCCAAAAGTAGCTTATCACTTTCATCCTCAGCTATTGATCATATATACTTGTTAAGAGTCGAAAAAATAACAGAACCACAGAGTAGATAACATATTTTTTTAGTATAGTAAAAAAAAAGAACAGAACCACATAAATTAGACGAGTAGATAACATATATTGAGTTGATGCAAATGAATCTATTATTGCAGACTCATGTTGGTTCTACAACAAAGAGATTAATTACTAAGTTTCAGACTATAATTCACATATGCGTCACACCAACATGCATTAGAAGATGGTTAGACCGCCCACATAGAAAGCTTCATATTGGTTGTAAACTTTATTTTCTGTAGATTATCATCTTCATTTTACGGGGCCCATATATAGAATCTAAGAAGAACAGAGCTTTAATCTCAAATCCCATTTTGTAAAAAGAAAAACAGCCATGGGACCCATAATTGGAGGATAGAGATGATGCAAACAATGCAAACGTAAACCTTTTTCTAAGCGAATGCAGGCTTTGAACAGGAAAAGTGCAAAAGAGAAGTCAGCTTAAAATATGTTAACCCCTGAAAACCTACTTTTTCTGGAAAATATCTTCGCACACCCAATATAATAAAATAAGATTAATCAAAACATTTCAGAAAAAATTTCCATTTATATGATGCTTCAACAGTTCAAGTTTCATCGGAAGATCAATTGACTGTCTAGAAAGAGCTTCAAGTTGAAAGTTTAAGGATTTTAGCTCCATTCAGTTTTGGTTATTGAGATTTTTCAATTTACACGTACAATATTTAGGATATAAGAAGAACAAAGCTGTGAGTCAGATCTTATTTTGTAAAGACATATAACCCGTAGGACCCGTAAAGTGAAGTATTAAGAGCGGAGGATTATGATGCAATCCTTAACCTTTTTCTGACAAAAAATGCAGGCTTGAAAAGGAAAAGTGCAAAAGATAAGTCAGCTTAAATTACGTTAGCCGCACCAAAAGCCTACTTTCCTAGACAATACTTTTGCACAAATGCACATCCAATACCATCTACATACTCAAAAGTATCCTATGTGAATAATGTGATACACCTTATGTGACGTCGCAATAAATAGAAAAATTAAGCACGAAGTGCGCAATGACTTACAGGGGGTAAGGCCAAAGTACAATCGATGCGTAGAAGTTGCTCTATCCCTTCTTATGTAACACTGAATTGGAACATCTCGAGGACCAGGCTGTTAAGAAACACAAACCATCAATCACATATACTCGTGAAACATCTAATAAAAAACAACTAATGGACACCGAAACCTAACCTGCTTCAACGATATAGGAAAAGTCAACCTCCCACACTCCTCAGGGGTCTTCACAATCTCCTTAGTAATATCCCTCCACGACTTACAAACAGAAGCACAATAAACAACAACCGTCCTAGCCGGCCAGGAAGTCTCACTCTCTTCTACTCTACGGATAATATCCAAAAGCAATTCAGGAGGCAAATTCGCCCATTGACCTTGATCAAATAATTCCAATGGCAGAGCTACATCAGGCGCGATATGTGATCTAGTTCTACTTCTCCAGAGTCTACCTTCAATCCCTCGTCTCGATATACTCCCTATCCCGTCTCGCATCTCCCTCAATTCGCGCACTATGCCTTTGAACGACATTTTCTCCTTCTACTTCTTTCGTATTGTATAAATATATCATAACAATCTACAATCTCCCCTAAATTACACAAATAAAAACTATCAAGTAAATTATGGGTTTTTTATATTAAAATATTCAGATCTAAACTCATAATGTAAACCAAGAAATCAACTATTTTAAATATTTTTTAAAAATATATAACCAGTATTAACCTTAAATTAAGGTTTATTTATAGGATTAGAAACTATTAAAATAAAAAAAAATTAAACTGAGTATGATAATTTATTAAGATCTACGACAATTTAAAAATGCAATTAACATAAAATGAATGAATGAAATGAAAATAAATAATGTGAGACCTTGATATTAAAATCTGGATAGAGGATAATGACACGTGTCAGAAGACAGATGGGATAAATAGATGTAATCGGTTATAACGATTCATAACTATATAAAAAGATAGATCTGGCGATTGTGATGACGGTTACGGTGGCTCAGTGACGGTGGGTAGCGTGGATTCCGGCGAGAAATCCGGTGGGTTTGGTGGTGGTGATGAGAAACAAGAAATGAAATGAAATGAGATGAAATGAAAATGTGAATAATGATGATATGTGTGTACCTCGAGATGCTCTTTCTTTACAAGTGTGTATATCTATGTGTTTGATACTTATTTTATTTATTTATTTATAAATAAATTAGATTCATTTTGATTTTAAGTTTAAGAGTGAATTACATAAATCGTCTATGTGGTTTATCGAATCGTATAAGATTAGTCCCTCAATTATTTTTTCATCATGATTAGTTCTCGTGGTTTCTTTTTCATACATATTCAGTACACCCATCAATATTTATAATTAATTACCCAAAAATATCAGGGGTATTTTGGTCTTTTTCAAAAAATAATTTTTAAAAACTTTTTCGAACTTATTTTTCCCAGAATTTGTTTTTATATTTCGAAAATCTTTTTTTTACTTCGAAAATCTTTTTTTTATAAAAATTCGAAAATCTTTTTTTTTAATTCGAAAATCTTTTTTTAATTCGAAAGTTTTTATTTTTCGAATTTTATATAAAAAAAGATTTTCGAATAAAAAAAAAGATTTTCGAATTAAAAAAAAAGATTTTCGAATTTTTATAAAAAAAAAAGATTTTCGAATTAAAAAAAAATATTTTCGAATTAAAAAAAAGATTTTCGAATTTTTATTTTTCGAATTAAAAAAAAAAGATTTCCGAATTTTTATAAAAAAAAATATTTTCGAATTTTTATAAAAAAAGATATTCGAATTAAAAAAAAGATTTTCGAATTTTTATAAAAAAAGGATTTTCGAATTAAAAAAAAAAGATTTTCGAATTAAAAAAAAGATTTTCGAATTTTTATAAAAAAAAGATTTTCGAATTAAAAAAAAAAGTTTTTCGAATTAAAAAAAAAAGATTTTCGAATTTTTATTTTTCGAATTAAAAAAAAAGATTTTCAATTTTTTATAAAAAAAAGATTTTCTAATTTTTATAAAAAAAAAGATTTTCGAATTAAAAAAAAGATTTTCGAATTTTATAAAAAAAAAGATTTTCGAATTTTTATTTTTCGAATTAAAAAAAAAATCGAATTAAAATTTTCGAATTTTATTTTTCGAAAATCTTTTTTTTATAAAATTCGAAGTATAAAAATTTTCGAATTAAAAAAAAAAGATTTTCGAATTTTTATAAAAAATAGATTTTCGAATTAAAAAAAAAGATTTTCGAATTTTATAAAAAAAAAAATTTCAAAATATAAAAAACAAATTCTGGGAAAAAAAAGTTCGAAAAAGTTTTTCAAAAAATATTTTTTGAAAAAGACCAAAATACCCTTCATATTTTTGGGTAATTAATTATAAATATTGATGGGTGTACTGAATATGTATGAAAAAAAACCACGAGGACTAATCATGATGGAAAAAAAACTTAGGAACTAACCTTATAGGATTCCATAAACCACATGGACGATTTATGTAATTCACTCAAAGTTTAATAAATGAATGGATATTGCTTTTCAATAAAGTATTGTCTCGTGTTTAGATTTTTATATCACACATGATGATCATTCTTTATGGTTAGCACGCGTAGTTTTTAATTTTCTTATGTCCTCTCATCAAATCATTGTTATTCACTAGCAGGGTACCCGCGTAATACGGCGGTAGGTACCCGGTAACTATATTTTGCGACGAACGTATTAAGTTAAACGTTTTCCTGACTTGTATGTTTCACGTGACTTCAACATTCATCTGGTCAGATTTTATATGAATTATGAATATATATGTAACCCTATCATTAATATCTTATTTCAAAATATTTTAAATTTTTCTGATATATTTTAGATGGCACATTTTATTTGAGCGTTTATTTTAAATGACACTTCTCTCATAAACGTCTAATGGTTTTATGCTTAAGCGTTAGGAAGATTTTTGACTCATTCACAATGGTTTCAAAAGTAGCTTTACTTTTATCATAGAAAGCCTCACATGAATGAGTGATATAACATTTCGACGTCAATGAAACGCATATGTCGAATGATATAAACAAAAAGACCGAGGCAACCGATGGCTGTAAAAAAACGTCAAAAAGTTAGAAACCAAGAGATCCATAAAAGAAAAGCTTCAAAACTTGATTAATTGTGAGAGATATATAAAAAAACTCAAAAGATACATTAAAACTTCATTTAGTGATGGAGCATTCCGGTGGTGTAGGTGTAACTGTGGTTGAGGAGAGGTTCGCTTGTGGGTGTAACTATGAGATATATCAATTGAGATATTCTATGTGTCTTTGTTTTGTACGTGTGTGGGTGAAAAATATATATGTCATTAGTTTTAGTGTTACTTAACAATTATAGTTGACTAGGCTGTTATAAAATTAATTACACATTAAGACATTTTAATTCTCATTTATAACATTTAGTTATATGTGTATAGTTTTGTAGCAAAATTCATATATATATTTCTTAAAGAAGAAATGTTTAATACTTAAACTTTTTAAGACTTCTAAAAATAAAAAGGTTTAAATGCTTTATAAAGTATTAAGATTAAGATTAAGATTATGCCTTCTCAAGATGCAAAAGTTTGCGACTAGAGTTTTTTACGTCCTTTCGAAGTCAGTCCAGTGTATTCCGTTGGAGTTAGTATTTGTTTTGCGATCATGCTTCCTATTACAAATTAAAACCTCATGTTATATAATGTTTAGTTTGGTCTAATTGGCTTAAGAGTAAAAATTGCTAGCTTTTTGTTAGTCTTTTTTTATATAATTTATTGTCGTTCAAAAAAGAAAAAATTTTAAGAGCTCGGGTTACGATGGCGTCGTACACGACGCTGTACTTTAAAGCGTCATAATTTTAAAGGCGTATCACACTGGTCCTGACATCGTGGTCAGAGACGGACCTAAGATTGATAATAGAGTGTTACATAGAAAAAATTAGGATTATTAGTACTAAAGTTGACCCATGTTACATAAAATTGTGTTTTGTACGTGTCGATAAAACATCTATTTTATATAAAATTTACCCTTTGTGACTTAAAATAGGGTGTAGCCCGTGCCACTCCCGGCTCCCATATGGGTCCGCCCATTGCTGTGGTGTATCGCGCCATACTCTCCAGCCTACAAAAGTTCGCGTTTTCGTTTTTTTATTTTTTTATTGGACAAAAGCTAAAGATACATAACATATTGTTAAAAAAAGACTGGTCTCGTCAACGTACTCTTTAAAAGACTAAGCTCGTTAATAAACTTTCAAATTTTTGATCGATCTCGTCAAGATGACCTCTTCATAGCAGGTTAACCGGTTACTAAATTTTTTGTCCTTAAAAAAAATAAAAAAGACACGTGGACGCATTGACTCGTTGACTGGGGCACATTTATCTCAGCCACATACACACACACTAACTCATAAACACCTTTTCACTGAAAATAAGAACCCTAATTTTATCCCCAAATCTAAACCCTAAATAATGTCTTTGTCTTCTTCTTCATCAGTTTTCCGTTCTCGCAATCGATTACCTAGTCATTGCAAATGTGGCTTACGATTGGCAAGAAGGGTTTCTTGGACCCAGAGAAACCCAGCACGTCGCTTCCTTATTTGTCCAAAACCATCTGTAAGTCCAATTGTACACAATCTTGTTTTAATACTCTTTTTTTATTTTTGTTTATATATAATTATCTGTTAAAATTAACATTTACGTAGTTTGATTGTACCAAATGTGATTCATTCTATTGGATTGATGGTGAGTTGAACACTGACTGGTATTAACAAAGAGTGTATTCAATGTATAGTGTTATGAACAATGAAGAAAGGGAAGTGTATGATGATGATCTAGGTAGACAAAAGTTGGAGATTGAGTTTGGTGATTACAAGGTTGGAATGGAGGCTGCTATTGCTTTGGAACATGCTAAGATGTGCAAGTGGAGGAAGATTTCAACATTGCTTTTGGTTGTTTTGTCCATCTGTTTCACTGCATTGTTGGTTGTTATCTGAATGTTTCCTATGATGTTATGTAATATATTTTGGTTAGTTTGTCCTAGTTTATTTAAGTCAGAACTCAAGTATGTAATATATTTTGGTTAGTTTATGTAAGTATGAACTCAAGTATGTAATATATTTTGGTTATTTTATGTTGACATAGTTGTAACAAAGTTTCTAACATGGTTGTATGAGTAACTGCATCATTAACAATTGACCTGAATACAGGCACAACAATATTTTTTAAAAAAAGAATCCAGTAATGTATGTACATAACTGAATACATGCACAACATATTTAGAGTACTAACTGCATCATTAACCATTAACCATTAACCTGGGACTTACATACATTTCTGAATACAAGCACAACACAAGTTGTTTACAAAAGAAGTGCCAGATACTTCAAGAGTTCTAGTCAAGTAGACAGGCACAACACTAGTACATGGGTCTTTCTAAGTGCTTGCAGTTAAACATAATAAATACATAGGCACAACACTACATAGTGTTTACAAAAGATGTGCCGATAGTTCTTATAGTTAAGATCTTATAATTATAAGTTCAAGAATCTTTCCATTAAAGCTCTCCGATATACCATTCTCAAATGAGGCACAAGACGTGTAAGTCTGAAAGAATGCCTTACACCATGTACTTGGATTCCTCTTCATGAGATAGTTGTAGGCTGCTACGTCTAATTGTCTGATCTCATTCATTCTGCTAAGAAAGTTTTGCTCAATGGTCGACGATGCAACAGCCCAAAATAGTGTTTTATATTGCAATCCACTCCATTTTCTTTTAAAATTAGCATACAAGTGTCTTGTGCAGTTCCTGTGCTCAGCTAGTGGTAGCAACGCCTTCACATCCTCAATCAAACCCTATAATCCATAAATGTAAATCATTATTAATATAACAGAAAAGAATATTAAACGTTAGATAAAGTATAATAGGTACCTTCTGAGCATCAGAGATGATTGTCAATGAAAGACCATTATCCATATTCAAATCATGTGCCAAGTGAGTCAAGAACCAACACCAATTGTCTTTAATCTCCACGTCCACCACTGCCCATGCTATTGGGTACATTTGGTTATTCGCATCACGTCCCGTAGCCGTCAAAAGTTGACCTTGACATAAATGAGTGATGAAACACCCATCTATCCCAATCAACTTCCTACAAGCAGCAAGCCACCCATCTTTCACACCTTTGAAACAGACATAAAACCTAAGAAAGTGTATTCTACCATCGCCTTCATCCTTTCCTTCCAAATGACAACTAGAACCGGGATTTGACAAAAGGATTGCCTGCTTATATTCCCACAGCTTTCCGTAATGCTCAATTAGACCCCTATCATGTTCATATAACGCGCATTGCTTTGCTCTCTTGCATTTCCCTATACTAACATCAATCATAAACTTGTCCCTTATATCTTGGCACATTAGATTGTGGGTCAATCCTCTGTTCATGATAATCTCATTGGCATAATGTTTAGCTATCTACCTAAAGGTAACTAGAGACCCCATGTTATACTTTCTCGTACACTTGTGGTCTGAATACAATGTCTTTATTTGAAAAGATCTTTCACTACTCATCCATGTAGCCCATAGTCTAAATGGACAATAGTGTCTCCTCTGTTCTAAAATTTTCATCCTAGTCCACTTTTGAGGTGCAATATCTGGCTTTTTAGTGGGCGATTTGATAACAAATTCTCCATGGTCAACTTTACCCTTACCTTTATTCCCTTCTTCAGCTTGAACTTTAAGATTACCTTCATTCCCTTCTTCAGCTTGAACTTTACCCTTACCTTTATTCCCTTCTTCAGCTTGAACTTTACCCGTACCTTTATTCCCTTCTTCAGCTTGACTTTCATTTGTGTTCTTGCTTTTTTTTCTTTTTCCTACCGGCACACCTACCCTTACTCACATCCCTACCACAGTAACATAATATGCACTAATTGTCGGACCTTTCATACCATAACTGGTATCCCTGAGCAACCCCATAATCCGCCAACGCAAATTTCAACTGTTGTGGATTCTCAAACTTCATTCCTAGAATTGGCTGGAATTCCTTCCAAGGTGTATCTGGGTTGTACGAAAGATACTGCACACCCTTTCTAACCTTATACTTAGCATCTATTTGGGCATCCTCCGGGTCATCCTCTTCTTCTAGAATATAGGCACCACTTAGAGGTGGTATTGGGTCTACCCTTTTACCTATGTAGTTACCATTGCCTAAAATCTTAGTTAAGAAAGGATCGTCAATTGTTAACTTTTCCAATAAAACTCGTTCTTCACCCTCTGTATGAAAGTCTACAAACTCGGGGTCAGAATCATCTGACAAGTCATCCTCGCTATCCTCTTCTTCACAAACCTCATTAGACTCCCTAGGGATCTTTTGACTATGAACATTCCCCTCATCTAGCATTCCTAGCACTTCATAACCATGGATTTCAGTATATAATTAATTCTATACTAGAGCCATTCTCAAAACCTAACACAATGAACTCTTCTATATCATCTTGGGTTTTAAGCTCCCTAATTCCCTTACCCAAACTTAAACCTGGAACACAGTAGTATAATTTCCTAGGACAGTGGACGACTAACCTTTTTACCACTTCAAACAGATTTCCAACTGACATCTCTTCAAACTGTATGTCTGATAGAACCTGGATATCACCATCAACGTACTTAAGTGGTTTCTGGATAAAGATCCCATCATGATGAAGTTTAACTGTGAATCGACTCATTGCTTAACCTACAATGAAATTAAATCAGAATAATTAACATAATAATATATGTAATTACACGAACCAGACATATTAACAAATCATGATAATTAACCTAATAAAAAATTAAGGTTTTAAAATTTGGGGGTTTCATAAATAGGGGTCTCTAATTGAGCCGAATAACATATAATTACCCTCTAACTGGAAATAAAAATTTGAATTGACCTTAATAAAAATTAGGGTTCCAAAATTTGGGGGCTTCATAAATAATGATTGTTAAGCACTTTATTCTATCAGATATGATGCAAAAAACATTAACCCTAATAATTAGGGCTTATCAAGATTAGCTTATTTTTTAATTAGGGGAAAGACCAATAATTAGGGAAAGACCAATAATCGTAATTAATAATTACCTTTATGAACTCGATTCATATGAATTTCTGGGTAAATATAGGGATGTGTTCTTGACTGTGTGATTGTTATTTGTTTCAGTGAAAAGGTGTTTATGAGTTAGTGTGTGTGTGTGTGGGGGGGTGAGATAAATGTGCCCCAGTCAACGAGTCAATGTGTCCACGTGTCTTTTTTATTTTTTTAAAGGCCAAAAAATATTGTAACTGGTTAACCTGCTATGAAGAGGTCATCTTGACGAGATCGATCAAAAATTTGAAAATTTATTTACGAGCTTAGTCTTTTAGAGAGTAGGTTGACGAGACCAGTCTTTTTTTGACATTATGTTATGTATCTTTGGCTTTTGTCTTTTTTTATTTTATTAATAAAGTGGGGATATATGTGGACTCATACCACTTTTTAGTCATATAACACCACTTTTACCACGCTCACTACAACCCTACAAAATGTAGTAGCCAAGCATTCTGGTGTCATAGCCTACGAGGCATCACTTTTTGACATAACACCACACCAATGTACCTTGTGCTCTAATAGCGAAAAGTATCCACATGAGACCATATGAGAGTGTTTGGCAGAGGACTACTTTTTGTGATATGAACGAAAATGGATTTGTTGGTCGAGTGTTGCACCTAAGGCTATTCAAGAGGGTTGGGTCAAATGGGTCATTCTTATCTTATTTGTTTGGTTTCAAATTCAGAATTGAGTCGTTATACAATTAAGGTTTCATTGTAAGGGTTAATAAATACTAAGGTTGTAAATAGTGTGAAGCGTAACACATCGGTATTGCCAAGCTTCAAGCTACAAAATCTATAGCGAAGCTACAACATTTTTTGAAGTGTTATATATAGCAGCACAAAATATTTATAAACTAATATTTATAGAGCGAGTTTACAATAAATGTTATACATAAGAAAATAAATCTGTTAATTAATAATATACTTCTTACATGATACAAAATAGAGTAAGACTTTAATTCAAATTTAAAACAAAATCGGCTAGTTGTTACTCAAGAATTGCTCTCCATATTAAAATTATTAAGTCCAAGTCTAGTAAATAGCCCTAAGCTAGTAAACAAGCCCAATTCCTATAAATCAACAAAATGATTTTTTTTAAAAAAGCGCCACGGTACGCGTTATAGCGCGCTATATCACGCTTTATATCGCTTTTTTGCTGAAGGCGAGTTACCTGTCAGATATCTTGGTGTCCCTCTCATTTCGTCCAGGCTTCTATATAGGGATTGTAAAGTCCTTGTTGAAAAACTTGAGAGTAGAGTTAATGATTGGCGCAATAAATTTCTTGCTTTAGCAGGAAGACTCCAGTTAGTTCGTTCAGTTCTTTCATCAATGCATATCTACTGGGCGTCTGTCTTTATCTTACCTGTTCGGATTATTCATGATTTGGAACAGCTTATGAGAGGCTTCTTATGATGTCAAGGTGAAATAAAGAAAGGTAAGGCTAAAGTTGCTTGGGACTCTGTTTGTACTCTATTTTATGAAGGTGGACTTGGTATTCGTAAGCTTTCTAATTTTAATACTGCTTTAATGGTTTCTCATATCTGGTGTATTCTCACTCGTAAAGAGTCTTTATGGGTTAAATGGATTTATTCTTACAAGTTAAAGGATCAAAGTTTCTGGGACGTTCCATGTATAGGTGATATGAGTTGGGGTTGGAGAAAACTTCTACAGATTAGACCACGCATTCGTCAATTTATTTGGTACAAGATTAATAATGGTAGATTGGCTTCTATGTGGTTTGACAAATGGGCAGATTTATGTCCGTTACGGTACGTTCTTTCGTTTCGAAGTATTACAAGATCGGGCTCTCTCTATCTAATAAGGTAAGGGATCTTATTACTAATGGTATTTGGCAATGGCCGCAGGATTGGTATGCTAGATTTCCGAACATTGTCTCTATCCCGGTCCCTGTGATTAATGATGCTCAGGATGATGATTTGATGTGGCGGGATATAAATGGGGTTCTACATCCTTTTTCTGTTTCTTTAGTTTGGGACTCCATTCGAGATAGGGCTTTGATGGTTGATTGGTATCATGCTGTTTGGTTTGCTCATTGTATTCCTCGTCACTCTATCCACTTATGGTTAGTGGTTAGAAGAAAATTGAAGACAAAAGATCGGCTTAGGCAATGGGATGTTGGCCCTTTGGTAGATCTAAGCCTTCTACGATGTTCGTTGTGTAAATTGGTGCCGGATTCTCATGACCATCTTTTCTTTGAATGTTCTTATTCTATGCAGGTTTGGTCTAAGGTTCGAGGCCTATGTGATATGGATAGCATCCCCCCTCGGATTGATGATATTTTAGCCTATGTTATTCCAATTTCTAAGGGAAAGTCTTGTCCTAGCATCCTTGGCCGTCTTGTGTTGGCTGCTACTGCGTACTTTATATGGATGGAACGTAATTCAAGACTTTTCAAGAAAAAGCTGTTGGCCGTTGATCAGATTGTTCAGTTTATTTGTGATACTATTCGGTTGAAGTTGATTTCATTTCGTTTTAAGAAGTTGTCTGCCAGGTCGAGTTTTCTGCTTGACAAATGGAGGGTGCCGAGCTCTAGAGTTCTTCATGATGGGAGTGTCGGGTGAGGGTTTTACTCTTTTTTCCTTGTCCAAGGTTTTTCCCACTGGGTTTTCTTTGGCAAGGTTTTTTAAGGAGGCAGGCTCATTTGGATATCATTTGCTCCTTTTGTGCTGTTGGTGGAAGCTGAAGACAATGTGTGACTTCATGTTTGCATCTTGGTTTCTTTCTAGTTTACTTGCATTGTAGTTCTAGATTAGTCTGTGTTTATGCCATGACATAATCACGTGTTAACATGCTTCCTGTAGCATGCGGTTAATGTTGTATCTTAGCCACACTCCTTTGTACTTTAACGCTTTTTTGGTTAATATATTTACCGGGGAAACCCTTTACCAAAAAAAGACTGATGTGTCGTGGAATGTATATGTTAATTAGATACGTTATAGGGTAAATTAGAAAATTACCTTTAGAAAAAAGTAATAGACTAAAATTACCAAAGAAGGATTTAATTAATCACGATTATGAACCAAGTTCGTTGTACACAAAGATCGAGTGAATTTGAGACATTTTGTTTCGATTTGGACAATTGATTCGAACGAGTTCGGTCTTTAAAACTAAAACTAATCCTAAAATAAAATCCTAAGTGCATGAATCGTTTCCTATTATTTTATTTGAAAGCAATTATTAAAAATTAAATTCAAATAAACTATTAATAAAAACTTTTAAACTATTTAAAAATTAAACTAATTAAAATTAATCAAAATCTTAATCTATTTAATTAAATTATTTAAAAACTAAATTTAAACTAATTTAAAAACTATTTAAATTTCTAAAAATAATAAAATATTTTTTTAATTTAATATTTAAAAAGACAATTTAATTAAAACTATATAAACTCCACTTTTATTTAAAATAAATAAACAATTTAAAATTAGATTTTATTTAAAGTAAGTTAACTTTATAAAATAAAACGTTTAGCAAAAAAAACTGTCAGCTACAAAAATGGAACGTTATATTATTGTAGTTTATTATACTTATAACCAAAAGATGACCCAGCTCAGTTGGTTGGGGCGTTGGCACTATGAAAGGCAGGTCTCGAGTTCGAGACCTGCATGTGACATATTTTTGTGATTTATTATTTTTTTACTTATTTACTGACTTGAATTTAATCAATAATCAGTAACTTTCAACAAAGTTAATTTTACAGTATAGTTAAAGCCAAAACGGGTATTCAAATCAATAGCCAAACGAAAACAGTGTTAACACAAATTAAAACAGCCTCAGTCAATCAGGAACCAAGTTACAACAGTTACATTAAATATCCAGACCCAATTACCTAAAATCCAAGTCTTCTAGCATTTACTCAATGAAGCAAATCTAATAAAACTCAATATGGTAAGACTAAACAGATTCGAGATATATCTAATCTAGAAATATTAACAGACTAAGCCTCTAAACGGCAGCTATATCAGTTAACTCAAAGTAAAAACTAATATATCTATCCCAAACTAAATCAATTTAACTTGCAAATCAAATATCTAGTTCCAAATAACATATCATATCATCAACCATTCTAACATAGCAGGCTCAAATCACAAATACTCAGGCAGGCTTAATAAAATCAAGCTACATTAGAATCTAATAAATCAGTTTAATATCAAAAACAAAACAGGCTAGGAGATACTCAGCTATATCAACAATCTCAGACATCAGCAATCACATTAGAACACATTATTCATAAACTCGAAAAAAAATCTAAGATCCATAACGTCCAACAGGAATCAAGTTCAAACACATTGCTTACAAAAGACTTAAGCAGATTCAAGTTAATTCATGAAATTATCATCATAACAGAATGTGTGTTCACTTTTAATGTGAATTCAAACCATCTAAACATAACAACAATTTATTTAACTAAGAAAATTCATTAAAATCATAAACCAATTACAGAATAGACCACAAAATCATCACACAATCAGTTTAAACTAAAACATAAAAAGTAAATGAGCTTAACCCTTAAATTGAAGATATCCGTTGGGTAGAAGAACGGTGCTGAACCGTCTTATCTAGATCGACACCATTACGCCTCGAACCACCATTATTACGATATCAAACCACCATTGAACCATGAATGATTCTCGATTCATTAACATAAACCGAACCAACAGTAACTTATATTTGACATCTACCAGTAGGGTAAACGTTTATAAATCCCTAATTCTCTCAAAAACTCACTCAAGCTATTGATTAAGCTTCGATGAATTTTTTCTCAATTATAACAATAACTATTATTAGATTCAAATTATAACAAATTTAACCAACACAAGAATTAAAGATTTTCGAAACTGAAAAATAACTTTTATTTCACCAAATAAAATATTACATATCTAGAAAAAGAAAGTTACAATTTTAATCTAAAACTATCATTATAACGATACAAGAAGAAAAAGAGATGAATATTACAACTGATGAGGGGGTTTTTTATAGGCTCGGTGAAGTGAGGGGTGGAGGTTGTTGGTGATGAAGAATCTATGATCTTGGCCTTTGATATTGAGTAAAATACGTCTTTTAGGAAAAAGAGCGTAATTAGGGCAAGTATTAACAAGTAGTTTAGGAAAACCACAAGTTATGACCCAAAGTTGGGATCGTTCTCAAGGAGGCTTGGTGTGTGTGTTAAGAGATGATTAACTTTGTGATTATATTTATGAAGAAAGAAAAGAAGAAAAGATTATAAGAGAATGACGGTTACGATTAAGGATTAAACTAAGACGAAATGTCGTACACGTAAAACCGTAAAAAAGTGACAAAATTAAAATTTTACCCTAAAAATTCCTAGAAAATTGAAATAAATCCTAAATAATGTAATTAGAGTTTACAAAAAATCAAAAATCACTCAAACCTTTTATTTAATTAAATAATAATTTTTTAATGCTAATTAAAACCCAAACAATCAATTTAATGAACAAAAGGCCCAAAATGAGATTTTTTCAATTGTAAACCTCTAAAATGACTTAACTAAATTTAAATCTATTTTTGAAAATTTTAAAATTAATAAAAACTATTTAAAAACAATTAAAAACTATTTAAAATTAAAATAATTCTAAAAATTAATCTAATGACAATAAAAATATTCTAAGAATTGTAAAATTCCTAACTTAATGTATTTAACCTAAGAAAAATATAAAAACTTGAAAAATATAAATTTTAATTTTTAATAATAAAATAATAATAAAATAATATTAAAAATCCAAAACTTATAAAAAATTCTAAAAACTTGCAAACTAGTTTATTTTAACCTAATTAAACAGAAAATGAACTTAAAATACCAAAAATGCCCCTATTGGGCCTTCAAATGGGCCAAATACCCAAACAGATCCTTAATAGGCTTAATATTGGGCCCAATAAGAAAAAATCCTCAGAAATGGCCCAAAAGCTCCAGTCAAACTTAAAATTTGATTTTAAACACAATTTTCAAAAGGCCCAAAAGCTGAAAATGAGCTTAAGCTAGCTTATTTCAAAACAACTTATTCTTAATGGGCTTTTTTGGCCCATTAAGCTATAAGCTGATGCCATAAGCTAAGATTTTACCCACGTCCTTCTCTTGACCTAATTAAGCTATTTTCAAAAAGACACTTGAAATAAGCTCAAGGAATAAGCCTGAAATAAGCCAAAGCCCTCTTCACAAAACGACAAAATAGTCGTTTTTGAGTTCTAGACTATATCAAGAGCTAATTCAAGTTGCAATAAGTCACAAATGGTTTAACTAAGCTTAATCAACAAAAATATTTCCAATAAGCACACTTAATAAGCTAAAATAAGCAATAAGCTGATTTTGAAAAAGACAAAATAGTCGTTTTCTAGTAAAAACTTAAAACCAAAAGCTGTAAACTTCCAGAATCACTTATAAGCTCAAAATATTAAGGCCTATTATTGGAATAAGCTAAAATGACTTATTAGTAAGCTGAACACAAAATATAACTAGCAGTGGCTAGAAGCAGGGGAAAGGAGTTCCCACTGCCTTGACTTTTTGACTTGGATTTTTAGAGAGTTTCACTTGGTTTCTTTGGAAAATCAAGGCACCCTTGTGATCAATGAATAACAAGAAGTCAATAACAAGCAAATAATCACAAAATCACCCAGCTATTCAGTGTAGTTAATTCAATCTTTGCCCAGATGTGTTCCAAACAAGTAATAAGCAGATCTGATAGTTATAAGCTACTTTTAAGCTAGTAAAAGCTAACCACAAGCCACCAAATACATACACAATCTCAATATGACTTAATGAAACACAGATTAACACATCTCATCCAACAAATCCAACAAATGAACAAGATCCAAGCACATTCAGTTACTGATGAACAATGATTAACACAAGAACAAAGTTTGCTGATCTACTTGACACAAAATCCAAATTCAAGGCCTCAGATCTATCACATAGGTTACAATAACAATGATTTAACACTTGTTAGCCCTAGGTTAACATGAAAACTAGGTGTGCACAAGATTTCAGAGCAAAACAACAAATATTCAAGATTTTATAGCCAAATGTTTGACTAAGTGTTTCAAGGCACAATTTTTGCATATATCATACCACAATAACCTCTATAACAGGTAACAACTCAAATAGCACTCAAATACCAACTCTAAATCACATAAACTTGAACAATCAGTCAATCCCAAACACCCTTTTAGCTTTTTAAACTCAATTTTAACAATGTAAAAGTCTTCTCAAGATTGATTTAAGCCCAGTTTAACATCATAACATACAATAAGTGAATCAAGAACCAATTTTCAGGCATAAAAACACACTTATACCAACAGAATCACAAAATCTCATAAAATACCAAAACTTAATCAGAAAGATGAAAATTGAGAATACAAACCTCCAAGATGTACATCCACACTTTGGAATCAAAGAGCTGAGGTGCTAGCAAGAACAAGCACCAGCTTACCCCTGCTAAGAACAACAAACAAGCCCTAGCCAAAGGCTTGAGCTTAGATTTGCACAAATAGAGTAAATAGGTGACAAAAGGTCAAGTCTATGCAAGACCTTAGGTTCCCACAAGCCTTGTACCTTTCCTTAAGGCCTCACCACCCCTTAATCAACCAAGATTAGGAGGCTATGATCACCCTTAAGTTCAATCTACAAGCTGTTGAACCAAAAGCACTTAGCAAACCACTTGACTGATTTTTGTTATAAAAACGTATAACCAACCTCCAATATTGCTCAAGCTAGTTGATTTGTGACTTATGTCACTTAAAGAAACACCTCAATAAACAATCCTCACCAAAGCTCAAGCCAAATTCTTGACACAAGCAAGAACAAAGGGACTCACAGGCTTATAGGCTATCTTGGACTTGTTCAAGGTTTTGTTTAAGTACAAAAATGTGACAATACAACTACTTAACACAATAATAATCAATGGAACTCAGTTTTCAATCACAACACAATAACACAATCTTATAAATTTCAGAAAATGGCTTTACAAGGCTTGACAAAGTAAAATTGAGAACAAGAACTAAGCTATGAATAAGGGTGCCTTATATAGGGCTACAATGATTCTAGAAACATAAAGGAATGCTGAAAACCCTAGCTAATGAAGTTCCACAAATGCCCTTGATGATTTTGAACTTTCTTGTACTTGTGACTGATTTTTGGTTGTTAGTATGAGTTGGCAGGGTAAAATTGCATCCAAAGGCTCACAATGAAGCTTAGGATGAAAGCTGAATACTGAGTGTTGATTCCCTGACTAACTTTTGGCATTTTCCCAAAACGTGTGAAGGAGGGTTTATCATGTGAGAAGGATAGTGACATGGCAAGGGGTTTAAGGGTGGGTTTATGATTAATGAGACCTTAATCAAATATCTGGAGCATATTAAGACTTAATTCTCAATAATTAGGAAATACCCAATTTTGGTATGAACACTAAGAACACATGGTTTGATCTGGTTTAATGTTTGAATATGTGTTATGGCGCGAATTAGTTAACTAATTAATAAAATTAGTTAAACCGGGTGAGTGGATTAGTGACGTGGTGGAATGGTGAGTGGTGATTGGTTAAAAGGGGTGAGTGGGACACGTGTTGAGGTGTGAATGGTTAAGGTAACTTTGCTTGTCTGCCAGCTTTAGCCCTCCATCTCTTTTCTTCCTTTCGCTTGCCATTTAATCAGCCAAAGTCGTTTTCCCTTTGTTAATGAAGTTTCAAAACTTCTATTTTGGCCACAAAACTTTTCACAAGGACTTGTTTTGTATTTCTTTGATATTTGAGGGACTGATCTTGCATATTTTTGAACTTAGAAGGTCTTCATGGTATGTTTGAATATAAGGAGGACTAATATTGACAATTTAGTTTTGATGAGGGACTAAACTTGCCAATTCTTCAAAGTGGAGGGTCCTTTTTGCAATTTTGACAAACTTCAAGGACCAAACTTGTAATTATGAATATACAAGGGTTTTAAAGTGTCAATTCTTCAATATTGGAGGACCCTTCTTGTATAATCTTCAAATCTTCAAGGTTTATTCTTGGAAAATCATCACTTGGGCCCGGTTCATTGTGCGGCTTCGTTTCCCGTGTTCGTTTTTGCATGATCCTTGTGATCTTTTGTCATTTCCTCAATATCCGTACCTAAAATACACAAGTAACAAACACAAGCATATATTTTGCCTTTTTCATGATATTTTATGCATTTAAAGCCCGTTTTGGACGATGAGACTATGCATAAAAGCAGTCTCATCAGCCTTCAATTTCTTCATTCTTCTCTCTCATCTTGATCAAACGGTGAACAGTAGTCCATCCTCACACGGATCGCCAGCATGGCGCAATCTTGTGCTTGTTGTGTTTTCTCCTTGCAGATGTGGCATCATCTTATTAGATGATTTTCGAGAGTGAGGTGTTTCCACCAATCAGGTTCAAGGAAGAGAAGCCACGTCAGATAGATGCCCTCCATCTTCTTGATCCGGATTTCATAGGAATTTATTTAAAGTGCGTGTGTTTACACGCGCTTCTTAAAGGTAAAAGCCCCAAAATTGATTTGGCTAGGGTTTTTGTGAATAGGACTAGTTTATTTGGTTTGGGGTGAGAGAAGAAGGTGAGTTTCATTGGAGATATCGAAAGTGGTGAAAGTTATTTGTTGTAAACGACTCTGACCAAAAGTTAAATATAACTTCTTTTTTTCCCATTCGTTTGGTTAACCGACATAACTCATTTGGGCTCCAAAAACCCAAAAACTTTCCATACGTCTTTTGCATAGTATTTAACTTGGGCTTTTGGCCCATGCAAATACCCAATCCATCCATGAATATGTCACTTGGGCTTTATTTAGGGCTTGTGAAATTAAAATGGATTAATTGTTTCTCAAATGGGCTTTTGAGCCTATTTATCCAAATGTGGGACCCACAAGGCCCAAAATATTCATAAACGATTAAATTCGCTAACATCAAACTTGAAATTAGCTTTGTTGATCTTTTCTTCCTTCTCGTGTCGTTTTTGCCGGTTTTCGTGATTATCGGTACCTACACACATGAAACGACAAACAAACATATACAAGGCATTTTTCATTCATTATATGCATTTATTGATCGTTTTTAGATATAAATGATATGAGTATTTAAGCTCATATCAAACTCCCCCTTGCTAAGTAATTGCCGTGTCCTCACGCAATGATAAAGTAAAACACTAACTACACTTTTATTCAACTTTTGACATTTTATTTTGCAAAGACATAATGTATTGCTTTCATTATTTGAAAAATAACTTTAAGGATCATAAAATCAAATAGATTCATCGTCCTCGACTTTTCAATTTTCCATGCCAAGTGTAAAAACAAGATCATTGTCAATCATAAGCCCCAAATTTAAAACAACTCATACAAGTAATTTGTGTTAACTCAATCTCCTATTATTCCTAATTGTATCTCTAGATTTTATTTGTCATTCACCCAAAGGCTCATTTGACTTATTTAATATTTATTAATCCGAAAATGAAGGCAAGAACGGTGTAAACTCAACACTCAAAACCTAACCTCGACTTCAAAAACCGTTGTCACTAAAGAAAGCCCACATTAAGGATAACTTAACACGATTTGAGGGATAAATTCCCGGACCCGAAATTTGGCTAATAGGTCTACTTAAAGCAACAATAAAACCTCCAAAGTCAATTATGACCTTATTAAATGGAGTTAGCAACAACTACATCATAACACCTTGTGGCTCTTTAAGATGCAATTGTGCTCCTTATTTAAAATCCACACCCGAAGGCTCCTCGGACAAAAATAAGGGAATTGACATTCACCATCCCACCTTATGGCTCATGATGATGAAGCAATTTTTATTAAACACGCCCCCTTGCCATACACCCTAAGGCTCTAATGACAAGGTTAGTGCTACATGACTCCCACCCAAAGGCTCATAGAGAACATGTTTTTATTTATTCTTCTTATTATTATGATATTTATAGTAAGCCAAATTCCCGCAATCCTATGATCAAAAGTCCATGACGCTGACACCCTTAATGTGTTCTCACTTTAATTGCAAGGGAAGAAAAAGAAGGAGTTACAAGTTAAGATATTAAGCCTAAACCGCTAAAAACTTCATTTATTAAGCAATTATTATTCAAGCGTGGAAAATAAATATGAGGAGATTAAATCAAACACAAAAATACTTACACAAGGAAGAATTAATTTTAGAAACTTATGATTAAACTCTATCTTCTCTTGTTATCCATATTGTAAAATTCCAAAAATGTGAAAATCAATGGATACTTAGCCTATTAAATCAAAGTTTTGGGTTTTCAAGTCATCTATAGGATCTTACATCTTCTTATACTTTTTCAAGTTTTAGAATTTGCGTTTTAAAGTTCCCTTGACAAATGACTTTCTAGGATCAATTATAGGAACTTGCGAAAAGTTCTTGTTCTTAACCCGTATGAGTTAAGACTTTCGCGTTTTAAAGTTCCCTATATAAAAG
Source organism: Glebionis coronaria (assembly GCA_025667525.1). Classification (NCBI taxonomy): domain Eukaryota; kingdom Viridiplantae; phylum Streptophyta; class Magnoliopsida; order Asterales; family Asteraceae; genus Glebionis; species Glebionis coronaria. The sequence continues at coordinate 236,900,778 of CM046880.1, forward strand.
CCTAGCAAAACTTAATTCAAATACGTTAAGGAAAAGCTAAGGTAAAAACCGAGTCGAGTCTAAAACTATTTTTATTTTCACCAACGGAAACCTACATTTGTGTCAAAAGCACTTATTTATTTATTAAAACTTTAAAATAACACTAAAAATTTAAATTTTTTTTATGAAAAACGAGAAAAACAATTACTTTTAGACACGACAAAAGCAATTGCAAGCGATTATATCGATTGACTCCCCCATGCTAAAACCAAACATTGTCCTCAATGTTTCTTAGCTCAAGAGTAACACCCCCTTGCTAAAACACTAAGAGTCTAATGCAAAATCCTAACATGTAAAGAGCACGCAAATCTATAAGCCGTTTATTAATTATGCCTCAAGATAAAACGTTAGTCGATAAAAATCAAAGGATAGAGAGTGTGCCCCTTTTTGGCAATCAAAAAATGGAAGATCAAGTGGACCGGCAAAAACCGAACACGAGAGTCTTCAATGATTAGGGTCATACCTAAGATTCACAACACAACAAAACACGAGCTTGAAAGATCAAGCGTTATTAGTGTTATAAAATAGAAAGAAGATAGAATGTATGGGACTCCCCCACAAGGCACCTCGTTTTTGTTAACCGAGTCATGAGCTCGACTCGATCCCCGCATTCATTGGTCCTTAGGGAAAATGGTGAAAACCGGCATATTAGAATAAAATCCATCATAAAGCGCGATGCCGGGGTCAAAGATTACATCCTCGTTGTCGGATGACAAACAAAAGGATAAAACTCCAACATAAATCTCCAAAAAGAGATGGTGGTCACAAATCATGATATGGAAAAAGCATGCTCCCCGAGATAAACTCCACCAAGATGATCGAAAAGTCTTTCAATTATTGCATCGGTGAAAGGCCGAGATTTCCCTAAATCAATGATTCCGGGGTCGAATACCTCGTCCTCGGGAGAGAAAGGAATAGACAACACGGTGTCGTCCCCCCATGCTAATCCAAAATCATATAGAGCACATGGTAATGGTGTGTTAAAAGTATCATCCAAAGTGGAATCAACATTCTTAGCTTTAATGACCATTTCACCCTTAGAAATGTGATCAATCGGGTCATGGTACTCAAAATGAGACACATGAAAAACCCGCACATTAAGGTCAAAGTGGGTAGGAAGAGGACTTGGAATGAAATCATCATCAAGTAAATTCTCTAAAAAGAGAGTGTCCTCCTCCGGGTCAATTTCATCAACACCCGGTGGTATCGAATCATAAGAAGCAAGAAAAGTGTGAATTTCTTCCATAAGCGGATCACTATCCTCAACGGGAATAGGAGATGGAGAGAAAGACTTTCTAATAGGCTTAGAATTCAAAGTCTCAATCTTAGAAATGAGAAGATAGACGTTTGATAATTTCTCACGAAGAATCACGTCTTCCACATCTAAATGAGTAAGTTCATCGGTGAACTTCTCAAAGATCGGAATATTCAAATCAATCTCATTTCTCGGTGGAAATGGGTCTAAAGGAGCAAGTTCAAAAGTGAACCTCTCAAAAACCGGATCACTATCATCCTCATTTCCCGGTGGAAATGGGTGAAGAAGAGTAGGTTCATCGGAAAACCCCTCAAAATCCGAGTCGTGAATGTCATCTTTATAAGAAGGTTCATCGGAGAACTCCTCATTAGAAAATTCACTAGAAGTCGAATCATTCTCAAAATCTTCATTTCCATCACAATTTTCATCATTAGAATTGGAGAAAATATCAAAGTAATTGGAAGAAGTAGAGTCATCACATTGTGGCAAATCACACGTTTCATTGGAAATACCGTCAAACTCTCTCGGGTTTTGGACAAGGATCTCAACACTAGACTTTATTACTTCGTCCGATTCCGTGTCCGGAATAGTGCTAATATGCTCATCCCCCTTGCTTAGAGAATTTTCGGGTTCCACGATGGAAGAATCATGAATAGGAGTAGTAATGTCATGAGAGATTTCCTCATCATCTAGGATGGGTGAATCCTCGGGCTCCTTAGCCGGCAAGATACGAAAAGAAAGTACGATTGCACTAGACGAAGGATGTAGAGCAATAAGATCTCTCAAAGAAATAACACTATCCTCGTCATCGTCAATAAGAAGAGAACGCTCGAGTTCACGAGTAGCAAGATATTTAGCTTCCTATTGAGCTCGTTCTTTCTTTCGAATTTCAATGCTTAATCCATTATAATCTTGCGAAATTTGTCTAATCTTAATTTCACACTCTCGTTTAAATTCCTCCTCAGTTATTTCTCAATGAAATCTACGACTTCCCAATTCATTAGTTATATTATTAATCTCTTGATTGATTTGTCTCTTTTCAAGCAACATATCTTCAATGCTATTTTCACCAACTTTAACATTTCTTTGATTCATTATTTGTTGGAACATTGTTTCAAGTCGTTTAAAATTCTCACTTACGAGAGAAAATTGTGAGGATTGGTCAAAACCGGAGGGAATAGAATTATAGCAAGGACTAGGCTCATAAATTTTTTTATCTCTCGGTTGACAAAAAAAACTCTCGTGAGGACCTCCACAATACTCACAACAAAGATGTTGTTGTGATAAACTCGGTAAATCTTGTGGATAACAATTATCATTAAAGTTTTGATTGTAGCTCGGTTCTTGCTCGTAATTAAGCGAGAATCGATGCGAACAATTAATTCCAAAATGAGAATTATGTCCACAAAACTCACACGAGGGTGTCTCGTATGTTGGGTGTGGAGGTGGGTAAGAATCGAGAGAATTACTCGAAAAATTCGGTTTTCCACATGAAGTAATTTCATTACAAGAAGGACAAAATCTAACTCGTATATCGTGACGTAAATCATTTCCACAAGGCTCACACGTACACCACCGACATGGTAAAAGACCATATAACGGTTCTCCACACCCTACACAATTGACGAAGGAATTCATGGAAGAATTAAAAATTGGGGGGTGAGGAGAAAAAGAATTAAACATGATAGAGGATTAAGAAGATTATTTTTGGTATTTTTCATAAATCAATCAAAGATTGACAAAAACAAGGAATAAGGATAATAACTATGGAAGTAAATTACCCTCGGTCGACTTTGAAACGATAGGTGAAAACCTAAACGTCTCGAGGTTCAATAAGTAAACTACAAAAATAAGATTTAATACTACTTGAGTTGGCAAACCAATAATCGGTCGTCCCTCTCAATATACGCACAAGCAAGCGGGGAAACGAGGTGGCACAAAGCACTTAAAAACCTTTTTCCTTAGACGGCCTTTTATAGCACGTCGCCTTATACCCACCTTATAGTTTGTATAAATCGAGTTCAAACCTCTTATTAGTATTTATCTATTTTTCTTTTTTTTTTCTCGTTTTGGATTCAAATACAATAGCTAGGTGATGAAATCCCAACTAAGGTCTTATTTGGAAGTAGGTAAATTTATTGTTCTACGTAATACAATATAGTAAACACAAAAACACGAAAATCGATACATACTATAATAATAGAAAAATAACAAAACTTTCCGAGGACGAAAAGGGTCTTCAAATCAACGATCAACAAATCTTCACGAAACGAATCGTACACAAGATCCCCGGCAGCGGCGCCAAAATTTTTGATGTGTCGTGGAATGTATATGTTAATTAGATACGTTATAGGGTAAATTAGAAAATTACCTATAGGAAAAAGTAATAGACTAAAATTACCAAAGACGGATTTAATTAATCACGATGATGAACCAAGTTCGTTGTACACGAAGATCGAGTGAATTTGAGACGTTTTGTTTCGATTTGGACAATTGATTCGAATGAGTTCGGTCTTTAAAACTAAAATTAATCCTAAAATAAAATCCTAAGTGCATGAATCGTTTCCCATTATTTTATTTTAAAGCAATTATTAAAAATTAAATTCAAATAAACTATTAATAAAAACTTTTAAACTATTTAAAAATTAAACTAATTAAAATTAATCAAAATCTTAATCTATTTAATTAAATTATTTAAAAACTAAATTTAAACTAATTTAAAAACTATTTAAATTTCTAAAAATAATAAAATATATATTTTTTTTTTTATTTTTTTTTTAATTTAATATTTAAAAAGACAATTTAATTAAAACTATATAAACTCCACTTTTATTTAAAATATATAAACAATTTAAAATTAGATTTTATTTAAAGTAAGTTAACTTTATAAAATAAAACGTTTAGCAAAAAAACTGTCAGGTACAAAAACGGAACGTTATATTATTATAGTTTACTTTAGTATACTTATAACCAAAATATGACCCAACTCAGTTGGTTGGGGCGTTGGCACTATGAAAGGCAGGTCTCGAGTTCGATACCTGCATGTGACATATTTTTGTGATTTATTATTTTTTTTACTTATTTACTGACTTGAATTTAATCAATTTATCAGTAACTTTCAACTGAGTTAATTTTACTGTATAGTTAAAGCCAAAACAGGTATTCAAATCAATAGCCAAACGAAAACAGTGTTAAAACAAATTAAAACAGCCTCAGTCAATCAGGAACCAAATTACAATAGTTACATCAAATATCCAGACCCAATTACCTAAAATCCAAGTCTTCTAGCATTTACTCAATGAAGCAGATCTAATAAAACTCAATATGGTAAGACTAAACAGATTCGAGATATATCTAATATAGAAATATCAGCAGACTAAGCCTCTAAACGGCAACTATATCAGTTAACTCAAAGTAAAAACTAATATATCAGTCCCAAACTAAATCAATTTAACTTGCAGATCAAATATCTAGTTCCAAATAACATATCATATCATCAACCATTCTAACATAGCAAGCTCAAATCACAAATACTCAGGCAAACTTAATAAAATCAAGCTACATTAGAATCTAATAAATCAGTCTAATATCAAAAACAAAACAGGCTAAGAGATACTCAGCTCTATCAGCAATCTCAGACAATCAGCAATCACATTAGAACACATTATTCATAAACTCGAAAAAAAATCTAAGATCCATAACGTCCAGCAGGAATCAAGTTCAAACACATTGCTTACAAAAGACTTAAGCAGATTCAAGTTAATTCATGAAATTATCATCATAACAGAATGCGTGTTCACTTTTAATGTGAGTTCAAACCATCTAAACATAACATCAATTTATTTAACTAAGAAAATTCATTAAAATCATAAACCAATTACAGAATAAACCCCAAAATCATCACACAATCAGTTTAAACTAAAACATAAAAAGTAAATGAGCTTAACCCTTAAATCGAAGATATCCGTTGGGTAGAAGAACAGTGCTGAACCGTCTTATCTAAATCGACACCATTACGCCTCGAACCACCATTATTACGATATCAAACCACCATTGAACCATGAATGATTCTCGATTCATTAACATAAACCGAACCAACAGTAACTTATATTTGACATCTACCAGTAGGGTAAACGTTTATAAATCCTTAATCCTCTCAAAAACTCACTCAAGCTATTGATTAAGTTTCGATGAATTTTTTCTCAATTATAACAATAACTATTATTAGATTCAAATTATAACAAATTTAACCAACACAAGAATTAAAGATTTTCGAAACTGAAAAATAACTTTTGTTTCACCAAATAAAATATTACATATCTAGAAAAAGAAAGTTACAATTTTAATCTAAAACTATCATTATAACGATACAAGAAGAAAAAGGGATGAATATTACAACTGATGAGGGGGGTTTTTATAGGCTCGGTGAGGTAAGGGGTGGAGGTTGTTGGTGATGAAGAATCTATGATCTTGGCCTTTAATTTCTTCATTCTTCTCTCTCATCTTGATCAAACGGTGAACAATAGTCCATCCTCACACGGATCGCCAGCCTGGCGCAATCTTGTGCTTGTTGTGTTTTCTCCTTGCAGATGTGGCATCATCTTATTGGATGATTTTCGAGAGTGAGGTGTTTCCACCAATCAGGTTCAAGGAAGAGAAGCCACGTTAGATAGATGCCGTCCATCTTCTTGATCTGGATTTCATGGGAATTTATTTAAAGTGCGTGTGTTTACATGCGCTTCTTAAAGGTAAAAGCCCCAAAATTGATTTGGCTAGGGGTTTTGTGAATATGACTGGTTTATTTGGTTTGAGGTGAGAGAAGAAGGTGAGTTTCATTGGAGATATCGAAAGTGGTGAAAGTTATTTGTTGTAAACGACTTTGACCAAAAGTTAAATATAACTTCTTTTTCCCATACGTTTGTTTAACCAACATAACTCATTTGGGCTCCAAAAACCTAAAAACTTTCCATACGTCTTTTGCATAGTATTTAACTTGGGCTTTTGGCCCATGCAAATACCCAATCCGTCCATGAATATGTCACTTGGGCTTTATTTAGGGCTTGTGAAATTAAAATGGATTAATTGTTTCTCAAATGGGCTTTTGAGCCTATTTATCCAAATGTGGGACCCACATGGCCCAAAATCTTCATAAACGATTAAATCTGCTAAAATCGAACTTGAAATTGGCTTTGTTGATCTTTTCTTCATTCTCGTGTCGTTTTTGCCAGTTTTCGTGATCATCGGTACCTACACACATGAAACGACAAACAAACATATACAAGGCATTTTTCATTCATTATATGCATTTACTGATCGTTTTTAGATATAAACGATATGAGTATTTAAGCTCATATCAAATACACCTTAGTCTGTTTCGTAACGTGGAGGCTACGCTTCACGCTATAGCTCGCTATAGCGCGCGATTTAGAACCATGATAAATACCGTGTCATTATTATTCATCAATTAGTCAAATTATCAATCAAATAATACTTGTTGTTCTCTTCTCTATTTCCTTAATAAGACAACACACGTTTGAATATCTCGATATAAACCCGATAAGGTCGAAATTATGGTGTTTTCACTGAGAGCTCTCGTTCAGTGGGCTTCCGATTCAGGGTTCCAATCCCAAAAAAATTAATGCTCAACGCGGATAGTGTTCACCGATACTATTCACGGGTAATGTTCATCGATCACTATTTACTTAGTATTGTTTATCAGTGACTTTTTTTAATTTTATCTTTTACTGTTTTTTGATGTTTACTATTTTTCGAGTTACGATTAATGGCATCGGGTAGCGACCGGGATGCACTAGCCAAGCTCTTGCATATGGGTACGGTGATCGAATATGAAAGTGAGTTTGTGATACTTGCAAATGTAGTAACGGAGATTTCTAAATCTTTACTTACATATTATTATATCACTTGACTTAAATCGGCTCTACAATGTGCACTCTTAAGGTCAGCGCCTACAACTTTAAAAGAAGCATTTTTTTTGTTCGTATAACGCAGACTCGTTATGAGGAAACTATATAGAACGTACATACTGTTGAGAAGAATCAGTCTTTAATAGTGTTGGTGATCAAGAAGATGTGAAAAACCTTAATGTGAATGATGACGGTGATAATGGGATGAAAAGTTTTATTGTGGCATAAAATATAGAAGAGTTAATGTGTTTGACGCTACATCCATTGGCCAGACGAGGACTAAATAAATTACCAATGAGATTGTTAATGATGGTGATGTTCGCGGGCTCATTGATAACAAGCACAACCATAAATATGTTCAACCATAAACATGTTCAACCATAAGAGACATAAGAGTGATTGTAAAACCCTCTTAAAAATACCGTTAAAAAAACTTTTAATAATTATTTATTGCACGACAAGTATTACGTATAATTAATTAATGCACGATAAGTATTTACGGATATTCAAATACGACAAGACACGATATAACACAAAAGTAAAAAAAATCACAAATACACGAACACGCGGGAATATAAAATATAACACGAAATAACAAAATGGGCTCCATGTTTAAACTTTTATTAACCTTTACAAGCTAAAAGGCCTAAGGCCCAGTCCACTTAAGAAACAAAAACAAACATACGAATGTTGCTTTTCCCCATTTATCAAAACACAGAAAAAAAAAACAAATAAACCCTTATGGTGTTGGTGTCTAGCCGCCGGCAATAGACAAAGAAAACAAGGAGGAAAATCAGTTTTGATCTTGACATTACAGGATTGTACGTGTTTACTCATTACTCATTCTATACCATTCTGTAATCATCAATCTTAATCTTTTAATTATTTTTAAGAATTAATTACAAATTTAATTGATCATGATATGAAAACATGAAATCACTATTAAAAACAAGAAGAGAATCACGGTTGGGGTTTAAGTTTTGTGTTCGTCCGCAGCCAGCCGAGAGCCACAAGGCTCGACGTGGGTTGGTTTTGCTTGGCAGCCGAGACCCACTGGTGGTGGGAGATTATGTGCAGACAGCCGCATATTATAGCCACCAGTGGGTAACACTCGGTGGTGATTTTGGCTTGGCAGTGGCATAGCCACAAGTCTCGGTGGGAACCACTTGCTGAGCAGCGGTAAACCAGCTGGGGCCGCAGTGGGTAATTCAACCTGGGCAGCCACAAATTAATATAGGGCAGTGGGTAGTTTTGGTTTGGCAGCCGAGACCTCAAGGTCTCGGTGGGTGTTTGTTTCGGGTGTGTTTGGCTCGGATAACCAAGAGGCAACAAGGGGGTGTTTGGATTTACTCATTGTATTCAGCTTATTTTATTAAAATAACTAACTTATTTAATTATTGGCATAATTAATCACTGCTTAATTACATGGAATGATAAATAATTCGTACTACTTAAATCGGTTAATTAACTCGCGCTTAATTAAATTAACTTAATTATCATGTCGCTTTATACGAAATGAGTTTAATTAATTTAACTTATAATATCACGACTTATTAAAAAGTGCTTATCAAGTTTAATGCTTAATTGATAATCTATTATAATCCATAACATATTATTATTTATAATTAATTATAATCCATGACATGTTATTATTTATTAGTTAATTACAAAATCTATGACTTATTATTAATTAATAATTACTTATAAATACATGACATATGAAAGTTATTATTTGAATTATTTAAACCATGACTTATGTAATTAGCTTATTCAATGAACACGGTAAATTATTTAAGTATATCAAACGAGCTTATTATTATTTATGGAAACTTACTATTTTTGGAAACTTACTATTTTTGGAAACATACTTTTTAGAGAAACTTACTATTTTAGAAACTTACTATTTATGGAAAATTACTATTTTTAGAAAGTTACTATATATGGAAACCTGCTATTTTTGGAAAACTACTATATATAGAAAACTGCTATTTTTGGAAAGTACTAATTATGGAAATACCAAGTATAATAACACAAGAATCATGAAATACATTAATCAAGAACACATGAAATGTATAACATTAAGAAAGACACGATAAACCATGAACAAGTAACTCAAGTCATGAACAAGTAGCTAAAAACTAAGAACAAGTAACTTATTAATGAACAAACAAATCATACACGTCCTTTATTATGTAGCTCACGTGAAGTCGAAGTAGTACTTTTTCGTTGTTCATCTCTTTCACCGATTACTAGACATAAGGTATGGATATTCACTCCTTTAGTAAGAACATCTTTTCTATGCATGATTAGGATTCCCCGTTTGCTATGTCATCTGGTTTCCCTAGTTTTCTGATTATAAAACTTTTCATTGTTTGCCATGCTATCATTTTAATTGCCTGAGCTATATACATGCATGACCATGACTTACATGACCACCTAGTTATGGAGGTACCATAACCATGACATATGAGGCACCTGTGTCATGACTCTCCCGCGACGAGAGTGATTTCTCGCGGCGTCCCTTCACGTACATGGGCTTATTATTATTATTTTGGGGCGAATGGGTGCATCCTAGTTTACAGGTTTACATGCACAGGGTGATTGGTTTAGTGTGTGCTCTACACTCCATTACATTGGAGCTGATCCCTCCACCCATATTACTATTATTAGAGGTCACCCCTCTAATAGCATGACGAGGTCACCCCTCTATGTATTCATGCACACGTTGATAATATGTTATGACTTCTATGAGCTCGTGGGCGTTTAATTATATTGCTTGTAAAACTTATGACTTTTTAGTTATCTCTCATATTCATAAATTATCTTCTAGATTTTAAACCAGAACATACACTTTATTCCGCTGCATTTCATGTTTATGTCTTATGTTACCATTATTCTTATCATGTCATTATATCCGTCCACTGAGCGTATTGCTCAGCCGTATTTTCTTTTCATGTCCCATACGACAGGTACCCAAGGACAGACTTGAGCATTAAGAGTACGTGCATAGGATGGAAGCTACCTTAGACTTATTTCCTTTTTGCATTTTAAATACTTATGCTTGGTTAGACAATGTTTAGTCCTTTCTATTTCATTTCCTTTAAGCATGTTGAGCTTATGTTTGGAGGCTGATGTTTGATTCCGGATTTCCTGATTGTCTTTTATGTTTCTATGACATTATGCTTGTTATGCTTTGATGACACGCCATGATTATGATATAATGGCCACCTTGTCAAAGTGGGTCGTTACAATGATATTGTATTATGTAAGCTAAGGGTCTTTGGGAACTATCATTGTTGGAGAACAAATTAGGTTAGAGAACAAACTATGTTAAATAAACTATATGTGTTGGAGAACAACTGGGCTAAAGAACAACTGGATGGAGAACAAACTGGGGTGAAGAACAAAAGGTGTTGGAGAACTATTTGTGATGTAGAACAAACTCGGATGGAGAAGAAACTATATTGGAGAATTATTTGTGTTGGAGAACTATCTATGTTGGAGAACTATATGGGTGGAGAACAACACAGACTATATGACATAATATTTATGCCATATCAGCGTAGACTTGTTCCCAGTGGGTCACCCTCGTGTTGTAGAATCGATAGCGGTAGGAATGAGACATATGGTAGTAGAATGTGGGATGACGATAAGATTAGAATATGGGATCTCGGAATCAAGAGCTTTTCAAGACATCACCTTAGGCCAAGGTGATATCGAAGTAGCGGGGAATGTTACGCCTAAGGCTATTGAAGAGGGTCGCGCCAAACGATCAACTGTTATCTTATTTCTTTTGTGTCAAGTCTAATGTCCTTTAGGAAATGAGTAATTATAGGATTAGGGTTTCATTGTATGGGTTTATAATATTGTGTCATTATTATTCATCAATCAATCAAATTAACAAGCAAATAATATATGTAGTTCTCTTTTCTATTTCTTAACGGTCCAACACACACTTGAAGTGGTGTCATATCTGATATCCTGATATAATTCCAGAGGGTCGTATCATCGCGAATAAGGGCTCACAATCTATTCGAGCAATATGTGTCAAATGCGGGTGAATTTGGAAGTAATTTTAAAAAACAGTTCATAGGTCGTGATCCATGTTTTGGGATCAACTCAGATGTGTCCCAACGAAACATTAAACCTAGCAAAAACCCTAGTATAAATCATTAATACTTATTGGGGCATGAGAGAGTGTGTGTTTTTTATTTGATTAGGGTTTAAGTTTATCGTTATTAAAGCAATGCGATCGGTTTGGTGCCAAAGGAAAAAAGTTTGCCACGTCCGGTAAAAGTGGCTTTGGCACGACATTTTTATCAAAAAGTATGATGCTAAAAGAATTATTAATTTTTTGTAAATCTTTGAAAGTCAATCAATTTTATTCCATTAGAGTTGGTATTTGTTTCGCGATCATGAGTAGAAGCTTCTTACAAAGTTCATAATTACAAATTATAACCTCATATTGTGAAATATATATAAAGGATGTATTATAAGCATAATTCTAAGAAACCTTTCGTACCCGTTGAGTAATTTGTGTCTTTTATTTTTATAATTTGGTTTATATTGACAAGCTAAAGTGTTAGAACAAAAAATATAATGTTTAATAAGTCAAAAGTGTTAAAATGTAAAAAATACGAAATTAAAAATGATAAATAGTTATATTATACTATAAACAAAGGGTCACCGAAGTATAAATTGCCAAACATTGGTACTTTATATGTGTCATGAATACCAATGATAGCACTTTATTAGCACTTTGTTTAACATTTTATGTTTATACTCTTTACGCATGGTTCGTGGCGGAGACAAGGACAGGGCACTAACTCTAGCGAAAAAAACTGTAGTATGATTCTCTAAAATATTTGAGATTTTTTTTTTGTTATTTGCTCTTCCATAAAAATCAATTGTAGTTTTTAAAAATTATTAAAGTGTTTTAGCAATACTTTATGCCTTGGTCCATACACATGATTAGAATTACTAGTCGTCTTAAAGAGTTGCAACATATCAATTGAATTTTATGTTTGAATATCCTAATTTTCTTAAAGTTCTGTATATTTTCGAACTCACTCACTCAAAAAAGGTTGTGTTTAATACTTGTTTAGTTCTTATTAAGTGGACTCAGTTTTAGTCAATCGAGTTCATTTAATGAAATTTTTGCTCTTTTCTTTTTTCTTAGAGCATCCGCAGTGAGATGCTTTTTATATGACATTATTATTTAGAAAAGTCATAATTATGTTTTTATGCATTGGAGCAAACACTTTATGAGTGATTTTTTGGTAAAGATTTGTAAACTACCAAGTCTGTGATAAAAAATATAAAAAAAACTATTGTTATTAGTTGGGGAAAGCATTAATTGTGAAACAAAACAACTAGTCAAACTATTATGCATTAAATGTATCAAGTCCTTACCATTTTGGATGCTCTTTTACTCTCATGGTTCAAAAAATCGTATGCACTCAATCACTTACAATTGTGGTTTCATCGATCATCGACATTTTTAAGATTTCTTCATTGTTATGAAATTTTACCGATAGCACTTTATGTACAAAAACTAAATCATCTTTCCGTATATATTGTTTAGTTTTTCTACAAGGTATATCATGTCAAAGAGCTACGCTTGTCCGAATATAGCATTGCAAGGGGTTATGCTTCAGACAACGACATCATATGATGGCATAGTGTGTCAAAAACAACTAAAGTAACACATTATTTATCGTTTAGCTAGAACAATGCCTCACAAGAACCTAAGGGGTCGTTTGGTTTAAAATTTTAAAATTTTGTTATTCTAATATCTAGTAAATTAGAATTCCCAAAAATTTAAAATTCTAGAATTTAAAATGCCTAATCCTGTTTGGTTGACAAAAATTTGTAATAATTTTAACGAATAAATTTTTTTGGCAAATTTTTTTATTTAAAAGAGTAAAAATAAAATGTTCACTTTTTATATAAATTTTATAAAAAAAATTCATAGAATGTTTTTATAAAATTTATATAAATTGTAAAAAACATTCTATAAATTTTATAAAAAGAGTTATAAATTTTTTATATAAATCTTATAAATTTTTTCTATAAATCTTATAAAATTTTTATAAAAAGATCATTAAATTTTATAAAAAGTTTATATAACCTTTTATAAAAAATTTATATAAGTTTTATAAAAATATTTATATAAATCTTATAAAAATTTCTTAAGAATTAAAAATCAAATTTTAACTTTTTTTATATATATATTTAATAAAAAAATTTATATAGTTATTTAAAAAAGAATTTATAAATTTTTTTATAAATTTTATAAAAAATTTATTTAAAGTTTATAAAAAATTTATAAAAGTTTTATATAAATTTTATAAAAAAATTAAATAAACTTTATAAAAACTTATATAAATTTTAAAAAAAAAATATAATTTTATAAAAAATTTCAATAATTTTTTATAGAATTTATATAAATTTTATAAAAAAAATCCTGTAAATTTTATTAAAAATTTCTATAAATTTTATAAAAAAATTTCTATAAAATTTTAATATAAATTTTATTTTTGCTATTTAAAAGAGTAAAAACCGAAAAAATAATTTTTATATAAATTTTCTCAATTTTATAGTTTTTTATATAAACATAAAAACCCGAATAAAAATTATTAGAAAAAAAGTTTATAAAATAAAATTTTCAAGTAAATTAAAATTCCTCACTTTTTAGAGTAATTTCAATATCCTTCATTTTGAGAATTCGGAGAATTTAAAATTCCTTCGTTAGTAATACCAAACACAATATTTAGGGGAAATTAAAATTTTGAATATGTCCCAATATCCTCCAACCAAACGGCACCTAAGAATATAAAGAAAAAGAAACATGTATCTACTATAGTTACTTTAATCATTTCATTTTGTTTTCATGCAAAGAAATTGTTACGAGACAATTTTAGATATCGCTTGCCAAATGTACGAGTGGTTGGTCTCTTTGTTTCAAAATTTTGTCCTCGAAAGTATTGCTAGTTTACTACCTTCTAATGTCGACGATGCATTCTTAATTTGCATTCAATTGTATCATTGAATGTTTGAACTGGTAAATAGGATTTGAGGAAGTTGTGTAAACATGCCTCAAACATGGAAGTAAAATCCATCATCAAAATTTATATATCTCAAAGTGGTTGTCTTGATAAGCTTATGTGGCACTTTCAAGCTTAGGGTTGGTACATTGTCAAATCAGGTTATAAACAAGCTTTGGTTTGGAGGGAAAATGGATATTCAAAGGCAAAATCGAGCTCTAAACAATCTTCAAAGTTTTTGACGAAATTAGAAATATTGAGGGGCAACCAAAAGAAACTATTTTTATGAAAATCTATCTCTAATTCTGTAGCCACAATTGATAATCTCTTCAAGAGAAAATTTTATCCTTGTCCTACATGGCCGATATGTTAATCGTCTTTAGAAATGATAGAGCGTTTAATTTTTTTTGTTCCTGGACTCGTCCAATCTGGTGCAGTTCTTCCTTAAGCTTGTGATCCCTGCCAACATTTATGAGCGCATACAGAGCTTCATCGATTGTTCTCACTCATAAAAGATTTATCTCATATCTTGCCTGCCGTGGCGACTATATGCTGATCATTTTGAAAAGCACATAATGCTTTTGTTTACGAACATGTCTTTGTCTCCCCACAATGCACTTTACGCTCAGTTAATTCTCAACTTATCGAGTTCGATAGGTTTGTGGACTCCGAAAACGTATTTGCTAAAAAGGCGATCTTACAGCCTTCTCTACAATGAATCCCCCCTCCTATAGCTCTTTAGTGAAGATAAGTTGTGATGCTGCCTATAAAAATTATACGCCTGCTATTGCTATCATAGGATGTGATTCTTTTGGTGCCATCATACACGTATACTATACTCCTTGCCATGCTTTATCTCTACTTCATGTATAAGTCTTAGCCATATACCCAGCGTGTCAACTTGCATCATGTCGCGGTTGGTACCATGCAATTGTTGAATTTGGCTTCAAGATAGCCATCCTTCTAATATATAGATCCCGTCCCACCGTAGAGTATTGCTGATCTTGTTGCGGATATTCTTTTGTGTTCGAAGAACATGGATTTGTCCTTCTCGTGGACTAGTCGAGATAATAACCAAGTAGCTCATTGTGCAGCTCGTTTGGCGTCTTTCTCCACTTCTACTTTTAGTTAGGATGTATCATTTCTTTATGAACTTACCTCACTAGTGAGTGTGATATGTACCGTTCTTAATATTTATATAATTTTGGTTCGTTAAAGAAACTAGTCTAGTGTTGTCAAATAAAAATAAGAATATATGTTGGGCTTATACTAGTTAGTATTGATAAAGTGTTTTACAAAATCATCTTAGTTATCCCCTTAAACACATAATCATAAAATATATTTTTTTATATCTCTTTTCTGTAAATTTAAATCATCGGTTCTGCCACTTGTGAAGATCTTACGTGTAGGAAGATTTGTAGGGAACTTTTATAGAAGTATTTAATATTTTTAAATATACAAATAAGTTTTTCTTTATTCATTTGGTAAAAAGCCTAAATCCAAAAGAAAATGTAAACTAGATGAGGCGAGGCAGTGCATGTTTATACGGGTTACATAGTGAGTTTAATGCCCGGGTTCGAGCGAAGAGCGGAGAATAAACTCTGCGTCGTACCACATACGAGAAACACATAATACATGCATATATATATAATTATATAGCACTTCTTCATATGTTTGTATTTATTTATTAAACACGTGTTTATCTCATATTTATTCCTATTTTCATATTTGTGCACATTGTACACAAATTAGAAAAAATTGTATATGAATTTATTAGAATATTTCAATTGTATTTTAATCACATGTGATTTTTTCATTCAAGTATTAACAACGAAGAAAAAAACAAAAAAAGTGAAAAAAATAAAAAAAATAAAATTTGTAAAAAATATATCAAAAGACCTAATAGAAAAACAATTAAATATTTGTTTTGTTGGTATAGTTTTTCACTTCACCAGTAAGGTATCAAAAGATACTAATATTTAAAAAAATAAAAACAATAAAAGTAGTTTGTTAAAGAACACTTGCTAAGATTTATCTTTTAATATCTTAATAAAATTTAGTACCCAAATGACTATAAATCTTATAATATTAGGTACTAATACGTAAAAGGTAATGTAACAAAGAGTTTTTTTCGTAACTATATATAAATGTGGGGGGAATTTTTTTTTATAAAGCATGTCTAAAATCAGGGTGGTCTCATTGATTTCGGTGGCCCTATGTCGTGACTACTCAAGGGTTACTGTTGATAATATGTAAAAAATATTACCAACATTATGAAAACATTGATGTTTTAAAGAAACATTTAACCGAGTGATAAGCATCAAAATTAACTACTTAAATAGTTAGATTCTTAACGTTGTTGACATAATTAACATTTTCTAGTATGTCATTCTCAATATCTATTAGTACATAACAATAAGATATAACATCTAATATTACATAATTTTAATTTGTGTTAGAACAAAAAAAAAAAAAACAAAATACCTAAGCTTCAAACATAGAAACTTATATTCTAAAAAAACCAAAAATCTTAATAGAAAGTCAAAATATTAAGTTTAAGATATTACCTGATGGGTTAATGGAAAACTACTAAGAAATGAGAGGAAAATAAATAATGTAAAGAACGGATAAACGCTAAAAATATATTGCCACAAAAGGTCAAGACTTTAATCTCCAAACTCCTCTAAGGTTTTTAGCAAAACTACTAACAATAACTTATTTTTTATACAAAGCTAAACTTTATATAAACTATTAATTTTGATACCTAAAGTGGTTGGTGCTAAATTTCTTAACGACTGTCGTCCTATAAGTCTGATCAGAAGTGTGTACAAAAGGGTTAACTAAGATTCTCGCTAACCGATTATCATTTGTTATTTCTGATTGAGTGTCCAATTCTCAATCAACCTTTATCGCGAATCGACAAATTCCAGATGACCCTTTTATTTTGAATGAGGTTATTGCTTGGTGTAAAAGTAAGAAGAAGCAAGCTTTAGTTTTCAAAAGCTGATTTTGCTAAAAGCTTATGATTCAGTTCGTTGGGATTTTCTCCTTTATGTTCCTTATCCTTTTTTGGTTCGGTCCAAGATGGTGTAAATGGATTCAAGCCATTTTTAGCTCCAATATGGCGTCAATTTTGATTAATGGAAGTCTTACTATTGAATTTCCTATTCATCGGGGGTTTAAAACAAGGTGATCCGTTAGCTCCTCTTTTGTTTATTCTAGTTATGGAATGTTTACATATTTTAGTTTCTAGAGCAGTTAAAGATGTGATTTTCAAAGGTCTTCAAATATCGAGGTCTATGCATTTATCTCACCTCTTCTATGTGGAAGATGCCATTTTTTTAGGTGAGTGGTGTTTTTTTAGGTGAGTGGTCTGAATCTAATTTAGATAGTTTAATTAGAATCCTCAAGTATTTTCATGGGGCTTCGGGGCTTAGTATCAACGTGAACAAGAGCCATATTCTTGGAGTCGCTCTTCCTATGAATATTGTTTTGCAAGGAGCTTCGCGGATAGGTTGTGAGGTTCTTCGGCTGTTGTTTAAATACCTTGGCGTTATGATTGGTGATCGTATGTCTTGCTGTTCAGCGTGGACTAACACGATTCAGAAGGTTAGCGCTCGGTTGTTTAAATGGAAGGTTAATACCCTTTCTGTTGGTGGTAGGCTTACATTGCATAAATCAGTCCTAGGTGATGTTCCTATTTATACTACAGTAGAAACTCTATAAAATGATACATTTGAGGCCACCAAAATTTATTAATTAAAAGAGTTATTAATTAATCGATAAATTAATAATTATTAATTTATATATTAATTAATAATTTATTAATTTATAGTAGAGTACTTAGTTTACAAACACCTTTTAAGCGACACAAACCGGCAAAATTTCCTGACCTAGAAAAATCTCTCTATGAATGGATTCTTCACTATCAAGAACATGTGAATATGACAGGTGAACTAATCATCAAGAAGGCGAAAAAGTTCATGAAAGATATGTATCCAGTGGATACTCCAGACTTTACTTTTTCTACTAGTTGGCTTGGAAAGTTCAAAGCAAGATATGGAATTAAAAATTTCTAGCGTTTTGGAGAGAGTGGATCTGTTGAAATGGAGGGCATGGAGGACAAATTAAAATCCATAAGAGTCAAAGTTGACCAGTTTAGAATGAAAGACATCTTTAATATGGATGAAACAGGTTTGTTTTTTATTATTTTATTTTATATTTTGTACTTTAGTGATGTAATTATTTACATGTTTTGATCTTAAACAGGTTTGTTTTTAAACTTCAACCGGATCATTCCCTTGCAACAATGCAGCTTGAAGGGAAAAAACAAGACAAGGAAAGACTAACTGTTGCTATTTGCTGTAATGAGGACGGTTCGGAAAAAACTTCCTTTATGGATTATTGGGAAATATGCTAAACCAATGTGCTTCAAGAATGTAAACTTGAACAGTCTGAACTGTGAGTACCGTGCTAACAAACGAGCTTGGATGACTGGTGTGTTATTTGAAGAATATGTTCGCCAACTTAATAAAAAAATGGTTGGAAAAAAAATTCTCTTGATTGTGGATAATTGCCCTACTCATCCAAAAATTATTGAAGGATTACGAAATGTTGAATTATTTTTTTCCACCAAACACAACTTCAAAATTTCAACCTTGTGACGCGGGGATCATACAAGCTTTTAAGATGCATTATCGCCGTCGATTTTATAGAAGTCTTTTGGAGGGTTATGAATTAGGGGTTTCAAATCCAACAAAAATAAATGTATTAGATGCAATGAATCTTGCAATTTCAGCATGGACTATGGATGTTAGTGCAAATACAATTGCGAACTGCTTTCGTCATTGTAAACTTCGATCAACAGATAACATGACTTTTGAGAACTCAGATGAAGGTGGTGAAAGCACTCAAGAACTCCAGAATTTGATCAAAGAGTTGGGTTATCGCAATGCAATGGATGTCGAAGATGTTCTGACTCACCCAAAAGAAAATGTAGTTGCACAGTTGTTGATTGATGAAGAAATTGTTGAAAGCGTTATTGGAATTAATAAAGATGATATCGATGAAGAAGATGATGAAAGTTCTACAACGGAGCCCCCTTCGCGAAACGAAGCTATTAAAGCGGCAATCACATTAAACAATTTCTTGTTGAGCTATGAGAAAACAACACCAGAAGTTCTTATCATGCTAAGAAAATTAGAGACGGGATTCAAGGGAAAATTGATTTCACCAAAAAAAGACAATTGAGTCATTTTTCAAGAAACCTTTATAAATCATTCATGTAATATGCTATATATAAGGATTTATTAATTTATATTTTATATGGAGTCTAAAGAAATTATCAAAAATGTATTATCTTATAATTTTAGCGAATTATTAATTTAGCACCCTATCCCCGAGTCGGGACCGGCAAAAATTATTATCTTAGAGAGTTTATTAAATAATCGAGTATTAATTTATCGAGTTTCTACTGTATGTCTTTATTTAAAGCGCCCGTTAAAGTTCTCCATGAATTAGTAATGGTGCGTAACAAGTTCTTTATCGGGGGAGGTGCGTCTGAAAGTAAAATTACTTAGATAGCTTGGAACAATGTGCTGTCTTCTAAGAACAAGGGTGGTCTCGGTGTATCTAGTTCCTTCGCCTTAAATCGAGCCCTGCTTCTTTAATATTTGTCTTTTTAAGTTCGTTTTTCTCTCGGTCTTATCGAATTGATCAACAATTACAAGCAAGTACTTTACTATTTTTGGTTATAGTCGTGAGATTTGGATTCTATTTCTAATTGACAATTAGCACATAAAAAGTTAAAAATATTATGTATACTACGTATATTTACTATGATAAAACATATTGCACATACCACATTCAAAGCTCAAAGTACAACAAAAAAAACTAACAATTAACAAAAATAACAAATTCCTAACAAACCTTTAACAAGAAAATAACTAAAAGTAACAAACTTGCAGAATAACAATCTAACAAAATTTAACAAATTCCTAACAAACTATTTTTTTAAATACAAAATTTATAAATCAACAATTTTTATAAAATGTAAAAAGAAAATTCTTTTTAGACAATTTATACTTTTATAGAATCCAAACATACTAAAATAAAAAAAATGAAATTGAAGTAAATGTGAAATGTTATATTACGTTTACTAAAAAAACAACTAAAATTTAACTACTTAAAATCCTAATTGCAAATGAAATGTACTGAATGTTAAAAAATCAATTCGTAAGTTGAAAAGCCTAAATGGCCCAATAGGAAATGTCCAACAATACGAATATTAGCATATTACTAGTAACTGGGCTAGTCAATCTTGACGAACAACCTATATTACACTTATATGAACTGAATTTTGAAAGAATTCTATGAAGCTGTAAATCAAGTTCAGTTCTTTTAAACTAATCGAACAAGGCAGTAGTACGGGCCTAAAATCTATTTGGACAACAAATCAAATTTCCATCTAACAATACAGAAATAACATTCAAACATGAAACTAACTGCTAACTTGGAATATCAAAAGTATACTAATTGGAATATCAAAAGTATGCTAAACTAACACGTATGGGCAATGAATAAAACTTCAATATTACAATCTACAAACAGAATTTCAGCATTACGAGTACTACAACAGTACGAGCTACCAAGTATTACAAGATGCAAAAATTGAAAAGAATGGAACCTCGCCTCCAGGCCTTGTCCGCTGATGTCGTCACACTATATTAGATCACTTAAAACTTGAGCTGCTAGCTACAATCAACTCGTATCGAGAACGAACCAAATCCAAACTCGTCTTTATCCAACAACTTTATTCGAAAACTGAAAGATCAACTACGTCACGATTCGAACAGTAACCTTATCGAACTTCGACTAACTGCGCTCAACTACACGAGACTGTTTATCATCAAAACAGGGCTAACACTTCTTCGTTGAACCACCAACCATCATTCGATGATTTCAGCTACAAGAACTGGAGTCAAACAACTTTACTCAACCACAGACAGAATTCATAAACAGTAGTGACTGGTAACTACTCAAACAAAGCTCTCGAATGATCAGCGACAGGTCTAAGGCCGCTACGAGATGAGAACTCAATATCAGCTATTTTCGATTCGATCTTCAGATTCAACAGTTGCTATGAACTCGAACTCTAACTAATCATCTACAATAGATAGTATATCTCAGCATCACAAATCATCAATGAAAGATTCATAACAGAATCACAGGGATCATCATATGAACAGAAGTAGGCAAAACTTGTAAAGATTTGAAGAGTAATGAACTTGGAACGTGAAATTTGATTTGGATTAATGAAGGTGATGGTTACATTTGCTAACAGAAATGTAAAAGATTTACAAATTCTTTCTAACTAATTCGGTTACCTACTATTCCTAACTAGTAACTGTGTGAAATTCCTACTAAAACTAAAACTGTTAAAAATGAAGTAGAATTAGAAAATATTTATAGAAGAAATTTGAAGTAGCAAGGTGACGTGGCAAAGCTGTTGAACTCCTTTGTGATTGGTTGAGTTTTTTTTTTTTTTTTTTTTTTTTTTTGTAACAGTGAATTGGTTTTTGTAAACCTTAAACACACGACTAACTAAACCATTACAAGATGACGATTAAAACAAAAAAAGAAAGATTAGATTAATGTTGTTCCCATATTTTAATCACTTCACCATGGTTGATTAATAAAAAACAGATGAAAAGAAAGAAGATTTCTAGAGAGAGAAAGGTAGTGAGAGAAAGTAGAGAAATGATGGAGAAACTAGTTGAAATTAGATTGAGAAAAAGATTACTTGACACCCTCCTAACATGCTAGGAGGGTGCTTATATAGTCCACCCACATGCGGGCTTTCTAATGGACTATATATGTTTTGAGTCGGGCTTGAATAAATGCTTAGTACCTTGAAAGAGACCTTTTAAGCTAACCACAAAGCCCGTAATGTCACGACTATTTTAACTAACTATCACAACGTTCTAATAAATATTATAATATAAACCTATGACCGAACATTCTTGTTTGACTCAATATTTTTTAGGGTAACAATCTCCGCCAATGTGAGGTCATTCCTCTTTGATATTTGGAGATCAATGGAGAATACAAATTTCGTCATAAATGAGTTTTGAACGTTTAATAGTAGTTTTGTTCCTTCATGCTGTGATCTTTGAGCCTTAGTCTTTGTCTTTCGACTTTGTCTTTTATCTTGAGATCTTCAAGTTATCCTTGACTTGTCTTTGCCATCTTGCGATCTTGTGTCTTTATCCACATGCTCATACTTTGCACTATCTTGAAAGCTTGCTAACAATCTCCTTTGAAGAGAGGTCATTCCTCTACTTAATTGATAAGGAAGATTTTGATCATCACTATTGCGGAAGTCTTTAGCTTTCTTGATTGTTGAATGTATTTGGGCATGAGTATGTGGTTTTGAATCTTTAACTTTGCTGAGTACACCGTAATGTCACCTTCTTGAGACAAAACATAGACACGGACTGAATGGCTTTGACATTAGTCCTAAATCAGTAGCGTTTTACCTCCGGCCGGTGAAGACCGTTACACGATATTAAATATCGTACCTGTGATTAGGTAGATTCATTTAAGAATCTCCTTGACAGGGTTTCGCGGCAGTACTAGCCGTTCTCTTTACTCGACCGTCTCAAAGCAAGACTACGAACATAAAGAGTGAATCAATTGGATAAATATCCGCTTGATTAAAGTCGCCATTTCAAATTCAACAAGATTGATTCATTAAGAATCTTACCATTGTTGCTTTCCAGTTGACACAAGCTTGATTCATAAGAATCTCGCAAGTTACCTACCGTAGCGCTGTTTAATGTTGACGCTAGAATGATTTCCATTCGTCACTGTGAATATTAACAAATATCACTCTGAATGTTCTGGCAAGACCATAAAGATATTGCGTAGAAACCTGAAACGAGTTTGAATCGATAAAGAAACAAACCACTGTTGCTTTTCAGTTTTACATATATTCAATTCATAAAGAATCTTACACATGACCTACCGCAGTGCTGTTTGAAGTTAACACTGGAAGGATTTCCACTCATCATTGTGAATACTAGGTAGTATCACTATGAGTGTTCTGGCAATATCGCAAGGATATAGCGTATGACTCTCTTGATCGTCATCCGTGTGTCCTAACGAGATTTGATTGATCTCTTGGCTCTAGACTCGATTTTGTGCACTTTTAGTGGTCGGAGGCTGGAGCAGATGCCACATATCCAATATCAACTATCTCGGAGTGAGAAAGTCAATAGAAGTCGTGTAGATCTCCGTGACAATAAAACAAACTTCTTTTGAGAGAAACCTGAGTCAGCTGGGGAGGGGTTGTGCATTACATCACTGGGTCCATGATGCGTTGTTTTCATGATGTGTTAACCTGGTTTCTGCCTAAGTTGTATGGAGGGCTAATTTCTTTTCACCCTTTATCCTTACATATCTTTTTCATTCTTAAACCCATTCAATGCTTACCAAGACGTCATTACTAGCACCTTGTTGTGATTGTTCCAGTGCTAGCATCAGTACTTAGTCGACATTCAGCTTCGTTCACATTCTACTCCATCTTTCCTAAGGACTTCTAATAATCTATTGGATTGTCCCTGGGAAGATCCCTCCGGTTCTGGTTGGATCATAGGACTTAAACCTAACCACCCTTTTGACACCAATAACGTCGTGAATTAAAGATGTTGTGGGTATTTGATCGTAACCATGAGTGCTTGAGTCTTTAGATCACGTTTTAATCACATTTTCTCCCCTATCTCAAATATATAAAATCGTTTGATATTAGAGATACCAAATTTGATTAAAATATATTTTGAAAAAATAGTCTTGAAACTTTTCGGGAGAAAAATGTGTCAAACTTAGCATGAATTTGAAATGCTCCCCCTCAAAAATTGATCCAATTGAATTGTATTGTGAGGATGTGATCCACATTGCGCTTTTTGAGGATGGGAGTTGTTGAACACACAATTTTTGAAAGATTTTGAATATCATTGAAAAATTCTTGAAAAAATTGTGTTCAACGCTTTTTGAAAAATCAATTCTTTTTGACGAAAAGGTTTTTCTAAAGCATATACTTGAGTTCATAGACTTTGAATGTCTTGACAAATCCACTCAAGTGTAAGAAGATTTAACTTCTTTTGCTGAGGGTAAGAGAACTAAATCGTACACTCCCCCGTGCATATAGATTTGGGTTGCAATCTAAAAGTGATTACAAGCCATTGTGTTGAGCTCAAAGCGTTGAATGTTTTGTGACAAGCTCAACCCGTTGTGTGGAAAGATTGTCCAAAAATAGACATTTTCCTTTATTAAAAGTAGAAATGACATGTTTTGAAAAATATGTACAACTTTCATTCGAGCTTTATGTACACACCCGTGTCGTTATTGAGCGAAATTTCTAGGTACATCCATATTATCGATACTGAAAGACATGCCGAGAAGAATATTTTTGGTATTTTGGAAAATTTTCATTTTTTATTTTGTTTTTCTATTGATATTTACATTTTATTTTGTTTTTGCATTTTTTCAAGTTTTTCGAAAATAATCCAAAATAGATTTTTGTACAATAGAAGAAAGTGATATAGAATGTACAGTGTGACACCCCGGGTAGGGTCAAAATATGCGGAAATATCCACGGAGATGTCACTAGGGTGGATCGATAGCATAGAGTCCATAGAGCATAAGATAAAGAGTTATTCAAATCCGATTACATGTTTATTAAACAAATAAATAAAAATTGTTTTAACATGTCATAAGAAGATTGTTTATGTTTCCCAAATAGAACCCCTAACGAGTCCTACGATGCAGATTACTAAGATGATGGAGACCATGCACACATCACGTACTAACTTCATTTTCCTGTGAATAACATGCTAGAGGGTCAACATAAAGTTGGTGAATTTACAGGTTTAACATTTATTAGTTTGGACATACAATAATTATGGAAGTAACAATGCACAAAGCATTCTTACTAAAATTTAGATTACATTTGTTTATTATTAGAAACTGAAGCTTAACCTTCCATAGTCCTCAACAGATGAGGACGTAGTGTCTTACAAAAAGACACCCAACCCAGTTTTAACATGGTATACATCTGTTGTCCCGGCCAAGGCACAGTGAGCATGACTCACCCAGATGGGGATGGTCAATCCCTAATAGATCTATTTATAACATTAGAGCGATTTACAACAATTTAACAGTTCCAATAATAATCAATCATAGTCAAGTTTATACAATTCTGTTATATCCATTAAGTGTTTGCATGTTATCTTCCTCATAGAGGAAAAGTTTTATCAAAAGTTTATATGGGGATGTAAACTAACCTGGGAGTAGGCAATAGCTGTTTAATACGAATATCCAAATAAAGCTCACGCGAAAAGTTATGCCTAATCAAATAGTATAGTCTTAATAGATAGTACAAAGAACATATATGTATGCTTATACAGATTTTAGTTAGTTCATTTATGCTACGGTATTTATCTAAATAACCGTAGTTCAAGTATCAACAATATTCATTTAAACTTATATAAGTTTCACTTCTAAGTAAACATAAAATGTTTAGCTTTTAATATCAGTTAGCATACATGTATTAATATTAATCATTCAACTTACAATTAAGTTTCTTATTTAGGTAGTCATAAAATGTCCTACTTAAAATATTAGTTTACGTTCTCCGTTCATGTATTAGTAATTATCATTTAAACTTATAATTAAGTTTCATGTTTTAAGTAGACGTAAAGTGTCCTACTTAAAATATTAGTATTCAATTTATCCAACATTCATATATATTTTATTTTCTAAAAGTATATGAGTTCATGCATTAATAATACATATCATAATTGTTTATACAATTTATTTCCTAAAGCAAATATAAATATTCTATTTTGAAAAATAAAATAAAATATTTTATTTAACTTTAAAGTTTCCATAAATTATTTAGCATTTATAAAATAATTTATTAATTACAAACTTAAGAATTTACACATTAATTCTTATGGTCTAGGTGTTTAATTATGTTTTATTATAATTAAAATAGATTTTAGGGTTAGGGCTTGTTAATGTTTAGGAACATGGCAAAACTAGTCCCTCCATATTTTAAACAAGTATAACTTTTAGATTTTACACATTTGGTACCTAGGGCTTGTTAAAGTTTCGGCTTATGGCAGATTTAGTCCCCCTAGTTATATCTAGGTTTTGTAACTTTACTAAAATGACAAAAACAGCCCCTAGGGCTTCTTTAAGTTTCGGCAAATTACAAGAATGGTCCTTAGGGTTATAAAATGACAAAATAACATTTAGAAACTTCCCAAAATAGTCCCTAGGCTTTAATTTGCCACAGATAGTATTTATTAAACCCTAGACTTTCAGATATTTTCATTTTCAGTCCTTGTGCTTACTAGTTTATCAAAACAAGTTTCATAAGTTACGGTTTTATTCCTTAAGTTTCATAAATTGTCATTTCATTTTAATCCAAAAAGTTTTTATAAGTTATATTTTATTATAAAAACTTTTATTTTAACATTCAAACATTATATGGGCTCATTAAATGAGCTAAACATCTAATGGGCTATCTAGTGGGCCTAAATATATCTCAAGTCCACTAATTTATTTAATGGGCCTTTAAATCATTTATTGGGCTTAAATACATTTTTAAGTCCTTTAATTAGTTAAATAGGCCTAAGTGTAATCTTAAATCCATTAAGATACTAAGATTTATCAAATGGGCTTATTCATATTTAGTTTTAAACCTAAATAGAAGAATAAAACTTATAGTTTGTTTTATGTGATTTTCGAAATTAGATCTAGGTGTGTTACAAGGTTGCATGCAAGTCATAAGCCCTATTATGAGCTTATAACTCACGGATATAATTAGTTATAGCTTATTAAGATGATTCAAGTCTTATTTTAAGGTTGCATGTAATTATAAGTGCCCAAATTAAGATCTAGCTATGTACAAGTCAAGAAAACAAGTCACAAGTCCAAAATGAGATCTAAACTATGTCTAGACCTAAAAATCAATAATAGATCCATGTACACTCATATATAGCCCACAACTATATTTCTAAATCTTGGTATTTCCAAGATGAACACTTTAGCTAATTTTATGTCTTGTAAATATTTACAAAAATACATCATGATTACCTAAGTTACATGCATGTTCCCAAGGTTACTATTATTCCAAGAAGGATACATATAGCCCACGGATATATTATCTTCTCCCAAGGTTCCATAAGATTCTTATAAGCTTGTTTTATGTTTATTATGTTTAAGTTAACTCTATCATTAGATCTATGGTTTATATAAGCATGCATGTACATCTAACCAATTTTAGGTCATATGTAACCCACGGCTACATATATACACATAAGTTATATTTTGTGATTTTTAGTATTCCATTTAACATGTAACATTTCATATTCCATTATTAAAACTTAGTAGACAAATCATATGGTCATCATTCATTTTAGCCGTGACCTTTAAGGTCATGGTCTTCATGATTTTTAAGTTACACAAGTTCATTTTATGAGATCTATGATTATTAGTTAACCAAAGTCCCATAAAACAAGATTTGTAACCCATGAAACATTTAGATTCATAAAATGTCTCATATGGTTTTTAATTCAAGTTTAAAACATAGAATACAAGCCATAGGTTTCTTATTAAAAGAATTTAAATCATGAATATGATTTTCACAAATATGCCGTGACCTATAATGGTCATGGCTTTATCAAATCTTGATTTTAACATGTTATTTACTTGTGTTTATAGATGTATGATGATGCATGCATGAAGAAATGAAAGAGCACGAGGTGTATACCTTTCTTGCTTAAAAGTACCAAAGATGATCTAGATGAAGAAGGAGATTAGAGATCTAATCTAGTTGATGATGGAAACCCTAATATAAACCAAGCTGTGGCCTTAAAGATTCAACTAGGGCTTTGTTTATAGTGATTCTAAAAGAATGATGCTACTAAATGATTAGTAGTAAAGATGAGACAAATATCTTGGTGGATTTAATACTTAGTTTTGGATGTATATGGCTTTAAGCCGTATGATTGAGAGAGAAGGGGATGAGAGAAGCAAGATTGGATTGCTTGAGAGAATGAGTGAGTATGTGTGTGTGTTTTTCGGCTAAAAGGGGAGATAGAGAGAGGAAGGCAAAAGGCATGACTTGTCTTGGTAAGAGAATTCTTGCCAAGTGTACGCCTTTATGTTTCCCATGCATCTCTTCTCCTTCCACCTAAGGTGGGGTGCCATGTAAGGCTATCCAAAAGGGTAGGGTGGGCTTGTGTTGGGCTTATGTTGGGCTTAATATAGTAGACAAGATCTTGGGCTAGTCCAAGAAAGGTTAAGCAAGCCCATAGTGTGTATACACATATACATAGCTACATATGTGTAATGTAGTATATTTTCAAATTGTGTTAAGTGTGGTACACACATTGCTAGTTATAACTTCATTACTTGTTTTCCTAGTTGTAAGTTCATGGTTTTAGGTTATGAAGTTATTTTCAACAAAGATGAAAGTAAAAGTATAATTACATGATAGACAAGTTCACACACATCTTAAGGAGATATAACACATGAATGAGTGTTCTAGGATTATTAGGTGGAAATTTATTATATTCAATCATGGTAAAATCATGGATTTTACAGCACCCCCCTTATTTTAGCTTTTTCCTCAAAGCTACTAAAAACGTAGTTATCTTTTAAGTGAAAGATGTTCTAAGTATATGATTCATTTCAGAATCCCTCTCAGGTACGGATGGCGGCATGAACACGAAGTGGTATACACCTAGGTTACCGTTATACGTCCGATTGGGCAATAATGAAGGCTTCTATTATTACGGGTGAACAGAAGAGAATGCAAAGTGATCTTTATCCGGGTTGCACTATTCATCCGATCGAGCAGTAAAAGAGACCACTGCTATGGATGGATAGGAAGCAATGTAAAGAGATCTTTATCCGGGTCGCAGGATTCATCCGATTGAGCAGTAAAGGGGACTGCTGCTGTGGATGGATAGGAAGGGAATGCAAAGAGATCTTTATCCGGGTCGCAATATTCATCCGATTAAGCAGTAAAGGAGACTGCTGCTGTGGATGGATATGAAGGGAATGCAAAGAGATCTTTATCCGGGTCGCACTATTCATCCGATTGAGCAGTAAAGGAGACTGCTGCTATGGATGGATAGCAGGAAATGCAAAGAGATCTTTATCCGGGTCGCACTATTCATCCGATTGAGCGGTAAAGGAGATTGCTGCTGTGGATGGATAGCAGGAAATTCAAAGAGGTCTTTATCCGGATCGCACTATACATCCGATTGAGCAGTAAAGGAGACTGCTGCTATGGATGGATAGGCGCGGGCTTCTCAACGGGGGTCACAATTATACCCTTCCAGGATCTGGGAGAGAACCAATGGTGTTGTGGATTTGGTTAGGAGGGCAAATCTACTGCAGATGGTTTCTTGTATGAGGAGGACACGCCAGCATGTTTTATATGCTGGGGACGCTAGGGATGTGCTATATCTGCATTCTTTTCACGGGTGAGACATAGGTTATATCTCCACACCCAATGATGAAAATTGGGGGCTGAAGATAAAATAGAATAAAATATTTTAACTATAATCCCACCTATGTCAACAGCTTTATGAAAAGACTTACAATTATACCTCAAGCTTGTGAGATACAAACATTAGTTAATAGTACTAAAGTTTCTACCCAACAGAGAGGTTAAGATTATTGTTAATGGAGATTGGGTAAGAAGTTGCAAAGAATCTGCTTCATTCGCCGCGGGGCTGAGCGAGAGGGGCGCAGAAAAGAAGTACCTCAAATGGTGTAAATAAAAGAAGATTCCGAGAATAAAGAAGTGCGCGCCTTGCGGGGTGCCGTAACAAGGGTCATGCATTCACTATTACTGGTTCAAAATTTGCAAAAATTCTGACTTCTAAAGAGAGGAAATTACACCTCCTAGAGTCTGGTGGGTGACGGTATTGTCGAACTAATTGGACCCGAAGAGAAAAAGGTATGTCCAAAAACATGGAACATTTAACATCTCTTTACGAGGGATGTCGAACACAACCCTACAAAGTACACCCATTGTGAGTTGGATGTGCCTTTCAGGTTTAGCGTTGCCTAAGTGGCGGACATAACCCTACAAAATACACCCATTGTGAGTTGGATGTGTCTTTCAGGTTTAGGGTTGCCTAAAGTGGCGGATATAACCCTACAAAATACACCCATTGTGAGTTGGATGTGTCTTTCAGGTTTAGGGTTGGAGAAACAGGTTAGGGAAATGGGGCATCCCCGAACCAAGTATTCCCTGGCTTGCCTGGTGCTAGAAATGACACTATGTCTAGTGTTAGTTATACCGGGTTACCGTCCCCTAGTATAATCAAGGTTTCATTTCCCCAAGGTATATGAACCAATTTTTGATTGCATAGGATAACTGTATGATATTTGTTAGTCAAATCGTGCTAATGATGACATCAAAGCTACCAAGACTTACTGGAATCTGACTGATGTAAAACAGGTGATTGGAAAGTTTTAAGGAACAACCTCGAATGATGGTGTTAACCATCTTAACTTTTCCGTCGACTGTTCTACAGCATAATAGGAGTCTAGAACCTACAGAGGGATTCCCAATACCTTACTAAATTTAGCAAATATAATGCTTTGGTCTGCCCATGTGTCAAACAAGATAGATGCATATCATTGGTTTAGTAAGAACGTACCAGGTACGACGTTGGAGCCTGGATTAGCTTGGGCATTGTCGGCCATGTACACTTGCGAAGGAGTTCCCTTGTTGTCCTTCTTCTGGTTGGCCAACTTGGGACAGTCAGGTCTCACATGCCACGGGGTTCCACACTCGTAACATACCACAACTTTCTCTGGTCCACTACTGCTCCCACCTGTGGGGTTTCGGTTTCCCTGTTGCCCACTTCCACTCCCACGTGCATTGGACTTGCCCTTGTTGCTGTTTCCAGGATTGGTATTAGGTCGACCCGGGGTAGCAACATTTGCTTGACAATCACGAGCAAAATGGCCTTGTTAACCACACTTTTAGCATCCTTGGCATTGTCCTCCAGCGACATGATGATAGTTGCACTTTGAACACTTGGGCTTGGATCCCGAGTAGTTCTTGGTGCGGGTTGTGGGAGTAGTGTCATCAGCTTGCCCAACGTTTTGCTTTTTGGAAGGTTGATGGTGCTGGCTACGAGAGCTTTCATCGGATTTTCTCTTTTTGTCCGTTTGCCTCTCGGACAGATTGCGGGCTCGCTTGTTGATCAGCTCAGTCGCAAATTCCATAGCACATTCAACGGTAGTGGGTCGTGAAGCTAGCACACTGTCATAAATGTTGTCAGGGAGTCCGCTGACATACTTCTCAATCTTGTCACTCCTTAGAGGGAACATTCCGGTGCACATCAAGCTTAACTCTTGAAATCTTTGGTTGTACCAAAGGATATCATTGTTCTTAAACTTTAGGTCCCACAGTTAGATTTCCAACTTCTTCATTTCTCCTATGGGACAATATTTCTCAGTCATTCTCTCTTTGAGGTTGGCCCAAGTGAGAGTATAGGCAGTGTCATATCCAAGGGTGGCGACCACAGAGTTCCACCAGGTAAGGGCGCTCTCGAGTAGGGTGCATGTAGCAAACTTAACTCTGTTCTCGTCAGCACAACCGCTGATGCGGAAAACTGTCTCTAGTCTTTCAAACCACTGCATCAATTCAACAACTCCTTCTTTTCCTCGGTAGTATGAGGGTTTGCACTTTAAGAAGTTGGGGTAAGAGCAACCCCTGTTGGTGTTGTTTCTGCGTGCATCAAAGTTTGGATCATTGTTTGCATTCGGGTCAGCTCCTCTGGCTGCCATGGCTGCTGTAATGCCTTCACTTATCATTTCCCCCAGTTGTGCGGCAGTGACATTTCGAGTAGCTTCCGGGGATTCAGCATTATAGGCATTGGAAGTGGTTGCATTATTGGGATTTGATCTCGTAATCACCGTTTGTCTATAATCATATATAAAATGAGATTATTAGTTCAAACGTTAGTATAGTTTTTATATTATTTGCACGGGAAAAATTCATGCACTGATTTTATAACAAATTTGGATAACCTGTCAAGATCTCATAATATAATACATTGCACAACAAATATAATAAAGAAAGTGATTATATGTTACTTCCATAAGAAATTTAACATTCATCTAGCATAACAAAATCTAAGTCATAGGCCGGTCGGGCCTTGTCCAAGGTAATGATACACACAGTATTTAAAACATTACATCCCAAAGTTACATGTCCAAAAGAAAAGAAAAGATAAAGTACGGGATTACATCACCAAAAGCTGAAAAGAAATAAAAGTACAAAGGCCCTATGTCATGATAGCCGGGATGCAACCCGTAAGCTTATCATGACGTACAAGAAGTCTAGTACGTCTATACTAATCCTGCCTAGATGGTCCACTAGATGAGGCCGGTGCTGATGGTGCTGATGGAGCTGGTGGAGCTGCAGAATTCCTCCTGGTGTTCCATAAAGTCCGAACTGTCGTTCGGGTCTCCTTAAGAGTACAGAGTGCTGATAGTAGCTGGTTCCGGAGTCTATCGACGACCCCTCGAAGATAAGCCATCTCCCCAGTAACCCCATCATGTCAGACAGTGGCGAGATCAAAGAAAATAGATAATGATTGCTCCTGGGCAGAAATAGCAGCATGGGTATGATGCTGCAGACCCTCCATGACCTGAATGCGCTGATGGAGACGGTAATTCTCCTCTAATAACCAATTTAATGCCTCGTCTGTCCTAGCCTGGATGCCTTTAGCGGTCTGTGATTCTCCTCTCATAGTGCGAAAGAGAGAGTCGATACGATCGTAGATGACGGTGTGGCCTTGTTGACTGGCTATCAACTGGCCGCGGAGGTCGGATATCTCCCGCTCCTGGCGTACGGCCAGTGCGGCGATCTAGGCCTGGACGGAATCGACACGCCCTGCCCCAGAGCCTTCCCCGGTCTCGTAGGTGGAGACGGGTACGGGCCCGGAAAAATAGCCCGATGGTAAAGATGGAGGCACGGAAGATGGTATGCCAGGAAGAACCTGGTCCTCCTTCATAGAGGTTGGGGCCAGTATGGCTGATGCTGAGATAGAAAAAAGGTCCTCTGGGAGTACATGTTCGATAGTTGGGTCATCCTCTGAATCCGAGGCTGATAACCATCCACACTGCGTCGATCGTGGAGATGAACAAACAACTGAAGTAGGAGCTACTACGGGTAGAAGAGTCGAAGGTGCAGTAGGCGGAGTCATGATGCTCTGAAATAGTATTATTTTAAGTTTGAAGTAAGTATAAGCTTACAAACGAAGAACAATATTATTTTAGATTACATGTTTTATGAAATATGTCCCTTTTAAACAATTATCATAATGTTTTAAGGTTACATATATTAATACTTATATATATCATTTAAGCAGTTCATTTAACAATTTGTAAGTGCAAGGTTTGGTTTAGTATTACCTATATTTTCATTTCAGTATTTTACCAAGTAGTGTAAAATTTTCAAGTTTAGCATATCTAACATTTTCCATAACAATATTTCACTAAACAGTATTAATAACCAAATTTTAGTGACAATATATACACTTAGTACACGTAGCATAAAATACCCTAAGATCTATATGCTTAACTAATACGGTCCCAAATAAAATCCTAAAAGATTTTTATAAGTTATAGTCCAGTTTTAGATAAAAGAAAAATCATTTTATTTTTATTTTATTTAAAAATTTATCTGGTTCTCTATAACTAATGCTCTGATACCATTCTCTGTGACACCCTGGGTAGGGTCAAAATATGCGGAAATATCCACGGAGATGTCATTAGGGTGGATCGATAGCATATAGTCCATAGAGCATAAGATAAAGAGTTATTCAAATCCGATTACATGTTTATTAAACAAATAAATAAAAATTGTTTTAACATGTCATAAGAAGATTGTTTATGTTTCCCAAATAGAACCCCTGACGAGTCCTACGATGCAGATTACTAAGATGCTGGAGACCATGCACACATCACGTACTAACTTCATTATCCTGTGAAAAACATGCTAGATGGTCAACATAAAGTTGGTGAATTTACAGGTTTAAAATTTATTAGTTTGGACATACAATAATTATAGAAGTAACAATGCACAAAGCATTCTTACTAAAATTTAGATTACATTTGTTTATTATTAGAAACTGAAGCTTAACCTTCCATAGTCCTCAACAGATGAGGACGTAGTGTCTTACAAAAAGACACCCAACCCAGTTCCAACATGGTATACATCTGTTATCCCGGCCAAGGCACAGTGAGCATGACTCACCCAGATGGGGATGGTCAATCCCTAATAGATCTATTTATAACATTCGGGCGATTTACAACAATTTAACAGTTCCAATAATAATCAATCATAGTCAAGTTTATACAATTCTGTTATGTCCAATAAGTGTTTGCATGTTATCTCCCTCATAGAGGAAAAGTTTTATCAAACGTTTATGTGACAATCCGTCAATTTATGGGCGATATTTTATTCTCAAGTATTATTTAAAATCATTATTTTAATGTTATATTATGAACTCACTCATTTTTGGGAAGAAATTTGGGTATACGTCTTGAAGTAGCATCGACTACGTTTAAACCAGAGAATTCTACGTTACGTGCTTACGTTTACATACACCGTTTTGGTGACAGTCTGACATTTCAGGAAATAAACTTATCCTTGAATATTATTTTGGAATTTTAAATTTGTGTTGGTTCATAAATTCACAAATTTACGAGAAGAAGGACTTACCTGCATAATTTAACGTCCTTTACAACTAAACCGGAAACCCTAGGTTTACGTATTTACGTTTTTGAACTCCGTTTTTGATGAGACAACTTTTATTAGATTCGTTTTGTGCCGTTGATTCATAATTTATAAAAACTTTTTTCGTAAAACGACCCGAGGGCACGTAAACCGAGGAAACTAGAATCGATAAGTACCCGTAAATTAGTGGAGATGAGACAAGTGGGACACTTGTCCCACCCCCACTATGGGCTGATTTCAACAAGCCACCATACCTCTTGGGTGTCAATTTTATAAAACACTTGAGACACTTGTCTCATAAGTGTTCAATACACTTGCAAACCACTAGCAAAATTATCAAAACCATTAAGCTTCCTTCACACTTCTCACACATACATGCAAATCAAGCAAAATTTTCTCCATCTCCCTTTCTCTCTCTCTATGAACGTCCATAGCCACCCTCCTATCACCATTTTCATCAAATTTAAACCATAAACAAAAGCTATAATCAAAATATGTTGATAGCTACTTAAAAAGATGAAGATTGGAGGTGATTTTAACATATAAAAAGGAGTTTTCATGGAGGTCTTTGGGCTTATTTTCAAGGAGGTTTAGGGCTTATTTCCATGAAGGTGTTCATCCATTTGAAAAACTCAAAAGTTCATTTGCCAAGATTAAAGATTTGGTGACAAGAACCAAGCCTTGTTCATCCAAAATCTCAACCTTTTCATCACTTTGGTGTATAGAGATTATTTCTTCCTATCATCTTGTTATTTTGAATATGTAATCTTGTATTTTCTTTATTTATGTATATGTATATGATGATGAATGATGATCAAAATATTATGTGGGGATTTGGTGTTGATAGATTTGATTAAAATGATTAAAAGTTATATGAAAGAATGATAAAATCTAGCTTAAACAAGTAGGCTGTATAAAACAGAAGATGACCATATGATAAATAATAAAAATAGCATAGATTACTTAATATAAAGTAAGTAATAAGTCTTATACACATGTGAGAGTTGTCCATGCAATGGAATCCTAAAAATGAGTGAGATATGATCAAAACAAGATTGGAGTGCAAATCTGCCTACACTGTTTTGGACGAATTTATTAAAATACTTAGAGATTGATTCATCAGTAGCTATAAGAGTTAAATGAGTCACATATCATGTAGTTTTTGTCATAAAAATTTGAGGCTCTATCTCATTATAGAACTCTAGATATGGACATTTTAGTGGACTTAAAATTTAGGACTGATTTTGTAAATAAATAGTATATAATATAAGCACTCAAAAATTTATATAAAATATACATATATAAAACCCACTAGTTGATAATAATCATAAATAAAGATATATATATATATATATATATATATATATATATATTGATATTAAAATGGGACATGTTATATAAATTACAAGTATAAATGTTTTTCCAAGTTATAAAACTATATACCTAAGTTTTACGTCTTTTCGGCTAAAACCAAAAGATTAACGTTTTTTATGTCAAATAAAACTTAGACGGTCGGACCCGTCTAATGTAAACTTTTATAAACTCAGATACTGATGTATAAACTTATATAACATGTAAAAACCGATAAACCCGAGCTTTACAACATATAGACATTAACGGGCCAAAGTAGCCTTATTGGACTATTAACCCGACTAGTTTGCTAAAACACTTATAAACTTACTTATTGGGCTTAACCCACTTGGGCCCAACATGTAAAGTAT
Organism: Glebionis coronaria; assembly: GCA_025667525.1. Taxonomy (NCBI): domain Eukaryota; kingdom Viridiplantae; phylum Streptophyta; class Magnoliopsida; order Asterales; family Asteraceae; genus Glebionis; species Glebionis coronaria. The sequence goes on from CM046880.1 coordinate 236,937,608, forward strand.
AATACTGATAATAAAAGTGTAAAATGGAATAATATAAGGTATTGGCTTATTGGGCCTAAAACATGTAAATAAGTAAAACTAGTAAACTAGTATAAAAGTTACCAATACATAACACTAAAATGAGTAAATGAGAATGTATAAACCCACTTGATCATCATCATATATATAAAATCATCATATATATACATAGCCATTATTTTTTGTTGGAAATACGTTTTTACGTATTTAGAAAGGATCGGTCACTCCAATGATATTGGGCTCGTGATCCAATATAGCCCATATAGCCCACATGTAGGGTGGGCTATATAAACCCCCCTCCTAGCATGTTAGGAGGGGTTGTTGTTGAACACATAATCACATTTTCCATCTTTCTTGTCTTCCTCTCCTTTCTCTCTCTTCTTTCTCTCTCTAGGTTCCTCCATTTATCATCCATATCAATAGATAATCCATACAATGCTAAATCCTTAGAAAAACACGATCCTACAATTGGTATCAAGAGCTTGGTTGATTCTTCGGATTGGCGCGTTTTAATCTATTTTTTTGATAAAGTTTAATTTTATTTTTTTCTTTCTTTCTTCTAAAGTTTATTTTGTTTTGTCACGGATCACAATTTTTTACATATTTAAATTCCATTATTGAAAAATATCAAAAATTTTTCTCTAAAAAGTATCAGTCTTCATTTTTAAAATCTCAATAGTTTTGGTATTAGTTCTTTGTCTCGATTTGGGAGAAAGGTCTCAACTTTATCAGTTTTTCTATTATTTTTTCTTATATATAACTCTCTATCAATTTTTTTGTCTTTTTTTAGTAGTAGTTTCTGTTAACTTGATCTAGCATACCAGTTTTTCTCGTGTTCATCAAGTATCCAGGTTTGTATTTGCGTTTTACACATCTATCGGAAAGAACCAAGTTTGTACATCGATCGCAATAACCCTAGGGTTCTACTTTGCGATCATTTTTTTCAGATACCCTTATTCCGACGTGTATTCCGATCGTACTTTGCGATCATGATTACGACGGGTTTAAGGTAAAGTGAGTCGAAACTCTGCCGAAATTTTCACATAGACATTCCGATGGTTTATTGACATTGCGATGGAGTGAGTCTAAGTATTGCGATGGAAAATGTTAAACATTGCGATGGGAGTTGAACTATATTGCGATGAATGTTTTTTAAGATATTACGATTGACCAAATTTTGACATAAAAGACTCGACAGACAACAGACCAAAAACCTTCGTCTCACTCTTAACTCTCGACTCACACCTAGTCTTGATATCGACCCACAACCCCGACTCACGACTCGAATATCACCCCCACCCTCGACAAGTCTCAATACAAACCAACACCACTCTCGACTCCAAAATTACTCACCCTCGACCCTCACAACAGACTCGATTCTCGACCACCAGTCTCGATACAACTCACACTCATCAACACCCTCTCGTCTCACACAACACACCCTCGACTCCCTCACCCAAAAACCTCTCAGCCTCATAACACCCTAGACCCTCGACTCCAACTGACCAAACATTAACACCTCTCAAACAACTCTCGATATCCAACAAACCCAAAAACACTCTCAACACTCGACTCATTTTTTTTAGACCCACCCTCGTCACAAACACACCCCTCACACACTCGAACCCATCACACCCTCGACCAAACAGACTTATTGCTCTCGACCCAAACAAACCTTAAACCATCGACTCACCCTTCACCAGACTCAAACAAAAACATTTTTTTTCAAGACTCAAATCCAAATTTTTTTTTCTCAAATCCAAATCCTTTGACTCGACTGTTACAACACACGACACAAACCCAAGATCTCAGTCAAATTAAAACCATCATTGATCCAAAACCCTTAACGAAAAAAAAACATTGCATATAAACCTACCCGAGACCTCAATAGAGAGATCTTGACGATTCACTTGCTGCACTTGAAGATTAAAAGGGTTTATTCGAGTGGCAGGGATTGATCTTTGGTCTAGTGAAATAACAAAGAATAGAAAGCAATCATTGGATTATTGCGTTGAGGTCAAAGGTGATTATCTTTTACTTATTGAAAGATTCTGGTTTATTGATGGTTTATGACTATGGTAGGCGGAGGTTTCAAGGTTTGGTGGCTATGAGATTCATATACAGAAAATAACAGAGGTGTATTATCTGTTTTGTGAAGTGAGAGAGAGAGAGAGATATAAGGTAAGGAAAAGTCAGAGAAAAAAGAGAGGGGCGGTATTTACAAAGTGGGACGTGAGATTTTTTAGGGATTTATATATTTAAAACGGACGGAGAAAACAAGAAGTGGGAGGCCACGTTTTTTTTGCTACTGATTATTTTTGCCACGTGTGGGGAGAACAAAAAGGAATTATTGGTCAAAGTTCAAACAACTATATCAGATTTTTTATTTTTTTTTAATTTTTAGTTTAGTTATTTTTTAAAAAATATCATATTGTCTTAAAATATCAGATTTTTTCTCAAATATCATATTTTTTATTTTTCTATTTTTAGTTCAATTATTTTTGGAAAATTTGTGAAAAAAAAGTTATCTTTATTTTATATTTTTATTTTCTATTCTCAAATATCATATTTTTTTTTATTTTCTATTTTTAGTTAAAAAAAAATTTTAAGTTAACTTTTTATATTTATATAGTTTAAAGTTATTTTTTAGTTTAGTTTATTTTGTATTTTTGTCAATCGATATATTTAGATTTGGTTCATCGTGTTGAGGCCGGGTATTTCGAGAGAACCAACGTGGTAAAATATTTGACTGGTTAAACGTTATTGTGGTCGGATTTAAAGACAAAAGTGACGGACTTCATTTTTAGTGACTACGAATTTTTGATCGGGTTTATTTTATAATCGTTTTGAGCCGACAACAATATCCACATCCACAATTATTTGTCATCATAATTCAATGGAGTCTTTGAATTCGAAATTTCAAGAGGGAGACTTGCATCACATGCAAGACACAGCTAGAGAAAGTGGTATAATTTCATGTTGACTACTTCAGTCACATCTTAGGACTATTGCATGGGTTCAAGGAGGAAGCGAATTTGTGACACTCTTTGGTCAACATCATTATACATTCATCGATTCACTATTTCTCAACTTGAACCACCTAGCTGAGCAACTTCACAAAGAAGACTTTAATCACTCTGCATCAGCAACTGCATATCAGGCTCTTGTGACACAACTCACGCCTTTCCTCCAATTCAATATCATCAAGTCTGACAATTCAGGGATATGCCGGTCATTTTTTCAATACACACAGAACGATGTTAAAGATTTCCGTGATAAACTGTTGAAATTTATGACATCGGTTTCGTCTTCGATTTATGAAAGATCCAGACTTCACCAAGTGTATGATAATGGAGTGCAAGAATCTATGATGCAGATACAAGAGGAGAATGGTCATACGATTGAAAACTTGGAGCCTAACGATGGCAAGAGCACGGAATCAGGAGGACAACATGATACCAGTGGCACGTCAGGCAATGTTCACGCGATCTCTTTTGATGACACCTTACCCGTTAATGACGAAGAGCCTGCGGACATGGTACAATGTAATGTTGATGATGTATATGCTGATGAAATACCGCATATTGAGCACTCTGAACCTAACTATGACAAACATGGGATGGAAAAGAGTGATAGAAATACCACTTCTGATTCATCCGATGTGAGTCATAATGGGGGAGAAAGTGTTCAAAATGCTAAACATCATGATAATTGTCTTATAACTGCTTCGTTAACTGCTTCTGATTCCAAGATTAGAGAGCTCGAAACGATTATATCTCAACAATCAAAAGAGCTTGAGGATGCCAAAATTGAATTTTCGAAGAAAACGGAGAAATTTGAAACATATTTTGAAAAACTTGAAAAGTCAAACGTTGTTCTTGAACGAAAATTGGATCAAACAGTTCTAGATTCTAAAGCTGAAAAGGATAATCTTTTGAAACAAATTAAGTTGCTTGAATCTAAGTTGGCATCCCAAGATGAATTGTTCAAAGAAAATGAGACCTTAAAGGCTCAAGTACAGGAAAAGGTCTTTGCTATAGCTGCGTTGAAAAACGATTTGAGGAAAACTAAAGGACCTAGTGTGGACACTAAGCTTGAAAAACCATCAATCTTGGGGAAGCCGCCTACAAATCAGTTCGTCAGACAACCGACTGTCAGACAACCTACTGCATTTAGATCCGAGCGACCACAATCCTCGAAACCGCGGTTTGCCTCCCAAGTTGATTTGGTTCATTTTCCTAGACCAGTCACTCCACCATCTAGGCCCAATGTGACTAAAACAGTTTTTGCAAGACCTAATCACATGATTGTCTCTAGTCTCCCTAGACATAGTCCAAAGAACACGTCTCAAACTAGTTCAAATGACGTTCGCCATACATTTGGTCTAAGGGAAGCTAAGCTAAAGACACAAGTAAGAGATAGGAATTTTAAACCTAGTCAAATGCCTTCTAGTTTACCCAACACTGCCAACCGTAGTTTGTGTGAACCCTAATTTTTTCTCTCTACACTAGGTGATTTCCAGCCGTCACCTATCTTATTTCCGTCCTTCCATTCTCTTTCTATTTCGTATCTCATCTTTCTATTGTCTGGTCACGTAATCTCTAGAAACAAAACTGATCACTTCGTTGGTTTTTTGTATTCTAGGGTTTATTGTTACTGACGATTTGGGGATTGGGGTTTGAATTTAGATTAGGGTTTTGTGATTGGTATCTAGGGTTTGGTGTCGGCTGTTTCAATTATTATCATTTGAAATCATCTGGTTTTTTTATAATCCTCTTGTGTAGGGATTATTCTGTGTCCTACATTACCCAAATCGTTTCCTAAATCTAGTTTTGGGATCGAGTGTGGCGTTTGGGTCTGGTTGTACTTATTATTAAAATCCTTTTTTTAGGGTTTTTTCTATACCAGTGGTATTGCTGCGTGTTGTGGTTGGGAAGTGGGTTACGTAGAGATGGAACAAGGCTTTCTGAATAAGAAAACCAGGGCAATGAATCAGAATACTGATTCGAAGAAGTCGGGGTCAGGGTTCAGTCAACTTGCCAGTAAAATTAAGAGTATTGATGGTAGAATATTGGGCAAAGATGGAAAACCGTTGATTACCCGTAGATGTGTCCGTTTTACGGATACAGTTGGTGACAAGGGAGATGATCGATTGGTGGTTACTAAGGATACATTTGAGGTTTCTAAACCTCAAAACGATGCATCATCATCGACTCTAGAGACTTTGGACGTTCATCAGTCGAGTAAGGGTATAGATGTTATGACAGAATTGATTGGTGTCAAGCCGACTAGTTCTAAGGAGGGGGCCCACGTGCATAAGGTTCACGTTAATAATGCGAGAATGGCTGCTGTTGTTTCTTTGCCAAAGGAAGCAATGATGGAAATAAGTGAACGATTCGTGGATACGTTGTATGGCTACTTTGTAGGTAAACGTTTGGCCTTTCCGTTAGTTGAAAATTATGTCAAGTATGCATGGGCTAAGTACGGATTGAAGCGCGTTAAGATGTATGATGGGTTTTTTCTTTTTCAATTCGAGTCTAGTTCAGGTATGGAAAAGGTTGTTAAGGGTGGTCCTTGGCATATTAAACAAGTCCCATTATTGCTGGATATTTGGAAACCGGACATGCTACTTAAGAAGGAGATGGTTTATGCGCTTCCTTTATGGGTGAAAATGATTAATGTTCCTATAGTAGCTTATTCGAAGGTGGGGCTTGAGTTGATTACTGCGAAGGTTGGTAAGCTTATGAGATTTGATGCTCATACTAGTAATTTATGTCTTCATTCGTGGGGGCGTAGTAGCTATGCAAGAGCGCTTGTGGAAGTATCAGCTGAATTTCCTCTTGTTCATTCGGTTGATGTGGAGATTCCACTTGTACATGGGGAAGGACACATAATGGCTACTGTGGATATTGTATACGAATGGCAGCCACCACGATGTGCATTCTGCAAAATCTTTGACCATGTGGGGGCTGAGTGTCCTAAGCATAAGGCGAAATCAGCTGTTAAGCTGATTAATAAACCTGTTAGAGATGCAAGTAGGAAGGGAAATGATACAAAGGCTGGCATTAAACGTCATATTAAAGGTATTCAACTTACGAAACCTAAAGCCAATTTTGTGTATCGTGCTATTGAGAAGAAGACTCAGGCTGTTGGTTCTAATGGTAAGTCCTCTAAGGTTGCAACTAACAAAACTTTTCCTTCGGATTCTAAGGCTAAGTCGAACAAAGATTTTGTCGACAAACTTAGGGAGGAAGATAAGGTACTTGATGTTAATACTGATTCTGGTCAGGATAGTTGTAATTCTAAGGAAGGTGTAAAGGATGAGAAATGTAAGCACCGTGATGGTGCTGTTTTGAGTTCTAAATCATCTGTGGTGCACACGGATTATGGGGGTACTAGTTCATTTGGTTACCCTAGTTCATCTAATGAGGTACTTAATCCCTCAGATTCAGATGAAGATGTTGATTTCCCACACGATGAGGGAATGTTGAAGCCTAGATTGAAGGAAGATATTCCCTATAATTATGATGGTTATGATGATCAAATTGCAGAATATCCGGGACAGTTTCAAGAATTTTGTGATCAATTTGATTTTAATCTTAAAAATCGTGGTAGGAAGTAGTTTTAATTTCTGTTTACATAGGATCGGCATGTCGATCTTATAGTATGAAAAGGAAAGTAGCATTTATATGCTTTTTGTTTGTGCCTATGTAACGGGCTGAGATGAGGGATTTCACCCTCATCCGTTGTACTTCAACGTTTTTTTGGAGTAATGCATTTTACCGGGGTATAAATTCCCTTTTACCCAAAAAAAAACCGTAGTTTGTCACTTCCTAGGAGCATCAATCAATCATCTAGGAATTCTAGATCTTACTCGGACATTAAATATGCTACTTGTAAAACATGTAGGAAATGTGTCTTTAAAGCCAATAATGATTCTTGTATCAAGAAATTACTTAATGAGGTGAACTCCCGTGCTAGACTTAAATTCCAGTGGGTTGCTAAAATCAAACCCATTGGTAAAATGTGGCGCCCCACTGGTAGAACTTTCACTCTTGTAGGAAACGAGTGCCCTTTAACTAGGATAGTCTCCGATTCTACTAAGACTACTAGGGAGGAAATTGAAGAGGATGACACATCACTTAAGCCTGAACTTAAGGTTTTCTATAAAAGGAAACGTTTGCCAACTAAGACAAGTGAATCATCTCCTCAGGTCACCTCAGGCACAAGTAAGGCCAACTGTGAACCCCCACATGGTTCTAAAATAGATATCGCTTATCCACATACAAGCATCCAACTTTCTAATGAGAATGCAGGTACCAAAGTTAACATTCAACAAGCACACAGCGTTCCAATCGTTGTATACCACTCAATTAAGGACACTCTCAGAGTTTGGTTGCTGAAGAAGCTGATATCTAAGAAACAAGTGTCTCAGGGGATTTGCAGTTAAGCTTACAATGTGTAAAGGACTTATAGTCACATAACAGACTATAATTCGATCTTCAAAGAAAGTAAAGTTTATCGCCGATGGTAAACTTATCCTAACAACGAGAAATTAATTTTTCTCGGGCATGAGCTTATATAAAAAACATTCCAAGTTTTTAAGCTCATGCACAATGGCTCACATTCAAATCACAGTATGTGACCCGAACTTCAGAGAAAGGGAAGTTTATCTCGTCAACGATAACTTACCCTCAAAACGAGAAATTAAATTTTCTCGGACACGAGCTTACATTTAAACTATTCAAAGGTTTTAAGCTCGTGTAAATGGCTCCTCGTTAAATGACAGACGATGACCCGGACTTCAGAGACAGGGAAGTTTATCTACGCAACGATAACTTACCCTCAAAACGAGAAATTAAATTTTCTCGGACACGAGCTTATCCTAAAAACCATTCAAAGGTTTTAAACTCGTGTACAAGGCTCATCATTAAATATCAGATGATGACCCGATCTTCAATTAAAGGAAAGTTTATCGCCGATGACAAACTTATCCTTACAACGAGAAATTAATTTTTCTCGGGCATGAGCTAATAATAAAAACATTCGAAGTTTTTAAGCTCATGCACAATGACTTACAGTTAAATGTCAGACTGTAACTCGAACTTAAAATAAAGGAAAGATTATCTTTTATGATAACTTATCCTCTTAACGAGAAATTCATCTTTCTCGGTCATGAGCTTGTATTAAAACATTCGAAGTTTTAAGCTCAGAAAGGAAAGTGTATCTTTTAAATAAGAGAACTTTTCCTCATAACGAGAAATTAACCTTTCTCGGTCATGAGCTTTCCGTTAAAACAGTCAAAGTTTTCAAGCTCATGAAAACGATTTCTAAGTAAATGTCAGCTTAGGACTCGTTCTTCAGTTAAAAGGAAAGTTTATCGCCGATGATAAACTTATCCTTAACAACGGGAAGTTTACAACTTCTCAGACTTGAGCTCGTTTCGTAAGATATTCAACATCTTAAGCTCAAGTAATTGGTTTTCAAAACGTTGAACACAATTTTTTGAGAATTTCTCAAAAAGGTTTTCTAAATCTTTCAAAATTGTGTGTTCAAAAAAATGTTTTGATAAAAAGAGCATGTCTTCTGGAATCGATAATATTTACGATACTAGAAATCTCATTCAATAATGACACGGGGTTGTAAATAAAGTTCGAGCAGAAGTTCAAATGTTTTAAAACATGCTCAAATGGCTTGCTATTATTTCTGATAGTAACCCGCTTTTCATTTTAAAGTCAAGTTTCACCGGAAAGCTTTGACTAAACAACGGGAATTAATTTTCTCAGGCATAGTTTACTTTACAACCATGTAAGGGATTGTGTTTACTTTATAACACAATCTAACACGAATTTATGTACGATTCAGTGCATTTATTTGTTAAAACAGGAGAAGTCTTGTTTTTATGAAGTTATCATCTCCACCAACCGTAGCAATTTACAATTGATATCTACATTCTCGATGAGGCGACTACTCAAACGGTGACTGCAGCTCTTTCAATAGAACACGGGTCAACAATTGAGGGGGAGCAATTGTCCAGCATTCATAATCCTTGATGCCGAGAGTGCCAAGTTCACATATTGGTGTCAAGACAACGATATCAATCATACACATGGAGTCAAGAGATAACTTCAGACGTGACGAGGTGACCAACATTCGTGAACAAGAACCATGTGAATCTTTCATATGATGTTCTTCATCATTCAGGTCCAACCTCGTCAAATTACTAATCTTGTGAATACATTTTCATATATGATCTTTGTACGTGATAAATACCTTACACTTGTGTTTAAAAGGTATTTAACTTACGTTTCAAGTACACCCTCATTAATTTGAGGGGGATCTTGTATAATTCATGAAGATAATTGGATTTGCATTTTTCTTCCCAAATTTTACTTAAAATGCTATTAAATCAATTGATATTAAAAACATCGATTGGGTTAATATTTTTAATATGGGGGAGAAAATATGATTTAATATGAGAAATGATTAATCACAAATGGTTTATCTTAACGTGCTAGCTCATCCTGACATGTGCGAAATGTTTTCGGATATCGTTGCATATGTTAAGGGGGAGCAAAATGGATTTACACTTCAAAATGGATTTCATGGTGACATACACTTACCCAAAAAATCTCTATTCCCGACGGTGAAGATTGTGGTGACATAAGGATGGTAGGATAGGTTAAAGTCCAATGATTCCTCTAGAACCGGAGGAATCTTCCCAAGGACATTCCATAGCTAGAAATAGTAGTCCTTAGGAAAGATGGAGAAAGATTGTGAACGTAGCTGAATGCCGACCAAGTGCTTAAGTTAGCACTGGAACAATCACAACAAGGTGCTAGTGATGACGTATTGGTAAGCATTGAAGGGGTTGAAGAATGAAAAAGAATTGTAAAGATAAAGGGTGTAAAGAAAGAAGCCCTCCTTACAACTTAGGCAGAAACCGGGTCAATACATATGCTATTAAGATCATTGTTTAATGATTCTTGATATTGAAGACAGACATCATGGACCCAGTGATGCAAGGCACAACCCATCCCAGCTAACTTAGATATCTCTTAAAAGATATTTGTTTTAATCACACGAAGACAACGCATTATCTATTAATTTATTCAATCCGAATAAATTGGTATTGAAAAGGTGGCACTCCTCTCCAACCTCCGATCACTAATATCCAAAGTGCACGATCGAGTCTAGAGCCATTTGAGATCATTAAATATCTCATTAGGACACACTTTCATAATTTCTTGCTTCTTCATACACTGTGAAAAGTAAGAAAGATCTTAAGAGTCCTACGCAAAATCTTCATGATCTTGCCTGAACATCCGAGTAATACGAAAGTATTTACAATGAAGATGGAAATCCTTCTTGAGCGAATATCAAAAAGCTCATGGTAGGTGACTTGTGCGATTCTTTATGAATCAAACTTGTGATAACTGGAAAGCAACAACTGTTTAATTCTTAACTAAATTTAAACACGTTCCAGGCCTCTACGCAATATCTCAGTGATCTTGCCAGAACACTCAGAGTGATACCTTTGTGTTCACGGTGATGAGTGGAAATCCTTCTAGTGTTAACCTCAAACAGCACTTGGCAGGTAACTTGCAAGATTCTATACGAATCAAGCTTGTGACAACTGGAAAGCAACGATGGTGCTGTTCTTAATTGAATTTCACTTGTTCCAGGAACATGAATTGACGGCTTCAAATCATGCGGATATTATTATCCAAATGATTCACTCTTTATGTTCGCAGTCAGCTTTGGACGGTCGAATAAAGAGAACGGGTTTACCTGCGAAATCCTGTCAGGAAGTTACTTAATTGAAACTATCCGTCACGGGTACGATATCTAATATCGTCCAACGGTCTTCACCGACCGGAGGTAAAATGCTACCGATTTAGAATGAAATGTTCAAAGCCATTTCTTTCGTGTCTACTTATGTTGCGGCATTTGAAGACGGTGGCGTTGCGGAATCCAAGAAGAAGTCGTCCCCACATGCTTATACTGCATACACTAAGTACTTCAACGAATTCAAGAAAGTCTGAAGGTCAAGTCTTCCGCTGTATCAAACTCTGAAGCTTTCAAGAAATATAAAGGTATAAGTGTGTGGAACATGAAGTCACGAAGAGGCGAATATCACAAGTGATGAATGCACAAGGTCAAGGCAAGAGAACATGCTCAAGACTAAAGTCAAAGATCTCATCAGCATATTCACAAGAACAAGATCGAAGACTCAAGCATAGTATGCTAGGTTTAAGATTTTGTAAAATGGTGTGACCTCCCTTTGGGGGAGATTGTTGGAAATACGTTTTTCCAAGGAAAGTCTCGGTCACATCATTATTAGCATAGATCACGAGCTATAGACTATTTAGGACATTGTAACTTGGAGTGACCTTCCTTTGGGGGAGATTGTTGGAAATATATTTTTACGTATTTAGAAAGGATCGGTCACTCCAATGATATTGGGCTCGTGATCCAATATAGCCCATATAGCCCACATGTAGGGTGGGCTATATAAACCTCCCTCCTAGCATGTTAGGAGGGGTTGTTGTTGAACACATAATCACATTTTCCATCTTTCTTATCTTCCTCTCCTTTCTCTCTCTTCTTTCTCTCTCTAGGTTCCTCCATTTATCATCCATATCAATAGATAATCCATACAATGTTAAATCCTTAGAAAAAAACAATCCTACATTTTTATAAAGTCATTGGACAAGAGTCTAAGACGAGTATTATTTGTCTAGGTTTCTGTGATTGAAGCACGTACCGTACATCCGAATTGCCGATAACCAGCTTTCCCGCATCTACGTGAGTTCATAGCCTCACACTCTTTTAAATGTTTTTACGAAATGTTTTATAAACCCGCGAAGGAGATAACATGTTAGTTTTGATAAAATAGGACACCATTTGTCCCGATTGTTTGTTTACTGATTTGGACCCGAATGATTGTATGACCCGATGAATGATTATATGACCCGATGAATGAAATAAGATGGATTATTATTAGTTAGGTTATGTCACTAAAAGTCCCATTAGCATGAATTGTGAACTACCGGGATTTGGTAGACGCTTATGCATATAATAGTACTATTTGGGGAAGATCACCCCAGTTCGCGCCTTGACGGTTGATCCCCGTCGTGTCACATTGATTGGTAAGCGAATTTATGTATGAGAAGATTTATATAAGCGTGATTTATTTTGACGACACGTTGTCTTAGATGGGCAAGAAGGAAATTCGGGTTAGCTACCCGTTGTTTGTTATAGTAAGGTAGCAATGTCATGCGGCTTATAATAATCCAATAACGAAATTACTGATATACGAATTGAATTATAATTTATTGCCTGACTAGCAATACGGGGTCTTATTATTGATATTATGTTCGTGTTTTGGTTTTACATAACCATTTTCATATAACGGTTTTTATTACACCTTATACAACGTTATAAAACGTATTGTATGATGTTTTTACGACAATGGTTCGTATAACGGTTTTAAAGGCAAAAGCCTATTTTATGATTTATGACAAGGATTTGTATAAAATGCCTTTGGCCTATTTTATGGTCTACTACAAAGATTTATACAAAATGATTTTCGGTAATAATTTTATACCGATGATATATTAATGGTTTATTAAAAATCTATGAATTCACTCGGCGTTTCGCTGACCTTTTCTTTTAACATGTTTTATCTCAGGTACTTGAAGGTAATTCTCAGGAAGACGACAAGAATTTATGGCCCGCACTTAAATAACAATTTCCATTCAAATGATTTGTAAAATTGTATGAAATACTATGACTTGGGACCTATGTAAATTTGATATTCATGAATGGAAAATGATTTATTATTAAATGACGCAATTTTTAAGCGTTGTCTATAATTTGAGTAATGTGCTACCCGTAACACCAACGACTCTTCCGCTGAACTAAAGTATGAATATTTGGGGGTGTTACAGTTTGGTACCAGAGCTCTCGTTATAGAGAACGAAAGATTTTTAAAACCAAGGTTTTGAATAAAACATCTCAAAATCTTTTAACTATAAACATTTTTCTCAAAATGTCTAAAAATCTTTTGACTATAACGGTGCCGAAGAATTCCCGAGTTACCGACAAGGCCAGACTGAGAAGTGTTATTTTAATATATATATATAACTTGGATTATATATATATGTTGTAATTTGATTACATGATTGTTTGATGATTATTTTAATACTTATACGAGGTATTTATACGCCGTAGATTGTCACAAGAAACCCTATCTCTCCTAGCAAATCAATCGAAGCTATTCCCGTAGGAATTCTAGCTATTCCTGATCCAAACCAAGTTGTGGATATTTATGATCCCAACAAATGGTTGATATTCGTAGAAATGTTGATATTAGTTGATTATGATATTGAAGAAGAATTGGCGAGATTAAATCTGATATCGATGTCATGACGATCTTTCTTTATAGAGTGGAGTTTGACAAAACCTTACCACCTGGAAAGGTGTCATCTGATTCGATGTCACCCAATTCTTAATTTGAAATCGAAAAGGTAAATGTTGCACTTGAGGCTGTCATTGGAACCATTACCCAAAAGCCTCATGCCACTAGTACCTTTCCGAGAAGTCTATTTGAACGTGTGAGTCATTTCATACTAGTGACTCATTTGATAAATATTGATGAAGGAGCTATAGGATTGGAAATTAAGTGTTGTTCATATCGAACTTTTATTGCCCTTTCAAGGTCTAAGAATAAGGTTGAAAGTATTGGAGAATGAGGTAGGATATCGCATTGAGTATGATTTGGTTGAAACTTGAATGAAGTAAAAATTTAACTCGTATGGAATATGAGATTGATAAGAGGAAGTCATTAAGTCCTGTGATTGAATTATAAGGTTTTAAATGATTGTTGATTCGTGTTAAGGGTTGTTCCTAGGCCATTGTCCAATGACGAGGATGCCCAGTGTCCAAGAAATAAATTGAAGAAATCTTCCTTTGAATTAGGACCGATGGATCTTCCGGGACAGGTGGGACACCTAATGACTCTTTTAGATTAGTATTCATTGTGGTATCTTTTAAAAATCTCTAACTTAACTGAGATATCAGTTGGTAGGATGAGTTTTTGGAATTGTATGACATAGTGACACGTAATGCGTTACGGTACAATTTTTCACTTGTTCGAGATTAATGAAAAGGCTACCTCTGATTGTTAAATCCTACATGTATCGATGTTATCTATCTTTTATTGCTTCATCCTAATGTTCGCATTAGTGATGCAACCATTGAACAAGTACTCATCCCGATTTGAGTTACGTTGTGGATTATTCTTTTTGAGTGCCATCGAGGTCATGAACCTCATGATTAATTGGCTAAGCTCATTTCCTTTCATATTGTAGTTAGTTCTTGGTGAACAAATTTTCATCGCTCTTTTGCAGATCACTCATTGTTTTTATAAGTTAAAACGGTATCCCTTGGGAAAAATTGGATTTTCATCACCATATGGATTATTTAAAGTGAGACTTATAAATAATCGTTATCAAAGTAAAGTTGTTTATGAAACGCTTTGGAAAACTTAACTGTTTTCATAACAAAGAACATCTCTGTAAATTCATTTTGATTCTTATTCAAGAACTAAACATGGAAATATTTTTATTTTAAACATGATGACAAAGTTTTGACGAACTGAGTATTGCATCGTTAATCCTAAAATTGTATATAGTTGCGCGCCTACATATAATTTGGAAGGGACCATGCAAGGCTGATTAGTAGTCACCATGAAATTATTAATAAACACTAAATTTTCTTTGAAGATTGTGAAAGATTGAATTTTTATGAGATCTGCAAGAAGTGAAAAATAGGGACATATTGTTAGGGACACCTACATATGTGCCCGCACCATTTATTTTCTGAATCGAATTTAATCATTTGTGGAAATTGTCTTATTTGACAATTGATATTCTTTTCTTGTCCAATTCTCTCGTAGTGAGATTCTTTGTAGTATCTAATTATCGAGTATTGATACCCGACTTGGTGTATCGGCTTTCCTATCATTTCTTTTGATTAGATTTCATTTCAATGACCTGGGTAACGATCCGAGGAGCTTTCGAATGCTTACTCAATTTATGAAAACATGGGATATATTCATATTCGTTAATATTTTCGTCTGTATCTGATTTGAAATTCTCTCGCGTAGATTATGCGTTGACCTTACTCTTTTGATGTTAGTTATGACTCCAGATATCCTTGAATTATGAAGGATTACGAGTTATTATTAGTCTTTTGAGAAGTTCACATCTTATCAACGGTAATGAAACTGGAAATTTGATAGTGCCAGTAGAATAGATTGATTGACTATGACATAATGTCATTGTCTTAATTGATGGGAACTCGAGTAGAAATCCCATAAAAGATAAGATGTTGATTATCAAAAGTGATCTAAATAATTCTTGATGGATGACCATATCCTGCATTTAGACTTGAAATTATACCATGAATGGTTATAAACTGATCATAGATCTTGTAATCTAGAAAGAACTTAAAGTAAATTTATTAAAAGATGTTTCTGGTATCTGAAATTTTAGGAGGTATTTGCTGGTGAATTACCTAGACTTTTGCAATTAAGGCAGGTTGAATTTGATATTGATTATATTCCTGGTGCTGCACCTGTGGCGTGTACACTGTACGTCAGCACCATCTGAATTAAAAGAATTACCGTACAACTGAGAGAGTTGTCGGAGAAGGCTTTTATTCTACCAAGCTCGTCATCATGAAGAGATATGGTGTTATTATTCCTTATATTTATTGATTACTGTGAACTGAATAAATTGACGATCAAAATTCATATCCATTACTCAAGATGGATGCTTTGTTCGATCATGTACAAGGTTCTAGCGTATATTCAAAAATATGATCCACGACATGGTTATATCAACTTCGCGTCCGCGAAGAAGATTATCTATTCAAATCACTACATCCAGAACTTGTAATGAGCATTATGAGTTTCACGTGATGTCGTTTGGATTGACCAATGCACATGTAGCATCCATAAATTTGGTAAATCATGTGTGTAGGTTGTAATTTGATAAATTTATGCTCGTGATCATTAAGGACCATTTGTTTGTTTATAAGAATAAGAAGGAGTTAATAATTATTTATAGACTGCCCCGAATTGGCCGAACAATGAAAACCTGTACCTTGAATATTTAACATGTGATTTAAGGCTTAATCCTTTACATTATTTGACCATGTGATTAATAGATAATGAAATTTATACTGACTCTTCAATGATTAGAGCCATTTAAGGCTTTGGGTTTTACCAAAAAGAAAGTGCAAATATGTTTTGACAAATGTTTTATCAAAAGAATATTTAAGGAATCATTCGCTTATAACCAAATCATTTAACTAAACTCCTGTTTAGGGGTAAATGTTTGTGTATACCTCAAGACAACCTAAGAGGGATTGAGGAAACCATTTAAACCATGACTTGGGGTGAAACGACAATTTTTGCTTGTCAACTAAGAAAATTGTGACCAAAGTATAAACAAAGATTTTTCGAACATTTACGAATCTCACTAATATTTTTGGTAAATCAACAAAAATCGTGTGAATTAAATTCAAATTTATTCTTTTGAACATTTTCCTATAATTGGATGAACCGAGAAAATTTAAAACTTTTTACTTTTACGTTTCATAAAATTAAATATCTATTATTTAATTACTGGTAATACTTATCGACGTTTTAAACGTCGGATTGAGCAAAACTGATAAAAATGATAGTTAAGACGAGACTAAAACTTAGAAAATATGAAGAAAGAATTTTTGAATAAATACGGACATGATAATTATTTCACCAGGAAAAATGAATGTAAATACTAACACATTATGTAAGAAGGATAAAGAATCAATTAGGATGTGTTCCTTAATAATGATTCTGCAAAATAAATTTGTTGAACAATTTAAAATATAGCCGATGCTTGTAAAAAGGATAATATAGATAATAAAAAGGGGTTTGCGGCTAATATGAACCATTAGAATTGAGAAGCCTATGGCGTTAAATGTTTTAAAGGCCACTTGTGGTTGCCTAAATATGGAGATTTGTGAGATTTAGTCATGTTGGAATCTCATAAGGTTAAGTATTCTATTCATGTCATTTCTGACTAAATGTATCTTATCTGAAGAAGTTGTACTAATGGCAAATTATGAAGGCAGACATCGCTTCATACATTAGTAAATGTCTAACTATTGCAAAGGTCATCATCTGAATTTGATTCGATTTGGGTCATTGTCGACAGACTGACCAAATCTGCTAATATCATTCCTAATAATGATAGATTCTTGATGAAGAAATTGACTCTTTGTATTTAAAGGAGTTGTGTAAACATAGTGTGTCTGTATCGATCATCTCTATCAAGATCCTCGCTTCACATCGAATTTCTAGAGAATTGCTCAGAAGTCATTGGGAACGAACCTTGATGAGAGTACTGTTTACCACCCCAATCGAAGGGACGAGGTAAAGTAACGATACAAAATACTAGAAGTGCTGTTTTATGCTTGAATGATTGACCTTTAGTAATGAACCGTATAATCGTTTTTTTTTCCTTCGGGGAGATTATCATTATTAATTATCGTATTAGGATCGAGATTGAATCTTGTTAGGATCTAAATATGAGAGCATCTGTAAGCAGGAGTTGGGATGAAGACACCCGACATACACCCATTGTGAGTTGGACATGTCTTTTAGGTTCAAGGTTGCCTATGATGACAAACCTAACCTTACAAATACCCGACCCGCGAGACCTGAAATGATTGTTGAAATTAGGATTTGATTATTGACTGCCGGTAGTGGGCAGAAGGTTAGGTGAATATGAAATGTAGATCTTGAAGTGCAGGATGGGTAGAAAAGTTATGCCAAAAATTCTTACTTTGGAAAAACGAATAGATGATCTAAAAGATCACGGGAAATAAGTCCCCGTTGTATGGGACCATTGAGAAAATATAAAAAGTTGGTTTGAAAGGCATATAAGCTGGATCTACCCTAGGACTTCAAGGGCTGTGTGAATTATGTTTCGTATATCGAACTTGATAAAAATGTCTATTAAGTGAAAATCTGATTACTTCTTGATGAAGTTTAGATCGGCGAAAAGTTGCATTCATAAAAAACCCGTGACCATCATGGATAGAGAAAGTAAGTCAACATTAAGCCTGATCGTATTCCCGTAGTTATGTTTGATGAAACTAGCGTATTGTAATGAATTACACTTGTGAGAAAGGACCGGAAGTGGAGGAAATACCCACGTGTCTCTAACTCTATAAGAAACGAGTAGTAAGATAAATTGATCTTTGAGGACAAAGATCCTGTTTAGGGGTAAATGCTGTGACAATCCGTCAATTTATGGGCGACATTTTATTCTCAAGTATTATTTAAAATCATTATTTTAATGTTATATTATAAACTCACTCATTTTTGGGAAGAAATTTGGGTATACGTCTTGAAGTAGCACCGACTACGTTTAAACCAGAGAATTCTACGTTACGTGCTTATGTTTACATACACCGTTTTGGTGACAGTCTGACATTTCAGGAAATAAACTTATCCTTGTATATTATTTTGGAATTTTAAATTTGTGTTGGTTCATAAACTCAAAAATTTACGAGAAGAGATTAGGACTTACCTGCATAATTTAACGTCCTTTACGACTAAACCGGAAACCCTAGGTTTACGTATTTACGTTTTTGAACTCCGTTTTTGATGAGACAATTTTTATTAGATTCATTTTGTGCCGTTGATTCATAATTTATAAAAACGTTTTTCGTAAAACGACCAGAGGCCACGTAAATCGAGGAAATTAGAATCGATGAGTACCCGTAAATTAGTGGAGATGAGACAAGTGGGACACTTGTCCCACCCCCACTATGGGCTGATTTCAACAAGCCACCATACCTCTTGGGTGTCAATTTTATAAAACACTTGAGACACTTGTCTCATAAGTGTTCAATACACTTGCAAACCACTAGCAAAATTATCAAAACCATTAAACTTCCTTCACACTTCTCACACATACATGCAAATCTAGCAAAATTTTCTCCATCTCCCTTTCTCTCTCTTTATGAACGTCCATAGCCACCCTCCTATCACCATTTTCATCAAATTTTAACCATAAACAAAAGCTATAATCAACATATGTTGATAGCTACTTAAAAAGATGAAGATTGGAGGTGATTTTAACATATAAAAAGGAGTTTTCATGGAGGTATTTGGGCTTATTTTCAAGGAGGTTTAGGGCTGATTTCCATGAAGGTGTTCATCCATTTGAATAACTCAAAAGTTCATTTGCCAAGATTAAAGAATTGGTGACAAGAACCAAGCCTTGTTCATCCAAAATCTCAACCTTTTCATCACTTTGGTGGTATAGAGATTATTTCTTCCTATCATCTTGTTATTTTGAATATGTAATCTTGTATTTTCTTCATTTATGTATATGTATATGATGATGAATGATGATCAAAATATTATGTGGGGATTTGGTGTTGATAGATTTGATTAAAATGATTAAAAGTTATATGAAAGAATGATAAAATCTAGCTTAAACAAGTAGGCTGTATAAAATAGAAGATGACCATATGATAACTTGTAAAAATGGCAAAGATTACTTAACATAAAGTAAGTAATAAGTCTTATACACATGTGAGAGTTGTCCATGCAATGGAATCCTAAAAATGAGTGAGATATGATCAAAACAAGATTGGAGTGCAAATCTGTCTACACTGTTTTGGACGAGTTTATTAAAATACTTAGAAGTTGATTCATCAGTAGCTATAACGGAGTTAAATGAGGAACATATCATGTAGTTTCTGTCATAAAAATTTGAGGTCCTATCTCATTATAGAACTCTAGATATGGACATTTTAGTGGAGTTAAAATTTAGGACTGATTTTGTAAATAAATAGTATATAATATAAGCACTCAAAAATTTATATAAAATATATATATATAAAACCCACTAGTTGATAATAATCATAAATAAAGATATATATATATATATATATATATATATATATATATATATATATATATATATATATATATATATATATATATATATATATATATATATATATATATATATATCGATATTAAAATGGGACATGTTATATAAATTACAAGTATAAATGTTTTTCCAAGTTATAAAACTATATACCTAAGTTTTACGTCTTTTCGGCTAAAACCGAAAGATTAACGTTTTTTTAGTCAAATAAAACTTAGACGGTCGGACCCGTCTAATGTAAACTTTTATAAACTCACATACTGATGTATAAACTTATATAACAAGTAAAAACCGATAAAACCCGAGCTTTACAACATATAGACATTAACGGGCCAAAGTAGCCTTATTGGACTATTAACTCGACTAGTTTGGTAAAACACTTATAAACTTACTTATTGGGCTTAACCAACTTGGGCCCAACATGTAAAGTATAATACTGATAATAAAAGTGTAAAATGGAATAATATAAGGTATTGGCTTATAATAGGCTTATTGGGTCTAAAACATGTAAATAAGTAAAACTAGTAAACTAGTATAAAAGTTACCAATACATAACACTAAAATGAGTAAATGAGAATGTATAAACCCACTTGATCGTCATCATATATATAAAATCATCATATATATACATAGCCATTATTTTTATAAAGTCATTGGACAAGAGTCTAAGACGAGTATTATTTGTCTAGGTTTTTGTGATTGAAGCACGTACCATACATCCGACTTGCCGATAACCCGGTTTCCCGCATCTACGTGAGTTCATAGCCTCGCACTCTTTTAAATGTTTTTACGAAATGTTTTATAAACCCGTGAGGGAGATAACATGTTAGTTTTGATAAAATAGGACACCATTTGTCCCGATTGTTTGTTTATTGATTTGGACCCGAATGATTGTATGACCGGATGAATGATTATATGACCCGATGAATGAAATAAGATGGATTATTATTAGTTAGATTATGTCACTAAAAGTCCCATTAGCATGAATTGTGAACTACCGGGATTTGGTAGACGCTTATGCATATAATAATACTATTTGGGGAAGATCACCCCAGTTCGCGCCTTGACGGTTGATCCCCGTCGTGCCACATTGATTGGTAAGCGAATTTATGTATGAGAAGATTTATATAAGCGTGATTATTGTGACGACACGCTGTCTTAGATGGGCAAGAAGGAAATTCGGGTTAGCTACCCGTTGTTTGTTATAGTAAGGTAGCAATGTCATGCGGCTTATAATAATCCAATAACGAAATTACTGATATACGAATTGAATTATAATTTATTGCCTGACTAGCAATACAGGGTCTTATTATTGATATTATGTTCGTGTTTTGGTTTTACATAACCATTTTCATATAACGGTTTTTATTACACCTTATACAACGTTATAAAACGTATTGTATGATGTTTTTACGACAATGGTTCGTATAACGGTTTTAAAGGCAAAAGCCTATTTTATGATTTATGACAAGGATTTGTATAAAATGCCTTTGGTCTATTTTATGGTCTACTACAAAGATTTGTACAAAATGATTTTCGGTAATAATTTTATACCGATGATACATTAATGGTTTATTAAAAATCTATGAATTCACTTGGCGTTTTCGCTGACCTTTTCTTTTAACATGTTTTATCTCAGGTACTTGAATGTAATTCTCGGGAAGACGACAAGAATTTATGGCCCGCACTTAAATAACAATTTACATTCAAATGATTTGTAAAATTGTATGAAATACTATGACTTGGGACCTATGTAAAATTGATATTCATGAATGGAAAATGCTTTATTATTAAACGACGCGATTTTTAAGCGTTGTCTATAATTTGAGTAATGTGCTACCCGTAACACCAACGACTCTTCCGCTGAACTAAAGTATGAATATTTGGGGGTGTTACAGTTTATATGGGGCTGTAAACTCACCTTGGAGTAGGCAATAGCTGTTTAATACGAATATCCAAATAAAGATCACGCCAAAAGTTATGCCTAATCAAATAGTATAGTCTTAATAGAAAGTACAAAGAACATATATGTATGCTTATACAGATTTTAGTTAGTTCATTTATGCTACGGTATTTATCTAAATAACCGTAGTTCAAGTATCAACAATATTCATTTAAACTTATATAAGTTTCACTTATAAGTAAACATAAAATGTTTAGGTTTTAATATCAGTTAGCATACATGTATTAATAATAATCATTCAACTTACAATTAAGTTTCTTAATTAAGTAGTCATAAAATGTCCTACTTAAAATATTAGTTTACGTTCTCCGTTCATGTATTAGTAATTATCATTTAAACTTATAATTAAGTTTCATGTTTTAAGTAGACGTAAAGTGTCTTACTTAAAATATTAGTATTCAATTTATCCAACGTTCATATAAATTTTATTTTCTAAAAGTATATGAGTTCATGCATTAATAATACATATCATAATTGTTTATACAATTTATTTCCTAAAGCAAATATAAATATTCTATTTTGAAAAATAAAATAAAATATTTTATTTAACTTTAAAGTTTCCATAAATTATTTTAACATTTATAAAATAATTTATTAATTACAAACTTAAGAATTTATACATTAATTCTTATGATCTAGGTGTTTAATTATGTTTTATTATAATTAAAATAGATTTTAGGGTTAGGGCTTGTTAATGTTTAAGAACATGGCAAAACTAGTCCCTCCATATTTAAACAAGAATAACTTTCGGATTTTACACATTTGGTACCTAGGGCTTGTTAAAGTTTCGACTTATGGAATATTTAGTCCCCTAGTTATATCTAGGTTTTGTAACTTTACTAAAATGACAAAAACAGCCCCTAGGGCTTCTTTAAGTTTCGGAAAATTACAAGAATGGTTCTTAGGGTTATAAAGTGACATAACTTTTAGAAACTTCCCAAAATGGTCCCTAGGGTTTAATTTGCCACGAATAGTATTTATTAAACCCTAGACTTTCGGATATTTTCATTTACAGTCCTTGTGCTTACTAGTTTATCAAAACAAGTTTCATAAGTTACGGTTTTAGTCCTTAAGTTTCATAAATTGTCATTTTAATCCAAAAAGTTTATATAAGTTATATTTTATTATAAAAACTTTTATTTTAACATTCAAACATTATACGGGCTCATTAAATGGGCTAAACATATAATGGGCTATCCAGTGGGCCTAAATATATCTCAAGTCCACTACTTTATTTAAATGGACCTTTAAATCATTTATTGGGCTTAAATACATTTTTAAGTCCTTTAATTAGTTAAATGGGCCTAAGTGTAATCTTAAGTCCATTGAGATACTAAGATTTATCAAATGGGCTTATTCATATTTAGTTTTAAACCTAAATAGAAGAATAAATCTTATAGTTTGTTTTATGTGATGTTCCAAATTAGATCTAGGTGTGTTACAAGGTTGCATGCAAGTCATAAGCCCTATTATGAGCTTATAACTCACGGTTATAATTAGTTATAGCTTATTAAGATGAGTCAAGTCTTATTTTAAGGTTGCATGTAATTATAAGTGCCCAAATTAAGATCTAGCTATGTACAAGTCAAGAAAACAAGTCACAAGTCCAAAATGAGATCTAAACTATGTCTAGACCTAAAAATCAATCATAGATCCATGTACACTCATATATAGCCCACGACTATATTTCTAAATCTTGGTATTTCTAAGATGAACACTTTAGCTAATTTTATGTCTTGTAAATATTTACAAAAATACATCATGATTATCTAAGTTACATGCATGTTCCCAAGGTTACTATTATTCCAAGAAGGCTACATATAGCCCACGGCTATATTATCTTCTCCCAAGGTTCCCATAAGATTCTTATAAGCTTGCTTTATGTTTATTATGCTCAAGTTAACTCTATCATTAGATCCATGGTTTATATAAGCATGCATGTACATCTAACCCATTTTAGGTCATATGTAACCCACGGCTACATATACACACATAAGTTATAATTTGTGATTTTTAGTATTCCTTTTAACATGTAACATTTCATATTCCATTATTAAAACTTAGTAGACAAATCATATGGTCATCATTCATTTTAGCCGTGACCTTTAAGGTCATGGTCTTCATGATTTTTAAGTTACACAAGTTCATTTTATGAGATCTATGATTATTAGTTAACCAAAGTCCCATAAAACAAGATTTGTAACCCATGCAACATTTAGATTCATAAAATGTCTCATATGGTTTTTAATTCAAGTTTAAAACATAGAATGCAAGCCATAGGTTTCTTATTAAAAGATTTTTAATCATGAATATGATTTTCATAAATATGTCGTGACCTATAATGGTCATGGCTTTATCAAATCTTGATTTAAACATGTTATTTAATTGTGTTTATAGATGTATGATAATGCATGCATGAAGAAATGAAAGAGCACGAGGTGTATACCTTTCTTGCTTAAAAGTACCAAAGATGATCTAGATGAACAAGGAGATTAGAGATCTAATCTAGTTGATGATGAAAACCCTAATATAAACCAAGCCGTGGCCTTAAAGATTCGGCTAGGGCTTGTTTATAGTGATTCCAAAAGAATGATGCTACTAAATGATTAGTAGTAAAGATGAGACAAAGATCTTGGTGGATTTAATACTTGGTTTTGGATATATGGCTTTAAGCCGTATGATTGAGAGAGAAGGGGATGAGAGAAACAAGACTGGATTGCATGAGAGAATGAGTGAGTATGTGTGTGTATTTTTCGGCTAAAAGGGGAGAGAGAGAGGAAGGCAAAAGGCATGACTTGTCTTGGCAAGAGAATTCTTGCCAAGTGTATGCCTTTATGTTTCCTATGCATCTCTTCTCCTTCCACCTAAGGTGGGGTGCCGTGTAAGGCTATCCAAAAGGGTAGGGTGGGCTTGTGTTGGGCTTATGTTGGGCTTAATATAGTAGACAAGATCTTGGGCTAGTCCAAGAAAGGTTAAGCAATCCCATAGTGTGTATACACATATACATAGCTACATATGTGTAATGTAGTATATTTTCATATTGTCTTAAGTGTGGTACACACATTGCTAGTTATAACTTTATTACTTGTTTTCCTAGTTGTAAGTTCATGGTTTTAGGTTATGAAGTTATTTTCAACAAAGATGAAAGTAAAAGTATAATTACATGATAGACAAGTTCACACACATCTTAAGGAGATATAACACATGAATGAGTGTTCTAGGATTATTAGGTGGAAATTTATTATATTCAATCATGGTAAAATCATGGATTTTACATACAGAATTGGAACCTGTTGAGGAAGAAGTGGGTTCAGAATCCGCTGAGGTACCTACAATCACAGAAGAAGAGTTTGCACAAATACTAGTATTAGGAGTAACAAATTCTTTTTCAGCGTGTATAACAGTAGCATTAGTTCTAGCGCAGGTGTCATCACTCTTCTCTATTGGAATCCACTTAAGAGAAACGTCCTTGAAAATCCTAACCGTTGGTTTCCACTAAAGACTAGATCTAGGAGTAGTTTTCTCTTACACATCGGAAGACTTCTTTGGAGAGAAACTATGTCCTTTTTTGATCCACGTTTCAGATTTGTTGTCATTGTTTTTCTTTGCGACGGGTTTGTATCTCCTTGTGTCTTATGGGATTTTGTATTCGATCTTTGTTCAAAGGAACGAGATTTGACCTCATAAAGGTATTGCAGAATGCAATGGTCATGATTTCCATTGTGAATGCCCTTTTTTCAAGTGGGACATATAGGAATTTGGGATTCACGGAAGTACTTGTATTCCTTGGTTTTCCAAATCGTTCAGGCGTAGTGTTCGAAACACGACTATTCATGGATGGTTTCCAATTCCTAGATTGCTGGTGAGGGATCCTAGGTTTTGGTTGACTACCATTAGGAGTGTATGGAACTCTAGCGGGATTTGGTGGACTAGGTTTGGAATACACGGGTTTGTCTTTCTGAATCTTCCCTTTTTGCTTAGTATCTAGGTTGTGGGTATGAAGTAGGTTATTTGAACCTATAGATTCCTTTGTGGCCACGAATGTCACACGTTTTGGAGGAGTCCTAGAAGTGCTAGGTGCATTCACATGGTTGGGTTTAGCAAAAGTGTGCTTTCTAAATGGAGGAACATAGGGTGATATGAATGGTTTTGGAACACTTGGTTGCACATCAGTCTTAGGAGGTAACCTAGATTTTACATGAGAAGAATTGGAGAACGGAGTCGGTTTTCCTAAGATAGATGGCTTTGGATCCTTGTAGACATTGGGTTGTCGAACAACAGGTTTCAAAACTTTAGGTTCTACAATTTTTCCACCCTGCTTAACAACGAGTTTCTTCAACTCTTCTATCGCTATGTCCTTTTCTTGCAACTGAGCTTTCAAGTCTGTAATTTCCATACTCTTTTCGCTCATTTCTCGACACAAGGCAGAAAGTTTTACTTGCAAGTTATTATCATTTGTACCTTTTCCGACTTTGTCTTGCAAAGCAAGTTCAAGAGTATGACAGTGTTTTTGAAGGAATTCACATCGGTGTTGAATCAACGCAAAAGCCTTTTGATCAACATTATTTGTGTGGTTCGAAAGCTTTGTTTCAAGACCTTCACACTCTTTGACTTGATCAAGATATTTGCATGCCACGTTAGAATATTCGTCTATATCTGCACAAGATGTGAGAGCAACACACAAAATATCTTTGGAGAGACATTCTTGTAAGAGTAGATCATATGCTGTAGAAAACTCGTTTCTTTCAGGTTGATGGTCGTTCGCTTCTTGTTCAAGAGATTCCACATATTTCAAATCATCAAACATTTCTTGCTTAATTAATGTTTCAAATTCCAAAATATGTTATTGCGTTCTTTCCGCAAGCGGAATCAAAATACTTTTCACAAGCACAGTTATATCGTGAGTAATTTCTTTGTTGTCTTTTAAAAATTCACGTTTTTTCCAGTCATCATCAACAACTTTTTTGAGATTTTCAGTGTTACTCTTGAGAATACTAAGTGCTTGCTTACTCTTGCGGGTTAAGTCTATAAAATAGAAACGAACTTTTCAAAATTTACAATTCTAGTAAACCAACTTCTTTTATTATCAATCTAACTATTAAAACTTTCAAATTTAAACCATTATAGTAAATAAGCTTGACTGTTACCTGTTATCACAGGTTAACTTATGAAAAAGACTGACACATCACCGACTTTTTTTTTCATTTTTATTATTTTTATTTTTTAATAACTTGAATTTGCCATTTTGTATATATGTACTTAACCTAACATATCCGCTTTAACCAGACTATATGAACTTTACAAAATTCTAAACCAATTAAAAGTAGCAGATCTCAAATTTAAATTCATATCTGTTCGATTTAATCCATCTCAAAAAATTTTGTGTGCCTCCTATGTATATTCGAATCGAATCAATATCAACAAATGGGTGGATACCAAAAGTCAAACGAGTAAACTACTAAATTCAAAATTCGAAACCAATTAGAAGTTTTTTTTTTGGTAATGGGTTACCCCGGTAAATATATTAACCAAAAAAACGTTTAAATACAAAGGAATGTGGCTGAGATACCACATTAACCTCAAGCTACATGCAGCTTGTTAACAAAGACTATGAAACATCAAAAGCCCTAACCGAATCTAGAAGACAAACAGTAAACTAGATAAAAACCAAGATGTGAACATGAAACCGCGCTCACTCTTCAGCATCCAACACCACCATGATAGGAGCAGGATGAATCCAAATGCGTCTGCCTCCTTAAAAACCTTACCAAAGAAAACCTAGTGGGAAAAACCTTGGACAAGGAAAAAAGAGTACAACACTCACCCGGCACACCTATCATGGAACAAATCTAGAGCTTGGCACCCTCCATTTGTCAAGTAGCAAACTTGACCTGGTAGATAATTTCTTGAAACGGAAAGAAATCAACTTCAAGCGAATAGTATCACATAGAATCTGAAATAACTGATCAACAGACATCCGCTTCTTCTTGAATAGTCTTGAATTACGTTCCATCCAATTAGAAGTAGCAGATCAACATCCTATTTTCAAGTTCATCACTTAAACCTTGCTTGTTAATGACAACCAAAATCAACATATCAAAAAGATCCCATAAAAATCATATCGAAAAGATTTCCTCAAGACACATAATTGTATCATGAACAGAGGATGATGAAGATGACATAGTGAATCATGGTGGTTAGCCGGAGAAGACGAAATCCAAACCAATTTGACAGATAGTAGCATGATGGTGGTTAAAAGGGGTTAGTTGGTGGTGATTTAGAGAGGGAGAGTGGGGTGTGGGTTAGTTTCAAATCGAAAATTGATATGGAAAATTGATCGTGCATGTGTGCGTGTTAGTTTTTTTTATAAAGATCTATAGGTAGGAAAATATGAGCTAATACATCTAATCTGGATTTTTTTAATAGCTTGTTATTATCAAAAGTGTAAAAAAATTGCAAAATTAAATTATTTACTTATGTGGATGTTGAACCGGTCATATTATTATAATTGTCCCAAAACAACAAGTTTCAATATTTATATTGATAATAAAACAAGTTGATTTACTAAAGTTGTAAATTTTAAAAAGTTTGTTTCTATTTTGTGGACTTAACCCTACTCTTGCTTACAGAAGCTTTATATGGCAAGTACTCAATAATTTTTTTTGAAACATTAGTTTTCTTAGTAGTAAAAACTTGTCTCCATTTAATTCTTATTTGTTCACATTCGAAAAATATTCGCTCACAAGACTTTTGTGTTTGCGGATTGAAAAGACCATAAAGACTGTTTTCATAAGCATAATTATATGGTTTAACAAATTCTTTATTAACTTTTGGTCTACTCTCTTCTTCCAAATCGTTTGTCTCTTCACTATCAGGCCTAACAACAAGACAATCAAGATCGGTCCATTGGGACTCATCAAGATATAAGTGCTGATTCTCAGATTGAGCTTGCTCAAGGTACTTAGGATTTGCAAAACTAGGTCTATCCTTGAAAAACGAACGAGGTGCCAACATTCTCATGGTTTGAATTGATTGATTAGTTTTGTAAACAATTTTCTTGTAAAAATCAATTTGAGTTTCAAGTTCCACCATTTTGTCGATGTCATTCGCTTGTTTAGTTTTGAAATCCTTTTCCATCTTTTCAACCACTGCTTTATTTTCATTAACAAGTTTAGTTTTACCCTCTTGAAGAAAACCATTTACTTGAGTTAGCTCATTCACTTTAGTGGTAGCAAGATACGTTTTGTGACGTTCAGTACTAAAAGAGGTGTTATAATTACGTTTCTCTTATTCTAGAAGCTTAAGAGTTTCGTTATATTTCTGTTGATAATCGTCCTTTTAGACGTTAACTAAAAACCCTTTGTACCCCTCAATCTCATTGGTATCACTAGATTTTAATTAGAGCAGCTTTGCATTCTTCAAAATTTTGAGTGAGCGTACCGTTTGCCTTCTTTAATTTCTTTTGACTCTTTCTAGTTTCTTTGACATCTTTTTGTAAAGTAGCAATTAAATTAGCAAGCGCAATATGCTCCTCATCATCATACTCATTTGCATGTTGATCATCGTCAGACTCATTATTGCATGTGTCTGAGGGATCAGGTATGGTATTGCTATCAACCTTTTCCATCATACATGTGTCAATAAGGGTTTGAGTTTGATCACAATGCTCATGCGTATTGTCATTAGCAAACACATTATATTCATCATTGTGTACCTCTTCCATTGGGTCAGAGTCGAAGACAGGACCATTATCTTAGGAAGGTGTATTGCTATTGACGTTCTCAGAACTGATGCCTTGTGTGCCAGTGTTGCTGCTTTCGTTCCCATGTTTGGTATGATCATCCTGCGTACCATGCTTTGTGTTCCGTGATGTGCAGCTTTCATTCACATGACCCGATACTGTACCACAATTTGCCTTGAACCTTTTATCTATCTCTTGTTCGTGAATTATTATTTTGTGGACATAGGTTTCAATGGATTTGATGTTACTTGGAATCAGCTCTTTGAACGTTTGAGAAGTTTTATGATGTCTCATGAAGCACCCCTGTGTACTCGAAGACATGAGAAATTCTGAATCAAAATTCTTTTCAAATGTCGTCTTGAGTTCAGTGAAGGTGATCTTGCATTCACTCCCAAAAAGTTGTTCTTTTGTGAGTTGTGCCGCAAGTTTCTCCATGGCTTGTGTGAAAGCTTTTATGAACGTGCCAGTGGATTCACCTAAGTCTAGCATGACTTTTGAAAGGCTCTCAACGATGATTTAAGTATTCTCAAACTTTCCATGCATTTATCTCTCAAGAAGCGTGTCTGTTGTTGTAATTGTTCCATCTCGAGAGTTGTCACAATTGAACACTCATTGCTCTTTTCCATTATGATGGTTTCTTTGTTGATGAAGTGACTTCGGATCTTAAGTAGATATGGTGTGATTGAGTTGTGGTTAAAATTCCGAAATTTCCGATTTTTTCTCAGTTCGACAATAAATTTCTCAGTCTGATAAAAAGGTAAACCAGAAATTTTTGAATTACCAAATTTTGAAATCGAGTTCGAAATAGCCAAAAACTAATAGGAAAAATTTTGAAAAATGAAAATTTTAACGAAAAATAAAACCTAAAAAAAAGTTTATAATTTGGTCCGAGAATTTGAATTTTTGGTCGAAAAATTTTTCGCATCGCTAATTTTAAATCGAAGCTTAAATGGCCTAAAACGGTCTAGGAAAAAAAAATTTTTACTATGGTTTTCCCGCCAAAAAACTTTTTTTTTTTTGTAAACTATGATCCTGGACAAGTCTAGATGTTGGCTAAGTCTAAAAACACTTCAAACACAAATGCCCAGTTTTGGAATAATAGCCATTTTCGGATAAAATGTATATTTTCGGATAAATGTGGCTTTTTCGGATAAAACTGATTCTTTTCGGATAAAAAACCCCTTTTTCGGAATAATATAGGTTTTGTGAAAAAATAGACTTTTTCGGAATAATGAATGTTTTCTGGAAAAATGAAAGTTTTTGGAAAAATTCCAGTTTTCGAAATAATGTATGTTTCGGATAAATCACTGTTTTCAGATAAAGCACTGTTTTCGGAATATTGCCAGTTTTCGGATAAAATGAATGTTTTCGGAGAAAACTATGTTTTCGGATAAAATGTGTTTTTGGAATAGTCAGTTTTTCGGAATAGTGGATGGTTTTCGGATAAAATTTTCGGATAAAATCAATGTTTTCGGAATAATAAGAATCTTCGGATAAATGTTGTTTTCGGATAACTGGGAATTTTCGGATAAATGGGAATTTTCGGATAAATGGTTTCAATTCGGAATAATGTAGTTTCTTTGGATAAATGAAAAGACTCACCTTCGGAATAATGAAATCTTTGGAATAATACCAACCTTCGGAATCTAAAACCCTTTTCCGAAAATCACTATTTCGGAATAAATACTGTTGGACGACAAAAGTGTTGTTCTTCAAATCGAACCCCAAAAACAATCCAAACACCCCAAAAAATTGCGATTTTAACCACAAAAATTTAACCAAATCCCTACCACAACTATGTAGGAGATGTATATCAAGATTTAGAGCCCGAAAACACTAAAAAAAAATTAATTCGAGATGATTTCGAAGATAAATCAACCGAACCAAACAATAAACCAAACAACCAATCACAAATCTACCCCGCGGCGATTGATACCAAATATTGTTCCCATATTTTAATCACTTCACCATGGTTGATTAATAGAAAATAGATGAAAAGAAAGAAGATTTCTAGAGAGAGAAAGTAGAGAGATGATAGAGAAACTAGGTGCAATTAGATTAAGAAAAAGATTACTTGCCACCCTCCTAACATGCTAGGAGGGTGCTTATATAGTCCACCCACATGCGGGCTTTCCAATGGACTATATATGTTTTGGGCCGTGCTTGAATAAATGTTTAGTACCTTGAAAGAGGCCTTTTAAGCTAACCATCAAGCCCGTAATGTCACGACTATTTTAACTAACTATTACAACGTTTTAATAAATATTACAATATAAACCTATGACCGAACATTCTTGTTTGACTCAATATTTTTTAGGCTAACAATTAAGATGAAGAAAAGAAAGAAACAAAGTATTTGGTGATTTTCCTAGTGAGAGAAACAAACACACATTATCTCTCTAAAACAATAAAATGGAAAACACACACACAAATGAGAAGGCTTGGGCCTTTTATACTAAGGCTAAAAAGTTAGGAGGCCTTCCTCATTTGTGTGTTCGAGACTAATTCCCTGTACATAAACAATACTAATCTAATAACTCTCGACAACATTAAATAGCCACGAGCTTCGCAAAGGTATATCATATGACCATCACTTTAAATACTTCTAACAATCTCCCCCTAAGGGGTGGTCATGTAATATGTGACTTCACTTCCTTTTTGTTGCAGACTTTGAAGCTTGTTGTCTTGAGAGTTTCTTCATAGTCCTTTCATGACTTGTGATCTTGGATCTTTGATCTTTGCCTTAACTTGACCTTTAAGTTTTGCCAACTTGTGTTCTTGTGTCTTTCCCCACATACTCATACTTTGCGTTGTCTTGAAAGCTTGTTAACAATCTCCCTTGATGATCAGAGTAGCAGAAGTCTTTGTCTTTAGATGTTATTTAGCTTTCTTCAGTTACTTGAGTATGTTGCCTTGAATTGCGACTCTTGAGATAACGCCACCATTTTCATTCCTCCGGTTTCCCGTTATACAATACAAGTACTGTACCTGTGATTAGGTAAGTTCAAAGAACTTCCTTGACAGGGTTTCCGACTGTGGTAGCCGTTCTCAATACTTGATTATATCAAAAGATAATTCATAGTAAAGAGTGAATCATGCAGTTCCATTTTGCTGATTAAGTCGTCAATTCATTTCCTGGAACAAGTTTGAATCAATTAAGAATCAAACCATTGTTGCTTTCCAGTTGACACAAGTGTGATTCGTATAGAATCTCACAAGTTACCTACCGCAGTGCTATTTGATGATGACAATAGAAAGATTTCCATTCGTCACTGTAAATACTAAGGAGTATTACTCTGAATGTTCTGGAAAGACCATAAAGATACTGCGTCGAGACCTGGAACGAGTTTAAATCAAGAAAGAATCAAACCACTGTTGCTTTCCAGTTAACATATGTTCAATTCAAGTGAATCTTACATATGACCTACCACAGTGCTGTTTGATGTTAACACTAGAAGGATTTCCATTCATCACTGTGAATACTAAAGAGTATCACTCTGAATGTTCTGGTAATATCACAAGGATAGAGCGTAGGACTCTGTAAATTATCGCTTGTGTTCTAATGATGAACAACAATTGATATATGGAATAAGTGTCCTAATGAGATTATTGATGAATCTCGTTGGCTCTAGACACTATAAGTGCACGTTTATTTGGTGATCGGAGGCTGGAGCAGACTGCCACCTTTTCAATATCTACTATCTCGGAGTGAGAAAGTCGATAGAAATGAGTTGAACTCCGTGACAATAAAATAAACTTCTTTTGAGAGAAGCTTGAGTAGGCTGGGAAGGGTTGTGCATTGCATCACTGGGTCCATGATGCTTTGTATTCAATAACAGAACTCATCTAAGTGATTCTGATAGTAGATGTGTTGACCCGGTTTCTGCCTAAGTTGTATGGAGGGCTACTTTCTTTACACCCTTTATCCTTACATTTCTTTTTCATTCTTCAACCCCTTCAACGCTTACCAAGACGTCATTACTAGCACCTTGTTGTGATTGTTCCAGTGCTAGCTTAAGTCATTAGTCGGAATTATTCCCATACCCTCAACTACTCTATCTTTCCTAAGGACTTCTAAAATCTAATGGAATGTCCCTGGGAAGATCCCTCTAGTTCTGGTTGGATCATAGGACGAATACCTAACCACCTTTTGACACCAATACCATCGTGAATTAATGTGTTGAAGATATCGTAACCAGAAAACCGATTGAAAAAGCAATCAAAGTGTTTAGTTAAATCAATGTTTACACCTTGAAAGTTTTCTATATCACCAAAACGCTCCCCTACATATGTGCATCATAAAAGGAAAGGTTTTTGCACATATTAGGAAGAGAAAGCACTTATATCAAAGACCTTATCCAAAAATGAAACATTTTGATCACATTTTAATCACTATTCTCCCACTTAGAAATTGTAAGTGTTTGAAATTTTTGGAAACCACTGATAAAACATGGAGAGACTAGTGTAGCATGAAAATTTGGAACTTTATGTTTATGAAATCTTTATACTCCCCCTCGAAAAGAAGTTCAATTTAAAATAGGGGAGTATATGAGCACACAATTTTGAAAGAATTTTGAGAAATTATGCTCAAAAGTCCAATTTTTTCATGAGCTTAAAACTTTGAATGTTTTGATATAAGCCCATGACCGAGAAAAATTAATTTCCCATTGTGGAGGATAAGTCATAGACGTTCCTTTCTTTGGGGACCGGGTTATAGTCTGACATGTGACTATAAGCCATTATGAGAAGAAAATAGAAAAGACATGTTTTGAAAACATTTGAACTCCTATTCGAACTTTATGTATATACCCGTGTCGTTATAGAGCGACATTTCTAAGTACGTCCATATTATCGATGCTGAGAGACATGTCGAAGAAGAATCTTTTTGGTATTTTTGAAAGTTTTTCGCATTTACTATTTTGTTTTTAAAGGTTTTATATTTTTGTATTTTGATTTCTGATAGATATATACAAGGATACTGCTAATGTGCGACGTTCAAGCTCATCGGGAGTGAGACTATGCATACCAAATCGACGAACCAAGAATTCAAATCTGTCTTGAGAAAGAGCTTTGGTGAAAATGTCGGCTAGTTGGTAGTCCGTCTTGACAAAGAACAGTTCGATTGTTCCTCTTTCCACGTGCTCCTTTATGAAATGGAATCGGACAGCTATGTGCTTGGTCTTGGAGTGTTGGACCGGGTTGCAGGATATGGCTATGGCTGATTGTGAATCACAATAAATAGGAACTTTGTTAAAGTGAAAGCCATAATCCGTGAGTTGTGTTCTCATCCAAAGGACTTGAGTACTACACACGGATAGAGACACATATTCTGCTTCCGCGGTGGACAACGCCGTACAATCTTTCTTTCTTGAGGACCAGCTCACTAGCTTCTCGCCTAAGAATTATGCTCCACCGGAGGTGCTCTTGAATGTATCATGACACCCTGCATGGTCGACATCTGAATACCCAGTTAGATTAAAACCAAAATCCTTCGTATACCATAGACCCATGTTGACGGTTCCCCAGAGATAACGAAAGATCCTTTTAACCTCTTTGAGGTGTTTCTCAATAGGCTTAGCCTGATATCGAGCACATAAGCAAGTAGCATGCACAATGTCCGGTCTGCTTAAGGTTAAGTACATAAGGGACCCTGTAAAACCCGCATGATTTTACCATGAACAGTACACTTAGTAAACGTACGTACATATAAAAACTTTCCTTTTATAGCATGAACACGTGTCACGATTATTAATTACAGAAGTTATGTATGTATTATTATACGACAAGTATTAAGTACATGATAGTACACGATAATTATTAACAATAATAATTATAATCACGAACATGAAATCATTAATGTAAAAATCACGAACACGTAATTACGTACTTGATTAATATAATACGATTAATATCGTTACGTACAAGTAATTATAGATAACACAAACATTTAATTATAATTTAACACGAACATACGAACACGTAAAATATAACACGGGAAAAACTTCGGGTTCTTCCCTTGTGGGCTGTAGAAGTATGATAATCTTTGATTTATCAAGAGGGTTGTTGTTTCTAGAGAGAGAAAGTAGTGAGAGAGATGAGAGAAAACGTGAATGTATTATGTGAGAAAATAAAACAACCAACACCCCTTTCCATGGTGGAAAGGGGTTTATATACCCAAGTCCCTTAATGGACTTGGACCTCCGGCCCATGAAGATGCTCATGGGTCGGGCTAAATATAGACTTTAATTAAACAATACTACGAGCCTATAACTATATTGTTGGAGTGACCGAGACTTTTTTTTTTGGGTAAAAGGGAAATTTACCCCGGTAAAATATATTAATCACCCAAAACATTAAGTACAATAGAACACGGCAGAGATACCGAGTTAACCTCAAGGAAGACTTGAACTACCCGATTATATGACATGCCATATAATCACTGCATAAAGTAAGCTAAAACACCTATAGGAAAGAACCATCTATAGGAGCATGAACAAAATGAACCCTCCATAAAGAAACTAGCTAATCAACTGAGCCGATAACCTCCATTTCTGCACCAAAGCTGAAACGCTCCGAGAATGTCTCCAACGGCAGGACATGAGTGACCGAGACTTTCTAAATATGAAAAACGTATTTCCAACAATCTCCCCCAAAGGGAGGTCACTCCAAATTACAAAGTCCTAATCTAGCATGTTAGATCTTCGTTCTCGTGCTCGTAGTCCATTTTCTCTTTTCTTCGTTTACTTTTCTTAATTTGTGTGAATATGTGTTGAATATCATCAGGCTTTGGCTTAGAACATGTTCTTTTGGCCTTTCACGTACAGTCTTTCTCTTCTTGTGATGTTCGCCTCTTCGTGACTTCATGTCCCACGTACCTATCCTTTGTTGAATTCTTGAAAGTTTTAGAGTTGATACAGCGGAAGACTTTTAGGTCAGAGTTTCTTGAATTTGCTGAAATTTGATGCAGAAGGAATAAGTATGTGAGGACGACTTCAGCTGGTACACCGCAACGCCACCTCTTCAAATGCAGCAACATAATAAGACACAAATAAAATGGCTTTGACAATTTATTCTAATTCGGTAGCATTTTACCTCCGGTACGTGAAGACCGTTGGACGATAATAAATATCGTACTTGTGACAGGTAGCTCTAATTAAAGATCTCCTTGACAAGATTTCGCGGGTAAACCCGTTCTCTTGATTCGACCGTCCAAAGCTGACTGCGAACATAAAGAGTGAATCATTTGGATTATAAAATCCGCATGATTGAAGCCGTCAATTCATGAATCCTGGAACAAGTGAATTTCAATTAAGATTTTCACCATCGTTGCTTTCTAGTTGTCACGAGCTTGATTCTGATAGAATCTTGCTTGTCACCTACCGCAATGCTGTTTGAGGTTGACACTGGAAGGATTTCTACTCTTCACTGTGATCACTAGAGAGTGTCACTCTGAGTGTTCTGGCAAGATCACTTGGATAATGCATAGAGGCCATGGAACAAGTTTAATCTCAATTAAGAGTTAAACCATCGTTTCTTTCCAGTTATCACAAGATTAGTTCTTAAAGAACCGCACGTGTCACCTACCATGAGCTTGTTTGATGTTGGCTCAAGCAGGATTTCCATCTTCATTGTAATACTTTCGTATCACTCAGATGTTCTGGCAATATTGTAAGAATACTGTGTGGGACTCATAAAAATCTTTCTTGTTTTCAAATTGTGTCCTAATGAGACTTTTGATGATCTCGTGGCTCTAGACTCAATAGTGCATTTTGTTTTGGTGATCGGAGGCTGGAGAGGATTGCCACCTTTTCAATATCAATTTATTCGGAGTGAATAAACTAATAGATAATGTGTTGAGCTCCGTGACATTAAAACAAATATCTTTTGAGAGATATTTGAGTTGGTTGGGAAGGGTTGTGCATCGCATCACTGGGCCTTTTTTGGTAAAAGGGTAACAATGACCCCGGTAAATAGAACCAAAAAAAGCGTTGAAGTACAGGAATGTGGCTGAAATACCACATTAACCGCAAGCTACAGGCAGCTTGTTAAACAAAATGTTTATGACAGGCCATAAACATTAACTAGTCTAGAATAAAGGAAATATATAAACTAGACAAAAACCAAGGCGATAACATAAAATTACGAGGAAAATAATAAAATATCAACATGGGATCAGCCAGTTGGAGTGCTTGCCCCTATATTAGTGTTGAGAAGATTCACCGATTCATCGCATCACTGGGTCCATGATACTTTTGTCTTCAAGATGAGTTGACCCGGTTTCTGCCTAAGTTGTAAGGATGGCTTCTTTCTTTACACCCTTTATCTTTATATTTCTTTTTCATTCTTCAACCCCTTCAATGCTTACTATTACATCATCACTAGCACCTTGTTGTGATTGTTCCAGTGCTAGCATCAGTACTTGGTCGACATTCAACTACATTCACAATCCATTCTCCATCTTTCCTAAGGACTTCTATTTTCTAACTATGGAATTGTCCTTGGGAAGATTCCTCCGGTTCTGGAAGAATCATTGGACTAATACCTAATCCTACCACCCTTTTGTCACCACATTCGTCGTGAGTTAAGTGTATTTTGGGTAAGTATTCGTCTTCATGAAAAAAATTCCTTAAAATCACTAAGGTACTTGTGATTTAAATATCAAGAGTTTTTTTTGTACCTTCAGTGTTTTTAACAACAAAATGCTCCCCCTTAACGTATGCGTAGCATATATCAAGTTGGATTTTCTATTAACCCCTTTTTCATTTTTAGCCACATATGTTTTACAAGTCTCCTTAATCCCATTTTCTCCCCTTATCCAAAATGTTAACCATTAATGTTTTGGATATTAATGGGTTAACCGGTATTTGGGTTAAAAATGAAATTGGTTGATGGTCGTAGAACATATTAATGCTCCCCCTCAAATTAATGAGGGTTAGTTGTAGTGCTTAAGTATGATATGTTTGAAAGATTTGGAATCTCGTGAGAAATTCTTGAAAAATTTCATACTCTTGCACTACACTATGCCACAAAAGCCTATTATAAACATATTCACATATTCATAATATAAATACATATGGAGTTGACCTGGGAGAAAATGATCCATATTAAATAGATCGTTCCGTAAGCCTGTGGTGCGCTTCATATGGTCTTCCACCTACGAATCATTCCAGACTTCTTATCAACTGGCGCTTCCTTAATGTATCCTCGATCTTCTTAATCGCGTACCTAGCACCTTTCTTGCATTGGTCTGTCCATCTATACTTAGCTGCTGGAAGCGGTAGTCCGGCTGATGAGATGGCATTTATACATGATCTCATCGTTCTTTTCGGGCTTTAAATGCATAAAATGTCATAATTATACCATATATATGCTTGTATTTGTTTACTTGTGTGTTTTAGGTATGGATATCGTGAAAAAGACAAAAGATCACAAGAAACAAGGAAAAACGGACACGAGAAACAAAGCCGTACAAAGAACCGGGCACTAGTTCATGATTTATCCAAGAAAAACCCTTGAAGACTTGAAGATGTACAAGATTGATCCTCAAATTATGAAGAAATGACACTTAAAACCCTTGTATATTCATAATTACAAGTTTGGTCCCTTAAGTTTGTCAAAATTACAAAATGGTCATTTAACTTTGAAGAATTGGCAAGTTTAGTCCCTCAACATTTCTAAATTGTCAAATATGGTCCCTCATGAAGTCAAAGCTACAATGAAGACCTTTGAAGATCAAGAATCTCCAAGATCAGTCCTTCAACTATTCAAAAGTGGCAAAAACAACCCTTGAAAACCTTTTGCCAAAGTTTTGGGGCAAAAGTGTGAAGTTTGTAACTTTAATAACAAAGGAAAGTGAGTTTTGTGGCTGAAAAACGTTTAATACAACCTTTGCCAAAACACAAGGACTACTAGTGTCATTTGCCAAACTTCAAATGTCACAAACACGCGCCAAACACTTTCACTCCTACAAAAACAGATTAAATTGTTTACTGTTTACCATGATGAACCTAGTTACCACTCCACCTAAAACGAAGGGTAAATCCCAATGTATGATTCACACGCCCAGAAACCCATCCCACACTCAAAACCGCAATCCCCACTCACCAAAGGACCCCACCCATTCACACGTCAACCAATCATGATCCAACTTCCTCTACAAGGAATGCCACGTGGCCAAATCAACAGCCAACACTCATTGCTTAACTCCAAAGCTAAAATGAACAGCTAGGATGCATTTGGACAGCTCTACAACATAATTCGTCTAGAAGATTCAAGGGGCATTTTAGGGACTTCATAGCTAGGGTTTTCACTTGTAATCTCAGCCCTTGTGGCCTATATAAGGACTCCTCAACCTGTGAGAGAGCCTTGTTCCAGTTTTACTCTTTAAACATTGTAATTCCTTTTTAAAATTTATAAAAGTTGGTATTTTAAGAAAATTGTAATTCCTTTTTATGTTTTTGAAAGTTGGTGTTGTTTAAGGGTAATTCTGAGTTCCATTTGATGTTATAAGTGTGCTTAGATCTTGTGGTTTAAGTACGTTTATGTTTGGTAAGGATTTCAAAGTTTGAAAAACCTTGAAATCAGTCATCTGTTTTGCTTATTTACTTATACTAACCCTGATCCAAAAGCTATAAGCCCTCGCAAGCTTGTTGACAACAAGCTAGTGATGGTTTATCAACCTTTGGATAGGTTGTTTGCTGTTTGTGTTGAAGACATAAAGCCCTTGAGGTTCTTCTTTGAACCATCAACCAAGGCACATCTCATCTCCTTTGTTCAAGTACCTTGGTCTTGTTCTAGTTGTTGAACAAGGTCCAAGGAGCATTGCTGATCTCTCTAGGAAGTTGTGGGGGATAGGTATTACCTCTTGTTAATTTTCCTCTAAAAACTTTCATGTTATTGTCTGATTCATACTTTGCCATGTGATTTGTTGCTCTGGTGTTTGTGCTTTGTGTTTTATTGTTGTTTTCTCTTAGTTGTCACCTAGTTGAAGTTTTTGAACCATAAAAGCAGTAGGTTATGTGATTGAATAAAAAGTTTGTTAGAAAAAGGACTAAAACAAGGCTGTTTGGGATTATTGGATCATAAGGCCTTGTGGCCTTGTGCCCTTGGTTCTTAGGGTTTGGGGAGTCTAAAAAAGTCATATGCAATAGGTTTTGGTCACTGGTTAAGTTTTAAGAGGTTTGGAAAGGATTTCAAGTTTTGGAAATATCTGAAAAAGGGTTTGAAATTGGTCAAACACATCAGATCCAATAAAATCTTTGTGTGTTGGATCTAAGATCTGAAATCTGGTTTGGGAAGAGTTTAGGTGATAAGCTATCTGTGCATTATCTGTTTGTTGAATTTGGTGACTTATTGTGGGTGCTAGAGCTTATCAAAGTTGGCTGAAGTGGTCATTTGCATCAGCAAAGTGACCACCTTAATTTGGGCTTGCATTTGTTATTCTAGTGTATGCCTTGTTATTTAACTGCTTGGAACTTGTCATTGTGCTGCCTATGAGTGCTTCTTGCTATTTGGTGTGCCTTATTGCTGGCTTATAAGCTAACTGGCTTATTAAGCCTTATTTGCCAGTCATCATTTGGTCAACTGACCTCTTGATTCACAAGGACTCCACCTTGAGTTCTCCACAAAAGTTTCTTATAACAAGCTTGCAAACAATTCCTGAACATTTGGTGAAATTTGGAGGACTTTGACTTTTGGTCAAATAAACACATTTTGGCTTATTTTTGAGAACTGCTTATTGGTACATGCAACAACTTGGCTTTTGTAATAGGTGTCATTTTTCTCAGCTTAATATCAAATCTGGAAGGTTACAAGTCATTTGCTTATTTGGCTTTTTCAGCCAGCTTATTTGTTCATACAGCTTATTCTACTTGGCTTTTTGTGATTTTTATGATTGATTATTCTTAGTTAAGCTATTTGTGAGCTTTTGCAAAAAGAATCAGCTTCTGAAACAACCTAGAACTCTAACCCCACTATTTTGTCTTTTAGTGAAAATCTTCTTTGCTTATTTCTGGCATATTGAGTGTGCTTTTTCAAAATTTCTTTTCACAGATCTCTTAGGCATCTCAAAAGAAGGTTGTGTGTTTAAGCAGAGCTTATGGCATTGGCTTATTGCTTAATGGGCTTATTGGCCCAATAAGAATAAGCTGTTGATTATTTAAGCTATGATAAGCTCAAAACCAACTTTAGGGCCTTTAGATTTTTGTGTTTAGAATTAAATTTTGAGTCAGATAGGGCTATTTCAGGTCATTTGGGCCAAGTTTGACTTTTTGGGCCCATTAGCCCATTAAGGTTGACTGTTTTGGTTTTTAGCCCATTTGGGGGCCTATTAGGGGTATTTTGGTAATTTTACTTTCATTTTCTGATTATTTAGGTTAAAATAAACTAGTTTGCAAGTTTTTAGAATTTTTTAGAATTTTTGGATTTTTAATATTATTTTATTATTAAATTTCAAATTTCATATTTTTGCACTTTTATATTTTTCTTAGGTTTAATACATTAGAATAGGATTTTTGCAACTCTTAGATTAATTTTATCTTCATTTGTTTAATTTCTAGATTTATTTTAAGTTTTTAATAGTTTTTAATCATTTTAAATTGTTTTAATTAGTTTAAAAATTTATAAAAATAGTTTTTAGTCTTAATTGGTTATTTTAGAAGTTTACAAAGTGAAAAATCTTTATTTGGGCTTTTTAATAATTTTGATTTTTAGGGCTTTAATTAGCATTTAAAAATTAATATTTAATTAATTAAAAGGTTTAAAAAGTTTTGATCATTTGTAAACTCTTAGTTTATTTAATTTGATTTTTGGTAATTTTTTTGGGAATTTTTATAATTTATTTTTATTTTAGCTCTTTTTACGGTTTTAAGTTTAATCGTCGTAGTAATAATTTACACGTCTTCGTCATTCTATTTTCTCATCCCCTTCTTTCAAATATTAATCTCAAATATCATTGCATTCTAGTCACACACATATACCTCCTTGGGAAACGAACTTATTTGGGTCATTAGTACACGGTTTTCCTAAATCGTCGTATTTAATACTTTCTGCTTTTACGCCTTTTTCCTAAAAGGTGTAAGTTTACTACAATCATTTTGGCGCCGCTGTCGGGGAGGTGTGTCGTGATTAATTTGTCTTTTTGTTTTTAATATTAACCATAAATAGTATTTATATTAGTAGAAATCTACTAATACGTATTATCGGTTTTTTCGTTTTTCTTGTGAAATTATTATTACTATATTGTATTAAGTATCACAACAAAATCAAAATATCTCCAAAAGTGTGAAAACACAACCTTAATTGGGATTTTATCTCCTAATTATTGTATTCGAATCTCTAACAAAAAGAAAAGGCAAAAATAGATAAATACTTTCGTGAAGCTCGATTTTGAAAAATACAAACTATAAGGTGGGTATAAGGAGGGTACTATAAAATATACCCTAAGGAAAAAGGCTCTTAAGTGTTTCGCGCCGCCTCGTTTCCCCGCTTGCTTGTGAGTATTTTGAGATTGAAGGCTAATCGAGGGTTTTGCCGCCCAAAGTATTATTACGTATCATATATATTTGCTTGGTTTCTTTGTGATTAAACCCTCTTGAACAATTTGGTTTTCACCAAAGTTCTTAAGTCATTCGAAGGCGTTCACTCCAAGTGATCGTTTTCATTCTTTTGAGGCTTCTTTAATCAAG
Organism: Glebionis coronaria; assembly: GCA_025667525.1. NCBI lineage: Eukaryota > Viridiplantae > Streptophyta > Magnoliopsida > Asterales > Asteraceae > Glebionis > Glebionis coronaria. The sequence goes on from CM046880.1 coordinate 236,981,039, forward strand.
AGTTTGATTCGAGGAGAGATTTGGTAGATTGTTGTCTACGAAGATACACAAAATCCAAAAAAATTAAAAATAATAAAAAAACAAAAAATTGAAAATCCATAAAACATCCAAAAAGAATCTTCTTTGCTCACCTCCCATTCTTCGTCAAGTTTATGCAAACTCGTAATCAAGCAAAACGAGCTCGTAAACGTCGTCAAAGTCAAGGAAATCAAGAGCCTTTGATTGAAGAACAAACTCCAATTATTGAACCTATTGTAGAACAAGAAGCTATCATGGCTAATCGTACTATGATGGAGTTGCTTCAAGCACCCACCGAGGGTTTTGGAGAAGCTATTGTGATTCCCGCCATCCTTGCGGAGAATTTCGAGATTAAGACGGGTTTAATGTCGATGTTGCAAGCAAATAAGTTTAGAGGTCATGAGAAAGACAACCCGCATTATCACATAAGGAATTTTAATCGTCTCACCGCAACTAGCAAGTTTAAGGATGTTCCACATGACTTCATTAAGATGATGTTGTTTCCATACTCGTTGGATGGACTCGCTAAAATTTGGCTCGAAAAAGAACCGCCAAATTCAATTGTTTCTAAGTTCGTGAACCAATTTTTTCCACCATCTAAAACAACACATTTGAAAAATGAGATTTCAAGGTTTACACAACGCAATAATGAGAGTTTTTCAATGGCATGGGAACGATTTAAGGAAATGTTACATGAATGTCCACACCATGATTTTTTGGAATTACATCAAATAGATACTTTTTATAATGGGCTTAATGATCATGAACGAGATTATTTGAATGCCGCCGCGGGTGGTATTTTTTTGTGCAAAACGACCGATGAAGCTTTAAAGATTATCGAGAATAGATCTAAGGTTTATAACCCTCGTAACACACCGAGTGTTGCCAATATGGGTTCGTCATCGTCGTCATCATCTCGTCATATTAATGCCTTACATGATGAAGCTAATGAGGAAAATCGGTTTTTCGATAGGTTTTCGACATGACTCATTGGAAAGCACAAGATGTTTTGAATTCCGCATCGGTTAAAGCGGTAGATAAGAGTTGTTTGTCTTGTTGTGGAGCTCATGATCTTTCCGAGTGCATTACCACCGGTGGTAACACTTCGAGTGCTTACGTAGCAACGGGAACTTACAACCAAAACGGCCAAGGTTCCCGCCCAAATCAAGCTCCACCAAATCAAAATGCTAATAACTATCAAAACAACAATCAAAATGGTGGTTATCAAGGCAATTAACGTAACTACAACAAAGGGAATTATCAAAGTGGGAACGGACAATTTGCAAATCAAAACCAAAACCGTGATTTTCAAAACAATACACAAGGTTTTCAAAATGCTCACACTAAAAATATTAATGGAGAATTTTTGGATTATGCAAAAGCAAACGATGCTAAGTTTGATAATATGCAACGTGAGATGATTAGCTTGAGATCCGAGTTGAAAAACGAGCTTAAAAACGAACTTGCTAATGAACTTAAGACTCATGCTAATAAAATGGAAGGAAATGTTCAACGTCTTCAACAAAATCAACAAAAGATAGAACAAGGACAACATGAGATTAAGCAAGAATTGTTAAAAGCGGATTTAAGGCAATCAAAATTTGAAGACAGAATGGCAAAAATGCTTGAAGCAATCATGTGTAAACCCTCTTCCTCTGGTGGTCTTCCTAGTGATACCATTGCAAACCCGAAGGGAGAAATGAAGGTTATTACTACACGTAGTGGTAAAACTTTCAAGGAACCAATCTCTCGTCCAAGTACTTCTACGGAGAAGGAAATCGAGAAAGAGACCGAGGTGATGGTCGAAAAGGAGCATATTACAAGCCCACGAAGTATCACTCATGCCACACCTACGGTTGAACCAATACCAATCATGGAACCCGAGATTCCAAGGCTGTTGCCTAATGTCCAACCCACACCACCCTTACCTTACCCTTCGAGACGAAACAAAGAGAAATTGCAAGAACGTAACAAACAACAAATCGAGCTTTTTATAAAAATGTTTCAACAAGATCATTTTGATGTAAGTTTAGCCGACACGTTGTTATATATGCCTTGTTTCGCTTCCACTTTCAAAAGTATGATGAATGATAAGGAAAAGCTTTCAAAGCTTGCTAATTGTTCTTCGGTTTATCTTAACCGCATACCAGAAAAAGTTGGTGACCCCGGAAAGTTTCTCATTCCTTGTGATATACAAGATATGAAAGAATGCCTCGCCTTGGCCGATCTTGGTGAAAGCATTAATTTGATGCCATTTTCCATTTGGAAATCGCTTTCGCTTCCGGCTCTTACTCCTTCGAACATATCTATCGAGATGGCTGATCATTCTACGATTTTATCATGTGGAGTAGCCGAGGACGTTTTCGTGAAAGTGGGGAAGTTCTACTATCCCGTAGATTTTATAGTAGTTGACATCCCCGCGGATCCTCAATTTCCTCTAATTTTAGGTCGTCCATTTTTAGACACCTCGAGATCGCTTATCAACGTTCATGCAAGAACTATTACTTTGAGATTCAAGGAAGAGGAACTTGTTATAAACGCTACTCAAAACTCGAAACCTTCTCATGTTTATGCAATCGCTACCATCAATCACATCGACTTGATGTGGTTTGCGATGAGTTTTCACAAGAAGTGTTAGGTTTTTCCGATAGTTCGTCAAGTGGCAATCCCACTATTTTGGATCTAATTCTTGCTAATTCTACACCAAATCTCACTCCGTTCCAAGGAGGCGATTTTACTTCAAACGAAATCGACAATGAAGATGAGGTGATTATTAGTGATGATACTTCTATTCCACCATTTCTTCCGCCGATGGAAGTTATGAGTGTTGAGCAAAAATCTTCAATCGAGGAACCACCTATCCTTGAATTGAAAGATCTTCCATCTCACCTTGAATACGCATTCTTGGAAGATGATGACAAGTTGCCGGTTATTATTGCAAAAGGTCTTGCCAATGATGAAAAAACCGCGCTCTTGAAAGTTCTTAAAGGTCATAAAGGGGCAATTGCGTGGAAAATTTCTGACATTAAGGGTATTGACCCAAAATTTTGTACTCACCAGATTTTAATGGAGGAGGACTACAAACCCGCAATTCAAATCAAAGAAGGATAAACCCCAAAATTCACGATGTCATCAAAAAGGAAGTTTTAAAACTCCTTGACGCGGGAATGATTTATCCTATCTCCGATAGCCCATGGGTGAGCCCAATCCATTGTGTCCCTAAAAAGGGAGGAATGACCGTTGTGCCTAATGAAAACAACGAGTTAATTCCCACTCGTGTTGTGACCGGTTGGAGGGTGTGTATTGACTACCGAAAGTTAAATGACGCCACTCGTAAAGACCACTTTCCTTTGCCCTTCATGGATCAAATGTTGGAGCGACTCGCGGGAAATGAATTCTATTGCTTTTTAGATGGTTTTTCCAGTTACTTTCAAATCCCTATCGACCCTCGTGATCAAGAGAAGACTACGTTTACGTGCTCTTATGGAACGTTTGCTTATCGTAGGATGCCTTTCGGACTTTGTAATGCACCGGGTACATTTCAACGGTGTATGATGGCTATTTTTCACGATATGATCGAGAAGTCGATGGAAGTGTTTATGGATGACTTTTCGGTGTTTGGCAATTCGTTCACGTCGTGTTTATCTAATCTCGAGCAAATGTTAAAACGTTATGAAGAAACCAATCTTGTGCTTAAGTGGGAAAATGTCATTTTATGTGTAAACAAGGAATCATCTTAGGACATAAGGTCTCGAAAGCGGGGATTGAGTTCGATAAAGCTAAGGTTGACGTCATCGCCAAGTTACCTCATCCCAAAACCGTTAAGGGAGTTAGGAGTTTCCTAGGCCACGTGGGCTTTTATCGTCGTTTCATCAAATACTTTTCGAAAATCTCTCGACCTATGACACACCTTCTCGAGAAGGATGCTCCTTTTAATTTCAATGAGGATTGTGTTAGAGCTTTCGAAACTCTCAAAAGGAAACTTACCAAAGCTCCCATTCTTGTTGCTCCTAATTGGGAATTACCCTTTGAAATCATGTGCGATGCAAGTGATTATGCTATAGGGGCCGTCTTAGGGCAACGTTATGAAAAGAATTTGGTCAACTGGCCTCTTGATTCACAAGGACTCTACCTTGAGTTCTTCACAAAAGTTGCTTATAACAAGCTTGCAAACAATTCCTGAACATTTGGTGAAATTTGGAGGACTTTGACTTTTGGTCAAATAAGCACATTTTGGCTTATTTTTGAGAACTGCTTATTGGTACATGCAACAACTTGGCTTTTGTAATAGGTGTCATTTTTTTCAGCTTAATATAAAATCTGGAAGGTTACAGGTCATTTGGTTAAGCTTTTGCTAGAAAACTAGCTTATTTGGCTTTTTTAGCCAGCTTATTTGCTCATACAGCTTATTCTACTTGGCTTTTTGTGATTTTTATGATTGATTATTCTTAGTTAAGCTATTTGTGAGCTTTTGCAAAAAAATCAGCTTCTGAAACAGCCTAGAACTCTAACCTGACTATTTTGTCTTTTAGTGAAAATCTTCTTTGCTTATTTCTGGCTTACTGAGTGTGCTTTATCAAAATTTCTTTTCACAGATCTCTTAGGCATCTCAAAAGAAGGTTGTGTGTTTAAGCAGAGCTTATGGCATTGGCTTATTGCTTAATGGGCTTATTGGCCCAATAAGAATAAGTTGTTGACTATTTAAGCTGTGATAAGCTCAAAACCAGCTTTTGGGCCTTCAGACTTTTGTGTTTAGAATTAGATTTTGAGTCAGATAGGGCTTTTTCAGGTCATTTGGGCCAAGTTTGACTTTTTGGGCCCATTAAGCCCATTAAGGTTGACTGTTTTGGTTTTTAGCCCATTTGGGGGCCCATTAGGGGTATTTTGGTAATTTCACTTTCATTTTCTGATTATTTAGGTTAAAATAAAATAGTTTTCAAGTTTTTAGAATTTTTGTAATTTTTGGATTTTTAATATTATTTTAATATTATTTTATTATTAAATTTCCAATTTCACATTTTTGCACTTTTTATATTTTTCTTAGGTTTAATACATTAAAATAGGATTTTTTTCAACTCTTAGATTAATTTTATCTTCATTTGTTTAATTTCTAGAATTATATTAAGTTTTTAATAGTTTTTAATCATTTTAAACAGTTTTAATTAGTTTAAAAATTTATAAAAATAGTTTTTAGTCTTAATTGGTTTTTTTAGAAGTTTACAAAGTGAAAAATCTTTATTTGGGCTTTTGAATAATTATTTTGATTTTTAGGGCTTTAATTAGCATTTAAAAATTAATATTTAATTAATTAAAAGGTTTGAAAAAGTTTTGATCATTTTTAAACTCTTATTTATTTAATTTGATTTTTGGTAATTTTTTGGGAATTTTTAGAATTTATTTTTATTTTATCTCTTTTTACGGTTTTAAGTTTAGTCGTCGTAGTAATAATTTTCACGTCTTCGTCATTCTATTTTCTCATCCCCTTCTTTCAAATATTAATCTCAAATATCATTGCATTTTAGTCACACACATATACCTCCTTGGGAAACGAACTTATTTGGGTCATTAGTACACAGTTTTCCTAAATCGTCGTATTTATTACTTTATGCTTTTACGCCTTTTTCCTAAAAGGTGTAAGTTTACTATAATCACCGGCATTGAGAACAGTAAGGTCATCTCGAACGTGTTTGAGTGTGCCATCACTGAATTTATGCAGTTCGGAAAATCTCATAAATTGCGTGCCTCCTGTCTCGTTCTGATAAAATATCCCTACTTCCGGTTTCAGATTCCCCATGTATGGCAATTTGTCTCTGTAGTATTGACTGAGCGGAGTTGTATGAGGACGTTGCAAGTTTATCTTCTGTTGGTAACTCTCCACACCATTTTGAAAGTCTTCAACTCGAATTTTGATTACGATCCTTCGAGTAAACTGGCAAAGATTTGAACTTAATGCAATTACCATGTCAGGAGATAAGTAATCGACTTTTCTTGAGCCAATATCAGTAGAAGATCTTCAATGTCTTCAAAGCGAAGGTACTGGAGGCCACTTTCATCGATTCTGTATTCTTTTTCATCGGTGCGTTTGAAACGAATGACATTCAAATAGTCATAACCAAATACATTATGAGTGGTGGCTCCTTGTATGCTTTTAATTCTACGATCTGATTGAATAGGAGAACTTGTTTGTGCACCATGGAAGTGGTTGTAAGCTAACCTCTTCTTTGTATTCCAGTGAGAAGTTCCAAGTGCTGCGTGAGGGTCGTAAAATTTTAGCAACTTCCTTCGCCATAGAGCATCAGGTACTTTGTCTTCAATCCAAGATACATTCTCCAGATTTAAAGCCTTGACCATGGTGAGTGATGTAGCATATTTTTTCACGTCGTTTTCTAGATACTCGAGATCATGACAGACAAAATATCCGATTGGAATAGTTTTAGAACTGGCAATGACTGTAGGTGTGAGAGGCTGTAATACTGGAGTCTAAATCCCTGATGTCGTCGCTTTCATGGCATTTGTAAGCTCATTGATGTGATATTCAGCCTCATTATTGCTGATCTTCATGGTATCAAAGAAATCCACATCTACGGCTGACATTTTGAGAAGATCTGGAGTCATAGAGGGTTTCCCGTGAGTATACATAAGGAAAGCTGAAAAGTCGATCAGATTGTTGAGGAAATTAGTCATCTCGATATCTGTCGCCGATGAGAAAGGATGTTGTGGTGCTGTATCAGTAATCCACTGTTGCTCCTGTACAGTCTCGTCTATGAAAAGAGATTCAGCAAAAGTCGGTTCCGGTATATTTAGGTCTTCGACTTCCATGTCAGAATAATGCTGATCCGTTGTAGGAGTTGGAGAGTGAGGTATTGTAGAATCATCTTCATGCATAGACACTATGGGTTCGTCTTCATGCATAGACACTTGGGGTTCGTCTTCATGCGTAGACACTTGAGGTTCTTCTTCATGCATGGGTTCTACATGTGGTGTAGGAGAAACAGTAGTAGTAACCAGTGCAGTGGACATACATGTGTCTTTAGTTTGAGATTCTCTGGAGATAAATGTACCGTGGAGGTTCTTTTGACGATTTTTTCTATTGCCATCATCACTTGTTAGTGATATGCATGGTGAATCCTCCTTGCTGGTGGCAGTGGTTTCATCATCTCTTTCATCTTCTTCTTGTTCACTCTCCGTTGGTGCTGCATCCACATCCTTTTCTTTGGTTCCAGTACCACTTTCTTCTTCATCTTCAACACCCTTCTCAGATTCCTTATCCTCTTCACCCTGCTTTGACTGTTCTCCAGTTTTACCCGTATTCTCGCCCTTACCACTCTTTCCCATACCATTCCCATCACTATTATCATCCTCATCCCTATCATCCTCATTTTCATCCTCATCATCATCATTTTTACCATCATCTCCATATTTATCCTCATTTCCATTACCCTCATTTTCTTCGTTCTTTTGACATCGTCTTCGTCTTCATCTTCATTCTCAGACTCTTCATCATCTTTAGGTGTATCTTCAATGATTGTCTTTTTGAGATAATGCAGAAGTTTGCGTTTTGTCTTCGTTGTCTCAGAGCCCATATTGATCAATCGAGTTTCTAACAGTTTCATTAATTGAAGATCAGATAAACCTGTGGTGAATAGAGTTGGGAGCTCTTGATCGACATATGACTTCACTTCACGTTGAATGATGTTGGTCATGTGTGCATCAATGGAATTGATAAAAGCAGCATTTTCTTTGTCATGTGCGTCCTTTTCTTTAAGGAGCTTTTTAATGCTGACTTTTAAGTTTTGAGACGGTGTCGGATAGCTTCTTGAGTTTAGACTCGTCACTTTGCTGTTCTCTGAGAGCTTGATCAGGTATCCTTCCATTCAGCAATTCTAGTTGTTTTGCCTGATACTCCAATTGTTTTTTAAGGTTCTAAATAAGTGGATCATTGACCGTGAGAAATTGATTGGAGGTGGATGATACTTGTTGTATAGTAGTTGATGGAGGAGGTGTAACTACAATTGTTAGAGAGGTTGTGGATGATACAAGTTGTTTGAGGATCGGTGGCGGTGTTGTTATAGTTACTTGGGCGGTGGTTGGTACTTGTTATGAGATGATTGGTGGCTGTGTTGGTTCAGTCATTGGGGCGGTAGTTGGTACAGGTTGTTCAACAAATTCAGGTGTGGGAGTTGGTGTGATGACATTGGTGATGACTAGGGGGGTAAATAGTGGAATGGTAGTTGTGGTAACTGAAGTTATAGGAACGTCCACCATATTCTCATTCGTCGAGGGATCAGTATTCGTGACTTCGACGCCTTCCCCTTCAAAATTAAGATATTTCATAACATCATCAGAACCAGAAGTAGACTTACTTTGGAGTTGAGTTCCTGGAATGAGAGTTGCATGAGCATCTTCTGAAATCATAGTGCAAGTTGGTGCCGGTAATGATGTGGTGATATTAACATCATGGTACAATGTGTTTATTTCTGTGTTATCACTGCCACCACCCTCTTCACTATGCTCACGACTTTCAAAGTTGAATGTACCAACATCTTCATCATTAGGATCTTCATAAAAGAAAATATCGTCATCAGGTTCGCCAAATTCATCTAAGTCATCAGCTGGTAGCTGGTGTGGAGCCTGAACCTTTTGATTTCGCAAAAGCCTCCTCTCTGCTCTTCCTAAGTGTGAGACGCAGCTGTTTGTCTTGAGAGATATTTTCTTGAGCTGGTTCGTCTTCATCAACACATTTTTCTTTACCTTTGTTTTTCTTTGACTTCTTTCTTATCAGCTGTTGCTCCTCTTCTTCGTCACCAGTTCTGATCATTTCATCTATTTCTTCGTCATCTTCATCATTGAGGTGCTCTTTCGATTTGCTTTTCACTTTGGGTGAAGAAGTCTTTTGACGCTTGGCAACCCGTTTCTTCCGTTTACTGGTTTGCTTATCAGAAGGATCGGCGTTAATTTCATTTGTGCTTCATTGTCTTTGAGCATCCTTTTGTATGGTTCACTGTCCTTAATCCCTTCATTGATTAGTACATCGGGTACTAGAGCTGGACGGAGTGAGTACTTTGTAGAATGATTATCCGCAGACATAGTGTCCAGCACATAGTCTCTATCTTGGGTATGGTAGAAGAAATTCCCACGAGTATCAATGGCTGGGTCACTCTTCATGAAATGATTGATTATGAGCTTTGTGAACTGTGGAAAAGGAAGATGCGAATACTTCTTCTTGGTGCCTATGAATTAATAGCAGAATTCTTCCCAAAGTAATAGTGCGTAATCCACTTTAGCTCCCGTGTAAAGTCCCCAAAATACATGAGCCTGAGGGGGTCTCATTACGTCTGATCCACGAAGCTTTGAAGTGAGGCACTTGACGATGATAGTAACAATAGCTTTCCATGGTTTCCCGATGTGTGAAGTGTTAAACTGAGATAAATTAACAATTTCACCCTCATAGTTTAGAGCTCTAATTACTCGAAGCACTTCATCTGTGTCTGGGTTGGGCACATACTTTTTCCTTTTGCTAACTTAGGAAAATTGAACAGTTGTCGAAAGTGACTCAAATCAAGCATCACTTCCCTTTTGTTGAGCGTAAAGATGATATTCTTCTTTGAGAGTTGTATTTCCTGTGAGATTTTCGTAGTTGACCAAAATTCGTGCATATAAACTTCAGGAACTGATGCAGTAGCTCGTAAGGCATCCTTTATCGGTGACATGTCTAGTATATCCATTGCGACTTTAAAGGCTGAAAGAGATGGATCAAAGTCGTCTTTCAGACGATAATTGTTCTCTGTAGGTGGTAGCCGGGCACTGAGTGGAACAAGTATGAGATCAAGTTGTAGCTGTTGTTCTTCGGTGATCGACATATTCCTGCTTAGATAGCACAGACATAATTGATATATACACACATATGTATATCTCATAATCCATTTAAATAATACAACAAATGTCACCACATATTATTAAATGTGAAACAATATTACAGACACAGTTCATAGGTAAAACAATCAATCATTCAGATTAACACCTAAATACATGATAGTATACCACAGACATTTTATTCGAATGACAAAACGACCTAGCTTTAGCTCCTTGAGGATTTGGGTTTCCTTGTAGTCATTACCACTACTTCTGTGGGAGACCTAGTGGAAAAATGACGAGTACATTCAACCACCACCTCAGTAGGTGTTTGAGTAACCAAAACCTTAGTAGGCGTAGGCAAAACCTCAACCTCAGTAGGTGTAGGCAAAACCTCAACCTCAGTAGGTGATGAGATAACCCAAATCTCAGTGGGTTTGAACTTAGGATCAGACAAAGATGATGCAATGTCTTCCATGGCCTGAATGCAAAACACGAGACATTGAATAAGTAATTTTATCTCTTTTGTTTACAGAAATATCAACTTATTAAATAAGATGAATTTTTGTAATAAGAAACCGTTCAAGTATTCTTTTGAGAAAAAATTAATGTTATCTAATAGATCTTGGATTCGTTTTAATGGCCCTAATATTCTTAAGGCCTAAAAACCCTGATTGTCATCTAAGTCGAATGCTTTAGCGCTGTATTTGTTATTGTAACACATTGAGAAGAAACTACACTTAGCATTTTTTATGTTTCACAACTCTTAATCTAGCAGTGTGTCTAAAAGTTCCACCCATCGCAATATTAAGAAACCATCGCAGTCTTAAAGTCCATTGGAATACTAAGTGAAGTCATCAGAATGTCATCATTGCAATATGGTCATCGGAATGTCATCGCAATGAGGTCATTGGAAAGCCATCGCAATAAGTCATGGGAATGCCATCGCAATAAGTCATCGGAATGCCATCGCAATAAGTCATCGCAATAACTCATCGCAATAAGTCATTGCAATAACTCATCGCAATAACTCATCGCAATGAGTCATCGTAATAATTCATCGCAATGAGTCATCGCAATAACTCATCGCAATGAGTCATCGCAATAACGCATCGCAATAACAACATCGCAATCTGGTCATCGCAATCCAAGGGCGGGAAAGTCATCGCAATTTGGGACGAAGATTACGATGCAACATTTGATCCTTTGATTTCTGGACATTGGTAATGTTTGAAGCAAAACTGAGCAAGACCAATGTTTATAGGGTCAATACGAACAAAACCCCTCTATCAATTACAAGTCTTAATCACACATCAAAATGAAACCCTAATCTGGAATCGATACATAGGACACGCCTTCACTCCCTCCGAGCTCCTCCCCCCAACAGTTTCTTTTTTGGGGGGGAAGGAGCCCGACAGGGTTTAAAATGTTTTAAGCAATAAAAGATCATGAAAAGCACTGATGATAGATGAATATCTAGATGAAATAACAGATATTGCACAATAAACGAAGTTTGGACGAACTTTGTTAATGGCGGCAAGGTTTTAGAGGTGATGTGTGTGTTGCGATGAGAAAGAAAAACAGGGGAGGGGGGGGGGAGTTACTTGACTAGGTCAATTCTCAAACCAAGTTTTCAAGATTTGCACTTTGGTCCCCCTAGTTAAACAAGAGTGAATGAAACTTGTAAAAAACAAGTTAACAACACCTCGTACCCCGAATTCTCTTAAAGTGCAAACACAAACACACCACAAACGTTTCTATCGATATGACTTAAGACATATGATATATCCTAAAGCCAATTCAATTTCCTCATAAAGCACACATAGCACATAAAGAAAAACCATACATCGTGTTGCATTTTTCTGAAAATACTTTTTGAAGACCAATTCAATTCCAAAAGGATTTGATATTTGCTCCCCCTTAAACGCTGACCCGTTTTCTATTTAAAGAGCTGTAGTCATTGTTTTTAAAGAGAAAAATATCCGTGAAGACGTTTTCCGTTTTGTGATTTTATGGAACGATTCTGGTGGCAATAAGATTTCTCTTATTTTGACAAAATAAGTGCACTAAAGCGTACACTAATTTGTGTTAGACTAAGTTATAAAGTAAACTTGATCCCTTACAAGGTTTAAAAGTAAACCTTGCCCGAGAAAATTAATTCCCGTTGTGAGCTAACGTTTTCAAAAGAAATACGTGACTTTAATGCGAAAATCGGGTTGCAGTTAGAAATAACTACAAGCCATATGGGCATGTTTTTAAAAAATATTTACAACTTTTATACGGACTCTATTTATGACACCGTGTTAATATTAATCGACATTTCTAAGGCCGTAAATATTACCGTACCAAAAGACATGCCCGATTTAAAAGAAAAAATATTTTTGGATTTTCTTGATTTTATATTTTTTTTATGGTTTTTTTGTATGTTTTATATTTTTGTATTTTTCTTTTTGTGGTTTATATATATATATGATAATATACAGGATAACGATGAAAGGATACTCTAGGATAGTTTTTTTTTTGGTAAAAGGGTAACAATGACCCCGGTAAATAGAACCAAAAAAAGCGTTGAAGTACAAGGGATGTGGCTGAAATGCCACATTAACCGCAAGCTACAGGCAGCTTGTTAAACAAAATGTTTATGACAGGCCATAAACATTAACTATTCTAGAATACTGGAAATATATAAACTAGACAAAAACCAAGATGATAACATAAAGTTACGAGAAACATAATAAAAGATCAACATGGGATCAGCCAGTAGGAGTGCTTGCCCCAAAATTAGTGTTGAGAAGATTCACCGATTCATCAAAGACGACCTCGACTCCCTCCTCATTATCTTCCTCGCTTAGTTGAACCCCTTCATCAATACCAGGCATGGACAAAGATGAAAATTTATTAGATGTAGAAACATTGCTCATTTGAGCTTTACCCTTGTTCGGACCATTAGGATTGCTAGTCTGCTGCGACTGACCAGATTTAGTATTCAACTTTCTACTATTATCACCACTCGTACTTGTAGTATCCAAGCGAGTTTTTGGACGAAAAACAACCGTCTTTCCTGTTTGGGAACCCTTACTCAATGGAACACCTCTCGGAACTTGATTCCCTAAATTACCTTTGTACTTCTTCCTCTTACTTTGCACTTGTTGGAATCCATCATTCTCAACATGAGTTGTCACATTTTTAACCGTTGTAGGTTTAACATTTTTCGGACAAGAATCAAAGGAATGACCAAAAATATTACAAGTATGACATATAGGCGGTTTCCATTCGTATTCAACACGAATTAATTCCTTAGTACAACCAGAGCCTTCAAGATCAGGGACACCAATAGTAACGTTATCTATAAACTCCGAATCAGCGTTCATCTCAATAAGACAACGAGCAAAACTACACCGACCCCAAGACTCTTTGCACATATTATCAGTATAATTATCCATCATAATAAGCTTACCAAGAAACGAAGCAATTAAACTAATACCTTCCTCTTCAAATACCTGTAGCGGGACATCATGAAACTTGACCCATACCGGAATACGAGTTAGTTCCTCCTTTAGAAGATTCGTTTTCATAGTCCATTTCTTAAGAAAAATTGGTGAATTACGAACCATCCACGGACCACCTTCCAGAACCGCATTAAGACCCTCACTAGACCCAAATTGAAAAAAGAAAAAACCTTTCTCATTCATCATAATACGCTTAAGACCATGTTTTGCCCAGTTATTCTTAGCAAAATACTCAACCACAGGAAATGCAATCCTTTTACCAATAAAGTAACCATATAGAGTGTTTTGGTAGTGAGTATTTACTTTTTCAACAACCTTTTTAGGAATAGAAATATTAACCCCTTCACAGACATTATCAGAATTAAACGAAGAAGAGACTGCATTAGTACCTCCATTAGTAGACGTAACCATATCAGCTTCAAATTTGCAAAGTAATTCCAGAATTTCCTTAGCACGGTCATGTGAGATCAATCCCCACAAAGGATATTTCTTCATTCTTAATTCATGCATAAATTCACCCGCATCACCAACCATGCAAATCGTTACACCAAATAATTTCAAAACCTTATGTAGATTACACGGTTGCATACCATTAATTGTTGCAGCCTTAGCTGCAAGGTCCAAAGATACATCACAAGAAGAGGAAACATTTGGAATAGATTCATCTTTTTCCTTAGCTGGGTTGTTTTGGGCGATTTTAATGCTGCTCTTAATCTTGAAGATCACTCAAATGGTGGTTATTCTCCTAATATTGCCATGCGGGAATTTAAGGAGTGTGTTAATCTTATGGAAGTTATGGATGTTAATGCTACAGGTCTTCATTTCACTTTGAATGAGAAACCCAAGGAGATGATGGTATTCTTAAAAAGATTGATCGCATTATGTCTAACATTAAGTTTCTTGATGAGTTTCCAGGATGTTTTGCTATTTTCCAACCTTACAGGATTTCTGACCACTCTCCCTGTGTGTTACGGATCCCTTCTGTTAGCAGGCCTAAGCCTAAACCGTTTAAATTCTTTAACTTTCTTGTGCATAAGGAGGGCTTTCATGATGTTGTTGCTAACGGATGGGTGGCTGAGTTTAATGGTTGTGCTATGTTCAAGCTTGTTAAAAGGTTAAAAGGGTTAAAGGCCCCGTTACGTAAGTTACTGTTTGAACAGGGTAACCTTCATGATCGTGTCAACAAGATTCGTGTGGAATTAGATGCTGCACAGAAAGCTCTTGATTTAGACCCATCAAATGTTCTGCTGAAAGAAGATCATGCTCATTATTTAGTTGCTTTCAAAGAAGCTGTGCTTGATGAGGAACGTTTCTTTCGGCAAAAATCTAAAATTGAATGGCTTGATGCAGGTGACTCTAACACTGCGTACTTTCATAATTCGGTTAAGAGTAGGGTTGCTAGTAATCGTATTGAAATGGTTCGTGATTCTCTTAATGTTCTTCATGAGGGAGGTGCTGTGCCTGGTGCTTTTGTTGCTCATTATGAGCAATTTCTTGGTCAATCAAGTGCTTCAGGTGAATTTAATACTTCTAACTTATTTGTTCGCAAGATTGGTCCTCAGAAAGCTGCCCACATGGTTCGTGCTATCTCTGATTCTGAGGTTAAAAGTGCTATATTTTCTATGAGTGATGACAAAGCCCCTGGGCCGGATGGTTTTACTGCTGCTTTCTTTAAGAAGTCTTGGGATATTGTGGGTGCTGATTTTACTTGTGCTATTCGGGAGTTTTTCTCTAATGGAAAACTACTTAAAGAGGTTAATCATACTATTATTGCTCTTATCCCTAAGGTTACTGTTCCTAACAAGATTACTGATTATCGCACTATCTCTTGTTGTAATGTTATCTTTAAATGCATTAGCAAGATTATTGCTAACCGTATTAAAGGGGATTTGGGGGTTTTGGTTAATATTAATCAATCAGCTTTTGTTCCGGGCCGCAGGATTTCGGATAATATATTACTGACGCAGGAATTGATGAGAAACTATCATAGAAATTCTGGTCCGCCAAGATGTGCTTTTAAAGTTGATATTCAAAAAGCTTATGATACGGTGGATTGGCAGTTTCTCCGTAACACTCTGATTGGGTTTGGTTTTCATCATATAATGGTTGATTGGATTATGACATGTGTTTCTACTACGTCGTATTCGATTTGTATCAATGGTAATTTATATGGGTGGTTTCAAGGAAAGAGAGGTCTCAGACAAGGTGATCCGTTATCTCCGTATATTTTTACTTTGGTTATGGAAGTTCTTTCTCTCATGATGCAGCGAAGGGTTCTTGATGCTGATGACTTTTATTTCCACCACCGGTGTGAGCAACAACGAATTATTAACCTTTGCTTTGCAGATGATCTTTTCTTGTTTGCCAGGGGTCATTTGGGTTCTGTGCAAGTTATTATGGATGCTTTGGAGGAATTTAAAATTGCTTCTGGTTTGGTTCCAAGTATCCCTAAGAGCACTGTTTTCTTCTGCAATGTTTCCACTGCTGTTAAAAGCACTATTCTACATATTATGCCTTTTGCTGAAGGCGAGGTACCTGTTCGATACCTTGAGAGTAGAGTTAATGATTGGCGCAATAAATTTCTTTCTTTAGCAGGAAGACTCCAATTGGTTCGTTCTGTCCTATCTTCTATGCATATTTACTGGGCGTCAGTCTTTATTTTACCTGTGCGGATTATTCATGATTTGGAGCAGCTTTTGAGAGGCTTCTTATGGTGTCAAGGTGAAATGAAGAAGGGTAAGGCTAAAGTTGCTTGGGACTCTGTCTGTAATCCTTTTGTTGAAGGTGGCCTTGGTATTCGTAAGCTTTCTGATTTTAATGCTGCTTTAATGATTTCTCATATTTGGTGTATTTTGACTCGTAAAGATTCTTTATGGGTCAAATGGATCTATTCTTATAAGTTAAAGGATAGAAGCTTTTGGGATGTTCCTTGTATTGGAGACATGAGTTGGGGCTGGAGAAAACTTCTCCAAATCAGATCACGTGTTCGTAAGTTTGTATGGTATAATATTAATAATGGTAGAGTTGCTTCTATGTGGTTTGATAATTGGGCAGATTTATGTCCTCTACGAGACATCCTCACGGTCCGTAATATCAATAGATCGGGGTTCTCTTTATCTAATAAGGTGAGGGATCTTATCGTTGATGGTGCTTGGTAGTGGCCGCAGGATTAGAATACTAGATTTCCTAATATTGTTTCTATACCTGTGCCTATTATTAATGATGACAAAGAAGATGAGTTGCTATGGAGGGATATTAGTGGTGTTTCACGGCCGTTTTCTGTGGCGTTAGCTTGGGATTCCATACGTGATAGGGCTATGGAAGTAAATTGGTATAAAGCTGTCTGGTTTTCTCATTGTATTCCTCGTCATTCTATTAATTTGTGGCTGGTGGTTAGAAGGAAATTGAAGACACATGATAGGCTTAAACAATGGGATGTTGGCCCGTTGGTGGATTTAAGCCTTCTTCGGTGTCCTTTATGTAGTTTGGTGCAGGACTCACATGACCATCTTTTCTTTGAATGTTCTTATTCTGTGCAGGTTTGGTCTAAGGTTCGGACCTTGTGTGGTATGGATACTGTCCCACCTCGTATTGATGATATATTAGCTCATGTTATTTCAATTTCGAATGGGAAATCATGTGTTAGCATTCTTGCTCGTCTTGTGTTGGCTGCTACTGCTTATTTTATTTGGATGGAACGTAATCTAAGACTATTCAAGAAGAAGCGGATGTCTGCTGATCAGTTATTTCAGATTCTATGTGATACTATTCGCTTGAAGTTGATTTCTTTCCGTTTCAAGAAATTATCTACCAGGTCAAGTTTGCTGCTTGACAAATGGAGGGTGCCGAGCTCTAGATTTGTTCCATGATAGGTGTGCCGGGTGAGTGTTGTACTCTTTTTTCCTTGTCCAAGGTTTTTCCCACTGGGTTTTCTTTGGTAAGGTTTTTTAAGGAGGCAGACTCATTTGGATTCATCCTGCTCCTATCATGGTGGTGTTGGATGCTGCAGAGTGAGCGTGGTTTCATGTTCACATCTTGGTTTTTATCTAGTTTACTGTTTGTCTTCTAGATTCGGTTAGGGCTTTTGATGTTTCATAGTCTTTGTTAACAAGCTGCATGTAGCTTGAGGTTAATGTGGTATCTCAACCACATTCCTTTGTATTTAAACGTTTTTTGGTTAATATATTTATTGGGGTAACCCATTACCAAAAAAATTTTGTGCTGAGTGCACACTCGAACCACCTGAACTGAGTGAAGACGTTTTGCTAGTAAGATTCATATGACGTTCACACAAAACTTCATAATAAAGCATAGTGGTCTCCTTAGGTAAGGTAGACCATTTAGGAAATTTGTTTGCCTTAACACCATTTGCAAACACTTCAATGTCACGCACAGTATTCAAAGGAATAGAAAACAAATTAGATATCTCCTCTAACGTTACTAGAACCTTAAGATTAGACACCATATCCCTATCATTCCAACCTGTAAACAATGGCTTATCACTTTCATTGCTCGAATCCATGTTCAATCAAACACAGCCCTAACCACGAAAATTAAACCCTAAACAAACAGTAACTTTTTTTTTATCGTAAAAACAAAACAATAACCGAAACCCAGATTAATAGCGACACTAAATAATTGCACCACTTAATAATTAAAACCTTAAATTGAAGTCAGCCGCCAAAACTTTAATTGCACCACTTAAGTGTCAGCCGCCAAGAAATTTTAGGGTCAGCCGCCAACCCTACTTAATCTTAAAGAATGTTAGCCGACACAAAAGTTGAGGATGTCAGCCGACCACAACCTTAAGGATACAATTAATGCCAATCGCACCCAACTGCAATTTATTCAAACCAATAAATAACAACCCTAACAAGAATTCTTTGCCGACACAATAAAACAAAACGAAACCATTGTTGCCAGTAACCACGTGAGTCAAATCGACCAATAAGCAACAAAAACAACCGATAAAGACCAAACAATTGCAAAGTAGATGACGACAGAAAAATAAATAAAAAAACCAATTTAATTCACCCTAAAACCAATCAACCAAATAAAGACTTTGTTAACTCAAGAATAATCAATGATTAATCGAGAAAACAGCATCATTATGAGGTATTCGGATTAAAGGAAAAAGAAAACCGGGTTTTAAAAAGAAGGGATTTTTCTGGCAGCCATTGATGTTTTTTTAGGGATTTTTCTAGCTTATTACTCTAGGATAGTTTACCACCACTATTCTGCAGATTCTTCTGGCAACTCCCTAAGTATCGTCGGTGAGAATGATTTCATACCCAACTTTTCGATCAAAAACTCGATACGTCCTCGATCTAAGGCCTTTGTGAATATATCCGCCAGATGATACCTAGTGTTGATAAAATATAGCTCGATTACTCCATTTTCCACTTGCTCTTTGATAAAGTGGTAGCGTATGTCAATGTGCTTCGCCTGGGAGTGTTAAACGTAGTTGCAGCAAAGGGCAATGGCGCTTTTTTGTCACAATACATCGGGATTTTGTTGAATCCAAGACCGTAGTCAGTTAATTGTGATCTCACTCAAAGAACTTGAGCACAACAACCGGACATAGCAATGTATTCAGCCTCTGTACTTGATATCTCAACGTTTTTCTGCCTTTTGGATGCCCAGCTAATCAGTCTATCTCCAAGAAGTTGCACACTGCCAGAGGTGCTACGTCGAGTATCTTGACACCCAGCATAATCCGCATCTGCATATGATATTAGTGCAATAGAAGAATCCTTCGGATACCACAGACCACGATTAAGTGTTCCTTTAAGATACCGAAAGATCCTTTTCACAACATGTAAATGCTTTTCGGTAGGCCGAGCCTGATACCGGGCACACATACATATATCAAATTGCAAATCAGGCCTGCTAGCAGTCAGATAGATAAGGGTGCCGATCATTCCACGGTAAAGTTTAGGATCGACAACAATCCCATCCCTATCCTCATCTAACTTGGATCTCTCCACCATAGGAGTATCCACAGGGTCACAATTTTCAAAATGATACTTTTTCAACGATTCAAGAGCATATTTGGATTGATTAATAAAGATGCCTTTGGGATTTTGAGAAATTTGCAACCCTAAGAAAAATGAAAATTTTCCCATCATCGACATCTTAAAGCGTGTGGACATGATTTTCTCAAAATGGTCAGACAGTCTTTGAGTAGTGGCAGCAAATATTATATCGTCAATATAAATTTGTACTAGTATCATGTCGTTGTCTTCCTTGAGAATGAACAATGTGGGGTCCACTTTTCCTTTGGAAAAGCCTTCCGAGATGAGATAAGACGATAGGATATCGTACCACGCGCGTGGAGCTTGTTTCAACCCATAAAGAGCCTTCTTGAGCTTGTACATGTGATTAGGATACTCCGAGTTGACGAATCCATTCGGCTGGCTTACGTAGACATCTTCCCTTAATTCACCATTAAGAAATGCCATCTTGACATCCATTTGATAGACGATCATATTCATATGAGCAACATAATCAAGTAATAGTCTAATCGCCTCCAATTGTGCAATAGGAGCAAAGGATTCTTCAAAGTCAATACCCAAAGCTTGTTTGTAACCTCGAGCAACCAATCTAGCTTTGTTCTTTAACAGTCCACCTAACTCATCGAGTTTAACCTTATATACCCACAACAATGTAAGGATGTCAATGTTGTCGGGTAGAGGAACTAATTCCCATACTTCAAGGCGTTGAAATTCATTAAGTTCCTCTTGCATGGCTTCAATCCAAGATGATTGTTGCATGGCTTGTTGCCAAGATGTAGATTCCTTCTCGCAGAGAAACACATCAAAGAAGCAATATAATGCGTGCTCTTGTAGTTGATGACGTGTTAAGACCGGTCGATCGATGGCACCAATTATATTGCGGATTGGGTGATCCTTTGTCCATTTGGTGTTGTGATTTTCAATCCGTGGTGGTCTGGAGTAAACGATTGCAGGAGCTTCCTCTGAGGTAGACGCACCATTAGGGTTTCGGGTATTTTTGTACCAAAGAATGGAAGCTCTTGTAGGTGAGCAAGTTCCAAATCTTGATCATAGTAATCCTCTTCAACATCATTAGGAACGAGCGGGGGTGATGATTCGGGTGTAGTTGGAGAATTGGTGGGGGATGGTGCATCTGGTTCAATTGTAACAGTAGATGTATCAGACTGATTTTCTTTATCTTAAGCAACAACTTCGAGAATCGGAGCTACTGCTGCAGGTGCTGGAGAATCATCACTTGGGGAATCAAAAAAGTCATCAAACATAGGTTGAAATAACTCATCCCACTCGGGCCTTGTAGGTGGTGTAAATGATGGAGAATTAGAATTGTTGGGAGTTAATCCGAAACTAATAGTACCGGTTCCCATCTCATGAAGTGCGGGTTAAGAGCTGTATTGCTCAGAAGCCATCGTTGTCAGCTCATCAAAATCGGCATCCAAAGTTTCTACTATCTTGCCAAGACGACGGTTATAAATTCGGAAATATTTCTTTGCGGGTAAGTAACCAATGAAAATTCCAATATCAGCCTTCGGTTGAAGTTTGCCCAAATTCTCACTATTAGTATTTGGATAACACAGTGCACCAAACACATGAAAATATGAAATATCGGGTTTATGTCCATGAAGTAGCTCATATGGAGTTTTACCATGGCGCTTACGAATGATGGAGCGGTTTTGGGTATAACATGTGGTTGCCACTGCTTCAGCCCATAAGAATAAAGGAGCATTCGCATACATTAACATAGTTCTAGCAGCTTCCATAAGTGTACGGTTACGTCTTTCTATTTTGGGTAAAGGGGACTACACCCTGGTAAAATATATTAATTCCCAAAAAACCAATAAAGTACAATGGAATGTGACTGAAGTGTCACATTAACCTCAAGCCAACACTTGAACTTCCTCTAATTCATATGACACACCATATGAATACTTATGCTAATTACATAACCAATAGCCCCAATAGGAAAAAACCACCTAATGGCACAAACGTTAGTAAACCAATACACATACATTTAAATAAGAAAAGATTCCGGCAAACTCAAAAGCTGAGCAAATCTAACCCCATCTCTGGACTTCTTGATACGACAAGTAAGCAGCTTCAGTCTGACAGTAGATAGAATGCACTCCACAACTTGATCAATTGTTCTCTTGACTAATTTAAACAACCTCCAATTCCGCTCTTGCCAAATAAAGTACGCCGATGCTGACAAGAATAATTTGGAAACTAAACTTTTGAGAGTCCTGCGGCCCGCCCAAGGCAAAATATAAGCAATAATGGTATCCCACACCGGACTCGGACACCCAAAATCAGCGACCATACGAACTTTATTCCATACTTGCTGCGAAAAACCACACTTGAAAAACAGATGCTCGTGTGAATCCTACTGCCTCTCACACAAAGAACATTCTGACGCCAATGAGCTAGAAGCATCCCACAAATAAACCTTGTCTTGTGTCTTAAGCTTTTGTTTCATAATCAACCATAGGTTAAATGCATGTCTAGGAATGCAGCTAGGAAACCACACAATATTGTGCCATGGAACTTTGACATCTCTAGGCCTTAACGAGGACCATGCCAACGAGACCGATAAAGCCTTAAGAGCATTACCCTCAGTTCGCCAAAATAATTTATCCGAGACACCCTCATGTATATTCGGAATAGTAATATTATCAAGAATTGCATACTTACCTCGAAGAAAACCAGGCCATAACCACTGCCCCATCCCAAATAACATCACAAATCTTAGTATTAAAGTCAAATCCCGAACGATGAATGTCTCTAGACGAGATAACACTAGACAGCGGGCTGTTCGAACACCACACATCAGACCAAACAGAGACTCGAGAGCCATCCCCTATTTTATACCAAATGAACTCACGAATAATAGGCCGTAACTGAAGAATCTTGCGCCATCCCCACGTCATGTTCCCACGAATAGGAATTTCTCAAAAACTTCTGCCCTTAAGCTTGTATTCATGAATCCATTTCACCCAAAGAGACTCTTTACAAACTAATAGCTTCCAAATATGAGAGATCATAAGTGCTTTCTTGAAGATATCCAACCTGCGAATTCCCAAACCCCCCCTCATCTTTAGGAAGGCAAACAACCTCCCAGGACACTTTCGATTTGCCCCTCCTCAAAGGACCTTGACACCAAAGGAATCCCCGCATGATCTGCTCAATATCCAGTAACACCCGAGAAGGGAGCACAAACACCGAAGCCCAATAAACATGCATTGAGCCTATAACCGATTGAACAAGTTGAAGCCTACCTGCTGCCGACAGCGACTTATTCTTCCAATCTTGGACACGGGATTGAACCCTATCAACAAGCTCCCGGCAGTCCCGAATGATAAGCCTAGACGATACCAAAGGAACCCCCAAATACTTAACTGGAAGATGGCCTTCCGCAAAGGGGAGAATCTGTAAAATGGAAAGCTTAACATGATTAAGAACATTACAGAAATACGCCGTACTCTTAGGAAGACTAGGCGTAAGCCCCGAAACCAACTTGAACTCATCCAAAGCCTCTTAATCACCATAACCGAATGAACATCAGCGTGAGCGAACAGAAACAAATCATCCGCAAAGCAAAGATTAATCAACTCCAATCTCGAACAATTCCTATGAAAAGTGAAAGAACCAGCATCCCGCACTCTCCTTTTAAGCATAAGCGTCAAAACCTCCATGATGAGCGTAAACAGATACGGGGAAAGAGGGTCACCCTAACGGAGACCCCTCCTTCCTTTAAAATACCCATGAAGAGTGCCATTGATGCTAATTGAAAACGACGTGGTAGATACACACTCCATAATCCAAGAAATCATACGATGATGGAACCCAAAACCAACGAGAATTTTATGCAAGAAATCCCAATCCACCGTGTCATAAGCCTTCTGAATATCAACCTTAAATGCACAACGAGACACCCCACGATCTAAAAACGTCTTTCTACGACACCATTTTGTTGTGGAGTGCGAGGAACTGAAGTTTCATGTGAAATTCCAACCTCTTCATAATAATCTCGTAGAGTCTGATTAACGAACTCAATTCCATTATCAGTTCGAATGCGGCGAACAATAGCATTAAGACACACTTGGATCATCTTTAGAAAAGTAATAATATAATTTGGTACTTGATCCTTGGTTGCTAAGAACTTTACCCATGTAAACCTGGAGAAATCATCCACCATGACGAGGATGTATTTTCTACCACTCACAGTAGCCGTACGCATTGGCCCGCAAAGATCCATGTGCAAAAGATGAAGTGGTTCTTGGTTGGTGTCTTTAGCTTTAGGTTTGTATGATTTCTTGGTGCTTTTCCCCAAAGAACACGCGAAACATAAATGATCCTTGTTGAACTTAAGTTTTGGAAGACCACAAACAAGCTCGTTTTTAGCCAAATGGTTAATAGCATCAAAGTTAAGATGAGATAACCGGCGATGCAACAACCATGACTTGGTCTTAGATGATTTGGAGAGAAGGCATACAGGAGAGGCGGCCATCATGTTTTGAATGGACAGTGTGTAGAGATTAAGGGTGGCTAAATGGGTGGACTGGACGGGTATGGACAGTGGGTTAAATGGACGTTGGTCCATGGACGTGGACTAAATGGGTAATTTTTAATATTTGGACTAAATGGACTTGGACTAAATGGACATTGGACCAAATGGACATGGGTTAAATGGACAATATTAAAAGAGAAATAAATAGACTCAAGATTAATTTAATCTAGTGCGTTTATGTTGTCCAAATAGTCCATAATACCCATTTGTTTAACAAAATACTTTTTATGTTGTCCAAATAGTCCAACTAAAATAGAAGGGATACCCATTTAGTCCATTAGTTCAAAAAAGGGTCCAAATAACCCAAATTTAAACATATGGACATGATTTGCCACCCCTAGTAGAGATTATCCCCTCGAGAACCTTTTAACAAATCATTTCCTGCAAGTACACGAATGAAGCAAGTATGTTGTCGAAAAGCGATCTCAAGTTTGAATCGCAAAACTGTCCCACTGAGAATAAGTTGTGACCAAGACCCACCATGTAATACACCCTTGAAATCGTAACATTCCCAATTTGATATTCACCATAACCCATGATCTTCGCAATATGGTCGTTGCCAAATTTAACAGTGCTTAGAAACTTGCTGACGAAATTTCTGAGCATCGATCAGTCTCCGGTCATATGCTTTGAGCATCCAGAGTCCAAACCAGAGGATGATTTGGAACACCTAAAAATATCACCAGACGAAGACAGTGTATCGGAATCTAAATGTTCATCTGTGTTAGCAGGTACATATATATTTATCTTAGATTTGCTATTAGAAGGATTCTTAGGCTTCCAAATTTGCTTCTTAGATGCTGGCTTAGATTCTAGTTGTCTAATAACCTGAGGTACTTCTTCACTGGTAGGCACAATAGTGGATGCAGACCTAGTTAAAGGACGCTTTTTCCATTTCTTAGTGCTGGAGTTCCTAGTTAAAAGACGCTGAGACCTAATGTCAGTGGATGTGATCCTAGTTAAAGGGCACTTAGTTCTATTTGCAGTAAAGGTCCTACTAGTGGGTTTCCATTTCCAACCAACTTGGGTGAATTTCTTCCTCGTTGGAATCCATTCAAGATTGTTCCTAATGGCATACATTTCATTCACGTGATCAACAAGGCATAAATCATGACACTGAGAAAACATGCATTCATTACAATTCAAACATCTCAAATTAGAATTCACATTTTGCTTAGACTTCTGCATAGAGGCAGAATCTTTTGTCTTAGCTACATGATTCTTTTTATTCAAAACTGAAATAACATTCCTAGGTTGAGCTTCTACTTTCTTCTTCGTAGTCCTACTAGTGGAAGGCTTGATCATATCTTTCTTGTCTTGAGATCCGTTAGCCTTAGTAGACATAATTACTCCTGTAGAAGCCAAGGGAACATTAGTGACAGATTTTGATTTAGCATTAATAGGTGTGTTTAAAACAGGCTTAGCTCCTGGAGTCTTATTGAATGGAGTTATGGCAATGGTGGGGGTAGTTTTTTAGGTGGTGCATATATCGGTTGACCGATATATTCTAAGTTTGCTAAGCAATCTTGAATGCGATCCACATATAAGAAAAGCTCATATAGAAGATGACTTGTGGGATCTAGTTTACACATATCATCAATGGTCTCTCTAGCTAGATCTGCATGTTTTTTTTGGGTAAAAGGGACTATCCCCGGTAAAATATATTACACCAAAAAACATTGAAGTACAGATGGAATGTGGCTGAAATACCACATTAACCTCAAGCTAAACGCTTGATAAACGCCTACAACGATGTATATGACATGCCATATACATTTACACACCTAAAAAATAGAACAAAATAAAATCAAAGATTTATTCTTGTCTTCATTTAGCTTTATCCCTCTTGTCATGATATAAGTATGCAGCTTCATCATAGACATTCTCAACCTCTTCTACCTCCGAATCAGATTGATTTAGAATCTCAAAGCTATTTGATGTACCAACACCACCCTCATTCCGACTAATATTATTCATGAAACCTGCCTTAAACGTTGCTGGAAATTCAGAATTAGAATCTGGATTATTCGTCCGTTTAGTAGGATTAATTGGATTCACCGCAACAAGGGCCGGTCCACTCTTAGTAGAAGACGCACTCGTACCGGCCTTTGGTATCGATGGAGCATTCTTATTATACTTGGAGGTTGAACTAGCTGGTAAATTGACTTTAGGAACATAAAGAGGTTTACTACCAACCTGGAAACCTCCATTCACGCTGCCATTAGTCTTTTTACCTCTCTTCTTCTTACGTTTTACATTCTGAAAACCTTCCTCCTTTTGCTCATTGACCTTGCTAAGATCAGCAACTTGCGTAGCCATA
Organism: Glebionis coronaria; assembly: GCA_025667525.1. Classification (NCBI taxonomy): domain Eukaryota; kingdom Viridiplantae; phylum Streptophyta; class Magnoliopsida; order Asterales; family Asteraceae; genus Glebionis; species Glebionis coronaria. The sequence continues at coordinate 237,007,313 of CM046880.1, forward strand.
GGGCAAGCCGTAACAATTTTAGGACAGCACGTGTTATCATGGCCATCTTTAGTAACATGAGTAACCACTTCCTTATGCACTTTCGGACACATATCACTATTATGATCAAAGATCAAGCATGTAGCACATCTTGGAGGTCTCCATTCGTACTCAATATCAACAGTAACCAATGAATGCCCTTTTCCACTACCTTTAGGGACTGCAATTACCATCGAATCCAATAACTCCATTTCAGCTGAAACCTCAACGAGCGCCCGAGCATATGTACTCCGACCCCACGAGTTAACACACATATTACTCGTGTAAGAATCCAACATAATAGGAGTGCCAATTTGGGTCGTGATAAGACTAAGACCAACCTCCGAATAAGCAACAATCGGCACATGATGAATCTTAACCCAAACTGGTGCTTTCTTAATCTCCGCCTTTTTCAGATCAGTAGTAGGCGACCAAATATTCAAAATCATGGGAACCATCCTAATCAACCACGGGCCATTTTCAAGGACTCCTTCCATTCCTTCCTTCGTCTTGAATTGAAAAAGGAAAAAATCCTCATGTAATTGAACGCGTATCAAGCCAAATCGTGCCCACGTATTTTTAACATAATTTTCCACCAATGGAAAAGCTAAACGTTTACCAATAAACTGCCCGTATAACGTGTGCTTAAATCTGGATTCAACCTCTTCAACAGCAGCATATGGAAGTGCAACTCGTGCTCCTTCAACATGCTCATCACATCGTAATTCTGATATCTTCACCGTCTTAGGAATAGTTTGGTTCATACCACCCTCATTTTGAAATATCGAGGCAAACGAACCCTTCTGTGGACTATTGACATTAGTATACAAGTTAGCACACCCCTGAAGCAGTGAACCCTTCTCCTTACCCGCATTAACAGCAGGTGTCGAATCAGCAAGTCTTGAATCAGCAGGAACAGCATCTTGTGTCGAATCAGCAAGTGTCGCATGCGACTCAGAACCCTCTTGTGTCGACTGAAGACCTGCTGCATGCACCACAGCAGGTGAGCTATCCGTATTACTAGGAGATGAAACACCCATCTGTTCTCTCAATCTGATCATCCTAGCTGCCAACGCATCCATGTCAACCGGAACAAACCTGTTATCCATCTCTCTAATCATGAAACTAATCAAACACAATATCACAAAAACCCTAATTAACAAATTAGGGTTTTATACCAGTACCTAGATCTGCATGTTTAAAGGCATTTTTCATGTATGTTGCAAACTTAGTTGGACTATGCTTAAATTTTGGGTCTCGATAAAGCACACGTGAGTTGGGTTTGGGAGCACTAGAGGTCGGTTCAGAGATGGTAGCTGAGTTATCAACAACTTTTCGTCCTTTGAGTTGAAGTGTCTCCTTTAAATCAGCTATAACCATGTTTTTATCTATGAGCTGAATATTTAGGTCAGATATTTCCTCACATTTCTTGTTCAGTTGGTCAATAAGGGACTTTTTCTCTGCCGTATTAAAAGCGAAGCACTTTTCTATTGAACCAGAAACTTGTGAGACACCCTGCCTTACTCTTTCCAACTCCCATAGCATAGAAGTAATTCTATTTTCTAGGGCATGGTTTTTAACCTCTGCGGCCTCTAGTTCCACTTTCTCTTTTAGTGACTCTTTCTTAAGTCTCATGATTTCTTCCTCTAATGCCTGAACCACCTGAATCATCTTGTCACTAGTCTCAACGGTGTTTTCACAATCATTTGTTTTGAAAGAGTTTCATTTTTAGATTGATTTTCAATTTCAAGAGATATACAATGTTGTTGAAGCTCATCAAAACGTTTTGAAAGTGAGCTATAAGAATCTTGAAGCTTTAAAATTCAGCGTTAGATTCGTGACAAGAATGATTATCTACATTATTCACAGGTTCAACAATATTCATAGAGAGATCATGCACATCATCACATTTATTCACAGCAGTTGTAATCTCAAAAGCATATTCAATAGTAACAACTTGCATCACTTCAAGAGACACTACATGTTCCATGAATCGGTCATATTCGGACAAAATCTTTTCTTTCTCAATTAGATGTTGCTCATAAGCATCATCCATTTCATAGAAAACTTTTCGAACTTCAGCCATTTCGAAATTAAGATTATCCCTGAGATCTAGAAATCCCTCTTTAATATTGTGTACAAACGAAACGATATCTTTCTCCAGCGGTTTGAGCCGTTGAAGTCGTACATTCCTTGATGACCTTGTCAAATCCGGTAAGGTATCGCTTTATCTCTTTCAAGCTTAGCAATACTGTACTTGCCGGTGGAAGACCCTTTGGAATTTCCTTAGGTTCATTCGGATTTACATGTGTAGGAAATATACTAAGGCTTTCTCTACTAGACATGTAAGTTGGTGTATGGATAAATTTCCTTTGTATCTTAAAGCGAATTCTAAAATCTGTTTTTGAATTCTCTTTATTAAGCTATGGATAATCATACTTAGGATATGTAAAAATCACTTTTGACCGATTCTCTTCATGTAGTGACATATTCTCGGATTCATTCGAAAACACAATCGGATCTAAGACCAATCCTAACTTGGTTGCATCATAAAGTCGTGGGTTGTGGTTAAATGCTTGCTTTGCATATCCCGGGTTAGGTGGTAAGTCTATTAGACGCGATAGAGTGAATTCCTTAAAAGATGAATGAAACAAGTGTACTAGATGTGAAGCAGAGTATTGTTTTAAAAGCAAAACTTCAGTCTTTTTAACTTTCTCAGACACCTTAATTTCCGTTTCAACCCTTTTAGACTCGAGAATTTCAAAATCCGTTTGCAGTTTTTGAAAATTATTAACGACTGACTCTTTTTCTTTAAGTTCTTTTGAAAGAGTTGCTCTTAAACTTTCAATTTCTAGCAAGTTATCCATTTGGACTTTCCTAAACCTATCGAATTCTGGATTGGTTAAGGTAGTGGTCATTGGAGTTAATTCCAAGGTTTTAACCTTTTCCTTATAGAAAGCAAGCTCAGCAACTTGTGTCTGACTACTACCGAGGGTTTCAAGGACCACATTATTCATTTAGCCAAGCATAGATGTCGACATCATAACCAAATATTGTTGAGTAGACGAAATTGTAGACGTAATAGCTCCCGGTTGTGTTTAACTCAAAGTATGGGGACTTGCATTGATATTGCTATCATTGTTTGTCTCCTCGTTTGAATTACTAACCATCAGAGGCTGTTCCGGATACTCCGACACTTGCTCAACTTGATAAGGTACAATACTAGTATCATTGGCAACATTTGGTACCTCAGAAATTGTTTCAGCTCCATACAGTGAAAGATTTACCATGAGAGCTGCCTTGGCGGTATTGAGATCATCACAGTCTGAATCGTATGCATCAAGATCATCGCATTGGTATGCTGTGTTGTTGGTAGAAGCTACTGTGAGTCCTTTAGTATCCGCAACTCCTGGATCTGCTAGAAATGCTAACTCTTCTTCATCGAGCTCTCGACCTTGCGCTTGAGCATTAACCAAGTATATCATTTCTTGAAACCAAGTGCCATCCCTCTTCCTCTTTGGTTGCTTGCACTCCCGAGCCATGTGTCCTTCCCCTTTGCAGTTATAACAGATGATCATTTTCATTTTGCCAGTGTTATATCCCCTTGTAGCAGTGTTGAATGGGCGTGCACCAATATTGGATGAACTTGGTCTCCCCTAAAGTGGTTGCATAGTAACTCTTCCATCTTGGATTGTAGCTTGTTGACGAGAGTTAGAAGAATTCCTCAACTGATTGTTTGTTGGAGATGGTCCTCTTTAACATCTTTTGTTCAACGCTTGAGTGATGTAAGCAGACAGTATATCAGTAGGATTATCCCCTTGTCTGAACTTAGGAATTGGAATCTCATCATCACAGTAGAAAACTGGTGCTGGTTGAGCTACATACACACTTGAAGGAGTACTGACATATTGTGAGTAATGGGGTTGAGGAACCTCATGTTGCTGGTGTAACACCCCTAAATATTCATACTTTAGTTCAGCGAAAGAGTCGTTGGTGTTACGGGATAGCACATTACTCAAATCATAGACAACACATAAAAATCACGTCGTTTAATAATAAAGCATTTTCCATTCATGAATATCAAATTTACATAGGTCCCAAGTCATATTATTTCATACAACTTTACAAAACATTTGAATGGAAATAGTTATTTAAGTGTGGGCCATGAATTCTTGTCGTCTTCCCGAGAATTACCTTCAAGTACCTGAGATGAAACATGTTAAAGAAAAGGTCAGCGAAAACGCCGAGTGAATTCATAGAGTTTAATGAAATCCATTTATATATCATCGGTATAAAATTATTACCGAAAATCATTTTGTACAATTCTTTGTCGGAGGCCATAAAATAAGCCAAATTTTTTTTATACAAATCCTTGTCAAAATCATAACATAGGCTTTTGCCTTCAAAACCATTATACGAACCATTGTCGCAAAAACATCATACAATACGTCTTATAACGTTGTATAGAGTTAAATAAAAACCGTTATATGAATATGGTTATGTAAAACCAAAACGCGAAGATAATATCAATAATAAGACCCTGTATTGCTAGTCAGGCAATATATCGTAATTCAATGCATACAGCAGTATTTTCGTTATTGGATTATTATAAGCTGCATGACATTGTTACCTTACTATACCAAACAACGGGTAGCTAAGCTGAACTAATTTTCCCATCTAAGTTAGCGTGTCGTCAAATAAATCACGCTATGGAAATCTTCTCATACATAAATTCGCTTACCAATCAATGTGGCACGACGGGGATCAATCGTCAAGGCGCGAATTGGGGTGATCTTCCCCAAATAGTACTATTATATGCATAAGCGTCTACCAAATCCCGGTAGTTCACAATTCATGCTAATGGGACTTTTAGTGACATAACCTAACTTTAATAATCCATTTCATTTCATTTATCGGGTGATGTGTATAATGATAATTAGATACGTTATAGGGTAAACTAGAAAATTACCTTAAGGAAAAAGTAATAGTCTAATAATACCAATGACGAATTCATATAAACACGTGAGTGAGTCGAGTTCGTTGTACACGAAGATCTTATGAATTTGAGACGTTTTGCTTTGATTTGGACAATTGATTTGAATTGGTTTTTGGTTTTTAAACTACGATTAAAATCTACTAATTTTAAACTATTTAAAATTATCCTAAAGTGCATGAATCCTAAACCCGCCTATTTAAAATTCTACAAACACTTTATTACATAAAAATTAAAACACTATTATAAAAATTAAACTAATTAAAAATCTTAAAAATTTAATCTATTTAATAAAAATGACTTTTAAACTAAATTACTTCTTAAACTAATAAGCTATATTAAAAATTCACTTAAAATAAACTTTTTTGAAAACTATTTTTTATAACTAATTAAATTTATAAAATTAATAAAACATTTTTATTTTGTTTTTATTAATTTATTATTTTAAATCCTAATAAAAGTAATTTTATAAAACTGTTAATTTACTAAATTAAAACATGTATTTAAAATCTATTAAACTAAAACTGCCAGCCTAGATTTAATACTACATTAATTAGAATAACTGTATTAAAACATAAATTAAGACCTAGATGAGTTGGTAGATGCGTATGCCTGTGACCAGAAGGTCACAGGTTCGAATCCTGTAAGGGACGCCTTGGTAATTTTTTTATATTTATATAATCTCCATACGAATTCAGATATGAGAGGAAGAGGTTTAGACAGTAACATCAAATAATCAAGCAGATAACATAAAGCTGCTCACAAAATAAGAGATTCAAAACAGATAAGATAGAAACCCTGAATACAACTACTTACATAAATATATTAAAAATTGTATTTAGAGCAGGAAGAACATATAACAATCAAAAGGACAACACAGCAAGTCCAAATTCAATCTTAAAATTCAGCTAAACATTGGGCTTACTTTGTATAAACAGTAAATGGAACAAACAAATGAAAATTCTACCATTATCAGTTAAGTAGAAAGCAATTTAACACTTAGCTACAGATAAACATACACTTACAGCAAGCAAATCAGTAGGATAATAACTAAGGCTCTCAAGAGTTATGCTATAAACAACCGGCAGGTGAGACGAAACAAATCTAATCAAGCATCATTGCTGCTGAATTTTCATCAACATCAAACAAAAGCAGCAGTCTAGAAAAATTCAGTAATAATTAATCAAAACAATAACACGCAAATTACTGAAATAGAATAAGATTCAGCAGTTATATGATTAACAATCAGCAGCAACTTACGAACGCATCGGAGAACAACAAACATACAGATTAACAGGAATGCAGGCGCCACACACATACAGATTGCTCAGCAGACTAAAATCCTATATTAGAACCACACTAACAGTTACCATGAAAATTCTAAACAACTTCCGCTGATTCCTGAGCTACTGCGTTTATTATGATTACACACCACAACAGTAACAAAATATGACAGAAAATAACATTGAACTTACATTTACGCCATATGTAGATATAGTTATAGCAAACAAATCAGTTCAAACCAACAACAATAACATGCGGCAGCACCGAAAATCACAGCTCATCAAAGGCAATGTAAACATATTCCAAACCGAAAATTAACTTAAACGAAGGACTAACGCAGATTCAAATTAATCATAAACTCAAAATTTAACATTAATCTCATAAACTAAAAATAGCAGATACAGAAAAAGAAATATCAGCAAATAAAGTCAGTACCAAATCAGCAAAGATCCACAATTAACATGAATCAACATTCAGAAAACAATTAACTTAGCAATAGCAGTCCTAAATCTAAACTCAGTAAAGTAAAAAACATTTAATCTGCCACTCTACAACATCATCTAATTTATAACCATATCATTACCAAAAACAGATTAAACAGCAAAGTACTCATTCAATCAGATTGATTATACTAAATAAAACTTAAGAAATAAAATCGTGCTTAACCATCTATTGAAGATACCGTTGGGACGAAGGTGAAGCGCTTAGCTACCTTAAACTCGACACCAAACCAATAATCACCATTTTCGAACCAATAAACACCATCAAACATCGACCAAACAGCAGTGAAATCGAACTAGTATTATTTGAAGTTTAATCAGTGGGATTAAACTTTTCCCCTATTCAAACTCATTAATCATAAAAGCTATATTTTAAGCAGATATGGTTAATTTAATCATTTTATAATATTGATAAGATTTATCTGACAAAAACTTTAACAGAAATTAAATGTAGAATCGCAAGATGAACTTTAAAATAATCACTTTCATTAATCTCAAATCAAATCATATTACACTATTTTAAAACAGAAATTACAACATCTAATCTAAATCTAATATTATAAAAACTAAAAAGAAAGAAAAAGGGATACGATTACATGAAAATATTAGGGTTTTTATAGTTGAAGAGGAGGGTGAGGGTTGTTGGTGATGAACGATTTTTGACCTTTGATTCCGAATCCATACCTTCTCTTTCTTCATTGTTATTATCCAAGGGCTGTGATTCGCCCTTGGTCACACGGATCGCCAACGTGTACAAAAGTGTGCTTGTTTGGTGATGACTTGGAATGATTTCATTGGTTCTTTGGTTGAATAACAGGGAATCCACCAATAAAAAACCTTTTGATGACGACTCCAAGCTCCACGTGGAGCTTGGTACTCGAATCTTTGTGTGTGTACACGCACCCTTTATCCCCCTTTTTTCTCTGATCAGAAGCGCGTGTCTTTCACTTTCTGATTAAATTGGAATCCCCTTTTTCTAGGGTTCTTGAGCCTGCTTCTTTTTCCCCCAATATCTTTTTTCTCTCTCTCGTTCTATTTGTTTTTTCTCTTTTCTTTGTTATTTTCTTTTGACCAAAACTTGACCAAGGTATGTATATACTTTCCACCGTCTAAACTTTCTTCATGGGCTTTAAGAAACTTGGACCCAAAGTTAATAATACTTTCATTGGTGGGCTTTTACTTGACTTTTTGACCACTTAAACGTTTGCATTCCTCTCATTTGGCTTGATGGACCATTATAACTTCAAACCGTCTCTTATTATATGTTGTTGGACTTGGTTATTGGGCCTATTTGGCTTTTCCATGTTTAATAACCAATGTAACCTATTAATGGGCTTTAAAGGCCCATTAAACATAAGTGGGTCCCACTAAACCAAAATCCTTCTTGAACTTAAATCCGTGAATAAAATCGACTTGTATTTGGCTTCTTAGATCTTTTCATCAAACTTGTGTCGGTTTTGCCGGTTTTCGCGAACTTGGTACCTACACACATTCAAACAAGAAACAAGCGAATACAAGGCATTTTCCATTGTTTTTGTGCAATTATTGTTCGTTTCTAGATACAAATGATATGAGTAATTAAGCTCATATCATATTCCCCCATGCTAAGCAATTGCCGTGTCCTCACGCAATGACAAAATAACACTATGTCTACACCATTATTCAACTTTTGACAACTTTATTTTTCAAAGACATAAAATAACTTTAAGGATCATAAAAGCTCAAATAGATTCATCGTCCTCGACTTTTCACTTTTCCATGCCAAGTGCAAAAACAAGATCATTGTTAATATAAGTTGGTAGACTAACACGAACTCATGTGGGCCAATTAATCACTTAGACTCCCTTATTCCTAAGTGTATCTCTTATATTTTATTATTGTCTCGAATGATCACGAGGATGCATTTTTGACTTATTTCGATAATTTATTAGGCCGAAAATAAAGCGAACGATTTAATCAATAGTTAGCTAAAGGACAAAATCTTTTAAAACTGCTTCTCAGGACTTCATAAAGTTCATATCTTGGCATAACTTGTTTCGCGATTTGAGACCTTTCTCGGACCGATATTTGGCAATGACTTTATACTTCCAACCTTGAGAGACGTTCACGAAATAATGGTCTTCTCTTCATAATATTTCTTCACTTGAAGTTTTTGAGAGATTCATACTTGGACCACGACTTCTTCATTTTTCTCCAATCTTTATTTGGGATTTTGATTTACAACGATCCGCCTCCTTTTTGGACTTGGATTCATTTATCCTCATACCTTATTTTGGTCTTTTTGGATAGACTTCTCCATGACTTTTTGGGAGTATTTTGCTTTTCGTCGTGTGTCTCGATCCTTCATTGATTTTTGATAAATGAGTCTTCACATCACTTGAGATCTTTAGCAATAAAACATAGCCCTCATGTCTTGTTAGGACCTTTTTGGACTCGCCAATCTTCGCATCCCGCTTCAATAAGTTATGCCTTGGCTATGAACTCTAATCCATACCGAGCAACTTTTAAACGATCTTGGGCGAGAAGCTAAGTAACTTTTCAAATCGTTCAACATTATTTATTGCAATTAAATTTATTAACAAGCGATGGGAGAATAGGCTCATAATTAACTCACATAAATTCCCGAAAGAATACCACACTTATAATTGGCTCTATCATCTCTTGTTCTTCATAAATGGATACTTAGCCTATTGAATCAAAGTTTTGGGTTTTCAAGTCATCTATAGGATCTTGCAACTTCTTATACTTTTGCAAGTTTTAGAATTTGCGTTTTAAAGTTCCCTTGATAAACGACTTTCTAGGATCAATTATAGGAGCTTGCGAAAAGTTCTTGTTCTTAACTCGTATGAATTAAGACCTTCGCGTTTTAAAGCTCCCTATATAATAGCCTAGCAAAACTTAATTCAAATACGTTAAGGAAAAGCTAAGGTTAAAAACCGAGTCGAGTCAAAAACTATTCTTATTGAAAGCCTACATTCGTATCAAAAACACTTATTTTCTTTATTAAAACTTAAAAATAACACAAAAAATTTTAAATTTTTTTTGAAAAATGAGAAAACTACACGTTTGGACACGACAAAAGCAATTGCAAGCGATTATATCGATTGACTTCCCCATGCTAAAACCAAACATTGTCCTCAATGTTTCTTAGCTCAAGAGTAACACCCCCTTGCTAAAACACGAAGAGTCTAATGCAACATTCTAGCATGGAAAGAGCACGCAAATCTATAAGCCATTTATTAATTATGCCTCAAGATAAAACGTTAGTCGATAAAAATCAAGGGTAAAGAGTGTGCCCCTTTTTAGCATTCGAAGAATGGAAGATCAAGTGGACCGGCAAAAACCGAACACGAGAATCATCAAATATTAGGGTCGTACCTAAGATCACAACACAACAAAACACGAGCACGAGCTTGAAAGATCAAGCCTTATTAGGTGTTAGAAAATAGAAAGAAGATATAATGTATGGGACTCCCCCACAAGGCACCTCGTTTTTGTTAACCGAGTCATGAGCTCGACTCGATCCCCGCATTCATTGGTCCTTAGGGAAAGTGGTGTAAACCGGCACAATGGAATAAAATCCAAGATAAAGTGCGATGCCGGGGTCAAAGATCTCATCCTCGTTGTCGGATGACAAACGAAAGGATAAAACTCCAACACAAATCTCTAAAAAGAGATAGTAGTCACAACGAATTGTATGGATAAAGCATGCTCCCCGAGGTAAACTCGCACCAAGATGATAGAAAAATCTTTCATTTATTACATCGGTGAAAGGCCGAGATTCCCCTAAATCAACGATTCCGGGGTCGAATACCTCGTCCTCGGTGGAGAAAGGAATGGATAACACGGTGTCGTCCCCCCATGCTAATCCATAATCATAGAAAGCAAATGGTAATGGTGGGATAAAAGTTTCATCCATAGTGGAATGAACATTCTTTGCTTTAACGACCATTTCACCCTTAGGAATGTGATCAATAGGGTCATGGTACTCAATATAAGACACATGAAAAACCCGCACATTAAGGTCAAAGTGGGTGGGAGGAGGACTAGGGACAAAATCATCATCAAGTAAATTTTCTAAAAAGAGAGCGTCCCCCTCCGGGTCGATATCATCAACACCCGGTGGTATCGAATCATGAGAAGCAAGAAAAGTGTCAATCTCCTCCATAAGCGGATCACTATCCTCAACGGGAATAGGAGATGGAGAGAAAGATTTTCTAATAGGCTTGGAATTCAAAGCCTCGATCCTAGAAATGAGAAGATAGACGTCGGATAATTTCTCACGAAGAACCACGTCCTCCACATCTAAATGAGTAAGTTCATCGGTGAACTTCTCAAGGATCGGAATAGTCAAATCAACCTCATTTCCCGGTGGAAATGGGTCTAAAGGAGCAAGTTCAAAAGTGAACCTCTCATAAAACGGATCACTATCATCCTCATTTCCCGGTGGAAATGGGTGAAGAAGAGTAGGTTCATCGGTAAACCCCTCAAAATCCGAGTCGTGAATATCATCTTTATAAGAAAGTTCATCGGAGAACTCCTCATTAGAAAATTCACTAGAAGTAGAATCATCCTCAAAATCTTTATTTCCATCACAATTTTCATCATTAGAATTGAAAATATCAAGGTGAATAGAAGAAGTAGAGTCATCACAATGTGGCAAATCACACATCTCATTGGAAATACCGTCAAACTCTCTTGGGTTTTGGACAAGAATAGTGCTAATATGCTCGTCCCCCTTGCTAAGAGAATTTTCGGGTTCCACGATGGAAGAATCATGAATAGGAGTGGTGATGTCATGAGAGATTTCCTCATCATCTAGGATGGGAGAATCCTCGGGCTCAATAGCCGGCAAGATACGAATAGGACACACGATAGCACTAGACGAAGGATGAAGAGCAATAAGATCTCTCAAAGAAATACCACTATCCTCATCATCATCCAAAAGAAGAGAACGCTCGAGTTCACGATTAGCAAGAGATTTTTCTTCCTCTTGAATTTTTTCTTTCTTTCGAATTTCAATGCTTAATCCATTATAATCTTGCGAAAGTTGTCGAATCTTAAGTTCACAATCTCTTTTAAATCCCTCATCAATTATTTCTCCATGAAATTGACGACTTCCTAATTCATTAGTAATGTCATTAATCTCTTGATTAATTTGTCTCTTTTCAAGCAACAAGTCTTCAATACTTTTTTCAACAACTTCAACATTTCTTTGATTCATTATTTGTTGGAACATTGTTTCAAGTCGTTTAAAATTTTCATTCACGCGAGAAAAGGGCTCATAAAAATTATTATCCCTCGGTTGACAATTAAAGCTCTCGTGAGGACCTCCACAATACTCACAACAAAGATGTTGTTGTGATAAACTCGTCGAATCTTGTGGATAACAATTATCATTAGAGTTTTGATTGTAGCTCGGTTCTCGCTCATAATTAAGCGAGAATCGATGCGAACAATCATTACCAAAATGAGAATCGTTCCCACAAAACTCACACGAGGCCGTCTCGTATGTAGGGTGTGGAGGTGGATTGAAATCGAGAGAATTATTCGAAAAATTCGGATTTCCACACGAAGTAATCTCATTACAATAAGGACAAAATCCAACACGTATATCGTGACGTAAGTCATTTCCACAACGCTCACACGTGCACCACCGACATGGTAAAAAACCATATAACGGTTCTCCACACCCAACACAATCGACGAAGGAAGAATTAAAATTTAGAGGGTGAGGAAAAAAAGAATTAAACATGATAGAGGATTAAGAAGATTATTTTTGGTATTTTTCATAAAAACGATACATACTATATAATAAGAAAATAACAAAACTTTCCGAGGACGGAAAGGGTCTTCAAATCAACGATCAACAAATCTCCACAAAGATGAATCGTACACAAGATCCCCGGCAGCGGCGCCAAAATTTTTGATGTGTCGTGATGTGTATAATGATAATTAGATACGTTATAGGGTAAACTAGAAAATTACCTTTAGGAAAAAGTAATAGTCTAATAATACCAATGACGAATTCAATTAAACACGTGAGTGAGTCGAGTTCGTTGTACACGAAGATCTTATGAATTTGAGACGTTTTGCTTTGATTTGGACAATTGATTTGAATTGGTTTTTGGTTTTTAAACTACGATTAAAATCTACTAATTTTAAACTATTTAAAATTATCCTAAAGTGCATGAATCGTAAACCCGCCTATTTAAAATTCTACAAACACTTTATTACATAAAAATTAATACACTATTATAAAAATTAAACTAATTAAAAATCTTAAAAATTTAATCTATTTAATAAAAATGACTTTTAAACTAAATTACTTCTTAAACTAATAAGCTATATTAAAAATTCACTTAAAATAAACTTTTTTGAAAACTATTTTTTATAACTAATTAAATTTCTAAAATTAATAAAACATTTTATTTTGTTTTTATTAATTTATTATTTTAAATCCTAATAAAAGTAATTTTATAAAACTATTAATTTACTAAATTAAAACATGTATTTAAAACCTATTAAACTAAAACTGCCAGCCTAGATTTAATACTACATTAATTAGAATAACTGTATTAAAACATAAATTAAGACCTAGATGAGTTGGTAGATGCGTATGCCTGTGACCAAAAGGTCACAGGTTCGAATCCTGTAAGGGACGCCTTGGTAATTTTTTTATATTTATATAATCTCCATACGAATTCAGATATGAGAGAAAGAGGTTTAGACAGTAACATCAAATAATCAAGCAGATAACATAAAGCTGCTCACAAAATAAGAGATTCAAAACAGATAAGATAGAAACCCTGAATACAACTACTTACACAGATATATTAAAAATTGTATTTAGAGCAGGAAAAAAACCCTTTCTCTCTCTACTATGGGCGATTTCAAACTTCTTAGGCGGCATTAATCAGATCTGCTAATTCTACCAATCATTGAATAATAGCCAATTAACGTTCCTCGATTCTTTTTTCATCTCATCAAATAAGTTGTGATAAGAAATAGGCTGTGATCTTGATCCCCCTATTCTCTTTGTGATCACTTATCTCGTGGGGTGTTAACGGATTGGGTTTGTTTAATTTGTTCTTATTTGATTCGACGTAGTTTAGAGGTGTGTTTTTAGTGCCGGTTTTTCTTTGAATCGTTTATAGTCTAGGGTTTTTATTGGATCTAGGGCTTATTATAATTTATTATTATTTTATTGGTGTTTCCATTATGGGGACCGGCTAGAGGTGTTTGGTTGGTGTGTTTTTGTTTTGTGCCCTAACTTTTTTAGGGTTTCATGGCTACGAATATGTCTGGAGAGAATGTTATTAATGGGTTGCAACCTATTGGGACTGGAAAGGCGTCGGTGTCTGCATCTGTTAAGGCACATGTTCTGGCATCCAAGATTAAGAATATTGAAGGAAAATTGTTGGCTAAAAGAGTTCCGGTTAGGGAAACTAATGTTAGTCAGGAGAGTGAGAGTGATGTGGGTAGCAAATCGTTTGCGGCTGTGGTCAATAAGAAGTTGAACAAGCAGGCTGTTAAGATTTCCTTGATGAGAAGTGAAGAAGTGGTGGAAGGGGCTTCTGCTGCTCTTCCGTGGGAGGCTGTTGAAGTCATCCAAGAGAGATTTACATACACCCTTTATGGTTATTTTATAGGAAAGCGTCTAGCTTTCCCTTTGGTCCAGAATTATGTGAAAAATGCTTGGGCTAAGTTTGGTCTTAAGCGTGTACAATTACATGAAGACTTCTTCCTTTTCCAGTTTGAAACGCAAGAGGGCATGGAGGGTGTGTTGGAGAATGGTCCCTGGATGGTTCGGTTGGTTCCCCTAATGCTCAATATATGGACACCAACAACGGATTTAAAGAAGGCTGAGATCAAGAAGGCGCCAGTTTGGGTTAAGTTGCATCATGTGCCAATAGTGGCATATTCTGAAATTGGACTCAGCTTGATTACATCTCAAATTGGAAATCCAATCATGCTGGATTCATATACTAGTAATATGTGTTTGAGCTCTTGGGGACGTAGTACCTATGCGAGGGCACTAATTGAAGTCTCATCTGATAAGGAATTGCTGGATTCAGTTGTCATTGCTGTTCCGAAAGGCAAAGATATGGGTCACTCGCTGGCTACTATTGACATTGAATATGAGTGGAAGCCTCCTCGGTGTTCTAGTTGTGCCATATTTGATCATGTAGATGATAAATGCCCTAATAGACAGGTGGAGGAACAGGTTGTTTTGACTGACGTTGATGGTTTTGTGGAAGTCACAAAGAAGAAATCTAAGGCCAAACAAACGAATAAGCAACCTATTAGCGGGATTAAACTCACTAAACCTCCTCCTAAGCTGCAGGTTAGAAAAGAGCGTGGGGAGTCTTCAAAGTCGATGGCTCCAGGTCCTAAACCCAACTTGCAGTTTATACCTAAGGTCAGTAAGCCTATAGTTAGTACTAGCAACTCCTTTAGTGCTTTGGATATTCCAGAAGACGAAAATGGTGTGGAGCCTAAGAAGAAACGAGATATGGTCCTCAATGCTAGTGATAGTGAGGTGGATGAGGAAATAATCGTGGATGATCGTACTGTCACAGATGGTCAGGTTAAGGGGGCAAGCACTCCCATTGTCACGGTTTCAAATGATTAATGTTGCCTCATGGAATATTCGGGGCTTGAACTTCTCCCCGAAACAAAGTGAAGTGAGACAAGTGATTGCTGAAAATAATCTTTCTGTTTGTGCTATTTTGGAATCCCATGTGGGGGATTCCAACCTTCATAGGATATGTTCCCTGGTGTTTCGACATTGGGATTGGGCGTCAAATGGGTCTTACTGCCAAAAGGGTACTCGTATCATATTGGGGTGGAACCATAATGATGTTGATGTAATGGTTATATCTCAGGACGACCAAGTTATTCACACGCGTGTATGGATGAAAAATGAAAAGAAGGAAGTTTTCTGTTCTTTTATATATGCTCATAATAAGTATGTTCAACGTCGGGCTTTATGGAGGGGTTTGTGTCTCCATAAGAGTTATGTGCGTGATCGTCCGTGGTGCTTGTTGGGCGATTTTAATGCGGCTTTATTCTTGGGTGATTCAACTGCGGGTAGTTCAGCGATTGACATATCGATGAGGGAATTCAAGGAGTGTGTGGATGAAATTGAGGTCGTGGATGTGCAAAGAACGGGCTTGCAATACACTTGGAACCAAAAGCCGAAAGGTGGTCAGGGGATTCTTAAAAAGCTAGATCGTATCTTGGTGAATATGGGGTTTTCTTCAGAGTTTCTGGGTGCTTATGCTATCTTCAAACCCTATCGTTTATCGGATCATTCTCCCGCTGTTCTGTGCATTCCTTCATGTAATAAACCGAAGCCTACTCCTTTCAAGTTTTTTAATGTGCTCACTAAACATGAGCATTTTCTTAATACTGTCCAAGGAGTGTGGAACCAACATATCAGTGGGTTCCATATGTTTGCTGTTGTGAAGAAGCTGAAGTTACTTAAAAAACCATTTCGTAAGCTTCTATATGACAAAGGTAACCTTCATGCTAATGTGGTATCCTTACGATCAGAGCTAGATTTTATCCAATCGGAGCTTGATAAGGACCCGTTTAGCTCCAGCTTGCGTGATGAAGAAGCCAGGTGTGTTGTTGCCTTTAATAATGCTGTGCTTCTGGAGGAGAGCTTTCTTAAGCAAAAAGCTAAAATCAATTGGTTAAAAGAAGGGGATTCGAACTCAGCCTATTTTCATAAGGCTGTTAAGGGTCGTGCTAGTAGGAACCGTATTAATGTTGTTACTAATGGTGATGGTATTATTTGTGCTAATGATCAGGTTGCGGGTGCTTTTGTCTCCAATTATGAAGCGTTCCTTGGCGAGGCGAATGCAGATCCGATTTTCAATCCTCAGCATCTTTTTAAAACGGTCATTGATGATAATGTTGCTGCTGCTATGGTTAACGATGTTACTGATAAGGAAATCAAGGATGCTGTATTTTCTATGGGGGATGATAAATCCCCTGGACCGGATGGTTTCTCAGCAGCGTTTTTTAAAGGTGCTTGGCATATCATTGGGCAAGAGGTCATTTCTGCTGTTAAAGAATTCTTCATTAATGGTACGCTTTTGAGGGAACTTAATCATACGATTATAGCGTTGATCCCTAAAGTCAGTTCGCCTTCTCGGGTTACTGATTATAGACCTATATCGTGCTGTAATGTCCTCTTTAAGTGTATCAGTAAAATCATTGCTAACCGTATCAAGCATAGCCTTCAGTTTATTGTGAGTTCCAACCAATCTGCTTTTATCCCTGGAAGAAGTATTGCTGACAATATTTTGTTAACTCAAGAACTTATGCATCAGTATCATCTTGATAGGGGAACTCCTCGTTGTGCGTTTAAAGTGGATATCCAAAAAGCCTATGATACGGTTGACTGGAATTTTTTACGTATGATTCTTCAAGGGTTTGGTTTCCACAATCGCATGATTGGATGGATCATGGAGTGTGTCACGACGACTTCATATTCTATATGTGTGAATGGGTCTCTTCATGGCTATTTTCAGGGTAAACGTGGGCTTCGACAAGGAGACCCTCTTTCTCCATATTTGTTTACATTGGTTATGGAAATCTTAACTCTTATGCTTCACAGGAAGGTTGCGGAGTCAGGGGTTTTTACTTTTCATCGTTACTGTTCCCGTCTAGAGCTCATTAACTTATGTTTTGCTGATGACCTTTTCTTATTTGCTTATGGGGATGTTCAATCTGCTACTGTCATTAAGGAAGCGTTGGAGGAGTTCAAAGATGCTTCGGGTCTGCATCCTAGCTTGCCTAAGAGCACTGCGTACTTCTGTAATGTGCTGAATTATGTCAAGCGTGGTATCCTTCATGTCTTGCCTTTTGAAGAAGGGAGGTTTCCTGTAAAATATCTAGGTGTTCCTCTGATTTCTTCGCGGTTGATGATTCGGGATTGTAAAGGGCTGGTGGAGAAGGTCCAGAACCGTGTTCAAGACTGGAAAAATAAATCGCTGTCTATAGCGGGTCGTCTCCAATTAATCAGGTCTGTTCTTGGCTCTATGCATGTCTTTTGGGCCTCTGTGTTTATTATTCCGTCTCGTGTGCTGCGTGACATTGAACAGATTATGCGCGGCTTCTTATGGTCTCATGGCCCCATGAAAAAAGGGAAGTCGAAGGTGGCCTGGGAAGTTGCTTGTTTGCCTAAAGATGAGGGTGGGTTAGGTATTCGTCGGTTAGAGGTTTTCAATGTTGCGCTTATGGTCCACAATATTTGGAAGCTGATTACTTTCAAAGACTCCTTATGGGTAAAATGGATCCAGGAATATAAGCTTAAGGGTCGCAGCTTTTGGAGCATCCCTATGCGAGGTAATATATCTTGGGGTTGGAGAAAGATGTTGGAGTTGCGTCCAATTATTCGTGAGTTCTTTTGGTCTAATTTGGGAGATGGATCGAAAACGTCTCTTTGGTTTGATAAATGGTGTGATGCTGGGCCAATTGAGGCTCATGTTACTATGCGGGATGTTCATAGAGCAGGTCTTTCGATAAATGCAACAGTCAAGGATATTGTTACCAATGGTATGTGGCGATGGCCTGTGGATCTGCTGTCTAAATATCCTATATTACATTCTTGTATGGGTCAACTTGGTGGGTCTGCTCATGATTGTTTGATTTGGCGGGATGGAAATAATACGCCAACGAAGTTCTCTGTTCAGCAGGTATGGGATTCCATCAGACCGAGAGATCATTCAGTGCCTTGGTGTCATACGGTTTGGTTCCCTCAGAATATCCCCCGTCATGCGTTTAATTTGTGGTTGATTGTTAAGCATAAGTTAAAAACGCAGGACCGTATCATGTATTGGGACGCATCTTCATCTCTTGGATCGGTGTGTTCTTTATGTGAATGTCAAGCGGATTCCCATGAGCATCTCTTTTTCCAATGCCCCTTTGCATCGAATGTTTGGAATCAGGTGAAGGGAAGGACTTGCTTTGCTTCATTGCCTCCTGATGTGTATGGTATGATTGTTCATATTAATCCTATTGCTAAGAGAAGGACGACTGCGGTCATTGTTTCTAAATTGGTGGTTGCTTCAGCAGCTTACTATATATGGCAAGAACGGAATTGGCGATTGTTTAAAAAGAGTAAACGCACAGTCACACAAATTGTTGAATCCATTACTTCAGCTGTTCGGTGAAAGCTTCTGTCATGCCATTTTAAGAAGTCCAAGGAAAGTGAGAAATATGCTCGTCTTTGGGAGTTACCTGATTCTATTTTTATTATTCCATGATAGTTGGTGTTTTTTGTTTATGCACTATTAGGTGGTTTTTCCCTATTAGTGTTATTGGTTTTGTAATGATTAGGTAAAATGGATGGTTTGTCATTCATTTTAGGCTGTTCGAGCTTGTGCTCGAGGTTAATGTGACATCCAGTCACATTCCATTGTACTTATTGGTTTTTTTGGGATCTAATATATTTTACCGGGGAGTGACCCCTTTACCCAAAAAAAGAACATATAACAATCAAAAGGACAACACAGCAAGTCCAAATTCAATCTTAAAATTCAGCTAAACATTGGGCTTACTTTGTATAAACAGTAAATGGAAAAAACAAATGAAAATTCTACCATTATCAGTTAAGTAGAAAGCAATTTAACACTTAGCTACAGATAAACATACACTTACAGCAAGCAAATCAGTAGGATAATAACTAAGGCTCTCAAGAGTTATGCTATAAACAACCGGCAGGTGAGACGAAACAAATCTAATCAAGCATCATTGCTGCTGAATTTTCAGCAACATCAAACAAAAGCAGCAGTCTAAAAACATTCAGTAATAATTAATCAAAACAATAACACGCAAATTACTGAAATAGAATAAGATTCAGCAGTTATATGATTAACAATCAGCAGCAACTTACGAACGCATCGGAGAACAACAAACATACAGATTAACAGGAATGCAGGCGCCACACACATACAGATTGCTCAGCAGACTAAAATCCTATATTAGAACCACACTAACAGTTACCATGAAAATTCTAAACAAATTCCGCTGATTCCTGAGCTACTGCGTTTATTATGATTACACACCACAACAGTAACAAAATATGACAGAAAATAACATTGAACTTACATTTACGCCATATGTAGATATAGTTACAGCAAACAAATCAGTTCAAACCAACAACAATAACATGCGGCAGCACCGAAAATCACAGCTCATCAAAGGCAATGTAAACATATTCCAAACCGAAAATTAACTTAAACGAAGGACTAACGCAGATTCAAATTAATCATAAACTCAAAATTTAACATTAATCTCATAAACTAAAAATAGCAGATACAGAAAAAGAAATATCAGCAAATAAAGTCAGTACCAAATCAGCAAAGATCCACAATTAACATGAATCAACATTCAGAAAACAATTAACTTAGCAATAGCAGTCCTAAATCTAAACTCAGTAAAGTCAAAAACATTTAATCTGCAACTCTACAACATTCATCTAATTTATAACCATATCATTACCAAAAACAGATTAAACAGCAAAGTACTCATTCAATCAGATTGATTATACTAAATAAAATTTAAGAAATAAAATCGTGCTTAACCATCTATTGAAGATACCGTTGGGACGAAGGTGAAGCGCTGAGCTACCTTAAACTCGACACCAAACCAATAATCACCATTTTCGAACCAATAAACACCATCAAACATCGACCAAACAGCAGTGAAATCGAACTAGTATTATTTGAAGTTTAATCAGTGGGATTAAACTTTTCCCCTATTCAAACTCATTAATCATAAAAGCTATATTTTAAGCAGATATGATTAATTTAATCATTTTATAATATTGATAAGATTTATCTGACAAAAACTTTAACAGAAATTAAATGTAGAATCGCAAGATGAACTTTAAAATAATCACTTTCATTAATTTCAAATCAAATCATATTACACTATTTTAAAACAGAAATTACAACATCTAATCTAAATCTAATATTATAAAAACTAAAAAGAAAGAAAAAGGGATACGATTACATGAAAATATTGGGGTTTTTATAGTTGAAGAGGAGGGTGAGGGTTGTTGGTGATGAACGATTTTTGACCTTTGATTCCGAATCCATACCTTCTCTTTCTTCATTGTTATGATCCAAGGGCTGTGATTCGCCCTTGGTCACACGGATCACCAACGTGTACAAAAGTGTGCTTGTTTGGTGATGACTTGGAATGATTTCATTGGTTCTTTGGCTGAATAACAGGGAATCCACCAATCAAAAACCTTTTGATGACGACTCCAAGCTCCACGTGGAGCTTGGTACTCGAATCTTTGTGTGTGTACACGCACCCTTTATCCCCCTTTTTTCTCTGATCAGAAGCGCGTGTCTTTCACTTTCTGATTAAATTGGAATCCCCTTTTTCTAGGGTTCTTGAGCCTGCTTCTTCTTCCCCCAATCTCTTTTTTCTCTCTCTCGTTCTATTTGTTTTTTCTCTTTTCTTTGTTATTTTCTTTTGACCAAAACTTGACCAAGGTATATACTTTCCACCGTCTAAACTTTCTTCATGGGCTTTAAGAAACTTGGACCCAAAGTTAATAATACTTTCATTGGTGGGCTTTTACTTGACTTTTTGACCACTTAAACGTTTGCATTCCTCTCATTTGGCTTGATGGACCATTATAACTTCAAACCGTCTCTTATAATGTTGTTGGACTTGGTTATTGGGCCTATTTGGCTTTTCCAAGTTTTTTTTTTTGGGTAAAGGGGAATCCAAACCCCGGTAAAATATATTCCCAAAAGCGTTGAAGTACAATGGAATGTAGCTGCAATGCTACATTAACCTCAAGCAAATGCCTGAACAACCACTACATCATATGACATGCCATACGATCCTAATAAACTATTACAAAACAAAGAACACCAATAGGAAAGAACCACCTAAAGGTGCATGAACAATGTAAGTAAAACATCATCGCGGTTAGCACTTGGAGCGAACATCAGGCTGACGAGAACCATGCCGATCATCAATCGATATGACTTCTTCAACCTCACTATCACTATCATTAACCACATCTTTCTTGGTTTTAAAACCATCCTCCCAATCTGTACCATCATCCATCTTATCCCAAAGAGCACCAAAAGAGTTATGAGAACTCTTATCCTTATCATTCGTCTTAGTTACAAAACTCGATGTTTTGTTATTCAAGAAACCCTTTTTAAGCATCGGGGCTGCCTTCTTAGGATTCTGACCCGTAGCATTTGTTTTAGAGGTTTCTCCTCGCTCAACATTACGAAACTGAAGATTAAGGGATGGTTTTGTTAATTTAATACCTGCAACTTGTGGTTGCTTCTTCTTACCTTTATTCTTCTTGTTCTTGACCACCTCAAACCCATCATCCACCGCATCCTTAGTAGCAGGAACAACCACTTCCTTGTGCACTTTCGGACACATATCACTAGTATGATCAAAGATCAAGCATGTAGAACATCTTGGAGGTCTCCATTCGTACTCAATATCAATCGTAACCAATGAATGCCCATTATCACGACCTTTAGGGACAGCAATTACCATTGAATCCAATAACTCCATATCAGCTGAAACCTCAACGAGCGCCCGAGCATATGTACTACGACCCCACGAGTTAACACACATATTGCTCGTGTAGGAATCCAACATAATAGGTGTGCCAATTTGGGTCGTGATAAGACTAAGACCAACCTCCGAATAAGCAACAATCGGCACATGATGAAGCTTAACCCAAACAGGTGCTTTCTTGATCTCTGCCTTTTTCAAATCAGTGGTAGGGGACCAAATATTCAGGATCAAAGGAACTGTCCTAATCAACCACGGGCCATTTCCAAGAACTCCTTCCATTCCTTCCTTCGTATTGAATTGGAAAAGGAAGAAATCCTCATGCAATTGAACGCGTATCAAACCAAACCTTGCCCACGTATTTTTAACATAGTTTTCCACCAGTGGGAAAGCTAAACGCTTACCAACAAACTGCCCGTACAACGTGTGCACAAATCGGGATTCAACCTCCTCAACAGCAGCATACGGAAGTGCAACTCGTGCACCTTCAACATGCTCATCACACCGTAATTCTGAGATCTTCACCAACTTAGGATTCGATTGTTTCAGACCGCCCTTGTTTTGAAGTATTGAGGCAAACGAATCCACCTGTGTAACATTTGCATTTACATGCTGCTTAACACAACCCTGATTCAGCGAACCCCTCACCTTTTCCGCATTAACAACATCACCATCTTCAGCAGTAGGTGTCTCATCAACATGTACCTCATCCCTCAGCAATCCTTTCTCCGTCTGCGCATCAGCAACATTGATTGACGTTGTAGGATGAACATTGGCATCCTCCACTCGTTGATGAATCCCATGATCAGCTTGAATTTGTACCAGGTCGCCACCATCTGATTTAGGGTATGCAACACCCCTCGAACCATCATTAATTGGATTCGCTATTCCAGCACCACCATATGCCGAAACCCTAACAGCCGTAGACTCTGCCATGGTCTCCCTCAAACGTTGCATTCGTACAGATAACGCATTAACATCAATGTGTGAATGCCCTTTAATACCATCAGTTTCCCTATTATCCATGAAAAAGAAAAAACAAACCCTAATACTGCAAAACCCTAAAAAGAAAACAGTGCCGTCACACCCAATCACCCTAGAACACCTCCATAACACGAACAACCAACATAAAAAATCAGATCGTAATCAAGAAACCACGATAGGAATTAAGAGCGCAAAAACTCAACAGCCGTACAAACCCTAGAAAACCCTAATTCGTTTTGACCTAATTCGTCCTCCAATCACACAATCATAATCGTGAAAGCAACAGAATTCAATGAATTAGTTACTCAACAATCACGTTATATGATAAGAAAAGTAAAATCAGAATCAAAGAACAAAAAAGATAATCTTAGGCAGCGGCGGCTAGAGAGAAAATTTCCACCATTTTTAGGGTTTTTTAAATCTTTTTGGTCATGCATGTATTCAAAGTTTAATAACCAAAGTAACCTATTAATGGGCTTTAAAGGCCCATTAAACATAAGTGGGTCCCACTAAACCAAAATCCTTCTTGAACTTAAATCCGTGAATAAAATCGACTTGTATTTGGCTTCTTAGATCTTTTCATCAAACTTGTGTCGGTTTTGTCGGTTTTCGCGAACTTGGTACCTACACACATTCAAACAAGAAACAAGCGAATACAAGGCATTTTCCATTGTTTTTGTGCAATTATTGTTCGTTTCTAGATACAAATGATATGAGTAATTAAGCTCATATCATATTCCCCTATGCTAAGCAATTGCCGTGTCCTCACGCAATGACAAAATAACACTATGTCTACACCATTATTCAACTTTTGACAACTTTATTTTTCAAAGACATAAAATAACTTTAAGGATCATAAAAGCTCAAATAGATTCATCGTCCTCGACTTTTCACTTTTCCATGCCAAGTGCAAAAACAAGATCATTGTTAATATAAGTTGGTAGACTAACACGAACTCATGTGGGCCAATTAATCACTTAGACTCCCTTATTCCTAAGTGTATCTCTTATATTTTATTATTGTCTCAAATGATCACGAGGATGCATTTTTGACTTATTTCGATAATTTATTAGGCCGAAAATAAAGCGAACGATTTAATCAATAGTTAGCTAAAGGACAAAATCTTTTAAAACTGCTTCTCGGGACTTCATAAAGTTCATATCTTGGCATAACTTGTTTCGCGATTTGAGACCTTTCTCGGACCGATATTTGGCAATGACTTTATACTTCCAACCTTGAGAGACGTTCACGAAATAATGGTCTTCTCTTCATAATATTTCTTCACTTGAAGTTTTTGAGAGATTCATACTTGGACCACGACTTCTTCATTTTTCTCCAATCTTTATTTGGGATTTTGATTTACAACGATCCGCCTCCTTTTTGGACTTGGATTCATTTATCCTCATACCTTATTTTGGTCTTTTTGGATAGACTTCTCCATGACTTTTTGGGAGTATTTTGCTTTTCGTCGTGTGTCTCGATCCTTCATTGATTTTTGATAAATGAGTCTTCACATCACTTGAGATCTTTAGCAATAAAACATAGCCCTCATGTCTTGTTAGGACCTTTTTGGACTCGCCAATCTTCGCATCCCGCTTCAATAAGTTATGCCTTGGCTATGAACTCTAATCCATACCGAGCAACTTTTAAACGATCTTGGGCTAGAAGCTAAGTAACTTTTCAAATCGTTCAACATTATTTATTGCAATTAAATTTATTAACAAGCGATGGGAGAATAGGCTCATAATTAACTCACATAAATTCCCGAAAGAATACCACACTTATAATTGGCTCTATCATCTCTTGTTCTTCATAAATGGATACTTAGCCTATTGAATCAAAGTTTTGGGTTTTCAAGTCATCTATAGGATCTTGCAACTTCTTATACTTTTGCAAGTTTTAGAATTTACGTTTTAAAGTTCCCTTGATAAACGACTTTCTAGGATCAATTATAGGAGCTTGCGAAAAGTTCTTGTTCTTAACTCGTATGAATTAAGACCTTCGCGTTTTAAAGCTCCCTATATAATAGCCTAGCAAAACTTAATTCAAATACGTTAAGGAAAAGCTAAGGTTAAAAACCGAGTCGAGTCAAAAACTATTCTTATTGAAAGCCTACATTCGTATCAAAAACACTTATTTTCTTTATTAAAACTTAAAAATAACACAAAAAATTTTAAAATTTATTGAAAAATGAGAAAACTACACTTTTGGACACGACAAAAGCAATTGCAAGCGATTATATCGATTGACTCCCCCATGCTAAAACCAAACATTGTCCTCAATGTTTCTTAGCTCAAGAGTAACACCCCCTTGCTAAAATACGAAGAGTCTAATGCAACATTCTAGCATGGAAAGAGCACGCAAATCTATAAGCCGTTTATTAATTATGCCTCAAGATAAAACGTTAGTCGATAAAAATCAAGGGTAAAGAGTGTGCCCCTTTTTAGCATTCGAAGAATGGAAGATCAAGTGGACCGGCAAAAACCGAACACGAGAATCATCAAATATTAGGGTCGTACCTAAGATCACAACACAACAAAACACGAGCACGAGCTTGAAAGATCAAGCCTTATTAGGTGTTAGAAAATAGAAAGAAGATAGAATGTATGGGACTCCCCCACAAGGCACCTCGTTTTTGTTAACCGAGTCATGAGCTCGACTCGATCCCCGCATTCATTGGTCCTTAGGGAAAGTGGTGTAAACCGGCACAATGGAATAAAATCCAAGATAAAGTGCGATGCCGGGGTCAAAGATCTCATCCTCGTTGTCGGATGACAAACGAAAGGATAAAACTCCAACACAAATCTCTAAAAAGAGATAGTAGTCACAACGAATTGTATGGATAAAGCATGCTCCCCGAGGTAAACTCGCACCAAGATGATAGAAAAATCTTTCATTTATTGGTAGACTAACACGAACTCATGTGGGCCAATTAATCACTTAGACTCCCTTATTCCTAAGTGTATCTCTTATATTTTATTATTGTCTCAAATGATCACGAGGATGCATTTTTGACTTATTTCGATAATTTATTAGGCCGAAAATAAAGCGAACGATTTAATCAATAGTTAGCTAAAGGACAAAATCTTTTAAAACTGCTTCTCAGGACTTCATAAAGTTCATATCTTGGCATAACTTGTTTCGCGATTTGAGACCTTTCTCGGACCGATATTTGGCAATGACTTTATACTTCCAACCTTGAGAGACGTTCACGAAATAATGGTCTTCTCTTCATAATATTTCTTCACTTGAAGTTTTTGAGAGATTCATACTTGGACCACGACTTCTTCATTTTTCTCCAATCTTTATTTGGGATTTTGATTTACAACGATCCGCCTCCTTTTTGGACTTGGATTCATTTATCCTCATACCTTATTTTGGTCTTTTTGGATAGACTTCTCCATGACTTTTTGGGAGTATTTTGCTTTTCGTCGTGTGTCTCGATCCTTCATTGATTTTTGATAAATGAGTCTTCACATCACTTGAGATCTTTAGCAATAAAACATAGCCCTCATGTCTTGTTAGGACCTTTTTGGACTCGCCAATCTTCGCATCCCGCTTCAATAAGTTATGCCTTGGCTATGAACTCTAATCCATACCGAGCAACTTTTAAACGATCTTGGGCGAGAAGCTAAGTAACTTTTCAAATCGTTCAACATTATTTATTGCAATTAAATTTATTAACAAGCGATGGGAGAATAGGCTCATAATTAACTCACATAAATTCCCGAAAGAATACCACACTTATAATTGGCTCTATCATCTCTTGTTCTTCATAAATGGATACTTAGCCTATTGAATCAAAGTTTTGGGTTTTCAAGTCATCTATAGGATCTTGCAACTTCTTATACTTTTGCAAGTTTTAGAATTTGCGTTTTAAAGTTCCCTTGATAAACGACTTTCTAGGATCAATTATAGGAGCTTGCGAAAAGTTCTTGTTCTTAACTCGTATGAATTAAGACCTTCGCGTTTTAAAGCTCCCTATATAATAGCCTAGCAAAACTTAATTCAAATACGTTAAGGAAAAGCTAAGGTTAAAAACCGAGTCGAGTCAAAAACTATTCTTATTGAAAGCCTACATTCGTATCAAAAACACTTATTTTCTTTATTAAAACTTAAAAATAACACAAAAAATTTTAAATTTTTTTTGAAAAATGAGAAAACTACACGTTTGGACACGACAAAAGCAATTGCAAGCGATTATATCGATTGACTCCCCCATGCTAAAACCAAACATTGTCCTCAATGTTTCTTAGCTCAAGAGTAACACCCCCTTGCTAAAACACGAAGAGTCTAATGCAACATTCTAGCATGGAAAGAGCACGCAAATCTATAAGCCGTTTATTAATTATGCCTCAAGATAAAACGTTAGTCGATAAAAATCAAGGGTAAAGAGTGTGCCCCTTTTTAGCATTCGAAGAATGGAAGATCAAGTGGACCGGCAAAAACCGAACACGAGAATCATCAAATATTAGGGTCGTACCTAAGATCACAACACAACAAAACACGAGCACGAGCTTGAAAGATCAAGCCTTATTAGGTGTTAGAAAATAGAAAGAAGATAGAATGTATGGGACTCCCCCACAAGGCACCTCGTTTTTGTTAACCGAGTCATGAGCTCGACTCGATCCCCGCATTCATTGGTCCTTAGGGAAAGTGGTGTAAACCGGCACAATGGAATAAAATCCAAGATAAAGTGCGATGCCGGGGTCAAAGATCTCATCCTCGTTGTCGGATGACAAACGAAAGGATAAAACTCCAACGCAAATCTCTAAAAAGAGATAGTAGTCACAACGAATTGTATGGATAAAGCATGCTCCCCGAGGTAAACTCGCACCAAGATGATAGAAAAATCTTTCATTTATTACATCGGTGAAAGGCCGAGATTCCCCTAAATCAACGATTCCGGGGTCGAATACCTCGTCCTCGGTGGAGAAAGGAATGGATAACACGGTGTCGTCCCCCCATGCTAATCCATAATCATAGAAAGCAAATGGTAATGGTGGGATAAAAGTTTCATCCATAGTGGAATGAACATTCTTTGCTTTAACGACCATTTCACCCTTAGGAATGTGATAAATAGGGTCATGGTACTCAATATGAGACACATGAAAAACTCGCACATTAAGGTCAAAGTGGGTGGGAGGAGGACTAGGGACAAAATCATCATCAAGTAAATTTTCTAAAAAGAGAGCGTCCCCCTCCGGGTCGATATCATCAACACCCGGTGGTATCGAATCATGAGAAGCAAGAAAAGTGTCAATCTCCTCCATAAGCGGATCACTATCCTCAACGGGAATAGGAGATGGAGAGAAAGATTTTCTAATAGGCTTGGAATTCAAAGCCTCGATCCTAGAAATGAGAAGATAGACGTCGGATAATTTCTCACGAAGAACCACGTCCTCCACATCTAAATGAGTAAGTTCATCGGTGAACTTCTCAAGGATCGGAATAGTCAAATCAACCTCATTTCCCGGTGGAAATGGGTCTAAAGGAGCAAGTTCAAAAGTGAACCTCTCATAAAACGGATCACTATCATCCTCATTTCCCGGTGGAAATGGGTGAAGAAGAGTAGGTTCATCGGTAAACCCCTCAAAATCCGAGTCGTGAATATCATCTTTATAAGAAAGTTCATCGGAGAACTCCTCATTAGAAAATTCACTAGAAGTAGAATCATCCTCAAAATCTTCATTTCCATCACAATTTTCATCATTAGAATTGAAAATATCAAGGTGAATAGAAGAAGTAGAGTCATCACAATGTGGCAAATCACACATCTCATTGGAAATACCGTCAAACTCTCTTGGGTTTTGGACAAGAATAGTGCTAATATGCTCGTCCCCCTTGCTAAGAGAGTTTTCGGGTTCCACGATGGAAGAATCATGAATAGGAGTGGTGATGTCATGAGAGATTTCCTCATCATCTAGGATGGGAGAATCCTCGGGCTCAATAGCCGGCAAGATACGAATAGGACACACGATAGCACTAGACGAAGGATGAAGAGCAATAAGATCTCTCAAAGAAATACCACTATCCTCATCATCATCCAAAAGAAGAGAACGCTCGAGTTCACGATTAGCAAGAGATTTTTCTTCCTCTTGAATTTATTCTTTCTTTCGAATTTCAATGCTTAATCCATTATAATCTTGCGAAAGTTGTCGAATCTTAAGTTCACAATCTCTTTTAAATCCCTCATCAATTATTTCTCCATGAAATTGACGACTTCCTAATTCATTAGTAATGTCATTAATCTCTTGATTAATTTGTCTCTTTTCAAGCAACAAGTCTTCAATACTTTTTTCAACAACTTCAACATTTCTTTGATTCATTATTTGTTGGAACATTGTTTCAAGTCGTTTAAAATTTGCATTCACGCGAGAAAAGGGCTCATAAAAATTATTATCCCTCGGTTGACAATTAAAGCTCTCGTGAGGACCTCCACAATACTCACAACAAAGATGTTGTTGTGATAAACTCGTCGAATCTTGTGGATAACAATTATCATTAAAGTTTTGATTGTAGCTCGGTTCTCGCTCATAATTAAGCGAGAATCGATGCGAACAATCATTACCAAAATGAGAATCGTTCCCACAAAACTCACACGAGGGCGTCTCGTATGTAGGGTGTGGAGGTGGATTGAAATCGAGAGAATTATTCGAAAAATTCGGATTTCCACACGAAGTAATCTCATTACAATAAGGACAAAATCCAACACGTATATCGTGACGTAAGTCATTTCCACAACGCTCACACGTGCACCACCGACATGGTAAAAAACCATATAACGGTTCTCCACACCCAACACAATCGACGAAGGAAGAATTAAAATTTAGAGGGTGAGGAAAAAAAGAATTAAACATGATAGAGGATTAAGAAGATTATTTTTGGTATTTTTCATAAAAACGATACATACTATATAATAAGAAAATAACAAAACTTTCCGAGGACGGAAAGGGTCTTCAAATCAACGATCAACAAATCTCCACAAAGACGAATCGTACACAAGATCCCTGGCAGCGGCGCCAAAATTTTTGATGTGTCGTGATGTGTATAATGATAATTAGATACGTTATAGGGTAAACTAGAAAATTACCTTTAGGAAAAAGTAATAGTCTAATAATACCAATGACGAATTCAATTAAACACGTGAGTGAGTCGAGTTCGTTGTACACGAAGATCTTATGAATTTGAGACGTTTTGCTTTGATTTGGACAATTGATTTGAATTGGTTTTTGGTTTTTAAACTACGATTAAAATCTACTAATTTTAAACTATTTAAAATTATCCTAAAGTGCATGAATCGTAAACCCGCCTATTTAAAATTCTACAAACACTTTATTACATAAAAATTAATACACTATTATAAAAATTAAACTAATTAAAAATCTTAAAAATTTAATCTATTTAATAAAAATGACTTTTAAACTAAATTACTTCTTAAACTAATAAGCTATATTAAAAATTCACTTAAAATAAACTTTTTTGAAAACTATTTTTTATAACTAATTAAATTTCTAAAATTAATAAAACATTTTATTTTGTTTTTATTAATTTATTATTTTAAATCCTAATAAAAGTAATTTTATAAAACTATTAATTTACTAAATTAAAACATGTATTTAAAATCTATTAAACTAAAACTGCCAGCCTAGATTTAATACTACATTAATTAGAATAACAGTATTAAAACATAAATTAAGACCTAGATGAGTTGGTAGATGCGTATGCCTGTGACCAGAAGGTCACAGGTTCGAATCCTGTAAGGGACGCCTTGGTAATTTTTTTATATTTATATAATCTCCATACGAATTCAGATATGAGAGAAAGAGGTTTAGACAGTAACATCAAATAATCAAGCAGATAACATAAAGCTGCTCACAAAATAAGAGATTCAAAACAGATAAGATAGAAACCCTGAATACAACTACTTACACAGATATATTAAAAATTGTATTTAGAGCAGGAAGAACATATAACAATCAAAAGGACAACACAGCAAGTCCAAATTCAATCTTAAAATTCAGCTAAACATTGGGCTTACTTTGTATAAACAGTAAATGGAACAAACAAATGAAAATTCTACCATTATCAGTTAAGTAGAAAGCAATTTAACACTTAGCTACAGATAAACATACACTTACAGCAAGCAAATCAGTAGGATAATAACTAAGGCTCTCAAGAGTTATGCTATAAACAACCGGCAGGTGAGACGAAACAAATCTAATCAAGCATCATTGCTGCTGAATTTTCAGCAACATCAAACAAAAGCAGCAGTCTAAAAACATTCAATAATAATTAATCAAAACAATAACACGCAAATTACTGAAATAGAATAAGATTCAGCAGTTATATGATTAACAATCAGCAGCAACCTACGAACGCATTGGAGAACAACAAACATACAGATTAACAGGAATGCAGGCGCCACACACATACAGATTGCTCAGCAGACTAAAATCCTATATTAGAACCACACTAACAGTTACCATGAAAATTCTAAACAACTTCCACTGATTCCTGAGCTACTGCGTTTATTTTGATTACACACCACAACAGTAACAAAATATGACAGAAAATAACATTGAACTTACATTTACGCCATATGTAGATATAGTTATAGCAAACAAATCAGTTCAAACCAACAACAATAACATGCGGCAGCACCGAAAATCACAGCTCATCAAAGGCAATGTAAACATATTCCAAACCGAAAATTAACTTAAACGAAGGACTAACGCAGATTCAAATTAATCATAAACTCAAAATTTAACATTAATCTCATAAACTAAAAATAGCAGATACAGAAAAAGAAATATCAGCAAATAAAGTCAGTACCAAATCAGCAAAGATCCACAATTAACATGAATCAACATTCAGAAAACAATTAACTTAGCAATAGCAGTCCTAAATCTAAACTCAGTAAAGTCAAAAACATTTAATCTGCAACTCTACAACATTCATCTAATTTATAACCATATCATTACCAAAAACAGATTAAACAGCAAAGTACTCATTCAATCAGATTGATTATACTAAAT
This sequence comes from Glebionis coronaria, assembly GCA_025667525.1. NCBI lineage: Eukaryota > Viridiplantae > Streptophyta > Magnoliopsida > Asterales > Asteraceae > Glebionis > Glebionis coronaria. The sequence goes on from CM046880.1 coordinate 237,039,712, forward strand.
AAAACTTAAGAAATAAAATCGTGCTTAACCATCTATTGAAGATACCGTTGGGACGAAGGTGAAGCGCTGAGCTACCTTAAACTCGACACCAAACCAATAATCACCATTTTCGAACCAATAAACACCATCAAACATCGACCAAACAGCAGTGAAATCGAACTAGTATTATTTGAAGTTTAATCAGTGGGATTAAACTTTTCCCCTATTCAAACTCATTAATCATAAAAGCTATATTTTAAGCAGATATGATTAATTTAATCATTTTATAATATTGATAAGATTTATCTGACAAAAACTTTAACAGAAATTAAATGTAGAATCGCAAGATGAACTTTAAAATAATCACTTTCATTAATTTCAAATCAAATCATATTACACTATTTTAAAACAGAAATTACAACATCTAATCTAAATCTAATATTATAAAAACTAAAAAGAAAGAAAAAGGGATACGATTACATGAAAATATTGGGGTTTTTATAGTTGAAGAGGAGGGTGAGGGTTGTTGGTGATGAACGATTTTTGACCTTTGATTCCGAATCCATACCTTCTCTTTCTTCATTGTTATGATCCAAGGGCTGTGATTCGCCCTTGGTCACACGGATCGCCAACGTGTACAAAAGTGTGCTTGTTTGGTGATGACTTGGAATGATTTCATTGGTTCTTTGGCTGAATAACAGGGAATCCACCAATCAAAAACCTTTTGATGACGACTCCAAGCTCCACGTGGAGCTTGGTACTCGAATCTTTGTGTGTGTACACGCACCCTTTATCCCCCTTTTTTCTCTGATCAGAAGCGCGTGTCTTTCACTTTCTGATTAAATTGGAATCCCCTTTTTCTAGGGTTCTTGAGCCTGCTTCTTTTTCCCCCAATCTCTTTTTTCTCTCTCTCGTTCTATTTGTTTTTTCTCTTTTCTTTGTTATTTTCTTTTGACCAAAACTTGACCAAGGTATATACTTTCCACCGTCTAAACTTTCTTCATGGGCTTTAAGAAACTTGGACCCAAAGTTAATAATACTTTCATTGGTGGGCTTTTACTTGACTTTTTGACCACTTAAACGTTTGCATTCCTCTCATTTGGCTTTATGGACCATTATAACTTCAAATCGTCTCTTATTATATGTTGTTGGACTTGGTTATTGGGCCTATTTGGCTTTTCCAAGTTTAATAACCAAAGTAACCTATTAATGGGCTTTAAAGGCCCATTAAACATAAGTGGGTCCCACTAAACCAAAATCCTTCTTGAACTTAAATCCGTGAATAAAATCGACTTGTATTTGGCTTCTTAGATCTTTTCATCAAACTTGTGTCGGTTTTGCCGGTTTTCGCGAACTTGGTACCTACACACATTCAAACAAGAAACAAGCGAATACAAGGCATTTTCCATTGTTTTTGTGCAATTATTGTTCGTTTCTAGATACAAATGATATGAGTAATTAAGCTCATATCATCGGGTCATATAATCATTCATCGGGTCATATAATCATTTGGGTCCAAATCAATAAACAAACAATCGGGACAACTGGTGTCCTATTTTATCAAAACTAACATGTTATCTCCCTCGCGGGTTTATAAAACATTTCATAAAAACATTAAAAAGAGTGCGAGGCTATAAACTCACGTTGATGTGGGAAGGCGGGTTATCGGCAATTCGGATGTACGGTACGTGCTTCAATCACGGAAACCTAGACAAATAATACTCGTCTTAGACTCTTGTCCAATGACTTTATAAAAACAATGGCTATGTATACATATGATGATATTACAAGTATGATGATGATCAAGTGGGATTTTTATATCTTCATACACATAATAGTGTTATGTGTTAGTCAAATTTTTGACTAGTTACACTAGTTTAACTTGTTTACATGTCAAGGCCCAATAAGCCCATTATAAGCCCATACCTTATATTAGTGCATTTTACACTTTTAATATAAGTCTTATACTTACATTTTAGGCCCAAGTGGGTTAGCCCAATAAGTAAGTTCATTAGTGTTTAGCCAAATTAGTTGGATTAATAGTCCAATAAGGCTAATTTGCCCGTTAATGTCCATATGTTATAAAGCTCGGGTTTTGTCGGTTTTTACTTGTAACATGTACTTATTCACCAGTATATGAGTTATAAAAAGTTTATATAACCGTCTAAGTTTTATTTGATGAAAACGTTAATTTATCGGTTTTAGCCGAAAAGACGTAAAAATCATGTTTATAGTTTTATAACTTATAAAACTTATCAAATTGCCATTTTTATAAAATGTATCATTTATTTATTATTGTACATACTTATATAAATGTTATATATAAGTTAGTGGGTTTTAAGTTTACATTTTATATACTATTTACTTGAGTGCTATTATAATACTATATACTTCAATTTTCACAAATCTGATTTTTACTTTCACTTTCACCATTTTTACCATATCTTGAGTTCTACAAGGAGATAGAAGCTCAGTTTTAGAAACCATAAACTACATGATATGTGCTACAATTAACTTAGTTTAAGCTACTGCTCAATCTAACTCTAAATGTCCCTAACAGTCCTCACAAAACAGACTATTCAGATTGGTAAATCAATTTTGTTTTGATCATATCTCACTCATTATAACGGTTCTATTGCATGGCCAACTCTCACATGTGTACAAGTCCTAATACTTACTGTATATTGATTCAACTATACCATTTTATCAGTTTAACATAAAGTGCTTTACTGTTTTTATACAGCCAACTATTTTAATGATCCCCACACAATATTTTTATCATCATATATCATCATATACATATACATTAGGAAAGAAAATACATGATTACATATTCAAAATAACAAGAGGATAGGAAGAACAATCTCTATACCACCAAAGTGATGAAAAGATGGGGTTGATCATGAACAAGACTTGGTTTTGGGTAACCAATCTTATGAGATATCAACACCACTTCTAGGATCACCAAATATTTGTAGACTTCTCTAAAAATCAGCCCTTGATCTCTATGGAAACTCCTTGCCAGTTGTTAAAATCACCTCCAATCAACAAGTCTTCAAAGGTCTTCCATCATATGTGTAGATAACACAAGATTTGTGGTTAAAATTGATCAAAATGGGGTGTCTGTTCTTTAAGTTGGACGGCAAGGGTGAGGGGAGTGGGAGGATTTATGGTGGTTTGCATGTGTTGAATGTGAGAAATGGTTTTGATGGAATGGTTTTGTGGTTTTTAGCTAACTTAGCTAAGTTAAGTTAACATGTGTAACTTGTAAGCTACAAGTTTGACACCTCAGGGGGGGGGGGGGGGGTGTCCATGTTTTAGCCGTCCATTTGAGTGGGGTGGGGCAAGTGTATACTTGTCTCATCCCACTAATTTACGGGTATTCCTCGATTCTAGTTTCCTCGATTTGCGTGCCCTCGGGTCGTTTTACGAAAAACATTTTTATAAATTATGAATCAACGGCACAAAACAAATCTAATAAAAATTATCTCATAAAAAACGTAGTTAAAAAACGTAAATACGTAATCCTAAGGTTTCCGGTTTAGTCGTAAAGGACGTTAAATTATGCTCGTAAAACCTAATCTCTTCTCGTAAATTTGTGAGTTTATGAACCAACACAAATTTAGATTCCAAAATAATATTCAAGAATAAATTTATTTCTTGAAATGTCAGACTGTCACCAAAACGGTGTATGTAAACGTAAGCACGTAATGTAGAATCCTCCTGTTTAAACGTAGTCGATGCTAATTCAAGACATAAACCCAAATTTCTTCCTAAAAAATGAGTAAGTTCATAATATAACATTAAAATAATGTTTTTAAATAATACTTGAGAATAAAATATCAACCATAAATTGACGGATTATCACAACTGGTAAGTGATGGCAGGATTTGTTGGAGGTTGATAAGGAGAGTATGGTTGTGAAGCATAAGGTAAATGATGTGAGTCACCTTGTGATGATAATGCTGGTTGCTGATATTGTTGCTGATATGATGTAGGTGGTTATGGTAAGATCAAATATTGTGGAAAGCTTGGAGTCTGAAACATGGGCTTGTGATAAGATTGTTGTCCCATAGCATACGGAGTGATGTTATATGACAGTGTTGGATGATTTGCCATTAATGCTAATGATTCGGAATAAGATCCTTGAGACATGCGTTTATGGAGCACATGCTTCTCGTGTTGCTGCAAGAAAGCATAAAGTTGATCTAAATTTGATTTGTGCAAATCCCGAATCAATTTAACATCAGTGACATATTGGCTCCACTCTGGGGGTAACGTGTTCAAGAACTTTGTGTTGATTTGAAACTGAGCAATTATAATATTATACACATTCAAATCATTCTTCAAAGTAGTGAAACGCCAGTAGTAGTCATGAAGTGTTTCCCCTAGAATGTATGAGAACCTATCAAACAAGTCATAGAGTTGACACTCTCGTTCCTGCTTGGAAAGTGATGTCCCTTGTAACACAAGTGCTAAGCGATCCCAAAGTTCCTTTGATACCTTGTAATTGCTTACCATAAGATAAAAATTGGGTGGAAGAGCTTACTTGATGCTCTGAACGGCCTTGTCATCCGCATCGGCAATGATTTGATTGGCAGCCGTTAGTTCATGAAATAGCCTTGGCCTAGTCACATTGTCTACAGTAACTTCACCCCAATCGAGTGGTCCTTGCTCAATGGATTGAACCATGAGTCTCCCACCGGGTCTTCCCATAATGTAAGACATCATGCGACCTTGCCATGCTTCAAAAATCTCTTTGATAAGCAATGGTGGACGGGTATCGGTAACCGAGATGATATAAAGGTCAGTATGCGATGCCATTGTTGCATGTATGAATGTGAATTCATTTTTGATCCCTTGAATAAAGATTACCAAAATGATCGAGCAATGAAATAAGGTAATGTGTTTTAATGTTGTTTAAACAAAGATGTTGTTATCTTTAAGTTGTGTGTTTTTGTGAAAGTTACAATGTCGAAAGATCCTTTAAGTTGTGCAAATTCTATCTTGATACCCAAATTAATGCTAGCTAAATGTCAAATCTCAAAGTTGTCGTAATGTTCAAACTTAGTCCTTCTCAATGCCAAAAACTTGATCCCGTCGGAATGTGATTGGAATGTGATCGGAATAAGTGATTGAAATGTGATCAGAATGTGGTGATCGGAATGTGATCGGAATGTAGTGATTGGAATATGATCAAAAATTGTGATCGCAATGTTGTGATCGCAATGTAGTGATCGCAATGTTGTGATCGCAATATGTAGTGATCGCAATGTTGTGATCGCAATATGCAATGATCGCAATGTTTTGATCGCAATACTCCCTTATCTGATCGCAATCAAGTGATCGCAATGTGCACTTATCTGAATAAGTGATCGCAATCAAGTGATCGGAATATGGTGATCGTAATGTATGATCGCAATGTTGAAACCCTTGGGTTATTGCGATCCTGATCTTAATACAAAAATATTCCGACACTTGAAACCACCAAAAAGTTGAGATTTTTTACCTTGTAATCCGTGTTTCTAACCAAACCAAAGTACCCAAATCGCTACTACAACTAAGTAGAAGATATATGGATCAAGTAGAACAACAAAAACACGAATTTTTTTTGAAACTTGGGTAAAATCAATAAAAAACACATGAAAACACTTAAATAAGCATGAACAACACAAAACCTACCTTTATTTCATCCCATGGCTCCTGATACCAATTGTTGGTTTTCTATATTATATGATCCGGTGGTCTTGGTGGATGGTGGTAAATGGTGGCTGCCATTGATGAGTTAGAGAGAGGGTTATGTTTGTAAAGAGAAAGGAAAAATGTATTAAAGTGAAAAAGTGAGAAAAACATAACCAACAACCCCTCCTTGGAAGCCTTGGAGGGTATTTATAGTCACTCATGCGCCTACACTATACATAATTTCCTAGTCTAGTCATTGCGTGAGTGACTATGATAATTAATGGGAATTCTTAAATGTCGTCACATAAAGTGAATTTCCAACAATCTTCCCCCATGGGACGGCGTGTAGAATTCCTTACAATATTATTCCTAACAAGTACATAATGATTAAGAACAAAATCTTCCATGAAGCGTCCAATGCTGATGAAGTCTTCTGAGGCCTTTGACTTCAAGTCTTCACTTCAAAACGACTAATCTTTTTAGTAACTTGTAGTAGAAATACTATAACGGCACAAGCTAAGTAATCCATATACTTCTGGTTAAGGAGAAGCTTCTGAATTAACTTCCCCCTAATTCATGCCACATAATCTTGAAGCAGAAGCTTTTAATAGCTTCCACCTAAACCGACAATCCTCATAAGCAATTTCAAAGCTTTCATAAAGCTTAGAATGATTAAGCGCATAGCGGAATTTAACAAGCAAACCCCATTATATGAAATGATAATGTTGCTATGAGTGATTGAAAGTTTAGGACACACCAAGTAGATCAACAACGTCTCTTCTCACACTTGAATAATTCTTCTGAATTTTTCTTCCCTTTGAGAGTTCAAGTTATGCATACTAGAAAGAATCAAGACATTTCTTCCCTCCACATAGTTGAAGAAAGGAAACCAATTCCATGTATGAAGCCCAAATACTAAAGTAGACACACTTTATCCCATTCATGAAGTTGACATCATAACACCAGAGTCAATTAAGTCCCGGAAATGCACATATCTTCTTCCGGAGATGCACCAGAGTCAATTAAGTCCCAGAAGTGCATATCTCTCCATATAGGATAATGATGATGAATAATTGCAACATCAAAACAATTAAACATCGAACAATAGTGTACCATTTAGAAACTGATAACGCCACGAGTTAAAACACTGATTTTCTCTACGGTTATGACATTTGTCTTTCTGGAATGTCTTCAAATCAAAAGAAGGTATGAAGTTCATCATGTGTACTCGTTGCGCGTTCAATATGTCTTCTTCTTCCCCCTTGATGGTTTCGAAACCTCGGAACCAGCAATAAATCGTACGCACATGTACCTGAAATCTTGTGAGAATAATAAATAAGATAAATTATATATTTTGCGAGAATCAGCTGCTGATCGAAATTCTCTTCTCAAAACTCTCCATGGCTATCTTTACCAACCCCCTTGTAGGCTATTTGAAGTGACCACTGATAGAATGAGCCAGATATACCAAACGTGAAACTGAATAAGAGTTCCTCGATCTTGTGACTTAAGCTTGCACAATTGTTGAATGAATAACGGTGGAGAAATCGCTAAGTACCCAATACATTACTAAAGAAGTATATAAGCACGATACCTCTTGAAATTATCCACATCGACTATGCGTGTGACACTGAATACAACAATGTAGATCCTTTAAGTGATAGTTATCCAAGTCATCAACCAACCACCCCGAACTCGGAAACTAGATAATCAAGTCTTCATTCTAAAGATTAAGTACGAGCAAGTTATCTTAAAAGATAAAATAAGTGCACGCCTTCGAAAAATCCGTCTTCAACTTTAAATAAAAATACCCCATCAGAAAATTCGTAGCCACTAAAAATATAGCCATTTTTCTTGGTCTCGTCAAATAAATTTTGTCACTTTGTCTTGTCTTTTTGTCTCGTCACATTGTCTCTTGGTCATAAAAATATCCATATGTTCAATGATGCTACAAATATACTTGAGTAAAATAAAAATGTGGCCCATAGAATTCTCAAATATGTATGGTTCATCAAGTAAAGTAATCAAATTCAATCTTATAAATGATCCATCATGTTTTTTATTTGTACCACAACCCTCATGAACAAATCCAATACACGGTCCATGTGCACATTGCAAGGAAAAGAGATAGGAAATCCACGAGATAATTCCAAACTCCATTGACTACTAGCATTATGACCATAACCATAAATACTAAAATACTTCTTACGGAAGTAAATAATATTTATTCAACGTTAGATATGTTGAATTGGATAAAGCCCAACATGTTAAAACATTGAACCCAATCCATATTAGATATACCTAAAAATTAGGTATATAAGACCCTTAACCCTAATCAACCTCTATTACTTACCATATAATCTCTCATCAATTCCTCCGCCTCCAACTTTTCTTATCTAAAAAAAACACAGATCCAAAAAACCATAACCCATTTCACAAACTTACGGTTAGCATCACAATAATCATTGAAACCTCCGTCCCCTTCCTCAACCACCCCTCATAACTTTTCATACACCAAAACAAGCCTTCAAATCTCATTCTCTCACCATAATCATTTCATCACATATCTTGTTATCACACAAAAAATCGAATCATATATATGATACAACTACCATATCAGCCAAATAAAACTCACAAAGAACAACTCATAAAGCCCTTTTTGTTCTTCAAGATCCTATATATGTTCTTTTGTATCTTCCAACGAAACCAATTTTCATGAGAGACAAACTCAAACCGTACAAGACGAGGCTACAAGAACAGTTAACTGTTCTCGGGTAGGTTCTATAGATGGATGTGTCGCTTTTTGTGTCTTTTAATCGAAAGAATGAAATGATTATAACTTGATTGTTATAAATATTTCATATATGATTTCGTATATTAAATACATTTAGATCTGTGATGATGAATTCATGTAAGATCCAAAGATCTTGACATGCATGTTTGTCTTTTAATCAAATCAAAGAAAAAAATCTGAGATCTTAATTTGAGTAATGTTTTAGATTTGAGTCTAGATGGGGTTTAAGTGACGATGGGTTAGGTTAGATTATCAAATGGATTTGATGGAGTAATAAGGTGATGGTAAGTCTTGGTTCAAGTCTCGGTATAGTGTTTTTGGGTTTTGTTAAACTGTCACAGTGTTTTCTTAAAAAAAATTGAGTCATCGCAATGTTTTCTTTTAAACCCATCGCAATGTTTTCTTTTAAACCCATCGCAAGTTAAAATTGAGTCATCGCAATGTTTTCTTTTAAACCCATCGCAATGTCATCGGAATGTGTCATCGCAATGACGCATCAGAATGTCTCATCGCAATGACGCATCAAAATGTGTCATCGCAATGACGCATCGGAATGTGTCATCGCAATGACGCATCAGAATGTGTCATGCAATGACGCATCGGAATGTGTCATCGCAATGATGCATCAGAATGTGCAAAATCATATCCATCGGAATGTGAATCTGAAATCTTATCTGAATGGTACTTTTTCCTTGAATTCCGGATCTGGGTTTTCTAGATCTGTTTTTATCTTTTCATCTTCAAAAAAATATTAGAAAACCCAAAAATGATGATAAAACTGATGATATAATAGATGAAACCATGAACCAGAGATGAGAACAGTGATAACAAATTTGAAAAAGAAAAAATAATGACTGTTTGTACCAAAAAAATTACGACTGTTTAGACCAAAAAATTATGACAGTTTGGTTGCTTTGTTATGACTCTTTGGTATGATATGAAAAATGGAATACAGAAAGAACGGACTGGAAATATGGAGACCAGATAATATCACAACAGAAACAAGATCTGATAGAGATTATAACAGAAAGATCATCGTGAAAACAAATAATAATAGATCGAGACAAGAAAAAAATTTGACCACCAAATCAAATAGTAATAAAAACACAAGCATCCAAGGATTAAACCATCGGCTCTAATACCAATTGTAGAAGTATGATAATCTTTGATTTATCAAGAGGGTTGTTGTTTATAGAGAGAGAAAGTAGTGAGAGAGATGAGAGAAAAAGTGAATGTATTATGTGAGAAAATAAAACAACCAACACCCCTTTCCATGGTGGAAAGGGGTTTAAATACCCAAGTCCCTTAGTGGACTTGGGCCTCCGGCCCATGAACATGCTCATGGGTCGGGCTAAATATAGACTTTAATTAAACAATACTACGTGCCTATAACTATATTGTTGGAGTGACCGAGACTTTCTAAATACAAAAAACGTATTTCCAACATGGGCCCTACATGCCGCGACACCAAAGAGACAAGGGCCCAAGCCCATTTTTTTATAAACTAAAGGAGACTAAAACATAGAGTTTTCATAACATAATTTTTACAGAAAAATTAAAAACCCTAGCCCCTTTGTCTCCTTTGGCCGCCGGCAACAACAAACACCACAAGGGGTGTTTGATTTGATTTTTTGGTTGATTTATTCAAGCATCGTGTTCGTGTGATTAACCTCCATTCATTACACGCATTCGGTAATCCGTTATCCCTTTTATTTTAATTATTTTTATTTATTTAATTGTGAAAACATGTACATGGGATTAAATAAACAAGTAATTAAAAACATGTCATGTAGTCATGGGGGTAAAATTAAGGGATGTTTTCGGGTTGGTTGGCTCGGTCGACACTCAACCGAGAGCCCCATGGCTCTCGGCGTGTCTTGGTTCGCACCACCAACCGAGACCTCGTGTCTCGGTGGTGTTGGTCTCGGTCGACAACTGGGACAAGGGACCCCGATTTGAGTCGGGGGTGTCCTTGTGGTGTTTGGAGGTCTCGGCAGCAAGCAGCCACCACCACCGACACACGGCCGGTGGCGGCGTTGGGTCAAGCAAGGGGAACCGCGGCGCAGCAGGGGGAACCACCGGCACACAGCCGGTGGGAACTCCGCTGTGGTCAGCGGCTAGCCGAGAGAGGGAACCACCGGCTTAAGCCGGTGGCGAGTTTACACAGGCAGTGGCAACCGGCTGAGCCAGTTTGCCATTGTTAAAGGGGTGTTTGTTTGGTCCGGTTCAAGGGTTTATTCGGTCCGGTTCATGACATGTCTAAATTAAATTCACGGGTCCGGTTCATGACAAAAATTATACAAGTATTTTATTTTTACAAGTTATTATTTTTAGCAAGATAATTAAATTAATTAATAACATGACTTATAATTAATTTAATTAATCATGAACTTAGGTTAATATCATTTATGAATGAATACATGTTTTAACCTAAGTATTTATTTATTTAATTTAGACGATAGTATTAATTAATTATTAAGACATGGAATATAAATAATTAATAAACATGACTTAGGTTATAATTAATATTATATTAATACATGTTTAACCTAAGTATTTTATACACCTTAATTTAATTAAATCATGATAATATTTAATTAAATCATATAACCTACAGTTTATTTAATTAACATGATATTATAAATAAATTATACTAATAATCACATGACTTAGGATATTTAACCAGTGAACTTATGCTTATATTATTAGCTTATTAATTCAGCTTATTTCTAAATATGGAAACTTACTATTTTTGGAAACTTTCTATTTTTGGAAACTTTCTATTTTAGTAAACCTGCTATTTTTAAAAAGTTACTTATTATTACACAACAAGTATAATAATACAAGAAATACAAGTAATACTTAATCAGAATACGTCGAATACATGATAAACACATCATAACATTAAAATTAGTAAAACAAGACAAGAACATATAAAAAAGCTAAGACATGATATAATCAGTTACGAACTCAGTAAACAGAATACTTATACGTATACCCTATTTATGTAGCATTAGTGGGACCGAAGTAGAATTTTCGTTCTTTCGTCTTCTTCGTTCACTAGACATAATGTACGGATTTCCCGTCCTTTCAGTATGGACATTCTTTATTTGGATTCCCCGTTTGCAGCCAACTATTTTCCCAGTATTGTTTTATATGTTTGATACTTATTTTAGAATAAGAGCCTAAGCCATATACATGCATGACCAGTGTCACCTAGTTATGGAGGTACCATAACCATAGCACTGGAGGCACCAGTGTTATGACTTCCCCACGCCGAAGTGATTGCTCGTGGCGTCCCTTTTCAGTTTTGGCCATTATATTATATTATCAGGTGGGACGTATGGGTGCATCCTAGTTACATGTTTACCAGTAATATCAGAGTGAATGCGATGTGTGCCTTGTATCCTTCACTAGGAGTTGATCCCTCCTACTCAGACTATTTAATTAGAGGTAACCCCTCTAATTGCATGACGAGGTCTCTCCTCCAAGTATTCATGCACGGTGGAACCTCATGACCTATATGGGCGATTTGGCTAATAAATATAGATTTTCATAGAAACATAAGTCTTTTCAAACTATAAAACTAGTTTTATGAACATGATTCCAGATTTCTTAGAACTTATACTATTTCGCTGTTATTAGTCTTTATGCTTACGTTATTCCATGCTATGCTTGTATATCCGTGCACTGAGCGTTATGCTCAGCCATTTCCTTTCATGTTCCGAAATGGTAGGTACTCAAGGGCGCTCGTAGACTTTAAGCGTACGTGCATATGGATTGGAAGCTATCTAGCCTTCTCTACTTTATGCATTTCATCATACATTTTGCTACTTGTTTCTTTGGACATTGTTTAGTCCTTTTCCTTTACAGTACTTATGTTTGTGTGTGATGAGCTTATACTTGGGGTACCGATGTTTGTTTTCGGTATTTCCTTTCATGGCCATTTAATGTTTTTAAGACATTTACCTTGTATGCTTTGATGACACACCATAATCACGCGTGACATTCCATTTACCAAAATGGGGTGTTACAATTATGGTATCAGAGCCAAGGCTTCGACCTATAGGCTCTCAAAACATGACCTGTGATTAGTGGGTAGTCACTATGGTCGTCGTAGAACCGACAGTCGGTTTTCATGCATTCATTGTTTTCATGCATTTATGTTAGATGTCATTGTCGCATATCTATGACTAAGTAATGGTTGGTACAGGACTGGCCCTATTTTGTCGCATGTGCTTTTATCGAAACTTTTAACTTTGGGACCGACCTATAGGCGTCCCCTCGCCATGTTTTTTGTTTTAGGTGAACTGACCATAGGCGTTTACCCTCGCGCATATAAAAGTTTTCATAAACTGCATCATGCATAAAATTTTCTCATGATTTATTGGCATAACTTTTTTTTCATGTATATATATTATGTTTTAATCAGTTTAATCATGCATTTTGTTTTATACTGTCAGATGGTTCTCACACACGAGCAGGAACAACTCAATGTAGCAGTTCAAGCTGCGATGCAGGCTCTGTTTCCTCAGCTGAGGAACGACATCAGGGCCGAGGTGCAAGCTGCCAACAATCAGCACCAGCACCAGCATCCTAATCCTCCTCCTCCTCCTCCTCCAGCAACACTGGTCACATGGCTGGAGAGATTCAACAAGCAACATCCTCGATCCTTCGAGAGAACTGACAGCCCCAGTAAGGCTGAAAGCTGGTTAGCTCATACTGAGAAGATATTTGATGCAATGGGTTGCGACCCCGTCTTTAAGTCGAGGTTAGCCTGTTACAAGTTCGAAGGTGACATACTGGGATGGTGGAAGGCAGTGAAGCAGTCTGAGGGAGGTGACAATTGGGTGACTGGCTTGACTTGGGATCAGTTCAGGGAGTTAGTGATGTGACAGTTCTTCCCCAAGGCTGAGCAATACAAGCTGAAGAGGGAGTACCACGGGATCAGGCAGAGAGCTGGGGAGAACATCAACGAGTTCATGCAGCGCTTTCTTTGTTTGGCTGGTTTTCTTGGCGCAGCAGCAGGCACTACCGAAGAGCAAGCATACCACTTTCCTTGGGATCTTCGACATCGGTCGCCAACAAATTGGTGTGTGCTACATTCAACACGGTGGCACAAGTAGCCAATGCAGCACGTAAGCTGGATATGCTGCAGGAGATAGAGGAATTCGGGGAAGCAGAGAAACTCGAGAAGAATTATTTGTTCGTCACTCAGCGGTGATCATTTCAAATTCATTCAGTACTATCCAATATTTATCTTTCTCTTTAAACTGCGTTTTTCAGGCCGAAGACTGGGGACCGGTCTCAACTGGCTACTCAGCAACAGCCTACTCAGCCCAAGGGTAACGGTCAGACTCAAGACCGTTTTGCTACGGATAGGCGTGGCGGTATGATAATTACCGTAACAACGTTGGAAACTCCAACACCAGTAGGTCCCTAAACTTACTCATTCTTATGTTACACGTTTATGATTCATAATTATGACACTTTAGCATTTTCTACTAGGAATCATGGTAACGGAAGGGGGCATGACCGAAGAGGTTCATAGCCTAACCGTACAGTTATCACTGGTATTACATCTTACGATTTTCCGCATTGTCCTTTTGTACCTATAAACAGTGTCTCATGTGTACTTTTCCGAACATGCTCCCAGCCAGCAAGGGCACTTGCTGGAGGGTATACTCACCCTCTCTGCACTACCTGCAACCGTAGGCACCCAGGGCCATGTCGCCGCGACAACAATGCTTGCTTCAAGTGTGGCCTTACTGGTCATCGCATGAAGGACTGCCGCAAGGGCGCGATGGAGGGCACATATGGACATGCCGATTCCAAGCCACCTCCTTCTAGTGGACGGGTGTACATGACTTCTCGTGATTAGGCCAACAAGTCTACACGTACCATCACTGGAATCTTGTATATGTATGGTCAAGCTGCATGTGTTTTATTTGACACTGGTGCTACTCACTCGATCATTTCTACTGCTTATGCTAAGAATGTTAGGATATCCCCTATGCCATTAGAGAATGTATTAAACATTTCCACGCCTTTAAGAGTCTCTGTACGCATAACCCATGGGTACAAGGGTCTTCCCCTAGAGTTTGACGACAAGATTCGTCCTGTTGACGCACTTCCATTAGATATGTGCGATTTTGACATGATATTAGGCATGGACTGGCTATCTAAACATCACGCCACCATTGACTGCCATACATATCGGGTCATCTTCGGTGATGTAAATGCACTAGAGTACATTCACAACGGGTTCGTACCCGGAAGGTCTGTACAAATAATTTCAACCTTACAAGCACGTGCACTACTGACACATGGTTGTGAGGGCTATCTTGATACTATTTATGATTTGGAGGCTGAATCTCCATCTATCCAGAATCAGCCGATCGTGTCAGAATTCCTAGACGTATTTCCAGAAGAACTTCCGGGCATACCACCTACTCGTGAAGTGGAGTTTAATATTGAGCTCATCCCAGGAGCTGAGCCAATTTCTAAGGCTCCTTATCGCATGGCTACTATAGAGCCGAAGGAGTTAAAGGAACAACAGTAGGAATTGTTGGGACGCGGCTTCATTCGACCTAGTGTTTCTCCATGGGGCGCACCTGTTCTGTTCGTAAAGAAGAAGGACGGCAGTATGCGTCTGTGCATAGATTACTGTGAGCTTAACAAGATGACCATCAGAAATAGGTATCCGTTGCCACGCTATGATGACTTGTTTGACCAACTCCAAGGGGCCAAACATTTTTCCAAGATTGATTTGAGGTCGGGCTATCATCAGTTACGGGTTAAAGAGCAGGACATCGCCAAGACTGCTTTCTGTACACGCTATGGGTACTACGAATTCGTAGTCATGCCATTTGGCCTTACCAATGCTCCAGCTGTTTTCATGGATCTGATGAACCGTATCTTCCATGAGTTCCTTGACAAGTTCGTCATTGTCTTCATTGACGACATTCTGATTTTCTCTTAGTCAAAGGAGGAACACGAAGACCATCTTCGTACTGTACTACGAATACTTCGCAAGAAGCAACTGTATGCCAAATTCTCCAAGTGTGAGTTCTGGTTAGACAAGTTGGCGTTCCTAGGCAACATTGTATCAGTAGAAGGAATCACCATGGATCCAACAAAGGTTGAGGCTATTACTAATATCTAGTATAATCACACTTGTTTAGGAAAACAAGGTAAAAGCGGTAAGTATTAAACAAATGATTTAGGAAAATCAAATGCTTATGACCCTTTAGTGAGTTCGTTCTCGAGGAGGCTTAATGTGTGTGTTAAACTTGATGGTATTTGAGATAATATTAAGAAAAGAATAGGATAAAGAAAATGATGACGGTTACGATAAAAATTAAACTACGACGAAGGGTAAAACGTAAAACGTAAAAACGTGACGAAATTTAAAAAGTATTCTAAAAATTCCTAGAAAATCACAATAAATTCTGAAAAATCCAATTAGAGTTTACAAATAATCAAAACTTTTTCAAACCTTTTATTTAAATAATAAATAATTTTTTAATGCTAATTAAAGTCCTAAAAATCAATTAAACTAATAAAAATCCCAAATAAAGCTTTTTTAATTTGTAAAACTCCAAAATAACTTAATTAAACTAAAAGTTATTTTTTATTTAAAACCAATCAAAACTATTTAAAATGATTAAAAACTAAAAATAAATATTAAAATAATATTAAAAATTCAAAATTTATAAATTTTTTACAAACTTGCAAACTAACTTATTTTAACTTAATAAAACCAAAACGAAAGTGAAATGACCTAAATACCCCTAATGGGCCTCCAAATGGGCCAAAAATGAAAACAGTCCAAGTTAAATGGGCCTTTTGGCCCAATAATACAAAAGTCAACCAAATAAGCCCAAAAGTTCCAGTCTAGCTTAAAATTGGATTTTAAACAAAAAACTCTAAAGTCCCAAAAGCTAAAAGTGAGCTTATCCCAGCTTAATAAGCACTCATCTTATTCTTAATGTGCTTTTTGGCCCATTAAGCCATAAGCTAATGCCATAAGCTGAAATTTCACACACATCCTTCTCTTGTGATTATAAATCTGTTTGTAAAAAGAAATTTTGAATAAGCTCAATAAATAAGCCTGAAATAAGCAAAAGCTCTCTTCACAAAACGACAAAATAGTCGTTTTCGAGTTCTAGGCTGATTCAAGTGCTGATTCAAGTTGCAAAATGTTTGAAATCACTTAACTAAGCTAAAATCAAAAACATTTTCAATAAGCACACTCAATAAGCTGAAATGAAGAATAAGCACTTTATGAAAAAGACAAAAGACTTTGCTTTCTAGTCAAACCCTAAAGTCAAAAGTTGAAAACTTCCAGATTAGCTAATTAGGTGAAATAAACAAGACCTATCACAAAAAGATAGTTGTTGCACGTTTGGATAAGCTAAAATAGCTTATTGATAAGCTGAACACAAATTATAACTGTCAGTGGCAAGCAGTAGTGGGAAAGGAGTTCCCACTGCTTGAAACGAAAACCTTGTTTTGAGCCTGTTTTAATGGGTATTCCTGGACAATAATGGCATCCCTACAACCAGTGAGTTGTAGTGAGTCAAGAACAAGCAGATAAACAACAATCCAACTAGCCAATTAGTATAGTTTAATCAAATAGTGCACAGACATGAGAATAAGCTAGGTCTGATAGTATAAGCCAATGTTTAAGCAAGAATAAGCCAATAAAACTCAACCAAAAGCATTCAACAACAGTATCTAACTTACTTAAGCTCAATTAAACAGATTTCATGCAATGATTCAAAGATTAGAACCAGTAAAAGCCCTATATTACTTTACTGAAGTACTTGGTAAACAGAAAAAGTGGTTTGTTGAACTACTTGGCCAAATTATGAACTTCAAAGCCACAAATCAAACACTCAGGTTGCACAAAGTTAGATTTTATAACACTCAACCCTAGATCTAAACCCTAGGTACAAAGATGCCAACTTTCAGTTCACAAAAACTCAAAACAACCTTGTTATACCTATGATTCAGTTTTAGTGTTAAAGAGCATAAGATAAGCAAATTTCCACACTTGACCACACCAATATCAGATTCAAACATAAAATAACTATAAAGACCTACTTAGCTGCTAACAAAGACCACATAACATGCAATCCCAAACACTACTTCAAACCCGTTTTCAAATTTTTAACAAAGCAAAATGTTTTTTCAGTCCTAGACAAACCTTAACAAGCAACAATCTAACACTGATATGCAAGAACAAGATTTATCAACCAAAAACAACTTAATAATAAGTATCACCAAATTCAGTTATCATGCAATTTTTTTAGACAAGAAATTTTATAAAGAAGGAGAGAAATGGTGAACCTGCCTTGCTTTACATCCAAGCAAGGACATCAATGCTCCCCTAGCTTATTCAACAGCTGAATACAAGCTAGGGGTGTCTTGACTGGTGTAGGGTGTAAAGATGGTGATTGGTGTGGTTCTACAACAGAACCATGCACCAATGTGAAAGATGGATGAATGAGTGTACCTGTTGAGGATATAAACACAAAAGCACAAATCTCACTACTCAAAGCTTGAAGGCCTTAAATAAATGAGGGTTAGTCAAGATACAGTAATAAGTAAAACAAGGAAGAAAAAGAATCAGTCTTGTGCAAGACTTTAGCACCACAAGCTCATAAATCCAAGCCCTATATCCTCACTATCCCATAACCTGGTTAAGGCTTATGAGATTATGATCAAATATAGCTCTCAAATCGAAAGCTGTTGAACCCAAGTTACTTAACAGGATGACTGAGTGAATTTTTTGAAAAGAAATCTTCTTAACAAGTAACACGTTTTGAAATTTAAACATAAAACAAAATTATAACTTCAATGCTGGAAAATAAAGATTGGAACTCGTTTTCTTCAACAACACTTAACCAAATTTTCATTCATAGAAAATGAGATTTACAAGGTTTTGAACCAGGAAAACAAGAACAAGAGTAAATGAAAAACCTAAGACCCTTTATATAGAGGGTTTAAAAAGCTTGAAAGATGAAAACCCTAATGTATATAGTTCCAGAAATGCCCTTGAGAAGATTCGAGTATGCCTTGTTTGAATTTGTCTTAGAGGTGAAACATGTGACTTTGGTTTGTTGTGTAGTGATC
Source organism: Glebionis coronaria (assembly GCA_025667525.1). Lineage (NCBI taxonomy): Eukaryota > Viridiplantae > Streptophyta > Magnoliopsida > Asterales > Asteraceae > Glebionis > Glebionis coronaria. Next base: position 237,058,307 of record CM046880.1, read on the forward strand.
TCCTTTGTTCATCTAGGGCGTAGGAATGACGCATAATATGTGGGACGTTGATTTATTGGCAACTTTATCCTCTTCCCAAAAGTTGTAGCACGGGAAGATTGGTTAGGCCACGTGGCTAGTGGGGGACCAAATATGAGAGGTGGGTTTGGTTAAGTAAACCCTTAATCATAAATCTGTAAAAGATTAGGGTTTAATTTCTTCGGATTAATAAAACTCCAATTCGTGTTTATGGTGTTAAGAACATGGTTTTGATCCATTTTAGGGGTGATTAACATGTTAACCGCCAAAATTTAATATTAATAATCCGTTTGAATTATGAATATTAAATTAGGTTAGTGGGGTGATGAGGTGGATGGAGGGTGAGTTATGATTGGTTGATGGGGTGAGTGGGGTGATGTGGTAGGTAGTTATTGGTTAAGGTAAGATTGTTTGTCTGCCATGTTTAGTCCCTCATTTCTCTTCTTGTGTTCAATCAAGTTTTGGCAGCTTCAAACTAGAAATCCTTTGCAAATGAAGGTTTTGTTTTTGCATTTCGACCACAAAAACTTTCCCAAGGTATTTTAAAGGACTTGATTTGTAATTTCTTGATTTTTGAAGGGTCATTCATGACTATTCTTGAAACTTTAAGGTCTTCACTTGTATTCTTGACTTTGTGGAGGACTAAAAGTGACAAGTCTTCATTTTGTAGGGACCATTCTTGCCAATTCTTCAAAGTTGAGGGTCCTTTTTGTAACTTTGACAAACTTTAGGGACCAAACTTGTAATTATGAATATACAAGGGTATAAAGTGTCATTTCTTCAATAATGAAGGACCCTTCTTGTACATCTTCAATTCTTCAAGGACTTTTCTTGGAAATTCAACACTTGGGTCCGGTTCATTGTGCGGCTTCTTTTCCCGTGTTCGTTTTTGATTGATTCTTGTGATCTTTTGTCATTTTCTCGATATCCGTACCTAAAATACACATTGAGGAAACATAAGCATATATATGGCACTTTTTATGATATTTTCATCCTTTTAAGCCCGTTTTGGACGATGAGACTATGTATAAAAGCAGTCTCATCACTCCCACATACTAAACCATTGCCCCGCCCTCACGCAATGCTAGAATAAAGTATCTAAGCATCTCCAAAATTCATTTTTATTGACTTTTATTGAAACGTAAACTTACGACACTACTACTACTTGCGTTTTAGACATAATGTATGATTTTCATCGCAAAATGGGACCTTTAGGTTCATAGAACAAGAACACGTGAATGCTTCGTTAGAAATAATTTCATCGTCCTCGATTTTCACCCAATTCCATGCTAAGCGTGTAACGAGATCATTGTCATTATAAGTTAATAATGCTAACACTACTCATATGCCCTAATCACGTACATAGACTCCCTTAATCCTAAGTGGTATCTTTTATATTTTATTTTTTGTCTTGAATGATCATGAAGATACATTTTTGACTTATGCGATAATAGAGATTAAGGTCCAAAAATAGAGTCATAACGGTGTAGCCAAGACCATAAAATTAATAACCTCCCCTAATAGACAACGATGTCAAAAAAATTAAGTCAACAAGAAGGATTGATAAACACGGTTTTATAACGGTTTTGAACATGAGACTTATTACCAAGACTTTTATACGTCCCCTAACGGATGGGCCTGATTATCATAGGTTTACCTCCATCTTTTATTCAACTCCGCCATGGAGCTTTTATTATGACTTCGGTCTTGCCTTGCCTTTTATTTAACCTCTCCATGAGGTGTTTATTATGGCTAAATACGTATATCCTCACGCTAAAGTGAATTTTGGATCTTTAAAGCTTCAAAGTTTAAGGCTTTCACTTTCAATTTTGCATAGATTTTTCGGCCTTGTGAGCTTCCAATTTTTGCTTGATTTAGGTGAGTGAGCACTTAAAATTATTATTGGGTGAAGCTTTCGATTATTCGGGGTGCCAATACTTCAAAACCGCGACGCTGGCGATACCTTAATGTTTTCCCAATTTAATTACATGGAAGCTACTAGAAAAGACTAGAAACCAACGATCAAGACTAAACCGCTAAGTCAATACCTATTAGCAAAATATATATACAAGCGAAGGGAGAATAAGCAAACAATTAAGCAAACAATTTGAACACATGAGTTTTTGAAAGAATACGAATACTCTATGTTTAACATAGTAACTTATATTTAACTCTATCATTTCTCGTCCTCATTTAAGAGACTAGCCTAATATAAGTTAAGGAATCAAAGCTAAGTGCTCAACAAGCACGGTCGAGTCAAAAATTACTCTTATTCTCGCCATCGGCAAATCTACATTCGTGTCTTAAACACTTATGAAAACATGGGAAATTTTTTAAAATTTGCCATTTTAGCCTTATTTTGCAACAAAACGATAAACAAAAAGATAAACTTTAGAAAGCGTGAAGGTTTAGCAAGGCAAGTATCTATTCACCCCCATACTAAAGTTAAACATTTTCCCCGACAAAAGCGCCAAAATAATATGTAGTATAATCACACTTGTTTAGGAAAACAAGGTAAAAGCGGTAAGTATTAAACAAATGATTTAGGAAAATCAAATGCTTATGACCCTTTTGTGAGTTCGTTCTCGAGGAGGCTTAATGTGTGTGTTAAACTTGATGGTATTTGAGATTAATATTGAGAAAAGAAAAGGATAAAGAAAATGATGACGACTACGATAAAAATTAAACTACGACGAATGGTAAAACGTAAAACGTAAAATGTAAAAACGTGACGAAATTTAAAAAGTATTCTAAAAATTCCTGTAAAATCACAATAAATTCCTAAAAATCCAATTAGAGTTTACGAATAATCAAAACTTTTTCAAACCTTTTATTTTAATTAATAATTAATTTTTAATGCTAATTAAAGACCTAAAAATCAATTAAATTAATAAAAAGCCCAAATAAAGTTTTTTTAATTTGTAAAACTCCAAAATAACTTATTTAAACTAAAAAGTATTTTTTGCAAAATTTAAGACCAATTAAAACTATTTAAAATGATTAAAAACTAAACATAAATATTAAAATAATATTAAAAATTCAAAATTTATAAAAAAATTTACAAACTTGCAAACTAACTTATTTTAACTTAATAAAATAAAAAATGAAAGTGAAATGACCTAAATACCTCTAATGGGCCAAAAATGAAAACAGTCTAAGTTAAATGGGCTTTTTGGCCCAATCAGACAAAAGTCAACCAAATAAGCCCAAAAGTTCCAGTCTAGCTTAAAATTGGATTTTAAACAAATAACTCTAAAGGCCCAAAAGATAAAAGTGAGCTTATCACAGCTTAATAAGCACTCAGCTTATTCTTAATGTGGTTTTTGGCCCATTAAGCCATAAGCTAATGCCATAAGCTGAAATTTCACACACATCCTTCTCTTGTGCTTATAAAGGTGTTTGTAAAAAGAAATTTTGAATAAGCTCAATAAATAAGCCTGAAATAAGCAAAAGCTCTCTACACAAAACGACAAAATAATCGTTTTCGAGTTCTAGGCTTATTCAAGAGCTGATTCAAGTTGAAAAATGTTTGAAATCACTTAATTCAGCTAAATAATGAAAAATATTTTCAATAAGCAGACTCAATAAGCTGAAATGAAGAATAAGCACTTTATGAAAAAGACAAAAGACTTTGTTTTCTAGTCAAACCCTAAAGTCAAAAGCTGAAAACTTCCAAATTAGCTAATTAGGTGAAATAAGCAAGACCTATCACAAAAAGAAAGTTGTTGCACGTTTGGATAAGCTAAAATAGCTTATTGATAAGCTGAACACAAATTATAACTGTCAATGGCAAGTAGCAGTGGGAAAGGAGTTCCCACTGCTTGAATTGAAAACCTTGTTTTGAGCCTGTTTTAATGTTTATTCTTGGACAATAATGGCACCCCTACAACCAATGAGTTGTAGGGATTCAAGAACAAGCAGATAAACAACAATCCAACTAGCCAATTAGTATAGTTTAATCAAATAGTGCATAGACATGAGTATAAGCTAGGTCTAATAGTATAAGCCAATGTTTAAGCACGAATAAGCCAATAAAACTCCACCAAAAGCATACAAAAACAGTATATAACTTACTTAAGCTCAACTAAACAGATTTCATTCAATGGTTCAAAGATTAGAACTAGTAAAAGCCCTATGTTACTTTACTGATGTACTTGGTAAACTAAAAAAGTGGTTTGCTGAACTACTTGACCAAATTATGAACTTCAAAGCCACAAATCAAACACTCAGTTTGCACAAACTTAGATTTTATAATACTCAACCCTAGATCTAAACCCTAGGTACAAAGATGCCAACTTTCAGTTCACAGAAACTCAAAACAACCTTGTTATACCTATGATTCAGTTTTAGTGTTAAAGAGCATAAGATAAGCAAATTTCCACACTTGACCACACCAATATAAGATCCAAACATAAAATAACTATAAAGATCTACTTAGCTGCTAACAAAGACCACATGACATGCAATCCCAAACATTACTTCAAACATGTTTTCAGATTTTTAACAAAGCAAAATGTTTTTCAGTCCTAGACAAACCTTAACAAGCAACACTCTAACACTGATATGTACTAAGAACAAGATTTATCAACCAAAACAACTTAATAATAAGTATCACCAAATTCACTTATCATGCAATTTTTTCAGACAAGAAATTTTAAAAAGAATGAGAGAAATGGTAAACCTGCCTTGCTTTACATCCAAGCAAGGCCAGTAATGCTCCCCTAGCTTGTTCAACATCTAAATACAAGCTAGGGGTGTCTTGACTGGTGTAGGGGTGTAAAGATGGTGATTGGTGTGGTTATACATCAGATCCATGCACCAATGTGAAAGATGGATGAATGAGTGTACCTGTTGAGGATATAAACACAAAAGCACAAATCACATTACTCAAAGCTTGAAGACGTTGAATAAATGAGGGTTAGCCAAGATACAGTAATAAGTAAAAGAAGGAAGAAAAAGAATCAGTCTTGTGCAAGACTTTAGCACCACAAGCTCATAAATCCAAGCCCTATATCCTCACTATCCCATAAGCTGGTTAAGGCTTATGAGATTATGATCAAATATAGCTCTCAAATCCAAAACTGTTGAACCCAAGTTACTTAGCCGGATGACTGAGTGAATTTTTTGAAAAAGAAAGCTTCTTAACAAGTTACACGTTTTGAAATTTAAACTTAAAACAAAATTATAACTTCAATGCTGGAAAATAAAGATTGGAACTCGTTTTCTTCAACAACACTTAACCAAATTTTCATTAATAGAAAATGGGATTTACAAGGTTTTGAACCAGGAAAACAAGAACAAGAGTAAATGAAAATCCTAAGACCCTTTATATAGAGGGTTTACAAAGCTTGAAAGATGAAAACCCTAATGTATATAGTTCCAGAAATTCCCTTGAGAAGATTCGAGTATGCCTTGTTTGAAATTGTCTTGGAGGTGAAACACGTGACTTTGGTTTGTTGTGTAGTGATCTCCTTTGTTCATCTTGGGCGTAGGAATGAAGCATAAGATGTGGGACGTTGATTTACTGGCAACTTTGTCCTCTTCCTAAAAGTTGTAGCAGGGGAAGGTTGGTGAGGCCACGTGGCTAGTGGGGGACCAAATATGAGAGGTGACTTTGGTAAAGTAAACCCTTAATCATAAATCTGGAAAAGAGTAGGGTTTAATTTCTTCGGATTAATAAAACCCCAATTCGTGTTCATGGTGTTAAGAACATGGTTTTGATCCATTTTAGGGGTGATTAACATGTTAACCGCCAAAATTTAATATTAATAAGCCGTTTGAGTTATGAATATTGAATTAGGTTAGTGGGGTGATGAGGTGGATCGAGGGTGAGTTCTGATTGGTTGATGGGGGTGAGTGGGGTGATGTGGCAGGTGGTTATTGGTTAAGGTAAGCTTGTTTGTCTGCCATGTTTAGTCCCTCATTTCTCTTCTTGTGTTCAAACAAGTTTTGGCAGCTTGAAACTAGAAATCCTTTGCAAATGAAGTTTTTGTTTTTGCATTTTGACCATAAAAACTTTCCCAAGGTATTTTAAAGGACTTGATTAGTAATTTCTTGATTTTTGAAGGTCCATTCATGACTATTCTTGAAACTTTAAGGTCTTCACTTGTATTTTTGACTTTGTAGAGGACTAAAAGTGACAAGTCTTCATTTTTTAGGGACCATTCTTGCCAATTATTCAAAGTTTAGGGTCCTTTTGTAACTTTGACAAACTTTAGGGACCACAATTGTAATTATGAATATACAAGGGTATAAAGTGTCATTTCTTTAATAATGTAGGACCCTTCTTGTACATCTTCAATTCTTCAAGGTCTTTTTTTTGGAAATTCAACACTTGGGTCCGGTTCATTGTGCGGCTTCTTTTCCCGTGTTCGTTTTTGATTGATTCTTATGATCTTTTGTCATTTTCTCGATATCCGTACCTAAAATACACATTGAGAAAACACAAGCATATATATGGCAGTTTTTATGATATTTTCATTGTTTTAAACCCGTTTTGGATGATGAGACTATGTATAAAAGCAGTCTCATCAATTACCAAGTGGCCAAGACCTACATCAGCGACTGAAGTTCGCAGTTTCCTAGGCGTAGCTGGTTACTACCGTAGGTTCGTAGAGAAATTTTCCCGTTTAGCACTGCCATTGACCAACCTAATGCGGAAAGGGGAGAAATTCGTCTGGACTGAAGAAAGAGAGAATAGATTTAAAGTCCTAAAGCAAAAGTTAGTATCTGCACCGATTCTTACTCTCCCATCTGGTACAAGTGGATTTCAAATCTACAGTGATGCTTCAGGGAAGGGACTTGGCTATTTACTCAGGCAACATGGGAAAGTGATTGCGTACGCTTCACAGCAGCTTAAGCCTAATGAGGAGAACTACCCTACGCATGACTTGGAACTTGCAACAGTCGTATTTACATTGAAGATATGGAGGCACTACTTGTATGGAGAATCATGTGATATCTTCATAGATCACAAGAGCCTGAAATACATCTTCACTCAACGTGAGCTGAACATGAGACAGAGAAGATGGTTATAGCTGTTGAAGGATTATGACATTAATCTATAGTATCATCCCGGCAAGGCGAATGTAGTGGCAGATGCACTTAGTAAGAAGTCCGGTATGATCAACAACATTAAGATTGAGGAAGAGATTATAAGAGACTTGGAGCGACTATACTTTGAGGTCATGGTACGTGGACATCACGGTTACTGGGCTAATCTTAGAGTAGAACCTGAGTTACTTTCTAGGATCAAGGAAGCTCAGAAGGATGATGGTGAAATTTGGGCGATCATTCAAAACTTGGATCAGCAAACGGAATTTCGGTTGGATGACGACGGTATCTTATAGCAGGGCACCAGACTTTGTGTTCTTGATGATCTTACTCTTAGGGAAGCGTTATTAGCTGAAGCTCATAGCTCCCTATTCTCCATTCATCCTGGTTCAACCAAGATGTACCACGACATCAAGCAGTACTTTTGGTGGAGTGGTATGAATTAGGATGTGGCTACTTATGTCTCCAAATGTCTTACCTGCCAGTAGGTTAAGATCGAGCATCAGCAGTCTAGTAGTCTACTACAACCGTTAGACATTCCGGAGTGTAAGTGGGACAAGATCACCATAGATTTTGTTACCCGTCTTCTGCATATAAAGAGGAGGCATGATGCGATTTGGGTAATCATTAATCGACTTACTAAGTCAGCTCATTTCTTACCGATCCGCAAGGATGATCCGGTCAGCAAACTCGCCGATACTTACAAGAAGGAGATCATGAGACTTCATGGTGCTCCATCCAGTATCGTCTTGGACAGAGATCCTCAGTTCACTTCGCGATTTTAGAAGAGTGTGCAGAAAGCTTGGGGTACAAAACTTAAGCTTAACACGGCTTTTCATCCTCAAACAGACGGACAATCAGAGCGGACTATTCAGACATTAGAAGACATGCTCTGGGCATGTGCATTGGAGTGGACAGGAGATTGAGACGATTATATCTGTTTAGTAGAGTTTGCATACAACAACAGTTAACACGCCAGCATTAAGTGTGCACCATTCAAGTTGTTGTATGGCAGAAAGTGTCGTGCCCCAATCTGCTGGGATCAGGTTGGTGAGCGAACACTTGAAGGACCGGAGATGATAGAGTTGACCAACGAGAAGGTCGTTGTAGCTAAGCAGAAGTTACAGGAAGCACGTACATGTCAGAAGAGTTATGCCGATAAGCATCATAGGGACTTACATTTCAAAGTAGGTGTAACGCCCCATTTTGATAAATGGAATGTCACGCGTGATTATGGCATGTCATCAAAGCATGCAAGGTAATATGTACTAAAACATACATGACCATAGGGTTAACCGGAATCAAACATCGGTTCCCAAACATAAGCCCAAAACATAATAATGCAAAAGAAATGAATGAAAGACTAAACAAGCATAAGTATATGAAGGAAAAAGGAGAAGAAGTCTATGGCAGCTTCCATCCTATGCATGTCCTCCAAATGCTCGAGTCGGTCCTTGGGTACCTGTCGTTTTGGAACATGGAAAGGAAAGTAACGGCTGAGCATAACGCTCAGTGCACGGATGTACAAGTAAAGCATGAATAATATAAGCATATAAGCATGAAACAGCGGAAGAAAACTAAGTCCTGGATAACCCGGTTAAGTCTTAGTAAAACTGGTTTTATAGTTTGAAAAGCCTTATGTTTATCTTGTAAAAACTGTTTAACATATTTTACCATTAGCCATATAGGTCATGAAAATAAACTGTGCATGAATACTTGGAGGGGTGACCTCATCATGCAAATAAGAGTGTCTGCCTCTAATTTAATATACTGGTTTTGGGTAGGAGGGATCAGCTCCTTGTGAAGGATGCAAGGCACACACCACATTCACACTGAGTAATCTGCTAAAAACATGTAACTAGGATGCACCCATACGCCCCACATGATAAATATAATAATATGGCCAAAAGCTGAAGGGACGCCACGAGCAATCACTCCGCCGTGGGGAAGTCATAACACCAGTGCCTCTAGTGTTATGGTTATGGTACCTCCAAAACTAGGTGAAACTGATCAAGCATGTATATGGCTTTAGGTATTCTAATTAAACATAAGCAATCAAACATATAAACTTATACTACGGGAAAACAGTTGGCTGCATACGAAAATCCTAATAAGAAAAGAATGTCCATACTGAAAGGACGGGAATCCGTACCTTATGTCCAGAGAACGAAGAAGACGGACGGAAGAGAGTCCTACTTCGGTATCACTAATGCTACATAAATACATACGTGTATAAGTATCTGATTACTGAATACGTAACTGGTTTTATGTCATGTCTTAGCTTATTTTATACGTTCATGTCATGTTTTACTGTTTTGAGCTTTATACTGTATTTATCAAATATTCTGTCTATTCTGATTACGTATTACTTGTATTTCATGTATTATTATACTTGCTGAGTAATAATAAGTAACTTCCTAAAAGTAACAGGTTTCCTAAAACAGAAAGTTTCCAAAAATAGAAAGTTACCAAAAATAGAAAGATCCCAAAAATAGATAGTTTCCAAAAATAGAAAGTTTCCAAAAATAGAAATTTTCCAAAAATAAAAAGTTTCTAAAAATGGAAAGTTTCCAAAAATAGAAAGTTTCTAAAAAGAGAAAGTTCCCAAAAATAGAATTACTGCTTAAAATAGATAAATTTCTAAAAATAGAAAGTTTCCATAAATAGATTAGCTGCCTTAATTAAATAAGTTTCTAAAAATAGAAAGTTTCCATAAATAGATATAAGCTGGTTAAATAAGCTAATTATATAAGCTTAAGTGTTTTCTGATTATTATTCTAAGTCATGTGATTATAAAGTATAGTTTATTAATTATTACATGTAAATTAAATAAACTATAGGTTAAAAGTATTTAATTAAATATTAACATGATTTTAATTAAATAAAGGTAAAATACTTAGGTTAAAACATATATTATTAAATATTAATAATATAATAAGTCATGTTAATTAATTAATTATAGTCATGGTTTTAAATAATTAATTAATTATAATGTCTAATTAAAAATAAATACTTAGGTTAAAATTCATGAATTACTAATTAAATTTATAACTAAGTCATGTACATTAAATTAATCCTGTCATGTTTTTATTAATTTAATTTAAGTCTAAAACATAACTAGTGAAAATCATAAACCCTGAAAATAGTGATTCGTGAACCGGACTCGACTAAAACCCATGAACCGGACCCGTAACCATCACCATACCCCGACCAAGGTCGGGGTTCACCCTTGTCTTGCTGATGCCGTGGGATCACCACCACCATACCGAGACCATATGGTATCGCTGGTGTGTAATAAGCCAAGTCGAGACCCCTTAAGGGCTCGGTTAGGCATCGGCTACAACACAACACCCCTAAAACCCTTGTTTGATTTACCCCATGATCATTAACATGTTTACTATAATTGTTTTTAATTAGTTTCATTAAAACATCATGATTTTAAGTGATTATCAAAATCAAAACATAAAAAGAAAAGGGTTAAAAGCTATAACGAATACCTGGATCAAATAAGGAAAAACACACAACGATCCTTGTAATAATTCCAAGATTAAAATCAAACCGAATCACCCTTGTGGTGTTCTTGAAAGTGGCGGCCAAAAGGAGAGGAAGAAGGAGGATTAGGGTTTTCTTTGTTTTCTAATTTTTGTAAAAATGAAACATGTTTTCCTCCTTTTTCAATGTTTAGTAAATATAATGGGCTAGACCCTTTTTCTCTTCCTAATTTCGTGGGTAATGGGGCCCACATGGGGTAACCCGAATGTTTTCCGTGTCTAAAATATTAGTGTGTTCTCGTGTTCGTAACTTACGTGTTTTAATTAGTTATCGATCGTGACTTAATATATTTATTCGTGTTTGTAATAAATATATATACATACTTAATATTAGTTCGTGATTAATTTACGTTCATGATTTCATGTTCGTATGCTCGTGATTATAATTATTATTGAAATAATTATCGCGTGTTCATACGTAATAAATACTTATCGTGTTCTAACACGTACGTAATACTTAAAATTCTTATACGTGAAACGTAACGTGCTATAAAAGGAAAGTTCTAATCTTGTACGTATGATCTTAAGGGCACTATTCATGGTAAAAGCATGCAGGTTTTACAACTCTTCCCCCCTAAAAAGAATAATTCGTCCCCGAATTATAGATAACGTAAACTGAAAGAGAAACATGCCCGAATCAAACTGAGAGGGTATGTAAGATAAATGAACGTGCAGGTGACCTGGCAGAAGGAACGCGGAACGTGACATGTCTTGAAAGGACATGGAATGTGACGTGACTGAAAGGACATATCTATGTGATAAGAGAAAAACGGATAAGAAGTCCGGATGAACTTGTCCGTTTCCAAGTGGCTTCCCTCTTGGAACGTTTCCTTCACAGATCTTGACACAAATGATAAATCTTGGTCCTCCTGACCTTGACTTGAAATACGAAGAAGTTATTGGTTATCAACGTAAGGTAGATCCCCTAAATTTGATCGAGGGAATAAGAATTAACATGTAAGGGCAACTAAGACGTTATCGTGCAAAACACTCAAACTTAACTGATAATTAGCAACGATGCGCGAGACCTAAAGAAATGTAGTACGTGAAAAATTTTGAACGTGATACGTGAAAAATTTTGAACGTGATACATGGAAAATTTTTGAATGTGATACGTGGAGATATGGTGAGTGTAGTATGAGTAAACATATCGTGATCCATGATACATGTTACATATCTTGATCATGATATGAGGAACGTGGAATGAACATGACATGTGAAACATATCGTGAACATAGAATATAATGGCGGTAACGCCAAACGCTACAATGTGAGACATGGAATGTGACGTGAAACGTCTATCTGAGTATAGAGAGTTATACTAAACTTGGGTCTGGTCTCTCAAGTTCTTGCAAAACTTCCCAGAATGAGAAAAATGAACGTAAAATCGTAAGCCGAGATACCATCATGAACGTGAATAGTGTCATGAACGCGAGCGTGAAAGCAAGTCGTGGAATTAGAATGAAGACGTGAAGTAAATAAGGAGCACAATTGCAAATCTTTGTCTGACCCGATAACTGTGGGATTGCCAAGTGATCGAATGAGCCTTGGCTGGAACATGTCCGATCAATCTGTTGGTTCTGAAATCCTTGCGGATGTAAGGATTCTGCCTACTTGATCAAAATGTTTGCAATAACCCAGATAGCATCATGCTTCTTCTGAGTTTGCGTTAAACTGGTAACCAAAATCCGTGGAGATCTTGTCCCATTTCAATTCACAATTTCAGATGATCAAAACATCCCAGTCTGTTGGTGTCCTATCTTAACCTATTGGTATGTCAGGTACCTAGATATGAACGTACCTGTATCTTGCTTCGTAGAACTTGATACATAGGAGTTTGCGAAACTCTGAGTCTCTGAATCTAGACTTCTCCTAGCGTAGGATTTTCTAGAACACCTAATGTAGTGTAGGGTTCTCTCCTTTACGCATAAGCTGAGTCATGGTAAGATTAACCGTAGAAACCCATGTGATTCAGCGTGTCACTGTAATCAAACAGAATTGATATTGGAAAAAATTTTCCAGGGTAAAATTTCTCTTGTCATAGAATTTGCAACATAGTGCAGATATGGTCTTCCTGTTCTTCTCTAGGCTTAGAGGAAATCAGGTTATCCTCAATGAAAACACTGATGAAATTGCTTATGAGTTCATGGAAACTCATTCTTATAATGCCGTTGGAGCATTGATGAGACTAATTCAAAATCATAAATCTAGCATGACCGAGTCGTGCACGAATAGCAGTCATGGACATGTCCTGCTCTTTCATTCGTCACTATTGGCAGCATGATCATGAATCCGATCTTGGAAAAAAATGCTTAACACCATACGGTTGATTGGACATGTCGTCAATACGTGGAGGAGAATAATGGTTATGAATGGTGATTTGTTTAAATCGATGGTAGTCGACACATAATCTCATGGTACCGTCCTTCTCCTTGTAGGTTCTTCTGGAATGTATGGGAAGATTTTGGAATAATCAACTGGCTACGCGTAAAAGGACTTCAGTGGTCGTGTCTTAACTGACAGCTAGAAATTTTAGCAGTCGTGGCTAACAAAACACGTGCTTGGAAAGCATAGATAATTTGTACAGATTTTCCTGATGGAAAACCATGCTGAGTGTATTCAAGAGCCTGAATATTACTGTACAAAATCATGAATCATAGCATGGTGTGTGGTTAGTAGTCCATAATTAGGATTAAATTCAACTCGCATCTGTCCGAGGAAATGCGTTAGCAGCTTGGATCTTATCAGTAGACTGAAGGAAAACCTTCGTATACATGAGTGATACGAATGGCGTCCTTCATGGTCATGAATCTATGAGATATGGGTACAACAAATGGAAGTGTCATCGGGCAACGTGACAGTTCTCACTGATGCGCCGGTAATGGTACTGAAATTCTTGTGGCCTGATTAATACATGGCACAACAAAATGGATATACCTGGGAGGGTACCCTAGATTTCTTAGAAATGTTCCATCATTGGACGCGAGTCATGTGTCTTGACTCGTGTCTTGGAAATATATGCATGACATATGTCTTGACTAGTGTCTTGACATGTGTCTTCAGAATATATACGTGAGACATGTGTCTTGACTGATGTCTTGACATGTGTCTCGAGTTGTGAAACAAATAGAACCACAATATTAGGTTATTATGCCAAATTTGGCGGATCAGAATACTGATCCTTTGTATTTCTGATCACGTCTGTGGCCAGAGCTTCGGTTCCGATTGCTAGGATAGTTGCTGTCATAATAGTTGTTACTATCGTCTTGTCTGTTAGTTCCATGACGGTCATTCTCATGACTGTGATTCATGTAACTATTCAGCTGAGTGGCCGACTGGTACCGGCTTGCACTCATATGACTGAAACGACAACTGAATGATGTGTGACATGTAACTAAGAAATAGGGACAATGATTGATGGGACTCGTCTGGTGGTGAAGCATCTTCTCGTCCAATTGCTTTGTTCTGACGCATTTGTCTTCGTCTTGTAGGATCTCCAGGTTGTGAACATCATCCGCATCTCATAGCGTCTCCTAAAATCAGCAGCATCAACCTTTAGTAACATCTCCAAGTTATGTGAGGCATCAACAATCTTGTAGAATATCAGCAAGTGAACATACGCCTGAGATGATTCAGAATCGACTAGTGAATACTCGTGAAGTATTGCAAGTGAAATACACATGGATTAAGGTACGTGTAATACACATGAAATACGGTACATGGAGCACACATGGAATGCACATGAAATGATCGGTATGGGGTCGATCATTTGTCATGTTTTTAAAGGAACTATAATCGGTTAAACGGTTAGATAAACCATCATGATAACCTAGCAATGCCAGTATATACCTCATTCTGGTTGCATAGAGAAACGTTAAAGTGTGGTTACACAACATTCAAGATGATCTGCCTGAAAGCATGATCAATGAAAACCAACCATGACTTTCATGAAAGCGGGATTTACTGGAATCTTTCAATGTCTAGCATGAGTGCATGATCGACATGATGAGAACATAATCAACATAAGGAGACTTAAGACATACTTAACATGAATATGAAATCAACATAAAAATCTTGGAATGAAATAAATCATGAAGGAGTATAAACATAATCAACATGAAAATGAAGTTAACCATGGTAGCATGAAAACATATTTGACATAAAACATAATAACTTATGAGGGGACATGAAAAAAAAATTATACCAATAAATCATGAGAAAATTTTTATGCATGCAAACAGTGCATGAATGCATGATGTAGTTTATAAAAACCTTTATATGTGCGAGGGGACGCCTATGGGTCGGTCCCAAAACAAAAGACATGGCGAGGGGACGCCTATGGGTCAGTACCAAAGTTAAAAGTTTCGATAAAAGCACATGCGACTAAATAGGGCTAGTCCTGTACCAACCATTATTTACTCATAATCCCTGCAACAATGATACATGAAAATAAATAAATGAAACTCATCTGTCAAGACTTATCAGGAAAAATTTTATGTGACTAATTATGAACTATTGAGGTTCAGTCCACATAGTCACAGTTCACGAGGAACGTCATGCATGAAACCATGACACATAACTAAATATGAATGACGGTTGTCCATCCATATTAGTAAAAAAATATCGATGAAAAACATCAAGGTTAAAACCTCAAAGTGCTGAAAACATCATGGTTAAAACAACAATGCGCTGAAAACATCAATACGTGGAATAACAAACCTTGGCTAAGGAAGCTCTTGGTGACTACCCACTAGTCACAGGTCGAGTTTTAGAGCCTACAGGTCGAAGCCTTGGCTCTAATACCATAATTGTAACGCCCCATTTTGCTAAATGGAATGTCACGCGTGATTATGACGTGTCATCAAAGCATGCAAGGTAATATGTACTAAAACATAAATAACCATAGGGTTAACCGGAATCAAACATCGGTTCCCAAACATAAGCCCAAAACATAATAAAGCAAAAGAAATGAATGAAAGACTAAACAAGCATAAGTATATGAAGGAAAAAGGAGAAGAAGTCTATGGCAGCTTCCATCCTATGCATGTCCTCCAAATGCTCGAGTCGGTCCTTGGGTACCTGCCGTTTTGGGACATGGAATGGAAAGTAACGGCTGAGCATAACGCTCAGTGCACGGATGTACAAGTAAAGCATGAATAATATAAGCATATAAGCATGAAACAGCGGAAGAAAACTAAGTCCTGGATAACCCGGTTAAGTCTTAGTAAAACTGGTTTTATAATTTGAAAAGCCTTATGTTTATCTTGTAAAAACTGTTTAACATATTTTACCATTAGCCAATATAGGTCATGAAAATCCACCGTGCATGAATACTTGGAGGGGTGACCTCATCATGCAAATTAGAGGGGCTGCCTCTAATTTAATATACTGGTTTTGGGTAGGAGGGATCAGCTCCTTGTGAAGGATGCAAGGCACACACCACATTCACACTGAGTAATCTGCTGAAAACATGTAACTAGGATGCACCCATACGCCCCACATGATAAATATAATAATATGGCCAAAAGCTGAAGGGACGCCACGAGCAATCACTCCGCCGTGGGGGAGTCATAACACCAGTGCCTCTAGTGTTATGGTTATGGTACCTCCATAACTAGGTGAAACTTGTCATGCATGTATATGGCTTTAGGTATTCTAATTAAACGTAAGCAATCAAACATATAAACTTATACTACGAGAAAACAGTTGGCTGCATACGGAAATCCTAATAAGGAAAGAATGTCCATACTGAAAGGACGGGAATTCGTACCTTATGTCCAGTGAACGAAGAAGACGAACGAAAGAGAGTCCTACTTCGGTATCACTAATGCTACATAAATACATACGTGTATAAGTATCTGATTACTGAATACGTATCTGGTTTTATGTCATGTCTTAGCTTATTTTATACGTTCATGTGATGTTTTACTGTTTTGAGCTTTATACTATATTTATCAAATATTCTGTCTATTTTGATTAAGTATTACTTGTATTTCATGTATTATTATACTTGCTGTGTAATAATAAGTAATTTCCTAAAAATAGCAGGTTTCCTAAAACAGAAAGTTTCCAAAAATAGAAAGTTACCAAAAATAGAATGTTTCCAAAAATAGAAAGTTTCCAAAAATAGAAAGTTTCCAAAAATAGAAAGTTTCCAAAAATAGAATATTTTCAAAAATAGAAAGTTTCCAAAAATAGAAAGTTTCCAAAAATAGAAAGTTTCCAAAAATAGAAAGTTCCCAAAAATAGAAATACTGCTTAAAAATGATAACTTTCTAAAAATAGAAAGTTTCCATAAAAAGATTAGCTGCCTTAATTAAATAAATTTCTAAAAATAGAAAGTTTCCATAAATAGATATAAGTATTTTCTGATTATTAAGCTTAAGTGTTTTCTGATTATTATTCTAAGTCATGTGATTATAAATTATAGTTTATTAATTATTACATGTAAATTAAATAAACTATAGGTTAAAAGTATTTAATTAAATATAACATGATTTTAATTAAATAAAGGTAAAATACTTAGGTTAAAACATGTATTATTAAATATTAATAATATAACCTATTTCATGTTAATTAATTAATTATAGTCATGGTTTTAAATAATTAATTAATTATAATGTCTAATTAAATATAAATACTTAGGTTAAAATTCATGAATTACTAATTAAATTTATAACCTAAGTCATGTACATTAAATTAATCCTGTCATGTTTTTATTAATTTAATTTAAGTCTAAAACATAACTAGTGAAAATCATAAACCCTAAAAATAATGATTCGTGAACCGGACCCGACTAAAACCCATGAACCGGACCCGTAACCATCACCATACCCCGACCAAGGTCAGGGTTCACCCTTGTCTTGCTGCTGCCGTGGGATCACCACCACCATACCGATACCATATGGTCTCGGTGGTGTGTAATAAGCCAAGCCGAGACCCCTTAAGGGCTCGGTTAGGCGTCGGCTACAACACAACACCCCTAAAACCCTTGTTTGATTTACCCCTTAATAATTAACATGTTTACTATAATTGTTTTTAATTAGTTTCATTAAAACATCATGATTTTATGTGATTATCAAAATCAAAACATAAAAAGAAAAGGGTTAAAAGCTATACCGAATACGTGGATCAAATAAGGACGAACACACAACGATCCTTGTAGTAATTCCAAGATTAAAATCAAACCGAATCACCCTTGTGGTGTTCTTGAAAGTGGCGGCCAAAATGAGAGGAAGAAGGAGGATTAGGGTTTTCTTTGTTTTCTAATTTTTGTAAAAATGAAACATGTTTTCCTCCTTTTTCCATGTTTAGTAAAAATAATGGGCTAGGCCCTTTTTCTCTTCCTAATTTCGTGGGAAATGGGGCCCGCATGGGGTAACCCGAATGTTTTCCCTGTCTAAAATATTAGTGTGTTCTCGTGTTCGTAACTTACGTGTTTTAATTAGTTATCGATCGTGACTTAATATATTTATTCGTGTTCGTAATAAATATATATATACATACTTAATATTAGTTCATGATTAATTTACGTTCATGATTTCATGTTCGTATGCTCGTGATTATAATTATTATTGGAATAATTATCTTGTGTTCATACGTAATAAATACTTATCGTGTTCTAACACTTACGTAATACTTAAAATTCTTATACGTGAAACGTAACGTGCTATAAAAGAAAAGTTCTAATCTTGTACGTACGATCTTAAGGGCACTATTCTTGCTAAAAGCATGCGGGTTTTACAGTAGGAGATCATGTCTTTCTTAAGGTATCACCGGCATGTGGTGTTAGAAGTTTTGGAATCAAAGGGAAACTCAGTCCTCGACTCATTGGACCATTTGATATCATGGAGCAAGTTGGTGAAGTATCTTATCGCTTAGCGTTACCTCCGTAGCTTTCTCACGTTCATGAGTTTTCCATGTGTCCTTACTTAGAGGGTACAATTATCATCCCTTTCACATGGTTCAGCATCCACTGGAACAGATTCGTGAAGATCTTACCTTCATAGAGGAACCCGAACGAGTTCTTGACAGACAAGAACGAGTCATGAGGAAGAAGACGATTCCATTCGTCAAAATCCTTTATTTATTTATTTATGCTTTTACCATGAACAGTACACTTAGTAAACGTACGTACATATAAAAACTTTCCTTTTATATCATGAACACGTGTCACGATTATTAATTACATAAGTTATGTACGCATTATTATACGACAAGTATTAAGTACGTGATAGTACACGATAATTATTAACAATAATGATTATAATCACGAACATGAAATCATGAACGTAAAAATCACGAACATGAAATCATGAACGTAAAAATCACGAACATGTAATTACGTACTTGATTAATATAATAAGATTAATATCGTTACTGACAAGTAATTATAGATAACACGAACATTTAATTATAATGTAACACGAAAACACGAACATACGAACACGTAAAATATAACACGGGAAAAACTTCAGGTTTTTCCCTTGTGGGCCCTACATGCCACGATACCAAAGAGACAAGGGCCCAAGCCTATTTTTTTGATAAACTAAAGGAAACTAAAAGCACAGAGTTTTCATAGCATAATTTTTACATAAAAATTAAAAACCCTAGCCCCTTTGTCTCCTTTGGCCGCCGACAACAACAAACACCACAAGAGGTGTTTGATTTGATTTTTTGGTTGATTTATTCAGTCATCGTGTTCGTGTTATAATACATGGTTTTAGCCAAGTATAAAATAAGATTCGTTTTTCCAGTTTTTTCGAATTGATTACTAGTTAAAAGTGCGACTCAGTCGTTCTTGGTGACAAATAAAATGGTTTGCTTATCTATTTTAAACTAAAAGCAAATATGAAAATGTCGTTGTGTAAAAATGAAAGTTTTAAAAGATTAAACTAAAAATTACGAGTTAAAAATAAATGTTTAAAATCTTAAAAAGTAAATTTAAAACTTAAAACTTTGTAAAAATAAAAAACTAAATCCATCGAAATAACCATGATCGGAATCCCATCGGAATACTTCGTCGAAGTGTGTCCAAGGAAATCATGTCAGAATATCTATGATAGTATCGGAATAATGAGAACCCAATGGTATCGGAATGATCCGTCAGAATAAGCGTCGGAATAATGATAAGCACAACCGTCGGAATCTCGATCGAAATAGTGATCGGAATCCCAAACCCTTTTCCGATACACAGATCGGAATAAAATGTCGTAATGTAAAACCCTAATCCGATGGCAGCGTCGGAATACTGGTCGGAAAGGGTAAACCCTTTTCCGACAGTTTGAAATTCGTAATAAGCAAAGTTAATAAGCACCGTTTTAATAAGCACAACCCAACACCTACCAAATCAATAATGAAAGAGTTAAATAAGCACGAATAAGAAACTTTTCAAAACACTAAATAAGCAAACCTTTTAAAACAAACCTCAAAAAGAACGAAACTTTTAAGAAAACTTAAAAGTAAATAAGCTAAATACAAAATAAGCCAATAAACATGATAAGCTCAAAGCTCAAATCGTATTAAAACTTAGTTATGAATAAAAAGATAAACTTTTTAATCAATCAAGCATCAAGATGAAATAAGATCAAAGATTCTATCGGATCAAAGATAAATAAAAATCAAGAAAGGTAGAAGAAGATGAAGATTTAAACAAGCTTAAGCTTTAAAAAGTAAAGATTAGATTAAAACAAGAAAGGAAGATAAAAGATGAAGTTTCTAGTGAGAGAAAGTTAAACACTTTTTCTCTCTAAAAATTAAAACTACAAAAAAGAAAAATGAACTAACTAACACCCTCCTAATGACACATTAGGAGGGTATATATATAGGAGGTGGGGAGGCTAAGTGTTTATGCTTCCTTCTTTCTTTCTTCTCGTCTCGACTCGATTTAAATTCTTTGTCTTTCTCGACGTCGTCTCGGGATTTGTCGATATAAATTGAACTCGTCTTATAATTTTCTTCAATGATTAGACTTGGTTCTTCTACTTCATTAAACTTCCGTCTTTAGACTTTTTCTTCGATAAATCTTCAGAATAGGCCTTGGACTTCCGTTCTTTTTTCACTCTTGATCTTTTGACTTCGTCTTTTCTTGTTTTCTTCGATAAAAGCCCGTGATAGCCCATGTTTTCTTCCTTTTTCATATTTTTATCCTGAAACACAATAAAAACACAAATCACGCATAATTCCGACTTTTACGACATAAAATACACGTTTTGGTCTTGTTATTATTGGAAATAAGTGGTAAAAGGATAAGTGTTTTCACACTTATTAAATCCGCTACACTTGACCATTGCAATGCCCTCATGCAATGCATTAATTTCAAAGCACGGTTTACATTTTTCATCATAAATAACCCACCTTGACCTTTATTAAATACTAAACACTAAGGAAACATAAAAGATAGAAATATATACAAAACAAGTAAAGAAATCAAAGACTTACATTGGGGTTTTGGTAGTCATGAATGTTTATCATCCTCAAGTTTCACGTTTCCCATACCAAGCTTAAAAACGAGATCATTGTTATTATAAGTTAGCAAACTAACACGAACTCATGTGGCCCAATTATTTACTTAGACTCCCTTATTCCTAGGTGTATCTCTTATATTTTAATATTGTCTTGAATGATCACGAGGATACATTGTTTGACTTATTTCAATAGTTTATTTAGGCTGAAAATAAAGTGGGATGATTTAAGCAATAGTTAGCTAAAGGACAAAATCTTTTAAAACTGCTTCTCGGGACCTCTTAAAGTTCATATCTTGGCATAACTCGCTTCACGATTTGAGACCTTTCTCGGACCGATATTTGGCGGCGACTTCATGCTTCAAATCTTAAGAGACGTTCTTGAAATTATGGTCTTCTCTTCATAATAGGAATTTTTCACGTGAAGTTTTTGAGAGATTCTTCATACTTGGACCACGACTTCTTCATTTTTCTCCAATATTTATTTTGGACTTTGATATACAACGATCCGCCTCCTTTTAGGACTTGGATTTATTTATCCTCATAACTTGCTAGGGTCTTTTCAGATAGACTTCTCCATGGTCTTTTGGGGAGTATTTGCTTTTCGTCATGTGTCTCGATCCTTCATATTGATTTTTGATAAATGATTCTTCACATCACTTGGGATCTTTAGCAACAAAATGTAGCCCTCATGCCTTGTTAGGGCCTTTTCGGACTCGCCAATCTTCGCATCCCGCTTAAATAAGTTATGCCTTGGCTATGAACTCTAATTAATATCGAGCAACTTTTAAACGATCTTGTGCTAGAAGCTAAGTACATTTTCAAATCGTACAACCTAATTTATTGCAAATATATTTATTAACAAGCGATTGGAGAAAAAGCTTATAATCAACTCACATAAATTCACGAAAGAATACCAAACTTATAATTGACTCTATCATCTCTCGTTCTCCACAATTTAAAATCTCAAGGAATGAGACTCGTGGATGCTTAGCCAATTAAACCAAAGTTTTGGGTTTTCAAGTCATCTATTGGATCTTGCAAATTCTTAGACTCTTTCAAGTTTAGAATTCGCATTTTAAAGTTCCCTTGATAAACGAATTTCTAGGATCAATTATAGGAACTTGCGAAAAGTTCTTGTTCTTAACCCGTAAGAGTTAGGACTTTCGCGTTTTAAAGTTCCCTATATAAAAGCCTAGCAAAATTTGACTTAAACACGTTAAGGATACTAGCTAGAGTAAACTTAGATAAGTAAACTTGGGTTGAGTCAAAAGATTCATGACGTTGAAAATTTAAAACCACTTTATTAAAAATTTATTTTAGCAAAGAAACTAAATAACGATAACAAAGAAAAATACTACTATACTGCTGGGCCATAATAGATTAAAAATTTTGAAAAATGTCGAAAAATCAATTTTCCGGTTAAAATGAGGAGAAATACAAGAAAAAGGCCACTTAACTTCGATAGAAGTCCCCCTACACTTAATATAAACATTGTCCTCAATGTTTAAGCATGTGGGAGTGAACTCCCCTACACTTAGGACATTGTGCACGTTGTTTAAATCTTGCTAAGGAAGAGACAACTAAAGTGATTCCGATGTGAACATATAAGATATGAAATATTGAATCATGACAGTTTAGGATAGAACCGGGAAGACGGGGACACGGGATCACGGTTCGTCAAATGTCATCAAAAGTGCTCTTTGAAGCTTTAATCCCTGCACATCATAAGAAAGAAAACAACAAACACCTACGGGGCTCCCCCTACACTTATTATGAAACCGGTAAAGGATAGATCAACGGGTTGCCTCCCGAGAAGCGCTTGTTTTTGATAACCGAGTCACGAGCCTGACTCGGCCTAGAACTAATTCAAGGGAAACGTGGTGAGGGATGGAATCATCTCATGAGAGATGTCCTCACCAAAGTACAACTTCACACGCTGGCCATTCACTTTAAAATTAGGCCCATTTTGTTGAGAAAGCTCAATGGTGCCATAAGGGAAGACTTTGGCGACGGTGAATGGACCAGACCAACGGCTCTTTAGCTTGCCCGAGAAGATCTTCAACCGAGAATTAAAGAGTAAATTTGATCACCAACGTGAAACTCTCGGTTCTTAATCCTTGCATCATGAATGATCTTGGTATTCTCCTTGTAGATCAATGAATTCTCATAAGCTTCATTCCTTAGTTCTTTTAGCTCGTTGAGTTGAATCTTCCGAAGATCACTGGCTTTGTTGATATCAAAATCAGCCCACTTCAAGGCCCAGTACGCCTTATGCTCCAACTCAATAGGGAGGTGGCATGCCTTCCCGTACACAAGACGATATGGAGTGCAACCAATAGGTGTCTTATATGCGGTACGGAAATCCCACAAAGCATCATCTAACTTATCGGCCCACGAGGCACGATGCACTCCCATAGTTTGCTCTAAAATTCTCTTCAGTCCACGGTTAGATATATCGGCTTGACCATTTGTTTGGGGATGATAAGCGGTGGAAAGACGATGATTGACACCGTACTTAGCCATGACTCCAGAAAATTGATCATTGCAAAAATGAGTCTCGCGGTCACTGATGATAGCACGAGGAACACTGAATCGAGCAAAAAGTTGCTTTAGAAAGGTCACAACCACCCTCGCATCGTTCGTAGGGAGAGCCTTTGCTTCAACCCATTTAGATACGTAGTCAACGGCTACGAGGATGTACTTGTTCCCTTTGGATGATGGAACTGGCCCCATAAAGTCGATACCCCATACGTCAAAGATTTCACACTCTTGGATGAAATTTTGAGGCATCTCATCTTTATGTGTGATCTTTCCTTGTCTTTGGCAAACATCACTGTTAGAAGTATTTAAAGTGATGGTCATATAATATACCGTTGCGAAGCTCGTGGAAAATGCTATTCAACAGTGTCGAGAGTTCTATGTCATTGTTATGTATGTAACGGGAATTAGTCCCGAACAAACAAATGAGGAAGGCCTCCTATTCATGTAAGCCTTAGTATAAAAGGCATAACCATCCTCATTTATGTGTGTGTCTCCAATAGTATTTTCTCTTCTTCTTGTTTTAGAGAGAGAAACTCTCCTGAGTTTCTCTCACTAGAAACACACTCCTTGTATCTTTCTTCCTCCTTCTTCATCTAATCTAATATTCCATTCTTAGTTTTAATCTTGTTCTTCATCATCTTTACTTCTTGTTCTATAAGTCGTGTGCATCATCCTAAAAGTGGTATCTGAGACAAGGGATTCGTGGATAGCTCTTTGGTGTTGTCCGTGTTTTTTTCTTGACATTCGTGTCTTTTTGATCAATTTTTTGTGTTTTTTAGTGTTCTTCAAGTCGTATACCTTCTTTATTGTTGTATTAGTGATTTGGGTATCTTGGTTTTGGGTAAAACACAAATCTTTTGGCTCAAAAGTTAAGAATTCTCTTGCTTCAACTTTACGAATTTCACTAAAATTGATTCCATCAGAAAAGTACAGGTAAGTACTGTAACACCCCATTTTGATAAATAGAATGTCACGCGTGATTATGGCGTGTCATCAAAGCATACAAGGATAAATGTCTAAACCATTACATGACCATAAAAGGAAATACCAGAATCAAACATCGGTAGTCCAAAAGTAAAGCTCATCACACATAAACATACGTACTGTAAATGAAAGGACTAAACAATGTCCATGGAAAGAGTATCAAAGTATAGATAATGCATAAAGTAAAGAAAGGCTAGAAAGCTTCCAGTCCATATGCACGTACGCTTAAAGTCTACGAGCGTCCCTGAGTACCTGTCGTTTTGGGAACATGAAAAGGAAAACGGCTGAGCAATACGATCAGTGCACGGATGTATAGATAAAGCATGAATAATATAAGCATAAAAGCATATAACATCGGAAGAAACTAAGTCTTGGATAACCCGGTAAAGTCTTAGTAAAACTGGTTTTATAGTTTGAAAAGCCTTATGTTTATCTTGTAAAAACTGTTTTACATATTTTACCATTAGAATCAACGTGCATGAATACTTGGAGGGGTGACCTCGTCATGCAAAATAGAGGGGCTGCCTCTAATTTAATATATTGGTTTTTGGGTAGGAGGGATCAGCTCCTTGTGAAGGATGCAAGGCACACACCACATTCACACTGAGTAATCTGCTGAAAAACATGTAACTAAGATGCACCCATACGCCCCACATGATATATATAATAATATGGCCAAAAGCTGAAGGGACGCCATGAGCAATCACTCCGCCGTAGGGAAGTCAGAACACCAGTGCCTCTAGTGTTATGGTTATGGTACCTCCATAACTAGGTGAAACTGGTCATGCATGTATATGGCTTTAGGTATTCTAATTAAACATAAGCAATCAAACATATAAACTTATACTATGGGAGAACAGTTGGCTGCATACGGGGAATCCTAATAAGGAAAGAATGTCCATACTGAAATGACAGGAATCCGTACCTTATGTCCAGTGAACGAAGAAGACGAACGGAAGAGAGTCCTACCTACTTCGGTATCACTAACGCTACATAAATACATACGTGTATAAGTATCTGATTACTAAGTACGTAACTGGTTTTTATATCATGTCTTGGCTTGTTTTATATGTTCATGTCATGTGTTACTATTTTAAGCTTTATACTGTGTTTATCGTATATTCTGTCTATTCTGATTAAGTATTACTTGTATTTCATGTATTATTATACTTGTTGTGTAATAATAAGTAACTTTCTAAAAATAGCAGGTTTCCTAAAATAGAAAGTTTCCAAAAATAAAAAGTTACCAAAAATAGAAAGTTTCCAAAAATAGAAAGTTTCCAAAAATAGAAGTTTTCCAAACATAGAAAGTTTCCAAAAATAGAATTACTGCTTAAAATAGATAAGTTTTTAAAAATAGAAAGTTTCCATAAATAGATTAGCTGCCTTAATTAAATAAGTTTCTAAAAATAGAATGTTTCCATAAATAGATATAAGTTGGTTAAATAAGCTAATTATATAAGCTTAAGTGTTTTTCTGAATATTATTCTAAGTCATGTGATTATAAAGTATAGTTTATTAATTATTACATGTAAATTAAATAAACTATAGGTTAAAAGTATTTAATTAAATATAACATGATTTTAATTAAATAAAGTAAAATACTTAGGTTAAAACATGTATTATTAACTATTAATAATATAACCTCTCCGCTTCTTACAAGGAGCCATGGACAATAGACCATTGATTGAGATTCTCCGATCCAATGTGAATGGGAATGCGGATACCATAGTCATTCCTGAGATAGCCGCTAACAATTTTGAGCTTAAGACATGTATGATTACGATGGTTTCTTCTATCCCCTTCCTTGGGAGACCTATGGATGACTCTCATGACCATATCAAGTGTTTCATGTCACTTTGAATACCGTTAAGTATAATGGGGTACCACCCGATGTGGTTAAGATGATCTTATTCCCTTTCTCTTTGGAGGGAGATGCTAGGAATTGTCTAGATAAGCAACCTTCTAGTAGCATTTTCACTTGGGATGATTTGAAAAAGAAATTTGTGAATAAGTTCTTTCCTCCTTCATGAACCATCGCCTTGAGAAACCAAATCATAGGTTTTCAACGAAAGAGAGACCAAAACTTTAGTGAAGCTTGCGAAGAGTTCAAAGAGTTGTTAAGAAAGTACCCAAACCACGGTTATGACCAAGTTCACCAAATTAACACCTTCTACAATGGTTTGAGACCTCACAATCAAGATTCCCTTAACTCGGCCGCGGGTGGGAACATTCTTTCAGAGTCCACCCAAGATGCATGGGATAGCATTGAAACAAAATCCATGTTTCAAAGCAATAGGGAAGGAGATGAGGTAGTACATGTGGTGCAAGAGGGTTCTACTCAACCAATTGATAAGGTTTTATATCAAAAGGTTGATACTAATATTGATATGGTTTTGAAACTTTGTGAAATCACCTTGAACAATTCTTCTACCAACAATGTCAATTCCATCACCTCATCTTGTGAGACATGTGGAGGACCGCATTCATACTTGCAATGTGATAAAGTTCAAAACTTTCAAGGAGAATTCTATGCTTATCATGATGAGAGAAGAGAACACTTTAAAAACAACATCAATCCTAATCACCTCTCTTACGAGTCTAACAATTACCTTGCTTCACCCGGTTTCCCTCCCCATCATCCCACCCAAAACCCAACAAACACTCCACAAATGTTCAATAGAAATTAAGGGCCAAGGGGAAATTATCAAGGGAACAATAATAATAGAGGGCCCAATAACTTTCAAAATCAAGGGAACAACTTTCATGGAAATAACCAAGGGTTTCACCAACTACCTCCACCTTTCCACAACCAAGGATATAATCAAGGGAATGGGCAAAATGAAACTTTCTACTTCATAAGATGAATCAAGTGACTGAAAGAAGGATCCATGAGAGTGAAAAGAGGACTCAAGATCCATTGAGAGCCATGCATGAGGAGACTAACAAGAAATTTATGTTGCTCCTAAATCAAAGACCACAAGGTGCTTTACCCTCCAATACTCAAACCAATCCAAGGGCAAATGTAAATGCAATCACTACAAGGAGTGGGAAAACAACCATTGACTCTTCAATACCTCCTACACCTCCTTTGGTGACTCCTACCACGGTTCCTCCTTGTGAAAAGCCTACACCTTCAAAGCCTACACCTTCCAATCCTACACCTACTAATCCTTCACCTTCTTCACCTATCATTGAAGAAACCAACAAAGAGAGTCCTTCAACAACTACCACTTAACCTTTGCCAAAACCAAATATTCCATATCCTTCTAGATTGAGAAAAGAGAATCTTAAGAACAAGGATGACATTCAAGTATCCAACTTTTTGAGGATGTTTAAGCAATTGAATATCAACATATCTTTTGCGGAGGCTCTAGCTCACATGCCCAAGTTTGCCAAAATGTTTAAGGACCTTCTCTCTAACCAAGAAAAGTTGATTGATATGCCTAACACTTCATTGAACAAAAATTGTTCCGCGGTGTTGTTGAAGACTTTACCAACTAAACTTTGTGATACGGGCTGATTCTTGATTCCTTGTAATTTCTCGGGGGTTGAGAATTGCATGGAACTTACGGACCTTGGAGAAAGAATAATTTGATTCCTTTGTCGGTTTAGAAACAACTCTCTATTCTCAAGCTCACACCTACTATGATGACCCTTGAGTTAGCAAACCGTTCAATAGCTTATCCGGTCGGGATTGCGGAAGATGTTTTTTTAGGAGTTGATAAGTTCACATTCCCCATGGATTTTGTAACTGTTGACAATGACATGGACCCTATAGTTCCTCTCATTGTAGGAAGGACTTTCTTAAGGACGGGTCGCACTCTTATTGATGTGGCGGAAGATGAACTAATTATGAGGGTAGAAGATGAGAGAGTAGTGTTTAAGCACTACTTCGGTGGGGAAGTCCCTTCTTTGGACGACCTCGCCAAGTCACCTTCCCTAATGATAATTGTTGGGTCAAAAAGTTGATGTGGCAGAAACTCAAAAACAAAGAAAACATGAAGGCATTTTTCTAAGCATTAACAAGTGTAATCCAGGCATTGTCAAGAGTAAATTAGGCGTTGACATAAGTCAACAAAAGTCAAACTCTGTTGGAAGGTTCTATTTAGGATAAGTATGCATAATATTATTCTATATTAGTTATTTAAATAGAAGATCTACATGTTTATTCATCATTATCTCTTGTAAACCCTAATCCTTAGTCTATAAAAGGAACAAGGGTCTTAGGTTTTATTCATATCTTTCATTCACAATGTAAACCTAAAGCGTGTGTTGCACTAGACGTGGGATTAATGTATACACGTCTAGTGGTTGTTGATTATTAATATAATTAGCAACCCATTGATTAATTCATGTGTTCTTTGTGCCCAAACACCTTGTTTAATGGTTATTGTTCTATTCCGCTTTGATTGTTTAATCATATGAACAATGATCATTCCTAGTAGCTAGAAGATTCGAGGAAACCAAGGTTTCCATAGATGGTATCAGAGCCTCGTGGATCGTGATGCTAGGACCAACAAGGTGTTCGTAATGGTGAGAAGAAGAAAAATCCGTCTAGGGTTTTTCTGGACGTTTTTGTGTGCGCAGCAGTATTCAGAAGGTCATAACTTTCTATTGGACCATTGGATCATCACGAAATTTCTTGTGTGTGTTCTATACACATATACCTAGACATCCACTGGAGGGATTGTCAAGTTTTATCCCCAAGAAAAAGTTATTAAGCGTCAAAGTCAGCAGTATTCGTGTGCATTTTTCTATGAACAGTGATAGTAAAAACACGATTTCTCCATCGTTAACCGTTGGAACGTCGTGAAACTCGCGCTATAGGTTCTTGCTACATGTGTCTAGGATCTCACCGGAGGGATATTCGATCTGAGCTCTTTTGAAAGAGTTATAGGTTGTCGAATACGGATGTAGAATGAGGCATTTGATTTTTCTGTTTTTTATTATTATGAAACTAGGGTTTCTCAAAACTCTAGAATCGATTCTATAACAGAAAAAAAGATGTTTTATGGCCAATTGGAGGTGAGAAAGTATTTGGGGATCGTCCAAAACCCTAGATCGAAGTGACGTAGTGATAATTTTCGTTTTTAGGGTTTGTTTAAACCCTAGATCTGTCACGTTAAAACGTTGCAGCAGAACGTGATATATTCGATTATGATTGATATATGTTGTTACAAGAAAAGGTTCATGGAGGTTGAATTAGATCTAAATTAAGGTGCAGCAAAAGGAAACGATATGGTCATTTAAGGTCATCACGTGGGCACTCAGTAGGGTACTACTATATATTGACAAAATTGTTTCGAGGGTAGTACAAGAATATGCAGTTGTCATGAGTTTTTAAACAGTATTCGAGTGAGATGAAAGTGACGTGAGGTTATGGACTACATTTAAGAGTTGTTTACCTTGTTGTGTTCACACGGTTATTAACTTTGTGTTCACATGATTAGATATTGTGTGTTCACAAGATGCAGCCAATCAAACAAAAGGTGTGTATGCTATTTTGTGAAGAAAAGAATTGATTTGCATGATGATATAATACGTGATGTATTACTAAAAGAATAGGCACTTTTCACAAGGTAAGGGTAGCTCATGATCAAAGACATGATGTTAGTTTCAGGAATAAAGTGAACCGTTGACATTTGTTAATTCGACGCTAACAAAGAATAAGTTAAGCGTTGTTGGGAAACGCTGACACTTGTTGTCCGACATATGGTTTTTCAAACGCTGTCAGGTGTTTTCCGATATTGGGCAACACACAGTGATGATATCTTGGACCAAGAAATATGTTGGACAATAAAAGGAATAGCTGTTGTTTGTAAAATTGATACGATTTTGGCATACAAAAGGAGGTACTTACACGCAAAGGTACATGGAATCTCCGTTTATATACAGAATATCAAGTTGATATTAATGGCTCGGATATTTTTACAAGGGGTGAATAATGTTTAAGTACGTTAGCAACAATTCATGAAGACTTTGATTAATATTAGAGTATGTAATCGGGATAGCCTTGTGAAAGAGTTATTTAGTAACAGCTTTTACATATGAAGATATTGACTCGTCATGAAGAGGTGTTGACTTAAGGGGAAGAATTCTTATGGTAAGTTTGATGTTCGAAGAAGATTTTCGCGAGTTTGTGTTCTATCATATCTTTAAAGATGGTGCCTGTTGTCCCATAAATTTGTGATGATTAAGCAATGAAGAAAGAAAGAAAATAGATGAAGAAGAGGTGAATTCCTAGAGAGAGAAAGTAGTGAGAGAAAGTAGAGAGGAGGAGAGGATTAACTTTTGGAATATTAGATTAGAAGTCAGAAAAATGAACAACCAACCCTCCTAACATGCTAGGAGGGTAGTATATATAGTCCACCCACATGCGGGCTTTAATGGGCTATATATTGGGTCGGGCTTGTCTTTTGGACTTTAATTAGTTTAAATCCAAGCCCGTAAACCACGACTAATTAACTACCTATTACAACGTTCTAATAAATATTACAATAGAAACCTATGACCGAACATTCTTGTTTGACTCAATATTTTGAGGCTAACAATCTCCCCCAATGTGAGGTCATTCCTCTTCGATATTTGGAGTCCAATGGAGATTTATGAACTTCGTCATAAATGAGTCTTGAACGTGTAATAGTAGTGTTGTTCCTTCATGCTGTGATCTTTGAGCCTTTGTCGTTGTCTTTCGACTTAGTCTTTTATCTTGAGATCTTCAAATCATTCTTGACTTGTCTTTGCCATCTTGCGATCTTGTGTCTTTATCCACATGCTCACACTATTAATTGTTGAATAAGTCTTTGGGCAAGAATATGTGGTTTTGAATCTTTGACTTTGCTGAGTACACCGTGACGCCACCTTCTCGAGACAAAACATAGACACGGACTGAATGGCTTTGACATTCGTCCTAAATCGGTAGCGTTTTACCTCTGGTCGATGAAGACCGTTATACGATATTAAATACCGTACCTATGATTAGGTAGATTCAATTAAGAATCTCCTTGACAGGGTTTCGCGGCTATACTAGCCGTTCTCTTTACTCGACCGTCTCAAAGCAAGACTGCGAACATAAAGAGTGAATCAATTGGATAAATATCCGCTTGATTAAAGTCGTCAATTCAAATTCCTGGAACAAGTTTGATTCATTAAGAATCTTACCATTGTTGCTTTCCAGTTGACACAAGTTTGATTCATAAGAATCTCACAAGTCACCTACCGTAGCGCTGTTTGATGTTGACGCTAGAAGGATTTCCATTCGTCACTGTGAGTATTAATGAATATCACTCTGAATGTTCTGGCAAGACCATAAAGATATTGCGTAGAAACCTGAAACGAGTTTGAATCAATTCAGAATCAAACCACTGTTGCTTTTCAGTTTTGCACATGTTCAATTCATAAAGAATCTTGCATATGACCTACCGCAGTGCTGTTTGATGTTAACCCTGGAAGGATTTCCACTCATCATTGTGAATACTAAGTAGTATCACTCTGAGTGTTCTAGCAATATCACAAGGATATAGCGTAGGACTCTCTTGATCTTCATCTGTGTGTCCTAACGAGATTTGATTGATCTCTTGGCTCTAGACTCGATTTGTGCACTTTTAGTGGTCGGAGGCTGGAGCAGATGCCACCTATTCAATATCAACTATCTCGGAGTGAGAAAGTCAATAGAAGTCGTGTTGATCTTCGTGACAATAAAACAAACTTCTTTTGAGAGAAGCCTGAGTAGCTAGGAAGGGTTGTGCTTCACATCACTGGGTCCATGATGAGTTGTCTTCATGATGTGTTGACTCGGTTTCTGCCTAAGTTGTATGGAGGGCTTCTTTCTTTAGACCCTTTATCCTTACATTTCTTTTTCATTCTTCAACCCCTTCAATGCTTACTAAGACATCATTACTATCACCTTGTTGTGATTGTTCCGGTGCTAGCCTCAGTACTTAGTCGGCATTCAGCTACGTTCACATTCTACTCCATCTTTCCTAAGGACTTCTAATAATCTATTGGATTGTCCCTGGGAAGATCCCTTCGGTTCTGGTTGGATCATAGGACTTAAACCTAACCACCCTTTTGACACCAATAACGTCGTGAATTAAAGATGTTGTGGGTATTTGATTGTAACCATGAGTGCTTGAGTCTTTAGATCACATTTTAATCACATTTTCTCCCCTATCTCTAATATATAAAATCGTTTGATATTAGAGATACCAAATTTGATTAAAATATATTTTGTAAAATAGTCTTGAAAATCTTCGGGAGAAAGATGTGTCAAACTTAGCATGAATTTTGAAACGCTCCCCCTCAAAAATTGATCCAATTGAATTGTCATTTCGAGGATATGATCCACATTAAACTTTTGAGGAAAGGAGTTGTTGAACACACAATTTTTTAAAGATTTTGAATATCATTAAGAAATTCTTGAAAAAATTGTGTTCAACGCTTTTTGAAAAATCAATTCTTTTTGTCGAAAAGGTTTTTCTAAAGCATAAACTTGAGTTCATAGACTTTGAATGTCTTGACGTATCCACCCAAGTGTAAGAAGATTTCCCTTCTTTTGCTGAGGGTAAGAGCACGAAATCGTACACTCCCCCGTGAATATTGTTCCGGGTTGCAATCTGAAAGTGATTACAAGCCATTGTGTTGAGCTCAAAACGTTGAATGTTTTGTGACAAGCTCAACCCAAGATAGATTGCTCTACCCGTTTTTGGAAATATTGTCCAAAATAGACAATTTCCTTTTAAAAAGATAGAAATTACATGTTTTGAAAAATATTTACAACTTTCATTCGAGCTTTATGTACACACCCGTGTCGTTATTGAGCGACATTTCTAGGTACGTCCATATTATCGATACTGAAAGACATGTCGAGAAGAATATTTTTGGATTATCAAAGATTTTTTAATTTTGTATTTTGCTTTTTGATTAATATTTACAGGTAGATGTTTGATAGATGAATCAAGCAGGCTTCTTTGCCAGAACCTCCAGTTCTGCTGGAGTCAAACATCTCATACCAATTTGCCTAACTAGATACGCAAACCTCTCTTTCGAAAGAGCTTTTGTAAACAAGTCAGCTAATTGGTAATCAGTTCCAACAAAGTATAATTCAGCAATACCTCTTTAAACTTGTTCCTTAATGAAGTGATATCTGACATCGATGTGCTTCGTGCGGGAATGTTGTACCGGGTTGCAGGAGATGGCTATGGCCGACTTTGAGTCACAGTTCATAGGTACTTTATCAAAATGGAAGCCATAATCCGTGAGTTGTGTTCTCATCCAAAGAACTTGAGCACAACACGCAGATAAAGACACATACTCCGCTTCGGCTGATGACAATGATGTGTAATCCTGCTTCTTGGAAGACCATCCCACAAGCTTGTCTTGACCTAGAAATTGTGCACCACCAAAAGTACTTTTACGTGTATCAAGACACCCTGCATGATCAGAATCTGAATAGGCCGTTAGAAAGAAAACGGTTTCCCTCGGATACCAGAGTCCCATGTGAATGGTATTCTTAAGGTACCAAAAGATCCGTTTAACCTCCTTGAGATGCTTTTTAGTGGGTCGTGCTTGATATCGTGCACAATAACATGTAGCATGATGTATATCAGGTCTGCTTGCTGTCAAGTACATGAGGGACCCGATCATGGAATGATATCTCGTTTGATCAATGGGTAATCCCTCCAACTCAGCATCTAGGGATGTGGTTGATAATGGTGTACCAACGGGGTCACATGATGTCATCCCATGCTTTTTGATTATCTCTTGACAATACTTAGCTTGGTTAATAAAGATACCACTTGGGGATTGGTGAACTTGAATTCCTAGAAAGAATTTTAGTTCGCCCATCATAGACATTTCAAATCTGTTGTGCATTACTTTTTCAAACCATTTTGAAAGTTTTGAGTTTGTAGACCCGAAAATAATGTCATCAACATAAATTTGCACAAGCAAAATGTCATCCCCATATTTATAAGTGAACAAAGTTAAATCAATGGAACCTTTTGAGAAACCTTTGGAGACCAGAAATTTCGAGAGCTCGTCGTACCACGCCCTTGGAGCTTGCTTGAGTCCATATAGTGCTTTGTGGAGACGATACACCTTGTCAGGATAATGAGGATTGACGAATCCTTCTGGCTGCGTGACATAGACTTCTTCCTTCAAAGGACCGTTAAGAAACGCCGTCTTTACGTCCATTTGGTAGACAATGAATCCCTTATGTGCAGCATAAGCAAGAAAAATCCTGACCGCTTCCGTTCGAGCTACTGGTGCAAATGATTCTTCAAAATCAATACCCTCTTTCTGTCCATACCCTTTAGCCACTAGCCTAGATTTATTCTTGATGATCGTGTTCTCTTCATCCATCTTGTTTTTCCAGATCCATCGAAGATTTAATGGTGTTACATCGTATG
Source organism: Glebionis coronaria (assembly GCA_025667525.1). Lineage (NCBI taxonomy): Eukaryota > Viridiplantae > Streptophyta > Magnoliopsida > Asterales > Asteraceae > Glebionis > Glebionis coronaria. The sequence continues at coordinate 237,093,332 of CM046880.1, forward strand.
GTCTGTCAACAAGTTCCCAGACTTTAAGTCTTTCAAATAGTTGAAGTTCATCCGTCATCGATTCAATCCAAGCATGATCAGCCAAGGCTTCTTTGATGTTTTTCAGTTCAGCTGAACTCACGGCGAGTGCGAACATACAAACATCGCCATCTGTGTGAAGCTGTCGTCTTGTACGAACAGGCTGTGAAGGGTTTCCAATTACATGAACCAAAGGATGATCTCGGGTCCAATGATGTGATGAAGGATGTCGTTGGTAGAATGTATGCATATTTGACGGATCAACATGGCGAGTAGAAGACTCTCCAGTTTCGTGTACCGGTGTACCGAATGGGTTGATAAATTCGTCTTCATCAGATAATGCATTGTCTGCTTGATTTGTGTTCTTTGGAGCAATGACAGTAGTTGTGGTTGTTGTAGGATCGATTGTTGAAGTGGTATTCTGAGGAAGTAACTCTGCAGCAACCCCTGTTGAAGTAGATGAAGTTGTATCCGGTTGTTGACGATGATCGGTATCATCATTCATAACATGAGTGACAGCGGAAGACTTCGATACAACTTGTTTCTCCCCCGTGAAATATTCATCATACATTGGTCCATATAACATTTCCAACTCTTCAATTGTCGTGTCGACTGTCATATCAGCTCTAGGAACATTTTCTGGAATCAGCGTTGAACCTGACGGTTCATTGTTGTGGTCTTGAGTTTCGAGTTCCGTGCGGTTGTGAACGGAAGTCGTTTGTCGTTGTGGGTCGGGACTTAAACTGTTTTGTTCAAGTGCCATCTCTTTTAATTCATCAAATCGGATGTGAATAGTCTCGACAATCAATTTTGTTCTCTTGTTGTACACTCTATATCCCTTAGACTGAGTTGCATATCCCACAAGAATACATGCATCACCTTTCTCTTTTATCTTGTCTAGATTTTCACCATCTCGAATAATGTAACAAGTGCATCCAAAAACATGAAGGTGTTTGAGTGAAGGTTTTCGATCATGAATTATGTGATATGGTGTCTTTTCGTGTCTTAGGATAATTAAGGAACGGTTTTGTGTGTAGCATGCGGTTGAAACGGCTTCGGCCCAAAAGTACAGTGGAAGTTTTGAAGCGGATAATAATGTTCGAGCAGCTTCAACCAAAGTACGGTTTCGTCTTTCAACAACGCCGTTTTGTTCGGGTGTTCGAGCAATAGATGTTTCATGTTCAATCCCTTCGGCTTCAAAATACTTTCTCAGATTTGAATTCAAAAATTCTGTACCTCTGTCAGTACGAACCACTTTAACTTGAGCTTGAAGACCACGTTGTATCAATTTAAGAAAGCTGATGAGAACGTCGGGTGTTTCATCCTTGGACCTCAAGAAGTGAGTCCATGTGTACCTTGAGTAATCATCGACTATTACAAGAATATATTTCTTTCCATTGATACTCTGAACACGCATGGGACCACACAGATCCATGTGAAGAAGATCTAACCGTCCTTTAGAGCTTGGTGTGGACTTTGTTTTGAAGCTACTTCGTTTAGCTTTACAAAGTTCACAAGAAGAACAAAGATGATCTTTGATGAATTTCAAGCTTGGAAGGCCTCTCACAATATCTTTCTTGAAAATCAAGTTAATGGTATCAAAGTTGAGATGAGAAAGTCGTTGATGCCATAACCATGCCTGAGTCGTTGAAGCTTTATCCATGAAGCAAATTGGAGTAGATGAAGTTGTGTCTTGAAGTGAAATTGTGTAAAAATCAGTACCCCGTGTACCGGTAAGTAAGTCATTCCCATCATAATCACGAACAAAACATGTCTTCTTTCTGAAAGCAACCTCCAAATCCGCATCACAGAATTGACCAACCGAGAAAAGATTATGATTGAGCCCTTCGACGTAGTATACCCTTTTAATCGTGATATTCCCCTGAATCAAATCTCCATATCTTAGGATCGGTGCAAATTGATCATTTCCGAATCGGACCGTACCCATGAACTTCTCCACGAAGTTAATTAGAAGCTTGAGATTCCCCGTCATGTGCTTCGTGCATCCCGAGTCCAGTATGAAGAGAATTATTTGTATCACCTGCAGAAGAGTTAGAACACGATGGAGCATTTGCTAAATTGGATACCATAGTATTTGTGATTATAGAATCATTAGTGTCCTTAGAAACATTTAAAGGCATACTAACACTCGTAGTCACATTTTCTGTCCTAATTTTAGGCATCCATTTATATCCGGGAGGACATTGATTAGCAAACCACCATTTCCAAGACTTACTAGCAGACTCATATAATTCCTTAAATTTTGCTTCTAGGGTTCTTAGTGGTGGAGTCTGTGCATTACTTTTCTTAGTGGGGGTGGCACCAGAATGGTTCATCTTGCGTTTGGGTTGACTAGCTCTAATAGGCATTGCAACTTGCTTCTTAGTTCTAGTATCTACGTCTTTGACTTTATTCCTAGCACACATGGAATGATTAGCATTAGCACACTTTCCACATTTGACACAAACAAATTTCACATTCATAGCATTCAAATCATCCACAGCATTCAAATCGTCATTACATGCGATAACAGACTTTTTATTCTTAAAAACATTCAAATTCCTAGGGTGTTCTTCTACTTGCTTCATCTTCCCTTGATTCTTGTGTTTCCAGTCCTTATCATTCACTTGAGTGCTCTTAAGCTGAGGTCGGCTAACACTAGTAGTGGATACTATTCATGTATTAGAAGACACACGAATATTAGGGTGGTCCGTGGATGGTTCGTAATTCACCAATTTTTCTTAAGAAATGGACTATGAAAACGAATCTTCTAAAGGAGGAATTAACTCGTATTCCGTGTATGGGTCAAGTTTCATGATGTCCCGCTACAGGTATTTGAAGAGGAAGGTATTAGTTTAATTGCTTCGTTTCTTGGTAAGCTGATTATGATGGATAATTATACTGATAAGATGTGCAAAGAGTCTTGGGGTCGGTGTAGTTTTGCTCGTTGTCTTATTGAGATGAACGCTGATTCGGAGTTTATAGATAACGTTACTATTGGTGTCCCTGATCTTGAAGGCTCTGGTTGTACTAAGGAACTAATTCGTGTTGAATACGAATGGAAACCGCCTAGATGTCATACTTGTAATATTTTTGGTCATTCCTTTGATTCTTGTCCGAAAAATGTTAAACCTACAATGGTGGAAAATGTGACAACTCATGTTGATAATGATGGATTCCAACAAGTGCAAAGTAAGAGGAAGAAGTACAAAGGTAATTTAGGGAATCAAGTTCTGAGAGGTGTTCCATTGAGTAAGGGTTCCCAAATAGGAAAGACGGTTGTTTTTCGTCCAAAAACTCGCTTGGATATTACAAGTACGAGTGGTGATAATAGTAGAAAGTTGAATACTACATCTGGTCAGTTGCAGCAGACGAGTAATCCTAATGGTCCGAACAAGGGTACAGCTCAAATGAGCAGTGTTTCTACATCTAATAAATTTTCATCTTTGTCCATGCCTGGTATTGATGAAGGGGTTCAACTAAGCGAGGAAGATAATGAGGAGGGACTCGAGGTTGTCTTTGATGAATCGGTGAATCTTCTCAACACTAATTTTGGGGCAAGCACTCCTACTGGCTGATCCCATGTTGATATTTTATTATGTTTCTCGTAACTTTATGTTATCATCTTGGTTCTTGTCTAGTTTATTTATTTCCAGTATTCTAGACTAGTTAATGTTTATGGCCTGTCATAAACATTTTGTTTAACAAGCTGCCTGTAGCTTGCGGTTAATGTGGCATTTCAGCCACATTCCTTGTACTTCAACGTTTTTTTTGGTTCTATTTACCGGGGTCATTGTTACCCTTTTACCAAAAAAAAAAGACACACGAATGTTAGTGTTTCTAGAAGTCTGAGGCGAGTGAGTATCTGTGTTTGTGGGCTTAGTGGATATTCTATACATCCCTGGTTTAATCACATTGTTGTGCTTAACGCTTGGTGCTATAGGATTCCTTATGGGTTGATTCTGTGGTAACCTTTCCTTTCCATCCATCTTGGGGGCAAACACAAGTTTTGCAAACGAGGAATTTGATAAAGCAGATGGTTTTCCCAAGATAGAGGATCTATTTACTTTAGAGGCATTGGGTTGTCTAACAACATGTTTCTTAATGCTAGGTTCCACGATTTTCCCACCCATTTTAGCAACGAGTTTTTGCAACTCTGCTATCGCTCTGTCCCTGTCTTGTAATTGAGATTTCAACCCTTTAATTTCCAAATTCTGTTCATTCATTTCTCAAAATGTTTGGGAAAGTTTTTCTTGCAATTTATTATCATGTGAAAAACGACCAACGTCTTTTTGTAAAGCAAGTTCAAGTGAATGACAATATTTTTGAAGGAAATCAGTTTTGTGTTGAAGTAACTCAAAAGCCTTTTTGTCAACATTTTCTTTACGTTTCGAAAGCTCAATTTCAAGACGTTCACATTCTTTGATCTTATCAAGATATTGGCATGCAACTTCAGAATATTCATCAATATCAGCACAAGATGTAAAATAAGCACACATAACATCTTTAGAAACGCATTATTGCAAGAGTAAATCATATTCATCTGAGAAATCAGACTTCTCCATTTGAAGATCATCAATGTGTTTCTCAAGAGATTCAACATATTTTAAATCATCATACATTTCAGTCCGAATGAACTCCTCAAGTTGAAGAACAGTTTCTTTAATCAACGCCGTGTTTGAATTAAGAGTTCTTTGACAAGCAAGGTAATATCTTGAGGAATCGGACGTGTCCACTCAGCATTTTCACGTTTTGCCCAGTCTCTTTCAACAATAGATTTAACATTATCTATGTGATGTTTAAGAATACCTAATGTTTTCCTACTCTTGCTTTTAGATTCATCTAGAGGGAGGTAGTTTCTGTATTTGTAAACATTAGATTTCTTAGGGGCAAATGCTTTCTCCATTGAATTCTCTTTTGTTTGCATTCTAGAAACACTTCCTCACGAGTTTTCTGAGTTTGTTTGTTGAAAAGACCATAGAGACTATTCTCATAAGCATAAGTATATGGTTTTACAAACTCCTTATTGACAAGAGGTTGACTATCATCATCCCAAAGGGCAGTCTCTTCACTATCAGCACTAACAGGCATGCAATCAAGATTGGTCCTTTCAGTCTCATCAAGATAAAGACTTGGGTTCGCAGCTTGAGCTTTGGCAAGGTACTCAGGACTTGCAAAGCTAGCTTGACCCTTAAACATGGAAGGGGGTGCCAGCATTTTTACGGATTGAATAGAATCACGCGTTTTATAAACAACTTTCTTCAAAAATTCGACTTGTGCTTCTATTTTCGTTACTTTTTCAGTTTCTTTATCATATCTACTTTTGAAGTCTTGTTTTAGCGCATCTACCTCTTGTTTCTTATCCTCAAGAATTTTAGCAGAATCAGTAGTGGTCATAGAGAGCTTTTGTTCAAGTTCATTAACTTTGGTGTTGGCAAGGTACGTTTTTTGGCGTTCATCCATTAAGAAAACATTATATTGACGCTTCTCTTTTGCTAATAACTCAAGAGTTGTATTATATTTGTTTTCAAAATCGTCCTTTTGACTTTTTAACGCACTTCCCTTGTACCCCTCAAGTTATTTGGTTTTCTGAAGGAGCTCATCTCTATAGCTTTCAGTCATCTCAGTAGATTTGATAAGAGCAGCTTTGCATTCTTCAAAACTTTCAGTGAGCGTAGCGTTTGCCTTCTTTAATTGCTTTTGACTCTTTTTATTTTCAGTGAGATCTTTTTGTAAAGTAGCAATTAAATTAGCAAGCGCAATACGTTCCTCTTCATCATATTCATTTGCATGTTGATCATCCTCAGACTCATTATTGCACATGTCTGATGAATCGGGTGTGGTATTGCTATCAACCGTTTCCATCATACACGTGTCATTAATGGCATTGGGTAGATCACTATGCTCAGGATTATCACCAAACACATTATATTCATCAGTAGTGTGTACCTTATCGATTGGCTCAGTGTCAAAGATAGGGCCATTGTCATCTTCAGTGACTTTGAGAACTTCTTCAACCTTTGCCATGTACGAGTAATGTGCATCGAGCTCTTGATCAGAATCTTCATCATCAGTATCATCGAGCATTGCTCCTTCCTCAGCTAACAATTTAACCCCTGCTTCCATCTTCTTGCATAGCAGCATCTTTTCCTTGTGATAGCTGGAGTCTCTAACCCTTTTCGGCTTCCTGCATTCCTTTGCCATATGCCCATAACCTTGGCAATTAAAACACTGAATCCCACTCTGCTGAACCACTTGACTTCTAACCGTTTCCCTATTCCCAGTAGCAGCAGCAATCCTCTGAGTATCATACTTGGTAGTTTGTCGATCATACCTTGCAGAACCCTCAACATGCTTGGATTATGTCGATCATACCTAGAAGGACTTACACCATGTCGACGTGTGTCATACCTTGGAGGACTCTCAACATATCGGTTCTTGGTGTTAGATGATGTGCGAAGATTGTTGTTGGTGGGTTTGTAGATTTTCTTGTAAGTCTTCATTATGAAAGCAATTTGTTGTTTCATCTCTCGATTCTTTTGAGCTTGGTCTTCATCACTATCTTCTTCAGATGATGACTCAGATGGTGGTGATGGTGCTCTTGGCACTTTACCTCGAGATCTTGTGGATGATGAAGACTTAGATGATGTGGAAGATCGTGGTGAAGATGATGTAGTGGAATATGACTTAGGAGCACGAGAGTTATGACCTTGAACATGTTGAGTTGTAGTCACTAAAGCAAGTGGATTAGCCGTCTTGGCAACACGTTCAGCAAGAATCTCATTTGCTTCATTTTGAAATTGCTTCAAGATATCAAAGAGTCGATGATATGAGACCTCGTCTAACTTTTCTTGTTGTTTCACTAAAGTGACGAATCGTGTCTACTCGGGTTGAAGTTGTTGAAGAAATTGAACATTGACTTCCATGGTGGAGACTTGCAGGTTATTTCTTGTCATGTCATTCATCATTTTATAAAACCTAGAGTAGTATGAATCAATTGATTCTCCATCCCTTGAAGTAAACTTGCCAAAATTCCAAAACAAGTTTGTTTTGACATCTTGTTTGTTGAGTGATTCTCCTTGTTGCAAGCGTTCAATAGCAGTCAACATTTCATGTGTTGTCGGGCATGCATCAACCGTGGAGTAAATATCATCTCCAATCCCACTTAAAACCATATAGATGGCTTCCTTCTCCGCATCATGCCAAACACAATTTTCAGGTGTGAGATCAGCTCTTGTTTCATCACGTTCACTTGCAGGTATTGGATCAGTAGTATCGGTGGCTGCTCTTGGAGGAATTGAGATCTTCTTGAATATATATGGTCCATGAGTAATACATTTCCTTAAGGCATCACCATTAGGTCTTGTGTCAAGGTATCATATGAAACGTGATTGCCATTGAGCATACAAACCAGATACAAGCATTGGTGGTCTCTCTTTGTTACCCGCCACCATTATGTTGTTGTTCGTCACAAGATATTCGGCAGTAGAATCCATCTCAATATTCTCTGAAATGATGAAGTGAATATGGATCTTAAGTAGATTTGTTGTGATTGTTGTTGTGGTTTAAATTCTGAAAATTGCAATTTTTCTCCAGTCCGACAATAACTTCTCCAGTCCGACAAAAACGGTAGACCAAAAAATTTTGTATCGCCAAATTTTGAAATTGAGCTAGAAATGTCCTAAAACTAGTATGGAAAAAATTTGAATTTACTTGACGGAAAAATTTTAACTTTTTTTTTTATCTTCGTGTAAACGATATTCCGAAACTAGTCTAGATGGTGGCTAAGTCTAAAAAATACTCAAACAAAATTTAGCAAAACACATCATCGGAATGTCGTCGGAATCAGTTATCGGAATACAATCGGAATCCCTTCGTCGGAATGTCCTAATCGGAATGCAATCGGAATCCCTTGTAGGAATGATGTCGGAATGACCTAATCGGAATGCAATCGGAATACCTTGTCGGAATGATGTCGGAAAGACCTTGTCGGAATACCAAATCGGAATGCAATTGGAATATTTTAAGTCCAGTCGGAATGATGATCGGAAAAGCTGGTCAGAGTGATTAAACCCTTTTCCGATGCGAGTGATCGGAATCACTAATCCCTTTTCCGATTGCACTGATCGGAATAATAGCACTGTTACGAGATTTTGAGGGAAAAAATGATATTTTCGACAAGAAATCCGTGATTTGAACCAACCAAATGCGACCAAATCCCTACCACAGCTATGTAGAAGATTTATATCAAGATTTAGAGCATAGAAAACACAAAAAAAATCTTGAATTCGAGATGATTATAAGAGAAAATCACACGAACCAAGTAAAATGAACAACGAATCACAAAACTACCCCATGGCGATTGATACCAATTGTTGTCCCATAAATTTGTGATGATTAAGCAATGAAGAAAGAAAGAAAATAGATGAAGAAGAGATGAATTCCTAGAGAGAGAAAGTAGTGAGAGAAAGTAGAGAGGAGGAGAGGATTAACTTTTGGAATATTAGATTAGAAGTCAGAAAAATGAACAACCAACCCTCCTAACATGCTAGGAGGGTAGTATATATAGTCCATCCACATGCGGGCTTTAATGGGCTATATATTGGGTCGGGCTTGTCTTTTGGACTTTAATTAGTTTAAATCCAAGCCCGTAAACCACGACTAATTAACTACCTATTACAACGTTCTAATAAATATTACAATAGAAACCTATGACCGAACATTCTTGTTTGACTCAATATTTTGAGGCTAACAGTGCCTAGTCAACATTATTCTTTAGAGGTAATTTGTTCATGCTTTAACGGTTGGTGATGAAGACTTGTCATAACACTTGAAGGAGTTACATTATCGTTCTCAGTGTCTTACAAAGGATGAGAATTTTGACAAAGGGATCGAGGTCTACTTATATTTAATCATCGGTATAAGTTCTTCATCACATGGATAGTGCAAACCATGGAACACAAGGTTGGGTTATTCTACTTCTACATCAAGAATATTATAGTTATTTTTCTTCAAGATCATTACATAGAGCCTATATTTGGAGAATCATCGATTGCATACATTATTTCCTTCCATATTGATGTGACAAAAAGGGGAAGACATACATGCTATAATTGAGGGGAAGCAATTTGAAGATGATGTACAACTTACAAGAGATAGACATAGAGTTTTGCCAACATCAACTAGGGGAAGATTGTTGGGTCAAAAAGTTGATGTGGCAGAAACTCAAAAACGAAGAAAACATGAAGGCATTTGTCTAAGCATTGACAAGTGTAATCCAGGCATTGTCAAGAGTAAACTAGGCATTGAAAGAAGTCAGAAAAAGTTAAACGTTGTTGGAAGGTTCTATTTAGGATAAGTATGCAGAATATTATTATGTATTAGTTATTTAAATAGAAGATCTACATGTTTATTCATCATTATCTCTTGTAAACCCTAATCCTTAGTCTATAAAAGGAACAAGGGTCTTAGGTTTTATTCATATCTTTCATTCACAATGTAAACCTAAAGCGTGTGTTGCACTAGACGTGGGATTAATGTATACACGTCTAGTGGTTGTTGATTATTAATATAATTAGCAACCCATTGATTAATTCATGTGTTCTTTGTGCCCAAACACCTTGTTTAATGGTTATTGTTCTATTCCGCTTTGATTGTTTAATCATAAGAACAATGATCATTCCTAGTAGCTAAAAGATTCGAGGAAACCAAGGTTTCCACAATAATTAGTATTGAGGGGATCGTGTCGAGCTCATGACTTGGTAATAAAAAACGAGGTGCCTCATGGGGGAGATCCCATGCTTATCCATGTACATATTATCGCTTTCTAATGTAGCTTATGTGAGGGGATTTGTGCCCTTCCAACTAGTTGTCTCGTGGTTGTTTGTGAATGTGTTATATAGATCATCATCATTACCATGATTGAAGACTCTCGTGTTCGTTTACGTAAGCCTCGATCGTTTGCTTGAAGAAGTTTTCATGAATCAATGACATATCCTTTTATCGTTCTAACAATAGGTCTTATTAGTACACTTCATAAATGGCTTAAGATTTAATTGTTACTTACCCTTTCCATGCTAGATTAGGCATTCGACTTCGTCTCTAGTATGGGGTGTTCCACCCTTAGACTCGAAAAATTGAGGACAATGTTTATCTTTAGTATGGGGGTGAATAGATACTTGCTTTTCTTACGCCCTCACGCTTTCCAAAGTTTATCTTTTTGTTTATCGTTTTGTTGCATAATAAGGCTAAAAATAGCCAAATTTTAAAATTTTTCTCATGTTTTCCTTAAGTGTTTAAAGACACGAATGTAGATTTTCCGATGGCAAGAATAAGAGTAATATTTTACTCGGCCGTGCGTGTTGAGCACTTAGCTTCGATTCCTTAACTTATATTAGGCGAAGTCTCTTAAATGAGGACGAGAAATGATAGTGTTAATTATAAGTTACTATGCTAAACATAGAGTACTCGTATTCTTTCAAAAACTCATGTGTTCTTATCGTTTGCTTATTCTCCCTTCGCTTGTATATATATTTTGCTAATAAGTATTGGCTTAGCGGTTTAGCCTTGATTGTTGGTTTCTACTCTTTTCTAGTAGCTTCCATGTAATTAAATTGGGAAAACATTAAGGTATCGCCAGCGTCACGTTTTTGAAGTATTGGCACCCCGAAAATCAAAAGCTTCACCCAATAATAATTTTAAGTGCTCACACACCTAAATCAAGCAAAAATTCGAAGCTCACAAGGCTGAAAAATCTATGCAAAATTGAAAGTGAAAGCCTTAAACTTTGAAGCTTTAAAGATTCAAAATTCGCTTTAGCGTGAGGATATACGTCTATGGCCATAATAAACACCTCATGGAGAGGTTAAATCAAAGGCAAGGCAAGACCGAAGTCATAATAAAAGCTCCATGGCGGAGTTGAATAAAAGATGAAGGTAAACCAATGATAATAAGGCCCATCCATTAGGGGCGTATAAAAGTCTTGGTAATAAGTCTCATGTTTAAAACCGTTATAAAACCGTGTTTATCCATCCTTCTTGTTGACTTAATTTTTTGACATCGTTGTCTATTAGGGGAGGTTATTAATTCGATGGTCTTGGTTACACGGTTATGAATCTATTTTTGACCTTAATCTCTATTATCACATAAGTCAAAATGTATCTTCATGATCATTCAAGACAAGAATAAAATATAAGAGATACCAAATAGGATTAAGGGAGTCTAAGTATGTGATTAGGGCATATGAGTAGTGTTAGCATTACTAACTTATAATGACAATGATCTTTTTACACGCTTGGCATGGAATTGGGTGAAAATCGAGGACGACGAAATTATTTCTAACGAAGCATTCACATGTTCTTGGTCTACGAACCTAAACGTACCATTTTGCGATGAAAATCATACATTATGTCTAAAACACAAGTAGTAGTAGTGTAGCAAGTTTACGTTTCAATAAAAGTCAATGAAAAATGAATTTTGGAGATGCTATGATACTTTATTCTAGCATTGCGTAGGGGCACGACAATGGTTTAGTATGGGGGAGTGATGAGACTGCAATTATATATGGTCTCATCGTTCTTTTTGGGCTTTAAAATGCATAAAATGTCATAAAATACCATATTATGTGCTTGTGTTTGTTACATGTGTATTTTAGGTATGGATATCATGAAAAAGACAAAAGATCACAAGAAACAAGCAAAAACGAACACGAGAAACGAAGCCGCACAAAGAACCGGACCCGAAGAATGAATTTCCATTGAAGTCCTTGAAGAACTGAAGATATACAAGAAAGGTTATTCATCATCGAAGAAATGAAACTTTATACCCTTGTATATTCATAATTATAAGTTTGGTCCCTAAAGTTTGTCATAGTTACAAAAGAGTCCCTCAACTTTGAAGAATTGGCAAGATTGGTCCTCACAAAATGAAGACTTGTCAATATTAGTCCTCCTCAATGTCAAACATACAATTAAGACTTTCAAGATACAAGGAAGAACAAGTTTGGTCCTTCATTTATCAAGAAATGGCAAAACAAGTCCTTGAAATACCTCTTGGAAAGTTTTTGGGGCAGAAGTGTGAAAAGTGAAACTTGGTTAACAAAGGGAATTAGTTATTGGGCTGACAAAAGTTATATGCAAACATTATGGGAATTGAGGGGCTGTTTATGTCCAGACATTGAAACTCCATCCAGCCTATCACTACTCGCCACCTCACCCCACTCACAATTCACCTCCAATCAGAATCACCCTCCACCCCACGTCAGATTTCCACCAACATAAACCACTTAAACCTAATTAATTATATAAAATCAGTTTAAACTAATTTTTATATGATTAATATACGCGCCAAACAACCCCTAACCCCCAAATGAAGATCAAACCATTACCTGCTAATACATAAACCCTAATTTGGAAATTCTCTTATTACTAAAAATTAATGATTCATCTCTTCCAGATCATTAATTTATCATTAACCAAACATAATCCAATCCCTAAACCCCATCCCAACACCTTCACATAGGCTGTAGGGACCTCCCTGACCCAAAAACACTGGCAGACAAATTGGGGACCAAAGAAATCAACGGACACCAGCAAATCCTTCCTCCTTACACCAAGATGGATGGGTGAGATACATTCTACACAATACAAGATTGACCAAAAATTCAAATTTTTCAAAAGGGATCTTTTTGGCATCTGGATATTCTACAAGGGTAATTTGGAGACTTCAAGCAGTAGGGTTTTGTTTTCTAGATCTTTCTAAGTTGTAGTATAAAGCAAGCCGGATTGTGGCCAATGATTTTGATTGGTGAATTTTGCATACACCTAATAACATGTTAACTTAGCATAATTATATATTTATTTTTCGTTATACATGTACTTTTAATGTGTTTTGTGATTATGTAGGTTACGAGCTAAATGGAATAAAATGGTCGCTTAATTAATTTTTTGGAGAAAAGACATTGTGAGCTCTGATAAATGAAGAAGAAATATTGAAGAAAAAGATTTGAGCGCGTCGTAATATTTTCGGTCATCTTTTATTTGTCCGAGTTTCGTTTGAGCAATTATTGGCTTTGGGTTATTTTTTATTGGGCCAAAGTTATTATATGCCAAAAGAATAAAAGACAAAAAAATATTTGGCCTAATAAGTCATTATAAACCAACAAGAGTATGTATCTATTAAAGGGAAAAAGACAAGACATGGGGTTTTTTCGCTGGAGCAAGACGGCGTAAGAAATTAAAGTAAAAAAAGGGTGACTTTTGGTTTTGGGGTACAACAGCAAAAATAAACAGAGGACAACCAAATATATATAAAAAAAGAGAAGTGGGCCTCTTGGAGGATATATAGTTGACACATTCGCTAACATCAAGGGAGGAAAAAGACGACAAGAGTATAGAGACTAAAAAAAAGACGATTGGTGGGGAGGTGATGATTGTAGCCGCATATCATTAAAAAAAGGAGTTCGATAGCAAATAGCAAAAGAAAAAAAGAGAAGAAGCTATGAACAGTACCTCGTGGGTCGGGTACGCCGCGATGTCCGGCTAATTTTGTTGTAATTCCTTCCGGTAACTTATTTATGGTTTGATCATTACTTTTGGGTTATCATATTTATTTTACATTAATTTATAATTTATGTACAAATTTTTTTATTGATTTAATATTATGTTTAATTATTTGTGCGAGACAATTTATTGTTAGCTAACGATTCATACTTATTCTATTTAGTTAAAGAAAAAGACGGTCGCATAATCAGCATAAGTTGTACCTAAATAAATTATTAAAACATAATTATTGATTGGATTAATATATGATTTATTATCGTGAGTCGTTGATAAACATAATAAATGCCGACAGTTCATTCATATTAAGTCAAAATAATCTTTATAAACGAACTAAAAAGTTTCGGTAATCCATAAGTGTGATCAACAATAAATATTAGGAGCTGGAAGGGATTGCATTTTTCTTTTAATTGTTTACATTCTTATTATATTTTTCTAGCTTATTATTAGTTTAATAATTATTTTAATTTTTAATCAGCATTTTTATTATCAAGAGTATTTTAGCCGTTAGATTTCAAAACCAAAACTTTTATGGATCAGTGATCACCCTAAAACTTAAACTAAAACCACATATTCCTCGTGGATTCGATACCCGCTTACCCTATCTAGTATAAGGTAATTAGGTTATTTTTTATTGGCACTTCGATGATGATAAAAAATTGGCGCTGCTGCGTGGGAATGTGTGCGCTTTTAGTTTAAGTTTGTAAATATTTATAAAGAAAAAAAATACCAAAAATATTTTCCATTTTAGTTAGGTTAGTTTCATTTTATTAGTATTGTTTTTTATTTGGTGCATTTGGTTGTTTTGTCATGCAGAATTACAGGTACCATGGACTTTAAGATTGAGACGTGTCCAAACTGCAACAGTATTTCTCATTCTCTCGAGTATTGCTACATTGAGAAAGAAAAGAAGAATGAGGAGACACACCAAAAGGCATTATGGAATGAGCGGTATATGAAGATTACTACTATCAACCTCAAAATAATTATGGGTATAAGAGGTATAATGGTAATCAATGTTTTGAGAAGAAAAACGATATGTGGAACGATGGATATGGCGATAATTACACTCATCAATATTCTCCTCAAGGTCAATGCTATGATGTTAGTAATCAATCTTATGTTCAACAAAAGATTACTAAGCTTGGGGATCAACTTGAGACTTTAGAGGAAATGATTAAGGATGGTTTAGTGGATCAAAAAGAAGGATGTGATTATGGGATGAAGCTTCGCGAGGAGCTCGATCGTTTATTACCGAAGACTACGTCTTCATATGATAATAATTTTTTCAATCCACCACCGACACAAAAATATCAAAATCAGGGCCACGAACAAGGTGATAATCATCTCTTTGATCTTGAACAAAAGTTTGATAAGCTTATAGAGTTAATGTCTATCAATAATGAAGAGATCAATGAAAAATTCGAGATCACCAACAAAAAGAGCGAGACCACTACCAAATCGATTGCAGCTCTTGAATCACAAGTTAGTCGGTTCACGGATCAGTTAGATTGGGAAGAAGCAAATGATCCTCAAAGCACCACCATGATACAATTTTATGATGAAGATGAATCTGAAAACGATGATGATGACTTCACATTCAACTCAACAAACAACATGGAATGGTCGAAAATTAATTTTCATGATAGTAAAGAAAATGAAGATGACATTCATAATCACAAGATTTTAGTTGAAGAAGAGACATATCTCGATGAAGAAGACTCTCAAGTCATCCAGATTGATGAAGAGTTATCATTAGTACCACGAGTGTTCACCAACCAAGTTGAGGGGGATGACTTGGTTGGTGAAGATGTGAAGGAACAAAAATATATGGTACTAGTAGATGTTGGATGTTATTTTATTGGGCGATGGAAGGAGAACTTGTTTATTAAGCTGACAAGTATTATTATCAAGCAAGTTCGAAGAAAAGCACGATTTGGGGTTCAATATTTAAGCCAATTTGTGTGTGATAAAAAACATGCATGCGATGAGCTGAGTTTGGGTACTAGCAAGATTGTATGTTCAAATCAGGTTCGAGTTGCATCGAGTAGGAGAAAGCGTAAGCGAAGTTTCGGGTTTGGAACTGTAAACGTTTATTAGGATTTGAGTAGATTGATAGTTTTGTGAAAGGTGATACTTGGAATGTGTTTGAAGATGAGGGTACGTCTTGGAAACATCAAAAGAGACCACGTTTTGGTAACATGTATGGGAAGTGTTCTATCCGTCCACCGTGACACGTTACATTTGAGGTACCGTCGAGCTGATGACGTTAAACTTAGCGCTTCGCGGGAGGCAACCCGTGGTTTGAGTGTGTTTTAAAAACTTTTTAGGTGTGTTCACTACAAACCTTCACGAGACAAAACTCGTCCAGTCGGGCTACCGAGTGGTTTAAAGGCTTGTTGCATACGCTAAATGCAACCGTGATTCCTACGAAAGTAAGTTAGGTTTTTGTTTTTGTGTGAGTTTGTGAAATTGAGTTTTAACCAAAATTTGAATTTAAAGTTTTTGCATTAGGGACAATGCAATGCTTTTAGTTGAGGGGGTGGCACAAGTGTTACATGTTTTTGTGTGAGTTTTTGGTCAAAATGGGTTAAAATGTGATTTTTGGGAAAAATTGAAAATTTTAAAGTTTTTAAATCACATTATAAGAGTCTTGTGCTAATTAGATGTGGAAGTTTCTTTTACATATATGTTTGTTGAGTGTTTGCAGATTCTGCAGATTAGCTTGTGGATGATTTATTGGAGCAAGCTAAAGGATTTGGCCATAATTATCAGGTGCACCCGATTCCATTGGATAATTTGGTTATTAAATTGATTTGATTGTTTTGATGTAGTTAGGCATATGTATAATTTAGATGATCAAACCACGCCGATTGAATTCCCTTTACTTACCTTTGCTTAGATCGAGTAGAAAGTTTGAATAAATAATATGAAATATAGTAATGTAATAGTTGGGTTAGGACACTTTGAAATTGATCTTATTCGGCTCACCGACCGCGCACGGTGGCCTTAGAAAAGAGTTGAAGAACTGTCATAATTATTGGTGGTAGTCATATGTTGAGCTTGCCTATCTGATTCGTCACCCGCGCAAGGTGATACTTTAGGTGTTAGCATGGGTCATACGCCAATTTTTATGATGGATAGCATTGCACTTAGCTGAGACAATTTTATGTGAAATAACCCAATCCTTGTATTGTTGTAATGAAATTAGGAAGATTAGTTTAATATAGTGCATTGTAGAATCAGACTATGTGGTAGATAACTCCATCATGTGATTTACTAGTAGGCACGAAGTATAGTTGTTCCCATTTAATTAAAACAGATTAATTAATCGGTTCCCATGTACTGATGTGTCTTAGTATGCACCTATAGGATAGATATTCATTTTCTGAATGATTGGTCTTTATATCAACCTTAAAGGAGTGTATAAAGCATTCAGGATGACTTGTATAAGAAACGGTCCTGGATGGCTCAAAAAAAGAGCTTATGTGTGATGTGAAAAAAAGTGAAAAAAAGTGAAAAAAAAGAAAGAAAAAAAAAAGAAAAAAAAAGGAAAAAAAAAAGAAAAGAAGGTGAAAGTATATAAGCTAAAGTATGATAGCTTATGATGTGCTCTTATGGTATAAAAACTCTAATGTTATAAAAGGTGTAAGATATTCTCACCTGTTGTTTTAGATTAATGTTTAGATTGATTATATGTGTGCATTAGGTACGTTGGACACATGGTTAATTATATGAAATGTAAAGTAAATGGAATATATGGGAATGGTTATGCTAAGTGTTTAAAAAGGACAAAAATATTGGTAATCATTTTGGATTATTTTTCATGTATGATGGTTATTAGTGTATAAAACTAAATTTGATATTTTTGATGAAATTTCAATGATATGATTAAAAATTATGAAATTAACATGCTTGTATATTTTTTATTTTTTTATTGGAGACCAGTAAAGGCTTTAAGTTTGAGTTGGTTTGATTGGTGTATTTTTCATACACCTAATACCATGTTAATTTAGCATAATTATATGTTTATTTTTTGTTATACATGTACTTTTAATGTGTTTTGTGATTATGTAGGTTACGAGCGAAATGGAATAAAATGGCCGCTTAATTAATTTTTTGGAGAAAAGACATTGTGAGAGCGGATAAATGAAGAAGAAATATTGAAGAAAAAGATTCGAGGCGTCGCAATATTTTCGGTCATCTTTTATTTGTCCGGGTTTCGTTTGAGCAATTATTGGCGTCGGGTTACTTTTTATTGGGCCAAAGTTATTATATGCATGATGTGATGAGGAATGTCGGTGTATTTTAATTAGATACATTATAGAGCAAATTTAGAAAATTACCCTTAGGAAAAGGTAATAATCCATAAATAAGCCAAAGACGAATTCAATTAAACACATGAGCGATCCAAGTTCGTTGTACATAAGGATCTTATGAATTTGAGACGTTCGTATTAATTTGGTCAATTGATTCGAATTGGTCTTCGGTTTTTATCTAAAGATAATCCTGCAATTTTTAAATCCTAAAGTGCATGAATCGTTTCCCAATATTAAATCTATTAGTTAATTATTAAAAATCTAAATAAAATTTAAACTCTACTTTACTTAAAATATTTAATTATTTAAAATGAAACAAATTTTATCTAAACAAATATATCTTTAAACTAAATTTAAAAAAAGGAAAAACCCTAAAAAACATCAATGGCGGCAGAATTTTCTTCCTTTTCATGATTCGATTTTCTATCCTGTTAATCTCTAAATCTTATAACAATGCTGGTTTCTCGATTAATCTTTGATTAATCTAGAGTTAACATAGTTGTTATTTGGTTGACAGTTTTTCTAGGGTTCTATAATCGTGTCTTTTTGTTATTCTGCTGCGTTTTTGTTGTGCTTTGTTTTTTATCTTGGTCGGTTCGTGAGTCTTTTCCCCATTGTTTACCTTCACGATTGTTACCTGTGTGACGTGTATTGTCGTAGCTATTAGGGTTTGGTTTTGTTTCTGTTACGGTTAGGGTTTGGATTGGCTATTCAATGGTCGGCTGACCTTCTATTGATTATTTAATTGGTCGGTTAAGGTGCTGTTTGTCCCTTTGCGATTAGTTTTTAATATATTAAGATTGTTGAGTCAATGTTTGTCGGCTGACAATTGTTTATAGTCATGGATCTTTGAATGTCGGCTGACATTAGTTTATAGGGATAAATCATTGATTGTCGGCTGCAAATTGTTAAGATTGTCATCTTTATTTAGTTGGGTATTGCGTCAATTGTTTTTTGTTTCTTAACAGTCGATCAATTATTTAGTTGTTTTTTAGGGGTTTTTGTGGTGGACTACGGTTATCTCGTTTATCTCAGTTTTGGCTACTTGTTGAACCGATCATCATGTCTTCAAAACCAAGTGTTGAGGTAATTGAGTCTATTGCATCTAAGATTAATGCTATGCAGCCACTTGACATTAAAAAGGTGCTTGGATTGCTTGGGGTTGTTATCACCAAGATTCAAGATATTCGTGCTGTTGGGCAAGAAATTAAGGATAGAAAGGATCCTGTGTGTGCACTGATTTCTAAAGAGCGTTCTAAGGAAATTGTGGCATTATTGTGTAAACTTGAAACTGATATGATTGCTTTTCCCCATGTGGTTAAGGCAACCTCTAGTGATGGTTTCGTTGACTTGATTGAAAAAGTTGCCACCATTAATGGAATGCATCCGTGTAATCTACATGATGTTTTGGAGTTATTTGGTGTTACGATCCGTACGGTTTGCGATGCAGGTGTATTTATGCATAAACTAAAGATGAATAAATATCCATTATGGGAATTGCTTTCTCAAGATCGTGCTAAAGAAATTCTGGATCTACTTTGCAAGTTTGAAGTTGGAATGGTTACATCCACTAATCAAGGTATTAACTCTGATGGAGTCTCATCTTCATCTAATTTTCATTGTGTTAGTGACAGTGTTTGTGAAGGTGTTAATATCTTGATCCCTAGGAAGGTTGTTGAGAAAGTAAATACTCGCTACCACAATACTTTATATGGTTATTTTCTTGGTAAAAGGATAGCGTTTCCTGTGGTGGAGTATTTTGCTAAGAATAACTGGGCCAAACATGGTCTGAAGCGTATTATGATGAATGAAAAAGGATTTTTCTTTTTTCAATTTGGGACTTGTGAGGGGCTTAATGCGGTTCTTGAAGGTGGTCCGTGGATGGTAAGGAATTCGCCTATCTTTCTTAAGAAATGGACTATAAATACGTACCTTCTAAAAGAGGAACTAACTCGCATACCGGTATGGGTTAAGTTTCATGATGTACCGCTACAGGTGTTTGAAGAGGAAGGTATTAGTTTAATTGCTTCGTGTCTTGGTAAGCTTATCATGATGGACACTTATACTAATACTATGTGTAAAGAGTCTTGGGGACGTAGTAGTTTCGCCCGGTGTCTAATTGAAATGAATGCTAATTCGGAGTTCATGGAAAACATTACTATTGGTGTACCCGATCTTGAAGGCCCTGGATTCACTAAGGAAACTATTCGTGTTGAGTATGAATGGAAACCTCCTAGATGCCCTACTTGTAATATTTTTGGCCATTCATTTGATACTTGTCCGAAAATTGTTAAACCTAAAATGGTTGAAAATGTGACAACTCATGTTGATAGTGATGGTTTCCAACAAGTGCAAAGCAAGGGGAAGAAGAACAAAGGTAACTTAGGGAATCAAATCCCAAGAGGTGTTCCATTGAGCAAGGGTTTTCAAACAGGTAAGTCTGTTGCTTTTCGTCCAAAAAATCACTTGGATGCTACAAGTAAGAGTGGTGATAATGGTAAAAAGTTGAATACTAAATTTAGTCAGTCACAGCAGTCTAGCAACCCTAGTGGTCTGAATAAAGGTACGGATCCAATGAGCATTGTTTCTACCTCTAATAAATTTTCAACTTTGTCCAAGTTTGGAATGGAAGAAGTGGTTCAAGTTAGCGAAGAAGATAATGAGGAGGAAGTCGAGATTGTCTATGATGAATCGGTAAATCTTCTCAACACTCATATTGGGGCAAGCACTCCAACTGGTTGATCCTATGTTGATGGTTTATTATTTTCTTCCTAATTTTATGTTTTCGTCTTGGTTTTTGTCTAGCTTATATTTTTCATCATTCTAGACTAGTTAATGTTTATGGTCTGTCATAAACATTTGTTTAACAAGCTGCCTGTAGCTTGCGGTTAATGTGGTATTTCAGCCACATTCATTGTACTTCAACGCTTTTTTTGGTTCTATTTACCAGGGTCATTGTTACCCTTTTACCAAAAAAAAATAAACTAAATTTAAAAAAATACAAATTTTAAACTATTTATAAATTCGAAATAAATCAATCTATTAAAAAATTACTTTCTTTTTTTAATTAAACAAAAAAAATCTATTTAAAACTATTTTTTATTTAAAACAAAATTAATTAAAACTAATTTATTTAAAAACTAATTTTACAACTATTTAAATTTCTAAAAAGAAATGAAATATATTTATTTATTTATTATTTTTTTTATTATTTAAATTTATACTAAAAAAACTTTTAATTAACAAATATCTCAGAAAGTGTTTTATAAAATTTAATTACTAATTTAAATGAGACTAATTTAAACGTTAAATAAATAAAAACCCGACAGTTAAAAACATGTATATAAGTTTAATAATATAAGCAAATAACAAAAAGAGCTAGACAGCTCAGTAGTTAACACATTGGGTAGTTACCCGTGAGGTCACGGGTTCGAGTCCCATGGAGGACTCAATTTTTGATGATATATTTTTGGATATGAAAATTTTGTAACAGAATAATTATCAAGTAAATCTCAATCATCCAAGTCAGCAATTGTTTCTAGCAAAATAAATTTTTAGCCCAATTCTATCAGCAAAATATTAGAACAAATATAGCAATCGACTTGTAAAACAAATTTATAACAAATACAGTTCAAACAAATCTTAGTCAAGTCTTCCCTATGAAAAAGCTTGCAGACAGTAAATTGAATACCTCATCTGTAAATCCTTATTAAGCATCAAATTCCTAGCATTGTACCCTCAAATATCAATATTAACACACGATTAACTAAATCTTCAAGCAAGATTAACATTCAGCCTATCGAATTTAAAACCAGTTCACTACTAAATCATTCAGAATTCAGAAATCACTTAATCTAATTTCATCAATAGTCTGAAAAAAACTTAACAGATGGAGAACTCAGTAACATTTCATATGGTTACCTCTTAACTACAAACACCAAGTCTAGAATCATATCAGCTTAAACGTACATAAATAACTCACAATAACATATTTAACCAATAATCAACACTATCAATTATTCAAAGCAGATTCATAAACAGTATTAATCTAAATCAAACTATTTAACAAACTAAGCATTCAACCAATTTAACTTTAAACTTATGAAACTAAAGTGAAACTTACCTTTGTTTGAAGAAACCTTTGATGCAGAAGAAATACGCTGAGCATTCTTAATCACTAATCGACACTACAACATCAACACCATCATCTTAACCATCACTATCGAACCATGAACCAAAACCATCTAATCGAACCACTCTCAAACCAAGCAGCTTATGTATTGAACTTTTCTAGTGGGGAAAACTTATTCCCAAATATTACTTTTATTATTTAATATAAGCTATTTTTAGCTTAATTAAATAACATTATCAGTTATAATAATTAAATCAAATTAGGATGCAAGAACAGTAAAAATAAAATATTAAAAATGAGAGACTCAAGAATTTAAAACTGAACTTTTCATTAAATCAAAATAACATTACATTATTTAAAAGAAAAATACAAGCCTAATCTAATTTTAACATTATAACATTAAGTAAAATTGGAATGATTAAAAAGTTACATTATTGGGGGTTTTTTATATGCAAACCCTAGCCTTGCTGATGAGAGTTTGTTGAGCATCATCTTGAATCTTGGCCCTTCAATCCTTCTTTTCTCTTTCTTCTTTTGATCTAAAGGCTGAAACTGGTCCTCTTGCACACGGATTGCCAAGGTGGCATAGATATGTGTTTGTTGTGCTTCTTGGAAGCTGACTTGGCCTATCTTTATTGGTGGATGATTGGTGGTGAGGTGTATCTACCAATCAGGGGCTAGCTATGATGAGAGAAGGTGCCACGTAGCCCATCTTCAACCTCCTATAAAAGTGGGAATTAATGTGAAGCGCGTGTGGCTACACACGCTTGGGATAAGAAACCCCCAATTTTGGTATTAGGGTTTGTGGTGGTGTCTGGTTATGGCAGCGTTTGGTTTTCTTGTAAGTATCGAAGGTGAGAGAGAATGTGTGGTGTGGTGTATATGGTTTGACCAAAGTGAATAAATATTCACTTTATAACCTTTAACCGTCCTATATTTGTTTAAACCCTGATGGGTCTTTTGAAACCTTAACCGTATATAACACTTCATCTTGTCTCATGGTAAATTAATAGGCTTGGGCCATGTGTTTTCTTTTTAATCCGTCCCTTGGTTTTGTATACTTGGGCTTACTTTTGGGCCTTGTATCCAAGAATGAATAATTCATCTCTTTAAATGTGCTTTTAGGCCCATTAACCAAAAGTGGGACCCACAAAGCCCATTTAACCAATTTAAGATTAAATCCCCGAAATTGAACTTGATTTTTGGCTTTCTTGATAAATCTTCAAATCTCGTGTCGTTTTTGCCGGTTTTCGTGAACTTCGGTACCTACACACATGATACAACAAAAACACATATACAATGCAATATTCATTCATTTCATGCATTTATTGATTGTTTTATGATACAAATGGATATGAGTAAAATCACTCATATCAAACTCCCCTTTCTAAGCAATTGTCGTGCCCTCACGCAATGAGAAAATAAAACTACTAACTACACTTTTATTCACTTTTGACACTTTATTTTGCAAAGACATAACGTATTGCTTTCAATATTTGAAAAATAACTTTAAGGATCATAAAACTCAAATAGATTCATCGTCCTCGACTTTTCACTTTTCCAAGACAAGTTTAAAAACAAGATAATTGTCAATCATAAGTCCAAATGGTAAGACCACTTATACAAGTAATTTGTGTTAAACTCAATCTCCTTTTATACCTAATTGTATCTCTAGATTTTAAATTATTGTCATTCACCCAAAGGCTCATTTGTCTTATTTGATATTTGTTAATCCAAAAATGAAGGCAAAAACGGTGTAAACACAACACTTAAAACCTAACCTCGACTTCAAAAACCATTGTCACTAAAGAAAGCCCACATCAAGGATAACTTAACACGATTTGAGGGATAAATTCCCGGATCCGAAATTTGGCTAATAGGACTACTTAAAGCAACAATAAAACCTCCAAAGTCAATTTTGACTTTATTAATGGAGTTAGCAACAATTACATCATACACCTTATGGCTCTTTAAGATGTAAAAGTGCTCCTTATTTATAATCCACACCCGAAGGCTCCTTGGACAAAAACAAGGGAATTGACATTCACCATCCCACCTTATGGCTCATGATGATGAAGCAATTTTTATTAAACACGTCCCCATGCCATACACCCTAAGGATCTAATGACAAGGTTAGTGCTACATGACTCCCACCCGAAGGCTCATAGAGAACATGTTTTTATTTATTCTTCTTATTATTATGATATATATAGTAAGCCAAATTTCCGCAATCCCATGATCAAAAGTCCATGACGCTGACAACCTTAATGTGTTCTCACTTTAATTACAAGGGAAGAAAAAGAAGGAGTTACGAGTTTAGATATTAAGCCTAAACCGCTAAAACTTCATTTATTAAGCAGTTTATTATTCAAGCGTGAAAAATAAAATACGAGGAGATTAAATCAAACACAAAAATACTTATACAAGGAAGAATTAATCTTAAAAACTTATAATTAAACTTTATCATTTCTTGTTCTCCATATTGTAAAATTTCAAAAATGTGAAATTAATGGATACTTAGCCTATTAAATCAAAGTTTTGGGTTTTCAAGTCATCTATAGGATCTTGCATCTTCTTAGACTTTTTCAAGGTTTAGAATTTTCGTTTTAAAGTTCCCTTGATAAGCGACTTTCTAGGATCAGTTATAGGAACTTGCGAAAACTTCTCGTTCTTAAACCCGTATAAGTAAAGACTTCGCGTTTTAAAGTTCCCTATATAAAAGTCTAGCAAAACTTGATTTAAACACGTTAAGGAAAAAGCTAAGGTAAAACCAAGTCGAGTCAAAAACTATTTTTATTTTCACCAACGGAAAGCCTACATTTGTGTCAAAACACTTATTTTCTTTATTAACAAACAAAAAATTCACAAAAAATTTAAAATTTTATGAAAAACGAGAAAAGCAATTACGTTTAGACACGACAAAAGAAATTGCAAGGGATAATATCGATTGACTCCCCCATGCTAAAACCAAACATTATCCTCAATGTTTCCTAGCTCAAGAGTAACACCCCCTTACTAAAATACGAAGAGTCTAATGCAAAAGTCCTAACATGGAAAAAGCACGCAAATCTATAAGCCGTTTATTAATTATGCTTCAAGATAAAACGTTAGTCGATAAAAATCAAAGGATAGTGAGTGTGCCCCTTTTTGACAATCAAAGTATGGAAGCTCGAGTGGACCGGCAACAACCAAACACGAGAGTCTTCAATGATTAGGGTCATACCTAAGATTCACAACACAACAAAACACGAGCACAAGCTTGAGAAGATCAAGCATTATTAGTGTTAGAAAATATATAGAAGATAGAATGTACGGGATTCCCCCACAAGGCACCTCGTTTTTGATAACCGAGTCATGAGATCGACTCGATCCCCGCATTCATTGGTCCTTGGGGAAAGTGGTGAAAACCGACATATTGGAATAAAATCCATAATAGAGCACGATGCCGGGGTCAAAGATCACATCCTCGTTTTCGGATGACAAACGAAAGGATGAAACTCCAACACAAATTTCCAAAAAGAGATGGTGGTCAATATCACGAATCATGATATGGATATAGTATGCTCCCCGAGATAAACTCGCACCAAGATGATCGAAAAATCTTTCAATTATTACATCGGTGAAAGGCTGAGATTTCCCTAAATCAATGATTCCAGGGTCGAATACCTCGTCCTCGGGAGAGAAAGGAATAGACAACACGGTGTCTTCCCCCCATGCTAATCCAAAATCATATAAAGCACATGGTAATGGTGGGATAAAAGTCTCAACCAAAGTGGTATCAACTTGCATGACTTTGTTGACCTTGTCACTCCTATGAATGTGAACAAATGGGTCGTCGTACTCAAAACGAGTCGCATGAAAAACCCGCACATTAAGATCAAAGCGAGTGGGAAAGAGAGTTGGAGTAAAGAAAATTTCTCCCTCTGTGTCAACATTATCATCATCATAAATCGGGTGATCAAACCAAGGGTTTACAAAACAGTCATTAGAAACATTCTCAAGATAGAGAGTGTCTTACTTTCGTTCAATAGACTTTTCCTCAAATTCAAAAAGAGGATTCGAGTAAGTCACATAAATGTCATCAATCTTGTCATCACAAGAAATATCCGACATAGTATCAAGTGTGCCACACTCGGATACAAGATCATCATTCTCATTAGAAGGTAGTTCATCTAAGAACTCCTCGAGAATGGAAGGTAGAACCCAAAGACCACGCTCGATATTAAGATCGAAAACGTATTCACTTCCCCGTGGAAGCGGATCAACAAGTTCATCAACTTATCTAACGAATAGTCACTAACCTCACTCGATGTGAAGTTAGGAATCAAAGGCTATTCAAATGAAGATTGTGCCTTAGGATCATCAATTGGTCCTTCGGAGGAAGTGGAGATGGAGTAGTATTCAACAATTGTTCAATTAAAGCAATATATCCCTCCGGATCGAAGTTCTCATTATCAAACTCACTAGCATCGAATGGTGCACTAAGGTAATCATCAATTTCCTTATCAATCTTAGAACTAACATCATCCTCGAGAATTAATTTTTCACCTTCCCTAAATGATGGATCTATGATAGCCCTTTCACCCTTGTAAGTGAGAAAATCCTTTTTTGTGTTATTTTTAAAAGTCTCAACAAGTTTTAAACTTTCCACATTTTTAGAAACATAATTTAGATGTTTTTCCGCTTTGAAAACAACATGTTTATCCCCATAAAAAAATTTAATCTCATCTTTCCTCATATCAACTTGAACTTAAGCCGTGGCCAAAAATGGATGTCCTAAAATTACAGGCACATGAGGATTTGTCTCATAATTAACGATAGCAAAATCGGCAAGGTACAAGAACTTCCCCACTTTAACAATGACATTTTCCGCTATACCAACCGGGTGGGCGGTGGTTCCATTAGCAAGCTCAATGATCATTCGAGTGGGAGTAAGTGGGATATAGTCAAGAGTCTTCCATGGCATGGTAAGAAGCCATATTTGTTTTATTTAAAGGTCTAGGGTTGCGAGGCGTATGTGTAAGGTGACTCAGCGATAAACTCCAACAACGATCTGTAAAATGTATCTTTGTAGGATATCCTAAGGAAACTATGGGTTACTACTTTTATTATCCACCTGAGAACAAAGTAATTGTTGCTAGGTATGTAGATTTCCTTGAATGTGATATTGTAAATCAAGAATTCAGTTATGATCTTGAAGAGAGTCATATAGATAAATTACTTTCTAGAAACACTAGCGATATAATTCCTGTAGAACCAAAAAGTCTGGCGGTTCCACCAGAATTAGTTCCTCTACGTAGATCCGCAAGGATTAAAAACGCAAATATCAATATATGTCTTAACATAGAGGATGATGATGAAGTAGGGGATCTTGGATAACCTGCTAATTATAAATCCGCCATACTTGATCCTGAAAAGGATAAGTGGATGGTTGCTATGGATAAGGAAATGAAATCCATGAAAGTTAATGATGTTTGGGTTCTTGTAGAGCCACCACCAAATGCTAAAGTAGTGAGACATAAGTGGATATACAAGAAGAAAACCGACGTGGACGGAAAAGTACAATCCTATAAAGCTCGTTTAGTAGCTAAACGTTTTACTCAAACTTTTGGTCTATACTACGAGGAGACATTTTCTCATGTAGCAGACTTATGAGCTATTAGGATTCTCATAGCTATAGCAGCATACTATGACTATGAGATATGGCAAATGGGTGTTAAAACTGCCTTCTTGAACGGTCGCTTAGATGAAGACATCTATATGCAGCAACCAGAAGGGTATGTTGATCCTGAGAATGCAGGACACATGTGCAAACTTCAAAGATCCATTTATGGATTGAAGCAAGCATCACTTCAATGGAACAAGCGATTTGATGAAGAAATTAAAAAGTTTGGATTTATTAAAAATCGTGATGAGCCATGTGTATATCGTAAAGCTAGTGGGAGTGATGTAGTATTTCTTGTCCTATATGTTGATGACATATTAATCATCGGAAGTAACATTCCAAGACTTAAAGCTGTTAAGGATTATCTTGGTAAATGTTTTTCTATGAAGGATTTAGGAGAAGTTGTATACATTCTAGGAATTAAGATCTATCATGATAGGAAAAGACGGTTAATTGGTCTAAGTCAAGACGCTTATATAGATAAGATATTAAAGAAGTATAATATGCATAATTCAAAGATAAGTTTTCAACCTATGTAAGTTAAGCATAATCTGAGTCATGAGATGGATGCATCAACTCCTGAAGACGAGGCATACATGTAGAAGGTGCCTTACGCTTTGGATGTAGGATCTATTATGTATGTTGTAAGATGCACAAGGCATGATCTAGCGTTTGCTTAGAACTTGGTCAGTAGATACCAACAGAATCCAGGGAAGCTCCATTGGACTGCTGTTAAACATATTCTAAAGTATTTGAGGAGTACGAAAGATATGTTTTTGGTATTTGGAGGGAAACTAGACACGTAACTAAATGTGACAGGTTTCCGTGATGCGTCCTGGAAATGTGTAAAGACGTTACGAAGTCTTAGACGGGTTACGTTTTTGTTATCAATGGAGGAGCAGTTGACTGGAAGAGCAAGAAGCAGACAACGATTGCAATGCATTCTACTCAATCTGAGTACATGGCTGCTTCAGAAGCTGCAATGGAAACTGTTTAGATTAGGAAGTTTATTTGAGATCTTGGAGTGATGCCCTCAAGAAAAGAACCTATTGATATATATTGCGACAATTCTGCTTTAGTTATATTCGCCAATGATTATAGAGTCATGAAAGGCGCCAGACACTTTAAGCGTAGACATCACTGCGTCTGAGAACAAGTTGAAGCTCGTGAAATCAAATTAATAAAACTTCACACATATGATAACGTAGCTGATCCTTTAACTGAGGCTTTGCCTAGACCAAAGGTAGTTAAGCATGATAAGGCTATTGGGCTGCAACTAGCTAGCGAACTCATGCAATAAATCTGTGATTAGTATTTGGATAAGGATGTTAAGACATTATTATTTAACAAAATAAAGATTGGGTTTCGTTTAATCTTATTACTTAATTATGTATCCTATTTTACATGTTTCAATCTATGAATAAATGTTATGCTAAATGTCCGTTGTCGATTAATAATATGGGAATATTATTAAATTAAGACAAATCAAAATAAGCGATAGAGTATACTTGAAAGTATATTGATCGAGTTTGGATGATATTCGATGAATTGAATATTGGACTTATTCCAACTATATGATTTTACTTTATGGATCTTTGTCATCAAGTAAATCATAAATAGTTATCCTTATACTTGAGATACTAGGTAACTGCTTTGAGTCTATTGCATCTCTATGGAATAATCTAAGGCTAAACGTAACTGGTAGCTATAAGAATTATTTCAGAAGTGTTGCAAAATTCATAAGTTTTTCTCATAGTCAATATGGGATTTATTTCCTCCAATTTCATTTTGGAGTTTAATATAGCTGGGCCCCTCGTGGGATTAGTAAGATGTTTGTGTGGCCACATCCAAATTCGTTTTGGTAATCTTGTTTAATCTATGAAAGAGAAACAGAATGGTTAATAAAAGGAATGACTAAGATCCATATCATTATTAACGTTGTATTAGAAATAAAAGGATAATAATAATGATGAATCATTAAAAGGTTTTATCCAGGAGACCTTACTCAAGTTGAACTAATGACATTGCTAGTGTAACTAGACGCTAGTCAATGTAATCATGATATTTGAAATATGTCCAAGTGGGAGCTAAAAGTTTATGGACTTATATTTAATAGTCGTTTGATAGGAAAAAACTTAAGATTACGGGATTGCACATAATACGTAAAGAGTTAATTTAATTAATAAATATATTTATTGTATTTATTAATTTATTTAATAAATATATATTTATGTATTTATTAAATTAAATCGAGACATAACTTTAATGATCATTAAACAATTAAGAGTTAAGTATTAACTAGTGTTAAATAAGTTTTAAGTAAGTAAAATAGAAAAAAGGTTGGAAGATTATGGAACACCCTATAAGGGGCGTTTAGCCGTCGGTTATGGAGGAAAAAAGGAAGTAGAAAAACCTTCCTTTTATTTGTTTTTGGTTACAAGTTTAGGCCTATATAAACAAACCCTCTTCTCATAATTCAACACAACACAAATCTCTCCATCCCCTCTCTCTTTGCGATCACAAAGTAAACCCACAAAGGGGTTTTGGTTGGTTTTATTGTTTTATAAATTTTACTTATTATCTAGTCCTAGACCCTCTCTAGGGTTGTTGGATAGATTTATTACAAGCGTTATAGCTCGGTTTACACGTGCTAGAATCACAGTTAGCTTGTTGTATTACGTGTGTACAAGATCGTAATATAGTCTTACTTTAGACTATATCTTGGTGATATACGGTTGATATGAGTGTAATTACTCATATCATTTATATCATAATATGGACAAAAAATGCATAAAACATATGAATATAGTATGGTATATGCTTGTTTTTTTGTTTCATGTGTGTAGGTACCAAGATCACAAAAACCGGCAAAGATCGACACGAGATTGAAGAAATATCAAGAGCCAAAAATCAAGTTCGTTTTTATTCGCAGATTCAAGGTTTATCAAGTCTATTAGGCCAAGTGGGTCCCACATTTTCTAAATGGGGCTAACAGCCCATTAATATGTTATGTATCATTTTGGAATAAAGCCTAAGTCAAAAGCCCATTAACCACAGATGTAACGGATAGAGTATAGGTCCTATTTGGTTCCAAGCCCAAAAATTAATAAGACACGGTTAGATGTGATATTAACTTATGGATCAAATACCCAAGAAGTAAATTAAAGATGGTCGAATGAAAGAAGTATTTAACTTCTTGGTCAACATTCCAGTCAAAGTTTGGGTCCAAGCCCATGAAGTAAAAGTTAGACGGTGAAAGTTATATTTATATCTTTTAGTCAAGGATTTTGGTCAAAGAAACAAATAGATAAAAAGAAAAAGAAGATGTGAGAGAGAGAAAAGAAGGAAATTGAGGAAAAATAGCAGCAGCCAAGAACCCTAGATAAATAGGGGTTCTCAAATCACCAGCAAGTGTAGATCACTCGCCTAGATTAAATACCAAGAAAATAGGAAGAAGGATGGTGCAAAGATACCCAGTGAAGTGCCAGGGTGGCACTTGGTTGCATCATTCCTCCACTCCCATTGGTTGATGCCACTTCATTATTGACAAGAAGCCAATCACATCATGCCACATAATCAACAAACTAACAGAACTAGCACAGCTATGTGCCAGGTTGGCAATCCAAGTGCACAAGGGCTAAGATGCACCCTTGGATCAAAACTGATAGAAGAAAGAGAGAAGAGATGTTGATCGAAGGGTCAAGATTGTTTCTTCATCAACGAATCCCCACCCCAACACCCTCTCGGGTTCCCTATAAAAAACCCCCCCTCAAATCATGTAATTGTATCCCTTTTTACTCATACTGTTATAATGTCTATTTGTAGTTAGGAAATTGTAATTTTCTTTTTAAATAATGTAACGAATGTTTGATTTAATGAAAAGTTGATTTTTAGATTTTCATCTCTTTGTCTCATGTTATATTATTTCTGTTATAGTTTACTTGCATTTTCATTACCTACAATCGAATATTATAAGTGTCGAATGATTATATATGCTTTTATCATAGCTTATGTGAACATTTATGAGTAAATTAGGGAAAAATATTTAACCCACTGGTTAGATATAACTAAATGTTAGTTCGTTATAAGATCGTGGTTCGAGGTTAGAGTTTCAAAGGAGTTATGGTGGTGTTTGGTTAGTACGGTGTCGTTTCTAAGGTGGCTCAGCGCCATACCTTCTACATCAAAGGATATCGACACATAAAAGGGTTAAGCACTTTTATATTTTTCTGCAAATTTAGATTAATTAGCTAAATTTAATGTGAACTGTTTTATTTTCATATTTGTTGTTCTTTGGTTTATTGATATGACTCGGTTCTTGGAATTGTTATATCGTGTTATTGTTTTGTAACTGTGATGACTGTTTTGAGTATTTTGATGTTTGTTTTTAGATGTTTGGAATGCATAACTAGAACTTATCAATCTATTGTTATAATAAGTAGTTTATGAGAATGAGCTAACTGAAAAAAGTGTTATGCTGCATTTTGTAGAAGTTTGTTTATGCACTTGAGAATTTGGCTGTAGAATTTGTTAATATTTACTAGATCTAAAATACTAGATAAAAAAATAGGAAGTTTAAGCTGTCATGATCGTCTTTGATGGCTGAGAATGAATAGTCTGCGGATGTTCTTTGATTAGGATTGGATTTTGTAATAAATTGTTTTTTTTTAATCTGCTGGATTTGCTTTTAAATTAGCTGATTTATTAGGTCATAAGTGTTTTGTTTTGGTTTAAATGAACTGTGAGTGTGGTCCGAATAGGATTTTAGTCTGTTGGTATTCAAGCGTGTTAGGTTTCAGTTTGGGTTTGAGCAGTGATTTTGATTGCTGAGATTTTCAGTTTATATAATTGCTTTGTTTTAGATATTTGTCTCCATTGATTTGGTGTTTGCTGTACTTGGTTTCTATATCTGAGCATTTAACTGTATGCCGAATTTTGTTGAACTGATTATTGATTCTGTTTAAATGTCTAATGCGTGGAGATTGTATCAGTGTTTTTTTATTAACTGTTGGATTTTATGAATAGTTGCATTAAGTAAAAAAATTAATATCAAAACTTGTCACTTGCAGGTGTCGAACTTGAGACCTGCCCTTCACCAATACAATAACTTTACCAACTGAGTTGGGCTCATTTTTTATTATAAGAATTAAAATTTTAGCCTATATCACATTTGTTTAACTGAATTTCTTAATAATAAACGTTTTTTTTTTGTCTATTGTAGTTTAAAGTTTAATAAAAAGTGTATAATAATTTTTGTATAATTAACAGTTTATTTTATTTTATCACAATTATTTTAGTTATAAAAAAAAGTAATAATAAAAATTACTTTTATTAAAATTGTTTAATTAAACTAGTTTCAAATTATTAGTTTAAAAATAAATAAATAACTAAAGTTTAAAAATAAAAATAAATATTTAATTTCTTTTAAAAATTAATTTTGTCTAAATAATTTTGTTTCAATAAAAAGTAAAAAAATATATAGTTTAATTTCGTCTTTTAGATTAAATTCGGGGTACGATTCATGCACTTAATTAAAAACGTAGGATTTTAGATAAAACCAAAACCAAATTCAAATCAATTGTCCAAATTAAAAAGAAAGTCTCAAATTCACAATTTCTTCGTGTACAACAAACAGGGATCACTCTCGTGTTTAATTAATCTGTCTTTAGCTTATTTTGGACTATTACTTTTTCCTAAAGGTAATTTCCTTAATTTGCTCTATAACGTATTATATTAAAATACACCAACACTTTCCCACACATCAAAAATTTTGGCGCCGCTGCCGGGGAAATTGTGTATGATTCTTTCGTGGCGATTTGTTGATCGTTGATTTGAAGACCCTTTCCGTCCTCGAAAGTTTTTTTATTTTTTATATATATAATAAAAATCGATTTTTCGTGTTTTTTGTTATTAATATATTATATTATGTAGAACAATAAATTCACCTACCTCCAAAAGCGTGAAACGCAAACCTTAGTTGGGATTTCATCACCTAGCTATTGTATTCGAATCCAAAACAAAAAAAAGTATAAAGGCAAAATAGATAAATACTAATAAAAAGTTTGAAGGTGACTCTAACACTGCGTACTTTCATAATTCGGTTAAGAGTAGGGTTGCTAGTAATCGTATTGAAATGGTTCGTGATTCTCTTAATGTTCTTCATGAGGGAGGTGCTGTGCCTGGTGCTTTTGTTGCTCATTATGAGCAATTTCTTGGTCAATCAAGTGCTTCAGGTGAATTTAATACTTCTAACTTATTTGTTCGCAAGATTGGTACTCAGAAAGCTGCCCACATGGTTCGTGCTATCTCTGATTCTGAGATTAAAAGTGCTATATTTTCTATGAGTGATGACAAAGCCCCTGGGCCGGATGGTTTTACTGCTGCTTTCTTTAAGAAGTCTTGGGATATTGTGGGTGCTGATTTTACTTGTGCTATTCGAGAATTTTTCTCTAATGGAAAACTACTTAAAGAGGTTAATCATACTATTATTGCTCTTATCCCTAAGGTTACTGTTCCTAACAAGATTACTAATTATCGCCCTATCTCTTGTTGTAATGTTATCTTTAAATGCATTAGCAAGATTATTGCTAACCGTATTAAAGGGGATTTGGGGGTTTTGGTTAATATTAATCAATCAGCTTTTGTTCCGGGCCGCAGGATTTCGGATAATATATTATTGACGCAGGAATTGATGAGAAACTATCATAGAAATTCTGGTCCGCCAAGATGTGATTTTAAAGTTGATATTCAAAAAGCTTATGATACGGTGGATTGGCAGTTTCTCCGTAACACTCTGATTGTGTTTGGTTTTCATCATATAATGGTTGATTGGATTATGACATGTGTTTCTACTACGTCGTATTCGATTTGTATCAATGGTAATTTATATGGGTGGTTTCAAGGAAAGAGAGGTCTCAGACAAGGTGATCCGTTATCTCCGTATCTTTTTACTTTGGTTATGGAAGTTCTTCCTCTCATGATGCAGCGAAGGGTTCTTGATGCTGATGACTTTTATTTCCACCACCGGTGTGAGCAACAACGAATTATTAACCTTTGCTTTGCAGATGATCTTTTCTTGTTTGCCAGGGGTCATTTGGGTTCTGTGCAAGTTATTATGGATGCTTTGGAGGAATTTAAAATTGCTTCTGGTTTGGTTCCAAGTATCCCTAAGAGCACTGTTTTCTTCTACAATGTTTCCACTGCTGTTAAAAGCACTATTTTACATATAATGCCTTTTGCTGAAGACGAGTTACCTGTCCGATACCTTGGTGTTCCTCTAATCTCTTCCAGGCTTCTGTATAGGGACTGTAAGGTCCTTGTAGAAAAGCTTGAGAGTAGAGTTAATGATTGGCGCAATAAATTTCTTTCTTTAGCAGGAAGACTCCAATTAGTTCGTTCAGTCCTATCTTCTATGCATATTTACTGGGCGTCAGTCTTTATTTTACCTGTGCGGATTATTCATGATTTGGAGCAGCTTTTGAGAGGCTTCTTATGGTGTCAAGGTGAAATGAAGAAGGGTAAGGCTAAAGTTGCTTGGGACTCTGTCTGTAATCCTTTTGTTGAAGGTGGCCTTGGTATTCGTAAGCTTTCTGATTTTAATGCTGCTTTAATGGTTTCTCATATTTGGTGTATTTTGACTCGTAAAGATTCTTTATGGGTCAAATGGATCTATTCTTATAAGTTAAAGGATAGAAGCTTTTGGGATGTTCCTTGTATTGGAGACATGAGTTGGGGCTGGAGAAAACTTCTCCAAATCAGATCACGTGTTCGTAAGTTTGTATGGTATAATTAATAATGGTAGAGTTGCTTCTATGTGGTTTGATAATTGGGCAGATTTATGTCCTCTACGGGACATCCTCACGGTCCGTAATATCAATAGATCGGGGTTCTCTTTATCTAATAAGGTGAGGGATCTTATCGTTAATGGTGCTTGGCAGTGGCCGCAGGATTGGAATACTAGATTTCCTAATATTGTTTCTATACCTGTGCCTATTATTAATGATGACAAAGAAGATGAGTTGCTATGGAGGGATATTAGTGGTGTTTCACGGCCGTTTTCTGTGGCGTTAGCTTGGGATTCCATACGTGATCGGGCTATGGAAGTAAATTGGTATAAAGCTGTCTGGTTTTCTCATTGTATTCCTCGTCATTCTATTAATTTGTGGCTGGTGGTTAGAAGGAAATTGAAGACACAGGATAGGCTTAAACAATGGGATGTTGGCCCGTTGGTGGATTTAAGCCTTCTTCGGTGTCCTTTATGTAGTTTGGTGCAGGACTCACATGACCATCTTTTCTTTGAATGTTCTTATTCTGTACAGGTTTGGTCTAAGGTTCGGACCTTGTGTGGTATGGATACTGTCCCACCTCGTATTGATGATATATTAGCTCATGTTATTTCAATTTCGAATGGGAAATCATGTGTTAGCATTCTTGCTCGTCTTGTGTTGGCTGCTACTGCTTATTTTATTTGGATGGAACGTAATTTAAGACTATTCAAGAAGAAGCGGATGTCTGTTGATCAGTTATTTCAGATTCTATGTGATACTATTCGCTTGAAGTTGATTTCTTTCCGTTTCAAGAAATTATCTACCAGGTCAAGTTTGCTGCTTGACAAATGGAGGGTGCCGAGCTCTAGATTTGTTCCATGATAGGTGTGCCGGGTGAGTGTTGTACTCTTTTTTCCTTGTCCAAGGTTTTTCCCACTGGGTTTTCTTTGGTAAGGTTTTTTAAGGAGGCAGACTCATTTGGATTCATCCTGCTCCTATCATGGTGGTGTTGGATGCTGAAGAGTGAGCGCGGTTTCATGTTCACATCTTGGTTTTTATCTAGTTTACTGTTTGTCTTCTAGATTCGGTTAGGGCTTTTGATGTTTCATAGTCTTTGTTAACAAGCTGCATGTAGCTTGAGGTTAATGTGGTATCTCAGCCACATTCCTTTGTATTTAAACGTTTTTTTGGTTAATATATTTACCGGGGTAACCCATTACCAAAAAAAAAATAAGGTGGGTATAAGGCGACGAGCTATAAAAGGTCGTCTAAGGAAGAAGGTTTTTAAGTGCTTTGTGCCACATCGTTTCCCTGCTTGCTTGTGCGCATATTGAGAGGGACGACCAATTATTGGTTTGCCAACTCAAGTAGTATAAACCTTATTTTTGTCATTGTATATTTATTGAACCTCGAGACGTTTAGGTTTTCACCTACGTTTCAAAGTCGACCGAGGGTAATTTACTTCCATAGTAAATATCCTTACTCCTTTTTTTATCAATCTTTGATTGAACAATACCAAATAAAAATACCAAAAATAATCTTCTTCTAATATATTTTCTTTTCTTCAACCCTCTAAATTCGCGTCATTTCGGTTTATGCAATTACGTTCTAATCGACTTTTGATTAATCACGATAGACTTGAAAACATTCCTCGTAGGAATAGGAATCGTCAACAACGAGTAGTGGAATCCGAGCTTCCACCTATTGTTGTTAATATGGCCGATAACCGAACAATGGAGGAATTGCTCCGTGCACCCACCGAAGGGTACGGGGAAGCAATCGTTATGCCGGCTATTTTGGCAGATCATTATGAGATTAAGACAGGTCTTGTATCACTCATTCGTGCCGACCATTTTCGAGGCAATGAGACGGGTAACCCGCATTCTCACATTCGGAATTTTCTTCGTATCACCTCGACTCTCAAGTTTTGAGATGTGCCGAATGACGCGATTAAGCTCATGCTTTTTCCGTACTCGCTCGAGGGAAACGCTAAGCGTTGGTACGAAAAGTAACCACCGTGTTCGATTTTAACATGGGACGATCTAGTATCTAAGTTCATGAATTATTTCTTTTCACCATCTAAAACAACTCACTTTAAGAACGAAATAACTAGATTTGAACAAAAAGTGCATGAATCATTTTGAGATGCTTGGGAAAGGTCTAAGGATTTGTTGAGACAATGTCCAAACCACGGTTTCACGGAGTTACACCAAATAAATACTTTTTATAGTGGACTTAATATGGTTGAACAAGATTCTTTAAATGCCGCCGCGGGTGATAATCTTTTAATAAAAACTCCGAGAGACGCGTGGGGTATCATTGAAAATAAGTCTAGAGTGCAATATTCACGAAACACACCGGTTGTTTCTAATGTGAATTCATCTAATCCCAATATTGCTAGATTGGACTCTAAGATTGATACGATTTTGAATGAGATTAGGAAGAATCCTCATGGATCGATTAATGCGGTTGAGAATTTTTGTGTATTGTGTGGTGGAGTACATCCGAATTATGCTTGTTCAACCACAGGGTTTGATCAAGCTAGTGCTTTTGCGGCGACGGGAACTTATGGCCCTAACGGTCAAGCTCCTCGTCAAAACCATGTTGCTCCACCGGGTTTTCCACCGGTTCAAAATAGATAGAACAATGGAAACAATGGGAATCATTTTAACCGTGGTAACCAAGGGAATTTTAATCAAGGAAACGGATTTCATGGCAATCAAAACAATCAAGGTTTTCAAAACAATAATCAAAATGATTTGTCAAGCTACATCAAAACAAAGGAGGCAAATTTGAAAGTCTTTCAAAATAATCTTCAAGGACAAATGGCAACATTGAAAAATGATTTTCAAAATACGATCAAGGGCAAAATAGCAAGAATGAGCTTAACCAACAAAGATTAGAGCAAAGCCAAAGCCGTATTGAGGGAAATCAAGCTAAATTTGAGAACAAAATCCTTTCGATGTTTGAAGCAATAATGTGCAAACCTTCCTATTCTTCGGGTGGCTTACCTAGCAATATCATACCAAACCCAAAGGGAGAGATTAAGTCCATCACCGTTCACATAGATATATTGGATAGGAATTTACAAGATGTGATCGAGTTTAATCCTCCACCTAAAGAGACCTTTCTTGATGTTACCAAGGCTACTTTGGATGTGACTTGTTCCGCGGTTTTCCTTTATTTCTATCCTAAGAAATATGGAGATCCGGGCCAATTTTTTATTTATACCTTGTGTTTTTAAAGGGCTTGAGGAATGCTAAACGTTATCCGAGCTTGGCGCTAGCATTAATTTGATGCCTCTTTCCGTGTGGAAAAGGTTATCACTTCCCAAGCTTACACCTACTAAGATGACTCTCGAGCTTGCGGATCGACCGACTGCCATTCCAAAAGGAATAGCCGAGGATGTGTTTGTCAAAGTAGGGAAACTCGTCTTTCCAACGGATTTTGTGGTTTGCGATTATCCGGAAGATTGTCTACCTCTTATTTTGGGAATACCGTTTTTATACACGGCTAGTGATTTAGTTGATATGAAAACGGGGAAATTGACTTTACGTGTTGATGATGAAAATATCACGTTTGATATTGGTCATATCTCGAGATATTCTTCCAAGTACAACGAGGAATCAATCAAACAAATCAATGTGATTGATGTTGCTAGTGAAGAAGTTTCGCAAGATATGCTTGGTTTTTCGGATATTTCCAAAAGTGGCAATCCCACTTCATTGAATCTGATTATCTCATTAGCTACACCTCCACTCACTCCATTTGTC
The DNA here is from genome assembly GCA_025667525.1 of Glebionis coronaria. Taxonomy (NCBI): domain Eukaryota; kingdom Viridiplantae; phylum Streptophyta; class Magnoliopsida; order Asterales; family Asteraceae; genus Glebionis; species Glebionis coronaria. The sequence goes on from CM046880.1 coordinate 237,132,561, forward strand.
AAGGCTTTTGGTCAAGGATTTTGGTCAAGGCTTTTGGTCAAAGAAACGAATAGATGAAAAGAAAAAGAAGACATGAGAGAGAAAAGAAGGAAATTGGGAAAAAAATAGTAGCAGCCAAGAACCCTAGATAATTGGGGGTTCTCAAATCACCAGCAAGTGCAGATCACGCGCCTAAATTAAATACCAAGAAAATAGGAAGAAGGATGGTGCAAAGATACCCAGTGCCAAGTGCTAGGGTGGCACTTGGTTGCATCATTACTCCACCCCCATTGGTTGATGCCACTTCATTCCTAACAAGAAGCCAATCACATCATGCCACCTAATCAACAAACTAACACAACTAGCATAGTTATGTGCCAGGTTGGCAATCCAAGTGCACAAGGGCTAAGATCCACACTTGGATCAAAACTGATAGAAGAAAGAGAGAAGAGATGCTGATCGAAGGGTCAAGATTGTTTCTTCATCAACGAATCCCAACCCCAACACCCTCTCGGGTTCCCTATAAAAACCCCCCTCAAATCATCTAATTGTATCCCTTTTTACTCTTACTGTTATAATGTCTAATTGTAGTTAGGAAATTGTAATTTTCTTTTTTAAATAATGTAATGAATGTTTGATTTAATGAAAAGTTGATTTTCAGATTTTCATCTCTTTGTCTCACGTTATATTATTTATGTTATAGTTTACGTGCATTTTCATTACCTACAATCGAATATTATAAGTGTTGAATGATTATATAAGCTTTAATCATAGCTTATGTGAACATTTATGAGTAAATTAGGGAAAAATATTTAACCCACTTGTTAGATATAAATAAATGTTAGTTCGTTATAAGATCGTGGTTCGAGGTTAGAGGTTCAAAGGAGTTATGGTATTGTTTGGTTAGTACGGTGTCGTTTCTAAGGTGGCTCAGCGCCATACCTTCTACATCAAAGGATATCGTCACATAAAAGGGTTAAGCACTTTTATATTTTTCTTCAAATTTTAGACTAATTAACTAAATTTAATGTGAACTGTTTTATTTATATATTTGTTGTTCTTTGCTTAATTGATATGACTCGGTTCTTTGAATTGTTATATCGTGTTATTGTTTTGTAACTGTGATGACTGTTTTGAGTATTTTGGTGTTTGTTTTTAGATGTATAGAATGCATAACTAGAACTTATCAATCTATTGTTATAATAAGTAGTTTATGAGAATGAGCTAACTGAAAAAAAGTGTTATGCTGCATTTTGTAGAAGTTTTTTTATGGACTAGAGAAGTTGGCTGTAGAATTTGTTAATATTTACTAGATCTAAAATAATAGATAAAAAATAGGAAGTTTAAGCTGTCATGATCGTCTTTGATGGCTAAGAATGATAGTCTGCTGATGTTCTTTGATTAAGATTGGATTTTGTAATAAATTATTTTTTAATCTGCTAGATTTGCTTTTAAAATAGCTGATTTATTAGGTCCCTAAGCGTTTTATTTTGGTTTAAATGAACTGTGAGTGTGGTCCGAATAGGATTTTAGTTTGCTGGTATTCAAGCGTTTTAGGTTTCAGTTTGGGTTTGAGCAATGATTTTGATTGCTGAGATTTTTAGTTTATATAATTGCTTTGTTTTAGATATTTGTCTCCATTGATTTGGTGTTTGCTGTACTTGGTTTCTATATCTGAGCATTTAACTGTATGCCAAATTTTGTTGAACTGATTATTGATTCTGTTTAAATGTCTAATGTGTGGAGATTGTATTAGTGTTTTTTTTATTAACTGTTGGATTTTATGAATAATTGGATTAAGTAAAAAAATTAATTTCAAAAAGTGTCACTTGCAGGTCTCGAACTCGAGACCTGCCCTTCACCAGCACAATAACTTTACCAACTGAGTTGGGCTCATTTTTTGTTATAAGAATTACAATTTTAGCTTATATCACATTTGTTTAACTGACTTTCTTAATAATAAACGTTTTTTTCTTGTCTATTGTAGTTTAAAGTTTTGATAAAAAGTGTATAATAATTTTTGTATAATTAAAAGTTTATTTTATTTTATCACAATTACTTCAGTTATAAAAATAATAAAAAACAATAAAAAAATAATAATAAAAATTACTTTCATTAAAATTATTTAATTTAACTAGTTTCAATTTATTAGTTTAAATAAATAAATAAATAAAGTTTAAAAATAAAAATAAATATTTAATTGTGGGTTAGCTATTTATGGATCTGGTGGTCTAATAGGGTGGTATATGGTGGTGGTTGCCATGGATGAATATAGAGAGAGAGGTTGTGTGTGAAAGAAAGAAAAAGTGTATTAAACTCAAATGAAAACACAAGCAACAACCCCTCCTTGGAAGCCTTGGAGGGGTATATATAGTCACACACCACACCTAAACTATACAACGTTTCCTAGTCTAGTCTATGCGTGTGTGACTATGATAACAAATGGGAATTCTTAAATGTCGTCACATAAAGTGAATTTCCAACAATCTTCCTTCATGGGACGACGTGTAGAATTCCTTACAATATTTTTCCTAACAAGTACATAATGATTAAGAACAAAATCTTCCATGAAGCGTCCAATGCTGATGAAGTCTTCTGAGGCCTTTGACTTCATGTCTTCACTTCAGAGTGACTCATCTTCGTAGTAACTTGTAGTATAAATACTGTAACGGCACGAGCTAAGTCATCCATATACTTCTGGTTAAGGAGAAGCTTCTGAATTAACTTCCCCCTAATTCATGCCACATAAACTTGATGTAGAAGCTTTTAAATAGCTTCCTCCTTAACCGACAATCCTCATAAGCAACTTCAAAGCTTTCAATAAAGCTTAGAATGATTAAGCGCACAGCAAAATTTAATAAGCAACCCCCATCATATGAAATGATAATGTTACTAAGAGTGATTGAAAGTTTGGGGCACACCAAGTAGATCAACAACTTCTCTTCTCACGCTTGAATAATTCTTCTGAATTTTTCTTCCCCTTGAGAGTTCAAGTTATGCATACCAGAAAGAATCAAGACATTTCTTCCCCCATGTAGTTGAAGAAAGTAAACCAATCCCACTCATGAAGTTGACATCGTAACACCAAAGTGAATTAAATCCCGGAAATGCACATATCTTCTTCCGGAGATGCACCAGATTCAATTATGTCCCGGAAGTGCATATCTCTCCATATAGGATAATGATGATGAATAATTGCAACATCAAAACAATTAAACATCGAATCAATAGTGTACCGTTTTGAGATTGATAACGCCACGAGTGAAAACACTGACTTTCTCTACAGTTATGACAATTGTCTTCCCGGAATGTCTTCAAATCAAAAGAAGGTATGAAGTTCATCACGTGTACTCGTTGTGCGTTCAATATGTCTTCTTCTTCCCCCTTGATGGTTTCGAAACTTCGGAACCAGCAATAAATCGTACGCACATGTACCTGAATTCTAAGCTGAATTATATATTTTGTGAGAATCAGCTGCTGATCGAAATTCTCTACTCATAAACTCTCCATGGCCATCTTTACCAACCCCCTTGTAGGCAATTTGAAGTGACCACTGATAGAATGAACCAGATACATCAAACATGAAACTGAATAAAAATCCTTCGATCTCATGACTTAAGCTTGCACTATTGTTGAATGAAGAGCGGTGGAGAAATATCTAAGTACTCAATACATTATTGAAGAAGTATATAAGCACAACACCTCTTGAAATTATCCACATCGACTATGCGCGTGACACTGAGTACAACAATGTAGCTCATTAATATGATAGTTATCCGGGTCATCAACCAACCACCCCGAACCCGGAAACTAGATAAAAAAGTCTTCATTCTAAGATTAAGCACGAGCAAGTTATCTTTGAAAGATAAAATAAGTACACGCCTTCGGAAAATCCGTCTTCAACTCCAAATAATAATACCCGATCAAATAAATCCGTAGCCACAAAAAATATAGCCATTTTTCCTCGGTCTCGTCAAAATAAATTTTTTCACATTACCTCTTCTTTTTGTCACGTCACTTTGTTACCTTGTCACGTCCCGAATATAAACAAAATATATTTTAATACACAAATTTTATTCAAAAATGAATACTTTTTAGATAAAAAATTCGTGTATACAGAATATTAAATCATACGGCCCATCAAACATCAAACCCATGATACAAGCTGGCCCACTAGACGCCTCAGTCCATCAAGAGGAGATTCTAGTCGGTATTGTGCAGCCCATATTTTTGCTTGACCAGATTAATAAACCTAAGCAAATATAATATGGCCCAATATCAAAGATTTATGTGTGTTGCGTTTATAAACAACTAAACCTAATCACACACACTATACATTCACCAAACGCATTCTTCTCCATCTAATCTCAAAACCATCGCCACTTTCTACCTCTTTCTTAGTCAACCAAAAAATCTGTTAACCCTAATCTCATTTTACTCCGCCCTATTTTTCATCTAAATCACAAACCACATCTGCCAATCTAAAATGATGTAATATCATCATATTGAAACTCTACCACTAACCCATATCCCATTATCTCTACATCATGTGATCCCATCTCTTTTCTATCAAACCCGAACGGCAGCAACAAGTTGATAAACTATCCTAACTAAACTACCTTTTGTTTCTTATATCTTAAAAAAATGAAACAAGGTCCAATCTTATTTAATAGATAAGTGAAACCCTCGAAGATATGTAACTCTGGCTTCAAGATCCATGAAATGTGTATACTTGAAGTTCGTTTTTCTCAGTTCTTAACAAATTGAAAGTCCTAACAAGATCGGGTTTTTAATTGTTTTTGGTTGGTAATGTTTTTTTGGATATTCTATTGCTAATTCAAACAAGCCTTGCTAAAATGAAAAATAACGTCTACTTATATGTAAAATACAGTGCAAATACCAAGTTTTTATTCAATTAAAATGCAAAATGTAAATTCTACAAACTATAAGGACTGGAAATGTAAATCTTATGAAATTGAAATGCTAAAAATATTAAGCTGAAAAGTATAAGGACTAAATGTGTAAAATCAGTAAACTTAGTGGACTAGAAATGAAAATTATCCAAACAAGTAACCAATTTTCCAACAAATTTAAAACTGACTAACTAATTATGAACAATACTGAAAATACAAGGACTACTATTTTGAAAACCCTAAAAAGTTGGAAAGTTTAGCTAAAATTCAAAACAGTTTAATACTACAAGGACTAAAGTGCAATTTTCAAAAACTTTTTACCAAAAACGGGTTTCAAACTTTAATAAGCTCGTTTGAGCTTATTTCTCAACCAAATTTGATCAAACAAATTGCAAACGACTTAAAATTGAATTTAAGCTAGACCTATCCAAGGAAATTGGCTGAAAGTTACTAAAACTCTAATAAGCTGAATTCAATAAGCACACAATAAGCTACAAGTAAAACTAGACTTGCACAACCAGATTTTAGTGAAGATTCTTGTTAATAAGCTCAAAAGAAAGACGGGAAATTAAGTCTCATGAAAAATCATCAAGTAACAAGCTCAGAAATTGAAAATAAGCCAAATGAGTGCTTATGTTGACTTTCGTTGACCAGAAATTTCAAAAAGCTCAAATTCTCAAAATTTAACCAGGAACACTAATGGAATGATTTTGTAAAAGAAAATAAGCTAGTTGATGAAGTGGAAATGGAGATATGAAAAAGCAGTTGGCCAAGTTACAGAAACTTGCATTTGCTCATGATCTTAAATCTTTTGCTTATTTCTAGCTTAATTCTTGATATTGTACAATTTACTTATACAATTTGAAAGTTCATATATTGAGTGAGAAATGAGAACTTGTTTGGAATGATTTCATCAAGTAACAAAAGAATGCCAAGAAAATCAAAATGACAACTTCCTGATAAGAAACTTGAATAAAACTGACCCAAACTTTTTATATGACCATTTGCCATTTTGACCAAATACTTGACTTGCAAATGACTTAAAACTATTTAATATGACTTGTTAACTGAAAATGAACCAAAGATTTCCAAATTCTAACACTTGAAAATCAGTTACAAGCTAATGCCAAACACCACTTTTCTGATCTTTTTGAAACTTTTATGAATGATTATTGAGCAAATGACTAGACTGAGTAAAAAGCTTTAGCAAACTAAGTTTAGTAGCCAAAATGAAGTGAATAAGAACTAATAACAAGCAGTGAGAACAACTAGAACTCAAAATGATAAGCAAAGCTAATTAACTGATAAAAGCTGAGAAATAGGACAAGTATGAAAGCAATACACAAGGTTAAGCTACACAATTACTGAAATCAGTTCAAGAATCAACTAGAACACATTTTATCATGCAGACAATCAAAATTAACTAAGAATGAAGCAGGCATTCAACTGTTTAGAGGAATTGAAAATCAGTAAATGAAAACCTTTAGCTAAGGCCTCCTTTGGGGAATAGAGGAGCGCTGAGCTCTCTAATCTAGTGCTAACCACCACCTTAGCACTAGAACACACTAATCAACAACAAATCAATCAGCTACAACCATCAAATTCGCCATTAATGGACTTGAACTCATCAAACTCTGCTAGAAATGGAACTGGATCAACAAAGCAAGTACAACACCCACAATCTTCACAATTAGCTCACTATGATCAGGTTATGATCATAACAAACTAACACCAGCAACAATAGGTATCAATGGTGCAAGTATGAACAGTAGATAAGGTAATGAGAATTTTGGAGGGAAAATGAAATTTGAATTTATTGAATTGAAAAGTAGTTACAAGGGTAGTTATCTGTTACAACTAACTATAACAGACTCAAGAGTGTGTCAAACTCTTCAGTTGTTAAGCTAAAACTAAAAATGAGTTGAGAGAAAAACTAAAGTGTGTGTGATTTCACACTTTCTACCACACAAGAAATGAGAACTAAACATGGTATTTATAGACTGCATGAGTGAAGTGGTTGGGGTTGGTGACGTGTTAGAACCAATCCCCAGCTTCCACGTGTCAAAAATCTGCCAATTGGATTTTGCTGATGAAGAACAAATTTGAGGATTTTCTCTTGAGTTGATTTCAGCTTAATTGGTTGTGACTATTGGATTTGTCTCTCAAAAACGAACAAGTTTCATGTTTATAACATCTCTTGAAATTGCTTCTAGCTCAAAAACGATCCTGGCAATACGCGTTGATGAAGATGACACGTGGCAGAATTTCATTGGATATGGGGTGAGCATACGGATCATTATCCTGAGTGGATAATTCTGATTATTGCATGACCTTATCCTATTGGCTGAAAGATGGATAGTGCGTTTTACTGTTGGGATATTGGACCAATTAAATGCTGGCGGCTGAGTTGCATTAAATTCAATGAGTTGGCAATCCTGGCCATTTGATTCTTGCATTCTCATTGGCTGGCCATATGTCACACGGATCAAGCTTGGTTTAACTTTCCAAAAATGGCAGAAGTAGCCCTTGAACTTGGCAGAATGGAATCTTTAGCTAATAACTTCATTTCTTTGGCATAATTGGTCCTTCAAACTTCATTCTTGAACAAATTTGATCCTTTGACTGAATTGACTTGAGAGTTGACCAGATTTGACTTTGATCTTGACTTTATCATATTTACACTTTTGGTCCTTCATCTTTGGCAGATTGTCAAGATACGTCCTTTATCTTCAAAGTCTTGTCACTTTTGATCCTTCTTTATCTTTTTCATCAAATTAAGCTTGATTTTCCTTTGTTTGCTTGAAAATGTATCCTTCTTACCTATTTGAGCACAAACACAAAACATACCCCATAATTCCGTTTTATAGCACAAAGTTTAGGTATTTTTATTGTGTTTTTAGGGTGATTTGTTGATAAATTGATATGAGTTTTTGCTCATATCAAATCCCCTACACTTGAACATTGTCATGTCCTCATGCAATGCTATATATTTTAAAGCACAATTTTACATTCTCCTCATAATTAATCCACCTTGGCCATATGGAATGCATCTACACTACTCTAAACTAAATGATCCATAATTTTGATTTTTAACAATGCAATGAACAAAATACACTTTTATCTATTTCTTTTTGATTTTTCTTGAAATGGTTTTGATGGAAATAACTCATAAAGAATTCAATGACTTTGATTAGGGCTTGGGTACCATGGACATGTATAACCCTCAAGTTTCACTTTCCCCATACCAAGCTTAAAAATGGGATCATTGTATTCACAAGTAAAAAGTGCATCAACTTATTCATGACAATTAAATGTGGAACCGGTTATTATTTGAGCAAATTGCTTGTGGGCAAATTTGTCATTATTCAAGTGTGAAATATAAGAAGTGTAAATTCCAAAAATAAGGAAGCACGGTTTTAATCCTAAGTAATCCTCTCATCCATTACTTGAAAAATCGCTCACAATTAATATAAGTCCGTTTCAAGAATAATAAGTCATTCGCCTTATGTGTAAAATCCTCATGTCATGCTTTCATAAGTAGCTACACACTCGCTAAGGAAAGAAAAATAAAACCTCACGCAATTTACATCCGCCATCTTTTTGAGACTTTGGATCTTCAACCCCGCAACCCTTCAAGGTAATATTGGATTGGAGCAATATATTGAATCCCCGCAACCCGTCAAGGTAATATTGGAACTCAATAGTCACTATAATTAACACCACACTGCCCCTCTTGGGAGTCTTGTATATATATTTTTTTCTTTTTTTTCATTCTTTCTTTTTTTTTTTTCTAGCCACTCATTTTTTTTATAAACCGCTCTTATTTTTCTTTATTCCTCACTAAGAAAGTTGAAAAGAAGAAAAGGAAAAACACCCGCAAAATATTGAGCATGACATAAGTCTAGTACACATAAAACGTTCTAACTTAGAATCTTAAAACCTACTTATACCAACCATGAATGATTAAACAAAAATGCATAAGAGATTACAAACCGATTAAAACCGTTCTTGATTATTTATTAACATATATACATGCGAAGAAATTAGAGGTAAAGAATAGAAGGGTTTTGCCACAAGTAATTATCATGAAGTTTATCTCACCCTTTTATACTTGCTTCAACTCTATCATTTCCCATTCTCCACAAATTTAAAGTCTCAAATAATGAGAGTGGTGGATGCTTAGCCTAATAGACCAATGAAGGACTACATGGTTAAGGATACTAGCTAGAGAATGCTAAGATAAGCAAACTCGGGTTGAGTCAAAATATCCATGGCGGGCCTAATATGTCAAAGAAATCTAAACTTGTTAAACCATGTTTTTATTATATTTTTTTCCTTTATATATTTTTGATGAACAATAAAGAAGAAATATATACAATGCAAATGTGTTATGCAAATGAAAAATGATTAATGAAAAAATATGAATGCATATATTTGGTGGCCAAAGTAGATCAAAAATTTGAAAAATGTTTGAAAAATTAATTTTCCATGTTATCATGAAAGTTAATGACAAGTTCTAGGTAAGGTCACTTCGATAGAAAACCCCCCTACACTTAAGCTAAACATTGTACTTAATGTTTAAGAGCATGGAAGTATAAAAACTTCCCCTACACTTATGACAATGAATAGACTTTGCTTAACCCAAGTTAAGGAAAGGACAACTATTAGTGAATTAATGTTTAAGCACAAGGTGTCAATGAAAGATCACAACAATAACGAAGTGAACCGGATACAAGGGCCTCCTCTATAAGCTCTAAAGCATGAAATGATTGAGCAACCCTACAAACAACATGAAGACAAAAGAAGGTCTCCCCTACACTTATCTCCAAGTCTATACCCTTATTGCTAACCTACAAGACTATAAACCTAGTTATACGATGCTTGAGTTAATGAGTCTCTAGCTCGACTCGTCCCTCAATGAATTAATTCATGGGGAAAATGGGGATCTCTTGGACCATTTCAACGGAAATGTCCTCCCCAAAATAATGTTTCACACGGTGACCATTCACTTTAAAATTTGGACCATCGGGTTGTGACAACTCAATAGTTCCATATGGAAACACTTGAGCAATAGTGAATGGACCGGACCATCTCGACTTAAGCTTGCCCACAAAAAGTTTCAACCTTGAGTACCGGCACTCCAACTTTGAACTCACGGTTCTTGATCTTAGCATCATGCAATTTCTTAGTCTTTTCCTTGTAAAGCAAAGAATTTTCATAGGCATTGGCTCTCAATTCATCCATCTCATTAAGTTGATCTTTCCTATGTGAACCGGCTTGGTTTAAATCAAAGTTATCCCACTTGAGAGCCCAAGATGCCTTGTGTTCTAACTCGAATGGGAGGTGGCACACTTTACCATAGACAAGCCTATAAGGAGTACAACCAATTGGTGTCTTAAAAGCCGTCCTAAAAGCCCACAAAGCATCATCAAGCTTATCCAACCAAGAAGCTCGATGCTCTCCCACCGTTCTCTCTAAAATTCTCTTTAAACCACGATTTGTGACCTCGGTTTGACCATTGGTTTGAGGGTGATACGCGGTAGAAAGTCTATGATTAACTACATATTTCTTCATAACTCTCGTGAATTGATCATTACAAAAGTGCGTACCACGATCACTTATGATGGCCCGAGGTACACCAAACCTAGCAAACAATTGCTTTAAGAACTTCACAACAACTCTAGCATCATTGGTAGGTAAGGATTTAGCCTCCACCCATTTTGACACATAATCCACCGGCACAAGTATATACTTGTTTCCCTTAGAGGATGGAAAAGGTCCCATGAAATCAATGCCCCATACATCAAATATCTCACACTGTTGAATAAAATTTTGTGGCATCTCATCACGTTGCGTAATTTTTCCTTGTCTTTGACACACATCACAAAATTTTGCCATCTCATGGGCATCTTTGTAAATGGAAGGCCAATAGTAACCCGAATCAAAGACTTTCTTGGCGGTATAGTTAGGCCCAAAATGTCCACCCGTAGGTCCTTTATGACTTGCTTCTAAGATCTTAAATGCCTCGGGCCCATCTACATACCGTCTAATGATTTGGTCCGCACATTGCCTAAAAAGATACAGATCATCCCAAAAGTAGTACTTAACTTCCCTAAGAAATTTCTTCTTTTGTTGATATGTAAGACCCTCAATAAGCACATTGCCCACAAGATAGTTTGCTATATCCGCAAACCAAGGAGTGGCATCCTCTTGGGAAGAGATTGGTATGAGCTCCTCTAATGGAAAGGATTCATTGATTTCTTGATGTGGAAAATATCCTTGAAAAGAATGCTCAAGTCTACTCAAGTGATCCACCGCTAAATTCTCGGCCCCTTTTTTATCACGTATTTCTATCTTAAACTCTCGAAGCAACAAAACCCATCTCAAAAGCCTAGGCTTAGCATCTTGTTTTGTCATAAGATACTTGAGAGCGGAATGATCCGTATACACTATGGTCTTGGATAGCACAAGGTATGGTCTAAATTTCTCAAAGGCATAGACTATAGCAAGCAACTCTTTTTCCGTGGTAGTGGAATGAAGTTGTGCACCGGTCATGGTTTTACTCGCATAGTGTATAGGTTGAAAATGCTTATTCACTCTTTGACCTAAGACGGCCCCCACCGCATAATCACTAGCGTCACACATAAGCTCAAAAGGTAATTCCCAATTTGGAGAAACCAAAACAGGAGCCTTTGTCAATTTCTCCTTAAGAGTCTCAAAAGAGTCCAAACAATCTTGATTAAAAATGGAAGGAGCCTCTTTTTCCAAGAGGCGAGTCATCGGTCTAGCTATCTTAGAAAAATCTTGTATAAAGCGCCTATAAAATCCCGCATGACCTAAGAAACTCCTCACAACTTTAACCGAGGTGGGTGGGGGAAGCTTAGCAATCACATCAATTTTAGCTCGATCCACTTCTAATCCCTTATTGGATATTTTGTGTCCTAAAACAATTCCCTCTTTCACCATAAAGTGACATTTCTCCCAATTAAGCACTAAACGTATTTCCTCACAACGCTTAAGCATTCTCTCTAGATTGGTGAGACATGAGGTAAATGAATTTCCAAAGACGGAAAAATCATCCATAAAAACCTCCATAGTTTGCTCTATCATGTCATGGAAAATTGCCATCATGCACCTTTGAAACGTCCCCGGTGCATTACATAAGCCAAAAGGCATCCTCTTGTAAGCAAATGTACCGTAGGGACAAGTGAATGTGGTCTTTTCTTGATCCTTAGGGTCAATGGGTATTTGGAAATAACCCAAAAAGCCATCAAGAAAGCAATAGTACTCATTTCCCGCTAAGCGTTCAAGCATTTGATCCATAAAAGGTAATGGAAAATGGTCTTTTCTAGTAGCCTCATTAAGCTTCCTATAGTCAATACAAACTCTCCAACCGGTAACAAGTCTCGTAGGTATAAGCTCATTGTTCTCATTAGGCACTACGGTGATTCCACCCTTCTTTGGAACACAATGTACCGGGCTAACCCATGGAGAGTCGAAAATGGGGTAAATCATACCCGCATCAAGGAGTTTAATCACTTCCTTCTTAATGACCTCATGGATTTTTGGGTTAACTCTTCGTTGACTTTGAATGGCGGGTTTGTAATCATCCTCCATAAGGATTTTGTGTGTACAAAAATGTGGATCAATTCCCCTTATGTCGGATATTTTCCAAGCTAAAGCTTTCTTGTGTTTCTTAAGGACTTCAATAAGTTGCTCCTTCTCATCCTCTTTCAACTCTTTAGCAATGATCACGGGTAATTGGTCTTTGCCCTCTAAGAAAGCATACTCTAGGTGGGATGGAAGATCCTTAAGTTCAATTGGAGGTGGACTCTCTATGGAAGGTTTTACTATGGAAGGATCCTCATTGGTAACTTCTTGTGGAGTAGGAGAAGGAATAGGGTCCTCATTGAGCAACTTTTGGATAGTAAGAATATCTTCTTCCCAATTAATGGGAGAATCATCATCACCAAGAAAGTTTGACTCAAATTCCTCCAAGAGGAAATCACTCTCTCCAAAAGGTGTCAAAGAGGGAGCAATTGAGGACACGGTTTCAACATGGGGCATCTCATCACTAGTATTCTTGCAAGCATCATGAAAGTGTTCATCACACACTTCATCTAACACATCAACTATGTTAATAGTCTCACATGGTCTAGACTTCTTAACCTCTTTCCTATCACAAACTTTCCCTAACTTAAACACCACTTTCTCATCCTCTACTCTCATAATTGGTTCTCCTTCCGCCACATCTATCAAAGTACGACACGTTCTCAAAAACGGTCTACCAACAATCAAAGGAACTCTAGGATCCATGTCATAATCAACCACTACAAAGTCGGCCGAAAATGTAAACTTATCCACACCTACAAACACATCCTCTGCTATACCTACGGGGTAAGCTATGGTTCGGTTGGCTAACTCAAGGGTCATCCTAGTGGGAGTGAGCTCGGGAAGAGAGAGTTTTTTTCAAACCGATAAAGGCATGAGGTTAATGCTTGCCCCTAGATCCGCCAAAGCCATGCAATTTTCTACACCGGGAAAATTACAAGGTATCAAGAAGCGCCCCAGATCTCCAAGTTTTGTTGGTAAGGTTTTAAGTAGCACGACGGAACAATTTTCATTAAGGGATGTGTTGGGTAAATCAACCAATTTTTCTTTGTTTGAGAGTAAATCCTTGAACATCTTAGGAAACTTTAGCATATAAGCAAGAGCTTCCGCAAAGGATATGTTGATGTTGAGTTGCTTGAACATCCTTAAGAAATTTGAGACTTGGATGTCATCCTTGTTCTTTAACTTGTCCTTTTTCAACCTTGAAGGATATGGAAGAGTAGGTTTTGGTGTAGGTGGAATAGGTGTTCTAGTGGAAGATTTATCTTTTTTAGCTTCTTCATTGGGAGGTTTGGAAGGTAAAGGAGAAGTAAGAATAGGATGAGAAGGTGTGTTTGATTGAATGGGAGCATTTTGAGGTGGTGAAGTATAGGTAGAAGGCTTGTCACAAGTAGGAACAAAAGTGGGTGGAACAATAGGAGGCTTGGGAGGTGAAGGATCCTTTGTTGTCTTTTCACTTCTTGTTGTAATAGCATTGACATTTTCTCTTGGATTTGTTTATGTGTTGGAAGGTAAAGCCCCTTGTGGTCTTTGATTGAATGCCATTAAAAGCCTATTGGCTTGTTCCTCCGATATACGTTTCATTTGGTCATTCATTCTCTTTTCAATTTCACGCATTCTTTTGTCAACATACTCATGAGTCTCTTGCATCCCATATCCTTGATTTTGAAGTTGAGGGTAAACTTGATTTGGTATTTGAGAATATCCTTGATTTGGGAAAGGTGGAAGTGGTTGATTAAATCCTTGATGTGGTGGATAAAAGGTATTTCCTTGATGTTGAAAATTGTTGGGTGCCTTGTAGTTATTTCCTTGGTAAGGTGGTGTTTGCCCTTGATTCCTTTGTAACACTTGAGGAGGATTTTGTTGAATTTGGGTGGGTGGTTGGGGTGGTAATCCCGGTGGAGTAAGGTAATTTTGGGACTTGTAAGAAAGGTTATTTGGATTGATATTTGGCTTGAAGTGTTCATGATGTTCCTCTTGGTAAGCATAACATTCCCCTTGATAACCTTGCACCTTATCACATTGTTCATAGGAATGGGGACCTCCACAAGTTACACAAGAAAGAGTAATGGCATTCACATCATTTGAAGAATTGTTCAATGAAAGGCTCTTAATAGCTTGAATCATCTCTTGTTGTGCCTTAAGATTCATCTCATGACTTCTATCCATCTTTTGAATGATCTCTTGTTGATACTTGAGGAATTGGTTATCACAAGGTGTTTGAGAATCGTTTTGGATAACATGAACCCTTTCTTCAAATTTAGAATTTGTTTGAACCATTGCTTTAGTCTCAATGATGTCCAAGGCCTCTTGAATGGATTTAAGAAGAATATTCCCTCCCGCGGAAGCATTGAGTGAATCTTGGTGATGAGGTTTAAGGCCATCATAGAAAGTATTGATTTGGTGAACTTCATCCAATCCATGGTTAGGGCATCTCCTTAATAACTCTCTAAACTCCTCCCAAGCATCACTAAAGGATTGACTAGGTTTTTGTTGAAAGCCTATAATTTTGTTCCTCAAAGCCGTGGTCTTAGATCAGGGAAAGAACTTGTTCAAAAACTTAGTGGTGAAACCATCCCATGTTGTGATACTATCGGGTGGTTGGGTGTCTAACCAATGCTTAGCGAGTCCCTCTAGTGAAAATGGCACCAATATCAACTTAATAACATCATGTGGAACTCCATTGTACTTAAGGGTATTGCAAAGAGCAAGGAATCTCTTAAGGTGATCATGAGGATCATCAATCTTGTGACCAGAAAAAGGTGTGTTTGAAACCAAGGTAATCATAGCCGTTTTTAGCTCAAATGAATTTGCGGGAATGTCGGGAATCCTGATAGCATTGGCATATCCGTGAACATTAGTTGCAAACGTTCCATCAAAGAACGATTATCATAAGTAAAACCACATGTCACTATCTGATTTTTGAGTTTTTTGTCTTTAGTGGGTCAAATTAGGCATTTTTCATATTTTCTATTTTTTCCATTCTTGTTGAATTATTTTAATATTTTTAGTAAAGTTAAATTTTAATTTACTGTTCATTTGGAATTTTTTAGAGTTAAGTAACTTTAAATTAGTTTTATTTAATCTGATTTTTGTCTTTTAGTGCAGAAAATTATTATTTTTAAGTTTTTCAAATTTTTTTAGATTCAGAAAAATATTTTAAGATCTTTAGTTAAAAAGTTTCACTATTCACTTTATTTTATTATTTTCTAGAATTATCTTAAGTTAAATTAGATTTTTAATCAATCTGTTTTGTCTTTTAGTGAAAAAAATAACTTTTTAAAATACTTTTTTGTTTGTATACTGTTTAGTAATATAAAATAGGATTTTTAGAAAAGTAAAATTAATTTTAGCATTATTTTATTATTTTTAATCATTATTTTAGTTTAAAAAGTGTTATTAGCCTTAAAAAATAGAAAAATAGTCTTAAAAAATCAAGAAAAATACTTTTTAGTTTTTATATAATATAAGTAAGATTCTCATTTGATAAAATCATATTTGGGATTTATTTTTAATTTTATTGAATTTTAAGGGTTTAAATAGCATTTAAAATTGAATATTAAATTGGAAATAAGTTTTAAAATATTTTTGTCAAATTTTTATTCTTATTTATATTATTTTAGATTTGTTTTTTATTTTTAATAAATTTTTAGATTAAATTTTAAATTTCGTCACGTTTTACGGTTTTTCGTTTACGTCATTCGTTGTAGTTTAATTTAGAATCGTAACCGTCATCATTTTCTTTCTCATTTTTTTTCTTAATATTAATCACAAACAGTTAATCAAGTTTTAACACAACACACAAGCCTCCTTGAAAACGATCCCACACAAAGGGTCATAAGTGTTTACGTTTTCCTAAACGTACACTTAATACTTACCGCTTTTACCTCGTTTTCCTAAACGAGTGTGAAATTACAACTATCATTTTGGCACCGCTGCCGGGGAGGCGTGTTGTGTTTTGATTTGAACAAATTTTGTTTTTATATTAACCATAAATAGTAATTGTGTGTTTTAGAACTCTAAGCACACGTATTATCGATTTTTTTTGTGAATATTATTACTATATTGTATACGTATCACAATAAATTCACAAGTACTCCAAAAGTGTGAAAACACAACCTTGATTTGGGATTTCATCACTCAATCATTGTATTCGAATCTCAAACAAAGAAAAAAGGCAAAATAGATAATTACTTTCGAGAAGCTTGATTTTAATTAACACAAACTATAAGGTGGGTATAAGGCGGTTGTATTTCACGACCTAAGGGAAAAAGGCTCTTAAGTGCTTAGCGTCGCCTCGTTTCCCCCGCTTGCTTGTACGTGTTAAGAAAAAAAGGGCTAATCGAGGGTTTGCCAACCAAAGTATTATCTACGTATCATATATATTTTCTTGGTTTCAAAGATTAAACCCTCTTGAACGTTTTGGTGTTCCACCAACGTTCTAAATTCATCGACGGCGTTCACTTCATGTAATCGTTTTCATTCCTTGAGGCTCCTTTAATCGAGAGATTTGATTTGAGGAGAGATTTGTAGATTTGTGTCTATGTAATACATCACAAAAATCCAAAAAAAGTAAAAAACAATCAAAAGCACAAAAAAAGTGAAAAAGTAAAAACACCCAAAAGAATCTTCTTTGCTCATCCCCACGTTGTACGTGACGTTTATTCAAAATCGTAACCAAGCAGGACATGCATGTAACCGTAGAAATCGAAAGGAAGGAACGCCTTTTAGTGAAGAATCTCCTATTGACGAACCCATCGTAGAACAAGAAGCAACCATGGCTCATCGTACTATGATGGAGTTACTTCAAGCACCCATCGAGGGTTATGGACAGGCTATTGTGATTCACGCTATCCTTGCGGAGAATTTTGAAGTTAAGACGGGTTTGTTGTCCATGATTCAAAACAACAAGTTTCGTGGTGACGAAAAGGACAACCCTCACAACCATATCCGCCAATTCAATCGTCTCACCGCCACTTGCAAGTTTAAGGACGTCTCGAACGACTCGATTAAGATGATGCTTTTTCCGTATTCCTTAGCGGGGCCCGCTAAAATTTGGTTAGATAAAGAGCCACCCAATTCTATATTGACGTGGAAGGATCTCGTTTCGAAGTTCGTGAACCAATTTTTCCCGCCCTCTAAGACTACGCACTTGAAAAACGAGATTTCAAAGTTTTCACAAGAGTATAATGAGAGTTTTTCAAAGGCTTGGAATCGGTTTAAGGAAATGTTACATGAGTGTCCTCATTACGGTTTTTCCGACTTACTTCAAATCGAGACGTTTTACAATGGATTGAACGATCATGAGCGAGATTATCTTAATGCCGCCGCGGGTGGTAATTTTTTGTGTAAAACGGTCGAGGAAGCGTTGTTGATCATTCAGAATATGTCTAAGGTCTATATTCCTCGTAGCACATCGAGTGTTAACAAGGCTTCGTCTTCACCTTCATTGTCACATACCATCGATGCTTGCCAAATAGAGGCTAATTTGGAGAACAAGATATTTGATAAGCTTAAGGGACTATTGATTGAGTTTAAAGTTGGTGAACAACCCACTCCCACTACGGCTAAAGCGGTTGAGGTTTCTTGTGTTTATTGTGGTGGAGGGCATGATTTCTCCGAGTGCATTACCGTCGGTGGTAACACAACGAGTGCCTACGCGGCCACGGGAACTTATAACCAAAACAGTCAAGTTACCCGCACTAATCAATTGACTCCACCGGGTTTTGCACCAAATCAAAATGCTAACAATTATCGAAACAATCAAGGTGGTTACAAGAACAACTATAAGGGTAACAATTACAACAATAGGAATCAAGGGACTAGTAGTCAAGTGCAAAATCAAAATCCAAATCGTGATTTCCAAAATGTTAATCAAGGGCTTTCAAATGCATTTTCAAAAGACCTTCCACCTGATATTTTGGACTATTTTAAGGCTAATGATGATAGGTACACAAACATGGCAAATTATGTTAGTAACCTAAGGACTAAGCTTGAAACTCAAAGTAACAAATTGGGAGGGAATGTGGTTAGGCTCCAACAAAACCAACAAAAAATGGAACAAGGTCAACATAAGATTGAACAAACCTTACTTAGGTTGGAGCAAAATGCAAAATCCGAGAAAGAGCAAGATAGGGAAGAACGTAAAAAGACGGAAAATAGACTTTTAGATGCTATGATGATGAGTAGAGCCTCTACTTCGGGTGGTCTTCCTAGTAACACCGTGTCAAACCCGAAGGGAGAGATGAAAGTGATTACCACACGTAGTGGTAAGACCTTTAAGGAACCAATTCCTCAACCAATTACTCCTACGGTGGAGGAAATTGACGAAGAACCCGAGGTGGTGGTCGAAGAGGAGCATATCTCAATCCCACAAAGTACCGCTCACATCACACCTACGGTTGACCCTTTACCATCATTGGAACCTGAGATTCCAAAGGCTATGTCTATGCCCCAACCCACTCCACCCTTGCCTTACCCATCGAGACTTCGTAAGGAGAAATTGCAAGAGCGTGACAACTACCAATTTGAGCTTTTTATGAAAATGTTTCGTGATTTGTATTTTAACATAAGTTTTGCCGATGCTTTAGTCATGATGCCACGATTTGCCGCCAACTTTAAGAGTATGTGAAACAACAAGGAGAAATTGCAACAATTGTCTAGTTGTTCATCGGTTTATCTTAACCGTATACCTTAAAAAGTCGGTGATCCCGGTAAATTTTTGATTCCATGTGCTATTCAAGATATGGAAGAATGCTATGCCTTGGCTGATCTTGGTGCTAGTATTAATTTGATGCCTCTTGTAATCTTCAAGTCGCTCAATCTCCCTAATCTTACTCCTTCAAGAATGTCTATCGAGATGGCCGATCATTCCACGATTCCCGCATGTGGCTTGGCCGAAGACGTTTTTGTAAAAGTGGGAAAGTTCTATTATCCGGTAGACTTTATCGTAGTCGATATTCCCATGGATCCTTAAGTTCCTCTTATTTTAGGTCGTTCGTTTTTGGATACCTCAATGGTGTTGATTGATGTGCATGCTGGGAAATACACCTTACATTTCAACGACGAGGAACTTGTTATAAACGCAACTGATGTGACTACAATTATACATAGTCTCATCGTCCAAATCGAGCTTAAAACGCTTAAAATATCATCAAAATACCCAAATATATGCTTGTGTTTGTTCATTGTGTATTTTAGGTACAGATATTGTGAAATCAACAAAAGATCACAAGAATGAAGCAAAAACGAACATGGGAAACGAAGCCGCCCAAAGAACCGGACCCGAATCATGAATTTCCTTTGAAGTCCTTGAAGTTTGAAGATTTGGCAAGAATGGTCCCTCAACTTTTGAAGACTTGTCACTTTTGACCCTTGTAAATCTCAATTATTACAAGATTGGTCCTTAAGTTTCAAGATAATACCATTATGGCTCTTGAAGTATGCATTGAATGCATAAAAAGCCCTTGGAAAAGTTTTGCAAAACTTTTGGTGGTCAAAGTATAAAAAATAAAAGTTTTACATAAAGGGAATTTGATTTATTTGGCTGTTACATACAAAGTGGCATGTTATTGGGAATAGAGGGACTTAAATCATCAAACATCACAAACTACCCCCACCAATCTTTTGTACACGTCACCCCTTCCAGCCAATCACCACCTTCCTTCTCTCCACATCACTAATCCACCCATAACTTAATTAAACTGATTTCTTAATCAGTTTAACTTTCCCTCCTAAACACATTCTTTAAACTAACCCCCCTTGAAAACGGATTAAACAACCTTTTCATCACCACCCCTAATTACATAAACCCTAAATCGAATCCTAACTAAACCAAGGGAGTTTTCCCCCATTAACTCCAGATACCTAATTAAGGGCACCTTAACCAAACCCACCTCCCAAAACACAAACCCGTGACCTCCCAGTGGGTCCCCCGTTGTCCCCTGCTTCACTAAAAGAGGCAAAACTCGAATATTTTCAGAAGATCAACAACCCACACCAAAACTTGCTCCAAAAGGCTTTAATGAACGTATGGGATTGATCTTCAACAACTGGCAACAGCTCAGCATCACATGTATACGAATTTGACCAAGGATTTGAATTTTTCACAAGGGCACATTTGGAAATCTAGTTGATAGGGTTTATGTTTATCAAAGTAGACTAGAAGCTTCTCTTTACTCCTATATAAGGAGCTTACAACTTGTGTAAGCCCTTGTTCCAATATTTTGTAAAAAGTTGAATTATTAATGAAAACGAAAATTTAATCTTTTGTGCAAATATTGAGTTCCCATTTACTGTTTTAAATTAGTGTAATCATTTACTTTATTTTGCAAAAGTAGTTTAAGTTTTATAGAAAAAAAAATCCGTTTTTCAAAGGTTCTTTGAAAAAGTTCTATTCAAAATCTTGAATCCAAATTCACATGAAGTGAAAATGGAGTGTGTTTATGTTTTCAGCTTTCACTTAAGTTTTTATCATGTTTCTTTCAAGTTTCAAAGTTTGGTTCCATGGTTTTGAAAAAATCAGTTTCCAAGAAAAGTTAAATTTTTTTGTTATAAGCTATAAGTTATAAGTTGACTTAATCAATAAGCCAAGCTTATAGCTTTATAGTGGTATTATCAGTTCACCCTGTTGTGTTCTTTCTTAGCAGGTGTATCAATTTCCAAGATATATTGGGTGTGGGTTCTTGGAACCCACCACTAGCATCTCTCTACATAAGCCATCTCATAAGCCCTTTTCCTAGTTCCTAGCTTGTTTGGAGAAGGCATCAGTTGGCCTTAGTACAGCTTGGATGTGAGTTGTACAAGGTAAACGGACTTGAACCCTCTAAAACTTAGCTAAAATCTGTGAAAATTGAGCCTATGTGATTTTGTTGTGTTCAAACTGTTTGTGTGTTGGATAAAATTTATTCATGCTTGTTTAGTCTTTGTATGCATGTTAGAAGTAGTTTAGACCAGTTTGGTTTGAGTTTGTTAAGTTCTGGTTTGAAAATTTTCTTTTTTGAAATTAAAGGGGTGTTTGGGATTAGGGTTTAAGGTAAAAAAATTGACACATTTTTGGTTTAAAAACTACCTAGATACACTTCATTAGGTCAACAAAAGTGTTTTCAGTATTTGATTTTTAGTTTGGTAGGTTTAAAGGAAATGGTATGCATTTTTTGTGTAAAACCTGTCTAAAAACCGGTAGGTGTTAACCTTCTTTCAAATCTTGGTAGTAGTTAAGTAATCTGTTACTCTAAGGGTTGGTTACTAGTTTACTTGAGGTTTGGTGGTCTTTTGAGCTAGTTTAGGTGGATTAAAAGTCGTCCTAGTGCCTATTAGATCAACAACACTCACAAACCATATTTTTGTGATACGGTACTTGTGATTTTCCATGTGGATGTGATTTTTGTGTGCAACTTGTGTTTTATTAGTTATTTGACTCCCCACAACCCAACTGGTTTTGAGGGTGCCTTTGGTTCCCAATAAAACCAAGAAACGAACAAGTTACAAGCCCAAGCAGGTTCACTAAGCCTATTCATTTCTCTGGTTTGTCAGAGAACGACCTTTGCTTGATTGTATCTCGGACAAAACTAATTTGTTCACAAATCATCACTGTAGCATATCATTGGTACCTGGGCACGTTTTTAGGTGTTTTAGGCTTAGATTCTCGCTGAATTTAAGTAGTGTTTGTATTTTTGTTGTTAGAAAGTCACCAGGTCACGTTTTGTTTATAAAAGAAAAAAAAATTTACAATAAGGACGTGGCCAGGACTCGAACCTGCGCCACTCCACCCATAACACAACGCCTCAACCATCTGCCATAGGGTCTTTGACTGGTAGAACTTTGCAACATTAATTACTTAGTGGTGTTTTGTTTTGGCTTATTTTTACAATCAGCTTATAAATAATCTAATTCCAGCTTATTTATCAAAGATTTTTTCTGTTTTTCATTTTTCCTACGATTTAGACATAGTTTAGGACTTTTTAGTTTAAAAAGTTTATTTTTAACCTTATTAAATTATTTTTATGATTATTTTTTGTTTTAATTTTAAAAAGACATTAAAAATAGTTAAACTTATTTTAAAATTATAAAAAAAATCATTTTTAGGTTTTTAAAAGTATTTTCGAGGTTTACATTGAAAAAAAGTTTCCATTTTAACTAATTTTTTCTTTTACTTAATTTTGGAGTTTTTTATTAACTTTAAAAATTATTATAAAATTATTAAAAAGTTTTTGGATAATTTGGTTTTCAATTTTGTTTTATTTATATTTTTATTGATTTATGTTAATTTTTTGGTAATTTTTAGAAGACTTTTTATTTTCGTCACGTTTTACGATTTCGATCGTTTTACGTCGTAGTGTAATTTTTAGCTTACATCGTCTTTAATTTTTTCTTTTTCTCATCTAAAAAATGACACTAATCCAAACTTTGATTTTATATAATTGGCAACACAACACATACACCTCCTTTGAGAACGAACCCACATTTATTCGGTTTTACGTTTTTCCTAAAGCGTAAGACTTAATACTTGCCCATTATACGTGTTTTTCCTATAACGTGTACGATTTACCTACATCAATTTTTGGCGCTACTGCCGGAGAGGTATTTTTAGTGTTACCTTTATTATTATCGTGTTTGTGTGAGTAGTGCGTTTGTGCTTTTCATTTTTGGAAAGCGTATATAACGTACATACTCATTTTTGTTTTCCTTATTATATTATAGTATCCAAATAAATCGTGTTTAATTTTCCTAAATTAAACAAACAACAATCTTTACTATATTGTAGATATCCCATTATCGTTTTTGTTTTTCTTGTGAATATATTACTATATTGTACTTACGTAGAACAATAAATATACAAGTACTCTAAAAGCGTGAAAACGCAACCTTGATTCGGGATTTCATCACTCGATCATTGTATTCGAATCTAAAGCAAAAGTTTAAAGGCAAAACAGATAAATACTTTCGTGAGGCTTAATTTCAATTAACACAAACTATAAGGTGGGTATAAGGCGGTTGTATTTCACGACCTAAAGGAAAAAGGCTCTTAAGTGCTTAGCGCCGCCTCGTTTCCTCCGCTTGCTTGTGCGTGTTTTGAGAAAGAGGGCTAATCGAGGGTTTGCCGTCCAAGTATTATCTATGTATCATATATATTTGCTTGTTTTCAAGATTAAACCCTCTTGAACGTTTTGGTGTTCCACCAACGTTCTGAAGTCATCGAAGGCGTTCACTCCACGTGGTCGTTTTCATTCTTTGAGGCTCCTTTAATCGAGAAATCTATTCGAGGAGAGATTTGTAGATTTGAGTCTACGTAATACACAAAAATCCAAAAAAATTTAAAAAACAATCAAAAACCAAAAAAATTGAAAAATCGAAAAACCACAAAAAGAATCTTCTTTGCTACCCCCATTCTACGCTTAGTGCATGCGCACTCGATCGAAGGATTATCTCAATTCTAGCGACGCTTCTAATCGAAGGAATCGACGACGTAGACGAGATTTAGAAACCGACGTTCCTAATATCGTTGTTGAAGAAACCTTAGACGAGATGGCCGACAATCGTTCGATGATGGAATTGCTCCAAGCGCCCACCGAGGGTTATGGAGACGTGATTGTAATTCTCGCTATCGAAGCGGAGAATTTTGAGATTAAGAGCGGAATGCTTTCGTTGATACAAGCTACGAAGTTTTGAGGTCGTGAAGCCGATAATCCTCACGACCATATTCGGAAATTTGATCGTCTTTTAGCCACAAGCAAGTTTAAGAACGTCGACACTAATGTCGTCAAGCTTATGCTTTTTTCGTACTCGCTCGATGGTGCCGCCAAGGATTGGTACGAGAAAGAGCCACCTAATTCGATAATTAGGTGGAAGGATCTCGTCTCCAAGTTCGTTAATCATTTTTTCCCACCGTCTAAGACGACGTTTTTTAAAAACGAGATTACGATATTTAAGCAAAAACCGAATGAATCTTTTAGAGACGCGTGGGATCGTTTTAAGGAATTGCTTAGGCAATGTCCTCACCATGGATTTTTTGAGTTGCACCAAATCGATACGTTTTACAACGGTCTTAGTTTTCAAGAACAAGATTCGTTGAATTCCGCCGTCGGTGGCAACTTTTTGTGTAAGACTTCGAAAGATGCATTAATGATTATCGAGAATCGATCCAAGGTTTACCAAATCCGCAATGCACTGAGTGTTGCCAATGTCGCCAATGTTAGTAGATCTAATCGCGACATAGAGAGGGTTGATGCGAAATTCGAAAAGTTAACGAATGTGTTTACGTCTTTTCTAGTCGAAATGCAAAAGAAAGACGCTCCCGCTACGGTGAAAGCGGTTGAGGTTTCGTGTACGTTTTGCGGTGGACCTCATAATTGTTACGAGTGTGCGGCTACGGATGGCCAAACGTCGAATGTGAGTGCGTTAAACAACAATTTTTCTAATCAAAATCAAAATAACGCCGGTCCATCGCAACAAGGCAATTATAACCAAGGCAACAATTTTAATCAAAACTGAAACAATTTTCAAGGAAATAATCAACAAGGAAATTTTTTGAATCAAAATCAAGGTTATAATCAAGGTCGGAATTTAAATTGGCAAAATCGAGAAAATAATCAAAACTCGAATTTTTTAAACAACAACAATCAAGGAAACAATTTTTCAAGTGGGAATCAACGAATTTTTCAAAGAAGTAATCAAAACCAAGGGAACTTTAATTCAAATCAAAATAGTTCGTCAAACGATTTTCAAAATTACATGAAAACGAATGAGGCTAATATGAGACGATTAGAGGGAGAAATTGGTACTTTGAAAAACGACTTTACTAATACTTTGAAACTTCAAAACACGAAGATTGAGCAAGGAAAATTTGACATTAAAAAGATGTTTTCGGCTATTATGAATAAAGCCTCGGCTGCTTCGTCGAGTTCATTACCTAGTAACACCGTTGCAAATCCGAAGGAACAATGTAAAGCCGCCTCGTCTCGTGGAAAAAGTCGTGTGGTTACCCCTAACCTTGATGGATTTCGTGTTGTTCCTTCTTCTCAACCTCGACTTCTAAGACGTCTTATTGTTCTAAAGTCGATGGGGTGGACATGGCGACCAAGGAAAAGAGTGCACACCCTCGTGTACCTCAAATTCCATCCACGGTTCAAAAAAGAGTTTTATCGACCTTACCAAAGTAACCCTTGAAGAAACTTGTGCATCGATCCTTCTTAAAAAACCAAAAGGCATATGCCGAGAAAGGAAGAGGACCAGGCCAATTTCTATTACCTTGTGATTTTTCCGAGATTGAGGGATGTTTAGCCCTTGTCGATTTAGGTGCTAGCATCAATCTTATGCCTCATTCTCTTTGG
Source organism: Glebionis coronaria (assembly GCA_025667525.1). NCBI lineage: Eukaryota > Viridiplantae > Streptophyta > Magnoliopsida > Asterales > Asteraceae > Glebionis > Glebionis coronaria. The sequence continues at coordinate 237,158,395 of CM046880.1, forward strand.
AAATTGATGAGATTGCCTTTACTTACCCCCACAAACATGACAATCGAGCTTGCAAATTGTACACCACTTATACCAATTGGAATAACCGAGGATGTCTATGTTAGAGTTGGAAAGTTTGTTTTTCCCGCGGATTTCGTCATATCCGATTACGAGTGTGACCCTAAATGTCCCATTATTTTAGGCCCACCATTTTTATCGAAGGCTCGAACCGTAATCGACGTTCACGAGGGGAGACTTACTATGAGATATGGGGAGGATAAAATGGACTTTTTCACGAGTAAATCCCAAGTGTCTTATGATAATGAAAAAGCCGAGGTTTCAAAACCTAATGTTTCAAATTCTAATGATTTCAAAATGTTTACTTTAGCTGAAACTATGAGGCTTAATGCATGTTTTGAAAGAATTAAGAAAAACAGTTTTAAAGATGATGATTTTAACGATAAAGAATACGTGTACCTAATTCAAAAGGGTACGCGTAAATTTATGGATGAAAAATCACTTTGGGATGTATTCGATGTAACAAGTGAACGACCAATTCCGAAGGGCGACGTTAGTGCCATCACGACAATGACCAAAATGAAATCGTCTTCACCACCTTCGAAGGACAACGTTTTTGAGGCTTCAACTTCTAACTCCATCGAAGTTCCTCCTTTTCCTAGCCCAACACCCATTGAGGCGAAAGGTTTTATCGACATCGATCCTCTCGTCTTAGAAAAGTAACCTAAGTGTAGCCTTAGTGCTTGTAAGACCATGGTTGTGAGTGCTCACATCGACTCTTTCTTTGACGACGACGATGGCGATTTTGCCGAGGTTGATCACGTACTTCGAAATCCACATGCCATTTTTGAGGATTCTCCCAAAAAGACCTCTTCACATATGAAGTACGATGATTACGAGTTTGATCCCGAGATTGAGGAAATCATTGAACGAGAGCTAGCTCTTTTGCCTCCACTTCTACCTACAAGTGAGGTCGATCTTTCCAAAATCAAGGATGAACTAAATGAGTTGGAAAGTCTTATTTTCGATGACGAACCAACTCATGTGACCAAAAATCCAATTCTCGAGGAGTTGCCTAATCAAAACCCCTCAAATGAGAATTACGTCTACCACATTCGTGAGGATTTAACTTATCAACAATCCCCACAAATGAATGATGGTTTCGTGCTTGATCGTGATCTTTTCGAGAGAGTTTCTAAGATACTCAAGGAGGGGAATGACAAACCTTGGTTTGACAAGCCTATCTTTGATGAAGAAATCGATGAGATCGACGTTCATGAGGATGACGAGTATGTTGACCCCGAGGGGGCGGTGTTCTTTATTGATAAACGTTTTGAAAACTTATATAATCCACCACCCCCTCCCATCAATGACTTAAATGTGAGGATTTTTAGCGCGACTAATTTTGAATTTGACACGCCAAATATTTTCGAAATTATCAAATCGGGTTTTCATAAAGAGTTTTTGAACGATGAAAAAGGAAAGGATTTTAAATGTGATTTAAAAGAATTTTCTACAAGTTTAACTACGTCATCACTACGTTTTATGAGTGCTACCACCTCGTCTACTGCTTTTGACGATGTTTGGTGTGGATCTAGTGTGGGGGAAGCCCCTTATGTTTCTTCACATTTCTCCACCGAGGACGAGATTTACGATCCCGAAATTGCTTGTAAAGGGAAAACTCGTTATTCCATTGATGCAATAAATGGAAACTATATCTATTTTCTGGGTGTGAGTCTACCTCGAGTAGCTCATTGTTTTAGTGACTTACTCATTGTCCCACCTTTCTACTTCTCATCTCTTTTCTTCTACCCCTTTGGGGTTCCACTATCGGTTGAAGTAGCGTTATTTCGTCTTTCATCCGAAAATAAGGACGCTATCTTTGACCCCGGTATACGTATATCGGGTTTTAAAAGTACTCTATGTACTTTTGGGCATTGTTTATCAACTAAGCCCCACCAAAAATGACCAAACCATGATTATCCCTAAATGATCACATTTATGGGGATTCGAGTCGAGCTTTTGACTTGGTTATCAAAAACAAGGTGCCTCGTGGGGGATTCTCATGCTTATCCTTGTACATATTATCGCTTTCGTAGTTAATGTAACGAGGGGACTTGTGCTCTTCCAACATTTGTTCCGTGGTTGTTTCTGATTGTGATTTATTAGGTTCATCATCATCATTGAAGCCTCTCGTGTTCGTTTTACGGATCACTCGAGCTTCGATCATTGCCTTTGGAGATTCTGATATCCGATGATATCCTTTTATGTTCTAACGTTTATCTTATTAGCATAATTCATAAATGGCTTTTAGGTTATTCGTTTTACCCTTTCTATGCTCGAGATTAAGCATTCGACTTCGTCTCTAGTATGGGGGTGTTTTCACCCCTTGACTCGAAACATTGAGGACAATGTTTAATTTTAGTATGGGGGGTGAGTAAATACTTCACCTTGCTTACATCATCACGCAATCCAATTTTCATCTTTTTGTTATCATTTTGTTGCAAAATAAGGCTAAAAATGGCCAAATTTTAAAAATTTTCGTATATTTCATAAGTGCTTAAGACACGAATGTAAGTTTTCCGATGGTGAGAATAAGAGTAATTTTTGACTCGACCGTGCGTGTTGAGCACTTAGCTCAATTCCTTAAGTTTTTAGGCTAAGTCTCTTAAATGAGGACCGAGAGATGATAGAGTTATTTATAAGTCTCGTAATCTTTCACGATCTCATGTGTAGTAATTATTAGCTTATTCTCCCACGCTTTTGTTTAAATAAATGCAATAAGTGAGGTCGTACGATTTAAAAGGTTACTTAGCTTCTAGCCCAAGATCGTTTAAAAGTTGCTCGTGTTCGAATAGAGTTCATAGCCAAGGCATTACTTATTGAAGCGGGATGCGAAGATTGGAAAGTTCCAAAAAGGCCCTAACAAGGCATCGAGATTGTCTATGATGAATCGGTAAATCTTCTCAACACTCATATTGGGGCAAGCACTCCAACTGGTTGATCCTATGTTGATGGTTTATTATTTTCTTCGTAATTTTATGTTTTCGTCTTGGTTTTTGTCTAGCTTATACATCATTCTAGACTAGTTAATGTTTATGGTATGTCATAAACATTTGTTTAACAAGCTGCCTGTAGCTTGCGGTTAATGTGGTATTTCAGCCACATTCATTGTACTTCAACGTTTTTTTGGTTCTATTTACCAGGGTCATTGTTACCCTTTTACCAAAAAAAACATTTTGTTGCTAAAGATCCAAGATGATGTGAAGTATCATTATTCCAAAATCAATATGAAGGATCGAGACACACGACGAGAAGCAATATACTCCCCTAAAGATCATGGAGAAGTCTATCCAAAAAGACCCTAACAAGGTATGAGGATAAATATATCCAAGTCCTAAAAGGAGGCGGATCGTTGTATATCACAATCCCAAATTACGATTGAAGAAAAATGATGAAGTCGTGGTCCAAAAACGTCAAGTGAAGAAATTCCATATATGAAGACCATTATTTCAAGAACGTCTTCCAAGATTTGAAGTTCGAAGTACATGCCAAATATCGGTCCGAGAAAGGTCTCAAATCGTGAAACGAGTTATCCCAAGATATGAACTTAAGGAGATTACGAGAAACGGTTTTAAAATATCGTGTCCTTCGACTAACTATTGATTAAATCGTGCTACTTTATTTTCGACCTAAATAAATTATCAAAATAACTAGAACATGTATCCTCGTGATCATTAAGAAAAAAATAAAATATAAGAGATATCAATTAGGAATAAGGGAGTTTAGGTGTGTAATTAACACTAATGAGATATGATTATGTTGCTAACTTATAATAACAATGATCTCATTACACGCTTAGCATGAAATTGGGTGAAAATCGAGGACGACGAAATTATTTCTAACGAAGCATTCACGTGTTCTTGTTCTATGATACCAAAAGTCACTTAATCGTGATGAAAACAATACATTATGTCTAAAACACGGGTAGTGGTTTATTTAAATTTATGTCTTCAATAAATGTCATCATGAAATGAATTTTGGAAATGCTATGATACTTAATTCTAGCATTGCGTGAGGGCATGACAATGGTTTAGTATGGGAGGGGGGGTGATGAGACTGCAATTATACATAGTCTCGTCGTCTAAATCGGGCTTAAAACGCTTAAAATATCATTAAAATACCCAAATATATGCTTGTGTTTGTTCATTGTGTATTTTAGGTACGGACATCATGAAATCAACAAAATATCACAAGAATGAAGCAAAAACAAACACGGGAAACGAAGCCGCACGAAGAACCGGACCCGAATCATGAATTTCCTTTGAAGTCCTTGAAGTTTGAAGATTTGGCAAGAATGGTCCCTCAACTTTTGAAGACTTGTCACGTTTGACCCTTGTAAATCTCAATTATTACAAGATTAGTCCTCAAGTTTCAATATTATACCATTATGGCCCTTAAAGTATGCATTGAATGCATAAAAAGCCCTTGGAAAAGTTTTGCAAAACTTTTGGTGGTCAAAGTATAAAAAATAAATGTTTTATACAAAGGGAATTTGATTTATTTGGCTGTTAGATACATGGCATGTTATTGGGAATAGAGGGACTTAAATCATCAAACATCACAAACTACCCCCACCAATCTTTTGTACACGTCACTCCTTCCAACCAAGCACCACCTTTCTTCTCTCCACATCACTAATCCACCCACAACTTAATTAAACTGATTTCTTAATCAGTTTAACTTTCCCTCCTAAACACATTCTTTAAACTAACCCCCCCTGAAAACGGATTAAACAACCTTTTCATCACCACCCCTAATTACATAAACCCTAAATCGAATCCTTACTAAACCAAGGGGGTTTTACCCCATTAAATCCATATACCAAATTAAGGGTCGCCTTAACCAAACCCACCTCCCAAAACACAAACCCGTGACCTCCTAGTGGGTCCCCCGTTGTCCCCTACTTCACAAAAAGAGGCAAAACCCGAATATTTTCAGAAGATCAACAACCCACACCAAAACTTGCTCCAAAAGGCTTTAATGAATGTATGGGATTGATCCTCAACAACTGGCAACAGCTCAGCATCACATGTATACGAATTTGACCAAGGATTTGAATTTTTCACAAGGGCACATTTGGAAATCCAGTTGATAGGGTTTATGTTTATCAAAGTAGACTAGAAACTTCTCTTTACTCCTATATAAGGAGCTTACAACTTGTGTAAGCCCTTGTTCCAATATTTTGTAAAAAGTTGAATTATTAATGAAAATGAAAATTTAATCTTTTGTGCAAATATTGAGTTCCCATTTACTGTTTTAAATTAGTGTAGTCATTTACTTTATTTTGTAAAAGTAGTTTAAGTTTTATAGAAAAAAACTCTGTTTTCCAAAGGTTCTTTGAAAAAGTTCTATTCAAAAGCTTGAATCCAAATTCACATGAAGTGAAAGTGGAGTGTGATTTTGTTTTCAGCTTTCACTTAAGTTTTTATCAAGTTTCCTTCAAGTTTCAAAGTTTGGTTCTATGGTTTTGAAAAAATCAGTTTTCAAGAAAAGTTAATTTTTTTTGTTAAACGCTATAAGCTATAAGTTGACTTAATCAATAAGCCAAGCTTATAGCTTTATAGTGGTTTTATCAATTCACCCCCTGTTGTGTTCTTTCTTAGCAGGTGTATCACTTTCCAAAATATATTAGGTGTGTGGGTTCTTGGAACCCACCACTAGCATCTCTCTACATAAGCCATTTCATAAGCCCTTTTCCTAGTTCCTAGCTTGTTTGGAGAAGGCATCAGCTAGCCTTAGTACAGCTTGGATGTGAGTTGTACAAGGTAAACAGGCTTGAACCCTCTAAAACTTAGCTAAAATCTATGAAAATTGAGCCTATGTGATTTTGTTGTGCTTAAACTGTTTGTGTGTTGGATAAAGTTTATTCATGCTTGTTTAGTCTTTGTATGCATGTTAGAAGTAGTTTAGATCAGTTTGGTTTGAGTTTGTTAAGTTTTGGTTTGAAAATTTTCATTTTCTGAAATTAAAGGGGTGTTTGAGATTAGGGTTTAAGCTAAAAAATTGACACATTTTAGGTTTAAAAACTACCTAGATACACTTCATTAGGTCAACAAAAGTGTTTTCAGTATTTGGTTTTTAGTTTGGTAGGTTTAAAGGAAATGGTATGCATTTTTTTGTGTAAAACCTGTCTAAAAATCAGTAGGTGTTAACCTTCTTTGTTTTAGCAAATTATTGTTTCAAATCTTGGTAGTAGTTAAGTAATTTGTTAGTCTAAGGGTTTGTTACTAGTTTACTTGAGGTTTGGTGGTCTTTTGAGCTAGTTTAGGTGGATTAAAAGTCGTCCTAGTGCCTATTAGATCAGCAACACTCACAAACCATATTTCTGTGATACAGTACTTGTGATTTGCCATGTGGATGTGATTTTTGTGTGCAACTTGTGTTTTTTATTAGTTATTTGACTCCCCACAACCCAACTGGTTGTGGGGGTGCCTTTGGTTCCCAATTAAACCAAGAAACGAACAAGTTACAAACCCAAGCAGGTTCCCTAAGCCTATTCATTTCTCTGGTTTGTCAGAGAACGACCTTTGCTTGATTGTATCTCGGACAAAACTAATTTGTTCACAAATCGTCACTATAGCATATCATTGGTACCTGGGCACGTTTTTAGGTGTTTTAGGCTTTGATTCTCGCTGATTTTAAGTAGTGTTTGTATTTTTTTGTTAGAAAGTCACCAGGTCAGGTTTTGTTTATAAAAGAAAAAAAAATTACAAAAAGGACGTGGCCAGAGTCGAACCTGCGCCACTCCTCCCACAACATAACACCTCAACCATCTGTCCTAGGGTCTTTGACTGGTAGAACTTTGCAACATTAATTACTTAAGTGGTGTTTTGTTTTGGCTTATTTTTGCAATCAGCTTATAAATAAGCCGATTCCAGCTTATTTATCAAAGATTTTTTCTGTTTTTCATTTTTCCTACAATTTAGACATAGTTTATGACTTTTTAGTTTAAAAAGTTTATTTTAACCTTATTAAATTATTTTTATGATTATTTTTTTTTTAATTTTAAAAAGTCATTAAAAATAGTTAAAAGTATTTTAAAATTATAGAAAAATCATTTTTAGGGTTTTAATAGTATTTTTGAGGTTTACATTGAAAAAAGTTTCCATTTTAACTATTTTTTATTTTACTTAATTTTGGAGTTTTTTATTAACTTCAAAAATTATTATAAAATTATTGAAAAGTTTTTGGATAATTTGGTTTTCAATTTTGTTTTTTATATTTTTACTGATTTATGTTAATTTTTTGGTAATTTTTAGAAGACTTTTTATTTTCGTCACGTTTTACGATTTCGATCGTTTTACGTCGTAGTGTAATTTTTAGCGTACATCGTCTTTAATTTTGTCTTTTTATCATCTAAAAAACGATACTAATCCAAACTTTAATTTTATATAATTGGCAACACAACACATACACCTCCTTCGAGAACGAACCCGCATTTATTCGTTTTACGTTTTTCCTAAAGCGTAAGACTTAATACTTGCCCATTATACGCGTTTTTCCTAACACGTGTACGATTTACCTACATCAGCAACACAAAACTCTCAACTTTCTCATGTTTATTATGTCACGACTATAAACCATGTTGATATGATCGATGTCGTTTCCGAGGAATTTTCACAGGAATTTTTAGGTTTTGGTGACGAAGAAAATAGTGGCAATCCTACTATGCTCGATCCTATTCTTGATAATTCGACACCATCCTTCACTCCATTTGAAGTAGGTGGTTTACGTTCGAAGAATTTGATGTTCCTCGGACTTGTAACGAAGACCTCGACAACGATGAGGACTTTTCGGTTATCAAGGATTTTCTCAACGATTTTCCATTTCCTCCGCCGATGGAGGTTATGAGTATCGAACCTAAATCTTCAATCGAGGAACCACCAATCCTCGAGTCGAAAGATATTCCTCCTCATCTAGAATACGTATTATTGGAAGGAGACGATAAGTTACCGGTTATTATTGCGAAGGATCTTTCAGATGATGAAAAAACTGCACTTGTCGATTTCTTGAAAGACCACAAAGGGGAAATTGCGTGGAAATTATCCGACATTAAGGGAATCGATCCAATATTTTGTACCCACAAAATCTTAATGGAGGAAGACTACAAGCCCACAATCCAATGTCAAAGGAGGGTGAACCCCAAAATTCACGACGTCATCAAAAAGGAAGTTGTAAAACTCCTTGACGCGGGAATGATTTACCCTATTTCCGATATCCCTTGGGTGAGTCCTATTCATTTTGTCCCTAAAAAGGAAGGAATGACCGTTGTGCCAAACGATGACAACAAGTTAATTCCAACTCGGCTCGTGACCGGTTGTAGGGTGTGCATCGACTATCGTAAGTTGAATGACGCCACTCGTAAAGACCATTTTCCTTGCCCTTCATAGATCAAATGTTGGAGCATCTTGCGGGAAACGATTTCTATTGCTTTTTAGATGGTTTTTCCGGTTACTTCCAAATCCCCATCGATCCTCGTGATCAAGAAAAAACTACGTTTACGTGTCCATATGGAACGTTTGCCAATCGTAGAATGCCATTCGGACTTTGCAATGCACCAGGAACCTTTCAAAGGTGCATGATGGCTATTTTTCATGACATGATCGAGAAGACGATGGAAGTCTTTATGGATGACTTTTCCGTGTTTGGTAGTTCGTTCACTTCGTGTTTATGGAATTTGAAGCATATGTTAAAACGTTGTGAGGAAACCAACCTTGTGCTCAATTAGGAAAAATGTCATTTTATGGTTAAAGAAGGAATCGTCTTAGGGCACAAGGTCTATAAAGCGGGGATTGAGGTAGACAAAGCTAAAATAGACGTCATCGCCAAATTACCTCATCCCAAACCGTTAAGGGAGTTAAGAGTTTCGTAGGCCACGCGGTCTTTTATCGTCGATTCATCAAGGATTTTTCAAAGATATCTCAACCTATTACACACCTTCTCAAAAAAGATGCTCCTTTTGTATTTAACGAAGATTGTGTACGAGCCTTTGAAATCCTTAAGAGGAAACTTACCGAAGCTCCCATTCTTGTTGCTCCCAATTGGAACCTCCCCTTTGAGCTCATGTGTGATGCAAGTTATTACGCTATTGGGGCCGTTTTGGGGCAACATCATGAAAAGCACTTCTTGCCTATTCACTATGCTAGCAAGATGATGACCGAGGCTCAACTTATGTATACCACAATGGAAAAGGAATTCCTTGCCGTAGTATATGCATTTGATAAATTCCGACCTTACCTCGTCTTGACTAAATGCATAGTGTATACGGATCATTCGGCAATCAAGTACCCCTTGGATAAACAAGATGCAAAGCCAAGATTGCTTCATTGGATTATCCTCCTACAAGAATTTGATGTCACGATCCTTGACAAAAAAGGAGCCGAGAATCTAGCGTCCGATCATCTTTCTCGCTTGGAAGATCCTCACCAAAGTGTGTACGAGAACAAGGAAATCACCGAAACATTCCCTCTCGAGACACTTGGTGTAGTGAATTCTAAGAAAGATTCGTCCAATGCATTAGCAAGATTATTGCTAACCGTATTAAAGGGGATTTGGGGGTTTTGGTTAATATTAATCAATCAGCTATTGTTTTGGGCCGCAGGATATCAGATAATATATTATTGACGCAGGAATTGATGAGAAACTATCACAGAAATTCTGGTCCGCCAAGATGTGCTTTTAAAGTTGATATTCAAAAAGCTTATGACACGGTGGATTGGCAGTTTCTCCGTAATACTCTGATTGGGTTTGGTTTTCATCATATAATGGTTGATTGGATTATGACATGTGTTTCTACTACGTCGTATTCGATTTGTATCAATGGTAATTTATATGGTTGGTTACAAGGAAAGAGAGGTCTCAGACAAGGTGATCCGTTATCTCCTTATCTTTTCACTTTGGTTATGGAAGTTCTTTCTCTTATGCTGCAGCGAAGGGTTCTTGATGCTAATGACTTTTATTTCCATCACCGGTGTGAGCAGCAACGCATTATTAACCTTTGCTTTGCAGATGATCTTTTCTTGTTTGCCAGGGGTCATTTGGGTTCTGTGCAAGTTATTATGGATGCTTTGGAGGAATTTAAAATTGCTTCTGGTTTGGTTCCAAGTATCCCTAAGAGCACTGTTTTCTTCTGCAATGTTTCCACTGCTGTTAAAAGCACTATTTTACATATAATGCCTTTTGCTGAAGGCGAGTTACCTGTCTGATACCTTGGTGTTCCTCTAATCTCTTCCAGGCTTCTGTATAGGGACTGTAAGGTCCTTGTAGAAAAGCTTGAGAGTAGAGTTAATGATTGGCGCAATAAATTTCTTTCTTTAGCAGGAAGACTCCAGTTAGTTCGTTCAGTCCTATCTTCTATGCATATTTACTGGGCGTCAGTCTTTATTTTACCTGTGCGGATTATTCATGATTTGGAGCAGCTTTTGAGAGGCTTCTTATGGTGTCAAGGTGAAATGAAGAAGGGTAAGGCTAAAGTTGCTTGGGACTCTTTCTGTAATCCATTTTATGAAGGTGGCCTTGGTATTCGTAAGCTTTCTGACTTTAATGTTGCTTTAATGGTTTCTCATATTTGGTGTATTTTGACTCGTAAAGATTCTTTAAGGGTCAAATGGATCTATTCTTACAAGTTAAAGGATAGAAGCTTTTGGGATGTTCTTTGTATTGGTGACATAAGTTGGGGCTGGAGAAAACTTCTCCAAATCAGACCACGTGTTCGTAAGTTTGTATGGTATAATATTAATAATGGTAGAGTTGCTTCTACGTTGTTTGATAATTGGGCAGATTTATGTCCTCTACGGGACACCCTCACGGTCCGTAATATCAATAGATCGGGGTTCTCTTTATCTAATAAGGTGAGGGATCTTATCGTTGATGGTGCTTGGCAGTGGCCGCAGGATTGGAATACTAGATTTCCGAATATTGTTTCTATACCTGTGCCTATTATTAATGATGACAAAGGAGATGAGTTGCTGTGGAGGGATATTAGTGGTGTTTCTCGTCCGTTTTCTGTGGCGTTAGCGTGGGATTCCATACGTGATCGGGCTATGGAAGGTAATTGGTATAAAGCTGTCTGGTTTTCTCATTGTATTCCTCGTCACTCTATTAATTTGTGGCTGGTGGTTAGAAGGAAACTGAAGACGCAGGATAGGCTTAAGCAATGGGATGTTGGCCCGTTGGTGGATTTAAGCCATCTTCGGTGTCCTTTATGTGGTTTGGTGCAGGACTCCCATGACCATCTTTTCTTTGAATGTTCTTATTCTATGCAGGTTTGGTCTAAGGTTCGGACCTTGTGTGGTATGGATACTGTCCCCCCTCATATTGATGATATATTAGCTCATGTTATTCCAATGTCGAATGGGAAATCATGTGTTAGCATTCTTGCTCGTCTTGTGTTGGCTGCTACTGCTTATTTTATTTGGATGAAACGTAATTCACGACTATTCAAGAAGAAGAGGATGTCTGTTGATCAGTTAATTCAGATTCTATGTATACTATTCGTTTGAAGTTGATTTCTTTCCGTTTCAAGAAATTATCTACCAGGTCAAGTTTGTTGCTTGACAAATGAAGGGTGCCGAGCTCAAGAATTGTTCCATGATAGGTGTGCCGGGTGAGTGTTGTACTCCTTTTTCCTTGTCCAAGGTTTTTCCCACTGGGTTTTCTTTGGTAAGGTTTTTTAAGGAGGCAGACTCATTTGGATTCATCCTACTCCTATCATGGTGGTGTTGGATGCTGAAGAGTGTGCGCGGTTTCATGTTCACATCTTTGTTTTTATCTAGTTTACTTTTGTCTTCTAGATTCGGTTAGGGCTTTTGATGTTTCATAGTCTTTGTTAACAAGCTGCATGTAGCTTGAGGTTAATGTGGTATCTCAGCCACATTCCTTTGTACTTAAACGCTTTTTTGGTTAATATATTTACCGGGGTAACCCATTACCAAAAAAAAAGAAAGATTCGTCCACCCCATGGTTTGCGGACATCGCAAATTACCATGCGGGCAACTTCATCATTAAGGGTATGACGACTTAACAAAAACGAAAATTCTTTCGTGACGTCAAGTTCTACTTTTGGAAGGACCCTTACCTATTTCGGACTTGTGCGGATCAAATTATTCGACGTTGTGATTTTGGCACCGAAGCTTCTAATATCCTTAGAGCTTGTCACGAGGGATAGACGGGTGGTCACCATGGTGTTAATCTCACGGCAAAGAAGGTCTTTGATGCCGGATTTTTTGGCCTACTATTTATCGAGATGCACATGCACTTGTCAAGTCATGTGACTCATGCCAACGACAAGGAAAAACCTCACAAAACGATGAAATGCCACAAAATATCATCCAAGTGTGTGAGATCTTTGACGTTTGGGGAATTGATTTTATGGGGGTTCCCATCATCTCGTGGTAATAAGTACATCCTTGTCGTCGCTGACTACCTATCCAAGTGGGTGGAAGCTAAGGCTTTGCCCACGAACGATGCTCGTGTGGTAGTCAAGTTTTTGAAGCAATTGTTTTCACGGTTTGGAACCCCTCGTGCAATCATAAGTGATCGTGGAACCCATTTTTGTAATGACCAATTCGAAAGGGTTCTAAAGAAATATGGGGTTACACGTCGTCTTTCTACGGCTTATCACCCGCAAACGAGTGGGCAAGTCGAGGTTTCAAACTGAGCGATGAAGAGGATCTTGGAGAGATCGATAGGAGAGAACCGACAATCGTGGTCGGATAAGTTAGACGATGCTTTATGGGCCTTTCGTACCGCACATTAGACACCCACTGGGTGCACTCCTTACAAGCTTGTGTATGGGAAGAATTGCCACTTACCAATTGAACTCGAACACAAAGCTTAATGGGCCCTAAAGCATTGTAATTATGACACTGAGACCGCGGGAAAACACCAGAAAATGAAATTAAATGAATTGGATGAATTAAGGGACATTGCTTATGGAAGTTCATTGATTTATAAAGAAAAAACTAAAAAATTTCATGATTCTAAAATTAAAAACCGGGTTTTTAACATTGGAGATCAAGTGTTGCTTTTTAACTCGAGATTAAAAATATTTTCTGGTAAGTTGAAATCCCGTTGGTCGGGTCCATTCACCATTACCCAAGTATTTCCTTATGGGACCATCGAGCTAGCTCAAATTGATGGTCCTAATTTCAAGGTGAATGGCCATAGGTTGAAGCACTACTTTGGTGGGGAAGTTCCTTCTTATAACTACCTCGACCAAGTCACCTTCCCCAATGATAATTAGTATTGAGGGGATCGAGTCGAGCTCATGACTCTGTAATAAAAAACGAGGTGCCTCGTGGGGGAGTCCCATGCTTATCCTTGTAAATATTATCGCTTTCTAATGTTGCTTACGTGAGGGGATTTGTGCCCTTCCAACCTTTGTTTCGTGGTTGTTTGTGCAACGTGGTTTTTAGATGATCATCTTCATGATTGGAGCCTCTCGTGTTCATTTTACGTGAGCACTCGATCGTTTGCTTTGAAGAATTTCTCGATATCCAAATGATATATCCTTTGATGTTCTAACCTTAGGTCTTTTAGCACACTTCATAAATGGCTATTGATTTAATGGTTCCACCCTTTCCATGCTAGATTAAGCATTCGAATTCGTCTCTAGTATGGGGGTATCTTACCCTTAGACTCGAAACATTGAGGACAATGTTTAACTTTAGTATGGGGGGGGGGGTGAATAGATACTTGCCTTACCAAACCTTCACGCTTTCCAAAGTTTATCTTTTTGTTTATCATTTTGTTGCAAAATAAGGCTAAAAATGTCCAAAATTTAAAAAATTTCTCATGTTTCATAAGTGTTTAAAGACACGAATATAGATTTTCCGATGGCGAGAATAAAAGCAATTTTTGACTCGACCGTGTGTGTTGAGCACTTATCTTCGATTCCTTAACTTATATTAGGCTAAGTCTCTTAAATGAGGACGAGAAATGATAGAGTTAATTATAAGTTACTATGCTAAACGTAGAGTACTCGTATTCTTTCAAAAACTCATGTGTTCTCGTTGTTTGCTTATTCTCCCTTCGCTTGTATATATATTTTGCTAATAAGTATTGGCTTAGCGGTTTAGTCTTGATTGTTGGTTTCTAGTCTTTTCTAGTAGCTTCCATGTAATTAAATTGGGAAAACATTAAGGTATCGCCAGCGTCACGGTTTTGATGTATTGGCAACCCGAATAATCAAAAGCTTCACCCAATAATAAGATTTCAAGTGCTCACCTAAATCTAGCAAAAATTTGAAGCTCACAAGGCCGAAAAATCTATGCAAAATTGAAAATGAATCAAGCCTTAATCTTTGAAGCTTTAAAGATCCAAAATTCGCTTTAGCGTGAGGATATACGTCTTTGGCCATTATAAACACCTCATGGCGAGGTTAAATAAAAGGTAAGGCCAGACCGAAGTCATAATAAAATCTCCATGGCGGAGTTGAATAAAAGACGGAGGTAAACCTATGATAATAAGGCCCATCCGTTAGGAGGCGTATAAAAGTCTTGGTAATAAGTCTCATGTTCAAAACCGTTATAAAACCGTGTTTATCGATCCTTCTTGTTGACTTAATTTTTTTTGACATCGTTGTCTATTAGGGAAGGTTATTAATTCGATGGTCTTGGTTACACCGTTATGACTCTATTTTTGGACCTTAATCTCTATCATCGCATAAGTCAAAAATGTATCTTCATGATCATTCAAGACAAAAATAAAATATAAGAGATACCAATTAGGATTAAGGGAGTCTAAGTACGTGATTAGGGCATATGAGTAGTGTTAGCATTACTAACTTATAATGACAATGATCTCGTTACACGCTTGGCATGGAATTGGGTGAAAATCGAGGACGACGAAATTATTTCTAACGAAGCATTCACGTGTTCTTGTTCTATGAACCTAAACGTCCCATTTTGCAATGAAAATCATACATTATGTCTAAAACACAAGTAGTAGCAAGTAGTAGTAGTGTAGTGTAGTTTATGATTCAATAAAAGTGCATAAAAATGAATTTATGAGGTTCTACGATACTTTATTCTAGCGTTACGTGAGGGCACGACAATGGTTTAGTATGGGGGAGTGATGAGACTACTTTTATACATAGTCTCATCGTCCAAAACGGGCTTAAAACGATTAAAATATCATAAAAGTGCCAAATATATGCTTGTGTTTGTTTAATGTGTATTTTAGGTACGGATATCGAGAAAATGACAAAAGATCACAAGAAACAATCAAAAACGAGCACGGGAAAAGAAGCCACACAATGAACCGGACCCTAGAGTTGATTTTCCAAGAAAAGACCTTGAAGAATTGAAGATTGTACAAGAAGGGTCCTTCATTATTGAAGAATTGACACTTTAAACCCTTGTATATTCATAATTACAAGTTTGGTCCCTAAATTTTGTCAAATTTACAAAAAGGACCCTCAACTCTAAAGAATTGGCAAGATTAGTCCCTCAATTTTGAAGACTTGTCACTTTTAGTCCTCCACAATGTCAAAGATACAAGTGTAGACCTTCAACTTTCAAAAAAATGGCAAAGATGGTCCTTAAAAATCCAAGAAATTAAAAATTATTTAAAATACTTTTTGAAAAGTATTTGTGGCTAAATTATGAAGTATGAAACTTCATTTATAAAGGGATCGGAAGAATAAGCTGTTGAAACTATGAATGCCAAGGAAATGAAAATTCAGGGGGCAAAGTTGTATAATTATAACCCATATCCGGCCCAAACCCATTACAAGCCCAACCTTAGTCCACCCATTTCCACCAAACCCAACCAAAAAGCCCACAAACCCTAATACACTATCCAATATATAATTAATATATTAATTTTTTGAATTAGTAAATTAGTATATATATTGACCAGGGAACAACTACTATTCTAATCACCCCCAAATCAAAACACTCTTAACACACCATAAACCCTAATCCCAGCTCTCCTAATTACTACGAATTGGACTCCCATACCGTCCAGATACGTGATTCACCTCATAACCATCACATCCCCACTCTCAATATCCATCCAGCTCATGTGTGGAACCCTCCCCACATGTCCCTTGCCACCATTTTGGCTACACAACAAAATTGCACAGCGGAATCTACGAACCAGCTCAATTTCGTGTGAACTAAGGGTTATTCAAGGGCCTTGATCATCTCTAACATGCTGACACATCACATGATACTTCTGTTAATATCTCATAGAACCATTTTGACCATAAACAAGATTCAAACCAAGGGGTATTTTTGGAATGTCACAGATTAGGGTTTGTTATCTTCTAGAAATCTGTAAGCCTATTATATAAAGGCATAATAGGGTTTCATTTTTTCTTGTTCTTGTTTATTCTCCTTGGTCAAGCATTTGTAAACCCCTTTTTTCGTATGAATAAAATGATGGTTAATGTTGTTGACGAGAAAAGCCAAGTCCCTTACTTTATTGTTTTGTGTCTGAGTTATGTAGGTCCTTAGTATCTTAGGATGGTATATGTGTTATGATTATCTAAAGAATGGAAGGAGCTGAGACAACTAGAGAAGGAGAGTTAAAGAGAGAAAGGAGAGAAAGAGAGAAAAGATGGAATGTTGAATGAATAACTAAGTGCTCAACCCCTCCTAACATGCCAGGAGGGGGTATATATAGCCCACCCTACATGTGGGCTATATGGGCTATATGTTAATATATTCGATCACGAGCCCAATACTTGAATATATCATTGGAGTGACCGATCCTTTCTAAATACGTAAAAACTTATTTCCAACAATCTCCCCCTAAGGGAGGTCACTCCAAGTTACAATGTCCTAAATAGTCTATAGCTCTTGATCTATGCTAACAATGATGTGACCGAGACTTTCTTTGGAAAAACGTATTTCCAACAATCTCCCCCTAAGGGAGGTCACACCATTTTACAAAATCTTAAACCTAGCATACTATGCTTGAGTCTTCGATCTTGTTCTTGTGAATATGCTTGATGTGATCTTTGTCTTTAGTCTTGAGCATGTTTCCTTGCCTTGACCTTGTGCATTCATCACTTGTGATATTTGCCTCTTCGTGAATTCATGTTCCACATACTTACACCTTTATAATTTCTTGAAACTTCAAGTTTGACACAGCGAAAGACTTGACTTTTAGGCTTTCTTGAATTTGTGGAAGTATTAAGTGCAGAAAGCATAAGCATGTGTTTACGAATTCTTCTGGATTGTACACCGCAATGCCACCTTCTTGTTACGCTGCATAAGACAGTTGTCAACAAAACATATACACGGATGAAATGGCCTTGAACATTTCATTCTAATTTGGTAGCATTTTACCTCCAGTCGGTGAAGACCGTTGGACGATATAAAATATCGTACTTGTGGCAAGTAGTTTCAATTGAGAACCTCCTTGACAAGATTTCGCAGGTAAACCCGTTCTCTTTATTCAACCGTCCAAATCTGACTGCGAACTTAAAGAGTGAATCATTTGGATAATATTATCCGCATGATTTGAAGCCGTCAAATCTGATTCCTGGAACAAGTTTGATTCAATAAAGAATCGCACCATCGTTGCTTTCCAGTTGTCACGAGCGTGATTCATACATAATCTTGCAAGTTACCTACCAAGTGCTGTTTGATGTTAACACTAGAAGGATTTCCACTCATCGCTGTGAACACTATAGAGTGTCACTCTGAGTGTTCTGGCAAGACCACTAAGATATTGCGTAGAGGCCTGGAACGTGTTTAAGTTCGGTTAAGAATTAAACAACTGTTGCTTTCCAGTTATCACAAGCTTAATTCATAAAGAATCGCACAAGTCACCTACCATGAGCTTTTGAATGTTCACTCAAGAAGATTTTGATCTTCATTGTAAACACTTTCGTATTACTCGGATGTTCAGGCAAGATCATGAAGATTTTGCGTAGGACTCTTAAGATCTTTCTTACTTTTCACAGTGTGTGAAGAAGCAAGGAATTATGAAAGTGTGTCCTAATGAGATATTTGATGATCTCAAATGGCTCTAGACTCAATCGTGAATTTTGTATTTTAGTGATCAGAGGCTGGAGAGGAGTGCCACCATTTCAATACCAATTTATTCAGAGTGAATAAATCAATAGATAATGTGTTGTCTCCGTGTGATTAGCTGGGATGGTTTGTGCATTGCATCACTGGGTCCATGATGTCGGTCTTCAATATCAAGAATCATTAAAAATGATCTCAATAGCATATGTATTGACCCGGTTTCTGCCTAAGGTTGTAAGGAGGGCTTCTTTCTTTACACCCTTTATCTTTACAATTCTTTTTCATTCTTCAACCCCTTCAATGCTTACCAATACGTCATAACTAGCACCTTGTTGTGATTGTTCCAGTGCTAACTTAAGTACTTGGTCGGCATTCAGCTACGTTCACAATCTTTCTCCATCTTTCCTAAGGACTACTATTTCTAGCTATGGAACGTCCTTGGGAAGATTCCTCCGGTTCTAGAAGAATCATTGGACTTAACCTATCCTACCATCCTTATGTCACCACAATCTTCATCGTCGTGAAATAAATGAGGTGTGGGTAAGTATAAATCACCCTGAAATGCATTTTGAAGTGCAAATCCATTTTGCTCCCCCTTAACATATGCCACGATATTCGAAAACATTTCGCACATGTCGGGATGAGCCAGCACATTAAGTAAAAACCATTTTTGATTAACCATTTCCCATATTAAATCACATTTTCTCCCCCATATTAAAAATATTAACCCAATCGATGTTTTTAATATCAATTGATTTAATAACATTTTAAGAAAATTTGGGAAGAAAAATGCAAATCCAATTATCTTCATGCTTTACACAAGCTCCCCCTCAAATTAATAAGGGTGTACTTGAAACGTAAATGAAATACCTTTTAAACACAAGTGTAAGGTATTTATCACATGCAAAGATCATATAGGATAATGTATTCAAAAGATTAGCGATTTATGAGGTTGGACCTGAATAATGGAGAACATCATATGATAGAATCACATGGTTCTTGTTCACGAATGTTGGTCACATCGACACGTCTGAAGTTATCTCTTGACACCATGTATGATTGATATCGTTGTCTTGACCCCAATATGTGAACTTGGCACTTTCGGCATCAAAGATTCTAAATGCTGGACAATTGCTCCCCCTCAATTGTTGACCCGTGTTCTATTGAAAGAGTTGTAGTCACCGTTTGACTAGTCGTATCGTCGAGTATGCAGATATCAATTATGATTTGCTACGGTTGGTGGAGATGATAACTTCATAAAAACAAGATTTCTCTTGTTTTAACAAATAAATGCACTGACATGTACATATATTCGTGTTAGATTGTGTTATAACGTAAACACAATCCCTTACATGGTTATAAAGTAAACCATGCCCGAGAAAATTAATTCCTGTTGTTGAGTCAAAGCTTTCCGATGAAATGCTTGACTTGAATATGAAAAGCGGGTTAACTATCTGAAATAATAGCAAACCATTTTGAACATGTTTTAAATCATTTAAACTTCTGCTCAAACTTTATTTACAACCCCTTGTCATTATTGAACGACATTTCTAGGTTCATAAATATTATCGATTGCAGAAGATGTCACACCCCACCATATTGACAACCTCTTTCTCCCTCGAATAATTCTTCATCCATACTACTTTTCACTTGTCTTTCCACAATATTAATTTCCATACCATCTTATATCCCGTCTTCAGCCTATAATTTAGGCGTTTCCTCCTTTATTCCCTACATTCTCATCAATGGGGAATCTGCCCCTCTCACCAGTGACTCTCTCTTTGTAGAAGAATTGTTCCTAATATAATGCGTTCTACAACTATCTCCATATCTCATGCCAATGCTCTAGGTGTCTTTCTCAATTACCCCTATAGTATGCTCATACCAACCATTAGTCTATCAACGGTATACTACGCTTACTTCCCATCATTTATTCCCTTGCCATAATCCTGCATAAAGCGTTCCATACTTCTTAGGCTAATTTTTATGCAGAAACTCCTATTCCATCACATCCGTACGCAATCCTTCCAACTTCCCAACTACTTGACTTCTCATTCCTCTTAGAATATGGGATGAATTATTTAGTCTATCGACTATCACCCACTCTCATCGTACTTATTCCTCTACCCTATTATGTATCCGCTCTACCATCTTCGTCCTTACACCGCCCTTTCTATGCTACTCCTATCTATGTAGGAAGTATAGCCTATGTCCCTTTTCTCCATATGATTGTCCAAGCCACGCAACATAAATGTTGACACGTTCTCTACTTTAGACAACTACTCGTGCAACTTACATCCTTCATCCAAACCCTCCTAACACGTCATCCATATAGGTAAATTTTGTCTCAGCATCACTTCCTCCCTCTTATTTAATGTCTCATTAACTATGCTTGCCTTTCCCAGATGGTACTTGGCCTTGCAATTTTCCTTCATCACTTAACTCCACCCATCACCTTTGCCAAATGTTCAATCAAGAGGACTGAATATGTGTTGGAGACGTTCATGATCCGTATAGATCATTCTCTACATCTCGTACACCAAATGCCTCTAGCATTCTAGGCACATCTAACAATCCAGCTCTACTAACTAAGTCTTATCTAGTTCTTCTAAATCTCTAGTTCCCGCAACGTATACGCAACCACCTTTCTTTGTCGTCCTCGTACGCATCCAAATCCTTGCTCCATGTATCGTCATGCTTCGCGAATTCATCCAGTCCTTCCGATAATGCCAGGATGTACTCATTATCCAATCCACCTCTTCAGCCTCCAAAATGCTTCCTCATCCTTCTTCACTTCGCCCCTTGCTGGTTCCATGATATCCCATCATCTCTAACTACTCATCATGGTAAACTTAATACTAAAACTCACTCTTGAAAATCTCACGTATAATTCCCTTTCCTAGCAACTCTAAAACTAAATCATAATTCGCCTCACTCTCCTTATTAGACTTTGAGTAGATCAAGATGTCGTCGATACTCCTGATGACAACTCGTTTATATACGTTCATGCACACTCGGTTCATTGACTCCATGAAAACCGCTAGTGCTTTTGTAACACCCCATTTTGGAAATGGAATCTTACGCATAATCATGGCGTGTCATCAAAGCATACAAGGATAAATGTCTAAGCATTATTTGACCATAAAAGGGAAATACCGGAATCAAACATCGGTAACCCCAAAGTAGAGCTCATCACACACAAACATAAATACTGTAAAGGAAAGGACGAAACAATGTCCATAGCAAACTGTATTAAAGTAAAGGAAATGCATAAAGTAAAGAAAGACAGTAAAGCTTCCAGTCCATATGCACGTACGTTTGAGATCTACGAGCGTCCCTGAGTACCTGCCGTTTTTGGAACATGAAAAGGAAAACGGCTGAGCAAGACGCTCAGTGCACGGATGTACAATATAGCATGAAATAGGATAAGCATGTAACATATAACAGCGGAAGACTAAGTTCTGAGTAAACTGGTTAAGTATTAAGAAAACTGGTTTTATAGTTTGAAAAGCCTTATGTTTATCTTATGAAAACTGTTTTAACATAAATATACCATAGCCCATATAGGTCATGAAAAGGTCACGTGCATGAATACTTGGAGGGGTGACCTCATCATGCTGATTAGAGGGGATGCCTCTAATTAATATACTGGTTTGGGTAGGAGGGATCAACTCCTTGTGAAGGATGCAAGGCACACACCACATTCACCATGAAATACTGAATAAAACATGCAACTAGGATGCACCCATACGCCCCACCTGATATAATAATATGGCCAAAACTGAAAAGGGACGCCACGAGCAATCACTCCGCCGTGGGGAAGTCATAACATTGGTGCCTCCAATGTTATGGTTATGGTACCTCCATAACTAGGTGAAACTGGTCATGCTTGTATATAGCTATAGATTATGCTAATTAAACATAAGCAGTTCAAAACAATAAAACAAATACTGGGGAAAACAGTTGGCTGCATACGTGGAAATCCTAATAAGGAAAGAATGTCTTTTTTTGGGTAAAAGGGAAATTTTCCCCGGTAAAATATATTAATCACCCAAAACATTAAGTACAATGGAACACGGCAGAGATACCGAGTTAACCTCAAAGAAGACTTGAACTACCCGATTATATGACATACTGAAAGGACGGGAATCCGTACCTCAAGTCCAGTGAATGAACGGAAGAAAGACTCCTACTTCTGGATCACTAACGCTACATGAATACACACGTGTATAAGTATCGATTCACTGATTACGTACTGGGTTTTATGTCTCGTCTTAGCTTACTTTGTATGTTTTAGATCATGGTTTACTGTTTAAAGCCTTAAACTGTGTTTATCTTGTATTCTGATTAATCTGTTTAAGTATTACTGGTATTTCATGTATTATTATACTTACTGTGTAATAATAAGTAACTTTCCAAAAATAGTAGGTTTCCAAAAATAGAAAGTTTCTAAAAATAGAAAGTTTCCAAAAATAGAAAGTTTCAAAAATAGATCAGCTGCCTTAATTAAATAAGTTTCCATATATAGAAGGTTTTCCATGATTAGATTAGCTGCCTGAAATAGATAGATTTCCATATTTAGAATTAAGCTGGTTACATAAGCTAACATATAAGTCTAAGTGTTTATAATCTTATTCCTTAAGTCATATGATATAGTGTATAATTTAATTATTATTTCATGTATTTTAATTAAACTATAGGTTAAGCATTTTAATTAAAGTATAACATGTTTTAATTAAAATGAAATAAGATACTTAGGTTAAAATGTGTATTATTATTATTAATAATATAACCTAAGTCATGTCTAAATTAATTAATTATAAGCATGTTTTAAATAATTAATTAATTATAACTTATAACATAAAATACTTAGGTTAAATTAATATCATGCTAAATTAATAATTAAAATAACCTAAGTCATGATTTAATTAATATCTCATGTTATTAATTAATTTATATCCTAAGTTCATAATTCATAAAAATTAACATGTAGCATAGATCATGATTTAACCAACGAACCATGAATCGGGCATGAACTCGACACCGTACCTCGAGCCAAACTCGGGGTACGTGTGCCCCCTTGCTGCCGTGGGTCCCACAAGCACCAACCAAGACCAAAAATGGTCTTGGTGGTGGCGGCAATAAGCAAAGCAAACCCCCCTCGGGTTTGTTATGCTAGGCGGCTAAAACAAACACCCTTTTTATATCATTCTTTGATTTTAATTAACCCCAAAACATGTTAGATCAATGTTTAATTATCATGTTTTAATAAGAATAATAATAACATGTTCATGAAAATAATCAAAGATTAAAAAGAATTAAAAAGAGGGTTTAGAATGATATACCAATACGTAGCTTGAAAGGGGATGAACAAACACGGTTTCTAGCACTTGTTTTTAATGTCAAAAATCAACAACACCCTCCTATGGTGGTGTTATAGGTGGCGGCACAAGAGAGAGCAAGGAGGAGGAGGAGAAAACTTTTTAGGTTAAAATGTTATTTTGCTTGAAAAGTGAAAAATGAAAACATATTTACCATAACCCCCCCTTTTCTTGTAAAAGTCCATGGGCTTGGCCCACCTTGGTTGTTGTGCCGTGGGTATGGGGGCCCCACATGGGGTACCCGTACCTTTTCTCGTGTCCCGATGTTTCGTGTTCGTTCGTGGTTAAACGTGTTCGTGTTTAAAGTGTTTCTGTTTATTTTATCATGTCGTTTATCGTAATCTTAACGCTCGTAATTATATTATATGTATTTACGTAATTATTATAGTTCGTATTTTAAATGGTGATCATGATTTAATTATGTTCACGTGACATATTTATTAACTGTTTATCATGAGTTCGTACGTAATCGATACTTATCATGTCATACACGTATGCACTTGCTTGACTATTAGCACATGAATGTGATCAATACTAAATAAGGTAAGTTTTAATCTAGGACGTACGATCTTAAGGGCACTATTCATGGTAAAAGCATGCGGGTTTTACAATTCTTCCCCCTAAAAAGAATAATTCGTCCCCGAATTATAGATAAAGTAAACTGGAAAGAAGTAACATACCCGAACTCAAAATATGAAGTGAGGGTAAGAAGCCCGGATAGACTCCTCTGTTTCCCAAGTGGCTTCCCGCTCGGTATGGTCCCTCCAAAGAATTTTGACGAATGGAATCGTCTTCCTTCTCATGACTCGTTCTTGCCTGTCGAGCACTCGTTCAGGTTCCTCTATAAAAGTGAGATCTTCACGTATCTGTTCCAGTGGATACTGAACCATGTGAAGGGGATGATAATTGTACCCTCTGAGTAAGGACACATGGAACACGTTATGCACGTGCGAAAGCTGAGGAGGTAACGCCAATCGGTAAGATACTTCACCGATTCGTTCAATGATATCAAAAGGTCCGATGAAACGAGGACTGAGTTTTCCTTTGATCCCGAAGCGTTTAACACCACGTGCCGGCGAAACCTTGAGGAAGACGTGGTCTCCCACATTAAAATGTATGTCCCTACGATGCTTATCGGCGTAACTCTTCTGACGTGACCGTGCTTCCTACAGCTTCTGCTTAGCTACCTCGATCTTCTCATTGGTCATTTCTATAATTTCTGGTCCTTCGAGTGTTCGCTCTCCCACTTGATCCCAGCAAGTTGGAGCGCGACACTTTCTGCCATACAACATTTCGAAAGGAGCACATTTGATACTTGCGTGCCAGCTGTTGTTGTATGCAAACTCGACCAAACAGATGTAATCGTCCCAATCACCTGTCCATTCCAACGCACACGACCTTAACATATCTTCCAATGTCTGAATTGTTCGCTCCGACTGTCCGTCCGTTTGAGGATGAAAGGCCGTACTCAGCTTAAGTTGTGTACCCCAAGCTTTTTGCAGACCTTTCCAGAATCGCGACGTGAAACGAGGATCTCTGTCTGAGACGATGCTGGAGGGAGTACCGTGGAGTCTCATGATCTCCCTTCTGTAAGTATCTACGAGTTTACTTACCGGATCTTCCTTGCGTATCGGTAAGAAATGAGCTGATTTGGTGAGTCGATCAACAATGACCCAAATAGCATCGTGCTTCTTCTTGGTAGGCGGAAGACCGGTAACAAAATCCATGGTGATTTTGTCCCACTTCCACTCTGGAATATCCAACGGTTGAAGGAGACCGCCCGATCGCTGATGCTCAATCTTAACCTGCTGGCAGGTAAGACATTTGGAGACATAAGTGGCTACATCCTGTTTCATACCACTCCACCAAAACTGCTGTCTGATGTCATGGTACATTTTCGTCGACCCAGGATGTATAGAAAATGGGGAGCTGTGAGCTTCAGCTAACAATGCTTCCCGGAGTTCTTGATTGTCAGGAACACAAAGTCTCGTGCCCTGCCAAACGATACCGTCTGCGTCTATTCTGAATTATGTCTGCTTCTCCAAATTCTGAATTATCGCCCAAATCTCTCCATCATCCTTCTGCTCTTCCTTGATCCTAGTCAGTAACTCAGGTTCTACTCTAAGATTCGCCCAGTATCCGTGCTGCCCACGTACCATGATTTCGATGTCTAGCCGCTCCAAGTCTCTTATGTTTTGTTCCTTGATTTCAATGCCGTTGATCATTCTGGACTTTCTGCTGAGTGCATCTGCTACTACATTAGCCTTCCCGGGATGATACTGTAGGTTAATATCATAATCCTTCAATAGTTCCAACCATCTCCTTTGTCTCATGTTCAATTCTCGCTGTGTGAAGATATACTTCAAGCTCTTGTGATCCGTGAAAATGTCGCATGATTCTCCGTATAAGTAATGCCTCCATATTTTCAATGCGAACACCACTGCAGCAAGTTCCAGGTCATGCGTAGGATAGTTTTCTTCATAGGGCTTAAGCTGCCGTGAAGCACACGCGATCACTTTCCCATGTTGCATGAGAACACAGCCCAGTCCCTTCCCCGATGCATCGCTATAGATCTGAAATCCACCTGTACCAGATGGGAGAGTAAGAATAGGTGCAGATACTAACTTCTGCTTTTGGTCTTCGAAGCTCTTCTCTCGTTCTTCCGTCCAGACGGATTTCTCTCCTTTTCGCATCAGTTTGGTGAGAGGTAGTGCCAAACGGGAAAATTTTTCCACGAATCTACGATAATATCCAGCTAAGCCCAAGAAACTGCGGACTTCTGTCGCTGACGTTGGTCTTGGCCATTTAGTGATAGCCTCAACCTTCGCTGGGTCCATAGTGATCCCTTCTGCTGATACAATGTGACCTAAGAATGCCACCTTGTTTAACCAGAACTCACACTTGGAGAATTTCGCATACAGCTGCTTCTGACGAAGAATCTGTAGTACCGTACGGAGATGGTCTTCGTGTTCCTCCGTGGACTTTGAGAAAATCAGGATGTCATCGATGAATACAATGACAAACTTATCAAGGAATTCATGGAAGATTCTGTTCATCAGATCCATGAATACTGCTGGAGCATTGGTCAGGCCGAATGGCATGACCACAAACTCATAATGGCCATAGCGGGTACGAAAAGCAGTCTTGGCAATATCCTGCTCTTTAACCCTTAGCTGATGGTAGCCTGACCTTAGATCGATCTTCGAGAAGTGTTTGGCTCCTTGAAGTTGGTCAAACAGATCATCTATACGTGGCAGTGGATATCTATTGCGGATGGTAATCTTATTAAGTTCACGGTAATCAATGCAAAGTCGCATGCTGCCGTCCTTCTTCTTAACGAACAAGACCGGTGCGCCCCATGGAGATGCGCTTGGTCTAATGAACCCTCGTTCAAGAAGTTCCTGCAGTTGGTCCTTCAGTTCTTTTAGCTCTATGGGAGCCATACGATACGGAGCCTTAGAGATTTGCTCAGCTCCTGGAACAAGGTCGATGTTGAACTCCACTTCTCGTGCAGGTGGTATGCCTGGAAGTTCAGCTGGGAAGACGTCTTGAAATTCCGAAACTACTGGTTGATCCTGAATCGATGGGGATTCAGCATCCATGTCGTGAACCGTAGCTAGATAACCCTCGCAGCCATGTGACAGTAATGCACGTGCTTGCAAGGTAGATATGACTTGTACAGACCGTCCGGGTATGAACCCGTTATGAATGTATTATGGTGCATTAATGTCGCCGAAGATCACCCGATATGAGTGGCAGTCTATGGTAGCATGGTGCTTGGATAGCCAGTCCATGCCGAGAATCATATCGAACTCAATCATGTCTAGGGGAAGTGCATCTACTGCACGAACTTTATCGTCAAACTCTAGAGGAAGACTCTTGTATACATGAGTTATTAATACAGAGTCCCTCAAAGGCGTGGAAATGGTAAGCCTATTTTCTAATGGCAAGGGAAGTGTCCTGATGTTCTTGGCATAAGTAGTGGAAATAACTGAGTGAGTGGCACCCGTGTCGAAAAGAACACATGCAGCTTGGCCGTACATATACAAAATTCCAGTAATGGTACCTGTAGATTTGTTTGCCTGATCGCGCGATGTCGTGTAGACACGCCCAGTGGTAGGAGGCGGTTTAGTATCAGCATGACCCGAAGTACCCTCCATTTCACCCTTACGGCAATCTCTCATACGATGGCCAGGGAGGCCGCACTTGTAGCACGCGTCGGAATCACGACGACATGGGCCAGGGTGTCTGCGATGGCAAGTACTGCAAAGAGGATGAGTGAATCCTCCAGCAGGAGTCCTTTCTTGCTGAGGGCCTGCTGATGACAAAATGTGTTAAAATAAAGTATATGCACGAGTATAAGACATATGCGTCATAAGATGTTCACCCGTGTTAGCTGAACGGTTAGGCTGCGAACCTCTGTGGTTCTGGTCCTTCCCGTTACCGTGGTTCCTGGTAGAGATTAATATAGTGTTAGCATGAGAGATAAATCATGAAATTATGAGAAGATGCGTAAATAGTAGGACCTGCTGTTGTTGGAGTATCCCGCATTATTACGGTAATTATCATTACCGCTGCGCCTTTCCACAACAGAACGGTCGTTAGTGTGACCGTTTCCTTTGGGCTGATGAGGCTGCTGCTGAGTAGCCGGCTGAGACCGGTCCCCAGTTTTCTGCCTGGAAGATACAGTTTAAGAGATTATTATAGAACATATAATGATAGGATGGGGTCTGGTTATCGATAGAATACGAAATGTTTACCTCTTGTCGGGTCTTTCAGCTTCCCCGAACTCATCTCGTTCCTGCAAAATCTCAAGCTTCCTTGCTGCTTCGGCCACTTGTGCTACTGTATTGAACGTAGCACATACCAGATTGTTCGCGACTGAGGTGCGAAGTGCCCACCTAAAGTGGTGTGCCTGCTCCTCAGGAGTACCAGCTGCTGCTCCCAGAAAACCAGCTAAGCGAAGAAAGCGCTGCATGAATTCGTTGCTATTCTTGCCCGCTCTTTGACGTATCCCATGGTACTCTCGCTTGAGTTTGTCCTGCTCTGCCTTGGGAAAGAACTGCTCCATCACTCTCTCCTTGAATTGGGCCCATGTCAAACCAGCGACCCAATCATCACCTCCTTCTGACTGCGTCAAGGCTAGCCATCAGTTGAGTACATCGCCTTCAAACCGGTAGCATGCCAATCTCGCCTTGAATGCGGGGTCACATCCCATAGCATTGAAAATCTTCTCAATGTGAGTCAACCAGCTTTCAGCATCGCTGGGGCTATCAGTCTTTTCAAAAGCTCTAGGACGAAGCTTGTTGAATCTTTCCAACCACACTGCTAGTGTCACTGGAGGAGGAGGAGGAGGAGGAGGAGGAGGTGGCTGATTGTGCTGCTGATTGTTGGCAGCCTGAACTTCAGCACGAATGTCATTCCTCAGCTGAGGAAGCAAGGCTTGCATGGCAGCCTGAATTGCAGCATTGAGCTGCTCTTGCTCGCGTGTGAGAACCATCTGACAGTATAACATAAAACATATGATTAACAGTTCAAACATAAAATATAACTTATATATATACATGAAAAAAAATTTTATACCAAAATTTCACGAGAAAAATTTTATGCAAGAAAATCTTTGTATGAACGCATGATGTAGTTTTATGAAAACTTTTGATGCTCGAGAGTGAACGCCTCTGGTCAGTTCACTCAAAACAAAAGACATATCGAGGGGACGCCTATGGGTCGGTCCCAAATCTAAAAGTTTCGATAAAACACATGCGACTAAATAGGGCCAGTCCTGTACCAACCATTACTTAGTCAAAAACCCTGTAACAATGACATGTATATGTATGCTTAAAAATGATGAATGCATGAAAACAACTGTCAGTTCTAGGAAGACCGTAGTGACTACCCACTAATCACAGGTCATAATTGAGAGCCTACAGGTCGAAACCTTGGCTCTGATACCATAATTGTAACACCCCATTTTGGAAATGGAATCTTACGCATAATCATGGCGTGTCATCAAAGCATACAAGGATAAATGTATAAGCATTATTTGACCATAAAAGGGAAATACCGGAATCAAACATCGGTAACCCCAAAGTAGAGCTCATCACACACAAACATAAATACTGTAAAGGAAAGGACGAAACAATGTCCATAGCAAACTGTATTAAAGTAAAAGAAATGCATAAAGTAAAGAAAGACAGTAAAGCTTCCAGTCCATATGCACGTACGTTTGAGATCTACGAGCGTCCCTGAGTACCTGCCGTTTTGGGAACATGAAAAGGAAAACGGCTGAGCAAGACGCTCAGTGCACGGATGTACAATATAGCATGAAATAGGATAAGCATGTAACATATAACAGCGGAAGACTAAGTTCTGAGTAAACTGGTTAAGTATTAAGAAAACTGGTTTTATAGTTTGAAAAGCCTTATGTTTATTACGTCCAATCTGCACAGCGTGTGTTCTTCGGTTTTTCGACATTGGGATTGGTCTTCTAATGGTAGTTTATGTTCGAGGGGTACTCGAATTATTTTGGGCTGGAATCGTAATATTGTTGATGCTATGGTTATTTCATACAGTGATCAGGCTATTCACACGCGGTTATGGCTCAAAATGGAACAAAAGGAGATGTTTTGTACCTTTGTATATGCGCATAACAGGTATACGCAAAGACGAGAGTTATGGCACAATTTATCAGTCCATCATGCTTTCATTAATGATAGACCGTGGTGTTTACTTGGTGATTTTAATTCGGCACTGTTTTTGGATGACACAACTTCAGGTATGTCTACTGTTGATATTTCGATGCGTGAGTTCAAAGATTGTGTTAATTCCATTCAAGTGTCTGATGTTAAGAGTTCGGGCTTGCATTTTACGTGGAACCAAAAACCAAGAGGAAGGGATGGTATTCTTAAAAAGATAGATCGTGTTATGGCGAACCTTGGTTTCTTTACTACATTTATTGGTACTTTTGTTGTGTTCAAGCCATATCGAATTTCTGATCATGCTCCAGCGGTGCTGAGTATTCCCAATTTGGGGAAGTCGAAACCAAGGCCTTTTAAATTTTTTAATATTATCACTCAAAGTGATAAGTTCAGAAATGTTGTCATGGAGCAGTGGTCGCGTCAGGTCAGTGGTTTTGATATGTTTAAGATTGTTACTAAACTAAAGTACCTAAAGAAGCCTTTTCGAAAGATTCTGTTTGATAAAGGTAATATTCACGCGAATGTTATCAAGCTGCGGGAGGATTTGGACCATGCTCAAACTGTTTTGGACAAGGATCCCTCTAACAGTAAGTTTAGGGAGAATGAAGTAGTGGCTGTTGAAGCTTATAATAATGCTCTTCTTTTGCAAGAACAGTTCCTTCGCCAAAAGGCCAAAACGGATTGGCTCCGTGATGGCGATTCGAATTCGGCGTATTTTCACAAAGCGGTTAAAAGTCAAATTATCAGAAACCGTATTGATGTTGTTGCTAATAATGAGGGTGTCGTTTTTGAAAATGCTAATGTTCCTCAGGCATTTGTTATGTACTATGAACAGTTTCTTGGTCTTGCAGGTGATCCCATTGCTTTTGATACTAGCAATTTATTTGTATCATCTGTTTCGGAAGAAGATGCTCTCCATATGTCTCGTATGGTCACTAGACAAGAAGTAAAGGAGGCGATTTTTTCTATGGGCAATGATAAGGCTCCGGGTCCGGATGGGTATACAGCGGCGTTTTTTAAAGAAGCTTGGGATATTATTGCGGATGATGTTACTAAAGCGGTTTCAGAATTCTTCACGAATGGTAATCTCCTCAAAGAGTTAAATCACACCATCATTACGCTTATTCCTAAAGTTCGAAATCCTGCTCGTATCAATGACTATCGGCCGATTTCATGTTGCAATGTTCTTTTTAAATGCATTAGCAAGATCATTGCTAATCGCATTAAGGAGAGTTTGAAGACTATTATTAGTCCTAATCAATCTGCATTTGTTCCCGAACGAAGTATTTCTGATAATATACTCCTCACTCAAGAATTAATGCATAACTACCATTTGGACCGTGGCATTCCTAGATGTGCGTTTAAAGTTGACATTCAAAAGGCTTACGATACGGTTGATTGGAACTTTTTACGAACAATTCTGGTGGGTTTTGGATTTCATTCTCGTGTGGTTCATTGGATCATGGAATGTGTTTCTACGGCGTCATACTCGATATGTATAAATGGTGAGCTTCATGGGTTCTTTAAAGGGCAGCGTGGTCTTCGTCAAGGTGACCCGTTGTCGCCTTATTTATTTACTATGGTTATGGAGATTCTGACGCTCATGCTTAAGCGAAAGGTGATGTTGAGTTCTTCATTTACTTATCATCGATACTGTTCTAAGCTTGATTTGATTAACCTGTGCTTTGCGGATGACCTTTTCCTCTTTGCGCATGGTGATGTGCATTCTGTGACCGTCATTAAAAACTCTTTGGAGGAATTTAAAATAGCGTCAGGATTAACTCCGAGTATCCCTAAGAGCACCGCTTACTTCTGTAATGTTCTTAACAATGTAAAGCTTGCTATTCTTGATATTCTTCCTTTCGCTGAAGGAAGATTCCCGGTAAAATACCTTGGAGTTCCTTTAATTTCTACAAGGCTTGTTTTTAATGATTGTAAGGAGTTGAAGGAGAAAATTGAAGATCGGCTCTTGAAATGGAAGCATAAAGCGCTTTCGTTTGCTGGTCGTTTGCAACTGATAAAATCGGTGATTAGTGCTTTGCATATTTATTGGGCGTCCGTGTTTATTCTTCCTACTCGTGTCCTTCATGATTTAGAACAGATGATGCGATTGTTTTTATGGAGCCAAGATATGCGGAAAAGGAAATCTAAAATTGCTTGGGAAATTGTTTGTTTACCTAAGAATGAAGGTGGTCTTGGCATACGTAGGCTTGAAGTGTTTAATCAAGCGCTAATGTTTTCGCATATATGGAAGCTGTTGGCTGGGAAGAATTCGTTGTGGGTCCGCTGGGTCCAAGCTTATAAGCTCAAAGGCAGAAGCTTCTGGGACATTCCGTCTCGTGGTAACATGTCTTGGGGTTGGCGCAAGGTTCTTCAACTTCGCCCTCTAATTCGTAATTTTGTTTGGAATAAGGTAGGCAATGGTATGTCTACGTTTCTGTGGGCGGACAATTGGCACGTGGAATGCCCGTTGTCTAACATGGTCTCTTCACGTGATATCCATGCTGCAGGTTTGAACACTAATTCTTGCATTCGTGACCTATATCAGAATGATGCGTGGAACTGGCCGCATTCTATTATTGCGAAGTATCCTGCTATTGCTGCGTTGAATATGCCTACGTTGTCTGATGTCCCGGATAAAGTTGTTTGGCGTGATGTTGATGGTAAGTACTCGG
The DNA here is from genome assembly GCA_025667525.1 of Glebionis coronaria. Lineage (NCBI taxonomy): Eukaryota > Viridiplantae > Streptophyta > Magnoliopsida > Asterales > Asteraceae > Glebionis > Glebionis coronaria. The sequence continues at coordinate 237,191,193 of CM046880.1, forward strand.
AGTTTTCAGTTACTTTGGTCTGGAATACAATTCGGTACAGTAGTCAGATTGTCCCATGGAGTGATATTGTTTGGTTTCCTGCTTGTATTCCCAAACATGCCACTAATTTATGGCTGATTTTTTGGCGAAGATTGAAGACGCAAGACAGAATTCGCGTTTCAGAAGTTAATCAGAATATGGTTCAAGTATGTTCGTTGTGTGAATTGGTCCCGGATTCCCATGATCACCTCTTTTTTGAATGTTCATTCTCTCGGCAGATTTGGAACCGATTGAAGAAATTTGCTGGTATGGATTCTATTGATCCAGTCTTTAGTCATATTACTTCATTTGTTCAGCCATTTGCCAAGCGGAGGTTATTTAAAAGCATTGTTTCTAAGCTGATCATGGCTGCGTGTGCCTACTTTATTTGGCAAGAGCGCAATGTTCGATTATTCACCAAGGTCAAGAGGCAAGTGCCAGAGCTGGTTCAAACCATTTGGAACGAGGTGCGGCTGAAGCTTCTTTCTTGTAAGTTTAAGCGTTCAGTGGATGCGCTTATGTTCGCTCATCTTTGGAAGCTGCCCGATTCTATTTTTATTTCTTAATGTTGTTTGTTAAGTGGTTCTTTCCTATTGGTGTTATTGTTTTTGTACGATAGGATTTTCATATGAATTGTCGTATGAGTAGATAGTTGTTCAAGCTTAGCTTGAGGTTAATGTGACACTCAGTCACATTCCATTGTACTTCATTGTTTTTTGGGATTAATATATTTTACCGGGGAATGCCCCTTTACCCAAAAAAAAAAGCCTTATGTTTATCTTATGAAAACTGTTTTAACATAAATATACCATAGCCCATATAGGTCATGAAAAGGTCACGTGCATGAATACTTGGAGGGGTGACCTCATCATGCTGATTAGAGGGGATGCCTCTAATTAATATACTGGTTTGGGTAGGAGGGATCAACTCCTTGTGAAGGATGCAAGGCACACACCACATTCACCATGAAATACTGAATAAAACATGTAACTAGGATGCACCCATACGCCCCACCTGATATAATAATATGGCCAAAACTGAAAAGGGACGCCACGAGCAATCACTCCGCCGTGGGGAAGTCATAACATTGGTGCCTCCAATGTTATGGTTATGTTACCTCCATAACTAGGTGAAACTGGTCATGCTTGTATATGGCTATAGATTATGCTAATTAAACATAAGCAGTTCAAAACAATAAAACAAATACTGGGGAAAACAGTTGGCTGCATACGGGGAAATCCTAATAAGGAAAGAATGTCCATACTGAAAGGACGGGAATCCGTACCTCAAGTCCAGTGAATGAACGGAAGAAAGACACCTACTTCTAGATCACTAACGCTACATGAATACACACGTGTATAAGTATCGATTCACTGATTACGTACTGGGTTTTATGTCTCGTCTTAGCTTACTTTGTATGTTTTAGATCATGGTTTACTGTTTAAAGCCTTAAACTGTGTTTATCTTGTATTCTGATTAATCTGTTTAAGTATTACTTGTATTTCATGTATTATTATACTTACTGTGTAATAATAAGTAACTTTCCAAAAATAGCAGGTTTCCAAAAATAGAAAGTTTCCAAAAATAGAAAGTTTCCAAAAACATAAAGTTTCCAAAAATAGAAAGTTACCAAAAATAGAAAGTTTCCAAAAATAGAAAGTTTCCAAAAATAGAAAGTTTCCAAAAATAGATCAGCTGCCTTAATTAAATAAGTTTCCATATATAGAAGGTTTTCCATGATTAGATTAGCTGCCTGAAATAGATAGATTTCCATATTTAGAATTAAGCTGGTTACATAAGCTAACATATAAGTCTAAGTGTTTATAAGCTTATTCCTTAAGTCATATGATATAGTGTATAGTTTAATTATTATTTCATGTATTTTAATTAAACTATAGGTTAAGCATTTTAATTAAAGTATAACATGTTTTAATTAAAATGAAATAAGATACTTAGGTTAAAATGTGTATTATTATTATTAATAATATAACCTAAGTCATGTCTAAATTAATTAATTATAGGCATGTTTTAAATAATTAATTAATTATAACTTATAACATAAAATACTTAGGTTAAATTAATATCATGCTAAATTAATAATTAAAATAACCTAAGTCATGATTTAATTAATATCTCATGTTATTAATTAATTTATATCCTAAGTTCATAATTCATAAAAATTAACATGTAGCATAGATCATGATTTAACCAACGAACCATGAATCGGGCATGAACTCGACACCGTACCTCGAGCCAAACTCGGGGTACGTGTGCCCCCTTGCTGCCGTGGGTCCCACAAGCACCAACCAAGACCAAAAATGGTCTTGGTGGTGGCGACAATAAGCAAACCAAACCCCCCTCGGGTTTGTTATGCTAGGCGGCTAAAACAAACACCCTTTTTATATCATTCTTTGATTTTAATTAACCCCAAAACATGTTAGATCAATGTTTAATTATCATGTTTTAATAAGAATAATAATAACATGTTCATGAAAATAATCAAAGATTAAAAAGAATTAAAAAGAAGGGTTTAGAATGATATACCAATACGTAGCTTGAAAGGGGATGAACAAACACGGTTTCTAGCACTTGTTTTTAATGTCAAAAATCAACAACACCCTCCTATGGTGGTGTTATAGGTGGCGGCACAAGAGAGAGCAAGGAGGAGGAGGAGAAAACTTTTTAGGTTAAAATGTTATTTTGCTTGAAAAGTGAAAAATGAAAACATATTTACCATAACCCCCCCTTTTCTTGTAAAAGTCCATGGGCTTGGCCCACCTTGGTTGTTGTGCCATGGGTATGGGGGCCCCACATGGGGTACCCGTACCTTTTCTCGTGTCCCGATGTTTCGTGTTCGTTCGTGGTTAAACGTGTTCGTGTTTAAAGTGTTTCTGTTTATTTTATCATGTCGTTTATCGTAATCTTAACGCTCGTAATTATATTATATGTATTTACGTAATTATTATAGTTCGTATTTTAAATGGTGATCATGATTTAATTATGTTCACGTGACATATTTATTAACTGTTTGTCATGAGTTCGTACGTAATCGATACTTATCATGTCATACACGTATGCACTTGCTTGACTATTAGCACATGAATGTGATCAATACTAAATAAGGTAAGTTTTAATCTAGGACGTACGATCTTAAGGGCACTATTCATGGTAAAAGCATGCGGGTTTTACAGCTTTGGTGAAGCCAAATGCATAACCGTAAACCCAAAGCGTTCATACAACATTCTTAACATCATCCCTACATCCTCTCTTGGCAGCAACACAAAAAAATTTCTACCTCTTTCTACTCGTGAAATTCTACACACATTCTAAAAGATTGATACTCCTTCTTATCAACCCATCCAACCGCTTTCACATCACATTTACTACTAGGCAACTCAACCTTTATCTTGCATTCCTTGCAATTTCTAACAACTCATGTCTTTAAAATCATTCCATCAACAATTGCCTTGGAAAGGCACTAACTACAACTCATCTTGCTCCTTCTACTGGCTTTGTTCATGGTTATACTTCAAGATAATAGGTAAACCTACTAAATCTTAAAAAAATTCGGAAATTTTATATACCTAACGAATATCACAAGTACCTTTGAAATATCACATCCCCTTCCAACATTCTCTATGATGCGTTACTTGTGTCAATATCCATACTTTATACAAATCTCTATTCATCTCCCTTGGCACTCCTAAGAGACCTCATGACCACATTAGTTCGTCTTTCTACGAACTTCTAACTCTTTCCCCATCACAAAGGGCATTCCAACTATTCTCTCTTATGACTATATCAATGCTCTTAATCAATACAAAACCAAAACTACATATGGATCCCACCAGACACGACCAATGAATCAAAACTACGGATAACTAACGACATTTCACGTGCACCAGTTAAAACAAGTCAAAAACCACGAGACTCAAAAGAAAACTCAAACCGAAAAGATGTATCAATTCAAAATGACCCATGACAACGAAAAATAATCCAAGAAACACCCAATGGCAACCAAAACATATTACGCCCCGTGACATATTTTTTTTAAACCTTGCACGACATCGACTTTTCCTAAAAGAATATTTTTTTTCTTTACCTCTCCACATCTATGTGACTCAAACAATCTACAAACAACCCTCTATACGATCTCAAGACTCAACTCAAAGACTAGGTGCCCCGAACATCCCAAGTCATAAGTTTAAAAACTACTATTCAAAACTCAACCTTGAACCTGACACTTGTACAACAATTTCGACCAGGCTACTGACCTCCCATGACTATACATTCTAAATATTTGAAAAGTACATTCCGAGTACATAATTTTAGGATTTTGAATCATCCAAAAAGCTTTAAAAACGAACAAGTTATGACCAAAACAATTTTATACAAGTTGTTTTAAAAACTAAAGAATCATCTTAGTAATTAACCTAATCCTTTTTAAATGAAAAGAAATAAATGTATGTGAAATTTTCATGAGCTTTGTTTAGTCTTGTATATATAATTATAAATGACGTATATCAACTAAACTCACTTATATGAAATATTTAAGTAGGAAAATTTTATTTTGCTTTATTTTAAAGAAGGTCTTTTATAATTTGAAATAAATAATTGTTGATTACATAATAAAAACTTATGTTATCTTGTTGCAAACACGAATCCTACACCCTACCCTTATTTTACCAATACAACCAACTATCTAACTCTATAGTAGATTTCCAAGTTTTTTTTCAATATATACCGACCAAAAGAAATGTAAGACTCAACACAAAAGATTTCATTATCCCAAAAGAAATCCCAATTTATTTCAATATACTTAACACCAAGGACACCATTTTAAAACGGACATGTGAAATAGGAAACTCGAAGAATACGCCACAACAAAGGTTGAATACCTAAAAAGAAGCGAGCTAGCAAACCATACTACGGATACAATTGATAATAGCGAGGGATCATACATATGAAGGCATATCGGGATACATATACTTAAATCCGTCCAACATCTACTATACAAGCATGTATTAACCCTCTTTCATGCAATCATACTTAGGAATCCGTTGAAGTTGTGGTACTTGTATAACTATGTTGGCCACCATACTTATACAATTACCCTTTCCCTAATGCACTCCCTCGTATGATGACACTTATAAGAATCAATACAACACATAACACATACCTCCATCAACTCACCTAAGCACATAACCACATAAACAATAAGGTCAAAACTCCAACTATTAAAATAACATAGTCAAACTCCTGGAATACAGAATTTCATAGTCTAGCTATAACAGCAAATACAAAATCCAAAACGGAAACATAATCAATTATAAGTCATGTCGCCCATCAGAATGGAAACACCTTAAAATCCTTCCTATCCACGTACTCCTAGTAACTCGAACCACCATATGATTCTTAGGGAACATGACTTAAACATCAAAAAAAAAAATACTATACCTCAGGTACATAAAATAACTCAACAAAAGACAGAAACTACCCTGTACCAAAGTATGTACTATAAAGTACAACTTAAGCAAAATACAATAATGACTAGCGTGGACGATTATGGTTCAACACGCACTAGTCACAACTCGAAAAGAAAATAACATGTGGCTAAGTATGAACTACTATGGTTCAACCCATACTAGTCAAAACTTAACACACATCGCAAGTAAAAACCAATAGCATCAAGAAAAACTTCAGTTAATATCAAATGCACACATACTCCTACGACGCCTATATGTGAGGACCCTTAAGCTATTGACTAGGCTACGAGACTAGGCAACCTAATTCTCTATAACCATTGTCTCTGATACCATTCTGTCACACCCCACCATGGCGGAATATGGGGGGCGACGTACGGATATCATCACAACATGGCGTGTCTATAGAGATAACTAAATGAAATAAGAAATGTCATAAAATGGTGACACAAATGTCATGACAATATCTCAACAATGCAGGAGTCTAGGTAAGTAGGTAACAGTCCTACCGCTTACCCGAGACAAACAATTAACATAAACAAAGCAAACATATAGATGTCAACAAAGTATCATTTATTCAAACATCAAATAAAGACTAAGAGGAAAGGGGGTTCCTCCAAATGCAATCCTAAGCCTCCAAAGCCAGCCACTCCTATTCTCATGCTTAACCACATTCTCACCTGAAAGAGACACTAAAACACGTCAACATAATGTTGGTGAGAGTCATAGTTTTAATCTCCAACCTCAAATCAGTTATAATATAAGCTGTGAATAACCACCAACAATAAAAATATATGGACAATGTGTTACAAATGTGCATTAACAACTAACAATTCAAGATTAATCATACCAAACCAATTCCAAGGCTCCAAGCCTTTCCAAACACCATGGTCCCATAGGCGCCCATACACCTATGAACCAATCCCAAGGCCCCACCTTGTCAACATCCCTTGGTACCAAGTCAAATCACAAAACAATCATGAATCAAATAGCAGTTAATCACATAAGTACACACAAGTCCATCAACAATCATAAAACATTCACAAAAAAAATTTACAAAACTATAACTAGTGTCTCTTCCATCCCATCTGGAAGTCAAAATCATTAAAATATATGGGACTATGAAACTCACTTGATACAAGCTTCTCCAAATATCCGTGCTCTAGTGAAAATCTAAACACGCAAACATATACACTCAAGAGATGAACCACATAACAAAATGGCTCATCAATCTATGATGGATATCTAACATTATCCTACAACTTAACCTCATTTATGTGCTATAAGCATCCCATTATACCCCTCTATAAGCCCTTAACTTAGTTAAGTTCATAACCAGTCCCATTAACATTTTACCCAAAACAGTCCTAATTTTCATACTCCGTATTATGAGCCAAACGCCCACCAAACCTAACCCACATTCCTTTCCATGAAAATACCATAAACTTATATGTGTTAGCTAAAATCTCAACCCTTGCCCCAACATCAAAGCAAATTTTAACTCCCCGATATACAACTTATACTTTCTCCTATTCAGATTTTACAGATTTTGAACATATGAAAAGTTTATTATGATCAGAGGGTCTTCCACTATCCCAATTAATTATCCCTCTTAAATATATCTTATATAACATATAAACTAACTCTCTTGTTCTTTTGAAAGTCCAATTGTACTCCTAAGTACCCTAACCACCTTAAAACATTAAATTAAACCCGACTGATTTCAAAACTGTTTTGACCTCTGACTGTTGTAACCTGTTCTTGACCCACTTCCCGACCTCCAATTCAATTATAGTTTCTTGCATTTGAAATCCAATTCAATTACCTTTTCAGGAATATAAGATTCGAAAATTAAAAGTTTGTATAACTCTAGATATGATCAAAACATTAGCCCTAAAATTCTGCCCAGTTTATAAAAACGAATTTAACAGAACTAGTCTAATTAATTATCCACATCATGTATAATTATTAACTCTAATCAATCTAAACATGTTTATATCATTAAAATACAGAATTTATGTTAAACCTAACCCTAGATCCATCATCTATTGATTGATTACATGATTAGATTAATTAAAATCATAAATTAAAGAAGAGTTTTGAAGATTTTACCTTAAAAATCAAAGGAAGAATTTATTTTTGATGAAACCTAATTCCACCATTGATGGAATTCGACTGGGAGAGGTCATGATGAGTAAAAATATGATGTTTTTGGTTATGGTATGGGTTTAATGTAATCCTAAAGGCCTCCTAACCAAATTAAAAGTCCATTGGGCCTGTTTTTGGGCTTTTTGGTTATTTTCTTCCTTTCTTTTCTTTTGGCTGCCCAAACCAAGCCCAAAGCACCTAAGGATCTGGTTTTTAACCTTATGTTATAACTTATATCATTCTTATACTAAACCTCACATTTGGGTTACTTCCGGGCCAAAACCCTAAAGCCTTAGGTTGATTTTTTTCGGCTTTCTACGCGATTTCCGAACTAACCGTCATTTCCAAAAGTTTCTAATTATGGAAAGTATATCCAAAACTTATCCTAACCATATATTATATACCTAATACATACATACATACAACATACGATACGTACACGAAACCTTGTAAAAACGATATCCGAACTTTTCCCGCAGTTCATTTCTGAACTCATTTCATTTCATTTCCAACCCGTACCATGATTTACAAATCATGTACCTCATTTCGTCCATTCTCATCCCCAAAATCACACATATAAACACATAAATCACATAAAACACATAGTCACACAAAATACCCCAAAAATTAGACTAAGTGTCGAACCTCAAAAACCGGGATTATCACAGAAGACATGTTTTTTTATCAAAACATTTTTGAACACACAATTTTGAAAGATTTAGAAAAACCTTTTGAGAAATTCTCGAAAAATTATGTTCAACGTTTTGAAAACCAATTACTTGAGCTTAAGATGTTGAATATCTTACAAAACGAGCTCAAGTCCGAGAAGTTGTAAGCTTCCCGTTGTTAAGGATAAGTTGCCATCGGCGATAAAACTCTCCTTTTTAACTGAAGATCGAGTTCTAAGCTGACATTTACTTAGAAGTCGTTTTCATGAGCTTGGAAAACTTTTGAATGTTTTAACATAAAGCTCATGATCGAGAAAGATGAATTTCTCGTTATGAGGAAAAGTTCTCTTATCTAAAAGATACACTTTCCTTTCTGAGCTTAAAACTTGGAATGTCTTAATACAAGCTGATGACCGAGAAAAATGAATTTCTCGTTAAGAGGATAAGTTATCATTAAAAATAAGCTTTCCTAAAATTGAAGTCCGAGTTACAGTCTGATATTTAACTGTAAGTCATTGTGCATGAACTTAAAAAACTTCGAATGTTTTTAATATTAGCTCATGCCCGAGAAAAATTAATTTCTCGTTAGTGAGGAAAAGTTTATGATCGGCGATAAACTTTCCTTTCTTTGAAGCTCGGGTTACAATCTGTCATGTGACTGCAAGCCCTTGTGCATGAGCTTAAAAACTTCGAATGTTTTTAATATAAGCGTGAGCCCGAGAAAAGTTAATTTCTCGTTGTCAGGGTAAGTTATCGTTGACAAGATAAAATTCCCTTTAGTTGAAGTTTGGGTCATTATCTGACATTTAACAATGAACCATATACACGAGCTTAAAACCGTTGAATAGTTTTAATATAATCTCGTGTCCGAGAAAATTTAACTTCTCGTTTTGAGGGTAAGTTATCGTTGACGAGATAAACTTCCCTTTCTTTGAAGTTCGGGTCACAGACTATGATTTGACTGTGAGCCATTGTGCATGAGCTTAAAAACTTCGAATGTTTTTAATTTTATCTCATGCCCGAGAAAACTTAATTTCTCGTTGTGAGGATAAGTTTATCATCGGTGATAAACTTTCCTTTCTTTGATAAACGAGTTACAGTCTGTGATGTGACTATAAGTCCTTGTGTAACTTAACTACGAGTCCCCTGAGACACTTGTTTCTTGGATATCAGCTTCTTCAGCATCCAAACTCTCAGAGTGTTCTTAGTTGTACGGTATACAACGATTGGACCGCTGTGTTCTTGTTGAACGTGGACTTTGGTACCTGCATTCTCATTAGGAATTTGTATGCTTTATGTGGGTTAGCGATATCTATTTTAGACCCATGTGGGGTTTCACATTTGGCCTTACTTGTGCCAGAGGTGACCAGAGGAGATGAGTCACTTGTCTTAGTTGGCAAACGTTTCCTTTTATAGAAAACCTTAAGTTCAGGCTTAAGTGATGTATCATCCTTTTCAATTTCCTCCCTAGTGGTCTTAGTAGAATCGGAGACTATCCTAGTTAAAGGGCACTCGTTTCCTATAAGAGTGAAATTTCTACCAGTGGGGCGCCACATTTTACCAATGGGTTTGATTTTAGCTACCCACTGGGATTTAATTCTAGCGTGGGAGTTCACTTCATTAAGGAGTTTCTTGACACAAGAGTCATGATTTGCCTTAAAGACACATTTCCTACATGTTTTACAAGTAGCATATTTGATGTCCAAGTAAGATCTAGAATCCCTAGATGATTGATTGATGCTCCTAGGATATGACATGCTACGGTTAGCAGTATTGGGTAATCTAGAAGGCATCTGACTAGGTTTGAAATTCCTATCTCTTACTTGTGTCTTTTGAATAGTTTCTCTTAGACCAAACTTGTGGTGAACGTCATTTAAACTAGTTCGAGGCGTATTCTTTGGACTATGTCTAGGGAGACTAGAGGCAATCATGTGATTAGGTCTTGCAAAAGATGATTTAGTCACATTAGGCCTAGTTGGTGGAGTGACTGTTCTAGAAATATGAACCATATCAACTTGGGAGGCAAACCGCGGTCTCGAGGATTGTGGTCGCTCGGATCTAAATGCAGTCGGTTTCCTAACGGACTAAATTTGAGGCGGTTTCCCCAAGATTGATGGTTTTTCAAGCTTAGTGTCCACACTAGTTCCTTTAGTTTTCCTCAACTCGTTTTTCAGAGCCGCTATTGCAAAAACCTTTTCTTGAACTTTAGCCTTTAAAGTCTCATTCTCTTTGAGCAATTCATCTTGGGATGCCAACTTAGATTCAAGCAACTTAATTTGTTTCAAAAGATTATCCTTTTCAGCTTTAGAATCCAGAATTGTTTGATCCAATTTTCGTTCAAGAACAACATTTGACTTTTCATGTTTTTCAAAATACTTTTCAAATTTGTCCGTTTTCTTTGAAAATTTAATTTTGGCATCCTCAAGCTCTTTGGATTGCTTAGCTAAAATCGTTTCAAGCTTTTCAGTCCTAGAAACAGAATTGGTTAAAGAAGTAGTCGTAAAACAATTAGCAGGATTGTTAATTAGCGCATTCATTTCAGACAACATATGAAGAATATTATCTATACCTGACATGCTACTTGGTTCCTGTTTTCCTCCTGATTCTATTCTCTTGTGACTGCTTCTTGTATCGTCTTGCAATATATGCAATTCTCCCTCTTGAAAAGTCGAATTCAATGATTCCGTTAAAGTTCGATGAAAAAGGACGTTCAAATGTAGCCAATTTTCTCGGACTCGTCAAATGAATTTAGTCACTTTGTCTTCAAATCTTGTCACTTTTGCCTCGTTACTGTTGTCAAAATATTACCACTTGGTTCCTACTAAATACCCGGATCAATCCAATAATACCTCTCACAACCAATTAATCCAACAAATGTGTGTATCCAAAATAAAAGCCCACTTAGAAAAATCGGGTATTATTGTATTCACTTTCTTTGTAACCTCCGCCCTACACACGTGGCCCAAAAGAGTTGGAATAAAGCTCTGCTCACTTAATACACAAATTTTACTAAAAAAATTTGAGGTAAAATTCGGGTATAAAATATGTCAAACCAGACGGCCCAAAACAAACAATGAAAATAAAGAATGTGCTGATAAAACCGGCCCATAAACAAGTTTAAACCGAGTCCATGTAATGGGTATATCAGCAATCCTAGCTAAACCTAATCCTTATTTTCCTCAAAACATCCGCCCACCATCTCCTTTTTCTCTCAAACTGTTACTGGATCTCATCATTTCAAACTCAAACGCAGTATCTACATATAACAAATCCCAGAAAATAACAAATCACCATCAATAATCATCACATAATAAATCATCCTTTACACGAAATGTCCCAATCATTCCTTTTCTTTCGATGCACCCAAAGCAACACCCCAAAAATCAAATCCACTTCTTCATATTAGATTATTCAAGAACAGATTGATCTTTAGAAGAACAAATTATTGTATCATTAGCCTATTATCATCACATCGACGAAAAGAACGATCCCCTTGTTAGAAGTAATTAAAGTGATGGTCATATAATATATCGTTGCGAAGCTCGTGAAAAATGCTATTTAATGATGTCGAGAGTTTTTAGTTATTATTGTTTATGTAACGGGATTTACTCCCAAACACACAAATGAGGAAGGCCTCCTAAACATTTGTTACTTAGTATAAAAGGCCTCCTATACCTCATTTGTGTGTGTGCTTTTCCATTTAATAGTTTTAGAGAGAGAAAGGTGTGTTTGTTTCTCTCACTAGGAAAACACCAATCTTTGTCAACTTAATCTAATCTTTCTTTTTTGGTTTAATCTTCATCATGTTATTCGTGTTTGGTTAGTCGTGTGTTTAAGCTTTACAAGTGGTATCATTCGCCTAGGGATTCGTAGTTAGCTTTGGTGTTGATTTGGTATTGATTTTGGATTTTGATCTTGTGGGTTTTTTGGTTTAGATTGGTGGAATTGATTGGAATTGGTGGTATATAGCTTAGTTGATTGGTTTTTGGTTGATTCGTGGATTGGTTTATGGTTGCTCGTAGTTTTTGTGGTCGATTTTTGGTTACTGTATACGAATTTATGATCTTCGGAAAAGGGTTTAGAGGTATTCCGAAGAAGTTAAGTTTATCCTAATTGTTTTTTTCGGAAAAGGGTTTTTTATTCCGAAAAAAAACCATTTTATCCGAATTCACCTAGTTTTTCCGAAATTTCCCCGTTATTCCGAAAAACCAACTTATCCGAAGATTTCTTTGTTATCTGAAAACCCCATTTTATCCGAACATAGCCAAATTATCCGAATATCTCACTTTTTCCGAAAATCCCAACTCATCCAAAAATCCTTAATTATTCTGAAAATACCCAGTTTATCCGAAAAAGTGCATTTTCCGAAAACACTCAGTTTATCCGAAGATACCCTATTTATCCGAAATTGTCACTTTATCCGAAAAAGCTGATTTTGTCCGAAAATTGCCATTATTCTGAAAAAGGGCCATAATTCCGAAGAAGGTGACATATTCCGAAGAAGGACCATTTATTCCGAAAAGGTAATTTTTTCCAAAAAAGTCAATTTTTCCGAAAAACTATCATTACTCCAAGAAAGTGAAATTTATTCTAAATAGTGAAATATTCCGAAAAAAATGTATCTGTTATCCGAAAAGGTTCATTATTCCGAAAAACCCCAAATATTCCGAAAATATTTTTCAAAAATTGTGTTTTTGAAAATTTTTAATCGTGTGTTTTTTGGCCTTGGAATTTCTGGTTTCAGGAGAACTCATTTTTAGGAGATTTAATCATAACTTCAACACTCTACTTTCTACGAATTGAGATCCTGTTTTTCACACGACTTATGCGATGACGTCTCAACAAGATATTTATGATGCGGGTACTGAGAATCGTCCTCCCATGCTCAACAAGGAGAATTACACTACATGGGCCAGTCGTCTCCTTCGTTATGCAAAATGTAAACCTTTGGAAAAATTGATTGTCAACTCGATTCAAAAAGGTCTGTATGTTAGAAGAACAATTCTTGTGCATGGGGATCCTATGAATGCTAACCCAGTGGCTGATCTAGTCATGAGCAAACGGATGAAGAATTAACTAAAGCTGAATCCAAACAACTCGACACCGATGATCAAGCAATTTAACTCATACTCATGGGACTTCTGAAGATGTTTATACTGCAGTCAATAGTTGTGAAACCGCACATGAGATGTGGCTTAGGATTCAGAAAATGATGAAGGGGAGTGAAATCGGTTTACAAGAAAAGGAAACTAAGTTGCTTCGTGAATGGGAAAAATTTACGTCTACTGAAGGGGAACAAATTGAACCTTACAATCATCGGTTTTCAACCCTCATGAATCATCTTAGAAGAAACAAACATGAACCTGCACAAATTGCTGCAAACATCAAATTTCTTAATAATCTTCCTTCTGAATAGTCAAGATATGTCACTCTTGTCAATCAAACCAAGGATCTTCATGTCGTGGACTACACTCAAGTATATGATTATTTGAAGATGAATCAAGATGAAGCTAACGAAGTTAGGGCTGAAAGACGTGCCAAGACACAAAACCCATTGGCTTTTATGGCAAACTCTCCATCATCTATGTCATATCCCATGGAACCTTACCATCAACCCTCATCAAGTAACTTCATGCCACAACAACCACAACAACTCACCACTTATGGATATCAACCTCCTGCTGTTGTGAACTACTTACAACAACCCATTGCCTGTTTTGATGACATCACCGATCCTACTCATGCGATTAATAATGGTCTTGCACTTCTCGCAAAGGCATTCAAATTTACCATTAACCCCACCAACAACAATCAGAGAATCTCCTCGAACACTAGAAATAGGCAGATTGCTCAACCTTTCATGAATGTGAATCAAGATCGCCAATTGGTAGCTGTTGGGAACACGGGGACACAATATGGTCAGAATGTTGGGAATGGAGGAAATCAGTATGGACAAATCCGTGGTCAGAATCCGAATGTTCCAAATGCGGGTAATCAGAATGGGTTAATAGTTGCGCCAGCGGTTGGTAATCAGATGGGAAATATTGTGGCAGCAAGAGCTGAGAATACTAGTACGGGAAATGGAAACAACAATTGTCAGGTTCAGTGCTACAACTGCAGGGGATTTGGTCATTATGCTCGAGATTGCACAGCCAAAAAGAAGAGGGATGGTGCTTATCTTCAGACTCAGCTTCTCATAGCACAAAAAGAAGAGGCAGGGATTCCACTTCAAGCTGAGGAATTTGATCTTATGGCTTCTGCTGCAGAATATGACAAGGAAGAAGAGGTGAATGCTAACTACATCTTGATGGCACTCCTACTGGGGCAAGCACTCCTACTGGTTGATCCCATGTTGATATTTTATTATGTTTCTCGTAACTTTATGTTATCATCTTGGTTCTTGTCTAGTTTATTTATTTCCAGTATTCTAGACTAGTTAATGTTTATGGCCTGTCATAAATATTTTGTTTAACAAGCTGCCTGTAGCTTGCGGTTAATGTGGAATTTCAGCCACATTCCTTGTACTTCAACGTTTTTTTTGGTTCTATTTACCGGGGTCATTGTTACCCTTTTACCAAAAAAAAATCTTGATGGCAAACTTACAACAAGCATCTACCTCAGTAATGCAAGTTGACAGGGCTCCTGTTTATGATTCAGACGGTCCCTCTGAGGTACATCCACACTTCGATGATAATGATATATATAGTACGTCTAATCAGGAGGAGTATACTGAGATGCTTGAGCCTTACACTGAGACACACGGGGATCACACAAATAATAGTAATATTATTTCGAATGAGCCCAGTGTGGACCTTAGTGTGGATCAAGTTGCTCAGCCTACAACCCTTCCTAATGCGACACATGCGTATTATAAATCTTTAATTGATAAGCTTGCTAAGGATGTTGACCATGCTACGGTAGTTAATAATAAGTTTAGAGAAACTAATGCCAAATTGACCACTGAGCTTGCGGTATATAAGGAACGGGAGAAAAGTTTTGAAATTCATCAGACTAAAATTAAAGAACTTGAACAAGCTCATGCTACATCGGTTTATCAAGAAAAATGCACAACTAAGAAATTAAATGCCATACATTCAAGTAGTGCTAAAAAGATAAGCGAATTGAATGATGAAATCACTTCTCTTAATAAACAGCTTTCAATTGAAAAATCTATTATTTTGGATTTTAATGAAGAACGAAAAAAGCTGAAACATGATTTCAAAATTCGAGAAGATGAGATTCTTGAGGATTTTTGCAAAGCTCATGATAGGATTAGAGAATTAGACAACCTTTTAGTAAAACGTGGCCAAACTATGCAGACAATAAATATGCTAGCACCAAAAGTGAATGAGATAAATTACACTCGACACAAATTGGCTTTAGGTTGTCCTCTTCCTCCTAATCCCGGATATCTTAAGAAAGTTCAAGCCACTAATGAAACCTTATATAATGGTAGCGTGCTCTTATTTGATGCGCATGATCCTCCTAGTGTGCATGATTCCGAGGAAACTACTGAACTTGCAGTAGAGACTCGTTTAAGAATGAAAAAGCTTGATAAAGAAGTGACACCCGTATATCATCCGAAAGTTAATCCTCCAACTGTTTTTGTTCGATCTAACACGAGTTCTAAAATGCTTTTGCTACCAAGTGAGGAATTGTCTGATGACCCTCCTAAACCGAGTATCACACGCCGATTTCTAAACGAGCTTAAAGATAACTTTGTCATCCTTAAACTTGTTTTTAATTCCAAAATCACTGGAGGAAATTTTACATCACCCCTGTTCAGATTGAGGTCCAGAAAATTCTTCAAAACGATATTAGTCCGATTATTAATCAAGTTGATGCTCGGTTAGGCAATTTGGAAAACGCTTTTCTAAAATAATTTGCCAACTTTGTTGAAGACTTTAAATATTTGGCGAAGGACGCTGATGAATCTCTTGATAAAATCAAAGTTTTGGAAAACGATCTTGAACGCCTCTCTAAAGCACCTGATAGTGTTGATAGTAGCCCCGTTGTGTTAAATACCTCTGTGTCGAATCACGAAACCCTCCAAACTGAGCTTGAACGTACGAAAGAGAAAATGGAATCTATTGTCATTAAAAAGGACACAGAATTTACCGATCTTGGAATAAATTTGTCAAAAAGTGTGATGAATGCAAATATGACAAAATTTCGTATGATAAAGCCTACAATGAAATGCAACAAATGATCGCACGGTTGCAGGCTCAGTTAGGAGGGGTTAAGGAAACGAATTTGGCCTCTTCGGGGTTAGAGAGTGCTAGTGATGGTAATGATCAGAAGCTTAAGGCTAAGATTGCAGATTTAGAATCTGTTGTTGTTTCATATAAGCGGGCTGTTAAACAAAGTAAATCTGTCTATCATAAACTTATTGATAAAATCTGTGAGAACTGTAAGTTAAAGGCCTTGTTAAAAGATAAGACTTCTGAGCCTAGCTCGATTGTGGATACGATGATCCAGAAACCAGCAAGCTCGGGACCCACTCGTATTGCTGTAACACCGTTTCCCAAGGCCGCTGGAACGAAAGCTGCTGTTATTGACCCAAGAATGTTTCGATTTAGACCTTCCTCTCAAACTAGGGTAGATATCTCTGTGCCTAGAAACCAACGTAAAGCAAGCGTTAGGACAAAACTGACTACTATCGCTCAACCACAAGTCATTGATTTAAAAAATGCTAATTCTAACAAACGTGTGTCTTTTTCTACAGGAATGAATAACTACACTAAGAGCGGAATGCCACAGCCTACGAGCAATACAAGGAATGATAGGGTCCCTTTTGCCTCTAGAAGTAGTCGTCCCAAGGCTAATAATATGGAAGTAGAAGAACACCGTAGGAATTTACCGTTTTTTATTCATAATCAGAAACTTAATTCTTCTGAATGTAATGACTTTAAACTTGCTATTCGGAATGAAAAATCTGAAGTTATTTTTGCTAAATGTAATAAATGTTTGTTTACTTTTAGTCATGATGTTTGTGGTTTGACTATGAATGGTTTCAACTATGGTAGTTACACTCGACTTGACAAACTTTCTATCAGCGAAACACATAGCACTCCTAAGGCTAAAGTGTATGTTCAGAAAACTAAGCAGGCATGGTCCACTGAAAGTCTTGCTATGCCTAGAAGTCCTAGATTTACCTCTAAGTGGTTGCCTACTGGAAGATATTTTGCCTCTAATGGTCATGTTATTGTTACTAGTAGATCTCATACTGACAGTGAAATGTCGGTATGTGATATGGCTTGATTATTACCTAACCATACAGGAACCTATTTCTTCGGTTGCCAAATTTTCTCTTCTCTTATCATTGGCAGGCTGTTGAAATTTGTCTCTGGTGCGTGGACTCGGGCTGTTCCAAACATATGACTAGGAATCGAAGTCTTCTCGAGAACTTTGTATGGCTTTTTACGGGAACTGTTCGATTTGGAAATGATCATGTTGCTGCAATTCTAGGCTATGGTGATCTTCATTGGGGAAATATTATCATCACCAGAGTATCTTTTGTTGATGGCTTGGGATACAATTTGTTCTCGGTTGGGCAATTCTGTGATTCAGATTTGGAGGTAGCCTTCAGAAGTCATACATGCTTTGTTAGGGATCTTGAAGGAATTGATTTGTTGAAAGGAAATCGTACCACCAATCTTTACACCATTGATCTTTTTCAAATGTCTGCTGCATCTCCAATTTGTCTCATGGCCCGGGCCACTTGAACAAAGTCATGGATATGGCATCAAAGGTTATCTCATCTCAATTTCGATGCCATCACCTAACTTGCAAAATATGATCTCGTTACCGGTCTTCCAAAGTTCAAATATACTAAAGACCATCTTTGTCCATCATGTGAGCAAGGTAAAAGCAAGAAGAAGCCTCACAAACCCAAACCTGTTCCAAATTCGACGAATAGGTTGCATCTCCTTCATATGGATTTGTGTGGCCCAATGAGAATCAAAAGCATTAATGGAAAGCGGTATGTCCTTGTAATTGTGGATGATTATTCTCGTTACACATGGGTTCATTTTCTTGCTTCGAAAGATGAAGCCCCTGATGTAATTATCAATTTCTTGAAGAAAACAGTGCTACTTCAAGCCCCTGTTATCATTGTAAGAACGGATAACGGTACAGAATTCACCAATCAAAAACTGAAAGCTTATTGTGACAAAGTTGGGATTTCTCATCAAACTTCGGCTGTAAGAACTCCAGAGCAGAATGGAGTTATGGAACGGAGGAATCGTACGTTAGTTGAAGCTGCTCGGACGATGCTTCTCTCCTCCAGTGCACCGTTATTCCTTTGGGCTGACGCTATAGCAACTGCATGTTATACTCAAAACCGCTCCATTATTCACACCCGCTTCAACAAAACACCTTATGAGATCATTAATGGAAGAAAACCGGATATTTCATTTTTACATGTCTTCGGTGCTTTATGTTATCCGAAGAATGATCGTGAAGATATCGGTAAACTTGAACCTAAAGGTGATATTGGCTTTTTTATTGGTTATTCTTCAACTGCTTGTGCTTACAGGGTTTATAATCGAAGGACAAGAAAGGAAATGGAGACTATGAATGTTACCTTTGATGAACTCTCGGGTATGGCCTCTCAACATAGAAGTTCTCATCCCGAGCTTCAAGGTCATACTTCTGGACACGTAAGTTCAGGACTCGCGCTTCAATTTGCACCGTCAGCAATCTCATCGTTACAACCTTCGGAACGTGACTTGGAAATTTTATTTGGGCCAATTTATGATGAATATATGGAGGGTCCTTCGTCATTTGGTGTTTCTCAAAATGCCCTGGCTGCACCTGCTACGGTAGTTCCAGAACCACCAATTGCATCTACACCAACGACATCCGTTTTTGCACCATCTACGTCAACCTCAACCATAATGACTCCAAACATTCCAACAACTTCTCTTATTGTTGACGCAACTCAACAACATTCTCAGCAAATTCCTAATCATGTTCATCTTCAGAATGAAATAGTTGCTGAAAAATCCAAACAATGCGATGCTCAACGAACATGAGTTTGTTAATCCATTTGCGGCTTCCACAAGTACTACTCAGCCTTCAACATAATATGTGGCTCCGTCGAGCTCGCATCAAGTTTCTCATACACTTCCACATGAACAAAAATGGACTAAGAATCATCCTTTGGTTCAAGTAATTGGCAATCTCTCAAGACCAGTCTCAACACAAAATCAGCTGCGTACTGACGGTGATATGTGTATCTTTGCACTATCAGTCAGCATAATGGAACCGGCAAGTGTTAAAGAAGCATTGACCGATGCATCATGGATTGAGTCTATGCAAGAAGAGCTCAATCAATTCATCCGGCTTGATGTATGGGAGTTAGTTCCACGCCCGGACAATATCGATCCCCTTACCCTGAAATGGTTATTCAAAAACAAGATGGATGAAGAGCAAACGGTCATTAGGAACAAGACTCGGTTAGTTGTGAGAGGTTATAAACAAAAGGAGGGAATTGATTTCGCAGAATCCTTCGCCCCGGTCGCTCGGATGGAAGCTATTAGGATTTTCTTGGCATACGCTACACACAAATCGTTCACTGTGTATCAAATGGACGTAAAGACGGCTTTCTTACATGGGTCATTAACAGAAGATGTGTACGTCTGTCAACCAGAAGGTTTCATCAACACCGAATATCCAATCCATGTCTACAAGTTGAAAAAGGCAATTTATTGTTTGAAACAAGCACCGAGGGCATGGTACGACGAATTATCATCATTTCTTCTCCAAAATCACTTCAGCAAAGGAACCATTGATCCAACGTTGTTTATCAAGCACTACGGCGACAAAATCTTGGTGGCTCAGGTCTATGTAGATGATATTATATTTGGTTCTACTAACCCAAAATATTCCATATTATTTGCCGACCTTATGAAAAGTCCATTTGAAATGTCCATGATGGGGTAAATGACGTTTTTTCTTGGTCTCCAAGTTCACCAATCCCCCCGTGGCATTTTCATATATCAGGCCAAATATGTGCTTGAAATTCTAAAGAAATTTGGAATGGAAAACTATGATCCTATTGGTACTCCAATGGACACTAAACACAAGCTTGATTTGGATAAGAAAGGGACATTTGTAGATGCTACAAAATACCAAAGTATGATCGGGTCTCTTATGTACTTAACCTCAAGTAGACCGGACATTGTGCATGCTACTTGTTTATGTGCTCGGTACCAGGCTAAGCCAACCGAGAAGCACCTCAAGGAGGTTAAAAGGATCTTTCGATATCTCCGGGGAACCATTCACATGGGTCTCTGGTATACGAAGGATTCTGGTTTTAATCTCACTGGTTTTTTAGATGTCGACCATGCAGGATGTCATGATACATTCAAGAGCACTTCCGGTGGAGCCCAATTCTTAGGCGAGAAGCTAGTGACCTGGTCCTCAAGAAAACAAGATTGCACGGCGTTGTCCACCACGGAAGCATAATATGTGTCTCTATCCGTGTATAGTGCTCAAGTCCTTTGGATGAGAACACAACTCACGGATTATGGCTTTCACTTTAACAAAGTGCCTATCTATTGTGACTCACAATCAGCCATAGCCATATCCTGCAACCCGGTCCAACACTCTAAGACCAAGCACATAGCTGTCCGATTCCATTTCATAACGGACCATGTGGAAAGAGGAACGATTGAACTGTATTTTGTCAAGACGGACTACCAACTAGCCGACATCTTCACCAAAGCTCTTTCTCAAGACAGATTTGAATTCTTGGTATGCGTAGTTTCACTCCTGATGAACTTGAACGTCTTGCACATTCGCAGTGACCTTGTATATATCTATTAGAAAATCAAAATACAAAAATATAAAACCTATAAAAACAAAATAAAAAGTGAGAGAATCTTTCAAAAATACCAAAAATATTCTTCTCTGACATGTCTCTCAGCATCGATAATATGGACGCACTTACAAATGTCGCTCATTAATGACACGGGTACGTACATAAAGTTCGAATGAGAGTTCAATTTTTTTCAAAACATGTCTTTTCTATTTTCTTCTCATAATGGCTAATAGTCACATGTCAGATTATACCTCGATCCCTAAATAAAGGAAATTCTTTGACTTATTCTCAACAACAAGAAATTCGTTTTTCTCGGTCATGAGCTTATATCAAAACATTCAAAGTTTTAGGCTCATGAACAAAACTTTTCTCGGACTTTTCAGCACAATTTTTCAAAGTATTTCAAAACTATGTGCTCATATACTCCCGTATTTTAATTAGACTCTCTTTTCGAGGGGGAGTATACTGATTTCATAAACATTTGTTCCAACTTTTCATGACACATTATTCTCTCCATGTTTTATCACTAGTTACACAAAAATTTCAATTTCATGCAATTTTTGAGGGGGAGAATAGTGATTAAAATGTGATAAAAAATGCTTCATTCTTGGATAAGATCTTCGATATAAATGCTTTCTCTTCCTAATATGTGCAAAAACCTTCCTTTTATGATGCACATATGTAGGGGGAGCGCTTTTGGTGATATAGAAAGTTTCTGTAGAAATGCTAAATCGGATCCGGTGGTCTAATGTGGTGGTAGATGGTGGTGGTAGCCATTGTTGGTTTAGAGAGAGAGAGAAGAGAGGTTGAATGTGTGTGAAAATAAGAGAAAATGAATTAACTTGAAATGTGACACAACCAACACCCCTCCTTGGAAGCTAAGGAGGGGTATATATAGTCACACACGCACCTTAAACTATACATTAAACCTAGTCTAGTCTAAGCGTGTGTGACTATGATAACTAACGGGAATTCTTAAATGTCGGCACATAAAGTGAGTTTCCAACAATCTTCCCCCATGGGACGACGTGTAGAATTCCTTACAATATTCTTCCTAACAAGTACAAAATGATTAAGAACAAGAGCTTTCTTGAAGCATCCAATGCTGATGAAGTCTTCTGAGGCCTTCGTCTTCAAAACGACTCATCTTTAAAGTAACTTGTAGAAGAAATATTGCAACGGCACGAGCAAGTAACCCATACACTTCTGGTTAAGGAGAAGCTTCTGAATTAGCTTCCCCCTAATTTATGCCACGTAAACTTGATGTAGAAGCTTTAAATAGCTTCCCCCTAAACCGACAATCCTCGTACGCAACTTCAAAGCTTTCAATAAAGCTTAGAATGATTAAGCGCACAGCGGAATCTAACAAGCAAATCCCATCATATAACATGATAATGTTGCTAAGAGGGATTGAAAGTTTGGGGCACACCAAGTAGATCAACAACTTTTCATCTCACGCTTGAATAATTCTTCTGAATTTTTCTTCCCCCTGAGAGTTCAAGTTATGCATACCAGAAAGAATCAAGACACTTCTTCCCCCACATAGTTGAAGAAGGTAAATCAATCCCAATTATGAAGCTCAAATACTGAAGTGGACACTTTATCCCATTCATGAAGCTGACATCGTAACACCAGAGTCAATTAAGTCCCGGAAATGCACATGTCTTCTTCCGGAGATGCACCAGAGTCAATTAAGTCCCGGGAATGCATATAGGATAATGATGATGTTTAATTGCAACAATCAAACAATTAAACCTCGAATCAGTAGTGTACCGTTTGGAGATTGATAACGACACGAGTTAAAACACTGATTTTCTCTGCGGCTATGACAAATGTCATCCCGGAATATCTTCAAATCAAAAGAAGGTATGAAGTTCATCACGTGTACTCGTTGTGCGTTCAATGTGTCTTCTTCTTCCCCCTTGATGGTTTCGAGACACGGAACCATCAACAAATCGTACGCACATGAACCTGAAATCTCGTGAGAATAATAAATAAGCTGAATTATATATTTTGTGAGAATCAGCTGTTGATCGAAAATCTCTTCTCATAAACTCTCCATGGCCACTTTTACCAACCTACGTGAAAGCAATTTGAAGTGACCACTGAAAGAATGAACCGGATACATCAAACGTGAAGCTGAATAAAAATCCTTCGATCTTGTGACTTAAGCTTGCACTATTGTTGAATGAAGAACGGTGGAGAAATCCCTAAGTACTCAATGCATCACTGAAGAAGTCTATAAGCACAACACCTCTTGAAATTATCCACGTCGACTAAGCGCGTGACACTGAGTACAACAATGTAACCCCTTTAAGTGATAGTTATCCGAGTCATCAACCATCCACCCCGAACCCAGAAACCAGATAACCAAGTCTTCATTCTAGGATTAAGCACGAGCAAGTTATCTATTAAAAGATAAAATAAATACACGCCTTTGAAAAATCCGTCTTCAACGTCACGTAATTAATACCCGATCAAACAAAATCTGTAGCCACTAAAAAATCGCCCATTTTTTCTTGGTCTCGTCTCAAATAAATTCTCGTCACGTTGTCTCGTCTTTTTGTCACGTCACTTGTTTCTCGTCACATTTTAAAACCATTAATCAAAATAACATCATTTAAAAAAATGATAAGTAATATTTTGAAAAAACAATTTTATTAAAACATTTTGTCACAAGTGTATTAACCTTAAGTCTCGGCCCAAAAGAATACCAAAAGAATGTGGCCCAAAAAAAAAATTTCGAGCCCAACATTTCTTGGGGATTACCCGGTCCAACATCATAATCCTAAAATATCTCATATAAACGTAACCCTAAACTCACACTTCTCGTTTAATCCGCCCTCTTTTCTCTCACTACTCCCTTCACCTAGTAACCATCGCCCTCACCAAACTCCATCTCCCAACGTCATTTACCTCAAAACCTCCGTCCCCCCATTAATCTCCCATCATAACAAAAACAAAACATCCACAAAAAAAAATCAATCTCGTCTCATCTTAATCTCACACATCCTCCATCTCAAACGCAAACAACATAGCAATCACCTCATCTACCCTAAATCTGATGATAATATCAAGACCAAATCCCAACAAAGAGCTTCAAGATCTTTTAAAAGGATCTCAGGTAGGTTTAATACTGGTTCGTGTGACTTTTAGACGAATTAAGGAAAGATTTTAACAAACTTGTTATAAATCTTCTTTGAATTCGTAAATAAAGACAACAGATATTATTTTGCATGTTGTTTGATTGTCTTTTAATCGAAAAAATGAGATGATTATAACATGATTGTTATTAATCTTTCATGATTCTCGAATATTGAAATGGATAATTTCTAACAGTGATCTATGATGGAAGTTCTGATTTTTAAAGATCTAAATAAGATCTTGATATATCTTTGAAATATATAAATCGAAACATAAACTGAGATCTTTATTTTATTTTATATGTTTTGGTTCGAGTCTAGATGGGATTAGGAGACGAAGGGATTAGGATTAGTTATGGTGTTGAGGTGATAAAAGGTTGGAAGTGAGTCAGACTCAGTGAGTTTAACTGAGTCAACTCGGTAATTACCGAGTTGACTCGGTTGCGATGGATTTGGTTTGGTCACATTTTTGGTCCACTGGTTATAACATTCCATCGTAATGTCTAAAAGAAGTCCATCGAAATATAACTGAGTGTCACACAATCATCGGAATGTTTTTAAACTTAGTGTTCCATCGCAATGAAAAAAAAATCCATCGCAATGTGAGAACAAAAATTTCAGCAGCATGACGTTTTACTTATGCCATTGCGACAGGTCCAACCACCCATCACAATGTGACTCATCGGAATGAGTCCCTTCGCAATGGGTATGTCGAACCCATCGGAATGTGTCAAAAAAACAACCCCATCGCAATCCATGCGATCTAAGTAGCCATCGGAATGCGTGCATCGGAATGTGCCTATCTGAAAACTTTTATCCAAAAGTACTTTTCTGGCAATTCTGGGTTTCTAGGTATGATTTTTCTGGCAAATCTGGGTTTCTGGGGCAAGATCTTCAACAACAGAAAAATAAGGAACCCCATAAAAACTGTTAAAACCTATCAAATATTACATTTGATAATATCAGATATAAGAATAATATCAGATATGAAAACATGAAACCAGAGACACAATGATAACTTCGGATATGAGAATGATGATAACCATGCTGGACTGTGACATGTGAAATGGGTTTGTAAATATCAGGAATGTGACAAAACAGATAATGCTACCATTATGACAAAAGAAAAACGTGACATACGGACCCAAAAAAATAATATGGTGAGACACTAAAAAATGTTTAGACCACTAAATCGAAACAAAAAAACATGATCCAAGGAATGAACCAAGGCTCTGATGCCAAATGTAGAAATGCTAAATCGGATCCGGTGGTCTAATGTGGTGGTAGATGGTGGTGGTAGCCATTGTTGGTTTAGAGAGAGAGAGAAGAGAGGTTGAATGTGTGTGAAAATAAGAGAAAATGAATTAACTTGAAATGTGACACAACCAACACCCCTCCTTGGAAGCTAAGAAGGGGTATATATAGTCACACACGCACCTTAAACTATACATTGAACCTAGTCTAGTCTAAGCGTGTGTGACTATGATAACTAACGGGAATTCTTAAATGTCGTCACATAAAGTGAGTTTCCAACAGTTTCACTGGTTACGATATCTATACCTTCAACATAATTATTCACGACGATATTGGTGTCAAAAGGTGGTTAGGTATTCGTCCTATGATCCTACCAGAACCGGATGGATCTTCCCACGGACAATCCATTAGAACTTAGAAGTCCTTAGGAATGATGGAGTAGTAGAGTTTACGGGAATAATGCCGACTAATGACTTAAGCTAGCACTGGAACAATCACAACAAGGTGCTAGTTATGACGTCTTAGTAAGCGTTGAAGGGGTTGAAGAATGAAAAAGAAATGTAAGGACAAAGGGTGAAAAGAAATAGCCCTCTATACAACCTTAGGCAGAAATCGGGTCAATACATCTATTGTCAGAATCACGTTGATGATTTCTGGTATTATAGACAAAGCATCATGGACCCAGTGATGTAAAGCACAACCCTTCCCAGCCTACTCAAGCTTCTCTCAAAAGAAGTTTGTTTTATTGTCATGGAGTTCAACTTATTTCTATCAACTTTCTCACTCTGAGATAGTAGATATTGAAAAGGTGGCAGTCTGCTCCAGCCTCCGATCACCAAATAAACGTGCACTTATAGAGTCTAGAGCCAACGAGATTCATCAAATAAATCTCATTAGGACACTTATTTCATATATAAATTGTTATTCATCATTAGAACACAAGCGATAATTTACAGAGTCCTACGCTCTATCCTTGTGGTACTGCTAGAACATTCAGAGTGATACTCTCTAGTATTCACAGTGACGAATGGAAATCCTTCCAGTGTTTATAACAAACAGCACTGCGGTAGGTCATATGTACGATTCATTTTGAATTGAACATGTGCTAACTGGAAAACAACAGAGGTTTGATCCTTAATTCATTCAAACTCGTTCCAGGTCTCGACGTAATATCTTTATGATCTTGCCAGAACATTCAGAGTAATACTTTTCAGTATTTACAGTGACGAATGGAAATCCTTCCAGTGTCATCATCAAACAGCACTGCGGTAGGTAACTTGTGTGATTCTATATGAATCACACTTGTGTCAACTGGAAAGCAACGATGCTTTGATTCTTAATTGATTCAAACTTGTTCCAGGAAATTGAATTGACGACTTAATGAGCAGAATGGAACTGCATGATTCACTCCTTACTATGAATTATCTTTCGATATATTCAAGTATTGAGAACGGCTACCACAGCTTGAAACCTTGTCAAGGAAGTTCTTTGAACTTACCTAATCACAGGTTCAGTATTCTTACTGCATAACGGGAAACCGGAGGAATGCAAACGGTGGCGTAACCTCAAGAGTCGTAATTTAAGACCACATGCTCATGTAAATGAAGAAAGCTCAAGAACATCTAAAGACAAAGACTTCCACTACTCTGAGGATCAAGGGAGATTGTTAACAAGCCTTCAAGTCAATACAAAACATGAGTATGTGGGGAAAGACACAAGAACACAAGCTGGCAAAGTTTCAAGATCAAGTCAAGGCAAAGATCAAAGATCCAAGATCACAAGTCATGAAAGGAACTATGAAGAAACTCTCAAGACATCGAGCTTCAAAGTCTGCAACAACAAAGAAGTGAAGTCACATATTACATGACCACCCCTTAGGGGGAGATTGTTAGAAGTAATTAAAGTGATGGTCATATAATATATCATTGCGAAGCTCGTGAAAAATGCTATTTAATGATGTCGAGAGTTTTTAGTTATTATTGTTTATGTAACGGGATTTAGTCCCAAACACACAAATGAGGAAGGCCTCCTAAACATTTGTTACT
Organism: Glebionis coronaria; assembly: GCA_025667525.1. Taxonomy (NCBI): domain Eukaryota; kingdom Viridiplantae; phylum Streptophyta; class Magnoliopsida; order Asterales; family Asteraceae; genus Glebionis; species Glebionis coronaria. The sequence continues at coordinate 237,218,778 of CM046880.1, forward strand.
TAGTATAAAAGGCATCCTATACCTCATTTGTGTGTGTGCTTTTCCATTTAATAGTTTTAGAGACAGAAATGTGTGTTTGTTTCTCTCACTAGGAAAACACCAATCTTTGTATTTCTTTTCTTCATCTTAATCTAATCTTTATTTTTTGGTTTAATCTTCATCATGTTATTCGTGTTTGGTTAGTCGGTGTGTTTAAGCTTTACACCCCTTATATCACGTGAGAAGACATCAGCTTCAAGATCCTCAAGGGTCTCAGGTAGGGTTAATTGAATTGCATGTCGGTTTTGTTTGAAATCGAGATAAGTATTGAGTCTAACATGCTTGTTTTACTCAACTCTTAACAAGTCTCGAATATTAAAAACGGGTGAAAACCCTATACGGATCAGTGATGATATATTTTTAACATGCAATATCTTTAAGAGATCTTTCTTATGTTAGAATGAATCTGAGATCTATTTAATTTACTGTTTTGAGTCTAGTTGATGTTTAAACGGGTTAGGAGACGATGGGTTAGGTTTATATTGGTGTTGTGGAGATAAAAGGTTGGTGTTTGAGTCTGAGTTCGAGTCTGTTGGTTGGATTCGAGTCTGTGTTGAAAGGTTTGGTTTTAAGTATTGTGGTCTGTTTTAGTTGTCAAGAGAAGTCTTGGAATCTGTTGAGAAAGGTTTTGGGCGAGTCGAGGCCAAGTTTTGTTTTCTTTCGAGTCAATTTGTGTATGTGTCGAGTGTTGTGGTCGAGAGTCGAAGTGTATGTCACCAGCCGTAACGAATTGGTTTGAATTTGGTGAGTTGAGTCTAGGGGGAGTTGTGTGTGTTGTTGGTGTGAGTCTTTGTCAGATTTGTGTTCGAGTCCTGTTGGTTTGGTCAATTGGTTGAGTCGAGTCGAGTGGTGAGGTGTTCTGTCAAGTCGAGTCTAGGCGAGGCTGTTTTGATTTTGTCGAGTCAGTTTTGTTGTTGTCGAGGTTGAGGTCGAGTCCAAGTTAGACACAAGATTGTTGGTCTATTCAGTTTTGAAAGTCACAAAACCATCGGAATGTCAAAAATAAAACCATCGGAATACGTATCCGAATCAAACCATCGGAATATGGAGAAATAGATCGGAATAATACAACTTGTAACTTTCGGAATATATTATTGAATATGTATCGGAATAAGTGGATCGGAAAAAGACAACTTTCTATCGGAATATGACAAAAAAGGAATGCATCGGAATAACCATCTAGATGAGAAAACCCTTTTCCGATACAAAATTTTGATAAAAGGACAGATCAAAGGACAGAAACAGAATCTTTTCAGAATATAAAAAAACTATAAAAAAACTGATATTTTTTGTGACTTTTTAGACTCAAATCAATACTGTAACACAGATCAAGACAAACAAAATGTTTAGACAACCAAAAAAATTATATCAGATATAGTTTTTGACAAATAAAATTGTTTAGACAAAGTAAAATCAAAAGATATAGATTTTGACCCGTGACAAAAGTTATACCAAATCAATATATCAAAACACGCCAATCCTAAGATTCAACCATAGCTCTTGATACCAATTGTAGGTCCTTAGTTTCTTAGGATTGTGCAAGTGTTATGATTATCTAAAGAATGGAAGGAGATGAAAGAACTAGAGAGGGAGAGTTAGAGAGAGAAAGGAGAGAAAGAGAGAAAAGATGGAATGTTGAATGAATAACTAAGTGCTCAACCCCTCCTAACATGCTAGGGGGGTATATATAGCCCACCCTACATGTGGGCTATATGGGCTATATGTTAATATATTGGATCACGAGCCCAATACTTGAATATATCGTTGGAGTGACCGATCCTTTCTAAATACGTAAAAATGTATTTCCAACAAGTTATTCTTAGTTGTGGTTGATTCACAATATTACTCTTTACTTTTAAAAGTTTCACAGTTTTTTTTTGTCTCACAAGTTTTTTTTGTCTCACAAGTTTTTCATCAGGTATTTGTTTCAAATCTGGACCTCAAACAATATATTTTGATCATATGTATCTGTTTTTCTTGTTGAAAACCAAATACAAGTGAAAGGTATAAGGTTGTGAGGTGTGTTTTGAATCGTTTCAAAAAGTTTGAGTTAAAGTTTTCCTTGTTCTTTACCAAGTTTTTTGTTCATTTAAAAACTCTGTTTTATAAAGTTTGGGATCCAAAGCTTTTTCCTTTGATCATCTATATCTGCTTTTCTATTTGAAAAGTAAATATAAGTGAAGAGGGTAAGGTTTTGTTAGGAATAGTTCAGTTAAATCCAAGAGTTTCATGTTTTCAAGAAGGCTGTCATAATACTTTGTTGATTTTCTTTACTAACTGTTAAACAAGCTTGAACCAAGGAGCCTTCATAAGCTTTTGGTCCAAGATTGATTAATATCAGTCTATTATTTTTGCTTGTGGTTATTAACAGGAATCCTCACACAAGACCCATAACACCTAGACTGCTGTAGTCTAGGTGTTGGACTATAGTAGTCCTTCTTTATCTTCACTCATTACAAACAAATCTTTCAGTCATTCCCCAGCTAGAAGGAATTGGTGAATCTATGGGCTGAGCGAGCCCATAGCTGGTATTCTTAACTCTCTTCTAAGAAATCTGCTATTTGTTAGGTGAATATGTCATTTGTGTTGAATATGTTGGTTTCTTGATTTTACTTTTCAATTTGATGTTAGTTCAGTGGTATATGCATGTTGAGTGACTCTTAATAAGTTTTCAAAGGTTTTCTTACACAATTCTTTGTCAAAACTGGTTTTGGGTAATTTATAGGGGTGTTTGGGATTAGGTTTTAAGATAGGTCCTTGACAAGTCTTTGACTTTAATTCTGGTTAAACACATTCTGTAAGGTAGTATTAGTTGTTATCAATATTAGGTTTTGAGTTTGGTGGAGTAAAAACAGATATTGCATGTTAACAGTTTGGTAAAAAAGCGTGTTCATAGAAATCAGTAGAACAAACTTGTTTTTGTGTATTTGGAATCTAAAAATTTTAAATCTGTCAAAATCATTGGTAATAAAGGTTTGTGAATTAGTTGGTTGTGATTTGGAGTTGCTGTGATCAAGTTTGAGCTATTTGAATCTCACCCTAGGTGCCATTTAGTTCAGTAACTAGACCACCAAACCTGCCATTTGGATATCAGGGTCTTGAATCTGCCTTGTTTGTGTGCATTTGTGGTTTGATTTGCCTGTATTATTGTTATTGTAACACCACACTTTGATAAGTGGACCGTTACGCGTAATTATGGTGTGTCATCAAAGCATGCAAGGTAATATGTAGTAGAACATACATGACCATAGGGAAAACCGGAATCAAACATCAGTTCCCAAACATAAGCCCAAAAATATAAATAAGTAAATGAACTAGGAAAGACTAGACAAGCATAAGTAAATGGCAAAAAGAAGAAGAAGTCTATGGCAGCTTCCATCCTATGCACTTCCTCCAAATGCTCGAGTCCGTCCTTGGGTACATGCCGTTTTGGGACATGGAAAGGAAAGTAACGGCTCAGCATAACGCTCAGTGCACGGATATATGACATAATATAAATGGCTGAAACATAACTAAGACTAATAGCAGCGGAAATGTATAAGTCCTAGAAAACCTAGTTGTTAGCCTCAAAATATTGAGTCAAACAAGAATGTTCGGTCATAGGTTTATATTGTAATATTTATTAGAACGTTGTAATAGATAGTTAAATAGTCGTGGTTTACGGGCTTGGATTTAAACTAATTAAAGTCCAAAAGACAAGCCCGGTCCAATATATAGCCCATTAAAGCCCGCATGTGGGTGGACTATATATACTACCCGCCTAGCATGTTAGGAGGGTGGGATGATCATTTGTAACTCTAATCTTCTCTAATCTAATATTCACAAAGTTAATCATCTCTCTCTCTACTTTCTCTCACTACTTTCTCTCTCTAGGAATCCATCTCTTTTCATCTATTTTCTATCACTAATTATCATAATAATATGGGACAACATTTGGTATCAATCGCCACGGGATAGATTGTGTTTGGTTGTTTGGTTTTAGTTTGATTCGGTTGATTTTTCTATATAAATCATCCCGAATTAAATTTCTTTTTAGTATTTCGGGCTAGAAATCTTGATATAAATCATTTATATCGATTTGGTAGGGATTTGGTTTGGTTTTTGTGGTAAAAATCGCAAGATTTTGAGATGTTTGGATTCATTTTTTGAGTTACGGTTTGTCACTGCTTCCACATCATTCAGAAACAAGTTTTTCAGAAAAGGGTTTATTATTCCGAAAATACAGATTTTCGGATAAGGGTTTAATATTCTGAAGAAGTAAGTATTCTGAAAAAGTGAATATTCTGAAAAAGGGTTTTTTCTGAAAAAGTGGTTTTTCCGAAAATTTTTCTGAAATTATCAATATTCCGAAAAAGATTCCGAAGATTTCTCTGAAAAATAGATTATTCCGAAGATCTACGTTTTTCTCAAAACATTCATATTCTGAAAAAGTCTCTTTTTCTGAAAACATCATTATTCCGAAGAGGTTGTTTTTCTGAAAACATTGATATTCCGAAGAAGTTGGTTTTCTGAAAACATCATTATTCCGAAGAAGTTGTTTTTCTGAAAACATCATTATTCCGAAGAAGTTGTTTTTTCTAAAAACATTGATATTCCGAAGAAGTTGTTTTTCTGAAAACATCATTTTTCCGAAGATCTTTTTCTCTGAAAAAGTGATTATTCTGAAGATTATTCCGAAGAAGTGATTATTCCGAAGATTATTCCGAAGATTATTCCGAAGAAGTGATTATTCCGAAGTTTATTCCGAAGATCCTCAAATCTCTGAAAACATCCATTATTCCGAAGATGTCCGTTATTCTGAAAATGTCTGATGGTATTTTTTATTGAAGAATTTTTAGACTTAGCCACTATCTAGACTAGGTTCGGAACATCGTTTCCCAAAAAAAAAGAGTTTTTTGGCGGGAAAACCATTTTAAAATTTATTTTTTCCTATACCATTTTTAGGCCATTTATGCTTCAATTTCAAACTTTGGCAATGCGAAAAAAATTTCGACCAAAAATTCAAATTTTTGAACCAAAAATCAAATTTTTAGGCCATTTTTAGGTTTTATTTTTGTCAAAATTTTTCACTTTTCAAAATTTTTCCCTATTATTTTTTGGCTATTTGGGACTTGATTTCAAAATTTGGTAAGACAAAATTTTTAGTTTACCGTTTTGTCGGACTGAGAAAAAATCGGAATTTTCGAAATTGCAACCACTAACCAATCACACCATATCTACTTAAGATCCAAAGTCACTTCATCAACAGAGAGAGACGATCATCATGCCAACGAGTAATGTGGTTACTGAAAGTTCAGACGTGAAAGACCTTGAAATGGAACGACTACAACAACAGATATGTTTCTTGAGAAAAAATGCCATGGACGGTTTTAGAGTACTTCAAGATTCTTTTCAGCACCTTTCAAAAGTCTTGTTCGACTTCCGTGAATCTACTGGCACATTCAGCAAAACATTCACTCATTCTATGGATAAACTTCAAACACAACTTGTCAACGAAAGAATCATTGCTAGTGAATGCAAGATCACTTTCAGTGATCTCAAGACATCACTTGAAACGATGTTTACTTCTGACTGCATCAAGTCTTCGCTTACCAACGAGTGCTTCAAGCGATATCGTGGAATGGATGCTTTATCATAAAAAGATCGGATAACCCGCAACATCGACTTCATTGTAACCTATGTGAATCACACAATACAGATGCAACAAACGATTGATGACAAACTTCATACCAGTTGTGGTATCGCATCAGATATTGAGAATACAAGCTGCAGATATGAGACTCCAACGCATAGTTTAGGGAATGATGACAACAGCTTTGGGAAAGACAACAGCAGCTCTAGCAAACAACACATCGACTATGAGCATGTCATCAGCAATACACCTTCCTATGATAATGGTCCTATTTTCGATTCTGAGTCATTGGAAGAGGTACACAATGCTGAATTTAATGTGTTTTCCAATGCCAATACGCATGAGCATAGTGATCAAACAACAAACCTTATTGACACATGTATGAAAGAAAAGGTTGATAGCAATACCACACCCAATTCATCAGACATGTGTAATAATGAGTTTGAGGATGATCAACATGCAACTGAGTATGATGATGAGGAGCGTGTCGAGCTTGCTAATTTAATTGCTAGTTTACAAAAAGATGTCAATGAAACTAGAAAGAGTCAAAAGCAATTAAAGAAAGCAAACGCTAGGCTCACTCAAAATTTTGAAGAGTGCAAAGCTGCTCTTATCAAATCTACTGAGATGACTGAAAGCTATAGAGATGAGCTCCTTCAGAAAACCAAAGAGCTTGAGGGGTACAAGGGAAGTGCGTTAAACAGTCAAAAGGACGATTTTGAAAACAAATATAATACAACTCTTGAGTTATTAGCCAAAGAGAAGCGTCAATATAATGTTTTCTTAATGGATGAACGTCAAAAAACGTACCTTGCCAATACCAAAGTTAATGAACTTGAACAAAAGCTCTCTATGACCACTACAGATTCTGCTAAAATTCTTGAGGATAAAAAACAAGAGGTAGATGCGTTAAAACAGGACTTCAAAAGTAGATATGATAAAGAAACCGAAAAAGTAACAAAACTAGAAGAACAAGTCGAATTTTTGAAGAAAGTTGTTTATAAAACGCATGATTCTATTCAATCCGTAAGAATGCTAGCACCTCTATCGATATTTAAGGGTCAAGCTAGCTTTGCAAGTCCTGAGTACCTTGCCAAAGCTCAAGCTGTGAACCCGTGTCTTTATCTTGATGAGACTGAAAGGACCGATCTTGATTGCATGCCTGTAAGTGCCGATAGTGAAGAGACTGCCCTTTGGGATGATGATAGTCGACCACTTGTCAACAAGGAGTTTGTAAAACCATATAATTATGCTTACATGAATAGTCTTTATGGTCTTTTCAACAAACAAACTCAGAAAACCCGTGAGGAAGTGTTCTTAGAATGCAAAGAAAAGAGAATTCAATGGAAGAAAGCTTTTGCCACTAAGAAATCTAATGTTTAAAAATATATAAACTACCTTCCTCTAGATGAGTCCAAAAGCAAGAGTAGGAAAACGTTAGGTATTCTTAAACACCACATAGATAATGTTAAATCTATTGTTGAAAGAGATTGGGAAAAATGTGAAAATGCTGAGTGGCAACGCCCGATTCCTCAAGATATTACCTTGCTTGTGAAAGAACTCTTAATTCCAAATACGGCGTTGATTAAAGAAACTGTTCTTCAGATTGAGGAGTTCATTCGGACTGAAATGTATGATGATTTAAAATATGTTGAATCTCTTGAGAAACACATTGATGATCTTCAAATGGAGAAGTCTAATTTTTCAGATGAATATGATTTACTATTGCAAGAATGCGTTTCTACAGATGTTATGTGTGCTTATTTTACATATTGTGTTGATATTGATGAATATTCTGATGTTGCATGCAAATATCTTGATAAGATCAAAGAATGTGAGCGTCTTGAAATTGAGCTTTCGAAACGTAAAGAAAATGTTGATAAAAGGCGTTTGAGTTACTTCAACACAAAACTGATTTCTTTCAAAAACATTGTCATTCTCTTGAACTTGCTTTGCAAAAAGACGTTGGTAGTTTTCCACATGATAATAACTTGCAAGAAAAACTTTCCAAAACGTTTCGAGAAATGAATGAACATAATTTGGAAATTAAAGGGTTGAAAGCTCAGTTACAAGACAGGGAAAGAGCGATAGCAGAGTTACAGAAACTCGTTGCTAAGATGGGTGGGAAAGTTATGGAACCTAAAGTTGTGAAACCTGTTGTTCGACAACCCAATACCTACAAGGATCCAAAGCCGTCTATCTTAGGAAAACCGAATCCGTTCTCCAATTCTTCTCATATGAAATCTAGGTTACCCCCTAAGACTGATGTTCAACCAAGTGTTCCAAAACCATCCATATCACCCTATGTTCCTCCATTTAGAAAGCACGTTGTTGCTAAACCCAACCATGTGAATGCACCTAGCACTTCTAGGACTACTCCAAAACGTGTGACATTCACGTCCACAAAGGAATCTGTAGGTTCAAATGACCTCGTTCATACCCACAACCTAGAGGATGCGAAACAAAAAGGGAAGATTCATAAAGACAAACCCGTGTATGAAAAATCTAGTTCACCAAATCTCGCTAGATTTCCACACACTCCTAATGGTAGTCAACCAAAACCTAGGATCCCTCTTCAGCAATCTAGGAATTGGAAACCATCCATGAATAGTCGTGTTTCAAACACTACGCCTGAACGATTTGGAAAACAAAGGAATACAATTAATTTAGTGAATCCTAAATTCCCTGTATGTCCCACTTGCAAAAAGGGCATTCACAATGGAAATCATGACCATTGCATTCTGCAATACCTTTATGAGGTCAAATCTCGTTCCTTTAAACGGAGATCGAATACAGAATCCCATAAGACAACAAGGAGATACAAACCCGTCGCAAAGAAAAGCACTACCAACAAATCTGAAACATGGATTAAAAAAGGACATACTTTCTCTCCAAAGAAGTCTTCCGCTGTGCAAGAGAAAGCTACTCCTAAATCTAGTCTTCAGTGGAAACCAACGGGTCAGATCTTCACGGAAGTTGGTCTTAAGTGGATTCCAATAGAGAAGAGTGATGACACCTGCACCAGCACTAATGCTACTGTTCTACACGCTGAAAAGGAATTTGTTACTCCTAATTCTAGTATATGTGCAAACTATGCTTCTGTGATTGCAGGTACAACAGAGGATTCTGAACCCACTTCTCCTTCTTCAAAGGGTTCCAATTCTGTGTATTCGATATCACCTTCTTCTGTTGTACAAAAGTCTATTTTGGATTATTTTTGAAAAACTTGATAAAACAAAAAAATATAATAAAATGTAAATATCCATAGAAAAACAAAATAAAAAATGGAAAAACTTTCAAAATACCAAAAATATTCATTTCGACATGTCTTTCAGTATCGATAATATGGACGTACCTAGAAATGTCGCTCAATAACAACACGGGTGTGTACATAAAGCTCGAATGAAAGTTGTAAATATTTTTCAAAACATGTCATTTCTATCTTTTTTAAAGGAAACTGTCTCTTTTGGACAATATTTCCAACAATGGGTAGAGCAATCTATCACGGGTTGAGCTTGTCATAAAACATTCAAAGTTTTGAGCTCAACACAATGGCTTGTAATCACTTTCAAATTGCAACCCGGATCTAAATTCACGTGGGAGTGTAGACTTTTGTACTCTTACCCTTAGCAAAAGAAGTTAAATCTTCTTACACTTGAGTGGATTCGTCAAGACATTCAAAGTCTATGAACTCAAGTTTATGCTTTAGAAAACCTTTTCGACAAAAAGAATTGATTTTTCAAAAAGCGTTGAACACAATTTTTTCAAGAATTTCTCAATGATATTCAAAATCTTTCAACAATTGTGTGTTCAACAACTCCTATCCTCAAAAGTTTAATGTGGAACATATCCTCATAATGACAATTTCATTGGGTCAATTTTTGAGGGGGAGCTTTCTAAAATTCATGCTAAGTTTGACACATCTTTCTCCCGAAGATTTTCAAGACTATTTTTCAAAATATATTTTAATCAAATTTTGTATCTATAATATCAAAAGATTTTATATATTAGAGATAGGGATGAAAATGTGATTAAAATGTGATCTAAAGACTCAAGCACTCATGGTTACGATCAAATACACACAACATCTTTAATTCACGACGTTATTGGTGTCAAAAGGGTGGTTAGGTTTAAGTCCTATGATCCAACCAGAACCGGAGGGATCTTCCTAGGGACAATCCAATAGATTATTGGAAGTCCTTAGGAAAGATGGAGTAGAATGTGAACGTAGCTGAATGCCGACTAAGTACTGATGATAGCACTGGAACAATCACAACAAGGTGCTATTAATGATGTCTTGGTAAGCATTGAAGGGGTTGAAGAATGAAAAAAGAAATGTAAGGATAAAGGGTCTAAAGAAAGAAGCCCTCCATACAACTTAGGCAGAAACCGGGTCAAATCATCATGAAGACAAATTCATCATGGACCCAGTGATGTGAAGCACAACCCTTTCCTAGCTACTCAGACTTCTCTCAAAAGAAGTTTGTTTTATTGTCACGGAGATCAACACGGCTTCTATTGACTTTCTCACTCCGAGATAGTTGATATTGAATAGGTGGCATCTGCTCCATCCTCCGAACACTAAAAGTGCACAAATCGAGTCTAGAGCCAAGAGATCAATCAAATCTCGTTAGGATACATGGATGAAGATCAAGAGAGTCCTACGCTATATACTTGTGATATTGCTAGAACACTCAGAGTGATACTACTTAGTATTCACAATGATGAGTGGAAATCCTTCCAGTGTTAACATCAAACAGCACTACGGTAGGTCATATGCAAGATTCTTTATGAATTGAACATATGAAAAACTGAAAAGAAACAGTGGTTTGATTCTGAATTGATTCAAACTCGTTTCAGGTTTCTACGCAATATCTTTATGGTCTTGCCAGAACATCCAGAGTGATATTCATGAATATTCACAGTGACGAATGGAAATCCTTCTAGCGTCAACATCAAAACAGCGTTACGGTAGGTGACTTGTGAGATTCTTATGAATCAAACTTGTGTCGACTGGAAAGCAACAATGGTAAGATTCTTAATGAATCAAACTTGTTCCGGGAATTTGAATTGACGACTTTAATCAAGCGGATATTTATCCAATTGATTCACTCTTTATGTTCGCAGTCTTGCTTTGAGACGGTCGAGTAAAGAGAACGGCTAGTACAGCCGCGAAACCCTGTCAAGGAGATTCTTAATTGAATCTACCTAATCACAGGTACGGTATTTAATATCGTATAACGGTCTTCACCTACCGGAGGTAAAACGCTACCGATTTAGGACGAATGTCAAAGCCATTCAGTCCGTGTCTATGTTTTGTCTCGAGAAGGTGGCGTCACGGTGTACTCAGCAAAGTCAAAGATTCAAAACCACATATTCATGCCCAAAGACCTATTCAACAATTAATAGTGTGAGCATGTGGATAAAGACACAAGATCGAAAGATGGCAAAGACGAGTCAAGAATGATTTGAAGATCTCAAGATAAAAGACTAAGTCGAAAGACAATGACAAAGGCTCAAAGATCACAGCATGAAGGAACAACACTACTATTACACGTTCAAGACACATTTATGACGAAATTCAGAAATCTCCATGGGACTCCAAATATCGAAGAGGAATGACCTCACATTAGGGGAGATTGTTAGCCTCAAAATATTGAGTCAAACAAGAATGTTCGGTCATAGGTTTAGATTGTAATATTTATTAGAACGTTGTAATAGATAGTTAAATAGTCGTGGTTTACGGGCTTTGATTTAAACTAATTAAAGTCCAAAAGACAAGCCCGGCCCAATATATAGCCCATTAAAGCCCGCATGTGGGTGGACTATATATACTACCCTCCTAGCATGTTAGGAGGGTGGGATGATCATTTGTAACTCTAATCTTCTCTAATCTAATATTCACAAAGTTAATCATCTCTCTCTCTACTTTCTCTCACTACTTTCTCTCTCTAGGAATCCATCTCTTTTCATCTATTTCTATCACTAATTATCATAATAATACGGGACAACACTAGTTGTCTGTCATGTTAACTGGTTTTAGTTCTGAAAACATAGCTTATGTTACTTATGAAAATATGTATTAGTTAATGTACCAAAAGCCAATATAGGTCATGAGGTCAACAACGTGCATAAATACTTGGAGGGGTGACCTCGTCATGCAAATTAGAGGGGATGCCTCTAATTAACTGTAAGTGGGAAGGAGGGATCAGCTCCTTGTGAAGGATGCAAGGCACACACCACATTCACCATGAAATCCTGACTAAAACATGTAACTAGGATGCACCCATACACTAGTTCCTCTAGTGTTATGGTTATGGTTATGGTACCTCCATAACTAGGTGAAACTGTTCATGCATGTATATGGCTAAGGTAACTAATAAAACATAAGTATTTAATCTGTAACTACTGGGAAAACAGTTGGCTACATACGGGAAATCCTAATGAAGGAAGAGATTGTCCTTGCTAAAGGACGGGAAATCCGTACCTTATGTCCAGTGAACGAAGAAAACGAACGGAAGAGAGTCATACTTTGATCTCACTAGTGCTACATAAATAGTATACGTGTATAAGTATTCTGATTACTGAGTACGTAACTGATTTTATATCGTGACTTAGCTTTTTTTATATGTTCATGTCTTGTTTTACTGATTTTAATATTATGCTGTGTTTATCATGTATTCTGTATATTCTTATTAAGTATTACTTGTATTTCTTGTATTATTATACTTGTTGTATAATAATAAGTAACTTCCTAAAAATAGCAGGTTTCCTAAAATAGAAAGTTTCCAAAAATATAAATTTTCCAAGAATAGAAAGTTTTCAAAAATAGATTTACTGCTTAAAATAGATTAGTTTCTAAAAATAGATTGTTTCTAAACATAGTAAGTTTCCTGAAATAGAAAGTTTCCATAATTAGAAATAAGCTGGATTAATAAGCTAATAAAATAAGCTTAAGTTTTACTGATTAAATATACTAAGTCATGTGATAAATAGTATAGTTTATTAATTATAACATGTTAATTAAATAAACTATATGTTATATGATTTAATTAAATATAGTCATGATTTAATTAAATTAAAGTGTATAAAATACTTAGGTTAAAACTTGTATTAATATTTATATTAATATAACCTAAGTCATAGAAATTAATTAATTATATTTCATGTCTTAATAATTAATTAATACTATAGTCTAAATTAAATAATTAAATACTTAGGTTATAACATGTATTATTAATTAAATAATAATTAACCTAAGTTCATCATTTAATTAGTTTAATATAAGTTGTAAAACCGCATGCTTTTACCATGAATAGTACCCTTATGATCGTACGTACATGATTAGAACTTTCCTTATTTAGCACGTTTACATTTCACGATAGGAATTTACAAGTATTACGTACGTGTTATTACATGATAAGTATTTAATACGTATTAATGCACGATAATTATTTCAACAATAATTATAATCACGAACATACGAACATGAAATCATGATCGTAAATAATCACGAGCTTAATATTATGTATTTACGTATATTTATTACGAGTACGTATAAATATAAATTACGACACGAACGAACAAGAATTAAATCACGTTAACACGTAAATATAGAACACGGGAAAAATCAACGGGTTCCCCATGTGGGTCCCACTTAGGCGCGGCATAGAACAAAAGAGGGGGGCCAGCCCATTTTAAAATTTAACTAAAAAGGAATAAAAGAAGGAAGGGATTTTTCATATTAAAGAAAGATTAAAAAAATCAAAATCCCACTCCTCCTCCTTCTTCCTTGTAGCTGCCGCCCATAACACCACCACAAGGAAGTGTTTGTTGATCTTGGTTAATCCAATTTATTGCAATGTCGTTCGTGATTAGTTTTCTTTTTGATTCACGTATAGGTAATCTTCGTAAACCTTTTCTTTTTAATTATTAGATCTAAAAACATTAAAACATGGGGTTATTAAAACAAGTTAATAAACATGTAGATCTAATCAAGTGGGTATTAAAAATACATGGCTTAAGGGGGTGTTTGGTTAGACTAAGGGGTAGAACCGAGAGCAAGGGCTCTCGGTTTGGTTTTGTGGTTCGGCCGAGAGGACCAAGGGACCCCGACGCATGTCGGGGTTATCCTTGGTGGTTTAGGGGGTCTCGGTTGGAACACCACACGCACCACCGGTTTAGGCCGGTGGTGGTTTTCCATGGTTAAGGGTTGTAGGCCGGTTCAAGGGTTAAACCGGACTGGTTCATGACATGTTTAGTTTTAAAACACGGGTTTGGTTCACGGGTTATTTTTCAAGATTTATTATTTATTTTTACAAGTTAAATAATTACAAGATTAATTAAATTAATTTAACATGCTATGTAATTAATTTAATTTGGACATGACTTAGGTTATATTATTATTAATAATAATACACGATTCTAACCTAAGTATTTTATTAGTTAATTTAGACTAAGAAATTAATTAATTATTAAAACATGACTTATAATTAATTAATTTCATGACTTAGGTCATATTAATAATAAATATTAATATATGTTTTAACCTAAGTATTATTACCTTTTATTTAATTAAGTCATGTTATATTTAATTAAATCTCATAACCTATAGTTTATTTAATTTACAAGTAATAATTAATAAACTATACTATATATCACATGACTTAGAATATTAATCAGTAAAACTTAAGCTTATATATTATTAGCTTAATAATCCAGCTTATTTCTAATTATGGAAACTTTCTATTTTTAGAAACTTATTTAATTAAGGCAGCTAATCTATTTATGGAAACTTTCTCTTTTTAGAAACATATTTATTTAAGGCAGCTAATCTATTTATGGAAACTTTCTATTTTTGGAAACTTTCTATTTTTGGAAACTTTCTTTTTTCGAAAACAATCTTTTTTTGGAAAAATTCTATTTTTGGAAACTTTCTATTTTTGGAAACTTTCTATTTTTGGAAACTTTCTATTTTAGGAAACTTGCTATTTTTAGAAAATTACTTATTATTACACAACAAGTATAATAACACAAGATATACAAGTAATACTTAATCAGAATAGACAGAATACATGATAAACGCAGTATAAGCTAAAATTAGTAAAACAAGACATGAACATAGAAAACAAGCTAAGACATGATATAAAACCAGTTACGTAGTTAGTAATCAGATACTTATAAACGTATATTATTTATGTAGCATTAGTGATATCGAAGTAGGACTCTCTTCCGTTCGTCTTCTTCGTTCACTGGACACAAGGTACGGATTCTCCGTCCTTTTAGTTTTATTCTTCCTTATTAGGATTCCCCGTATGCAGCCAACTATTTTCCTAGAACATGTTTTATATGTTTTGATTGCTTATGTTTAATTAGATACCTAAAGCCATATACATGCATGACCAGTTTCACCTAGTTATGGAGGTACCATAACCATAACACTGGAGGCACCAGTGTTATGACTTCACCACGGCGGAGTGATAGCTCGTGGCGTCCCTTCAGCTTTTGGCCATATTATATTATTATCATGTGGGGCGTATGGGTGCATCCTAGGTTACATGTTTTCAGCAGGTTATTCAGGTGAATGTGGTGTGTGCCTTGCATCCTTCACAAGGAGTTGATCCCTCCTACCCAAAAACATATATTAAATTAGAGGCAGCCCCTCTAATTTGCATGATGAGGTCACCCCTCCAAGTATTCATGCACGTTGATATTTCATGACCTATATTGGCTAAATGGTAAACATGTTAAACAGTTTTTATGAGATAAACATAAGGCTTTTCAAACTATAAAACCAGTTTTGCTAAGATATACCAGGTTATCTAGGACTTAGTCTTTTCCGCTGCTTTATGCTTATATGCTTATATTATTCATGATATACTTGTATATCCGTGCACTGAGTGTTATGCTCAGCCGTTTTTCCTTTCATGTTCCCAAAACGGCAGGTACTCAAGGACGCTCGTAGACTTTAAGCGTACGTGCATATGGATTGGAAGCTTCCTAGCCTTCATTACTTTATGCATTTCTTCATACTTTTGATACTCATTTCTATGGACATTGTTTAGTCTTTTTCATGTACAGTACTTATGTTTATGTGTGATGAGTTCTACTTTTGGGATACCGATGTTTGTTTCCGGTATTTCTTTTATGGTCATGTGATGTTTTATACATTTATCCTTGTATGCTTTGATGACACACCATAATCACGCGTGACATTCCATTTATCAAAATGGGGTGTTACAATTATGGTATCAGAGATACGTTTCGACCTGTAGGCTCTCAAAACACGACCTATGATTAGTGGGTAGTCACTATGGTGATTGTGACACCCTACGCAAATCCTAAATCGGCTGTAGTCAAAAGAGATCCATGGTTCATAAGATAACATTCGCCTTCTCATGACACAACGCGTTTTGTGGTCTACTGCAACTGGGGTTCTTAGGAACTAGTAGTTAAGCGTGCTCATGTCAAAGTAGTACTAGGTTGGGTGACCAACCGGGAAGTACTTACAAGAGGGCCACAAAGCAAAGCTGTGAGCCTGCGGGCAAAGCGGATGATATTGTAGTTTGAGTAGGATGGATGTTACAAGTGGTATCAGAGCCACTCTTGAGCCGTTCGGGATGGTGGGGCAAACCTCATCGAGGAGGATGAGTCCCGAAAGGGGGGTGATTGTGACACCCTAGGCAAATCCTACATCGGATGTGGCCAGGAGAGATCGATGGTTCATAAGATAACATTCGCCTTCTCATAACACAACGCGTTTTGTGGTCTACTGCAAGTGGGGTTCTTAGGAACTGGTAGTTAAGCGTGCTCATGTCAAAGTAGTTCTAGGTTGGGTGACCAGCCGCGAAGTACTTACAAGAGGGCCACAAAGAAAAGTCGTGAGCCTGCGGGCAAAGCGAATAATATTGTAGTCCAAGTGCGGGATGTTACAGTTACTCTTGACTCCCACAAGTCCACTGACTTGTGGGGTGCCCTCTTTGTCCAAAGTAAACAGCAAACAAGCTTCAAAAAATCACAAGTCCACTTTCTGTGAACAGCAGTGGGAACCCCTGTTCCCACTGATAGTGTATTGCTAGCCACTGCTAGCATACAAACAAAAGTAAAACCACATGTCACTATCTGATTTTTGCGTTTTTTGTCTTTAGTGGGTCAAATTAGGCATTTTTCATATTTTTTATTTTTCCCAGTTTTGTTGAATTATTTTAATATTTTTAGTAAAGTTAAATTTTAATTTACCGTTCATTTGGAATTTTTTAGAATTAATTTAGTTTAAAAATAAAATCTGATTTTTGTCTTTTAATGTAGAAAATTAATATTTTCAAGTTTTTCAAATTTTCTTAGATTCAGAAAAATATTTTAAGATTTTTATTTAAAAAAGTTTCACTGTTCACTTTATTTTATTATTTTCTAGAATTATTTTAAGTTAAATTAGATTTTTAATCAATCTGTTTTGTATTTTAGTGAAAAAATAACTTTTTTTTTTACTTTTTCATTTTTATACTATTTAGTAATATAAAATAGGATTTTTAGAAAATTAAAATTAATTTTAGCATTATTTTATTATTTTTAATCATTATTTTAGTTTAAAAAGTATTTTTAGCCTTAAAAAATAGAAAAATAGTATTAAAAAATCAAGAAAAATACTTTTTGGTTTTTATATAATGTAAGTAAGATTCTCATTTGATAAAATCATATTTTGGATTTATTTTTAATTTTATTGAATTTTAAGGCTTTAAATAGCATTTAAAATTGAATATTAAATTGGAAATAAGTTTTAAAATATTTTTGTCAAATTTTTATTCTTATTTATATTCGTTTAGATTTGTTTTTATTTTTAATAAATTTTTAGATTAAATTCTAAATTTCGTCACGTTTTACGGTTTTTCGTTTACGTCATTCGTCTTAGTTTAATTTAGAATCGTAACCGTCATCATTTTCTTTCTCATTTTTTTTCTTATTATTAATCAAAAACATTTAATCAAGTTTTAACACAACACACAAGCCTCCTTGAGAACGATCCCACACAAAGGGTCATAAGTGCTTACGTTTTCCTAAACGTACACTTAATACTTACCGCTTTTACCTCGTTTTCCTAAACGAGTGTGAAATTACAACTATCAGGTTGCCTCGGTTTACGAGGTAGCCTGGATGATTGCCACGTGTAATCTACTACGCCCATCTAACGGATGGGGTTTCTGACATAACTGAAACGTCAGAGGGACCCACAGGTCACCTGTTAAACAGTTTTGAGTAACTCGAGGGTGGGCCCATGTGGTGCACGTTTGCAGTCAAACCTGCGAACTATGACTATCATGAATACACTCATTAATATTGTCCGGTTCGACCGTTTTTTGTGGTGCGGCTTTATTTTCAAAGGCGATATTAGGGACATTCGTTAGTCTAGAAGTTACGCCTACGGCTGTAACAACTAGACTGGGGGGACATGATGACGTATAGTCCCCAACCACGTCATGGACCCGACCCATGGGTACTACCCGCATCTGGCCCGTCACTGATGGGTTGGATTAATGTCATTTAATCTTATGGGCTTCGAATGAACAGTGAGCTCATAGATGTGTGCGGCCCACGGCCCGGCACGGCCGGTGCAGGGTTAGACTTGTAAGGTTAGACAGAATCACAAACCTATTAGGATTAGGATTTACCCTAAAGTGGAGAATATATACTGATCATAATTAGAAGATAACAATCAAACTAATTATGGCACTTATCATTTGCTTGGGGCCGAAGTATCAGTGACAGCCCATTAGGGTTTCACCACCTATATAAGGAACCCCCAAGGGTTCCACAAAGGTATCACATTCTTCATACTCTCAACCTACAACCGATTGATAACCCTAAATCGATTACTTACTCTCACGTCGGAGTCTAATGGTGGGATATATTCCCACGGTAAGCTTAACGCGTGTTGTTTTAGTGTGTAGGATCTCAGCAAGACATTCACTTGGTGCAAGAGCCGGAGTCCAACCTATCTGAATTAAGACTAATTCGGATTAAGCAAGGGTCATCCAACTTTTGTATCAACATTTTTCAAATCAAACAAAATTCAAAAGGATTTTCTAATTGTCAAGAAAAATATGTTAAAGATTTGCTCAAGAAGTATGATATGTCTGATTGTGCATCAGTGAAATGCCCCATGCTTCCTCCCAAAAACTTTGGAGCTGAGTACTTAGGGGTCTCTGTTAATGAAACCTTATATAGAGGCATGATAGGGTCACTGATGTATCTCACAGCAAGCAGACCAAACATCCAATTCTCCACATGTCTTTGTGCTAGGTACCAAGCTAACCCCACGGAATCCCACCTTGTAGTTGTTAGAAGAAATTGCAGGTACTTAAAAGGATCTCCCTCATTGGGTCTCTGGTATCTAAATGGATCAGGCTTCGACCTTAAATCCTACTCAGACTCAAACTATGATGGGTGTTGCCTTGATAGAAAGCGCACCTCTAGGAGTTGTCAAATCCTTGTAGGAAAGTTAGTATGTTGGAGTGCAAAGAAACAAAACTATGTGGCCATGTCATCAGCTGAAGCTGAATATGTCGCTGTCGCTTGTTGCTGTGCACCAGTTCTCTAGATGAAAAGTCAATTGGCTGGTTATGGAATCAACTATGAAGAGGTTCCCATATTCTGTGATAACACAAGTGCTATAGCCATCTCAAATAATCTGGTACTTCATTCCAGAACCAAGCATATTTGACATCAGGTATCACTTTATCAGAGACCATATTTTAAAAGGTGATATTGAGCTTCACTTTATACCCACTGAATACCAGCTCGCTGATATTTTCACCAAGCCTCTGGTTGAGCCAAGTTTTACTAGGTTGGTTGTTGAGTTGGGTATGCTCAATATTGGGAAGTAAATCTGATAAGTGATTCGTGTCTCTGAGCATTTAAGGGAATCGTATGTAACGAGGTAGTTACATTCCAATGGGAATGAATATATTCCAGTATTTAATTCAAATAATTTCCTATTAATGTCAATAACTTTCCCGCTTTCCAAGGGGACAAAAATCACATGAAGGGTTAAGAGGTCCCACGTTTTTCTCAAAAGGTAAACTTTGCATTAAATGCTTTAATAGGAAAATGTCAAAACTTTTCACAAACCCTTGACTCGTTTTTATTTTCACCATATCATAACTCATTTTCACACACACACATACTGTTCATATCTCTCTCTAATCCTCCAAACCTTCACTCGATCATCAATGGCGTCCTCAACTGCAAACCAATCATTCACCGTCTTGGCCGCATCCAATGTTGATTTTGGCATAATTGAAGGAAAGATTGCTCTCAACAATTGTGTTGCGCTTCTCGAACACAAAAATCCACTCTACACACCATCGTTGACCTTCTTGAAGAACTCCCCCATAGCCGAAGCCATTAAAAGAGAACCCTCCACCTGCTACTCACAATACTTGAAGGAGTTTTGGTTCTCGGCTCAATTAGACCAAAAATTTTCAAACATCACCTTCAACCTTTCCACCCATCCACAACCTCTCAATTTCGACTTCAATGACTTTGCTAGGGTCATTGGACTGGCTGTTAATGATAATATAGCCGTTGTACCAAACAGCGCCACTGTGAAGAAGCACTGGCCACTCTAAGACCTCATGACGATGATGAAAAACCTTTCACATCCCTTGCTTTCCAAAACAAATCCCTGATAAAGGTTAACTACTTCTCACCCATCTGGAGAACGTTGATGTTGTATATTATCAAATGTCTAGGAGGGAACTAGGGATCACATGACCAGCTGAATAGATCTCAGCAGGCTATTGCCTACAGTCTTATATGGGGGTTAGACATAGGGATTGCCCATATTCTCTACACTGATCTCATTTCCAAGCTTGAGAACATAGGAAAGAAACACCTTCTAGCCACCATCTGCTACACCAGATATCTCTCACTCATCATTGAGGATATCCTTGGTGAAACCTATGACAATGAAGAACTTCACTCCTTCTCTCCCTTTCACATCACACCAGCTTCCTTGAAGACACCCTTAGAGGATGAGGTGCCACTCACCAGGCACATGCAAAAGGTTGTTAGGTTACTTATACCAGGAGAAGAAGAGCCCTTAATCCCTCTTCATAAGGTGAATGCTGAAGGAATAGATGACAAGTCTCTTTCCAAGACCATTGTGCAGTCTTCTTCTCGGCCCAAGGTGCTTAAGGATAAGAAGAAGAAGAGGAAATAAATCCCACTTTCCTCTGAAGCCCCTTCAGTTAATCCATAAAAGAAGATCAAGACCAAGAAGGTCCCATCCCCTACTCTAGTGGATGAGGAAAGAGAGCCTGTTGTTGACAAACAACCAGTGTCTAGCGTCTCCAAGTCAGCAGAGATAACTAAGAACCTTCTCAACACTGATATCACTCAGGTATTAGTTTTCCTTTATTTTTCTTCTTGGAGGTTCACAAGCAATCACCCTCAAAAGTCTATAGGAGAGGGTGATGAAGTTTAGGGTCTGCCTCAACCCATAGAGTGTCTGTGTCAACACCTAGTTCTCATAGGACATTTGTACACTCTGTCTCTGCACTAGGAAATGACTCATGTGTGCTCGTAACGTACCCCGACGATCCTTCACCCTCTAGATTGTGCTCTTGCAAATAACAACTTGAGAACATTATAAGTCCCGACCCAGAGTCTCTGAACTTTACTCAGTCTCTGGGTCCCCTCATAATTAAAAGAGTCCCAAAGAATTTATTATTTTGGGGAGGCTGAATAATCACCCTCAGTATTCCTAGGGGCAACGACAAAAGGCGACCTTTACCTTCATATAATTTACAATTAAAAGAGTCGCAAGGAGTAATCCTTCAGGGGGAGCTGGATAATCACACCCAGTTATCCTAGGGGCAGAGAAAGGCGACCATTCCCATATCATATACCACAATGAAAAGAGTCCCAAGGAGAAATCCTTCTGGGGGAGCTGGATAGTCACACCCAGCTATCCTAGGGGCAGCGAACGGCGACTATTCACCATATAATGTTTCACAATCAAAAGAGTCCCAGAGAGTAATCCTTAAGGGGGACCTGGATAATCACACTTATCTATCCTAGGGGCAGCGAATGGCGACCCTTCACCGTCTCTTATTCACAAATAAAAGAGTCCCAAGGACAAATCCTTAGGGGGGGTTGGATAATCACACCCAGCTTTCCTAGGGGCAGCGAATGGCGATCCTTCACCTTATTATAAATTCACCAACTGGTTACTAACAAATTTCATAACAGGACTTTAATCTTCATGAGGAACAGCTGAACAATGATCCATTTGCCTATGCTGGTGATGACAATGTTGAAGCCTCTACTATTGATCTTTCCGCTATGTGAGACATTGATTCAATGCTAGATGATGAAGTCTTTATCATTGAAGATGATCTCACCATCTCAGGATTTGAAGACATGGATGCTGATGATGATCAAGTATCATCTACTAAGTTGAAGCTGTTGGGTCAGTATTTACTGACCTTGAAGCAACTCTAGGATTTGAATATAAAATCCCCCCAAGTGTTTCATGCTCGGCAGTAAGGCCAGTCTGCTGAAGAATGACCAGAGGAACAAAGTTCCTACTGAAGACTTTATAGCTGAAGAAAGTTCAGCACTCCCCTTCCAGTGAACTTAGAAGACAAAGGAGTCTTCGCTTCAAATACTAGGCGGTCTAGTTGTTGAAGAACAAGGACTGAAGAAGGGCTTTCGGTTCAGTTTAGCTTGACAATACCAGACTGAATGATGTCGATCTCCTCTAGGATACTGAAGACTCTTCAGTATTCTGATGGTTTGCATTAGGCGGGAAAAGATAACTTTAAGTCAAAGTAGGTTGCTTGTATACTTAGATATAAGTACAACCTTTATCTTTTCTAGAATAGTTTAATATGTACTTTGTATTGTTTATCCAGGATGGGCATCAACCACCCACTGGATAAACCAATGCATTGGTACATGCAAAATGCAAACCCTAATTTACACTGCCTATATAAGGAGTGTACATTGGGAGAGAAAAGGTTAACCAATATAAGAGCTTAAACTCTAGAAAACCTTTCTCTCTCGATACCAACTAAACCATATAGCCAAGATGCATATGAACGTTTAGATTGGAGCTTAGACATTAACTTTGGTTAGACGTTTAAGTAGAGGAGATCAAACCCCATTTTCATTCAACCACTTTGTTATTCCGCAAACAAAGTGGGCTATAGATTCTTTATTTGATTCTAATAAAAGTCTATACGTTGAAAAGTATATTGGTATTGTTGTTTTAATCTTTCATAGTTCTTATCTATTGTTAAAACAACACACTTGAGTCGAAGTAAGAATTATTACTTAAGATAATAAGTAATAACGAATTACTAGGGACCAACAAGTGGTATCAGAGCAGTTTGATTAGTTAAACTCTTATTCTATTAAACTGCTCATTTAAAAGTTTTCAAATCAAGATCCAAAATGGCCCAAGTTGTACCACAAACCCTAGAATATAGGGGTGGCCAACTCAATGCTGCTCCTGTACTAGAGGTAGCCAATTTTACAAATTGGAAGAAGAGGTTTATTGTCCACATGGTTGGAATTGAACCTTAATTCCTTGGAATCATTGAAAATGGTTCTTTTGTTCTCATGGTTGGGGACAATAAAAAACCTGAAGCACAATGGACTGCTGATGAGAGAAAAGCTGCTAACCTAGATCAGCGTCTCAAAAGTCTCTTCATGTCTGTGCTCCAGATGACCAAATGAATTCTGTTGTAAATTGAAAAACAGTCAAAGCTACATGGGAGGACCTTATTATTTACCATGAGGGACCCTCTGATGTAAAAGAAACCAGAATAATGGATTTAAAGCTTCAATACAACACCATCAAGCACAAAGAAGGCGAAACCCTCACACAGACATTCACCAGATACAAAGCATTGATGAATGAACTTGTGAATGATGGTGTTGAGCTTTCAAAACTTGAAATCAACACAGTTTTTTAATGCATTGCCAAAAAAGTGGCTCAGTTTCTGCCAAAGCTTAAGAAATGCTAATCACATTAAAGATTGTGATCTAGCCTCTGTTTTTGGGAAACTTAAATATGAAGAAAACCTAGTTGATAGGATTTATGAAGGCTCAAGCAAGATTAAAGCATTAACCATTGCTACACCCTTGTCCACAGCCTTCTTCAGTGAGGCTGTCATTCAAGACTACCAAGATAGTCCTGATGATGAGGAAGATACTAGATCTAGTGAGGAATATCTGAATGACCTCAAAGAGGAATTTCATGAAAGAGCACTTCTTTTTTTTTGGGTAAAGGGGACTTTCCCCGGTAAAATATATATTCCCAAAAAATTGTTAAGTACAATGGAATGTGACTAAAGTGTCACATTAACCTCAAGCTCGAAACTTGAACTACCACAATCATATGACATGCCATACGATGTCAACCTATTACAAAACCAATCACGCCAATAGGTAAAAACCACCTAATGGCACAAAGACATAAAAAGACAACCATATTAACTAAAAATTGAGTCCGACATGCTCCAAATCTGAGCATAATGAACAGCCTCCGTAGTCTTCTTCCAACGACACGACAATAGCTTTAGACGCACCGAAGCAAGAATATAGTCACCAACCTGTATGAACGATCTCTTCTTCAACTTGAAAAGCCGCCAATTCCTCTCTTGCCACATACCATATGCTGAAGCAGCAAGGATTAACTTTGCTATAATACTACCAATCGTTCTCCTCTTAGCAATAGGCTTGACCACGTCAATAATTGAATGAAATATAGGCGTAACCCCATAGATACTTGCATATTTGCGAACATGATTCCATACCTGTTGGGAAAATGGACACTCGAAAAACAAATGCTCATGAGAATCGGGTTGAATATCACATAATGGACATACAACAGCCAATGAAGCCGATACATCCCATATAGCA
The DNA here is from genome assembly GCA_025667525.1 of Glebionis coronaria. Classification (NCBI taxonomy): domain Eukaryota; kingdom Viridiplantae; phylum Streptophyta; class Magnoliopsida; order Asterales; family Asteraceae; genus Glebionis; species Glebionis coronaria. The sequence goes on from CM046880.1 coordinate 237,243,376, forward strand.
ACACGATCCTGCGTTTTTAACCTTTGTTTAATAACCAGCCATAAATTAAAAGCATGCTTAGGAATACAGCTCGGGAACCACACTATTGACGTCCAATCCACCTTAGGGCTTCGGACACGAATAGACGACCAAACAGTAGAAACTGAAAAAGGATGAGGCACCCCACTCCTTTGCTGCCAAAATAAACAATCCCGAACACCCTCCATAATAGTCGGAACAGCAACCGTATTCAGAACTAGATACTTATCCACCAAAAACCTCGGCCAAGCCATGAACCATTATGCACAACAGCACTCACAGTAGTAGAAGGGGAAAGACCTGCTCTATAAAGATCCCGGTGTGTAATGAACGCTGACAAGGGACTAGCCGAGCACCACATATCAGACCAAGCAGAAATCAAAGTCCCATCACCCACCTTGTGCCACATAAACTCTCTAATAATCTGTCGAAGTTGAAGGATTTTCCTCCATCCACATGACATATTGCCACGTGACGGGATCTCCCAGAAAGAGCGACCCTTCAGTTTATAAGCATGGACCCAGCGGACCCACAAAGACTCCCTAAGCACCAAAAGTTTCCAAACATGAGATACCATAAGAGCTTTGTTGAAGATGTCTAACCTGCGAAGACCTAGCCCACCTTCATCCTTAGGCAAACACACCATATCCCATGCCACTTTAGCTCTACCTTTCCCTAATCTGCCATGGCACCAAAGAAACCCTCTCATAAGCTGCTCTATATCAAGCAAAATATGAGACGGGATGATAAAGACCGATGCCCAGAATATGTGCATAGAGCCAATCACCAATTTAACAAGCTGAAGCCTTCCTGTTGCAGATAAGGATTTGTTTTTCCAGTCTTGAATCCGAAGTTGCACTTTATCAACAAGCTCCTTACAGTCACGAACCATAAGACGGGACGATACCAAGGGGACACCAAGATACTTGACCGGAAGACGACCTTCTTCAAAAGGCAGAATCTGTAGGATCGACTGTTTAATGTGATTGAGCACATTACAAAAATAAGCGGTACTTTTTGGAAGACTCGGGACCAGACCCGACACCTCCTTAAACTCACCTAGAGCCTGTTGAATAACCATAGTTGAATTAATATTACCATAGGAGAATAGAAATAGATCATCAGCAAATCATAAATTTATCAACTCCAACTTTGAGCAATATCTATGGTACTTAAAATTCGCAGCCTCACGAACCCGTCTTCTAAGCATCAAAGACAAGATCTCCATAACCAAAGTGAACAAATAAGGAGAGAGAGGATCTCCCAGCCGAAGCCCTCTCTTGCCTTTAAAAACCCATGTAACGACCCATTTATGCTGATAGAGAAAGACGTGGTGGTTACACACTCCATGATCCATGTAATCATACGACTATGAAAACCAAACCCCACAAGAATCTCTCTAAGAAAACACCAATCCACCATATCGTAAGCCTTTTGAATATCAACTTTAAACGCACATCTCGGCTTACCCCGATCCAAGTGGTAATTATGCATCAACTCTTGGGTAAGAAGAATATTATCCGCAATATTTCTTCCCGGAACAAACGCCGACTGATTAAGACTAACAACAATAGTCGTAAGGATATCCTTAATACGGTTAGCTAAAATCTTGGTAATGTATTTAAATAAGACATTACAACAAGAGATAGGTCGATAATCATTAACACGAGACGGTGATCTCACCTTAGGAATAAGAGCAATTATTGTATGGTTCCATTCTTTAAGGAGCTAACCATTAGAAAAAAAATTCTTTCACCGCCTCCACAATATCATTTGCAATAATATCCCATGATGCTTTAAAAAACGCCGCCGTGTACCCATCCGGACCCGCGGATTTTTCATCACCCATAGAGAATAATGCCTCTTTAACCTCTTGCCTTGTCACAGAACGTATCATATCAAGGGCAACCTCATCAGCAATTCGACTTTGGAACAGATCCACCAAATTAAGATTAGTAGTAAGACCAGATTGACCAAGAAAACATTCATAATGTGATACAAACGCCTCAGCAACCTGCTCATTTTCAAATAACTGACCTTGTGAATCGGTAACAGCATCAATGCGACTTCTACTGATTCGGCTCTTCACAGCTTTATGGAAGTATGCTGAATTCGAATCACCCTCCTTCAGCCAAGCAATCTTGGCTCTTTGTTTCAGAAATCGTTCTTCTAGGAGAATCGCTTCATTAAACGCCCCAATTACTGATGCTTCCACTTCACGCAGACCAACATTGTTAGGATCAGCATCTAAGTCTATTTGAGCTTTATCCAGCTCACCACGAAGCCGAATAACATTTTCATGCAAGTTACCTTTATCAATCTGTAACTTACGCAATGGTTTCTTTAACATCTTAAGACGCTTAGAGACCTTAAACATAGCAAAACCACTAACCGGAACAGCCCAAACTTCTTGAACAGTATCTTTAAATTTATCATTCTGAGTCACAATGTTGAAGAACTTAAATGGCCGTGGTTTAGGTCTAGTAATCGTAGGAATACACATAATCGCTGGTGAGTGATCAGAGATACGATAGGGCTTGAAAACAGCATGGGCACCCACAAAAGCACTATTAAACTCCAAATTAGTCATTATACGATCGATTTTCTTCAGAAGACCATCCAAACCTATCGATTTTTGCGTCCACGTAAATCGAAGACTTGATTGTTGAGCATCCATAACTTCAATATCCTCCACACAGTCACGAAATTCACGCATATCAATGTCAACATTAGAAGAACCAGCCGTGGTCTCCCCTAAATGAAGCGTAGCATTAAAATCACCCACAAGCATCCAAGGCCTATTCCACACATAAAGTTTATGAACACTTAAGCTCCTCCAGAGATCACGACGTTGAGTATATTTATTCATGGAATAAACAAATGTGCAAAACACCTCTTTTATTTCCATTTTTAACCATAGACGAGCATGGATAGATTGCTCATCCTGATTGATTATAACAACATCCACCTCATTGTGATTCGACCCTAACAAAATACGCGCACCCTTTGAACAGCAGCTACCATTAGTCGTCCAGTCCCAATGCCGAAAGACTAGAGAACACAACCGCTGCAGGTACGGGTCACATACATCGGACTCCAAGATAGCACATACCGATAAGTTATTTTCTGAAATGACATGTCGTACCTCACTTTGTTTCGGGGAGAAGTTCAGGCCCCGTATATTCCATGAGCCGACATTAATCATAAGGAAACCAAAGCTGCAGGAGTGCTTGCCCCTGTATTATTAGGATCCTCCATAATGAGCTCCTCATCAACTTCACTATCACTTGCATTAATAGGGTCATTTTTGTGAGCAGTATCTTCCCAATCTGTATCATTAGAAGGATCAACACTCAACGAGCCAAATGAATTCGTAACAGTAACCTTAGCCTGTGTCGGTGCTTTAATTTTCTCCTTAGCACCAGCAACAGCCTTAGTATTTTGCTTTCGGTACTGGATATTAAGGGGCTGCTTGCCTAACTTAATACCCTCAATCTGCCTAGATTAGGTTGTTTGTTTCGTATGCTTCTTTTTCTTTTTAACCTCCACAAACCCTTCATTATTCCTATCAGCACTAACGGCCTCAACACTAGGTTCCACACTCTTAGGGTTATTAGGGCATGCATCAGTATTGTGATCAAAAATCTTGCAGTTGTTACACCGGGGGGGGGGGGGGGGGACTCCATTCATACTCCACCTCAATAGTTGCCAACGAATGTCCCTCTCAATTAGCTAGTGGAATAGCTATGACAATAGACTCCAATAATTCATTCTCCGAGGAAATTTCCACAAGAGCCCGAGCATATGTATTCCTCCCCCACGAACTCAGGCACATGTTACTCGTATAGGTATCAAGCATAATAGGGCGCCCAATTTGAGAAGTAATCAAACTTAATCCTATCTCCGAGTAAGCTACAATAGGAACATGGTGCATCTTCACCCATGTCGGGGCATGGGTTATTACATTCTTCTTCAGGATAGTGTTTGGAGTCCAAATATTTAGAAACAAAGGTACGAGCCAAATAAGCCAAGGACCGTGTTCCAGCACACCATCCATACCCTCTTTTGATTCAAATTGGAACATGAAAAAATCTGCATGGAGCTGCACACGTTTCAAGCCGTACTTAGCCCATGCATTTTTCACATAGTTCTCTACCAACGGAAAAGCAAGCCTTTTCCCAATGAAGTATCCATAAAGCGTATTAGTGAAACGAGAACGGATCTCATCCACTGCTGCCATAGGAAGAGCAACCCTAGCACCATTAACAACTTCACCGCTCCTCATCTCCTTTATATGAACCGCCTTACCCCGCGGCTTCTCATTAACAACTGACGCAAATGATGGTGATGTATCATCAACTCCCCAAAAACCCTAATAGGCTTGCGTACCCCAGATAGCTCACCCATGTGTGATGATCCTGGTTTTTTGAGAATCGATTTAATCACCTTTTTCACAGTACCCTCATTCAAAGACTGCTCAGTAACAGCAGGCGTACCAGCAACCTCTGGTTCCTTCTCAACAGCGCCCATCTCCTCCATCTCTCCTAAAAATCCACAAACACCAGATCCACACCCCAAACACGACGCCCAGAATTAGGGCACCAAAACCACGCCAACAAACCCTAACGGGTTAGAAGTCGAACAGTCACCAAGTCCTAATTCACTACCAAGAAATAATAGAAACAAAACCCTAATAATGGATGACACTCAAATCCAAACAACGTCACTAAAAAAACCCTTTACAACACGTCGAATAAAATAAAGAACGATTACTAAACCCTAAAAACCACCACAACCCACGAGATAATTGATCACAAAGAACATAGGGGGATCGAAATCACAGCCTAAGTCTTATCACAAGTTATTTGATGAGATAGTAATAGAATCAGGGAGAATAATCAACCGTTATTCAATGATTGGTGATATAACAGAGCCACGCCAAAAAGAGGAGAAGAGGGAATCGTCCATAGGAGAGAATTAGGGTTTTTGAATCTGCTTAATCTTTTGGACTTCTCAAAATAAATCAGTTGAAAGAGAACTTCTGGCCAAGTCTAGAAGGTTCTTTAAGAAAGGAGGCAAGTTCTCCAGCTCCACAAAAGCTTTAGTTGACACTAATTGCTACAAATGTGGGAAGACTGGTCACTATGCTAGGGATTGTTATTCAAAAACATCTCTCCCTTCATATTCCTCACCAGCTCAATCAAGACCATCTGGTCAATCATAATTTCAACCAAAACAAATTGCTTCTACTCCATTTCAGCAAAGCAGGGTTGAACTCAGACCAACAAAAGACTTTGAGGCCAAATACAGAGAAATCAAAGCAAGATTGGCTTTAATGAGTACTGAAAGCTCCTCATCCAAGACTCCCAAGCAAGAAAAGAACAAAGGGCTTGTTGTTGAAGCCTATGAATGGGATGAAGAAGATGTTTCTTCAGATGATGATAAAATGGTGAATGTGAAAGTGCTGATGGCACTTGCTGATGATGAAGGGGCCAATTCAAATGTTGTGACCAGAGAAAGTGCCAGAATTAGTGAATGGGTCAATGTCACAATCAAAAAGGTACAAACTCTTCTTGAATTAGAAGAAAAGATGACTTTAAATTTGTATTTGATTACTTGTGCATTGATCTAAAAAATTTTGAAGAGCAAAGAAACAATTTCCTTGAAAATTTTCATAAACTTGTTCTAAAACTTGAAGATTTTGAAAGTAAGCAAATAGAGCTAAAAGAATCTAAACTTGATATTCTTACTTGTCAACAATTGAACAAAGAAATTTTGGAAGAAAATAACTCTCTTAGAGTGGAACTAAAAGAAGCAAAAGATATTGTTAAATCTTGGCTTAGAAACTCTGATAGGGTAAATCAATGCATAAGTGAACAAATACCTTATCAAAAGAGGAAAATTCTTGGTGCTAAAGGATCCTCCAGCACCAAATCTATTGTCTTTGTCAAAGCCTCAAATGAGGATGGTAGCTCGATCCCTGACATCGAAAGGTCAGGTGAAGAGAATTTACCAAATCATGACATTGGATGAATCCTTCTTCCTGAGTTTCAAGCAAGTGTTGACACTTCAGCACCAGTTGAGTCCTCAGTTACTGAGGACGACTCAGATGATGATATAGAGAATGAAGTAAGTACCCCACTTCCTCCTTTGGAGAAGCTGGCTGGTGCTGAACCCTCTACTGGACCCAATACTATCCAGTCTATCATCAAGTCACACACCACACACAAAGGTAGTTCTTTCAAGCATGTCAAAATTGACACTTCAAAGAACTCTTCAGCTCCTACTGAAGGTTCATATATGGTAACTACCTCTTTAGTTTCAACAAATAAACTGAAGAATGCTAGATCTGAGGAAGATGAGAGAATGTCTCTTGTCATGCAAGAGATCAATGATCTTAAATTGTAACTCAGGCAGCAGCAAACACCTTCCAAGATGAACCTTCAGATTCTCCTCATTTCAAGTACAAGACACAATTTAAAAAGGCTTGTCATTTATGTGGTCTAAACAACCATCTCACTAAAACTTGCCTAAAAGTGATTTATTGTACCAAATGTGAAAGGACTGATCATCGCACTTGTGAACACACTCAGTATATGTTGGCCAAAACAAGTACTAATGCTCACAAAACTGAAGCATCTCATTCCAAGCGAAATATTCCTTTCCCACCATGCACTCATTGTGGTATGGGTAATCATCACTCAGATGACTGCCACTATTACCCTGTTTGTAATATATGTGGAAGTTATGACCATGACACTCATGGACATAATCGTATCATCTCACTCAGAAGAGGTATTAAACCAAGAAACCCAAACTCTATTACCAAATGTTGTGAGACTTGTGGAAGTGATGTCCACACTACATCTGATCCCAATCATATAGAGTGGTTCAGAAGAGGTGAAACCCTCCAGGCTAAGAAAGCTAAAGCTATTCAGACCTCTTCTTCTTCTGAGCAATCACACATACCCTCTACAAGAGGACCTTTTAGATCTAGAACACCTTATAGATCTAAAACCCCCACCCATCAAAGGTGGGTTTCAAAGCAAAATTGACCATTTCCTTAACTTGTGTAGTGTGATCTCAGGAAGCCTATTTGGTACCTAGATAGTGGCTGCTCAAGGCATATGACTGGCACCAAAATTTATTAGCACAAGTATAAGGAGGAACAATGTGACAATCTAACATTTACAGGTAGTAAATTATTTTCTCGTATATTATTTTGAAACTTATTTTTGTGTTGGTTGATGAACTCACAATTTACGGGTTGAAATTAGGGCTTACGTGCATAATTTAACGTCCTTTACGACTAAACCGGAAACCCTAGGATTACGTATTTACGTTTTTGAACTCCGTTTTTGATGAGACAAATTTTATTAGATTCGTTTTGTGCCGTTAATTCATAATTTATAAAAATATTTTTTGTAAACCGACCCGAGGGCACGCAAATCGAGGAAACTAGAATGAGGAGTACCCGTAAATTAGTAGGGATGAGACAAGTTTACACTTGCCCCACCCCACCATGGGACAGCTAAATCTTAGCCAACACCCCTTTGAGGTGTCAACTTTATATTAAAAACTAAGACACTTGTCTTAGTTTTGCCACCAAACCATTTACTCATCAAAACAACTAAACATCAAACTAGCTACTCATTTTCTCTCATGCAAAACTTACACACTCTCTCTCTCTCTCTACTCCATCCTTGCCGTCCATTTTTCACCATAAACACCCCCATTTGATCTAAATTCAACCATAAATCTTGTGTTAATCTTGCATAAGATGAAGGCCTTTTAAAGTCTTGTTGATTGGAGGTGATACTAACATCTACAAAGAAGTTTCCTTGGAGTCTAGGGCTGATTTTTCACAAGGTGATCATATAGTTGGGTGATCTTGAAGGTGGTCTTGGTTTATCACAAGATTGGTCATCAAAAACCAAGCCTTGTTCATAACTTTCACTATCTTGGTTGGTAACAATATCATTTCTTCCACTACCTTGTTATTTTGTAAATGTAATTTTGTATTTTCTTTCTAAATGTATATGTATATGATGATCAAAGTATTATGTGGGGATCTTGTGTTGATAAATTTGGTTAAAATGATTAAAAGCTACATGTAAAGATGTTAAAATCATGACTAAAATTATAGGTTGTATAAAACACTAAAGAAACATATGATAACTTGATAAAGTGACTTAGATTATTTAATATACAGTAAGGTATATGATTTTTACACATGTGAGAGTTGACCACTCAATAGAATCTATAAAATGAGTAATATATGATCAAAACATTATTAAGGTTCAAATCTGTATAGTCTGTTTTGGAAGAATTATTAGGGACACTTAGAGGATGAATGAGTAATAGCTAAAATAGGAGTTAATTGTATCACATAATATGTAGTTTGTGTTGCCCAAAATTGAGCTACTATCTCCTTGTAAAACTCAAGATATGGTAAAAATGGTGAAAGTGGGTATCATAATCAGATTTGGAAAATAAAAGTATATATTATAAAATAAGCACTCAAGTAAAACTAATATAAAATACATGCCTAAAACCCACTAACTTATATAATACTTATAAATAAGTTATATACTTTGATAAGTAAATGTGACATTTTATAAAATTACAAATTGATATGTTTTCTAAGTTATAAAACTATATACATAAGTTTTACGTCTTTTCGGCTAAAACCGAAAGATTAACGTTTTCGTCAAATAAAACTTAGACGGTCGGACCCGTCTAGTGTAAACTTTTTATAACTCATCTACTGATGTATAAGTACATTTTACAAGTAAAACCGATAAAACCCGAGCTTTATAACATATGGACATTAACGGGCCAAAGTAGCCTTATTGGACTATTAACCCAACTAGTTTGGCTAAACACTAATGAACTTACTCATTGGGCTTAACCCACTTGGGCCTAACATATGATCATAGTCCTGGTATTAAAAGTATATAATGTATTTGGCTTATAATGGACTTAATGGGCCTCAACATGTAAAAAAGTTAAAACTAGTATAACTAGTCCAAAATTTACTAACACATAACACTATAATGTTGAATAAAGATATAAAATCCCACTTGATCATCATCATACTTATAATATCATCATATTTTCGGTAAAAGGGTAACAATGACCCCGGTAAATAGAACCAAAAAAAGCGTTGAAGTACAAGGAATGTGGCTGAAATGCCACATTAACCGCAAGCTACAGACAGCTTGTTAAACAAAATGTTTATGACAAGCCATAAACATTAACTATTCTAGAATACTGGAAATATATAAACTAGACAAAAACCAAGATGATAACATAAAGTTACGAGAAACATAATAAAAGATCAACATGGGATCAGCCAGTAGGAGTGCTTGCCCCAAAATTAGTGTTGAGAAGATTCACCGATTCATCAAAGACGACCTCGACTCCCTCCTCATTATCTTCCTCGCTTAGTTGAACCCCTTCATCAATACCAGGCATGGACAAAGTTGAAAATTGATTAGATGTAGAAACATTGCTCATTTGAGCTTTACTCTTGTGACATTTTATAAAATTACAAATTGATATGTTTTCTAAGTTATAAAACTATATACATAAGTTTTACGTCTTTTCGGCTAAAACTGAAAGATTAACGTTTTCGTCAAATAAAACTTAGACGGTCGGACCCGTCTAATGTAAACTTTTTATAACTCATCTACTGATGTATAAGTACATTTTACAAGTAAAAACCGATAAAACCCGAGCTTTATAACATATGGACATTAACGGGCCAAAGTAGCCTTATTGGACTACTAACCCAACTAGTTTGGCTAAACACTAATGGACTTACTCATTGGGTTTAACCCACTTGGGCCCAACATATGAGTATAGGCCTGGTATTAAAAGTATAAAATGGGCTAATATAATATATTGGACTTATAATGGGCTTATTGGGCCTCAACATGTAAACAAGTTAAAACTAGTATAACTAGTCCAAATTTTTTATTTTTTTTTGGTAAAAGGGTAACAATGACCCCGGTAAATAGAACAAAAAAAAAACGTTGAAGTACAAGGAATGTGGCTGAAATGCCACATTAACCGCAAGCTACAGGCAGCTTGTTAAACAAAATGTTTATGACAGGCCATAAACATTAACTAGTCCAAAATTTACTAACACATAACACTATAATGTTGAATAAAGATATAAAATCCCACTTGATCATCATCATACTTATAATATCATCATATATATACATAGCCATTATTTTTATAAATTCATTGGACAAAGTCTAAGACCGAGTATTATTTATATAGGTTTCCGTGATTGAAGCACGCCGTCGCCGATAACCCGCCTTTCTTAATCAACGTGAGTTCATTGCCTCGCACTCTTTTAAATGTTTTATAAAATGTTTTGTAAACCCGCGAGGGAGATAACATGCTAGTTTTTGATAAAAAATAGAACAGAAGTAGTCCTGATGGTATGCTTATTGATATGGACCCGAATGATGCTATGACCCAATGAATGAGATGTAAAGGATTATTATAGTTAGGTTATGTCACTTAAAGTCCCATTAACATGAATTGTGAACTACCGGGATTTGATAGACGCTTATTCATATAATAGTACTATTTGGGGAAGATCACCCCAGTTCACGCCTTGACGGTTGATCCCTGTCGTACCACATTGATTGGTAAGCGAATTTATGTATGAGAAGATTTATATAGCGTGATTTTTGTGACGACACGCTAATTTAGATGGGCAAATTGTTTATCAGGTCCGCGGCCCGTTGTTTGTTATAGTAAGGTAACAATGTCATGCGGCTGAAAATAATCCAATGTAATCCAAGTAATAGTACAAATAATGATAATAATGTTACCAATAATGGTAATATTGAGACTACGGTCGCATGGACGGTTTAAGATGTATGACTTGATTTATATATATATATATTGCCTGACTAACAATACGAGGACTTACTTCTGATATTATACTTGTGTTCTGATTTCTATGACTGTTTTATGTAACGGTTTTATTAAACTCTATGAATTCACTCGGCATTCGCTGATATAATTTTTGCATGTTTTATCTCAGGTGCTTGAAGGTAACTTGGATGGAGATCGACTCTGATGGCCCACATAATAAAATTATTCATTCGATCTATGTTTTGTAAACTTTATGACTGTGTAATTTGGGGACCTGTTGTAAACTTAAAACTTTTCTCATTAAAAACCTCCTAAAAACACTAATGGCGGCAGAATGTTTTTTTCCTTCCTAAATTCGATTTGTTTAATCGTCTTTGCCTTTTTCTGCATGCGATTAGTATAACTTTGATTTTTGTTTTGTCATTGGTCGGTTTCGTGGGTATTAATATCTGCTTTTGGGGTTAACTGGTATACCCCCATGATTGGATACTTTATTGTTTTTCGTGTGTTCTAGCAATTCTTGTTTTAGAGTTTCGTTTTAGGTTGGTTTTGATTGGTTATTTGTTTCGGTGGTGCTTCATTAAATCGATTGTTGGTTGGCTCTTGTAGCTTTAAATCGTCCTTCATTATTGACTCATCATTGTTACTTGGTGGTGCTTCATTAAATCGATTATTGGCTGACATTAATTTAAGTGGATGACTGACATAGAATTGTAGGTTTCACATTTGTGTTACTTAGCAATTAATGTCAAATTGGTGATCACAATTAATGTCAAGTTGGTCGGTTGACTTAGCTTCAAACGTCGGCTGACATTGTTTAGTATTTATTAAATTGTGTCGCATTTATTTTCTTAGGGTGTCGTCTTGTGTGTTTAATTAAGGGTTTTGGTTAAAGTTTTTTTTAGGGTTTCTTTGTCGTGGTTAGGGTGTGTTTGATTGAACATGGATTCGAGCAATGAAAGTGATAAGCCATTGTTTACAGGTTGGAATGATGTGGTTATGGTGTCTAATCTTAAGGTTTTAGTAACGTTAGAGGAGATATCTAATTTGTTTTCTATCCCTTTGAATACTGTGTGTGACATTCAAGTGTTTGCAAATGGTGTTAAGGCAAACAAATTTCCTAAATGGTCTACTTTACCTAAGGAGACCACTATGCTTTATTATGAAGTTTTGTGTGAACGCCATATGAATCTAACTAGCAGAACTTCTTCACTCAGTTCAGGTGGTTCGAGTGTGCACTCTGCACAAATGGCTAAGGAAACAGATGATACAAATGTTTCCTCTTCTTGTGATGTAGTTTTGGACCTTGCAGCTAAGGCTGCAACCATTAATGGTATGCAACCGTGTAATCTATATGAGGTTTTGAAATTATTTGGTGTTACGATTCGCACGGTTGGTGATGCGGGTTAATTTATGCATGAATTAAGAATGAAGAAACATCCTTTATGGGAATTGATCTCACATGACCGTGCTAAAGAAATTATGGAGTTACTGTGCAAATTTGAAGCTGATATGGTTACGTCTACTAATGGAGGTATTAATGCAGTCTCTTCTTCGTTTAATTCTGAAAATGTCTGTGAAGGGGTTAATATCTCTATTCCTAGTAAGGTCGTTGAAAAAGTAAATACTCGCTACCACAACACTTTATATGGTTACTTTCTTGGTAAAAGGATTGCATTTTCTGTGGTTGAGTATTTTGCTAAGAATAAACTGGGCAAAACATGGTCTTAAGCGTATCATGATGAATGAGAAAGGTTTTTTCTTTTTTCAATTTGGGTCTAGTGAGGGTCTTAATGCGGTTCTGGAAGGTGGTCCATGGATGGTTCGTAATTCACCAATTTTTCTTAAGAAATGGACTATGAAAACGAATCTTCTAAAGGAGGAACTAACTCGTATTCCGGTATGGGTCAAGTTTCATGATGTCCCGCTACAGGTATTTGAAGAGGAAGGTATTAGTTTAATTGCTTCGTTTCTTGGTAAGCTTATTATGATGGATAATTATACTGATAATATGTGCATAGAGTCTTGGGGTCGTTGTAGTTTTGCTCGTTGTCTTATTGAGATGAATGCTGATTCGGAGTTTATAGATAACGTTACTATTGGTGTCCCTGAACTTGAAGGCTCTGGTTATACTAAGGAACTAATTCGTGTTGAATACGAATGGAAACCGCCTAGATGTCATACTTTTAATATTTTTGGTCATTCTTTTGATTCTTGTCCGAAAAATGTTAAACCTAAAACGGTTGAAAATGTGACAACTCATGTTGATAATGATGGATTCCAACAAGTGCAAAGCAAGAGGAAGAAGTACAAAGGTAATTTAGGGAATCAAGTTCCGAGAGGTGTTCCATTGAGCAAGGGTTTCCAAACAGGTAAGACGGTTGCTTTTCGTCCAAAAACTCACTTGGATACTATAAGTACGAGCGGTGATAATAGTAGTAAGAATACTAAATCTGGTCAGTTGCAGCAGTCTAGCAATCCTAATGGTCCGAACAAGGGTAAAGCTCAAATGAGCAGTGTTTCTACATCTAATAAGTTTTCATCTTTGTCCATGCCTGGTATTGACGAAGGGGTTCAAGTTAGCGAGGAAGATAAGGAGGAGGAGGAGGGAGTCGAGGTCGTCTTTGATGAATCGGTGAATCTTCTCAACACTAATATTGGGGCAAGCACTCCATTTGGCTGATCCCATGTTGATATTTTATTATTTTCCTCGTAACTTTATGTTATCGTCTTGGTTTTTGTCTAGTTTATATATTTCCAGTATTTTAGACTAGTTAATGTTTATGGCCTGTCATAAACATTTTGTTTAACAAGCTGCCAGTAGCTTGTGGTTAATGTGGTATTTCAACCACATTCCTTGTACTTCAACGCTTTTTTTGGTTCTATTTACCGGGGTCATTGTTACCCTTTTACCAAAAAAACATTAAAACTTTTATTCGAATGAATGTATGTTATACCTTGTGCAACCATTTTTATGCGTTGTCTATGATTGGAGTTATTGTGCTATCCCGTAACACTCTATTGACCCTTCCACTGACCCGATACGAAATTTGAGAGTGTTACAGTTTGGTATCATAGCTCTCGTTATAGAGAACGAAAGATTTTTAAAACCAAGGTTTTGAATAAAACATTTCAAAATCTTTTAACTATAAACATTTTCTTAAAATGTTTGAAAAATCTTTTGACTATAACGGTGCCAAAGATCTCTGACATTACCAACAAGCATTATTGAGAAGATATATATTCTGATATATATAATTTAAATTATATATATGTATATATCATGAATTCAGTATGTAACTATTTAATAATTATTTTTATGCTAATACAAGATATATTCTAAATGTAGATTGTCATGGCAGTCCCTAGTATTCCTGTAGAGAACCATGCTATTCCTGAACCTAATGTAGATGACAACCCTTATTTAGACTTAGTGGATTATAATGTAGATGAGGATATGGATGATGAAGAGGAGGAACCATTTGAGGATCCCAAACCCGAGAGGACTAGGAGATCAGATTGCCCCTTAGGTTGATGTTGTAGAGAGAATGATAATGATAATGTTGGTATTGAGAATGATGATGAGATTGAGATAGATAATGTAGGTAATGAGGATGACGACGAGGATGTCGAGGAGGAGATAGGTATAGATGAAGAGTTTGATGATGATGATGAGGCTAAGCTTATTTTCCCTAGTGGAGGGTGAGCCCTTACCCCCTCCAGTTGATTGGTCTGATTCTGAGTTTGAGTTACTTAGAGATGAATTGTCTGAATCGTCTGAATCTGATTCTGAATCAGAGGATGATAAGGATGATGATGCACCTGATGGTACTGATGGGATTGCTACTCGTAGGCATGTGATAGGAGAGTCGTCTAGGGTTCGAGAGGCTATTCATATTGATGGACTTGCACCTTGGGCCTTGAGACGTGCTTTAGATGCTTCTCGTGTTCGAGGCAGTATGACAGAGGTTGGATTAGGTGTTGTTCAGACTCAGGTTGCTTATTTGGAGTCGAAAACTAAGAATGGTGAGAAAGAGCGAGAGTTGCTTAATTTGGATTTGACTGATGTGGAACGTGGTTTAAATGAGGCGTTTAGGAGATTATCTGTGTTGGAAAGTGGTGAGTATGCTGAAATGAAGAAAAAGGTGAATACTATGGAGATTCAGTTGAGTGTAGCTCGTGCAATGCGTGAGAAGGTTGAGAAAGAGTTGAATATATCGGTTGGTTGGAACAGTAGGTTTTATACTGAGATGGTTGAGAAAGGAGTGATTCGTAAGCGCCCAGCTGAAGATGTGTCTTGTGATCGTTCGAAGAAGATACCGAAGACGATGGATGATGGACCATCTAGTAGTTCTCAGTAGACCAGTCTATCTTTAGTAGTTATATTTTGTATCTTTTGTAACTTTAACTAAACCGACTTATTAGTTAGTAGATCTGGCACGAATTTTGGGCATGTATAGTGCTAGAAATTTTGATGTGGAATCTAAATTAAGACAATGTGGTTGTTTCTAATCCAATGAAATATGTATCTTTGTCTTGAATTCCATATCGTGCCTTATTTGTATCTTGATTATGAATTCAATCCATCTTATATGAATCCCTTGTTGGGTGAATGCTTAATATACTTTGGAATTGTGAAATTATAGAACCATGCCGCCCAAGAAATCTGTGACTGAGGATGATGTACGTAGGATCATTGCGGAGCATGTTACCGCATCTATGACTGAATTTATGGCAAATGCTAGAAATGGAGCTGGCAGTAGTGGAGCTGGCAGTAGTGGAGCTGGCGGTAGTGGAGCTGGCGGTAGTGGAGCTGGCGGTAGTGGAGCTGGTGGTAGTGGAATTGGTGGTACTAATGTGAATGTGAATGCTAATAATGTGAATGCTAATGTTGGAGGAAAGGTAGGAGGACTTGGACCTAATGCGCCTGAAGTCGGTGGTTGTACTTATGTAAC
The DNA here is from genome assembly GCA_025667525.1 of Glebionis coronaria. Lineage (NCBI taxonomy): Eukaryota > Viridiplantae > Streptophyta > Magnoliopsida > Asterales > Asteraceae > Glebionis > Glebionis coronaria. The sequence continues at coordinate 237,259,248 of CM046880.1, forward strand.
GTTCATGAAGTGTGAACCTCTACCTTTTAATGGAACTGAAGGTGTTGTTGGATTAAGCCAGTGGATTGAGAAGATTGAGTCGGTGTTTCGGATTAGTAAGTGTAAGGAGGAGGATAAAGTGACTTTTGCTATGGCTACTCTTAAAGGTCATGCGTTGACTTGGTGGAATAGGAGAATTGCTTTCATGGGTATTGATGTTGCTAATGTTTCTCCTTGGGCTGAAATTAAAAAGTGGATGACTCTGGAGTTCTGTCCCCGTAGTGTGATTATACGGTTGGAACAAGAGTTGATTCACTTGAGAATGAAAGGTGTGGACATTGATAGCTACAGAAACCGATTCCATGAGTTGGCCTTGCTGTATCCTCGATTGGTGGAACCCGAAGAGATCCGAATTGAACAATACATTAAAGGGTTGACCAAGAACATCCGAGGGGAAGTGACATCATCAAAACCATTGACCATTGATGATGTTGTTCGAATGGCTTACCAACTCATTGGGCAAATAATTCAGGATAGGGAGGATGAAGCACATGATGGTGAGAAAAGAAAGGGTGATGGCGATCGTGGAGGTCGAGGTGATAATAGGCAGAATTTTAATCGCCGTCAAAACCAAAGAAGGGGGAATGCAAATGCTCTTACCAACAACATACCGCGCAATGATGAAAAGTGTCCTAAGTGTGGTAATAAGAGGCATGCCGGCGACTGCTGGAAGTGCCGAAATTACGGAAAGCTTGGACACAAAGTGGAAAAGTGTAAGAGGGGAGTTATTTGCTTCAACTGTAATGAAGAAAGTCATAAGAAATCGGATTGCCCTAAGTTGAAAGCGATTGGACCTGGAAGAAACCCCAGGGTGGTGCTTATTAACTTGGAACGGTTGAGGTTAAGAAAGAGGATCTGAATGTCGTTACTAGTACGTTTTTACTCAACAATCATTATGATGTTGCTTTATTTGATTCAGGTGCTGATAGGAGCTTTGTATCCACTAAATTTAGTGACCTTATTGACATTGAACCTGTTGAGATTAATACCAGTTACGAAGTGGAATTGGCTGATGGTAAATTAGTAAAAACTAATAAGCTGTTAAAAGGATGCTCTCTAAATCTCTTAAACTATTCCTTTCTGATTGATTTGATGTTGATAGAACTAGGTAGTTTTGATATTATTATTGGTATGGATTGGTTATCGTTGAATAATGATACTATTTTAGAAAAGAAGGTTAAGATTCCTCTTAGGAATAGGACGTTAGTAATTGATGGTAATCGAGGTGAATCCCGTTTGAAAATCGTTTCATGTATTAAAGTCCAAAAGTATATCAGGAACGGTTGTGAGCTACTCTTAGCTCAAGTGACCAGGAATGAGTCTAAGGAGAAACGATTGGAAGATGTACCTATTATCTGTGAGTTTATAGAGGTATTTCCCAATGATTTACCCGGACATCCGCCGATAAGGCAAGTCTTGTTTCGAATCGATCTAATTCCTGGTGCTGCACCGGTGGCACGTGCGCCTTACCGATTAGCACCTTCTGAATTAAAGGAATTATCCGAACAACTTAAGGAGTTGTTTGATAAAGGTTTAATTCGACCGACCTCGTCGCCTTGGGGAGCTCTAGTCTTGTTCGTTAAGAAAAAGGATGGATCTTTCCGTATGTGCATTGATTATCGGGAAGTGAATAAGTTGACGATAAAAATCGATATCCTTTACCAAGGATTGATGATTTATTTGATCAACTTCAAGGATCTAGTATGTATTCTAAGATAGATTTGCGGTCTGGATATCACCAACTTTGCGTCCGTGAAGAAGATATTCCAATAACTGCATTTAGAACTCGTTATGGACACTATGAATTTCAAGTAATGCCATTTGGGTTAACTAACGCACCTGCGGTCTTCATGGATCTAATGAATCGAGTGTGCAAACCCTATTTGGACAAATTTGTGATCGTGTTTATTGATGATATTCTAATCTACTCTAAGAATAAAGAGGAACATGGAGAACACTTAAGGATTATCTTGAGTTTGTTAAAGGATGAAAAGTTGTATGCTAAGTTTTCGAAATGTGATTTTTGGTTGGATTTTGTGCAATTTATTGGTCATGTGATTAACAAAGATGGAATTCATGTTGATCCTGTAAAGGTTGAAGCTATTAAGAATTGGTCTGCACCGACAACGCCAACGGAGGTGCGACAATTTTTAGGATTGGCTGGATATTATAGGTGATTCATTAAAGAATTTTCTTTAGTAGCTAAACCCTTGACCAAGCTAACTCAAAAAAACAAACTTTCATTTGGGGAATTGAAGAAGAAGGAGCATTTCAAATATTGAATCAAAAATTATGTAGTGCACCAATTCTATCATTACCCGACGGAAGTGAAGATTTTGTATTATTTTGTGATGCATCTCTTAGAGGTTATGGAGCTGTTTTGATCCAGCGAGAAAAGGTGATTGCTTATGTTTCTAGGCAATTAAGGAAGAATGAGGAGAATTATACTACTCGTAATCTTGAGTTAGGAGCTGTACTCTTTGCTCTTAGGTTGTGGAGACATTATCTGTATGGCACCAATTGTACGGTATTCACCGATCATAAATGCCTACAGTATATTCTCGATCAAAAGGAAATGAATATGAGGCAACGAAGATGGATAGAACTGTTAAGTGATTATGATTGTGATATAAAATATCACCCGGAAAAAGCAAATGTTGTTACCGATGCATTAAGTAGAAAAGATAGAGAGCCTATCAGGGTACGTTCTCTAGTCTTGACTGTGCACAATAATTTGCCTGAGCAAATTAGAAATGCTCAAATAGAAGCCTATAAGAAAGAAAATTTTGTTAATGAAGGGTTTCGAGGAGAAGGAGATCCTGTAGAGGTTAGAGCTGATGGAGTGAAATGCTTAAGAGGTCGTATGTGGATACCTAAGTTTGGAGGCTTGAGAAATTTAATTATGTTGGAATCCCATAAATCTAAATATTCCATTCATCCTAGATCTGATAAAATGTATAATGATTTGAAGAAGTTGTACTGGTGGCCGAATATGAAAGCTGATATTGCTATGTATGTTCTTCAATGTTTGACTTGTGCAAGAGTCAAAGCTGAACATCAAAAGCCGTCAGGACTACTTCAACAACCAAAGATTCCTGAATGGAAGTGGGAGCGAATTATGGACTTTATCACCAAGCTTCCTAGAACATCATTTGGAAATAACTCGATTTGGGTCATTGTCCACATACTGACCAAATCAGCACACTTCATTTCGGTTAAAGAGCGGTTCTCACTGGAGAAGCTGACTCGTATTTATCTTGAGAATGTTGTATGCAAGCATGGAGTGCCTGTATCGATCATTTCTGATCGATATCCTAGATTCGCATCGAATTTTTGGAAATCTCTCAAAAGATCTTTGGGAACGAATCTCGATATGAGCACTGCTTATCACCCCCAAACTGATGGGCAGAGTGAAAGGACGATACAAACACAGGAAGATATGTTGAGAGCTTGTGTGATAGATTTTGGTAAGAATTGGGATAAACATTTGCCTTTAGCAGAATTTTCATATAACAATAGTTATCATGCTAGTATTAAGGTTGCACCGTTTGAAGCTTTGTATGGTAGGAAGTGTAGATCTCCTGTATGTTGGAGTGAAGTTAAGGATACCTAGCTCACAGGACCGGAATTGATCCGGGAGACTACGGAGATGATAGTTCAGTTTAAGAATCGGCTGTTGATTGCCCGAAGTAGACAGAAAAGTTACGCGGATGTGCGGCGGAAACCGATGAAGTTTGAAGTGGGTGACCGTGTAATGTTGAAAGTATCGCCATGGAAAGGCGTCATAAGATTTGGAAAGCGAGGGAAATTGAATCCCCGTTATATTGGACCCTTTAAGATTTTATCTAGAGTAGGTCCGGTGGCTTACAAATTAGAGTTACCCCAAGAACTTCATGGTGTTCACAACACATTCCATGTATCTAATCTGAAGAAATGTTTAGCAGTGTGTGATGAGAAAATCTCGTTGGATAAGGTCCGAATTGATGAGAAGTTTCATTTTATCGAAGAACCCGTAGAGGTTATGGATCGTGAGGTAAAGCAACTTAAACAAAGTCGGATACCTATCGTCAAGATTCGATGGAATTCAAAGCATGGACCATAATTTACTTGGGAACGAGAGGATGAAATGTGGAAGAAATACCCACACCTCTTTGATTTCAATAAGAAACGGACATCAAAATGAAATGGATCACGAGGACGTTGATCCCTTTTAGGAGGAATGTTGTGACAATCTAACATTTTCAGGTAGTAAATTATTTTCTCGTATATTATTTTGAAACTTATTTTTGTTTTGATTGATGAACTCACAATTTACGGGTTGAAATTAGGGCTTAGGTGCATAATTTAACGTCCTTTACGACTAAACCGGAAACCCTAGGATTACGTATTTACGTTTTTGAACTCCGTTTTTGATGAGACAAATTTTATTAGATTCGTTTTGTGTCGTTGATTCATAATTTATAAAAAAAATTTGTAACACGACCCGAGGGCACGCAAATCGAGGAAACTAGAATCGAGGAGTATCCGTAAATTAGTGGGGATGAGACAAGTTTACACTTGCCCCACCCCCACCATGGGATGGCTAAAGCTTAGCCAACACCATTTTATAAAATTACAAATTGATATGTTTTCTAAGTTATAAAACTATATACATAAGTTTTACGTCTTTTCGGCTAAAACCGAAAGATTAACGTTTTCGTCAAATAAAACTTAGACGGTCGGACCCGTCTAATGTAAACTTTTATAACTCATCTACTGATGTATAAGTACATTTTACAAGTAAAAACCGATAAAACCCGAGCTTTATAACATATGGACATTAACGGGCCAAAGTAGCCTTATTGGACTATTAACCCAACTAGTTTGGCTAAACACTAATGGACTTACTCATTGGGTTTAACCCACTTGGGCCCAACATATGACTATAGGCCTGGTATTAAAAGTATAAAATGGGCTAATATAATATATTGGACTTATAATGGGCTTATTGGGCCTCAACATGTAAACAAGTTAAAACTAGTATAACTAGTCCAAAATTTACTAACACATAACACTATAATGTTGAATAAAGATATAAAATCCCACTTGATCATCATCATACTTATAATATCGTCATATATATACATAGCCATTATTTTTATAAAGTCATTGGACAAAAGTCTAAGACCGAGTATTATTTATATAGGTTTCCGTGATTGAAGCACGCCCGTCGCCGATAACCCGTCTTTCTTAATCAACGTGAGTTCATAGCCTCGCACTCTTTTAAATGTTTTATAAAATGCTTTGTAAACCCGCGAGGGAGATAACATGCTAGTTTTTGATAAAAATAGAACACAACTAGTCCCGATGGTATGCTTATTGATATGGACCCGAATGATGTTATGACCCAATGAATGAGATGTAAAGGATTATTATAGTTAGGTTATGTCACTTAAAGTCCCATTAACATGAATTGTGAACTACCAGGATTTGGTAGACGCTTATGCATATAATAGTAATATTTGAGGGAGATCACCCTAGTTCGCGCCTTGACGGTTGATCCCCGTCGTGCCACATTGATTGGTAAGCGAATTTATGTGTGAGAAGATTTATATAGCGTGATTTTTGTGACGATACGCTAATTTAGATGGGCAAATTGTTTGTCGGGTTCGCGGCCCATTGTTTGTTGTAGTAAGGTAACAATGTCATGCGGCTGATAATAATCCAATGTAATCCAGGTAATAGTACAGATAATGATAATAATGTTACCAATAATGGTAATGTTGAGACTACGGTCTCATGGACGGTTTAAGATGTATGACTTGATTTATATATATATTGCCTGACTAGCAATACGAGGACTTACTTCTGATATTATACTTGTGTTCTGATTTCTATGACTGTTTTATGTAACGGTTTTATTAAACTCTATGAATTCACTCGGCATTCGCTAATATAATTTTTGCATGTTTTATCTCAGGTGCTTGAAGGTAACTTGGATGGGAGATCGACTCTAATGGCCCACATAATAAAATTATTCATTCGATCTATGTTTTGTAAATTTTATGACTGTGTAATTTTGGGACCTGCTGTAAACTTAAAACTTTTATTCGAATGAATGTATGTTAAACCTTGTGCAACCATTTTTATGCGTTGTCTATGATTGGAGTTATTGTGTTATCCCGTAACACTCTATTGACCCTTCCACTGACCCGATACGTAATTTGAGAGTGTTACAAACAAGGTCCCAAAGTTATTTTTAGTGATAACTCATCAGCTACTACTGTAGGATTTGGTTCAATAAAATGCAATGGTATAGTTTTCTCAAGGATAGCATATGTCAATGGATTGAAGCACAACCTCATCAGCATAAGTCAACTTTGTGATGCAAAGTATCTTGTGCTGTTTGATGACAAAAAAGGTACAATCTTCAACTCCAATCATGAAATTGTGATGATTGCTCCTAGAGTCAAAGATGTTTATGTCATGAACATGAACTCTACTCAAGAGACATGCTTCTTTGCTAAAGCCTCCAATATTACCAATTGGCTTTGGCATAAGAGGCTCTTACATCTCAATTTTAAAACAATAACTCTGCTGGCAAAACAAAATCTTGTTATTGGTCTTCCTTCACTTGTCTACTCCAAGGACAAACCATGCTCAGCATGTGAAAAAGGGAAGCACCATAGGGCCAGTTTCAAAACAAAGCAAACTTTCTCAATCAAAGAAAGTCTTCATTTGCTTCACATGGACTTATTTGGCCTAGTATCACCTAGGTCCATTTGTCATGAAAATTATACACTTGTCATTTGATGTAGTGTTTTTACACACCTTTAGGAAAATGAGGTAAATAGGGAAAGCATTAACAACTGACTTAGGAAAATCACAAGTTATGACCCAAAAGTGGGTATCGTTCTCAAGGAGGCTTGGTGTGTGTGTAATGAGATGATTAATTATGTGATTATAAGATTATGAGAAAGAAAATAAAAATGAGATAAGAAGAGAATGACGGTTACGATGACGATTTAAACTAAGACGAAAAGGTCGTACACGTAAAACCGTAAAAAGTACCAAAATTAAAAATTTACCCTAAAAATTCCTAAAAAATTGCAATAAATCCTAAATAATGTAATTAGAGTTTACAAAAAATCAAAAATCACCCAAACCTTTTATTTAATTAAATAATGATTTTTTAATGCTAATTAAAGCCTTAAAAATCAATTTAATTAATAAAAAGCCCAAAATTAGATTTATCACTTTGTAAACCTCTAAAATACCCTAACTTAATTTAAAACTATTTTTGAAAATTTTAAAATTAATTAAAACTATTTAAAAACAATTAAAACTATTAAAACTTAAAATAATTATAAAAATTAATCTAAGGACAATAAAAATATTCTAAAAGTTATAAAATTCCTAACTTAATGTATTTAACCTAAGAAAAATATAAAAACTTGAAAAATCTAAATTTTAATTTTTAATAATAAAATAATATTAAAAATCCAAAATTTATAAAAAAAAGTCTAAAAACTTGCAAACTAGCTTAATTTGACATAAAAGCAAATTAACAAGATGAAAGCAAATTAACACTAGCAGGGGCTAGTTTTGGGGTCTGAGCAGTGGAAACTTTTTCCACTGCTTGACTTCTTGATTTTTTTGTCTTTAGTGACTTTTTTGGAGATTCAAGTTACACAAAGGCACCCAAATGATCAGTGGATCAAGAGGAGTCAAATACAACAAAGAAATCACAATCACTAATAGCCAATTAGTACAGTTTAATCAAAACATCACCAGATCTAGCACAGACATGAACAAATAAGCAGTTAAGGTTCAATAAGCACTTATAGCACAATTTAGCCAGCCAAACTTAACCAAATGCATACACAAGCAATAATAAACTTAAATAAGCAAGTCTAAACAGGTTTCATGCATTGATTCAAAGTATTGAGCAAGATTCAAGCACAACAAGTTACTGATGAACACTAACACAAGCAGATTTTACTTTTGCTGATGCAATTGACCAACAAGCCAAATTCAATCACTCAGATCTATCACATATGTTATATTAATGATGATTTAACAACTTTTAACCCTAAGCATGCATAAATTCTAGATTTTACCAAAATCTTAGGTCAAAAACAGTTAAACTCAATGAGATATAGCACAATGTATGATTTGAGGTTTCAAACCCAAAAACTTGCAGCAATATGCACTCAACCAAGTATTTAACAGATATCAAGCATAAAAAACACCTTCCACAAACACAATAACTACTTATGATCTATAACAGGTAACCCCAAACACCCCTTTAAATTTTCAAAACCAAAATTTTCAAATCAAAAGTGTATTTCAAGACCACCCAAGCCCAAATAAGCACAATAACAAATATATTAAGCAGATTTAAGCAAGATTAGACCATAAAATCAGCAAGAACACAAGTAGCACACAAATTCACCAAAATCAAGATTTTAACAGATTTTGGGTAAGATGATGTGTACCTCATGGATGTACATCCACACCCACGAATTTTGAGCTTATGTACTAGCAAGAATAAGTACAAGCTTCCACAACAATGCCTGCTAAGATTCAACAAGGTTAGAAGCAAAATAGTAAAATCAAAAAAGTGAAAAAGCCTTGATTAATGCAACTCTTGTATCCCACACTTGATTATCCCCAAGTTATAGGCTTCACCACACCTTGATAACTCAATATCAGGATGCTATGATCAGCTTTATAGCCCAAGAATTCCAAGGTGTACCAAGAAACTTAGCAAAATATCAAGCTTGAAGGAAAATGTGCAAACGTTTGCACACTCTTTGAAAACAGATTTTGAGGTTCAAGATTAAAAAACTAAGAACAATAACAAGCAGTAAACAACATTGGCACTTGACTTTTCTTCAAAGATTCAAACTCATTTAATTAAACTGAAAATGGATTTACAGAATTTTGAACAAAGGAAAATTCAAGAGCAAAGATTAAAGTACTCAGCCCTATGCCTTATATAGGCTACAAACTACTTGCTAACAGGCTAAAAAATGTAAACCCTAAAGCTGTGAAGTCCCCATTATGCCCTTGTCTTGTTTTGAGTCTTTGAAGATCATGTGACATTTTCTTGGATTGTTGTGGAGCTGGCAAGATAAAAGTGGATCCAATGGCTTCAAATAAGCTTAGAAAATAAGCTGGAATGTGGGTTGTTGGATTGCTGTCCCAATCTTGTCTTCTTCCCCAAACGTGTAGCAAGGCATGTCCTATGTGCACTCTTGGGTGATGTGGCAAGTGATTTTAAGGTTGGGATATATTTAAAGGATCATTAATCATAAATCTGGAAAGAATTAGGGGCTAATTACAAGTAATTAGTAAACCCCTAATTATGTTCTTGAGGTGAATAGTTGAGAGTTTGATCCGGATTAGGGGTGGATTAAGTTTAAATATTGTGTTAAGGCGCCAAGGTTAAAAAATCATTAAACCTGGTGAGGTGGAGCAAGTGGGTTTTGATTGGTTGTGGGGTGTTAGTGGGGCACGTGTCAAGCCCTCACTGGTCTAGGTAACAATCCCTGTCTGCCAAGAATAACCCCTTAACTTCCTTTTCCCTTTCACTTTGTAAATAAATACCACAAATCCGGATTCCTTTGTAATTGAAGTTTCCCTTTTCACACTTTTGCCCCAAAAAGTTTTATAAAGTAATTTCAGGGGTATTTCTTGCCAATTCTTGATTCTTGAAAGACTGATTTGGTATTTTCTTCAAGGATAATGGTCTTAACTTGTATGATTGACATTTTTGAGGACTTAAATTGCCAAATCATGATTAATGAGGGACCATTTTTGCCAAGTCTTCAAAGTCAAGGGTCCTTTTGGTAATTTTGACATTTTCAAAGGACCAAATTTGTAATTCTTGTAACTTGGAGTTCTTCATGGTATGTTTGACTTTGAGAAGGACTAATATTGACATTTTAGTTTTGTTGACGGACTAAAATTGCCAATTCTTCAAAGTGGGGGGCCCTTTTTGCAATATTGACAAACTTTAGGGACCAATCTTGTAATTATGAAGATACAAGGGTATAAAGTGACAATTATTCAATATTGGAGGACCCTTCTTCATAAATCTTCAAATATTCAAGGGTTTTCTTTGGAAAATCTTCATTAGGGCTTGGTTCAATGTGCGGCTTCGTTTCCTATGTTCGTTTTTGCATGATTCTTGTGATCTTTTGTCATTTTCTCAATATCCGTACCTAAAATACACAAGCAACAAACACAAGCATATATTTGGGTATTTTCATGATATTTTATGCATTTAAAGCCCTTTTTGGACGACGAGAACAAAAACACAGAACTTTATGATATTTTCACAAACACAGAACTTTGATTGAAGCAGCAAGGACAATGCTTGTTGGATCTGCTCTCTCTAATCATTTTTGGACTGATGCTGTAGCCACTGCTTGCTACACTCAAAATAGATCCATCATTGTGAAGAGACACATGAAGACTCCCTATGAAGTCTTCAGGGGGAGAATTCCAAACATTTCATTCTTACATGCGTTTGGGTGTCCAGTATTCATTCACAATCACAAGGATCACCTTGGAAAGTTTGATGAAAAATCTAATGATGGTTACTTTCTTGGATACTCCCTAGTATCTAAAGAATACAGAGTCTTCAACACAAGAAGACAATGTATTGAAGAAACCTATCACATCACATTCAATGAAAGTTCTGAAGCTATCACTTTTACAAATCCATCAGATGATGAACTTCATATACATGAATCTCAAAATTATCCATCTGATAAATTTCATCACTATGAGCCTTCTCAAAAATATCAAACAAGCAACTCAGTCCCTCATATTGATCCATCTGAAGATATGACAAGTCCTACAAAAGGAAATCCTTCAGTATCACATACTGATGGCTGTCAATCAAATAATGATCAATCTCAAATTGATCAAAATGATCATCAAGGAAACATAAATGACCAAAATGGTCAGCCTCAAAACAATCAGCATGCTGACACACATGATCAAAATGATCAATCATATGCAGCTGCTAAACAACAATCTGAGCCCCTTGCTCAAAGCTCTCCTATCATCTCTAGGGAATTAGGTCTTGGATTTGTTGCTTCTGACCAAGAAGGAAGCCCTCCAATGATTGAACCCTTGTCCACTGAATATCCTTTAGTAGACACTAGAGACATTCCAAGTCCAAGTCCATGTCATGGACTTCCAAGCTCTAGCTCTAATCATGATACCAGTACCTATTCTCCAGCTCCACAAAAATCTTGGACTCAAAATAGTCACATACAGCTGGTGAACATAATAGGTAATCCTTGTGAAGGTAGAATCACTAGATCTATGGCAAAGAAACTGAGTGCTGCTTCATCTGGAGAATGCCTCTATGCAAATTTTCTCTCAGAAATTGAACCTACAAAGGTTTCTGAAGCACTCACACACCCTGGATGGGTGGATGCCATGCAAGAGGAACTCAATCAATTTGAAAGAAACAAAGTATGGAAATTGGTTCCTCTTCCATATGTTAAATCAACCACTGGCACAAAATGGGTTTACAAGCTCAAAAGAGATGAAACCAATGCAGTGACCAAAAATAACGCTAGGCTGGTGGCCCAAGGATTCAATCAAGAGCCTGGTGTTGATTTTGATCAAACCTTTGCTCCAGTTGCACGTATGGAAGCCATACTAATCTTCCTTGCATATGCCACTTAAATTAACTTCATCATCTACCAAATCGATGTCAAAAGTGCATTCCTAAATGGTAACCTAAAAGAAGAAGTTTATGTTACTCAGCCTCCTGGCTTTGAGAGTAGTAAATATCCAAATCATGTCTACAAGCTTTACAAAGCTTTGTATGGACTGAAGCAAGCTCCAAGAGCATGGTATGAAACTCTCTCAACTTTTCTCATTGAACATAAATTTGTCAGAGGAAAAATAGATAGCACCTTGTTTATCTATAAATCTAAAACTGACACCATTCTGGTACAAATTTATGTGAATGACATAATCTTTGTTTCTACAAGCTTGAAACTTTGCAAACAATTTGCCAAGCTTATGACCAGCAAGTTTGAGATGAGTATGATGGGTGAACTCACATACTTTCTGGTCTTCAGATTAAACAATCTGACCAAGGCATCTCCATCAAACAAGAAAAATATGTCAAGGATCTGCTGAAGAAGTATGATATCAATTGTGCTTCAGTAAAGACTCCAATGGTAGCCCCTAACAACTTAGGACCTGATCTCAATGGACAATCAGTCAATGAGACTCAGTATAGAGGTATTATTGGGTCACTCGTGTACTTAACTGCAAGCAGGCCTGACATTCAATTCTCTACATGCCTTTGTGCAAGATACCAAGCAGATCCAAAGGAATCACACCTTACTGCTGTAAAGAGAATCTTCAGATACCTAAAAGGTACACCAAGTCTAGGTCTTTGGTACTCCAAATCCTCAGGATTTGACCTAAAGGGGTATTCAGATTCTAACTATGCTGGTTGCAACTTGGACAGAAAAAGCACTTTTGGTGCCTACCAATTGCTAGGTGGCAAACTTGTGTGTTGGAGTGCTAAAAAGCAACAAACAGTTACCATGTCTTTAGCAAAAGCTGAATATGTGGCAGCTGCTGGATGTTGTGCCAATGTTCTTTGGATGAAAAGCCAACTGGCTGATTATGACATAGAATATGAAAAGGTACCAATTTTTTGTGATAACACTAGTGCTATTGCAATATCCAACAATCCAGTCCTCCACTCAAGAACAAAACACATTGATATCAGATATCACTCTATCAGAGATCACATTGTGAAAGGGGACATTGAATTACATTTCATCCCCACTCAATACCAATTGGCTGATATCTTCACCAAACCACTGGATGAACCAACTTTCAAAAGATTGATAATGGAGCTTGGAATGCTGAACATTGATGATACAAAACCTGAACCTTCAGCATTCACTGAAGAAGCTTGAAGGTTCAGCCTTTCATAAAAGATTTTGATTAATGTTAAGTAGCATTGTCTGAGTAAAGGAGTGTGCAATGTCATGTGTCTATTTCACATTATGTGATTGTGTATATGATGTTTTGTCGCCTTATCTGATTCACTGAAGCTGAACAAATAATCACCAGTCATCAAAAGGTTCCTTCAGCAATTTTGAACAATTTTTTAATACAACTGAGTAGCTAGGCCTGAGTAGAGGAGCGTGTAATGTCATATGTCTTGTTCACTTATGTGAACATGTATATGGGGTTTTGTCGCCTCATCTGACGCACTGAAGCTCACAAGTATTGCCATCAGCTTCAGCATATCTAAGCAACAGCTTTTAAAACAAATCAATCATGTGACTCAATGGAGTAAATGGCAATAAATTTCTTGAGAATAAATACAAAACATTCTTACAAAAGGTGTCAATTGTTTATTTAGGAAATATCAAGCGTCCATATGACAGTCAACAACTTTCTGACACAATGAGGCGTTTCACTGTTCAAAGCAACAGAAAATCATCACCTTTTTCAGAACATTAATGAAAGAGTTTGTGCCATTTGTTCAAAAGAAACCCTAAAAGTTTCATTCTCTTTTCAAATATTTTACAAACTTTGACAAATCAATTTAAAAAGTGTTTACGTATATCTTTTGAAGATTGAATATTCATATCATTTGCAAAAGATTTTTAAAAAAAACACACACAACTCTCTCTCTTTCAAAAGAAAACATTCACAACAAACATCAATGGCTGCTAAATCTTCTTCACAACCACAAGAGACTGAGATCACCCTCAATCTTTCCATCCATGTAAACTATCCCATCGAGGACATATTCTTTAAACCCAACAACATCACCTTGATCAAACCAGAAACCCTAACATCTGAACCTGGAAAACAAGTACTAAACTTTTTATCCAAATGTGTGATTCGTGATGCCTTGTTCAAGGATCCAGGGGTTATGTTTGAAAATGTGTTAAAAGAATTTTGGTTCACAGCACAAGGGTCAAAGAACAAGAAATCTATTGAGTTTGTGTCTACAACTTTAGGTATTCATGGGAAAATAAATTTAAAGTTGTTTAGAAGGGTTTTAGGGTTAAACTATTTGAGGATTCTAGTGAATATGAGGCTGTTCTCAATGATCTCTCGGTTGTCAAATCATTTTTTAGAGAAATTGGATACACTGAAGAGATTGGTGATAAATGGGGGTTGAAGAGAAGTTGTTTACCACCTAAGTGGAAACTTTTGATGTCCATCTTATTTGAGTGTCTGGATGGGAAAACTGGTGGGCTTGATCAAATCAACCAAAAGGATGCCCTAATTTTGTATTGTCTGGCAAAGGGCATAAAAGCTGATTTTGGAAAACTAATCTTTGAAGATCTCCATGGAAAAATGGAGAAGAAAACTAGGGAAAAGAATGTGGTCTACACCAGATTTTTATCCCTCATTTTTGCTGACCAATTTGGTGAAGAGTATTCTAAGAATGAAGGAGTTAAACTAGTTTTTCAAATCTTTGATACCAATCGCTGGAACATTCCAGTCAGCACAACTGAACATCCTTTCACACAGCCCATGTTGGACATTTGCTCAGCAAATGCTCCAGTAGTGTTTAAAGCTCCAAAAGACGCTCCTCCAACTGGAGAAGGGGATCTAACAGGCACAAAGTCTGGAGCTTCTTCTGGACCACGTCAAAAGAGCACGTCTGTAAATACTCTTAAGTGTAGACGTGGGTCTAAGAAAAGGAGGCACCCCTCAGAATCTTCATCAAAGAAGCATTCTAATGATCCCAAAGGCCAAGCTTTGAAGAAACAAAAGTCCTTGGCCAAGGACCAGAACCCAAGCCAGCCGCCACCATCAGTCTCTGTTGAAGGTGGCATGCATCAAGAGGCCTTGAAGGCAACCCATCTCTCAACTTCCTTAGGAGAGAAGGGTGAAGATAGAGCGCACCCTCAGCTCAATAGAGTGGAGTCAGCATCGGTAAGCAATTTAAATCTGAATGCATCTCAAATTTCATTACCAATCTCTATCATTTGTCACTCTAAGTCTGCATCAGGGCATGATGCGTCAGCAAATACAACAGCTGACGTTGACCCTGGCTCTTCTGTTTCTCATGATATAGTTCCCTCACAATAGGGTCCTATTGAAGAAACCAACAACATTATCATTGATCTTAACTCATCAGGGACTCTTTCTCAGGATCCATCAGGTAAAACCAACCCTGGTGGTGAAGGACTTGAAACTGACCAACACGCTGAAGGTGGCGATCAGTAGACAATGAAGGCAGTGCCTCTCTCCACTGGTGCCAAGGGGGGACACTTGCCTACATTTATATTCAGCATGTCTGCTGATGACTTGGAAAAGGAGTTGGGGCTAAGTGAAAGAGCTCTAGTAAACCTGGATGATAGTGAATCTGAAGAGGACATTGATGATCAAATTCCCAAGCCTCCATCCCCTAGAACCGTTAAGGTAAATGAACTGACAAGTCAGGTGTTGGTTCTACAATCACAGGTGACCAAGCTTAAGGAGGAAAAGGCTATTGCTGATGCCGAACTGGTTACTCTTAAAAGCAAGGCCAGTTCCTCCCACTGCTGAACAGATCAGAGATGTAATTCTCACTGCACTGAAGCCGTTGGTGAAGGATGTGGCCACTACCACTTCTATCAAGAAAGAGATCATCGCCCTCATAGATTCCATTAATACTGCATCCTTTGAGCTCCCTATTGAATTCAAGCCAATTCCTACTCATCTTAATGAGCTATGTGATTCAGTATCAAAGATCAAGGATAGGGTGGGTCTGTTGGAACAACAAAATCTGAACTTATCTGATGAAGTTCAGCAGAAACTGAATGCTCTTGCTAATGTTCCAGCAATGTTGACCAAGGTATCATCCACCTTAGACTCTCTATGTGCATATTTACCTGCTGGGGGTTCATCAGAAGCTGCAGGGCAATCTTCTTCTGAGGGGGAGAAAGTCACTATTCATCATCTCTTTAAGAAACATGCACAGAAGAAGGCCCAAAAACAACCTTTTGTGTATGTATCTCTTTTTAGTGAAGACAGTCCAGCTAAGCCTAAGGGGGAGTATTCAGCAAAGGACACTCACATTGATGGCCTTACCACCAGCACTGAATCATCCGAAAATAGGTCACCTCCCATCAAACCCAAAAGCAAAGGTGAATTCACATTAGATGAAAGAATTATCAAGTCAGGGTTGGCCACTCAAGAAGAACTTGATAAAATTCACAAGCTTCAAAATGAAGAAAAGCTCAGAGATCTGAAGATGAGCTTATATGAAAGAATTGGAAAATCTGAGGTTGAAGGCCTCTTCAAGAAATAGATGTTATACGAAAAATTTTGTATAGCAAGGTTGAACAGAAGATGTCTCTCAGAAATCACGAACGTTGACATGATGAATTACAAGGGAGATATCAATCTGAAGTTCTATAGGTCTGATGGGTATGATGAGATTATAGATAACTTCGAAGGGAATGAGCTATCATATATTTTTTGGTAAAAGGGTAACAATGACCCTGGTAAATAGAACCAAAAAAAGCGTTGAAGTACAATGAATGTGGCTGAAATACCACATTAACCGCAAGCTACAGGCAGCTTGTTAAACAAATGTTTATGACAGACCATAAACATTAACTAGTCTAGAATGATGAAAAATATAAGCTAGACAAAAACCAAGACGAAAACATAAAATTAGGAAGAAAATAATAAACCATCAACATAGGATCAACCAGTTGGAGTGCTTGCCCCAATATGAGTGTTGAGAAGATTTACCGATTCATCATAGACAATCTCGACTTCCTCCTCATTATCTTCTTCGCTAACTTGAACCACTTCTTCCATTCCAAACTTGGACAAAGTTGAAAATTTATTAGAGGTAGAAACAATGCTCATTGGATCCGTACCTTTATTCAGACCACTAGGGTTGCTAGACTGCTGTGACTGACTAAATTTAGTATTCAACTTTTTACCATCTGAATGGCTAGAGATGAGCAGAATCATTGAAAAGAAAACATCCAGAAGATGGGTAGAAGTTCGCACAAGAATTGAACACTTTGTGAGAAATCATGAAAGGCTTGGTCAGCATCTGAACATCAGCAACCAAATCTCACTAGAGGATCAAGATCCAATTCTGGAACTAAACAAGAGAGACAATCTAGTTCAACTTGGTGTGGGTGACATCTTTGTCACCACCAAGAAATACAAAGATCTTGTTCAGTTTGGAAATCATCTCCCTGTACATGTGTTAGAAGAACCAGAATTGGGAATGATAATGTTCAACCATCGTGAACGACAGGATTTTGTGGGCATTAGTGATCTTGACGATCTAAACAATGAATTTCTTGGAAACATTCAGAAAATCTTCTTTGCTCACCATGGTGGTCCAGGACTCACTGAAGCTGCAAGAACCTTTAGCATGTGCTTACTATCAATACTGGACATCAGAAACTCTGATCCATCGGTACAGACCCCTATCATTGAAGAACTTATGCCAAAGGAAAACTGAATAATCATTTGTAATATTTTTGTTGTAATTTGTAATGTTATTGAATAAATGATTATCAGATGTTTATAAGTTATTAATTGTTCAGTGCAAGTAAGAAGAAGTTGTTATGCTCACTTACTACTGACATTAGACTTAGGCTATTTGTATATCCAAATAGGGGGAGATTGTTGGGTCAGTATTTACTGACCTTGAATATAAAATCCCCCCAAGTGTTTCATGCTCAGCAGTAAGGCCAGTCTGCTGAAGGATGACCAGAGGAACAAAGTTCCTACTGAAGAATTTATAGCTGAAGAAAGTTCAGCACTCCCCTTCCAGTGAACTTAGAAGACAAAGGAGTCTTCGCTTCAAATACTACGCAATCTAGTTGCTGAAGAACAAGGACTGAAGAAGGGCTTTCAGTTCAGTTTGGCTTGACAATACCAAACTGAATGATGTCGATCTCCTCTAGGATACTAAAGACTCGTCAGTATTCTGATGGTTTGCATTAGGCGGGAAAAGATAACTTTAAGTCAAAGTAGGTTGCTTGTATACTTAGATATAAGTACAACCTTTATCTTTTCTAGAATAGTTTAATATGTACTTTGTACTGTTTATCCAGCATGGGCATCAACCACCCACTGGATAAACTCATGCATTGGTACATACAAAAAAACCCTAATTTACACTGCCTATATAAGGAGTGTACATTGAGAGAGAAAAGGTTAACCAATATAAGAGCTTAAACTCTAGAAAACCTTTCTCTCTCGATACCAACTAAACCATATAGCCAAGATGCATATGAACGTTTAGATTGGAGCTTAGACATTAACTTTGGTTAGACGTTTAAGTAGAGGAGATCAAACCCCATTATCATTCAACCACTTTGTTATTCCGCAAACAAAGTGGGTTATAAATTATTTGATTCTAATAAAAGTCTATACGTTAAAAAGTATATTGGTATTGTTGTTTTAATCTTTCATAGTTCTTATCTGTTGTTATAACAACACACTTGATTCGAAGTAAGAGTTATTACTTAAGATAATAAGTAATAATGAATTACTAGGGACCAACAGAAGCCCATTCCATTCCCAACAATGATCAATGTTCAAGAGCTTGCTGCTAAGCAGTTATGGGAACAGTGGCTCATTCCCCCAACCCTAGTTCCATTCCCTACAATGCAGAATGTCATGGAGCTCGGGGCAAGGAAACACTGGGAACTCTTGCAAAACCTTAAGCTCATCCTTGTTCCAAGGATGAAGCATGTACAAGAATTGGCCGCTAAGGAATTATAGGTTAAGAGGGGAGACATCAGCATCACAAAGCCAATTATCACAAATGATGTTCTTCTCTCTGAGATTAAAACTCTCACTAATGCTGCTGAGGAGCTGACCACAAACCTAGAGACTTCCTTGATTTCCTCCATGGAATCTTCTCTCAAATCCCTGCTTCCGCAAATGCTAGGGAATGCTCTACAAGCACATCTACCAGAAGTTATGAATCAAAGTCTTCAGCAGTACATGCCCTCTGTCCTCACAGCAGTTGTCAAGGCAAATGTTGCATCCTTTGCTAAGGCATCTGAACCATCAAGGCGCCTTCTTCAAGAGCTCCTTCAAGAAGAACTTAAGGAAATACGCATTTTTGTTCATCAAGAATTCGTTAAGTTCAACAAAGCAGGATCAGACACAGCTACCTCTGGCCCTGTGCCTGAGGGGGAGAATTCTGCTACCTCCGCCTCTGATGATGAACAAGATGCTCTGTCTAAGGGGGAGCAGCCGCCCAAACAACCCAAACCCACAATACAACCCAAGTTAATCCCACACCCACTCCTATCAGATCCTTCAAACCCACAACAGAAACCACAAGGGATAAGGGCAAAGGCATAGCCACTAATGAACCTGTCATACCGTTGCAATCCCTACAAGAAGAAGGAGGATCCACTGATAAGGTCTCTGACCTTAACAAATTTAGGAGTACTGATGAGCCACCAATGAATCTAGAGCAATCCAGAGCCCAAATGATTGAACAGAAAAGGCTCGCTGATATTAAGGCTGCTGAGCTCAAGAGCAAGGAGGCACTAAATAAAATCCTTTCACCCTCTGTTAAGGAAGCTCAGCTAAACAAATTCAAAGAACTTGAAGCCAAAAGAATCAATCTTCAAAAGGAGTATGAGAAGATTTTGAACCAAAGAGCTGAGCCAGGGCAAATCACCAAGTATAACTACTTTACTGGCAAAGATAAAAAGGTGGTCATGACCCTATACAGAGATAACCAGATAACAAATTACGAGGTCAGCAATGACTTCAAACTCAAAGATCTGGGTCTCTCAGAGTGGTTGGAACTGCTGTCTCTTGCCCAAAAGAAAATTGGGCCTGGTGCAGCCCAGATGATGAAGAACATACAAGCGAAGCTTAACTGGGTAAGAGACACTGCAAAGAAGCTGAAACTCCCTCTGCCCTAACAACTATCACAACAACATACTCAAGGTCAAAGAAAGAGAAAGAACCCAATGGGGCCAATCATTGAAAGGTTGGTTACTGAAGATGTGATAGTAGATGGGATGCACAGAAATCTGGTGCTTCCCAAAGAAAGCTCAAAGCCAGTTAATGGTCAAGCATACACTGAACCAGAGAAAGGCATGGCCTTCATGAATAGGAATTGTGACTATGGCTTTCAGAGGGAGAATGAACTGCACCTTGCTTCAACTGTCCAGCTAATCATACTCAAGCAATGCCTATTGAGGAACTGCAAGTATGCCACATACTTTGAGTATGAGATTGAGTTGGTCATCAACTCAAGAGCTGACAGAGTGGAAGCACAGAGAATTTGCGACCAGAACCTCGACCACTGAAGAACCTTTTGTATTTTATTTTTCTTACACCACTGGGTGTCTATGTAATAGGTCTAGGTTCTTTATGTTTAATAAAACTCTAAGGTAGGTTTGTTAAATATGTGTAAGAATAAGTTGTGTACTCACTTATAGTAATTTCAGACTTAGTATAATTTATAAACAAATAGGGGGAGATTGTTGGGCCAATGAAAGTTTTAACTATGGACCAGTCTAGATTTGTTTAAATTAGACTAAGTGTTACGTGTCGCTGAGAGGACCAGCGACAGAGACCAGACCAGCGGATGGCAAAGCCTCAGCTGGCACACCAGGAACATTCAAGTCAAAGACAACGTCAGAGAAGTCGAAGATTATCTTAATTCATACTCACCAGCAGTTATGGACAAGCTGGGATGTAGAAGGAATGTACTGGTGTTCAAGGATCTATGAGATGACAATACTCAGAGATCACTTACAACCCTATGAAGACTTATGCAAGCAGAGACTTGCCTTACCATTTATAGTTTAGGCGGGAGAATCTCCAAAGTATTTTGGGCGGGACAAAATAGGAGATTCAAGATAAAGCCTAGTACGACCTAGTGGGACAAAAGTGAACATTTGGCAGAACTGTTCACTTAAAGTAGTTTAAAGGTATGTCTCAATATAGACATGCATTTAATACGTTGTACTCTTCCACTCAGAAGATGACACGTATCAACTACTCCCACTAAGGAAGCAACCTCGTACCACTATAAATAGGAGGGAGAAAGAAGAGAAATATAACCCTCGTGATTGGATAAAATATCTAAGTTTCTTCCTCCCTTTGGAACCTCTGAGCCCTCAGCTGTCTACCAGCGACTCAAAGGTTCTCTTGTAAACTTGAGTCTCGAATCAAGTTTACTTGTTCTAGGGTTCATTTCTTATTGTCATTCAACGGGGTGTATTCATAGCACTTTGTAACACTCTGTTTATAGCAGTTAATAAAGCATTACTCGTTTGAAAAGTATTTCATTGTATGTTCGTTTGTATACGAGCCATAATATCAACAATTGTTGTATTTTTGGGACTTTCAATAATAATAATAATAAATAATAATAATTATTATTATTATTATTATAATAATAATAATAATAAATAATAATAATTATTATTATTTTTAATAAAATTTGGAATTTCGATAAAAATAAATAAAAATAAATAAAAAAAATAAAAAAAATAAAAAAATAAAAAAATAAAATAAAATATAATTATTATTATTATTATAATTATTATTATTATTATAATAAATAATAATAATAATAATAATAATAATAAAAAGGTGGGAACTCAGATAATATCTCGACTTCCCACCAACTTGTTGTAAATCTTCTTATTTTAATAAAGCCAATTATTAATTAAATAATAATAATAATAATAATAATAATAATAATAATAATAATAATAATAAAGTGATGGTTTATCGACCACTTGGGTACTCGCCATTTTAAGACGGATGTGTTGAAGGGAGTTTACAAAGCGCGTATCGCGAATGATTTTTCCTTGTTTTCGGCCCTTGATCTTGCTTTGCATCAAGCGGGGATTTGGTTATGTGGTGAGTGTCTTTGTACGCATACTTTTGGTAAGAATTATAGACATACGGATGGTGTTGTGGTTGAGTCTCCAGATTTTGAGGATTGTGTGATTTGGGGGATTGTTTTGCCGGTTTGTTCGCCTAGTGCGGATGTTGATGTTGATCGAGGTCAGGTTTCGTTGTCAGGTTCTGGGCCTCCCACAGATTGTGACGAGGGTTCTGTTAGAACTGGCTTAGGGGTGGGTTCACTTTGTTTAGATGTTGACCTCCTTGACCGTTTCTTTTTGACGCGCATACGCACGGTCAAGTGCATCCCGCCTAAGTTGAGGCTTGGTTTTGCTAGGATTTTTCTTAGTGCTCTTGACAAAGTTTTATCTAGCCCAAGTGATATTGCAGCGTGGGTGGAACTTCTCATCTTACCGGGTTGTATTTTGGCGGTGTTCGTACCGTCTTGCAGGGCTCAGCGTCGATCTGGTGAGAGGGAGCGTGGTCAGTTTGTTAGTATTTCTAGTGCCATTGCTCGGTGGAGGGATCCTGGGGAGAGGATTGGTTTGATTAGAGATCGTTTAGGTGGTCTTTCCTTTTCTTCGCGTAGGTACTTGAGGTCGAAAGATGCTATGGAGGCTAATATTTCTCAGTGCAAGCGTAAGTTGAGTGATGGCCACTTTTCAGCGGCTATTAAGGTCCTCACTTCTTCGGGTGTTGCCCCTGATTCTCCTGACACCCTGGGGGATTTGGAGGCTAAGCATCCCTTTGCTTCTCCTCCTGTTGTGCCTTCTTCTTCCTGTGGGGTGGACACGCTTTTTGTTCGCAAGGATCTGGTATTGAATCGGATTCGAAGTTTTCCCAAAGGTACTTCTTGTGGTCGAGATGGGCTTAGAGCTCAACATTTTTTAGATGTTTTGGGAGGAGCAGCTTCTGCTGTGGCTGATGATCTTTTGGTTTCTATCACTGGTGTGGTTAATCTGTTTCTTTCTGGTAAGTGTCCTAGTCTGCTTGGTGAGTTTATTGCCAGTGCCCCTTTGACTCTGCTTGTTAAGCCTGGAGGGGGAATTCGGCCTATTGCTATTGGTACTGTGTGGAGGAGGCTTGTCTCTAAGGTTGCATCTTCTTCTGTTGGGGAATCGATGACCTCTTATCTGCATGATTTTCAGTTTGGTGTGGGGGTGTCAGGTGGGTGTGAGGCGGTTCTTCATTCTGTCAGTAGGTTTGTGGAGGAGAGAGGGGATGAGGCCGGACTTTCTATGCTTTTGGTGGATTTTCAGAATGCCTTTAATCTTGTTGATAGGAGCACCATTATTCATGAAGTTCGGCTGAGGTGTCCGGCTATCTCGCCTTGGGTGGAGTTTTGCTATTCTCGGCCAGCTCGGCTTTATTATGAGGATTCTATTCTTTGGTCTTCTCAGGGGGTTCAGCAGGGTGATCCATTGGGTCCCTTATTATTCTCTTTTGCTCTGCATCCACTTGTTCATGCTATTCATCAGGCGTGTGAGCTCTCCCTTCATGCATGGTACCTTGATGACGGCACTATTATTGGTGATACTCTTATGGTTGTTAAGGCTTTGGATATTATTAGTGTGGAGGGACCGGCTCGTGGGCTACATCTAAACGTTGATAAGTCTGAGCTTTTCTGGCCGGTGGAGGATCCTCGGGGGTTGGTAGATGGCCTCTTCCCTGCTTCTATTTCTCGTCCGAGGTCTGGTGTCAAGCTTCTTGGTGGCTCTATTAGTCATGATTTAGGTTTTGCTGGTAATTTTGTTGCGCGTCGGGTTTCTAAGGCTATTTCTTTGTTAGAGGCTATTAGGGGGCTTGATGACCCGCAATGTGAACTTCTTCTCCTTCGTTATTGTGCTGGTGTTTCAAAGTTGGTGTATGCTTTGAGGACTTGCCCCCTGGGTTTCTTGAGGGTGTTTTGTCACAGTTTGATCAGGCCTTACGCGCGTCTTTGGAGTTGATTGTTACGGGTTCAGGGCCTGGGTTTGGTGATTTACAGTGGTGTCTTGCTACTCTTCCTATCAGTATTGGTGGCCTAGGGGTCTTATGTGCTGAGGATGTCAGGTGCTTTGCCTTTATTGCTTCTCGTTTACAGTCTGGTGATTTGCAGGATCGGATTTTGGCGAGGTCTGGGATTGTTTCGCCGGGCCCTATTTTTCAGTCTGCTCTTGATGCTTTCTCGACCTGTTGTGGTGTCGATCCTCTCTCTGTCACCACTAGCTCTCCTGTCCCCCAGTTTATGAAGTCTTTGGCAAAGAGTTACTTTGGTTTCATTGATGGTTGTTTGACGTCGCGTTTCGGGTTGAGTCGTCGTCAGGAGGCACTTCTCAGCTATGTGCGTGCTCCTCATGCGCAAGATTACCTCTTCACTATTCCGCTTGATGGGCTGGGACAGCGGATGAACCCGAGACAGTTTCGTACGGTATTGTGTTATCGTTTGTTGATTCCTTTATTTCCTGATGGTTCTTTGTGCTCGGGTTGCCATGTACATCGGATGGATCTGTGGGGTGATCATGCTATTCATTGTGCTAGTGATTTGGGGGTTAAGTTTCGGCACAATCTTGTTCGTGATGTGTTGTTTGATATGTTCTAAGGTTGGTGTGTCGGTGAGGAAAGAAGCTGATATGGGATTTGTTTCTGATGGCGGGCGTGATCTTCGGCCAGCAGATTTATTGCTACACAATTGGTCCCAGGGCAAAGATGTGTGTTTAGATGTTACAGGGGTTTCTCCGTTTGCAGGGGCGGGGTTGGATTCGTGGGTTCCTGGGAGTGCTTTGCAGTCGGCTGTTCAGAAGAAGAAGAGGAAGTATTCTTCTATTTGTGCTGAGCATGGTTACTCGTTTATTCCATTCGCCTTCTCGACTTTCGGGGAGTTTGAGGAGGAGGCGATGGGTACTCTCTCGCGTCTTAAGCGGTTAGCTGGTTGTCATTCTAATGACGCGAGGAGTGGTGGTTTTTTGATGTCTAGACTTAGTTTTTGTATTCAAAAAGGGGTGGGTGCGCAGCTTGTTTCGCGGCTCCCTTCCAATTTTGTGTGATTAATAAAATTGAGATTTAAAAAAAAAATAAAAAAAATAAAAAAAATAATAATAATAATAATAATAATAATAATAATAATAATAATAATAGGATTAGCTCTACAATAAGTAAAAGAGTAAGGTTCATATAGTATTTTGGTTTTTCATTAATTTTTTTATAACTATCTAATTATCTTAATAAAGTAATGTTCTTATAAATAAAAATTAATAATAATAATAATAATAATAATAATAATAATAATAACAATAATAACTGAGTGGAAGCTCACGTAGAATACTTTTTGTAAAATCCTATTATTTTAATAAAGTGAAGATAAAATTAATAATAATAATAATAATAATAATAATAATAATAATTAAAAAAAAATATAATAATAATAATAATAATAATAATAATAATAATATCTAATGAAGTGATGTTAAGATAAAAATAATAATAATAATAATAATAATAATAATAATAATAATAATAATAATAATAATAATTATTATTATTATAATAATAACAAAGTAATGTTGATATCGGGCTTGCTGGAGAGCACAACAAGCTCTTACGATCAACGGATATGTTATTTTACTCATAGGACAGAAGGCTTGATGTGTGTGTGAATTTGACAGGGTCTTTTCTTTTGACGTAAACTGGGATGGTTGATTTTGTACGCGGTCATGCAGTGACCGATGAAGCACGTCGTAAACGTGTCAAGTATGAGGCTAAATATTCTGATATTGATTATGGTTTTTCTTTTTTTCGTTTTCTTCGGTTGAAAAATTAGAGAAGAATACGGGGACACCCTTTACCAAAAACTTTTTTTAAATATTTTTTATATATAATGAAACACAATAATAATAAAAAAAATTTGGTAATGGGTTACCCCGGTAAATATATTAACCAAAAAAAAACCGTTTAAGTACAAAGGAATGTGGCTGAGATACCACATTAACCTCTTTTTTTTTGGGTAAAAGGGAATTCATACCCCGGTAAAATATATTACACCAAAAAATCAATGAAGTACAATGGAATGTGGCTAAAATACCACATTAACCTCAAGCGAAGCTTGAACTACTCAAGATCGAAAGACATGCCAATCGATACTACAAAAACGGACTACAAAACCTATAACCCCAATAGGAAATAACCACCTGACCAAACAAGAACAAAAATGGAAAAACATCATCTTTGATCTAAAACTAAGTCCGATATCTTCCAACGATCCAAAAGCTCTAAACCACGTCTAGACTTCTTGAAACGACACGAAACCAGCTTCAAACGAATTGCAGCCGTAATAGCTTCAATAACTTGAGAAACCGAACGCTTAGAATTATTGAACAGCCTCTCATTTCGTTCCTGCCAAATGAAATACGTCGTAGCCGCAAGAACAAGATTCCTAATAATACTAGTAGATGTCCTACGAGCAGCCAAAGGAACAAGATCATCCACCACATCATAAACATTAAAGTGCACCTGATGGAAGTTAGCCAAATCTGCCATATGCTGCCAAATCCTTTTCGAGAAAGAGTAGTCAAAAAACAGGTGGTCGTGCGAATCTGGCTGTGATGAGCAAAGCAAACAAGACGATGCCATATTAGAATGAGCAACATCCCAAGAACACAGTCTATCTTGCGTTTTCAGCCTACGTTTCATAATCAGCCAAAGATTAAACGCATGCTTTGGGATACAAACTGAAAACCAAACAACCTTGCACCAATCAACCTGAATGTCCATTGGCCGAATAGATTGCCAAACAGTAGCCACAGAGAACTTTTGCACAGTACCCGAGCCATTCCTCCATTCAATCCTGTCCACCGTATTAGAATCCACATGTCCAACAGAAACGGAATTAAGAACAGGATATTTAACCACCAGAAAATTAGGCCAAACCACGCTATTACCATGTATCACATCGCAGACCTTGGATGCAGCCGTAAGACTTGCACGATACATGTCACGCGACGACACAAACCCGGCAATAGGACTAAGAGAACACCATTTATCAAACCAAAGTGACGTTGCCTGACCATTACCAACAGAATGCCAAATAAACTCCCGAATAAGAGGCCGAATCTGCAATAACTTTCTCCATCCCCAAGAGATATTACCACGGCATGGAATATCCCAGAGGTTGCGGTTACGAATCTTGTATGTGTGCATCCATTGAACCTACAGCGAATCCTTCCGAATTAAAAGCTTCCAAACATGAGACGCCATAAGAGCTTTGTTAAACAGGTCCAAACGCTTAATCCCAAGACCACCCTCATCTTTTGGAAGGCAAACAACCTCCCATGCCACCTTCGATTTCCCCATACGCATTTTTCCTTGGCACCAAAGAAAGCCACGCATACATTGCTCAATATCAAGCAAAACACGCGACGGGAGAACAAACATAGAAGCCCAATAAATATGCATCGAAGAAATAACAGATTGGAGCAGTTGTAACCTCCCTGCAATTGATAGAGACTTATTCTTCCAATCATTAATACGCCCCTCAACCTTTTCAATCAGCTCCTTACAATCTTTGTAAACAAGACGCGAGGGCACTAACGGGACACCCAGATACTTAACCGGAAGAGAACCCTCCTCAAAAGGCATAATCTGTAAAATAGCAAGTTTAGTGCAATTAAGGACATTACAAAAGTAAGCCGTACTCTTCGGAAGACTAGGAGTTAAGCCCGACGCAAGCTTGAACTCGTCTAAGGCTTCCATGATAACCCTAGCCGACCCATCATCACCATGAGCAAAAAGGAAAAGGTCATCCACAAAACACAAGTTAATCAACTCCATAGCTTCACAATGACGATGAAACTTGAAACAATCAGCAGTACGGACCTTACGTCGGAGCATTAGAGTGAGAATTTCCATAACCATAGTGAACAAATAAGGAGAAAGTGGATCACCTTGCCTTAAGCCACGTTTACCCTTAAAAAAACCATGATAAGAGCCATTAAGGTTGATGGAGAACGAAGTAGTAGTCACACACTCCATAATCCAAGCAACCATCTTAGTATGAAAACCAAAACCCACAAGCACTTGTTCAAGGAAAGACCAATCAACCGTATCATAGGCTTTTTGAATATCTACCTTAAATGCACATCTCGCCTTTCCACGATCCAAATGATAATTATGCATCAATTCATGCGTAAGGAGAATATTATCAGAAATATTTCGCCCAGGAACGAAAGCCGACTGATTTGGACTAACAATGTACTTCAAACAACCCTTGATGCGGTTAGCAATGATTTTACTAATGCATTTAAACAAGACATTGCAGCAAGAAATAGGCCGGTAATCGTTAATGCGCGAAGGGGTCTGAATTTTAGGGATAAGAGCAATAACCGTATGATTGAGCTCTTTCAATAATCTACCATTAGTAAAGAACTCTCTAACCGCAAGAACAATGTCCGGACCAACAATATCCCAAGTATCTTTAAAGAAAGCAGCCGTGTACCCATCCGGACCCGGCGATTTATCATTCCCCATAGAAAACATAGCCCCCTTAATTTCTTGCGAAGACACAGGGCGGACCATAAAGTCAGCATCAAAATCAGAGAGCCGCGCCTCAAAAAGCTCATGCGAGTCAAAAACACTAGCGTCTCCAGGTTGCCCAAGAAAAGCTCGATAATGATCAACAAAAGCATGCGCCACCTGCTCATTTTCAAAAACAGTACCGTGAGAGTTAGTGATAATATCAATGCGACTTCTACTTCTCCTACTCTTGACCGCTTTATGGAAATAGGCCGAATTTGAGTCTCCTTCTTTCAGTCACTGGATCTTCGCCCTTTGTTTCCAAAACCTCTCTTGTAAAAAAATCGCTTCATTGAAAGCATTAACACAAGAAGCCTCCTGATCACGCAAGCAACTATTAAAAGGATCCGAATCAAGGGCTTGCTGAACTTTATCAACCTCCAACCGAAGTCTTGCCACATTCTCATGAATGTTACCATGACTAAAAAGCAACAAACGGAGAGGCTTCTTCAAGCATTTAAGCTTCTTAACAACCTTAACCATACAAAATCCAGAAAACCCAACATCCCATCCATTAGCTACGATCTCTTTGAAAGAAGGGTGCTGAATAAGTATATTAGAAAACTTAAAAGGCTTAGGATGGACTTTAGACATTGAAGGAATCACAAGAACACCAGGGGCATGATCCGATACACGATATGGTTGAAAAACAGCGTGAGCACCTACAAAAATGTCATTAAATTCAGAATTTACCAATACACGATCAATCTTTTTCAACAAGCCCTCCCCTCCTTTAGGCTTCTGGTTCCACGTAAAGTGAATCCCCGAACTTTGAATATCCGAGACTTCTAAATCTTCCACACAAGCTTTAAATTCTCTCATGGCAATGTCTAACGTAGAAGAACCCGAAGTACTATCACTAAGAAACAATGCCGCATTGAAATCCCCAAGGAGACACCAAGGCCTGTTTCTGATATAACATTTGTGCGCACACAGGTTTTCCCACAACTCCCTACGATGAAGATATCTATTATGGCCATATACAAAGGAGCAGAAAAGCTCCCTTTTATCTACTTTAAACCAAATGCGGACATGAATGACCTGATCAAACATAGCAATAACCGTGACATCAACATCATAATTATTCCAGCCTATGATAATACGAGTGCCCTTGGAACATAGATTGCCATTCGTAGTCCAGTCCCAGTGCTTAAAAACTTTTGGACACAACTTAGAAAGATTAGACACAGCCACATGCGACTCCAATATCGCACACACGGACAATTTATTTTCCAAAATCACATGGCGAACTTCATTCTGCTTAGGGGAGAAATTCAACCCCCTTATATTCCACGCTGCTATACTAGACATGAGGAACATCAGTAATAGGAGTGCTTGCCCCTACAGAATCAGCCACCGCGTTTAAAGAAACAGGAGGGCTTTCAAGAACCAGTTCTTCATCAACATCACTGTCGCTCACATTAAGAACATCATCAGGCTTCTTCTGGTCTTGAGCATAACTCTCGCCATTTTCCTGGGATTGACCAAAATCAGATTCCCCATCATTGCCCTCGTTATTCAGAATGTCAAACGAGTTCTTAGTAGTAACAGCAGGGTTGCTACCATCAGCTTGATTTTTAGTGCCATCATTAAGTTTGGTTGAAGACTTCTTCTTCATATCCGCTTTCAAACTAGATTCCACTTGCACCTTCTCCTGCACAGGGTTCTTAGAAGAACCCCCTTTCTCATGCCTACGATAGAAAAAACTGGGTGTTGGTTTATTTAAGCGGATGCCACCAATCCGAGTGGGCTGAACAATAACCTTCTCTTTACCCCGTTTACGATTAACTTCCTGGAATCCATCATCCTCCACAGTTGAAACCGGTTGAGTCTTAGGTTTCAAAGGACATTGAGCATCCGTATGATCAAAAATCAAGCAGTTCTTACAACATGGCGGCTTCCATTCATATTCTACTTCAACAGTTTCAAGAGAATGTCCCGACCCATCCAGAAACGGAATAGCAACAACAACTGATTCTACGAGCTCCTTATCAGCGGAGACTTCAACAAGAACTCTAGCATACGAGTTCTTACCCCATGGGTTCAAACACATGCTACTAGTATAGGAGTCGAACATGATTGGCCTGCCAACCTGAGTCGCGATAAGATTAAGCCCAATTTTCGAGTAAGCCGCGATAGGGACATGCAACTTCAGCCAGACAGGAGCAACCTTAATATCATTTTTAAACACCTTGACAGATGGGGTCCAAACATTAAGCATAAGAGGCATAGAGCGAATTAACCAAGGTCCATCACACATAACTCGTTCCATCCCCTCATGGGATGCAAACTGAAAAAAGAAGAAACCATTCTTCAGCATCACCCGTTCCAAACCATACTTAGCCCAGGTATTCTTCACATAGTTTTCCACTAAAGGAAAAGGTAAGCGTTTCCCAATAAAATACCCAAGTAACGTATTATCGAAATGATTAGATACTTCCTTAACAGCCTGTAAAGGAAGAGCAACAGCAGCCCCAGACACTTGTTTCTCATTACGTTCTTCTTTAGCACGCACAATCTGTTTCTTCTCCGACTTACGTAATACGGAGGCAAAGGACTGAGTCACTTCATCAGTCCCTAACGCCTTGTCAGAATTCCCAGTGGCCTCATTCCTCTCAGACGGATTAGTACCCTCCACTGGTTGAGACAAAGTACCTCGAATGGGCTTACGGGCGCCCAGCAATGATTGTAACAACCTAGACCCTCCACCAGTACCATCAGCATTAGGTCCCTTGTTATTCACCAATTCCTCCATCTCTCTCAAAACCCAAAATCAAAAACGAAACAACAGCGGAACAAAAATTAGGGTTTCAAAAGAAACCCTAGAAGGAAACCCTAATCCACTCACAGCATTAAATAATAAACAATAGACCACCCAATAAAATAATCAAACCCTAAAAAACTCTACGGCACGATTAAACCCTAAAACACCAAATAAATCAAACCAATAAATCACGTCAAACCAGTTAAAGAAAATTCAAAGGTACAGGATATTCAAAAAGACCACCGGAACTAGCTGCTCATAGCGGAAATAGGGAGTGAGAAAACACGTAGCCTATCACGCTCACTACACTAGCTGCGAATGATCCTCACAAATAACGTGTACGCACTCAATTAACGTTAAGCGGTGAATAATGATTATCAGAAAGATCTAGGCGGCGTGAAGAAAAGGTAAGAAATCGCCCATAGAGAGAGAGAGATATCAGGTTTTTGATATCACTTTTGGATTTACTTGGAAGTTATATATATACCACATTAACCTCAAGCTACATGCAGCTTGTTAACAAAGACTATGAAACATCAAAAGCCCTAACCGAATCTAGAAAACAAAGGTAAACTAGATAAAAACCAAGATGTGAACATGAAACCGCGCTCACTCTTCAGCATCCAACACCACCATGATAGGAGCAGGATGAATCCAAATGAGTCTGCCTCCTTAAAAAACCTTACCAAAGAAAACCCAGTGGGAAAAACCTTGGACAAGGAAAAAAGAGTACAACACTCACCCGGCACACCTATCATGGAACAATTCTTGAGCTCGGTACCCTCCATTTGTCAAGCAGCAAACTTGACCTGGTAGATAATTTCTTGAAACGGAAAGAAATCAACTTCAATCGAATAGTATCACATAGAATCTGAAATAACTGATAGACCATTACAAGTTGAGGGGGTCTGAGAGTAATAATAAAAGTTGCTGGAAGAATATTTTGTATTATTTATTTATTTAGTTTCCTTTTTAATAAGTAATTTCCTAATAATGTTGTCTTGCTTATCAAGACTACAAGAGTTTAAATAGGGAGAGGGTCGTATTTTGGTAGGGAGGAGGGAATAGAACAAGTCTGAGGACTTGGAACAACTTTAGATTAGGGTTTATTGTTCTTTGTTTTCTGTTTTTCTTTATTATTAATAAAATCACATAGTATCACAATAATAATAAAATAAATAATAATAATATTAAAATTAATCGTGTAAACAATACATTAAAACTAGTAATGTAAAATTGGTCATTGCTTGATCACGATATGAGAACCAATGTTGTAATTTTTATCTCTATCTCAAATGTTGAAAAAATTGAAATTTTTAAATCTAAATTTTAATATTACATTTTTCATACAATATTATCGGATTACGAGTTTAATTACCGTATCAACTCGGTCGGATCACCGAATCAGGGTATCGACCATCGGGTCAACTCGAGTCACTGGGTCATGGGTTTGACCACTAGGTCAACCCGGTTGAGTCATCAGGTCATTGATTCGGTCACCGGATTAACTCAGTCGAATAAACAGGTCATTACTTTGATCATCGAGTTAACCCGATCGAATCACCCGATTATCGGTTTGCCCACTTGAACAATTAGCATACGTCTTGTGTGAAAAAGAGTGAATGTTTGTAGCTGAGAGATATATATTTTTAAAGATATATTTTTATGAAATGGCATGTGGTTTTAGGCACATCTCCGATCCAGACGTGTCAATCATTTCTTACTTTTGACAATTCCTTCGGATTGACTAGTTTAGAATCATTATCAATCATAGATGTTCGTTCTTTTCTATATACCCGAACATAAGGCGAATGTGTTGTTTCATAATGGGTTAAAGTTTATAGATAGGCCTTGGAACCAGAAGGCTCTCTCAAGGTTTAAAGTTTTGGGGCTATATATATGGAAAGCAAGAAACAAGCTTTCTTTTGATGATGAAACTCAATGTTGTACATTGCAAAATTGATTACAACTACAACTACGTACAACACAATTATTGTTAATGAAGGTTGAATATGGAAAACATTACAACCTTCATTTATAGTTGTAGATCAAAGCCAATATTGTATCTTCATTTCAAGCTACAGTTAATTTCATTGTATTCCCTTTTCTTAACTGTAAAGCTCAGGAACAAAAGTTGGCATGGGTACCTCTCATGTCTAAATCTTTATATTCACATCATACATGTTTCCCGAAATAGAAACCTACTATATTACTATCTGATTTGACACACAAATAAACAAAACTTCACAAACATTACTACATAAACTACTTGTGAACTATCACTAATCTTAGTAATTGTTGAACCAAAGACTATGTATATCACGATTAGAATCGTTTCTAAGAAAAACGTTGTGATCCTTTTTAGTTTAACAACAGCAATTTATGTTAATTATTTGTTTGAGTAATAAGTTTGATTTTGAAGCTGTGAAGTCTCTTTCTAATTTCTTCTATACACGTACATCATGATTAACTTAAAAGCTTTGCTTTACACCCTACTCACTTCTCCCCTCTACCAGCTAATGGATACATATATGTATAAATATCTATATCGTACCATTTTGTTTCTCATTCGAACCTAAGAAAACCGGTAAATCTATAACTAGCAAAATGTTGACTAATCCTAGCTCCTTTTGGGGAAAATCCCTTTTGGTTTTTTTCATTTTCATGTTTTTTTCGTTGGTTTCTCTTGAGGTCGAAGCAGCCACCAAGAAGTATCAATTTAATGTGAGTTCATATATGAATTTGGTTTTGCTCAGTTAGTCACTTGCTAAATCTTCTGTTCATGTTGTGACTATTCTTCCTTTTACGTTCAAAATAATATTATTATGATATATATGTGCTTATATGTGAAAAAGGTTGAAGTGAAGAATGTGAGTCGATTATGCCATGCAAAACCGATTGTCACTGTGAATGGAACGTTTCCTGGTCCAACAGTTTACGCACGAGAAGGTGATAGAGTTCTCATCAATGTCACGAACCATGCCCAATACAACATGTCCATCCATTGGTATTATTTTTTTGCACTTGCCTATTCTTAGTTACACACACATAACACGGAACGTAAGAAACTATCGTTAATGTTAGGACCTTTAGTGATTATATTTGCCTGTTCTTGTGTTTTAGGCATGGGTTGAAACAATATGCAAATGGATGGGCAGATGGACCAGCATATATCACACAATGCCCGATCATGACCGGCAAAAGCTATGTTTATGACTTCAATATCACGGGACAAAGAGGGACATTGTGGTGGCATGCTCATATTCTTTGGCTTAGAGCAACTGTATATGGTGCCATAGTGATTTTACCTAAACAAGCAACACCATTTCCCTTCCCACGACCCGATGGAGAGCACGTTATTGTCTTTGGTAAGAATTTCATCCAAAATTATTTCATTTCTCGTCCAAAATGATTCCAAAATTTTCTCTAAAATTTGTAAAAAATGTAATATGCAGGTGAATGGTGGCATGCTGATATCGAAGAGGTTGTGAAGCAAGGCAATGCTTTAGGTTTGCCTCCAAACATGTCTGATGCGCATACCATCAATGGAAAACCCGGCCCACTTTTCCCTTGCTCCGAGAAACGTACCGCACTTGTTAACTGACTCATAATATTAATACATCTCAGATGACTCACTTAATCCAGTAATTTGACATTTTTTGGACTTTTAACACGTTTCAGATACTTTCTCAGTGGAAGTTGAGCAAGGAAAAAAATATCTCTTAAGGATAGTCAACGCTGCCCTCAATGACGAACTATTCTTCGCCATTGCAGGACACAACATGACTGTAGTTGAAAGTGATGCAGTTTACACCAAACCATTCAGCACAAATGCGTTATTAATTGCTCCCGGTCAAACAACAAATGTGCTCGTGTCCGCTAACCAGGCTCCAGGGCGGTATTTTATGGCAGTCCGACCCTTCCAAGATGTTCCTATTCCAGTAGACAATAAAACAGCAACAGCAATTTTCCAATATAAAAGCATTCCCACAACCGTTATCCCAACACTCCCTCATTTACCATTACCAAACGACACTGCATTCGCTTTAAGCTATAATAACAAGCTTCTTAGCCTCAACACCCCTAATTATCCTGCGGACGTGCCATTAAAAGTTGACAGACACTTACTTTTCACAGTTGGATTAGGAAAAAGTGTTTGTCCGACGTGCATCAACAGCACCCGTCTTTCAGCATCCTTAAACAATATAACATTTGTAATGCCAAAAACTGGGCTTCTTCAGGCTCATTACTTTAACATGAAAGGGGTGTTTAACACTGATTTTCCTGACAAGCCTCCTAAGGCTTTTAACTACACGGGTGCTCCTCTGACTGCGAATCTTTTTACTACCAAGGGGACAAGACTAAGCAAGATTGCCTTTAATTCGACGGTTGAGCTGGTCATACAAGATACTAATCTGTTGAGCGTTGAATCACACCCTTTTCATCTTCATGGGTTCAATTTCTTTGTGGAACCGGCATTGGTAACTTTGATCCCACCAAGGATCCAGCTATGTACAACTTAGTTGATCCTCCAGAGAGGAATACTGTCGGTGTTCCTACCGGTGGTTGGGCTGCTATCAGATTCCGAGCGGATAATCCAGGTACAACTTTAGTACAATCAAATGTTGGTTTAAAGATTCATAAAATATCAGTTATGTTAAAGACCATATATGTTTTCTTTTTGACATGGTATAAACTTATTCTTTTGCTTGTTTAGGTGTTTGGTTCTTTCATTGTCATCTGGAGTTGCACACTGGATGGGGACTGAAAACTGCGTTTGTGGTGGAAGATGGGCCGGGAAAAGATCAAGTCGTTCGTCCTCCACCAAAGGATCTTCCATCCTGCTAACGGATTATGTCAAACCATCATTCTTTAAATCGACTATACCTCCATCAAAATTGAGGAGGTTGCATCCTATTCGAGAGTTGAGAAGTAATGAAACAAAACATAAAAACTGTCATGTTTCGTACTTCATGTTGTGTATTCTAGTTACCAAATAGTGTTGATTCTTTATGTTGACATGTAATGTACAATTTGATACAATATATGGAATTTGCAAATGAAGCTTTTCTTGCCGATCTCGCTATTTGTATGCTATACTATTTCCATCTTCAAAGTCATATCTGCAAAGTAAGCTCTTGGGACATAACTCTCGTTCACGAAAAAACACAACCTAAACATAAAAAAAAACACAATCCAGACATCACAAAAAATTTGTAACACAATCTAGACATCGTCTCAGCGTGATTAGTATAAAATGATTATTATCAACTTCTGTTGTCCAAAACTTGTGTTTCTATACTCTTATTGTACATTACCGGTATATAGTTAAGTTATTTTACCAAACGACATATTTGACAATATGATGAGAACCTGATCACCATTTTTGCAATCCATCATCTCTATTGTCTGATGTGATAGTAACAAAACATTAGTATCAAGTCACAGCTTTTCGTTCCGGTTCACAAATCATAGCCTAAATCTGGTATAAGAAAAATCATACACCTCCTTGTCTAAATCAGATGTTGCCAAATAGACGAATTTGACAAAAATAATGATCTTAAGCTTGTAGTCGACCAATACTGATATTCTTTCAAGATTATAGCAGGCTCGCAAAGTCAAGCTCAACTAAGGAGCATGGGTCGGGTATGCCAAAGTTTTCCAGCACAAGAAAATTACAGTAATAAATCTCATTCACAGATCATATGGAATAATTCAAGTACATGAAAACTAGTCTACAAATTGAATAAAGCGATTTAGAAAGTTGTGTGTATTATGCAAATCGACTTACGTCCCATTTGACTGAACTGAGATAAAACATAACTAACATCGGCCCATTCTCATATTGTCTTACAAAATGACATATATCTTTCAGAATGAAACTTGAGCTGCCTAGATAAGATTAAGGAACACATAAAAGGAGTAAGTAATACTAGTAATCTAAATATAAGACATATA
Organism: Glebionis coronaria; assembly: GCA_025667525.1. Taxonomy (NCBI): domain Eukaryota; kingdom Viridiplantae; phylum Streptophyta; class Magnoliopsida; order Asterales; family Asteraceae; genus Glebionis; species Glebionis coronaria. The sequence continues at coordinate 237,296,413 of CM046880.1, forward strand.
TTACAAAAGGAATGGTAATATTAACAGTTTCAATTGTTTTTTTAGCCTCTTCATGGTTCATGCTGCTACAGGTTCCCCTTTATATTTCCTTAACGGTTAAGCACAAAAGTTGGCCTAGTGTTACTCTCATGTTAAATTCTTCACATTTACATGATATGTATTTCCAAAAAAGAAACTTACACCATACATTACATATCTTAGAGAAAATGGTTTCAGAATATAACTGGTTTGATACAAATGAATAAAACATCTGCATACATTAGTACTTAATTACAGTAACTTTCTATTTGTATTGGCTGTATACAAATTATTGAATGAGAAATTATAAAAGATACTTTTGTATAAGGCGGAATACGAATGTATAAATAAGAAATGACAATCATTATTTAGAATAAGCAAAAGGAGTAAACATGGCTTTTGTTTTTTTTTTTGTTAAAAGGGTAACAATGACCCCGGTAAATAGAACCAAAAAAAGCGTTGAAGTACAAGGAATGTGGCTGAAATACCACATTAACCGCAAGCTACAGGCAGCTTGTTAAACAAAATGTTTATGACCGGCCATAAACATTAACTAGTCTAGAATACTGGAAATATATAAACTAGACAAAAACCAAGACGATAACATAAAGTTACGAGGAAAATAATAAAATATCAACATGGGATCAGCCAGTTGGAGTGCTTGCCCCTATATTAATGTTGAGAAGATTCACCGATTCATCAAAGACGACCTCGACTCCCTCCTCCTCCTCCTCATTATCTTCCTCGCTTACTTGAACCCCTCCGTCAATACCAGGCATGGACAAAGATGAAAATTTATTAGATGTGGAAACACTGCTCATTTGAGTTTTACCCTTATTCGGACCATTAGGATTGCTAGACTGTTGCGACTGACCAGATTTAGTATTCAACTTTCTACTATTATCACCACTCGTACTTGTAGTATCCAAGCGAGTTTTTGGACGAAAAACAACCGTCTTTCCTGTTTGGGAACCCTTACTCAATGGAACACCTCTCGGAACTTGATTCCCTAAATTACCTTTGTACTTCTTCCTCTTACTTTGCACTTGTTGGAATCCATCATTATCAACTTGAGTTGTCACATTTTCAACCGTTGTAGGTTTAACATTTTTCGGACAAGAATCAAAGGAATGACCAAAAATATTACAAGTATGACATCTAGGCGGTTTCCATTCGTATTCAACACGAATTAATTCCTTAGTACAACCAGAGCCTTCAAGATCAGGGACACCAATAGTAACGTTATCTATAAACTCCGAAACAGCGTTCATCTCAATAAGACAACGAGCAAAACTACAACGACCCCAAGACTTTTTACACATATTATCAGTATAATTATCCATCATAATAAGCTTACCAAGAAACGAAGCAATTAAACTAATACCTTCCTCTTCAAATACCTGTAGCGGGACATCATGAAACTTGACCCATACCGGAATACGAGTTAGTTCCTCCTTTAGAAGATTCGTTTTCATAGTCCATTTCTTAAGAAAAATTGGTGAATTACGAACCATCCACGGACCACCTTCCAGAACCGCATTAAGACCCTCACTAGACCCGAATTGAAAAAAGAAAAAACCTTTCTCATTCATCATGATACGCTTAAGACCATGTTTTGCCCAATGATTCTTAGCAAAATACTCAACCACAGGAAATGCAATCCTTTTACCAAGAAAGTAACCATATAAAGTGTTGTGGTAACGAGTATTTACTTTTTCAACTACCTTCCTAGGAATAGAGATATTAACCCCTTCACAAACATTTTCAGAATTAGACGAAGAAGAGACTGCATTAATACCTCCATTCGTAGACGTAACCATATCAGCTTCAAATTTGCAAAGTAACTCCAATATTTCTTTAGCACGGTCATGTGAGATCAATTCCCACAAAGGATGTTTCTTCATTTTTAAATCATGCATAAATTCACCCGCATCACCAACCGTGCGAATCGTTACACCAAATAATTTCAAAACCTCATCTAGATTACACGGTTGCAACCCATTAATGGTTGCAGCCTTAGCTGCAAGGTCCAAAAATACATCACCAGAAGAGGAAACATTAGTAATAGGGTCATCTGTTTCCTTAGCCATATGTGCAGAGTGCACACTCGAACCACCTGAACTGAGTGAAGAAATGCTGCTAGTTAGATTCTTATGGCGTTCACACAAAACTTCATAATAAAACATAGTGGTCTCCTTAGGTAAAGTAGACCATTTAGGAAATTTGTTTGCCTTAACACCATTTGCAAACACCTCAATGTCACGCACAGTATTCAAAGGAATAGAAAACAAATTAGATATCTCCTCTAACGTTACTAAAACCTCAAGAGTAGACACCTTAACCGCATCATTCCAACCTGTAAACAGTGGCTTATCACTTTTATTGCTCGAATCCACCATAGCTTCAACAAAACTACGACACAAAAACACTCGAACCACAAAATAATAAACCAATTACCGTCGACCACTTTAATTCAGCCACCCACGAAAACCCTACAAATCAATTACAGCACAAATTCACCACTTAAAATAATGCTAGCCGACCCAAATAAGTAGAGTCAGTCGACCAAAAAGTCAACCGCCACAAACTATGAAGGGTCAGCCGACAAGAATATTATGAAGGGTCAGCCGACTAAGAATGTCAGCCGCCACTCAAAAACTAGGTTAAGGATAACATGGCTTTTGTTTGAGTAATCGGTTTAAGTTTGAAGCCTTGAAGTTTCTATCTATACACTTGATTAACTTAAAAGCTTTGATTTTCACCCTACTCACTTCTCCCCTCTACCTAATGGATACATATGTTGCACAGGTCGTGACATGGGGAGTTTCCAGGATCGAATGATCAAACAAAACATAAAAGATAACAACAGATTTTAATTGGGAAGAAACAAGAAAGATTGGGATGAACCCTAACATAAATCTGATATTAAAGTGAATAAAGGGTTACTTACAATTACAGAAGTTTATCCTATTTATACGAATAAAGGGTTGCTTACAATTACAGAAGTTTATCCTATTTATACTACATGAATCGTATACCGATTCTACAAAAGTTTTGTAATCGTTGTGTATAACTGCTAATTCTAAATGTCATATATACCGTTTCGTCTGGGCCTAGAGGCCCGTTTCTTTCTTTCTGGTTTTTCCTTCCTGGGTGTGTCGAATTGCACCTTTACACAACAACAACAACAAAATAACAGGTTGTTATTCCTATATTACAAAGATTAATGGGATTAATTCCCAACATTCTCCCTTAATCTATTTAATCTTCGTATACTCTAATCTCCTCGTTCCTTGATCTTTTCAAAAGAATTGATCCGTGCTGATGACTTGCTTGAAACTTCCTGGTTCGGGTCTTTCTTGAATCGTCATGGTTCGGGACTTGCTGTGAATCTTCAGAGATTCGGTTATCTTGTTGTGAACCAAAAGGTTCGATCTTATTTGTTGTGAATCATGAACGGTTCCATTTAACTTGCTATGAACCAAGAATTTTCCTTGCCTTTCTGATTTTTCTTCTCATCTTCCTTACTTGCTTTGAAACACTACGGTTTCTCTTACGGGGTGAAACACTACGGTTTCGCTTACGGGTGAAACACTACGGTTTCTCTTACGGGTGAAACACTACGGTTTCGCTTACGGGTTGAAACACTAGGGTTTCGCTTACGGGTGAAACACTACGGTTTCGCTTACTTCCTTACATATATAGACAACCCGCTGGTTACAGGCGCCTTCTTCGTACTCGTACTGAACTTACTCGTCTTGTTGTTTTACTCCTTTTTGTTTCCGATGGTTGTCGACAGAAAGAAAACACCACAGCCTGTATTGTTCACTTGTAAATTGGGTAAATATGGCATTTTGAGTTTCATATTAGGTAAATATGGAATTATCACAACTGTTAATTCTAAATGCCATATATACCCTAATGGGTTTCGGTCTGGGCCTAGAGGCCCGTTTCTTTCTTTCTGGTTTTTCCTTCCTGAGGTGTGGAATTCCAGCTTTACACACCAACAACAAAATAACAGGTTGTTATTCCTATATTACAAAGATTAATGGGATTCCCAACAACATACACAAATACATGTATAAATATCTATGTTGTACCATTTTCTTTCTCATTCGGACCTAAGAAACCGGTAAATCGCGACAACTAGCAAAATGTTGACTAAGGGGGAAAATCCCTTTTGTTTTTTTGCATTTTCGTGTTTTTTTCGTTTGGTTCTCTTGAGGTCGCAGCAGACACCAAGAAGTATGAGTTCAATGTGAGTCCACGGTTTCGTACAATTTTTGGTTTCTTGTTGTAGCAATTCTTGCAGTATGAGCTTTTTTGGTACACTTATAAACAAAGATTATGATATGATGTGTTATTTTATGTGAAAAAGGTTGAAGTGAAGAATGTGAGTCGGTTGTGCCATGCAAAACCGATTGTCACTATGAATGGAATGTTGCCTGGTCCAACAGTTTACGCACGAGAAGGTGACTGATAGGTGTGTAAACACCCATCTTTTCTACCACTTAATTACAGTAATAACCGGACCAAAACGTGTATTTTATGTCTTTTATGTCGGAATTATGCGTGGTTTGTGTTTTTGTTGTGATTTAGGACGAAAAGGTGAAAAGTGGAGAAAACACGGACATTCACGGGCATTTACGGACTTTTATTGAAGAAAAAGATGAAAGACGAAGTCGAGAAATCAAGAGTGGAAAAGAAACGGAAGTCCACGACCAATTCTGAAGATTTATCGAAGAAAAAGTCAAAAGACGGAAGTTTATCAAAAGCCAAGAATTCAAGTCTATTTTATGGAAGAATTTAAAGACGAGTTCAAAGAAATCCCGAAGCCAAAAGTCCCCAAAGTCCAAGTTTAAAGAAGATTAGAAGGAAAAAAGACTAATGGTGCAATTAATGTGGACTATATGCTTAAGGGCTTAATCTTGCAATTAACAAGAAATGAAGGAGGGGAGGAAGCTTCCTCCATCCTCCCCTATAAATAGATTAGGATTGTTAATTTTTCATGTTGTTGGCTAAGTGTGACAATTAGCTCTTCCACCATTTACTTACCTTGTCATTTACTTTTCTTGTCAAATTTAAATACCTTATCTTGCACCTTAAATTCATTTAATTTCAAGTAAGTTTTCATTTAATTATTGTCAATCTTTATTTTATCTTGTCAATCTCTTATCTACCTTTCTTAATCTTTGATTTATGTGTTATTGTTTATGTTCATGTTCATGCTTTTATTTTGATCCAAGTGGTTTTTGATTATTGTGGTAAAAGTTGTTAAATTTCTTGTTTTAAATTGTTCGTTTATGTTTACTGTTGATTCGTGGTTAGTTTTATTAAATCGTTTGTGATTGAATTTGATTAATCTGTTTAGATCTGCTGTTTTCTTTGATCCCTTGTTCTTCGGGATTGTTTGTTTTGTTTCTGATCTTTCCAGGTAAACTTCCGAACCAAGAAGGAGGGAAAGTGCTCATTCGGAACATCCAAAGTTCCGAATCAAGGGTTTCATCCGGAAGATTTTAAGCTCAGCAAAAGTTCCGAGTCAAGCCTTGTTCATCCGGAACATTCAAAGTTCCGGACGAAGGATAACTTCCGAGTCAAGCTTCATTCATTCGGAACTCAAAAGTTCCGAACCAGAAAAGTTTCATTCGGAACTCAAAAGTTCCGGATCAAGCAATTCATTCGGAACTCCAAAATTTCCGGATCAGTGATCGTTCATTCGGAAGTTTCCAAAGTTCCGAACCAAGGACTGTTCATTCGGAACTTAAAAGTTCCGAATAAACTTCCGGATCAAGGGTAAGTTCCGATTCAAGAAGTGTTCATTCGGAAGTCTGAAACTTCCGAATCAAGGAGACTTCATTCGGAATCTTCCGAATCAAGGGTGACCAAATAGTTCTGAATCAAGGCAAAATTTAGAGTTCCGAATCAGTAAAGTTCCGAACGAAGGATTGTTTTGGATAAGTGACATATTCAGATCAATTAGTTCCGGATCAAGGATTTTGGTAATATTCCGAGCGAAGAAGAATCATTCCAACCGAAGGTGACATTCCGGACGAGTGATTGTTCCAAACGAAGGATAATTCCGAATGAGCTGTATTCAGGTTCTTATGAGTTTTTGTCTTTGATTTTGATTTTCAAGCTTTATTTTTCCTGTCTTTTATTTAATTGCACTTTAAGATTATTTGCCTTAGCTTTATTTTAGTTTTGCCTTAGTTTAAGTTTTAGTCGCGTTTTAAGTTTGCCTCAGTTAGATTTAAGTTTGCGTCATTTACTTTAGTGCCCTTTAATTTCAGTCACGCTTTTAATTACTTGCACCTTACTTTAATTAGACTTAGATTTACCTTAAGAGCACCTTTACTTTAATTGTTTTGCACCTTTTATTTTAAACACTACAACGACACATCTTCGTTCCACCAAAATAAAACAGAGTCACACATTAAACACAAGTTTTTCAATTCGATTAGACCAACACAACGAACTTGAGTAAAATCTAGTTATCAAATGGCGCCGCTGCCGGCTCTTTTCGTAAAGATCAACAGTTTTCTGTGAGAGACACGTTGCTTTTTGGGATCCGTTCACTTGTGAGCGTTACTTTTCTTGCATAAAATTTTCCAAAAACTCATAAAAATTAAAAATTCAAAAAAACCATAAAAATTAAAATTTCAAAAATCCAAAAAGATTTTATCTTTATTGTGTATATATATTGTCTTTGCGTTTGGTTTCTTTTTCTTTTGCATTTTCAGGTGTATGCGTACTAGATCTTCTAATTATCAAGAGCCCGAGCCTCAAGAAGATTTAGATATGGCAGGTGTTAACAAAAACAACATTCCACCGCACCTCAATAATAATAATAATAACAACAATGCTCTTCCACAGCCCGATCTTCGGACCATGGAGGAACTTTGTCAACCAACAATGTTTGGACAAGGAGGACCGATTGCGCCGATGCAAATCAACGCTCCTGAGTTTTCGTTGAAGCACCACATGATTCAGCAAGTACAAACAAACCCATTTAGAGGATTGCCTGATGATGATGCCAACAAACACCTCGACAAGTTCATTACAATCACCCAAAGCATGAAGTTGCCTGGGGCCACAATGGATGTTCTTCGCCTACAACTCTTCCCACATACTTTATCGCATCATGCCGAGAAATGGTTTGATCGTCTCCCGAAGAATTCTATTCACACTTGGGATGACATGACTCAACGCTTTCTATCGCGCTACTTTCCACCATTTATGATCACAAGCCTTCGCAATCAGATCAGCGGTTTCATGCAAGACCCTGATGAATCTCTTTTTGATGCTTGGGAGAGATATAATGTCTTGATCGATAGATGTCCAAACCACAACATGCTCCCTGTGACCTTAATCGATACTTTCTACAACGGTTTGACTTTTCGAGATCGTGATACGATCAATGCAGCCGCCGGTGGCACATTTATGAAAAGGAGACCCGAGGAGTGTAGAGAGTTAATTGAGAACATGACTACTCACCACAAGAACTGGGATTCCTCTGCTTCTTCTAGGAACAACCCGAGAGTCAATGTTTCTTCTACCTCAGCAAACCCTGAGATGACCGAACTCACCCGCATGATGGCCGAAATGAGCAAAAGTATTACGCTTCTCGCTTCAAACCAACAACAACAAGTTAAAGCGGTTGCTAATCCTTGTGAAACATGTGGCGGTCCTCACTCATACACCGATTGTCCTTTGACTCAAGGAAATCCGGAAAATGTGTATGCTGCTTACGGTAATTATTCACCGGAAAATTACCAAGCTAGACAACAAGGGGATAGAAATCTGCTAAGTTACCGTTCCAACAATTACCTTTCACCCGGTTTTTCTCCTCAAAACCAAAACCCCGCCAACAACTACAATAGAAGCAACCAAATCCCACCAAGAGCTTCTAACCCTTATCAACCACCCACCCAACAACACCCACCCATAAACACCGATGTTGATGCCATCATGAGAACTCAAGGTGAGCAAATCAAGAATCTACAGAGCCAAATAATCAATTTGAAAGGAGATATCTTGAAGCAAGGAAATGACATCAGAACCGAGGTTCGTGATAATATCCAATCTTCCTTCAGCACTCAAACGACTGATTAAAGAATCTATTGGCTAGTTTCTTGCCCGAAGCTCAACCTGCTTCTTCGGGTTCTCTACCTTCAAACACCGTCACCAATCCGCGAGCTAATGTGAGTGCTATAACTACGCGTAGTGGAATTACCATTGTCGATCCACCTATCCCACCACCATCATCTACACCTCCTCCACCACCATGTATCCCTACTCCTCCTACACCTAGTAGTAGTACACCATTACCGTCTCCGCCTCGTCATGACGATGTATCTCGAAAGGACCCTTCAACATCACAACCTTTACCAACTACACCTTCACCTTCTCCTTATCAACCTAGAATCCCATACCCTTCTCGCATAGGCAAGACCAATGATCTAACCAAGAATGACTGTCAAGTATCGAAATATGTGGATATGCTATCTAAAATGACCATCAACATTAGCCTTGTTGAAGCACTTTGCCACATGCCAAAATTTGTCAAAGCATTCAAGGAATTGCTTAGCAAGAAGGAGAAGCTGATTGAACTCGCCAACACACGCTTAAAAGAAAACTGCTCAGCAGTTATTCTTAAAGAATTACCGGAAAAGCTTGGAGATCCCGGTCGTTTTGTGTTGCCTTGCGTGTTCAACAAAACTGAATAATTTACTGCCCTTGCTGATCTCGGGGCTAGTATTAATCTTATGCCACTGAGTGTTTGGGAAACACTATCATTGTCCGACCTCATTCCAACAAAGATGACTCTCGAACTTGCAAATCGCACTCTCGCTTACCCCGTTGGTATAGCTGAAGACGTGTTCATCAAAGTTGGCACATTTACTTTCCCGGTCGATTTTGTCGTAGTTGATTATGAAATGGACCCTCGTATTCCTTTAATACTTGGTCGGCCATTCTTGAGAACCGGACGAGCTTTAGTAGATGTGGCCGAAGGCGAGTTAATCTTACGAGTCGGGGATGATTCAAAAGTTTTTAAAATGGGGAAGCTTACAGGAAAATCCTTTGGAAGCCGAGAATCAGTGAATATGATTAATGTGCTCGATGACTTTACCGTCTATGACAATCCTCTATTCGATTCTTCCATCGATAATCCACTCTTTGAAGATAACGTGGATGATTCTCGCTCCACTTTAGACGCTCCTCCCATTTATGATTCTCCACCGGTCTTTGATGCTTATGATGATGATTCTAGCTCAGATTCGGATGATTTTGATTGTACTTCTGAGTATCCCGAGATGCCCACTTTCGATGATTTTGATGAGGCTGATACTCTTTCGAGCGATTCTTCACATGATGAAGATCCTCCGCCATCACTCGATCCTACTTTGGATGATTACTCATTTGAGGAAGACTTCTCTGAATTTCTCAACACTTACTTCCCTCATGAGAGTGATGCTCCTCCTTATGACTTTGAAGATTATCGTCTTGATCCTACTTTGGATTTGAAGAACATTCTGTCAAAGGAGAAGAAACCGATCGACACCAATTTCCGTTGCACATATGATTTGACACCTCTTTGTTCCCCTTCTAAGGACGAGGTTGTGCTTCTTTGCGGATCTTCTTCACACTCGGCTGAGCCTGAGTGTTATTTTCCCCTAAAGGAAAAGGTGTTCGACCCCGGCATTGAAGTTTTTAAGCCATCTCAGTATCCACCTGATGAAATAAAAGGAAAAATCTTTGGAAATCTTGAAGACATGCTTGCACTTCACCCTTGCTTCCACCGTGCTCCATCACTGCTTAAGGGAACCTTGCCTACTCTTCTTTGGCTTGCCTTGTTCGCCTTAAGCTTGTGTTATTTGCTCGATGAAAACTATGTCTTTGATCCTGGTGGATATGTTTCATGCTTCTTCCGTTGATGATCAAGGTCGAGTCAGGCTCACGACTCGGTTAACAAAAATCAAGCGCTTCTTGGGAGGCAACCCATGCATCTATCTTTTCGCTTTCTTTATCATAAGTGTAGGGGGGACCCTTTGGTTTGCTATTTCCTCTCCTCACTTCTTAATCAGGGATTCGAGCTTCAATGATCTACTTTTGATGATTCTTGACGACCCGTGATTCCGTATTCTACTTCTTCCCGGTTCTATCCTAAACTCTTTTCGATTCACTATTTTATATATTTTCTCAATATTAAAATAGGAATCTCTTTAGTTGTCCTTTCCTTAGCAAAATTAAACAACGTGCACAATGTCCTAAGTGTAGGGGAGTTTACTCCCACATGCTTAAACATTGAGGACAATGTTTATCTTAAGTGTAGGGGGGACTTCTATCGAAGTTAAGTGGTCTTTTCCTTGTATTTGTCCTCATTTTAACCGGAAAATCAATTTTTCGACAATTTTCAAAATTTTTGATCTATTTTGGCCTATTAGTTTTTACCTTTGTATAGTTATTTCCTTTCCTTATTAGAATAAATGTATTAATAAGTGGTTTTAATTTTCAAACGTTGTGAATCTTTTGACTCAACCCGAGTTTCCTTATCTAAGTTTGCTCTAGCTAGTATCCTTAACGTGTTTAAGTCAAGTTTTGCTAGGCTTTTATATAGGGAGCTATAAAACGCGAAAGTCTTAACTCTCACTGGTTAAGAACAAGAACTTTTCGCAAGTTCCTATAATTGATCCTAGAGAGTCGTTTATCAAGGGAACTTTTAAATGCGATTTCTAAACTTGAAAAGGTCTAAGAATTTGCAAGATCCTATAGGCGACTCGAAAACCCAAAACTTTGATTTAATAGGCTAAGTATCCACGAGTCTCATTACTTGAGATTTTGAACTGTGGAGAACGAGAGATGATAGAGCCAATTATAAGTTCGGTATTCTTTCGTGAATTTATGTGAGTTAATTATGAGCCTATTCTCCCATCGCTTGCTAATAAATTTATCTGCTAATAAATAAGGTTGTACGATTTGAAAAGTTACTTAGCTTCTAGCCCCAGATCGTTTAAAAGTTGCTCGGTATGGATTAGAGTTCATAGCCAAGGCATAACTTATTGAAGCGGGACGCGAAGATTGGCGAGTCCGAAAAGGCCCTAACAAGGCATGAGGGCTATATTTTGTTGCTAAAGATCCAAAGTGATGTGAAGAATCATTTATCGAAAATCAATATGAAGGATCGAGACACACTACGTAAAGCAAAACTCCCCAAAAGTCATGGAGAAGTGTATCCGAAAAGACCCTAACAAGGTATGAGGATAAATAGATCCAAGTCATAAAAGGAGGCGGATCGTTGTATATCAAAGTCCAAAATAAAGATTGGAGAAAAATGAAGAAGTCGTGGTCCAAGTATGAATCTCTCAAAACTTCAAGTGAAGAAATCGCTATTATGAAGAGAAGACCATTATTTCATGAACGTCTCTCAAGATTTGAAGTATGAAGTCGCTGCCAAATATCGGTTCGAGAAAGGTCTCTAATCGCGAAACGAGTTATGTCAAGATATGAACTTTATGAGGTCCCGAGAAGCAGTTTTAAAAGATTTGGTCCTTTAGCTAACTATTGATTAAATCGTTCACTTTATTTTCAGACCTAATAAACTATCGAAATAAGTCAAACAATGCATCCTCGTGATCATTCAAGACAATAATAAAATATAAGAGATACACCTAGGAATAAGGGAGTCTAAGTGAGTAATTGGCCCACATGAGTTCGTGATAGTTTACTAACTTATAATAACAATGATCTCGTTTTTAAGCTTGGTTTGGAGAAAGTGAAAACTTGAGGATGATGATTATTCATAATTTTTTCAAAAACCAAGGTATGCTTTTGATTTCTTTATTTTGTACGTCTTTAATTTTTTATCTCTTTAATAAAGGCCAACGTGGATTAATTATGATGAAAAGTGTAATCTTGCTTTGTAACTAATGCATTGCATGAGGACATTGCAATGGTCAAGTGTAGGGGATTTGATAGGTGTGTAAACACCCATCTTTTCTACCACTTAATTACAGTAAAAACCAGACCAAAACGTGTATTTTATGTCTTTTATGTCGGAATTATGCGTGGTTTGTGTTTTTGTAGTGATTTAGGACGAAAAGGTGAAAAGTGGAGAAAACACGGACATTCACGGGCATTTACGGACTTTTATTGAAGAAAAAGATGAAAGACGAAGTCGAGAAATCAAGAGTGGAAAAGAAACGGAAGTCCACGACCAATTCTGAAGATTTATCGAAGAAAAAGTCAAAAGACGGAAGTTTATCAAAAGCCAAGAATTCAAGTCTATTTTATGGAAGAATTTCAAGACGAGTTCAAAGAAATCCCGAAGCCAAAAGTCCCCAAAGTCCAAGTTTAAAGAAGATTAGAAGGAAAAATGACTAATGGTGCAATTAATGAGGACTATATGCTTAAGGGCTTAATCTTGCAATTAACAAGAAATGAAGGAGGGGAGGAAGCTTCCTCCATCCTCCCCTATAAATAGATTAGGATTGTTAATTTTTCATGTTGTTGGCTAAGTGTGACAATTAGCTCTTCCACCATTTACTTACCTTGTCATTTACTTTTCTTGTCAAATTTAAATACCTTATCTTGCACCTTAAATTCATTTAATTTCAAGTAAGTTTTCATTTAATTATTGTCAATCTTTATTTTATCTTGTCAATCTCTTATCTACCTTTCTTAATCTTTGATTTATGTGTTATTGTTTATGTTCATGTTCATGCTTTTATTTTGATCCAAGTGGTTTTTGATTATTGTGGTAAAAGTTGTTAAATTTCTTGTTTTAAATTGTTCGTTTATGTTTACAGTTGATTCGTGGTTAGTTTTATTAAATCGTTTGTGATTGAATTTGATTAATCTGTTTAGATCTACTGTTTTCTTTGATCCCTTGTTCTTCGGGATTGTTTGTTTTGTTTCTGATCTTTCCAGGTAAACTTTCGAACCAAGAAGGAGGGAAAGTGCTCATTCGGAACTTCCAAAGTTCCGAATCAAGGGTTTCATCCGGAAGATTTTAAGCTCAGCAAAAGTTCCGAGTCAAGCCTTGTTCATCCGGAACATTCAAAGTTCCGGACGAAGGATAACTTCCGAGTCAAGCTTCATTCATTCGGAACTCAAAAGTTCCGAACCAGAAAAGTTTCATTCGGAACTCAAAAGTTCCGGATCAAGCAATTCATTCGGAACTCCAAAAGTTCCGGATCAGTGATCGTTCATTCGGAAGTTTCCAAAGTTCCGAACCAAGGACTGTTCATTCGGAACTTAAAAGTTCCGAATAAACTTCCGGATCAAGGGTAAGTTCCGATTCAAGAAGTGTTCATACGGAAGTCTGAAACTTCCGAATCAAGGAGACTTCATTCGGAATCTTCCGAATCAAGGGTGACCAAATAGTTCCGAATCAAGGCAAAATTTAGAGTTCCGAATCAGTAAAGTTCCGAACGAAGGATTGTTTTGGATAAGTGACATATTCAGATCAATTAGTTCCGGATCAAGGATTTTGGTAATATTCCGAGCGAAGAAGAATCATTCCAACCGAAGGTGACATTCCGGACGAGTGATTGTTCCAAACGAAGGATAATTCCGAATGAGCTGTATTCAGGTTCTTATGAGTTTTTGTCTTTGATTTTGATTTTCAAGCTTTATTTTTCCTGTCTTTTATTTAATTGCACTTTAAGATTATTTGCCTTAGCTTTATTTTAGTTTTGCCTTAGTTTAAGTTTTAGTCGCATTTTAAGTTTGCCTCAGTTAGATTTAAGTTTGCGTCATTTACTTTAATGCCCTTTAATTTCAGTCACGCTTTTAATTACTTGCACCTTACTTCAATTAGACTTAGATTTACTTTAAGAGCACCTTTACTTTAATTGTTTTGCACCTTTTATTTTAAACACTACACCGACACATCTTCGTTCCACCAATGTCACACATTAAACACAGTTTTTCAATTCGATTAGACCAACACAACGAACTTGAGTAAAATCTAGTTATCAGTGACAGAGTTCTCATCAATGTCACGAACCATGCCCAATACAACATGTCCATTCATTGGTTAGGTTTCTTTGCAAGTACGTAATATTTATATGTTATACATAACACACAACAACTTCAACTATTCCTAAACTCTGGACTTTAAGGTATCTTTTTGTAATAATACTTTCCCACTTTTGTTTTCAGGCATGGCTTGAAACAGTATGCGAACGGATGGGCAGACGGACCAGCATACATCACACAATGCCCAATCATGACTGGGAATAGATATGTTTATGACTTCAATATCACGGGCCAAAGAGGAACATTGTGGTGGCACGCTCATATTTTCTGGCTTAGAGCAACCGGTATATGGTGCCATAGTGATTTTACCTAAACAAGCGACACCATTTCCCTTCCCACGACCGGATGGAGAGCAAGTTATTGTCTTTGGTATTAAATTCTTCCAAACTTATTTCATTGCTCTTCCAAAAATAATCCAAAATTTTCTCTAAACAGAGTACCAAATGTTATATGCAGGTGAATGGTAGCATGCTCATGTCGAAGAAAACGTACTACATCTGACTCTATAATATTAATACATTTCATATGACTCACTTAATCCAGTAACTTGACATTTTTGGACTTTTAACTCGTTTCAAATACTTTTACGATGAAAGTTGAGAAAGGAAAGAAATACCTTTTGAGGAGAGTCAACACTGCCCTCAATGACGAACTATTTTTCGCCATTGCGGGACACAATATGATTGTAGTCGAGATTGATGCAGTTTACACCAAACCATTCAGCACAAATGCTTTATTAATTGCTCCTGGCCAAACAACAAATGTGCTTGTGCCCGCCAACCAAGCTCCATGGCGGTATTTCATGGCAGTCCGACCATTCCAAGATGTTCCTATTCCGGTAGAAAACAAAACCGCAACAGCAATTTTGCAATATAAAAACATTTCCACAACTGTTATCCCAACACTCCCTCATTTACCATTACCAAATGATACCGCATTCGCTTTAAGCTATAATAACAAGCTTCGTAGCCTCAACACCCCTAATTTTCCTATGAACTTGCCATTAAAAGTTGACAGGCACTTACTTTTCACGGTTGGATTAGGAAAAAGTGTTTGTCCCACGTGCATTAACGGCACCCGTCTTTCAGCATCCTTAAAGAATATAACATTTGTAATGCCAAAAACTGGGCTTCTTCAGGCTCATTACATTAACATGAAAGGGGTGTTTAACACTGATTTTCCTGACAAGCCTCCTAAGGCTTTTAACTACACGGGCGCTCCTCTAACTGCGAATCTTTTTACTACCAAGGAGACAAGACTATGCAAGATTGCCTTTAATCGACGGTTGAGTTGGTCATACAAGATACTAATCTATTGAGATTCGAATCACACCCTTTTCATCTTCATGGGTTCAATTTCTTTGTGGTTGGAACCGGCATTGGTAACTTTGATCCCACCAAGGATCCAGCTAAGTACAATGATGACCTATAGTCCCCAACCGGGTCATGAACCCGGCCTACGGGTACTACCCGCATCCGGCCCATTACGAATGGGTTGGATTAATGTCAGTTAAGCTTATGGGCTTGAATGAACAGTGGCCGCATAAAGTGTGTGCGGCCCACGGCCCGGTACAGCCGGGACAGGGTTAGACAGAATCACAATCTTATTAGGATTGGGATTTACCTTCAAGTATAGGATATACACTAACCATAATTAGAAGATAACAATCAAGCTAATTATGGTGATTATCTTATGATTGGGGCCGAAGTAACAGTGACAGCCCATTAGGATTTCACTGCCTATATAAGGAACCCCCAAGGGTTTCACAAAGGTATTGCATTCTCTATACTCTCACTCTACATCCGATTCATAACCCTAACCGATTACTTACTTTCATGTCGGAGTCTAATCGTGGGACACGCTCCCACGGTAAGTCTAACGCGTGTTGCTTTAGTGTGCAGGATCTCAGCAAATTATTCACTTGGTGCAAGAGCCGGAGCCCAGCCTACCCGAATTAAGCCTAATTCGGGTCAAGCAAGGATCATCCAACTTTTGTATCAACAAGTTGGCGCCATCCATGGGACCCAAACACTAAGCTAGAATCTCAATCAACGATCTCTTTTAATGACGAAGGGACATCCGCAAGGGAATCCCAGGAACACGAATCCTGCGAACCGGGAGTCCACGGGGATGGGATACTCATCTCCTCCCAGTCTCCTGGCAGCCAAACAGACGGACCGAATAACCGAAACATTTTTTAGCCTTTTGGTGGGGCAGGCACATCCGGCAATACCCCACCACCAACCATTACCATGGATAATCCTGATCCGGGGAGTGCGCCAAAGGCCCCTAACAAGGAGCTGAATAGGCCACCAATCGAGACAGAATTAGAAGTGGAATCACTCGGTGACGAAGACCTCGAGCGTGTTCTCACACAGAACTTTGACAGGATCGTCCCGGATATCGTGTCAAGGCTGAACCTAGGAAGGAACCTCCAATCTAGGCTCAACTTTGGCAGTACCGCGCCTGGCACCTCTCCTCAAACTCAAAAGAGGAGGAGGAGTGCGCGCCCGCAGGAACGAACTCCCCTTGAGGAAAACCCTCAACCTCAGAATGTGTTCAAGCGCATAGGGGATCGCATTATGCAGGAATTACTACAATCCCGTGAGGAAGGGGATAGGTCCGACGGCTCCACCGAACGCCCGGTGTTGGAATCTACCAGGAACAATCACCGCACCAGCGTGTGGGATAGGGTAAACGATGGGAAGAAAGCTCCTAGCTCTTCTCACAAAAGTGGTCATCAGCCGAGAAGTGGGGCACCGCCCGCTCCTCCCGGCCCTTCGGGGTCGGATTCGGATGACCATCCTCCCAAGCGTCGCCGACCTAGGTATACTTCCCCACCGCCATCGGACGATGAGGGGTACTATGATGATTCCTACTATCGGAACAAGGAGGAGGATCTCTTCCGTCCATGGTGCGACGACAGATAAGATGACTTCTCTCTCCGCATACGGAACTACTGTGAGGATAAGAAGCGCCGCATGCCGGCATGTGTTAAAACTTATGATGGGTCTGGTGATCCTGATGATCACCTAAAGATATTTGATACACAGGCGAAAATTGAATGATGGCCGATGCCTATATGGTGCCAGATGTTCAACTCGACCTTGATTGACAATGCCCGTGATTGGTTTGAAAGGCTCCCTTCCCGAAGCATTGATAGCTTCGGCGAGCTGCGCACTGCGTTAAAACAATTATACTCAGCGTAAGAAGTATAATAGGGATCAGGTCTCATTAGCAACCGTCAAGCAGCGGCCCGGAGAGTCTACGGAGGACTTCACGGAACGTTTCAATGACGAGTGTACGCGCACAAAACGATGCCAGAGCTCCTAAAAATTTCTGATTACATGCATGCCATAACGGACAAGGAATTAATTAGGCGCCTCAATGACAAGCAACCGAAGAGGTATGACGACCTCATGGAAAGGGTTAGAAACTTTGTAGAAGGAGAAACCACGGTAGCCGCGACATATCCTACAAAGGGAAACCATAACTATCGATCGAACGACCAGCCCAAGAGGCAATCAGGTGGTCAAAGCACCCAAGGCAACGGAAGGAACTCGGATTACAAGAGCCAGAATAAAGGAGGGTGGTCAGATGACAAATTCACCCCTCTAAAGATGACTTACCGGGATATCCTGTTGACGGAGGGGGGGAACTTCCCAAGGCCTCCCCCAATGACAACTCTAGTGGATCCGCCGTCAAGGAAATCGCTTCTGCGAATTCCACAATGACAAGGGCCACGGCACGGAGGAGTGCATCTAGCTCAAGAAGCACATTGAGTCACTGATCAAATCAGGCAAACTCAAACATTTGATCAAAGATTGGAAGGATGGGAAGGATAACAAAAAGTACGACAAGAAGGACTCCCAAAAGGACAAGCCTTCAACCATATATATGATCCAATCTTGGCAGCGCCGCACAAAGCAGAAAGTTAGTCAAAAAATTTCACGCGGTAGAGAAATCTCATTCCCTCCCATTACGGCAAGCAATGTGGCCGATGCACCTCTCACGATTGAGGTAAGCATTGGAACACACAACATTCGTCGTATGTATGTGAACGGAGGATCATTGGCGGAAGTACTCTACGAACACTGCTTTGTACAGCTACGACCAGAGATAAAAAGCCAATTAGTACCAGCCACGTCGCCGCTCATTGGCTTTAGCGGAGATAATATCTGGCCAATAGGACAGCTGCGTCTACTGGTAACCATTGGGGATAAAGAGCATTCCACTACGGTATGGATGAACTTTATGGTGATACGTTCACACTCCCCATATAATGGTATTATCGGAAGACCAGGGATCCTAGCCATACGGGTTGTCCCGTCCACAGCTCATGGTATGATTAAATTCCCAGTCGAGGGGGAATTTTTACAATTTACAACTCGATCATGCCGGCATCCGAATGCCATGCCGTGACAACACCAGTCCAGCCTGGTCCCATTAAGGAAGGATCGCCACCCCCTAATTGGAAGGTGGTAATCTACCCCGACTACCCAGAGCAAGAGGTGGCCATAGGGGGAACGCTATCGGATAACGGGAAGAAGGCCATGTGCTCTCTCCTAAAAGCAAACCTTGATATATTCGCATGGGAACCTAAGCATATGACAGGCGTGCCGCGTTCGATTGTAGAACATAAACTTCAAATCCACCAGGGATATCCCCCTGTTAAGCAAAAGAAGCATGGTCAAGCACCAGAACGCAGCCAGGTAATACTGGATGAGGTACGGAAATTAGTAGACGCCGGAATTATGCGCGAGGTACTACCACGAGTGGTTATCTAACCCAGTCATGGTCAAGAAGCATGATGGGAGTTGGCGCATGTGTGTGGACTTCACGGACTTGAACAAAGCTTGTCCGCAAGACTGCTATCTGTTACCAGAAATTGATTGGAAGGTAGAATCCTTATGCGGATACCCTTTCAAGTGTTTTTTAGATGCGTACAAAGGATACCATCAGATCCAGATGGCGGAGGAAGATGAGGAGAAGACGGCGTTTCACACTAGTCAGTGCGTGTATTGTTACACAAAAATGTCGTTCAGACTAAAGAACCCCGGAGCGACATACCAGCGACTTGTTGATAAAGCCTTTGACTCTCAGATAGGTCGCAACCTCGAGGTCTATGTTGACGATCTGGTCATCAAGAGTCATACGGAGGAAGCACTTCTCCGTGATATCCAGGAGACGTTTGACACGTTGAGGAGAATCAACATGAAACTGAATCTAAAAAAATGCACGTTTGGGGAAACCGAAGGGATGTTCCTTCGGTATATGATTAATCCAAACGGCATCAAGCCTTGTCCGGAGAAGACGGACGCTGTGATACAATTACCATCCCCTCGGACACTCAAGGAGGTACAATCACTAAATGGAAAGCTGGCCGGGCTAAATAGGTTCTTGTCGAAGTCCGCGGAAAAATCACTACCTCTATTCAAAACACTCAAGAAGTGCTTGAAGATAGGAGATTTCCGCTGGACAAAAGAAGCAGAGGAAGCCTTTGGGCAGCTTAAACAGCATCTCGCTGCTCTTCCTATGCTAGTCGCACCCCGACCTAAAGAGGAGCTCATCGTGTATCTATCCGCTACGTACGGAGCAATAAGTGTGGTCCTTATAACTGATCGGGACTCAGTCCAGACATCGGTTTACTTCATAAGCAGAGCATTGCAAGGGCCGGAGTTTAACTATTCATCAATGGAGAAATTGGTTTTGCCACTGGTGTACGCCGCGAAAAGGCTGCGCCGGTATTTTCATGTGCACCCAATTGTGGTCATCACTGATCAACTAATAAAACAGATCATCTCTAAACCGGATGTGGTCGGGAGGCTACAGAAGTGGAGCGTCCTACTAGGAGAACATAACATCTCCTATAGACCAAGGACAGCGGTTAAGGGCCAAATTTTGGCAGACTTCCTAATTGAGAAACCTGAGGAGGACGAACCAATGGTGCAAAAAGAGGAAATTCTAGCGGAACCATGGGTTTTATTTACTAACGAATCTTCATGCACGGACGGATCAGGAGCCGGCCTCATCCTCGCGAATCCGGAAGGAATGGAGTTTACCTACGCCTTGCGTTTTGAGGTCACAACCACGAATAATGAGGCAGAATATGAAGCATTGATTGCGGGTTTAAAAATCGCCGCTAGGATGGGAGTCCGCAACCTTGAGGCCTACGTGGACTCACGGCTTGTCGCGAATCACATCCTAGGAGGGTATGTAGCCAAGGAGGATAACATGATCCAATACTTGGAGAAAGTCAAGTCACTCATCCCCAATTTTGGGAAGTTTTCCATCAAGCAGGTGCCAAGAGGCGAGAACAAGAAGACGGATGCTCTTCGCAAGATTGCATCTACAAGCTTCGCTCATTTATCCAAACAAGTATTGGTGGAAATACTCAAGGAAAAGTCCATTATAGGAGGGGAAATTGCAACCATAGTTGAGGAAGAGGGACCTACATGGATGACCCCGATCATCAGCTATCTGACTGACGAAACCCTTCCGGAGGATGAAAAGGCGGTGCGGCGTATCAAAAGGAAGTCGCAGCATTTCGAACTCCGAGAGTGTGTTCAATACAAGCGTTCCTTCTTACAGTCGTGGTTGCGATGCGTTGGGCCACGCCAGGCTAGCTATGTGATTAGTGAAATACATGAAGGGTCATGCGGCATGCACGCAGGCCCCAGATCCATAGTATCACGAGCTTTACGCACAGGGTACTATTGGCCGACTATGCATCGGGATACACGAGACATGATTCGTAAATGCAGCGATTGTCAAGTGCACAGACCAGTACCGCGACATCCGCAGAAAGAACTAACACCCATCACATCCCCATGGCCATTCTATAAGTGGGGGATCAATATCGTAGGGCCTTTTCCTGTTGCCGCAGGAGGTGTTAAGTTTTTGATCGTCGCAATGGACTATTTTACACGCTGGATAGAAGCTAAGGCGGTTAAAACGATTATGGGCAAGCAGGTAAAAAAGTTTGTTTGGGAAAATATTGTATGTCGTTTTGGTTTGCCAGGCGAGATTATCTCGGATAACGGAAAGCAGTTCGCGGATAATCCATTCAAGGATTGGTGTGCGGCGTTGAACATCACACGGCGTTTCGCATCAGTTAAACACCCACAGACTAATGGTCTCGTGGAGCGGGCAAACAGAAGCCTAGGTGAAGGTATCAAAGCACGCCTGGATGAACGAAGTGCTAAGTAGGTAGATGAACTGCCGCATGTCCTATGGGCACATAGGACAATGATCAAAACAGCCAATGGGGACACTCCATTCGCGCTGGCCTACAGAACCGAGGCCGTTATCCCAACAGAGATTGGGATGCCAACAATCCGCACTGCAGGAGGTTAACGTCATCACGAACGATGATAAACTCCGTGTCAATCTAGACTTGTTAGAGGAGAAACAAGAGACAGCAGCCATCAATGAGGCCAAGTCTAAGGCACGTATGAAAGCTTATTACGATTCCAAAGTCAAGGGTGTTTCCTTCCGACCGGGGGATTTTATTTATCGTGCTAACAAGGCAAGTCGTGCTGAGAACACAGGGAAGCTGGGTCCAAAGTGGGAAGGGCCGTATAAGGTCACGGAAGCTTTGGGACTAGGCGCGTACAAGTTGCGTGATATGGATGGTCGTGACTTAGATCGTACATGGAATATTTGCAACCTTAAAAGATGCTACCTCTGAAAGGGCTACGGCCTCCGCATGGACACTTTGCTGTGGTCAACCTCAATGAAGATCCATGTATTTTTGTTTTCATGCTTTCTAGGTTCTATTTGTCTTAGGATTTTAATTCTGTCAAAAAATCGTAAACGTTCTAATAAAATGTCGTGGTGCCTAGCTAGCTCCACGGTCTGTTCTTGTGCAAGTTATTGTCTTATGTCTTTTAGATTTATTTATTATTATCATAATGTGCTATTTCTTATTCATATGCATTCATTCAAACCGTACATGTACTATTCGCTCCCAGGCGGGGTAAGAGGATTAAGTGAACCTAATAATTCAACTTTTCGCATAAGAGGGATGCAACCCCAGTGACACGGATCATGTATCCTTACTAGACACCTTATTTACAAGACGTTGTAATAAGTTTCCGCATGCCGTACTTACATAGTGCCGGACATGATAAAGACACACGCTACACGTCTAGTAAAATATAGACTTCGTTTTGTTCTTAATAAGTCGTGACATGTCATGCAACACAGATACACAATATCAAAGGAATATAAACAAGTTTCCAACAATCAAAATTGCCGTGATTGCCACGGAACCATACACATAATATTCTAAGTGTTCAGATAGTGTTACAAAACAGTGTCGTGGACATCCGCGGACGAATATTTGTTACAGATTCAATTGTTCAGAAGTTGCATAAATGAAGGAACACCCTACATAGGGGGAGAAACTTACCTATCTCCCTCTACTCTTCAGCTATTCGAGATGATGCTTCACCATGGTCTTTCTTATCAAGGGCCCGAGCCGCGTTTGCCTCCAACGCCTCACTCAATGTCTGCTCACCAACCACGATCCTGGTGACATCCTCATAAATGGGAAGAGTGAGTTGACAAGGGGAAGGTGTGAAATGAGTCCGGGAGTCTCCCTCACCTTGCGAGAATGCGCCTAGACTTAGTTTTTCCATGATCTCCCTATTGGACGCATCCTTTGTAGACTCAAGCTCGGCCAAGAATGGGTACTCCAAATCCCTCATAGCAGCCATGGACGCAGTCATCTTCTCTGCGGCCCCAAGGTTGAAGTAGGCATGCTTAGTAAAATTCTGCTTCTTGCTTATCAACTCTGCGGCCATGACCATACCTTTGTGACGACCATGATCGATGCCATCTGATAGAAGATCTGTAAATTGCTGCACAAATTGAGGAGCCTCCAATACTTTCATAACAGCTAGGCGCCCTCCATGGCCCACCATTCACCTACGGCCAGCAATGGTTGCTAGTAGTTGGGGCACAGCACCTCATCACGGTCTGTGGTAAGGGCGTCTAGCTCCGCATCCTTTTGTGCAGAAGCCTCCATCACTTGTTCCAGCACGCTCCTTTCCTTCGCCAGCTCTTCTTTTAAAGTCTCCTCGCCTTGGACCAATGTCTGTACATCTTCAAGTTCCTTCAAGAGGGTAGATACCTGGTCCGTGGAGGTCTTCGCCAGAGCTTCTGCGGCGGCCATCTGCGTGTGATATACTGAAGTTAGAATAAATCATGCATAACATGGACATGTGTATGATGCCGTACAGATACGTACCTTAACTTTTGAAGCCTCAAGTTGAGCTTCAAGCTCGGCAACATGTTGATCGTGGACATTGGCATGCGCGGCTTGTTCTTTGATGGTGGCCTCAGCAGTGGCGAGTTGG
Organism: Glebionis coronaria; assembly: GCA_025667525.1. Taxonomy (NCBI): domain Eukaryota; kingdom Viridiplantae; phylum Streptophyta; class Magnoliopsida; order Asterales; family Asteraceae; genus Glebionis; species Glebionis coronaria. The sequence goes on from CM046880.1 coordinate 237,319,833, forward strand.
GAATGGAGGGTTGCAATCTTGGATTCATTCTCTTCAATCATTTTCTCCCTGCGGCCGTTCTTCCTCTTTAAAGATTTGACGTGATCCAGGGCGGCCTCAAATCTCACCCGCATGGAGGTACCCATCGCCATCTGGTGCACCAGGGCCCCATTGTATTCATCTACCAAGTCTGGATGACTTAGTGAGTTTATATCTTTTACCAGGCCAGGAGGAATGTAGTGGTTGAGGTAGTCCCGGCATTCTTCCGCGTCCCTCATCCTAGCAGTGGTGGTTGTCTTCCACTCAAGGTTAAAGTGTGTGGGGGAGCCGGATACCGGAATTTCCTGTGAGGCCGTGGGAGTACCTTCTTCAAAGGTTGGGCCAGATTTGGACGCCACGGCGTGAAGAACAGGCTCTTTCCCCTTCCTCGTCCCTTAGACAGGTGCGGCGCCAGCCTGGTCATCCCTGCAACAAGCATTGTCATGCACATAAGTATTATTACGAAAGCACATACCTTTTACTTGGAAGAGAGAAATAATGATTGGCATGTGCGGATGACTTACATATTGGTTTTCTCCAGCTCTGACGTAGTGGGAGGAACTTGAGTGACCGGATCGACAGCTGGGGGCGGCACGTTCTGGTCTATGTGGACGTCCTGAGCCGTTCCCGAAACCTGATTTGTGCTTTCCCCAGATTGATAGAGGGGGTGGTCTTCACGTAGTCTCTTGACTGGGGCATTGTGTTCTCCTATCACGGCCTCAGTGGTTTTCCTTACCCTCTTATTCTTTCTGCGGGTACGCTTTGGGATGGGTTGAGCTTCTTCCTCTCCCTCTTCATCTACTTGTTGTGCTTCCTCATCATCATCATCACCCAGCATTTGGGTGAGGCTGGAGGTGGTTCTCTCCATGTTATCACCCTGCTCCTCCTCATGAACATGGGTGGTAGTCTTCGACGATGAGGAGGGCCCAGCTTCATTCTCCAACATCATGGCGTCCCCGTCTTCGTTATCGAAATCTATGGGGGTCTTCAAAAGAGTTGTATCTTCCTCGTCGGATTGGGGGTCTGGTACGACTGCCAAAGCGACTGTCACATTTCTGGTTTGTTCCAGAAGTGGTAGCTCGTTTTCTCGTCTGGGGCGCATTCCCTCCGGAATGTCCTTAGGGTCTCCCTGGCGAAGGACTCCAAAGAAATTCATTTCTGCAAGGCAAAGAAGTACGTTAGATACGGACAACGCATTTATATCTCTTTGAGGGTACGTATACTACCTACCTTCGCCTCGACTTCTCCATAATACAGGGTATCTGTTCGACTGGCCAAAGTAGTTGCGACTAATCCCTAGCAGGCAAAGGAACGACTCGGGTAGGCTCCTATGAAACCCTGTCCTATTTCTATCTATTTCTTGAGCGTGTTGGGCGTTGTATGTACCGGCCCGGGGAGGAAAGTCAGGGCGTAACCTATGCTTATATACAAACTCAGTCGGCCATACTACTGCGTCAATAAAAATTTAGTGGTCTTACCAGTTTTTCAGCGAGTCCATGGCTTTATTGTGACTCATGGGGCTGTTTGGGGGATCGTTTCTTAAAGGAATGCCAACCATTCACTAAGTTGGGAATATAAAACAGCGTAAATAACTCTTCAGTTGGGGGGATGCTTCGTGCACGGCATAGGATTTCAATTTGACTAATCTTACATGCGCCTATGCAATGTAATTGGGTGATATGTACATCATAGTACCATAGTAAATCTACAAGGAATCTAGTAAAAGGGATGCGGTAATTGGCCGCATCAAAAAGACGAGTGTACAGGCCAATCTTTCCCTGGGGGGTTTCAGTTATAAGATCCTCGGCACCAGGGAGAGAGGGATGAAGATTGCTGGGAATGAAGAAATTGAAGCAAAACTCTCCCAGTTTTACTTCCGTCATCACATTCAGCACGGATCCGATGGTAGGGTTGTTCCTATGAGCCATAATTATTAAGAAATGATGAAAGGCGTGGTATTCTAACCTGTGTGGGGGAAGATCCGTGCGAAAGAAGGTGGTGCTAAGGAAGAAAGCGTTAATGGCGGAAAAATAGCAAAAGACTATGTGTAACACACAACCGTGTGGGCAACCTATTTATAGGGTTGCCTCGTTGGTGATGATTCATTGGATTCATGCCACGTGTCTTCCACTAACTTAGATCGTGGGGTTAGGGAGGTAAGTGGAAAGTGAACAGTCAGGCGGGACCCACGGGTCACTTCTGACTCAGAAGATTGCGTCGCTCGAGGTACTGACTGTTTGCACTTTGTCAGTCAATATGTCAGGTGAACAGTCAATTGTGTCGGGATACGCGGTCATACGTAAGACCATATTCAATGTTTCATTTAATGTGTCTCGGTCATCACGTACGGCTGGGGCGCCATAGGAATGAATTCCTAACAAGGTTGCCACGTGCGGCCGAAATATGGTTTTCAAAATTCAACGTTTCAAAATGTTTTTTCTTGGTACGTCCAAAGGGCATTTTTAGTCTAGATATTACGCCTGCGGCTGTAACAACTAGACTGGGGGGGACATTATGACGTATAGTCCCTAACCGGGTCATGAACCCGGCCCACGGGTACTACCCGCATCCGGCCCATCACGAATGGGTTGGATTAATGTCAGTTAAGCTTATGGGCTTGAATGAACAGTGGCCGCATAAAGTGTATGCGGCCCACGGCCCGGTACAGCCAGGACAGGGTTAGACAGAATCACAGTCTTATTAGGATTGGGATTTACCTTCAAGTATAGGATATACACTAACCATAATTAGAAGATAACAATCAAGCTAATTATGGTGATTATCTTATGCTTGGGGCCAAAGTAACAGTGACAGCCAATTAGGGTTTCACTGCCTATATAAGGAACCCCCAAGGGTTCCACAAAGGTATTACATTCTCTATACTCTCACTCTACATCCGATTCATAACCCTAACCGATTACTTACTCTCACGCCGGAGTCTAATCGTGGGACACGCTCCCACGGTAAGTCTAACACGTGTTGCTTTAGTGTGCAAGATCTCAGGAAATTATTCACTTGGTCCAAGAGCCGGAGCCCAGCCTACCCAAATTAAGCCTAAGGCAAATGATATGTACACGGAGTATATTGATTCGTACACAGAAAATTTATGTATGTTGACAAATATGCCCTTGAAGCCTGTACTCTATTCTGCAGCATGACTATTTAAAAGTCAAAAACAGTTTTCCTCTTTATGCTTCCCCTCTTTATGTTAAAACATGGTTGACATTTTTTAATCATATTCCCAATAGACGTCAATTTCACCGGCCATATCTCTATATACATTTGAGATTAGAATTTTGCATAAAAATGCTCTAATTGCATAATCGATATTGGTTCATGTAATTTTTTTTAATTTCTGATCTTTCAGTTAGAGTTTGTATCTAGAAATTTAAAGGTTAAAATTGCATAAGAAATTTTTTTGAAAAAATCTGCTATAAGAAAAAAACTATTATTGAAAATGAAGAATATGAAAAGAGTTGATAAGTGCTTAGAGCACACGGTGTAGTTAAGCCGTCAAAGTTGTGTTGTGGGCAAAAAGTGTTGTCACATTATCTTTTACTCTCACGACACCAAAACTCCACACGATGGCACAACCCCTCTCCCTGGTTAACACGAGAATTCTCGTGTCGTCACCCCACCACTTTTTTTTTCAACAATTAATTAACATAAACTTAAATTTTTTATTAATAAAAAAAATACAATCACTAATAAAAAAAACAACACGAAATTAAAAAAACATAAAAAAAAATACCGAATTAAAAAAATAACACAAATGCGGAAAAAAAACTTAAAAATTAAAATATTTCGCACGCGCCTCGTCAAAAAAAAATTAAAAAAGAAAACATAACGTCCCCCCATGGCGCGAGCCACGGTGTGATTGGTTGCGCCATAGACTCGCGCCGTCGCCCACGACGTCGGCTGGTTGTAGCCAGCCCAAACACGACGACGCCACCCAGAGTACGGTTAGCGCCGCCATCGTGACCAGCCGAGCGACCAGCTACCGTACCCAGTCCATTTACGCTCATTTTTTTTTATCGTATTTACGCTCATTGATTGTCATATATATTGGTTTTGGTTAGTGAAATAGAGGATTAATAATTGGATAGGGTGTTGACAGAGATTTAAAACAAAGAAATGATAAAATGTTTAAAGTTTAAACAGGTCTTGATATGGAAAAGGTAAAACATGTATAGGGGCATAATGGTCATTGCAATATAATTGAATGTGTGCGGATAAAAAACATCCGTGTACATATCAACTGTCTAAGCCTAATTCGGGTCAAGCAAGGATCATCCAACTTTTGTATCAACATACAACTTAGTTGATCCTCTAGAGAAGAATACTATCGGTGTTCCTATCAGATTTCGAGCTAATAATCCAGGTGCAATTTTAGTACAATCAAATGTTGGTTTAAAGGTTCATAAAATATCAGTTATGTCAAAGACCATATATGTTTTCTTTTTGACATGGTATAAATTTATTCTTTTGCTTGTTTAGGAGTTTGGTTCTTTCATTGTCATCTGGAGTTGCACACTGGATGGGACTGAAAACTGCGTTTGTGGTGGTAAGATGGGCCGGGCAAAGATCAGGCTGTCCGTCGACTCTGTCCTCCACCAATATGTAATGTACAATTTGATACAATATATGGAATTTGCACAGCTTCTCTAGCCGCTATTGCTATTTATATGCTATACTATTTCCATCTTCAACTGCAGAGTAAGCTTTTGGGACATAACTCTGTTTCAGAAAAAAACACAATCTAGACATCGTCTGATTTGTCTCGGCTTAGTTAGTATAAATGAAAATAGTTTTCAAGGTATAGACACTTAATTGATTTAGTTATTCATGTAGGAATGCAGCTAAAATTAAATTAAATAAAACAAATTAGATGCCCACATATTGACAAAGTGTGCAGCTAAACACAAAAAGGATGAGAACTTGGCCATTTTTGCAATCCGTCATATCTATTATCTGATATGTAAGAATAACAAAATATTACTAGTATAAAATCACAGCTTTTCGTTCACGCGTGATAGCCTAAATCTGCTTAAACAAAAATTATACGAATCCTTGTCTAAATCACAGGTCGCCAAATAGTTGAGTTAACAAAAATAATGATCTTGTAATCGACCAATTCTGATAAATCTTCTAAGATTACAGCAAGCTCGCAATGTCAAGCTCAACCAACGAGCATGGGTCGGGTATGTCAAAGTTTTCCAGCACCTGCAAATTACAATAAAAAAAAACTCATCCGATGGCCATATGAAAATAATTCAAGTACATGAAAACTAATCTACAAATTGCAATGCCAGGGGATCAGTATTGACCAACTCGACAAATTTTTATGTCTGCATGGGGGTGAGCACCTTGGACCACCGACCGGACTGGACCGCAAAACCGGATCGAAGCCAACCAAGGACCGAACGTATTTCGGCTCGGTCCATGGTATTCGTCACATTCGGTCTTCGGTCTTCGGTCCGGTTCAATCTTACCAAAAATCTGTCGATTACGCCTCAATAGAGACCGAACCGGACCTATTTAACCTTATAGCCAAAATAGTAAAATCTCAGCCACACATGACCTGTTGGGCAGCTGTTTAAGGGGACAAAGGGTCCGTTTGGTAAGAGCTTTTCTAAAGCTTTTATAGAGTGTTAGCTTTTTTGTTAAAAAAAAATCTAATAGCTCTGTTTGGCACAACATTTTTTTAGAGCTGTTAGCTTTTTATTTTAACCAAATAGCTCTTAAATAAAAAGCTGTTCCATACAGCTTTTTAAATTTTCAAGAGCTGTTAAAGCTGTAAATTACTGATATAACCTCCAACCATATTATAATTTATTAAAAGATGTCCTTTTAAGTCAATTTACATCTTACTTTTATAGTTAACAGCTAATATACCAAACACTTTTATTAAAATTAACAGCTTTACAGCAAACAGCTTACAGCTTACAGTTAACAGCTTACAGTTAACAGCTTGCAGCTTACAGCTAGTTTTGCCAAACATAGCCTTCTGGTCGGGTAAGTAGTCTAAAGGGGAAATAGTTTATGGTACATGTCGGGTCAGGTTGACCTGGAAATACTCCACCCCATATTCAAAATAATTAATGCGTTAAACATGATTATGAAAACAATACTAAATACTATGAACCAAAAAACTTGAATAAAGCAATTTAGAAAGTGTATTGTGTAAATCAATTTACATCCCATTTGACCTGTTCTCCCTATGGTTAGCTAAATCTTCTTAAGTTAACCCATTTGACTAAATTGAGATAAAGCATAACTAAAATCGACCCATTCTCATGTACAATGCGCATTTAGCAGAAGTGCAAAACAATTCTTAGAAAGATGATAGATGTTCATATAATGACAAACAACCATGTAAACAGGTCTAATGATTATAAGATAGCTTAGTAAGTTTCAACTTTAATGTTAAAAGAGTACCTGTGGGTGAACAATGCCAAAATTTCCTACGCGTTTCCCTTTGCAAATGATGCTAGCTTGTCTTCCCTCTAGAAATTCAGGATCCTTCATTGAATAATAAACTTGTAAGCATAGTAGTTGTACGTTTATGGCCTACAGTGCTAGCCGAAGTTAAAATTTGCCAAGTTGGGTCAGGGGTCAAAACCGATGGTATCTTTTTACTGTTTGCAGAAATGCACCCGCAGACACTTTAAAAAAAACATTTACTCAACAGCATTTATTATGTTTGCCACAGCTTTAGTATATATTATAATATTAATATTAAAATCTTAGATGGTAAAATAAAGCAATTCAGGTGCACACTCAAAATACACCTTGGGGGGGGGGGGGGGGGGGGGGGGGGGCTTTTTAACCATTCCGACTCATTTAACCTATTTCATTTTAAGCTGTTTGACCCGTCCATGGCGAAACATAACCCAGATCAATGTAGTAAATGGAGACTGCCAGTTTGTGAGTGCAAAACAAATAGTACATACTTTTGACAGCTCAATGTAGTAACCCTTATTATCTCCAGGCTCCACAAACGGATGACCGGTTACCTCCATGATTCTGTCTACCAGACCATGTATCAGCTGCAAAGAAAAGGTAGAAATTTCAAAGATCTTCAGACAAAAAAAAAGAAAAAATAAGCAAATTCAGAAGATTATTGGTGTCTCTGTTAAATAAACTACATTCACTGAAAGATAACTTTGGTTTTGTTCTACTTTTATTTTTTGTTTTTGTTTCTGTTTTTCTTGTACAGTTTATATTCTCCTCGTATTACCTGGAGCTTCAAGTTCTATTTTCCAATAAAGTTCTTGGTCATTCAAAACAAAAATGGGCATATCAATAGGGATGTTCAAGAATAATACGTACTTTTTTGCAACTTAAATGGCCGATTAACATACTCAAACATTGGTCACAATTTACACAAATCTTACCATTACATACTTCTAAAGTGACTATTACCATCTTTTCTAGCTAAGAAGGACCTCATTTGTTTCCCTGAGGTGTTAATACTTATATCTTTGAACAATCTCCTTTTATGAGTTCTTTATCAAGTGAATCCGATATGAGAATTCCAGTATTCATAGAGTACAAAGTATAGAGGAGAGTGGGGCAAAGAGATATGAAATTGGAGCTTTACCTCAAAACCTGAAGTAGCCCCGCAGTAAAGAGCTGTCAGTTGGCGATAATTTCTGGCCCCAACATCTTTTGTCGCATCCAAGACGACTGTATCACCTACTTCAAATATCTAGAGTTCCAATGTGACTTAAGTAAAAACATCCAAGCTTAATGATAAGCAAACACAAAATTTTCATATCTATTTTCATTCCCCAAGGTTACACTTATAATTAGAGGTGACATGATGCATTGTTCGGGCAGCTTGAATAACATGTGAAACAGGTTGATTAAACGAGCAATTCTTAGTGGGCTGAGTGCCAAATGAGTATGAGTGTGGGTTGAGTCGGCTGACCCACAGACACATTTTGTCCAATTGTTTAGAACAATATATGAAAATTTATCACATAAAACAAAGGCATTTGAGCAAATAATTTAAAACTTTTTTAACATAACGATCTAAAAGCTTGTGACTGACTACGCATTTGACCTACTCAAAATAAAAATAAAAAACCCAAATCGACCCATTCATAAGTGATGGGTCAAAATCGCCACCACCAATTACGAGTGTAGCCACTACAACTAGTCTCGGACAAAAGACATCGTTATTGTCACATGACAAAAATGCAAGCAAGGTCGACATCAAAAGGCTAGATGGTTAATTAAAAATAATAATAAAAATACTTTAACTACAGAAATAATAAAGAACAAATATCTTGAAATATTACCTTGATAGGTTTTGGATGATCTTTGTTTTTTGCAACCGTTTTCAGTATCCCAGCCATTAGAGTGCTGCGCACTACCTATAAAGACGAGCGAATTATAGAACTTTGGAAATAATATAAATGGTTATATAAGAAGACAACTCGTACCACATGTTTAGAAATAAAAATTTATTAAATACGTTAGCTAACCTCGAAATCTGTGGAGCGAGGATTTCCAATGATAACTGCAGTCGATTTCTCATCTTTACGGTTCAGCATGGTAAAAATTTCATCGTAAGAACACAGGATAAATGTTAACACCTCTGTATAGCCAGTCAGTGCGACCTAAAGAGAAAAAACAAACAACCAAAAATCCTTTTATCATTATGATACATGTAATAATGAAGACAAAAAAACTGTATCACGCTCACCTCCGTTCTGATAAGGTCACTGAACTCACTCAGAGGCAAGGGCTTTATAGATGCAGGTGTCCGCTGTGGAATTTTATTGAAACCATAAGCAATCGCCACGTCCTGTGAAATTTGTTATAAATACATCAGTTGGGCTAATAACGAGGCACACGGGGCAAATGAGCAAGTTGGGGAGTGGATCGAGTCGACCATATACTAAATCAAAGATGCACTACATTAATTTCTATCCATTTGACCGATTTCTCTTTTGTTTAATCCTTTGGCTTAAACTATTTGGATGGTTAAAGATATAATATAAAAATATAATTCAACCCGTTTATAGGTAATGAGTCGTATGTAGATTGCAACTTATAGCTGCACAAATAGTAAGAATACATACCTCTGCTACATCACATGCATGAAGCACGTCACTTCTTGTAGGGGGGACAGATACTGTGAAAATGCAATCGTTATCCTCCGAAGCAGATTGTTCCGCGTGCAATTGCATTTTGTTCAACAGCCCCGCAACCTGCAAAAAAGATAAAAATACATAACACAATCAGACACATATGTTTGCTTTAAATGTTATTCAACTCTTGTTCTTCAAAATTACACACAGCACAGAGCTAACCATTTACAGAGTTAGTGATAAAATAAGAACTGAATAGGCATGTGCTAACTTCGAACAGTTTGAGATTTGAACGTAGTTATCTAAGTCATTTATTTATAAAATAAACTGAAAAGGGACAAAATAATAAGTTTGTTCACTGTTCAACAGAGTGAAATCTGTATTTAAATTAAATTCTCATTTAAACCAAAATGAAAGGAAAACATTTTTCATTGAATAACAGTGAAACAAGGTGTGTCTTTGTACCTTATCTGCCTCCAAAGAGATCCCAGCTATACCATTTATGTATGCTAGAGACACCTTCATGTGGTAGGGCGATAAGTCAGGGTATATATAAGATTTCCCATTGGAATCTATCACTTCAACTGGCTCAACCTCAAACTTCCGTTCACAGTACACAGAGAACATTGTCACCTACAGTAAAAAGTGCATTTAATACCAATCTCGTATTTAAAATAACTTGCAGATATTATTAACTAGAAATTCTTTAACACTTAACCATTGTATTCAAGACAATTTTGGCCTTGGTCAAATCAGTGGCTGTGCATTCGATGAACACGTTCTTGGTCCTCAAAGAAATAGCCGAGTGCGCTCCGTTTATTATTGGAGGCAGAGACAATACAGTTCTGCAACAACCGTTGTAAATTATACAATCAAAATGGTAAACATAGCAAGAGGACCTAAATACAAGGATACAATTAAATAACAAAGGCACTATAAGAAATGAATGTGTATAATACCTGTTTCGGTCATAGATAACAGGGTAGACCGGTGAGTTCTCGATTATGTGCAAGAATTTCTTCAGCTTCATGTCAGACTGCCATAACAAAAGCAAACAGGTCCTTAGAGATGAATTAAAGTGAAGACCAGAGAAAAAACAGATGTGTGTGTGTAAATTTATACATGACATACCTTGTAAAACTCCATAAGCTTATCAGCTTTGAAAGTTTCCACCTATAAAAGAAGTCATCAACACTGCATAAGTATATACAATGTCTCCAAATATTCAGAAGTAGAACCAAACAATGCCACTATTACCTGTTTCAATGGCACAAACTCTATGTCTTTTGGTGGCAAGGCCTGCACAAATAGGGAAAAGAAAAAAGGATGAAGCATAAAATGATGAGAAGACACCCAAGGCCTTTGGTCACTGATATGTGAGTTGCCACCAACTTAGATTGTGGGTTCAAGCCTCGCTGGAGGCATTTGTGAAATAGGTGTATAGGATGTGAAAAAAATAGTTGCTGAAAAAAAAATTATGCAAAGACTAAAAGTGCCTTATACATGTAGGTATAGAACTTCTTTAACCACCTTTTTTTCACATTCCAGATGGCAATATTGGGTCCAAATTATACCATATACAAAGCAGATCAATATCAGTTGACCACATACGAAAGTTGCAAAAGTAGAGAAACAAAACACCATTACACAGCGAGAAAAAAAGCATAGTATTTGCTTGAAGTCTCTCTGCTCTCAGGTAGGAGCATAACTGTCTTACATTCTACCACCCCCATACCCCACTCTCGCAGGATCGGGTTTTGTTGTTGTTGTTGAAAAAAAAAAACTAGTATTTGGTAATGTAAATAATTCGGTAAAAAAATGCATTCACTCGTATGCATATCAATAGCAAAAATTAAGTAATATACTTCAATACTGGAGTTGTGATCCAGATAAACTTATCAACGGATTCTCTATCCTCACTTTTTCCATTTAAATACAAGTATTTATGTTCGTTTTCATTATAGGATAACAATGTATCCATTTTAACATGTAGACATAGATTCCTCAACTGACAGAATGACACATCAAAAACATGTGCCCTCATCTGGATCACTGAATGTATTAACAAAATCACAAACCTCATATGTGAATGGGCCTTCGATTTTGTCCAAATCATGTGTTCCAATAGCAACAAGAGTCCTCCGTCTGAAGCATGCAAAGATGAAACATGAGAATAGAACGGGGCCAACGACACTTGTAACATGCTTAAGAAACTGCAATATAATAACTCTGAATTTGGAAACATAAGTATATTTACCTGCATATATTCTGATGGAGCTTATCTTGGAGGTCGATAAAGCTATTATATCGAGCTTCATCAAAAGTTATTCCCCTCAATACGGCGCATACAACAAACGGACGTATTGCCGATGTCTGGAAAAAAGACTGATCATTAACACATGTAGAAGGATGAAGAGCTAGTGCTCTTTAACCATATATAGCACACTGGAGTAGGTTTATGAGATAATTACCTCAGGTTTTACATGCATCTTAAGCATAGATTTCTTACTGATATCAGTAAGGGTGTAATTAGGTACAGAGTCAATCCCGCAGAAGATACGCAAGGACTGAACAAGTCCCTCGAGGCAAAGCAAATCATATCTGCATATCAAATGAGCATCTTACGTATAAATAATATGTGATCTTTTTATTTCTGATTAAAATCAATAACTAATATCCGCATGAAATATTCCACTAACAACCCATACTTCATACTCCCTCTATTCTAAATATAAGAACTTCACATTAAATAAAAAATATTTTTATTAGTAGCATATATTTTGAAAATATATCAAACTTAAGAATTTAACTACGCCGTTCATATTTTGTGGCACAGTTTAATAGATATTACGTAGTAGTTCGTAATACTATATTAAATATATCAGTAAACCAAAGCTAGTCAGCATTATTAGGCATATAATACATAACGCAAAACAGTTGAGAAATATAAATAAAACAAGTGATAAGAAAATACCGATTGGCAGGGACGTCAATTTTGTATATGATTTCTTCATTGCCACCAATTTCTTCCTCTTCTGTAAGATGTTTCTCTTTTCTTATGATTGCTTTTTCCGTTGTCTAAAACCAATTTATGCAGAATTTATACTAGATAAAATGATGCACATCTTACATACATAAAAAGTGGATTAGGATATATTATTTACCACGTCATCAAGCTCGATTCCGAATTCGAAGCATAATTCATCAAACTCCTCTTGTGCTGCATAAAAAAACAAGATATTAAATATCAGTTAATGTGTTTGACTATTTAAGAGGATTTAGATCAAAACTACTGACTGTAAGTGCGCCCTAAGGCTTGGAAAAGAAGGTCCCTTCCAACGCTAACTGTAGGCATGATTGACCTTCAACTTAGTATTCAGTTTATCCTGCCTGAAATTATAAGAAAATTTTAAAGTTAAGCATGAATTCGGAAATAATATTGGCGGTCAGATTGACATACCAAAAAGTTGTAATTGCATGTCTTTCTTTGCTACGTACAATGAGCAGATACCATAGACATAACAATAACAGCAGATAGCTAGACTAGAAAACCAAGGGGGGTTTCTGTATCCAAAAAAGTGTTGAGAATTGAGAAAATGTGCTCAGGTGATGTTACCATTTCCGGCGTATAAATATTGGAGAGCATGTTCAGATATCCATTATCTTTTCTTATAACCACAAAACTTATATTCAGTGACATAAGTTACAATAAGATGAGAGAACACAAAACACCTCAGTTCCAGATAAGAGACATCTGATAGTAATCGGATTGTTCCAAAGTTTTAAACAATTTTTAAGCAAAGTAAAATAGAAACTATATAAAAATAATCACCTATTTAGTGGAATCTGCAATCACAAAAGGTAGTATAACATTTAACGACTTCCCCGCCAACATGGACTTACATAAACTAAAATGGCAGTCTATTTCAATGGGTCAAGTTGATATAAACAAAGTTGAACAAAAAACCAATATTTTGCGCTACAAGTTAATTACAATAATCAAGAACACAGAGTATTATCCAAAAGGAACAATCCTATATAACATCAAACGGCGTAATTTTACCTTCTAGTGCTAAATCAAAGAGTATCAAAACAACTATTTAACAAAATAGTTCTGAATTATCGGTTTACAATAGTTAAACCAATAAATAAGAGCATCTTCAATGAGAAAGGTTTATAATGATATATCATACCATAGCATAACTAGCCATAGTTTGAGCTTAAATTATAATACTTTAAGAGCTTATGATTTTGATTTTGAAAGGCTCGCATAAGCTCTATTGTCTAAACAAAAACGCACATGTTTTATAAGCGCAGGCTCCCATTTAGAAAACAAAGCCCAAGTCATAGAACTTTTAATTCATACATTTATCTTTACTATGTATAAACGTCTTAAAGCTTTATAAGCAGATGTCGATTCCGTTTGGTTTGTAGAACTTTGACAAGCCAACAATCTCAAAATATAGTGCTTATCAATATGGGGTTTATAAACTTATAAAAAAGCCATAAACTAATACTGAAAAGCTCTTAGGGGGTGTTTGTTTTAGCCTATATAATGGGCTTATAAGCTTATTAGCTTATATAAGCTTATAAGCCCAAACCAAGTGTTTGACTAAGCTTATATAAGTGGGCTTATAAGCTTATATATAGGTGTTTTGATAAGCCACAAAAATGTGGCTTTTTTATGAAGGTTTGGGCTTATATAACATATTTACCATTTTACCCTCATGTTAACTTAAGCTTATATAAGCCATGGGCTTATAAGCTTATTAAACATAGGCTTACATAAACCATAAATGGCTTATATAAGCCCATTATATAAGCTAAAACAAACACCCCCTTAATAACGAAGTTATTGGCTTTTCAAAATTTAAATGATTTCTAAATAATGAGTTACCTTCAGTGTTGTAAATATCGGTCATGGCGGCCGATATCGGTGATATATCGTTTGGCGGTGGTCCACCGCCACGCCATGGAGCATATCGGCCAACTTGGCGTTTTGGTCAAATATCGGTCAATATCGGTAAAAAATCGGTTGACTTTTTGTATTTTGATTGTTTTTTATTGTGTTTTTATTTTTTAATGTAAATTTTACAAGATATATAACTAAAACTAATGAATACATTAATAAAATTATAAAAATATATAAAAATTTCAGATTTATATTAAATAAATATTAAAAATATATAAAATAATGATAAAAATATATAAAATGATGATAAAAATATATAAAATAATGATAAAATATATAAAATAATGATAATTTATAGTACCCGCCGCCGAGACCCCGCCAAGCGATATTGACAACCTTGGTTACCTTGTAACAATACCCAACAAGGAGTTTTAAATAGCTTTCAATAAACTTATCATTGTGGATGCACAACAAGGTGGTGCGGTGATGCGCGTCATGAGCATCCACTACCACCACTAAACCCTAGTACTTGTTAAAACTTGATTACCACTTAAGCACACAAATACCCAGGCCACCCCTCACTCACAGCTTCCGGGTCAGCCTATCTAACCCATTTATTAAAGATGCTCAGGTCGGGTCAACCCACCCATTAATTACTACAGTCAAATGAATCAATCAATCTATCAATCTAAGGGAGGGAGGGGGTGTTTGTTTAAGGTTAATTATAAATCCTAAGTTATGAATTAAATACTAATAATCAACAGTATTATAGATTAAGCAATAATCAAGCAAGAAAAATGGAGTTACCTATAAGCAAGCAAGCAGACAGCAGCGTCCTAGTCTAGGGGTGTTTTGGATTACTGTGTGTTTAGGGGTGTGTGTATTTATTATGTAGATGAAAACCTTGTGCGTTACGGTCTATTTAGGACTGTTTTGGGTTACGCTTTCTGGAATGGCCCAGCCCAACTCAAACAATCTTCACTATTTTGTTTTCAACCCCATTACAAAATGAAGTTATTTACACACTTAAAATATACTCCACATTCCACTATAAGAAAAAGAGCCTTTTAGGACGAAACTTACATATGTGAAACAAACGTCAAAAATTCGTTCCAAATACAAATATTAAGACGGTTTATAAAAATAGTGCCAAATTCACAAGTATTTGGAACGATTTGTAAAAACCGTGCCAAAAACATAGTCATTTTTGAACGCTTTTAAAAGAATGCAACAAAAATTTACGTATTTTGAAAAGTCGTTCCAACTAATTTTTGAACCATTGTGTTTTTAAACTTATAATAAGGGGATGTTTGTCTGTTTGATTAAAGCTTATATGATCGGTTTATAAGTGTTAAATAAGCTGAAACTAAATGTTTTGTTAAGCTTATGTAACTGGGCTTGTAAGTTTATATAAAAGGGTTTTAATAAGCCTAAATTTTGTAGCTTATATAAGTAGGTTGTAAGTGTGAACTTATATAAAAATGTTATATAAAAAGACTTTAATACTCTAATTTAATAATTACGTCTATTTTACTTTTATATATTTCTTTTGTTATTTTATTTTATTAGTTATATAAACTAAATTAGACATTTAACAAAGATTTATAAGCTTATGATATATGAGTTACTAGACGTGTACCCGCGCATAGCTGCGATAAATAGTTAACCATATGTCAATTGACCCGGTGGGACACAAAACCCTAGAAACCGCTATGGCGGCAGAAAACTTTCGTTTACCTACGATTCATAGTTTTTGGTTTGTTTAATCATGATAGAATTATATACTCGTGTTTTGGTTATCTAAACATGTTATTTAATTCCAATTGGTTGACAACTATTAATTGATTCGTTCTTTTTAAGTTCTAATTCTTAGTCGGCTGCTGTTTGTCTCTTTGTGATCACGTGTCATCTATATACTAGATTGTTGGTTGACATTGATTGTCATTAATTTATAGTGAGGATCAAATTGTCGGCTGACAATTTATTGAGCTTGTCATTCGCTTGACATTGATCACGTGTAGTGTAGGGTCTTATTTATTATTAAGTTTGGTGCTGCATTAATCATCCTTCAGAATTATTGCTGCATTAAATCGTCCTTGTTTTTATCTTGTCGGCTGAACCTAGTTGTGGCGGCTGACATTGTTGGTCGGTTGACCCTTCATAATTGCTGCATTTAATAGTCCTTGTTTTTATCTTGTCGGCTGGCCATTTTTTGGTCGGCTAACATTATATTAAGTGGTGCATTTGTGCTGTAATTGATTTGTGGGGTTCTCGTGGTTGGCTGAATTAAAGTGGTCGGCTGTAATTGGTTTATTATTTTGTGGTTCGAGTGTTTCTGTGTCGTAGTTTTGTTGAAGCTATGGTGGATTCGAGCAATAAAAGTGATAAGCCACTGTTTACAGGTTGGAATGATGTGGTTAAGGTGTCTACTCTTGAGGTTTTAGTAACGTTAGAGGAGATATCTAATTTGTTTTCTATCCCTTTGAATATTGTGCGTGACATTGAAGTGTTTGCAAATGGTGTTAAGGCAAACAAATTTCCTAAATGGTCTACTTTACATAAGGAGACCACTATGTTTTATTATGAAGTTTTGTGTGAACGCCATAAGAATCTAACTAGCAGCATTTCTTCACTCAGTTCAGGTGGTTCGAGTGTGCACTCTGCACATATGGCTAAGGAAACAGATGACCCTATTACTAATGTTTCCTCTTCTGGTGATGTATTTGTGGACCTTGCAGCTAAGGCTGCAACCATTAATGGGTTGCAACCGTGTAATCTACATGAGGTTTTGAAATTATTTAGTGTAACGATTCGCACGGTTGGTGATGCGGGTGAATTTATGCATGAGTTAAAAATGAAGAAACATCCTTTGTGGGAATTGATCTCACATGACCGTGCTAAATAAATTCTGGAGTTACTTTGCAAATTTGAAGCTGATATGGTTACGTCTACTAATGGAGGTATTAATGCAGTCTCTTCTTCGTTTAATTCTGAAAATGTTTGTGAAGGGGTTAATATCTCTATTCCTAGGAAGGTAGTTGAGAAAGTAAATACTCGTTACCACAACACTTTATATGGTTACTTTCTTGGTAAAAGGATTGCATTTCCTGTGGTTGAGTATTTTGCTAAGAACCACTGGGCAAAACATGGTCTTAAGCGTATCATGATGAATGAGAATGGTTTTTCTTTTTTCAATTCGGGTCTAGTGAGGGTCTTAATGCGGTTCTGGAAGGTAGTTCGTGGATGGTTCGTAATTCACCAATTTTTCTTAAGAAATGGACTATGAAAACGAATCTTCTAAAGGATGAACTAACTCGTATTCCGGTATGGGTCAAGTTTCATGATGTCCCGCTACAGGTATTTGAAGAGGAAGGTATTAGTTTAATTGCTTCGTTTCTTGGTAAGCTTATTATGATGGATAATTATACTGATAATATGTGCAAAGAGTCTTGGGGTCGTTGTAGTTTTGCTCGTTGTCTTATTGAGATGAACGTTGATTCGGAGTTTATAGATAACGTTACTATTGGTGTCCCTGATCTTGAAGGCTCTGGTTGTACTAAGTAATTAATTCGTGTTGAATACGAATGGAAACCGCCTAGATGTCATACTTGTAATATTCTTGGTCATTCCTTTGATTCTTGTCCGAAAAATGTTAAACCTACAACGGTTGAAAATGTGACAACTCATGTTGATAATGATGGATTCCAACAAGTGCAAAGTAAGATGAAGAAGTACAAAGGTAATTTAGGGAATCAAGTTCCGAGAGGTGTTCCATTGAGTAAGGGTTCCCAAACAGGAAAGACGGTTGTTTTTCGTCCAAAAACTCGCTTGGATACTACAAGTACGAGTGGTGATAATAGTAGAAAGTTGAATACTAATTCTGGTCAGTCGCAGCAGTCTAGCAATCCTAATGGTCTGAACAAGGGTAAAGCTCAAATGAGCAGTGTTTCTACATCTAATAAATTTTCATCTTTGTCCATGCCTAGTATTGACGAAGGGGTTCAAGTAAGCGAGGAAGATAATGGGGAGGAGGAGGAGGGAGTCGAGGTCGTCTTTGATGAATCGGTGAATCTTCTCAACACTAATATAGGGGCAAGCACTCCAACTGGCTGATCCCATGTTGATAGTTTATTATTTTCCTCGTAACTTTATGTTATCGTCTTGGTTTTTGTCTAGTTTATATATTTCCAGTATTCTAGACTAGTTAATGTTTATGGCCTGTCATAAACATTTTGTTTAACAAGCTGCTTGTAGTTTGCGGTTAATGTGGTATTTCAGCCACATTCCTTGTACTTCAACGCTTTTTTTGGTTCTATTTACCGGGGTCATTGTTACCCTTTTACCAAAAAAAAAAATCAATTGACCCGGTGGTCGAACTGGTAACCCGGTGACTCGACTGGGTTGACTCGATGGTCGAATCAGAGACCCGGTGACTCGATCAGGTTGACCCGGTTGTCAAACCCGTGCACCTGTGATTCGACCATTTTGATCAGCGATCGAACCCGTGACTCAAAACCGTGATATGTATATTAATATTTTTAACAAAAGAAAGACACCCTTTATATAGTTATAAAGTAAAATATAAATAAATAAATAAAAATAAACCATTTATATAATATAATATATGTTTAAGCCCAATTTATAAGTTTAGCCATGTTCCATAATAAGCGTTCCATTCCAAATTTCACATTGAAATTTTTAGGCGGACTTATTTTTTTAGAATCCCTCCACGACTCCTTTCAATTTTAATAAAATCCCTAATCTAATACGGAGGCGGAGGCGGAAGCAGAGGCAGAGGCGTGTATCATCTTCTTACCTATTACAGTAGTAAATACATTAATTTATTCTCAATATTCCTATTTGTTGGCAATCCGTTAGCAGAATACAAATCAGGATCATTCATTTATATGAATTTGTTTCAACAAACTAATTTGTTCTTTATTCATTCAGGTACCATTGATTTTAATTATATTGTAATTAGGCTCTATAGGCTTTACCATATGTAGTTATTTAGAGTCTAGTAACTGTTAATATTTTTGTCCAAATCAAGCCATACATGAAAAGGCATATTCAAGCTTGCGAAGACTGGTCATAAAATAAAAATAGACAACAGATTGTTGCTATTATAAGAATGTTTTATGATAAGAAAGGCATTTAAATGAAATCGGTAAGGCCTGGTATAGTCGTCCATGTTTTAATTAAACATGATTTGTTTTGGTTGCTCGGTTATGTATTATGTTTGTGTTTTAAGTAAACCTGATTTGTTTTTGGTTGATTGGTTATATATTATGTTTGTATCTAATTAGGTTAATAGACTAGTAATATCTACAATGGACTACATACTGATGTCAAGTGTATTCCCACTTATATTTACTATTTCATAATAATGTATTGCAATAAATTTATAATCTCCTTGTATGTAATCAGGTTTAGATAATCTAGAATGATGATTTGGTGCTTGATGTAAATGATACCCTGATAATAACATTTGTACATTTAAAAGACTAAAACAGTATTATTGTTTTGCAAAACTGTGTAGTTGTGGCGAAAAAATCTCCAAAATTTAGTTCATCTTTCGACATGTGGTTCTCATAAGAACTTTTTGGTATCGTATATATCTGATGCTTAATCACTAAAAGTTTATGCGGCTCACTATGTTTACTTATTTGTAGGTTCGAACGTTTTTATCTTCGTTTTTTACAGTGAAAGATTAACCATCAAATATTCGGAAGATTTTATATGAAATTGACATGATGAATTCTCGTAATAAGTTTTTTTGCATTATATTTAGACTAATGTTTCAAATTATGTTGCAGCAATGAGCCAACGAAGAGAATTATTATGTTCAATAACAAACCACATCGACCCATGTTTAAATAAGTGTGTTAAAAGGGGCTACTTGTACGTGTCAAATTCAAGTTGTTTACTTGTTACTATATACGTATTCCTACTCAACTTTTAGAAGTTCTGGTGCACTCAATTTTCGCAGGGATTTTATATAATATTTAGTTCGAGATTTAAAATGCTTTTCATAGCTCTTTAATAGATTTTGGAGAACATTATCAACATGTCTATTACACTCTTCAAATACAAACCAAAAGTCATCAGAAATTTTTTTGCAATTCACTTCTCTAAAAATTAATTTGGTACCCTTTTGCCTATTGACTTGACTTTATGCACATGTAAACACAAACAAATTATGCTCTCTTGTCACACTTGCCAGTTCTAAATACTCTTAATTTCTCACATTTTTAGGCATCTCGACCATTTTTCTATTACATATGCAATTGAAGTTTCTTTTTTTCTATAATAGGGTTTATAATCTAACACTTTCTCAAATGCAAGTTGTCTTTGGAGGGTAGTGTCTGAAACAATTAACCTGGTAGATGGATAACTCTTGACACAATTTTGGTAAGCATAAAGCACTCGTAATTATTTAGTTTATAAGAAAAGCTGAAATTCTAAACATATATTAACGGATTATGTGTGATGTATGTAGGTTGGCTCATCTTACTGATGCAAAAGGTGCGAGGTGTAGGTTAAGGTTAAAATGTGTACACAAAATTAGAGGAGCAATCCTTGGTTGTAGGAAGTAGTGGATGATAAGAACCACGTATCTGATGTTTTTCATAATTCTAAAAAGGTCTGGGTTGATTGAGGCATCGATCATAACTTGATGATTAAGATGCTACGGATCAATCTAACCAAGTTGTAAGCTATATCTTGTGATCTTTTGATCATTATCGACTTGCTGATAATAAAAGATGTATCATGAAAGATAAATATGGGTTTAGAGTTGTGAATAAGTTAGAAATCATTGTTGTATATGTATACACTAGACTTAGTGTGTCTAGCTTTAGCAAGCTTAAGTTATTGTATGAGATTCTAGTGACTCTTTTGCATGGTTTTGTGGATGATAAATATAATTTGACTTCTTTTACAACTTTTGTGCTTCTTAGTTGAATTTAATGTATGGACATTGGAAACAATAATGATGTATAAAAAATTCACATGGAGTGGGCAAAATAATTTCCAACTTGAAATGATCGCTAAAACCATGCCAAATGCTTTTTTAAAGTCATAAAACCGTGCCAAATGCTTTTAGGAAGGCGGAAAAAATGTGCCAAATAAATTTGGCTCAAAGAAGAAACCGTGCCAAATACTTTAGGTACGAGAGATGAGATTGTGCTAAATAAGTATTTGGAACGACGGAAAAGTGTTCTAAATGGATAATTGAAACGATAGATTACCAACCGTGACAAAAACGTAACTCATGGCACGAAACATCAAAACGGTCCCAAAGCCCGTCCCAAATACTATTTGGCACAATTTCGGTCTGACCCAGATGTATTTGGCACCCTCATATTTATGACGGAGCCAAAAGCGTGCCAAAGCCGTGTCAAATAGTATTTGGCACAGTTTTTTGCGTATTTTGCACGGTTTTCGCCCCTCTCAAATACTCCTTTTTCTTGTAGTGAATAAAATGATTTTTTTTTTTAACGGCGAGCATGTGTAATAAAATTATTTACAATAAAAAATGAAATAAAAAAAGAAATAACAATGGTTCAAGGGTCATCTCAACTCATTATATTAAAAACAAACCAAACCTATTTGAAACTTAAATAAAACTAAACTGCATTGATTTTAAAATGAATTTATAAAAAAGTCTCATCTTTAGTCGAGGTGAACCAAAATTGTATTTGGTTTTCGATTTCGATTTAGTTACGATTTTGGCAACATGTAAATCAAACAAAACCAACAAGGATCATACGGGTCGTTTAAGTATTAGTCATGTCACGAGTGCACCACTGTAACACCCCCATTTTTACTTTATAGCAGCAGAAGCTAATTTGGTGTATTACTTCATTGTACACAAGTCATAATGATAGAAAACAACTCAAAAGATTGATTAAATCAACTTTCTTTATATATCATTTAAAAATCGGAGTTTTACAATATAATGTGCCCAAAATCTATATCAATAATTTCAAGCTTGTGCCTCTTCATGCCATCCTTATGCTGCTACATGCTATCAGTCATAATTTCCTGAAATATATGCTTAAAATTCAACACAAAGGTTGAGTGAATTCATAGGTTTGCAATAACAGTTTTGAATACATGTCTACCACCTTAAGCTACGTTACTATTCGCTCACATAAAACAATATTTTATTACACTAAGCTCATGACATCAAATCTAACAGAATTCACCGAATTGACCATCATGACAGGAGGTCATGACAAGTAACCCATTGGTCCAGGTTACCCATTACTTCTAATAAAGTATGCTCGATTACCCACAGAACGGGTAACACAAACAGGATTCGTTAAACCCAAATTATGATAACCCAAAATCGAGGTCATTGCTTAATCTTATTTTACGATTATTTTTGAAATTTTTAGATGAGTTTGAATGATATTTATTTTTGGAGGTTTAAGTTTAAACCGATGTTGGAAGGTTTATATTTTATATTTAATAAGTATAAGGAGTATTAGCAAGCGTGATGTCGATGGATGCCAAATATTTTACGTCCTAATGTCGGTTGTTCGATTTTTGTCATTTTTGATGTTTTATTTTAAATGACGTGTTAAGTCGAGTCGGGAGTCGATATTATTATATTTGAGGTACGTTTTAAATTTTTAAAAGTATCTTTATGAAACCCGAGCCCCGTAAATATTTTCAAAATTGACTAATAGTTATTTCCCGCTTTTTAGCTAAATATTTTCATTTTGAGCCACAACTATTACAAAATTACAACATTGGCCCCTCAACCACAATATATAAGCTTAAAATTGACACACACCATTCATAATTCCACTCAAAAATTTTCATCTCTTCTCTCTCTCTTTTCTTTTTGTAGCCGTGACCCCCAACCCACCAAAACACACACTTTTCAATTTTTGCTCCATTTTCACAATGATTTAAGCGAAACTAACACAAGATCCACTCTTATAATTGCATAAGGATCATGTTGGTGTAAGAATTTCACACATGCAAGGGTTTTTATTTTTTTCAAGTTGGTAGGTGAAAGCCATGCTCATGCATGTTGTTTTTGGCATGATCAATGGTGATTCTTGCTAAAATTTTGTTAAAAACTTGATTTTGATTTGAAGGTTTTGATTTTTATGATGATTTGAATGTTATGGTGAATATATGTTAGTGTTAGGGTATTGGGATGAACATTTTCATGGTTGGTTTTGGTCAAAAATGTAATTTTGTACAAGATTTTGATAGTCATTTTATAACAGTAAGTAAACTGTAAATTCGGGATTTTTATGTTTTGATAATGGCTTAACTTATAGCCTAGGTTTGTAGATAATTTGATTAGCTTCAATTTGATATAAAGTAGAGCTTCTAGCTCCAAACGAGCGCGAAGTTATGATGTTTTGATTATTCATGTACCGGGAGACAAATATCGACACTACATATAGTTGTTGTCGATATTTGGATCGAATCTCGGGGACTATAAATTGAAGTTTTGAAATGTGTAACCTACTGATAATGAAGTGTAAACCCTATGGGGTGAGTTTACTTTAAAACCCGAGTGTCGGTTTTGTAAACGGAGTAGTTAAAAGAAGTTAAAACGGTTGTATGAAAAATTAAGGTAAATCTGTCCGGATTTTGTAGTTTGAAGATGAGTCGGGTAAAGGACTTTAAAATTAATTTCATTTGATAAACTTGTAGGAGGATTTTCTATATATAGTAAGTTAGTTTATCGAGTCGTTTCATAAACGGTTGACGAGTTTAAAACGGGTAAATAAGCTAGTACATGTAGTATGTGCCGGCGGACTTTGTTAAAAGTGTAAAATGGTAAAGTAAATGTGTAGTAGAGTATAATGAAGTTATTTGTGTTGTTTTCTCTCGAGTTTATCGTGATTTTATGAGTTTGAGTTTGATGTTGTTATGTATGATTTATTTCTCGAGTCATTATTAATGAACGCGCCTTATTTGATAGGTAGTGGTTCTCGTGTTTGAAAGGCATCCATTATCATCGACAATCATCTCGCTAGATCTCTTATACTAAGGTGAGTTTGTAGCCTCGCTTTTTTTATGCTAGCTACTAAATGTTTTATTACCCGTGAGGGGGATACATGCTATTTGAAAATAAATGAACACAAGTCATGAGTAATTGTTGGACCCGAATGTTGCCTAAGTTGTTTACATTGTATTGAGTACCTTGTTGCTAAAGACCCTAATTTCATGAGCTGTTAACTATCTTCTGACTTGATGTTGTGAGTCGAGAATAACCTCTTATTCTAATGATAGTACTAGTGGGTTGACCACCCTATTTGAGACCAGGGCATTACAACCTTTGGGAAGGATAATTTACGGGAATAAGAATGTGGTATTCTAGCAACTGATACCCTAGAGGGGCAATGGTTTTATTCTAGTCATGCCTACATTTGGCGTGGGTGACTATTTGGTTAAGGGGTCGGTGTCATGAGCTTAAATACAATGTTTATTATTGCCTTGAATATAGATTGTGTGTACGACAATTCTATAAATGATTATGATTGATTTTCTTCTTGTGTTCAAATGTGATTTGATAAACCTATAGACTCGCTCAACATTATTGTTGACTTGTTTTAGCATGTGTTCCAAGTAATAGGAAGTGATGGAGCATGGAGCTTTGCTGTGGAGGTTGTGGCTTGGCTTTTGGTAGAATGTTGGTCTAAAAACTATTTCTATCCTTTACTGTTGAACAATTTATTTTATGTTTGTGTACTGTACTAAACTTGTTGGTTGTTGGTCGAGATCCATGGGGACTAAACGCTTTACTCTGGTGTCGTTTTAGTACAATTTGGGATTAAATCATGTTTTAGACCTATTATGAAAATCTTATTTATATTTTATGTGTAAACGTCTCACTTTTGAGTCGTTTAATATACCTTGTGTGATGATGCTTGTGTCTAGCACCCAATTTTGTATTTCCGCTGCGCAATGTAAATTGGGGATGTTAGAGATTGGTAATCAGAGCTACAAGTTATAGAAAACTGGGTCGATTTTGAAAATTGTCCTAAACTATAATTTTGGTGTCAAAAGTATTTATTCTTCAAAAGCACACAACTACTCTACAACGCTCCGGTAAGATCACTTTTAGTTTTGTTTTTTATTATAGATGTATCCCTCATAACTGAAATGATTTCCCGAGTATTTATTAAGTAAATACTACGATATTATATTGGAATTATTGAAAGTACGCTGAGTGCTAGTCAGTATCATATTTTTTTTGCGAGCATTGCATAAGCATCATTTGCATTGTGTTGCATAACATGGATTACGTATGACATTTGCATAAGCATTGCATACTAATTTTTATTTTATTAACAATGACCTTAAGTATCCTTGAACCCTTATAATTGTAGAAAATGGCTGGTTTACCTCGTGAGGATGGATGGATTGATATGACTAATGTATTGGACGGTGAGGAAGTAGATAACTTTGGTGCTAGTGGCGATGAGGAGCCTTTTGAGTATTTAGATGATGGGATTCCACCTACTGTAGTTGGTCAGACCGAGCCTGAATTGATTCAAGGTAGTTATGTTCCAAGGGTTAATGTTGTGTGATATGAGTGTAATTACTCATATCATTTATATCTTAAAACAATGAAATTATGCATGAAATGTATCAAAAATGCCTTGTATATGTGTATTTCTTGTTTCATGTGTGTAGGTACCAAAGATTGCGAAAACCGGCGAAATCACACGAGTTTGAAGAAAAAGATTGAAGAAGCCAAAATCGAGCTCGACTTGAGTGGATTTGATAATTATGCAAGTTTATGGGCCAAGTGGGTCCCACATTTGGGAAATGGGCTCAAAAGCCCATTTAAGATTCAAGATAATATTTTGTGTTGTTTGAAAATTCAAATGGCCCAATATGGGAAGTTTAACAAACGGATGAAGTAATTGGGCTGCAAGCCCAATTCAAATTATGAATAAATGTAACAATTTCAAGTTAATGGGCTTTATGTTTTCAACCAAACGTGTATAAAACACGTTATTCCCCATTCACGTGTATACAATAAACCGAACGTCACCTACCCTTATTTTATCCCACACGTTTTATTCCACTCACACACATTCATTATTAAATTCCATCGTTACTCTCTATGCTACTCTTTCTTCATCCCAAAAACTAAAAAAACCAGTGACTTCATGTTCACTATTCACTAACCCTAATTCGTATTACACTCGATTAATTTTGGGGCTTTTATGCCACACGTGTAATTCACGTGAGGGGGAATTAAATCCCCCAATTTATAGGAAGAGAAGATGGGCAGTGATGAGGCTACGTGGCAGCAAAAGACTGGGTTAAACACATCATTTATTCCACTCAGCCGATCAGGAGGCTTAAAAGAAACACAACTAGCACACACGGATGCCACGTTGGCAATCCGTGTGCTAGTTGTGAATTTACAACCATCAGATTTAAACAAACAGGAGAGAAAGAGATCCAAGGGCTGAAAATCGGATGGAATATGCTCAAGAGATGCGGATATCCCTCCTCAGCAAGCCTTGGGATGGCTATAAAAACCCCCTATTTTACTTGTAATCTTATCCCTCTTTTTACTTTAATGTTACTATGTTAAAATAGATTTAGAGTAATTTTGTAATCTTTCTTTTCGTAAGCATTGTAATCTTCTTCAGTTATTAATAAAAGTTTTTTTGATTACTGTCGAGTTTCTTTATGTTTAAAATTAATATTCCATTTTAATTTTGAATCTATTTTATTATATTAATATTAATGATTACTTGATTTAAGTTGAATGATAGCTTTAGTCAATTAATTGAAAGTAATATTAGGGAATGATTTATCCTAATTGGATAAATTAAAAGTTACTGGATCGATTTAATGTTACTGTTCGAATGGTAAGTTGATGGTTCGAATCGATGGTGTTGGTGGTTCATTACATGGTGGTGTCGATTCTGTCTAATAGGTAGCTCAGCGCTAGCCTACTACTCAAAGGATTTCTCCAAAAGGTGTATTATTCTTTTCAATTTTAATGTTATTTAGTTTATTAAATTTAGATGTTTATATGGTTAACTGTTTAGGATATAAATATGCTATGAATCTGCTCGTTTTAAATGTTTCTGTTTATCTTGATTCTAAGTTGATTAGTTAAAGGTGATATAGATCAGTTTTCCATTTATAAGTAATGTTTTTTAAACCTGTATGATTAATCTGTTAAATTGTTTATGTGCTTTTGGATGTTTATTGTGAATTAAATTGTTTATGATGATGATTTAATCTAAAGTCTTAATGTTGTAATGTCTTGATTTATGAATTTAGATTAATAAATTATTTCTGTTAGGAGTTTTAATGTTTTAAATGAATATAAGCTTATTTGACTTTCGATTTTGCTGATATAGTTTTTAAATATTCTGGAAAGTTAAACTGCTTATTACTTTTTAGTATTTGGTTTAATATGACTGTTTTTGATGGTTAAAATGGAGTTTTGTTAGAGTCTGCTGCTTTATAGATCTGATATTTAGGTATCGGGTAATCTGATAGTCAAGTTTCAGTAATTTGCTTAACATGTGGATTATTTCTGTTTGATTGATTGCAACATATTAGTTCAGATTTTACTTATATGTTAGTTTGAGTTTTTATAAGCTTTCGTTTAGCTTTCTTTTGCTGATAAATAGTTTGGTATGATGGGTATTCTTTAGTCCTGCTGATTTTTGATTTACATGTTAATCTGTGCGTTTCATTAGTGTATATTCGTTGTCTTAATTTTTGCTGTTTAGTTTTAGCTATCAGATCCAACTGATCTGATAGCTTATTGATATTTTCATAAGCTGTTTAAGATTCAGCAGCTCCAAAAGTTCACTCCTGTGAACCCTTTCTTAATTTCGCAGCATATAAAAAATAATAGCAAATGGGTTCCTTCCTAGGACTCGAACCCATGACTTCCTGGTCATGGGCCTCAAGCTTTTCCAACTGAGCTAACTAGCTTAATTGGTTTAGTTTCCTTTTACTTTATTATTATAGTGTTTTTTGTCTCAGGCAGATTTGTATTTAAAGATTGTTTTATTTAATCTCACGTTTTTAGATAATTGTAATATAAGTTTTTTATTAAAGTAAACTTTTAATTTCTAAAATAATATTAGTTTCAAAAAAAAAGAAAATAAAAAAAAATATAAAAAATGTTTTTATTAAATTTAAAAAGTTTTATTAGTTTATTTTTAATTAATTAGATTTTTATAATATTAGATTTAAATAAAAATAGTTTTTAAATAGATTTGTTTTAAGTAAATTTTAATAAAGTTTTACTAGTTTAAAAAGTTATATGGATTTCTTAAAATAGATTAAAAGTTATTTTTATTAAATAGAATTATTTTTATAGATTTTAATTAGTTTAAATTTTTAAATAGTTTTTAATTTTAATTAATTGTGCTTTTAGATTTTAAATATAGCGGGGTTTATGATTCATGCACTTTAGGATTATTTTAAATAGCTTAAAATTGGTAGATTTTAATTCTAGTTTAAAAACCGAAAACCAATTCAAATCAATTGTCCAAAACGAAACAAAACGTCTCAAATTCACTCGATCTTCGTGTACAACGAACTTGGTTCATCACGTGTTTAATTGAATTCGTCATTGGTAATATTAGTCTATTACTTTTTCCTAAAGGTAATTTTCTAATTTACCCTAAAACGTAATCTAATTATCACTATACTATCACGATCACATCAAAAATTTTGGCGCCGCTGCCGGGGAAGTGAAGACGATAAGTTCACACCGATGACCCCTTTGATTCCTAACTTCACACCGAGTGAGGTTAGTGATTATTCATTCGATAAGTTCGCTGATGAACTTGTTGATCCACTTCCACGGGGAAGTGAAGACGTTTCCGATCTCGAGATCGAGCGTGATTCTCGTGTTTTACCTACCATTCTCGAGGAATTCTCCGATGAATTTCCTTCTAATGAGAATGATGACACTTTAGTGACTTGCTCAAGTCCTCTCTTTGAAGCTTCAATGAACAATAACCCATTGTTTCAAGAGGATTTTTAGAGCATCACACCTCCTACATCTCACAACCTTTGTGATGATGATCTTTTCATTAGGGAGTTTGATAAGTTACTTTCCATAGACATTCCTTCGGAATTTGAGGAAGAGTCTAATGACGGTGATGAAGACTCTTGGTTTGATCACCCGATTTATGATGATGACAATGTTGACCCGGAGGGAGAAATTACTTTTGCTCCAATTATCCTTCCCACTCGCTTTGATCTTAATGTGCGGGTTTTTCATGCGACTCGTTTTGAGTACCATGACCCCTTTGTTCACATTCATAAGAGTGATAAGGCCAACAAAGTCATGCAAGTTGAAACCACTAGTGTTGAGACTTTTGTACCACCATTAACATGTGCTTTATATGATTTAGGATTAGCATGGGGGGACGACACTTTGTTGTCTATTCCTTTCTCCACCGAGGACGAGGTATTCGACCCCGGAATCGTTGATTTAGGGAAATCTCGGCCTTTCACCGATACAATAATTGAAAGACTTTTCTATCATCTTGGTGCGAGTTTATCTCGGGGAGCATGCTACATCCATACCATTGTTTGTGACTACCATCTCTTTTTGGAGATTTGTGTTGGAGTTTTATCCTTTCGGTTGTCATCCAACAACGAGGATGTAATCTTTGACCCCGACATCGTGCTTTATGTTGGATTTTATCCTAATATGCCGGTTTTCACCACTTTCCCTAAGGACCAATGAATGCGGGGATCGAGTCGAGCTCATGACTCGGTGAACAAAAACGAGGTGCCTTGTGGGGGAGTCCCATACATTCTATCTTCTATCTATTTTCTAACACTAATAAGTCTTGATCTTTCAAGCTCGTGCTCGTGTTTTGTTGTGTTGTGAACCTTAGGTATGACCCTAATATTTGAAGGCTCTCGTGTTCGGTTTTTGCCGGTCCACTTGATCTTCCATTCTTTGAATGCCAAAAAGGGGCACACACTCTTTACACTTGATTTTTATCGACTAACGTTTTATGTTGAGGCATAATTAATAAACGGCTTATAGATTTGCGTGCTCTTTCCATGCTAGGATTTTGCATTAGACTCTTCGTGTCTTAGCAAGGGGGTGTTACTCTTGAGCTAAGAAACATTGAGGACAATGTTTGGTTTTAGCATGGGAGAGTCAATCGATATAATCGCTTGCAATTGCTTTTGTCGTGTCCAAACGTTGTTTTTCTCATTTTTCAATAAAATTTTAAATTTTTAGTGTTGTTTTTAAGTTTTAATAAATAAAATAAGTGCTTTTGACACGAATGTAGGCTTTCCGTTGGTGAAAATAAAGATAGTTTTTGACTCGACTCGGTTTTTAACCTTAGCTTTTCCCTAACGTATTTGAATTAAGTTTTGCTAGGCTATTATGTAGGAGCTTTAAAACGCGAAAGTCTTAATTCATACGAGTTAAGAACAAGAACTTTTCACAAGTTCCTATAATTGATCCTAGAAAGTCGTTTATCAAGGGAACTTTAAAACGCAAATTCTAAAACTTGAAAAAGTATAAGACGATGCAAGATCCTATAGATGACTTGAAAACCCAAACTTTGATTTAATAGGCTAAGTATCCATTGATTTCACATTTTTGAAATTTTACAATATGGAGAACAAGAGATGATAGAGTTCAATCATAAGTTTCTAAGGTTAAATTTTTCTTTGTGCAAGTATTTTTGTGTTTGATTTAATCTCCTCGTACTTACTTTCCTCGCTTGTATAATAATTGCTTAATAAATGAAGTTTTTAGCGGTTTAGGCTTGATATCTTAACTCGTAACTCCTTCTTTTTCTTCCCTTGTAATTAAAGTGAGAACACATTAAGGGTGTCAGCGTCATGGACTTTTGATCATGGGATTGCGGAAATTTGGCTTACTATAAATATCATAATAATAAAGAAGAATAAATAAAAACATGTTCTCTAGGAGCCTTCGGGTGGGAGTCATGTAGCACTAACCTTGTCATTAAAGCCTTAGGGTGTATGTCAAGGGGCGTGTTGAATAAAAATTGCTTCATCATTATGATCCGTAAGGTGGGATGGTGAAGTCAATTCCCTTATTTTTGTCCAAGGAGCCTTAGGGTGTGGATTTTAAATAAGGAGCACAATTGCATCTTAAAGAGCCAAAAGGTGTTATGATGTAGTTGTTGCTAACTCCATTAATAAGGTCATAATTGACTTTGGAGGTTTTATTTGTTGCTTTTAAGTAGCCATTTTAGCCAAATTTCGGGTCCGGGATTTATCCCTAAATCGTGTTAAGTTATCCTTGATGTGGGCTTTCTTTAGTGACAATGGTTTTTGAAGTCGAGGTTAGGTTTTGAGTGTTGAGTTTACACCGTTCTTGCCTTCATTTTTGGACTAATAATTATCAAATAAAGTCAAATGAGCCTTTGGGTGAATGACAAATAAAATCTAGAGATACAATTAGAAATAATAGGAGATTGAGTTTAACACAAATTACTTGTATAAGTTGGTTTAATTTTGGGGCTTATGATTGACAATGATCTTGTTTTTGCACTTGGCATGGAAAAGTGAAAAGTCGGGGACGATGAGTCTATTTGAGTTTTATGATCCTTAAAGTTATTTTTCAAAATAATGAAAGCAATACATTATGTCTTTGCAAAATAAGTTGTCAAAAGTTGAATAATGGTGTAGTTAGTGTTTCATTTTATCATTGCGTGAGGACACGGCAATTGCTTAGCAAGGGGGAATTTGATATGAGTGTAATTACTCATATCATTTGTATCTTAAAACAATGAAATTATGCATGAAATGTATCAAAAATGTCTTGTATATGTGTATTCCTTGTTTCATGTGTGTAGGTACCAAAGATTGCGAAAATCGGCGAAATCGACACGAGTTTGAAGAAAAAGATTGAAGAAGCCAAAATCGAGCTCGACTTGAGTGGATTTGATAATTATGCAAGTTTATGGGCCAAGTGGGTCCCACATTTGGGAAATGGGCTCAAAAGCCCATTTAAGATTCAAGATAATATTTTGTGTTGTTTAAAAATTCAAATGGCCCAATATGGGAAGTTTAACAAACGGATGAAGTAATTGGGCTGCAAGCCCAATTCAAATTATGAATAAATGTAACGATTTCAAGTTAATGGGCTTTAGGTTTTCAACCAAACATGTATAAAACACGTTATTCCCCATTCACGTGTATACAATAAACCGAACATCACCTACCCTTATTTTATCCCACACGTTTTATTCCACTCACACACATTCATTATTAAATTCCATCGTTACTCTCTATGCTACTCTTTCTTCATCCCAAAAACTAAAAAAACCAGTGACTTCATGTTCACTATTCACTAACCCTAATTCGTATTACACTCGATTAATTTTGGGGCTTTTATGCCACACGTGTAATTCACGTGAGGGGGAATTAAATCCCCCAATTTATAGGAAGAGAAGATGGGCAGTGATGAGGCTACGTGGCAGCAAAAGACTAGGTTAAACACATCATTTATTCCACTCAGCCAATCAGGAGGCTTAAAAGAAACACAACTAGCACACACGGATGCCACGTTGGCAATCCATGTGCTAGTTGTGAATTTACAACCATCAGATTTAAACAAACAGGAGAGAGAGAGATCAAAGGGCTGAAAATCGGATGGAATATGCTCAAGAGATGCGGATATCCCTCCTCAGCAAGCCTTGGGATGGCTATAAAAACCCCCTATTTTACTTGTAATCTTATCCCTCTTTTTACTTTAATGTTACTATGTTAAAATAGATTTAGTGTAATTTTGTAATCTTTCTTTTCGTAAGCATTGTAATCTTCTTCAATTATTAATAAAAGTTTTTTTTGATTACTGTCGAGTTTCTTTATGTTTAAAATTAATATTGCATTTTAATTTTGAATCTATTTTGTTATATTAATATTAATGATTACTTGATTTAAGCTGAATGATAGCTTTAGTCAATTAATTGAAAGTAATATTAGGGAATGATTTATCCTAATTGGTTAAATTAAAAGTTACTGGATCGATTTAATGTTGCTGTTCGAATGGTAAGTTGATGGTTCGAATCGATGGTGTTGGTGGTTCGTTACATGGTGGTGTCGATTCTGTCTAATAGGTAGCTCAGCGCTAGCCTACTACTCAAAGGATTTCTCCAAAAGGTGTATTATTCTTTTCAATTTTAATGTTATTTAGTTTATTAAATTTAGATGTTTATATGGTTAACTGTTTAGGATATAAATATGCTATGAATCTGCTCGTTTTAAATGTTTCTGTTTATCTTGATTCTAAGTTGATTAGTTAAAGGTTATATAGATCAGTTTTCCATTTATAAGTAATGTTTTTTAAACCTGTATGATTAATCTGTTAAATTGTTTATGTGCTTTTGGATGTTTATTGTGAATTAAATTGTTTATGATGATGATTTAATCTGAAGTCTTAATGTTGTAATGTCTTGATTTATGAATTTAGATTAAAAAGTTATTTCTGTTAGGAGTTTTAATGTTTTAAATGAATATAAGCTTATTGGACTTTCGATTTTGCTGATATAGTTTTTAAATATTCTGGAAAGTTAAACTGCTTATTACTTTTTAGTATTTGGTTTAATATGACTGTTTTTTATGGTTAAAATGGAGTTTTGTTAGAGTCTGCTGCTTTATAGATCTGATATTTAGGTATCGGGTAATCTGATAGTCAAGTTTCAGTAATTTGCTTAACATGTGGATTATTTCTGTTTGATTGATTGCAACATATTAGTTCAGATTTTACTTATATGTTAGTTTGAGTTTTTATAAGCTTTCGTTTAGCTTTGTTTTGCTGATAAATAGTTTGGTATGATGGGTATTCTTTAGTCCTGCTGATTTTTGATTTACATGTTAATCTGTGGGTTTCATTAGTGTAAATTCGTTGTCTTAATTTTTGCTGTTTAGTTTTAGCTATCAGATCCAACTGATCTGATAACTTATTGATATTTTCATAAGCTGTTTAAGATTCAGCAACTCCAAAAGTTCACTCCTGTGAACCCTTTCTTAATTTCGCAGCATATAAAAAATAATAGCAAATGGGTTCCTTCCTAGGACTCGAACCATGACTTCCTGGTCATGGGCCTCAAGCTTTTCCAACTGAGCTAACTAGCTTAATTGGTTTAGTTTCCTTTTACTTCATTATTATAGTGTTTTTTGTCTCAGGCAGATTTGTATTTAAAGATTGTTTTATTTAATCTCACGTTTTTAGATAATTGTAATATAAGTTTTTATTAAAGTAAACTTTTAATTTCTAAAATAATATTAGTTTCAGAAAAAAAAAATATATAAAATGTTTTTATTAAATTTAAAAAGTTTTATTAGTTTATTTTTAATTAATTAGATTTTTATAATATTAGATTTAAATAAAAATGGTTTATAAGTAGATTTGTTTTAAGTAAATTTTAATAAAGTTTTATTAGTTTAAAAAGTTAGATGGATTTCTTAAAATATATTAAAAGTTATTTTTATTAAATAGAATTATTTTTATAGATTTTAATTAGTTTAAATTTTTAAATAGTTTTTAATTTTAAATAATTGTGCTTTTAGATTTTAAATATAGCGGGGTTTACGATTCATGCACTTTAGGATTATTTTAAATAGCTTAAAATTGGTAGATTTTAATTCTAATTTTAAAAACCGAAAACCAATTCAAATCAATTCTCCAAAACGAAACAAAACGTCTCAAATTCACTCGATCTTCGTGTACAACGAACTTGGTTCATCACGTGTTTAATTGAATTCGTCATTGGTAATATTAGTCTATTACTTTTTCCTAAAGGTAATTTTCTAATTTACCCTATAACGTAATCTAATTATCACTATACTATCACGATCACATCAAAAATTTTGGCGCCGCTGCCGGGGAAGTGAAGACGATAAGTTCACACCGATGACCCCTTTGATTCCTAACTTCACACCGAGTGAGGTTAGTGATTATTCATTCGATAAGTTCGCCGATGAACTTGTTGATCCACTTCCACGGGGAAGTGAAGATGTTTCTGATCTCGAGATCGAGCGTGATTCTCGTGTTTTACCTACCATTCTCGAGGAATTCTCCGATGAATTTCCTTCTAATGAGAATGATGACACTTTAGTGACTTGCTCAAGTCCTCTCTTTGAAGCTTCAATGAACAATAACCCATTGTTTCAAGAGGATTTTGAGAGCATCACACCTCCTACATCTCACAACCTTTGTGATGATGATCTTTTCATTAGGGAGTTTGATAAGTTACTTTCCATAGACATTCCTTCGGAATTTGAGGAAGAGTCTAATGACGGTGATGAAGACTCTTGGTTTGATCACCCGATTTATGATGATGACAATGTTGACCCGGAGGGAGAAATTACTTTTGCTCCAATTATCCTTCCCACTCGCTTTGATCTTAATGTGCGGGTTTTTCATGCGACTCGTTTTGAGTACCATGACCCCTTTGTTCACATTCATAAGAGTGATAAGGTCAACAAAGTCATGCAAGTTGAAACCACTAGTGTTGAGACTTTTGTACCACCATTACCATGTGCTTTATATGATTTAGGATTAGCATGGGGGGACGACACTTTGTTGTCTATTCCTTTCTCCACCGAGGACGAGGTATTCGACCCCAGAATCGTTGAATTAGGGAAATCCCGGCCTTTCACCGATGTAATAATTGAAAGACTTTTCTATCATCTTGGTGCGAGTTTATCTCGGGGAGCATGCTACATCCATACCATTGTTTGTGACTACCATCTCTTTTTGGAGATTTGTGTTGGAGTTTTATCCTTTCGGTTGTCATCCGACAACGAGGATGTAATCTTTGACCCCGACATCATGCTTTATGTTGGATTTTATCCTAATATGCCGGTTTTCACCACTTTCCCTAAGGACCAATGAATGCGGGGATCGAGTCGAGCTCATGACACCGGTGAACAAAAACAAGGTGCCTTGTGGGGGAGTCCCATACATTCTATCTTCTATCTATTTTCTAACACTAATAAGGCTTGATCTTTTAAGCTCGTGCTCGTGTTTTGTTGTGTTGTGAATCTTAGGTATGACCCTAATATTTGAAGACTCTCGTGTTCGGTTTTTGCCGGTCCACTTGATCTTCCATTCTTTGAATGCCAAAAAGGGGCACACACTCTTTACCCTTGATTTTTATCGACTAACGTTTTATCTTGAGGCATAATTAATAAACGGCTTATAGATTTGCGTGCTCTTTCCATGCTAGGATTTTGCATTAGACTCTTCGTGTCTTAGCAAGGGGGTGTTACTCTTGAGCAAAGAAACATTGAGGACAATGTTTGGTTCTAGCATGGGGGAGTCAATCGATATAATCGCTTGCAATTGCTTTTGTCGTGTCCAAACGTTGTTTTTCTCATTTTTCAATAAAATTTTAAATTTTTAGTGTTGTTTTTAAGTTTTAATAAATAAAATAAGTGCTTTTGACACGAATGTAGGCTTTCCGTTGGTGAAAATAAAGATAGTTTTTGACTCGACTCGGTTTTTAACCTTAGCTTTTACTTAACGTATTTGAATTAAGTTTTGCCAGGCTATTATGTAGGGAGCTTTAAAACGCGAAAGTCTTAATTCATACGAGTTAAGAACAAGAACTTTTCGCAAGTTCCTATAATTGATCCTAGAAAGTCGTTTATCAAGGGAACTTTAAAACGCAAATTCTAAAACTTGAAAAAGTATAAGAAGATGCAAGATCCTATAGATGACTTGAAAACCCAAACTTTGATTTAATAGGCTAAGTATCCATTGATTTCACATTTTTGAAATTTTACAATATGGAGAACAAGAGATGATAGAGTTCAATCATAAGTTTCTAAGGTTAAATTTTTCTTTGTGCAAGTATTTTTGTGTTTGATTTAATCTCCTCGTACTTACTTTCCTCGCTTGTATAATAATTGCTTAATAAATGAAGTTTTTAGCGGTTTAGGCTTGATATCTTAACTCGTAACTCCTTCTTTTTCTTCCCTTGTAATTAAAGTGAGAACACATTAAGGGTGTCAGCGTCATGGACTTTTGATCATGGGATTGCGGAAATTTGGCTTACTATAAATATCATAATAATAAAAAAGAATAAATAAAAACATGTTCTTTAGGAGCCTTCGGGTGGGAGTCATGTAGCACTAACCTTGTCATTAGAGCCTTAGGGTGTATGTCAAGGGGCGTGTTGAATAAAAATTGCTTCATCATTATGATCCGTAAGGTGGGATGGTGAAGTCAATTCCCTTATTTTTGTCCAAGGAGCCTTAGGGTGTGGATTTGAAATAAGGAGCACAATTGCATCTTAAAGAGCCAAAAGGTGTTATGATGTAGTTGTTGCTAACTCCATTAATAAGGTCATAATTGACTTTGGAGGTTTTATTTGTTGCTTTTAAGTAGCCATTTTAGCCTAATTTCGGGTCCGCGATTTATCCCTAAATCGTGTTAAGTTATCCTTGATGTGGGCTTTCTTTAGTGACAACGGTTTTTGAAGTCGAGGTTAGGTTTTGAGTGTTGAGTTTACACCGTTCTTGCCTTCATTTTTGGACTAATAATTATCAAATAAAGTCAAATGAGCCTTTGGGTGAATGACAAATAAAATCTAGAGATACAATTAGGAATAATAGGAGATTGAGTTTAACACAAATTACTTGTATAAGTTGGTTTAATTTTGGGGCTTATGATTGACAATGATCTTGTTTTTGCACTTGGCATGGAAAAGTGAAAAGTCAGGGACGATGAGTCTACTTGAGTTTTATGATCCTTAAAGTTATTTTTCAAAATAATGAAAACAATACATTATGTCTTTGCAAAATAAGTTGTCAAAAGTTGAATAATGGTGTAGTTAGTGTTTCATTTTATCATTGCGTGAGGACACGACAATTGCTTAGCAAGGGGGAATTTGATATGAGTGTAATTACTCATATCATTTGTATCTTAAAACAATGAAATTATGCATGAAATGTATCAAAAATGCCTTGTATATGTGTATTTCTTGTTTCATGTGTGTAGGTACCAAAGATTGCAAAAACCGGCGAAATCGACACGAGTTTGAAGAAAAAGATTGAAGAAGCCAAAATCGAGCTCGACTTGAGTGGATTTGATAATTATGCAAGTTTATGGGCCAAGTGGGTCCCACATTTGGGAAATGGGCTCAAAAGCCCATTTAAGATTCAAGATAATATTTTGTGTTGTTTGAAAATTCAAATGGCCCAATATGGGAAGTTTAACAAACGGATGAAGTAATTGGGCTGCAAGCCCAATTCAAATTATGAATAAATGTAACGATTTCAAGTTAATGGGCTTTAGGTTTTCAACCAAACGTGTATAAAACACGTTATTCCCCATTCACGTGTATACAATAAACCGAACGTCACCTACCCTTATTTTATCCCACACGTTTTATTCCACTCACACACATTCATTATTAAATTCCATCGTTCCTCTCTATGCTACTCTTTCTTCATCTCAAAAACTAAAAAAACCAGTGACTTCATGTTCACTATTCACTAACCCTAATTCGTATTACACTCGATTAATTTTGGGGCTTTTATGCCACACGTGTAATTCACGTGAGGGGGAATTAAATCCCCCAATTTATAGGAAGAGAAGATGGGCAGTGATGAGGCTACGTGGCAGCAAAAGACTGGGTTAAACACATCATTTATTCCACTCAGCCAATCAAGAGGCTTAAAAGAAACACAACTAGCACACACGGATGCCACGTTGGCAATCCGTGTGCTAGTTGTGAATTTACAACCATCAGATTTAAACAAACAGGAGAGATAGAGAGATCCAAGGGGTGAAAATCGGATGGAATATGCTCAAGAGATGCGGATATCCCTCCTCAGCAAGCCTTGGGATGGCTATAAAAACCCCCTATTATACTTGTAATCTTATCCCTCTTTTTACTTTAATGTTACTATGTTAAAATAGATTTAGAGTAATTTTGTAATCTTTCTTTTCGTAAGCATTGTAATCTTCTTCAGTTATTAATAAAAGTTCTTTTGATTATTGTCGAGTTTCTTTATGTTTAAAATTAATATTGCATTTTAATTTTGAATCTGTTTTATTATATTAATATTACTGATTACTTGATTTAAGCTGAATGATAGCTTTAGTCAATTAATTGAAAGTAATATTAGGGAATGATTTATCTTAATTGGTTAAATTAAAAGTTACTGGATCGATTTAATGTTGTTGTTCGAATGGTAAGTTGATGGTTCGAATCGATGGTGTTGGTGGTTCGTTAAATGGTGGTGTCGATTCTGTCTAATAGGTAGCTCAGCGCTAGCCTACTACTCAAAGGATTTCTCCAAAAGGTGTATTATTCTTTTCAATTTTAATGTTATTTAGTTTATTAAATTTAGATGTTTATATGGTTAACTGTTTAGGATATAAATATACTATGAATCTGCTCGTTTTAAATGTTTCTGTTTATCTTGATTCTAAGTTGATTAGTTAAAGGTGATATAGATCAGTTTTCCATTTATAAGTAATGTTTTTTTAAACCTGTATGATTAATCTGTTAAATTGTTTATGTGCTTTTGGATGTTTATTGTGAATTAAATTGTTTATGATGATGATTTAATCTGAAGTCTTAATGTTGTAATGTCTTGATTTATGAATTTAGATTAAAAAGTTATTTCTGTTAGGAGTTTTAATGTTTTAAATGAATATAAGCTTATTGGACTTTCGATTTTGCTGATATAGTTTTTAAATATTCTGGAAAGTTAAACTGCTTATTACTTTTTAGTATTTGGTTTAATATGACTGTTTTTGATGGTTAAAATGGAGTTTTGTTAGAGTCTGCTGCTTTATAGATATGATATTTAGGTATCGGGTAATCTGATAGTCAAGTTTCAGTAATTTGCTTAACATGTGGATTATTTCTGTTTGATTGATTGCAACATATTAGTTCAGATTTTACTTATATGTTAGTTTGAGTTTTTATAAGCTTTCGTTTAGCTTTCTTTTGCTGATAAATAGTTTGGTATGATGGGTATTCTTTAGTCCTGCTGATTTTTGATTTACATGTTAATCTGTGCGTTTCATTAGTGTAAATTCGTTGTCTTAATTTTTGCTGTTTAGTTTTAGCTATCAGATCCAACTGATCTGATAGCTTATTGATATTTTCATAAGCTGTTTAAGATTCAGCAGCTCCAAAAGTTCACTCCTGTGAACCCTTTCTTAATTTCACAGCATATAAAAAATAATAGCAAATGGGTTCCTTCCTAGGACTCGAACCCATGACTTCCTGGTCATGGGCCTCAAGCTTTTCCAACTGAGCTAACTAGCTTAATTGGTTTAGTTTCCTTTTACTTCATTATTATTGTGTTTTTTGTCTCAGGCAGATTTGTATTTAAAGATTGTTTTATTTAATCTCACGTTTTTAGATAATTGTAATATAAGTTTTTATTAAAGTAAACTTTTAATTTCTAAAATAATATTAGTTTCAAAATAAAAAAAAATAAATAAATATAAAAATGTTTTTATTAAATTTAAAAAGTTTTATTAGTTTATTTTTAATTAATTAGATTTTTATAATATTAGATTTAAATAAAAATAGTTTTTAAATGGATTTGTTTTAAGTAAATTTTAATAAAGTTTTATTAGTTTAAAAAGTTAGATGGATTTCTTAAAATAGATTAAAAGTTATTTTTATTAAATAGAATTATTTTTATAGATTTTAATTAGTTTAAATTTTTAAATAGTTTTTAATTTTAATTAATTGTGCTTTTAGATTTTAAATATAGCGGGGTTTACGATTCATGCACTTTAGGATTATTTTAAATAGCTTAAAATTGGTAGATTTTAATTCTAGTTTAAAAACCGAAAACCAATTCAAATCAATTGTCCAAAACGAAACAAAACGTCTCAAATTCACTCGATCTTCGTGTACAACGAACTTGGTTCATCACGTGTTTAATTGAATTCGTCATTGGTAATATTAGTCTATTACTTTTTCATAAAGGTAATTTTCTAATTTACCCTATAACGTAATCTAATTATCACTATACTATCACGATCACATCATTGTGCCACAAACTGTTCCGGACTGTCAGCGACCTGTTGTTCGTTCTACGACGCCTACTTGTGATGCTTATATGAGTAGTTTGCCTGGAATTGCATTTGCTAGGGGTGATGTTCTTGTTGAGTCGAGTAGTACTGCTAGTGCTCGATATATTCATGATGGCATATCTAAGGTTTATTGTCCAGGTCCTAGGTCTTATGATGATATTTTCTGGTTTCTTAAGAAGTTTGATAGGTCTTTGTTTGAAAGGTATTTGCTTGAAACCAGTGTGATTAGGAGGTTTGAGCGGAATGAGAAGAAGTTTGACAGGTTTGTTAGTAGTGCGAGGAGATCAGAGTTTCCTAGAGCAAGGGAAATGGATGAAATCGTTAGGTTAAGATCTATGGTGTTGAGTTTGAGTAGGCAAGTTGAAAGGTTTCGTGAGGAGCAAGAAAGGAATGCAAGGTTGAATGCATGGGGTTTGCCGATGAGATCTTTTCCTAGTTGAGGTGTAGTGATTCGTGATGTGCCGAGTCAGGTTGAAGCTCAAGTGTTGGTGAAGCCAAGTGAAGGAGGTAGTCGAAAGGGGAAGGAAAAAGTGGAGGAAGATTCTGAGGAAGTTGATAGCAACAGTGACGATGAGCCGATGTACAAGAAGCTGCGGGGATCAGATGTTTAGTTCTTTATGTTGTTTTTATTAGCCTTGTTGTAATAGAACTTATGTAGACTGGTACTGTAGTTTATGATGAAACTTAATGACTTTAAGTTTGACGTGATGAAGGGTTGTAGTGACATTACCTGTCACAATTTTGTGGAAATTTTCCAACGCAATCCAAATTACCTTCATTACTTATGATTTGTCTTATTAGTTCTTTTGTGAATTGGTTAATGATTCATTGTGAACTGTGTCGTTGATTGCATGTAGTATCCATGTTACATCTTGATAGAGAAATCCTTTTTCTTATCTTGATATGAATACTTACTTGTTCTTTTTCTTCTGTGTTATCACAGGAAGGAAGGAAGGAGTTGGAAGGCATTTTTCTGACTTTACTAAATTTATGTTTGGTTAGTTTCCAAAAACATGCCGCCTAAATTGACGACTGCTACTGTTAATACCATGATTGAGCAAGCTATCGCGAGAGCACTGGAAGCTGAACGTGCTGCGAGGAACCAAGAGACTGAGAATAGGAATGTTGTTGGTCAGGTTGGAGGGAATGTTGAAAATCCGGTTGGAGGTAATGCTGATGAACAAGCGAGAGGAAATGTTGCGGGACAAGTTAGAGGTAATGCTGCTGTTCAGCAGATTCAGAAGGAATGTTCTTATGCTAGTTTCATGAAATGTGGACCTACCCAATTTCGTGGTACTGGTGGTGCTTTGGAATTAAGGAGGTGGATTGAGAAGATTGAAAGTACTTTTGAAATCAGTGGATGTTCAGAAGCTAGTAAGGTGAAATTTGCTGCAGCTACTTTTCAGGATGATGGATTAAGCTGGTGGAATAGTCAGGTAGCTACTGTGGGATTGGTTGAAGCTAATGCTAGAACATGGACTGTGACCAAGGGACTGCTAACTGCTAAGTTTTGTCCTGAGGAAGAGTTAGGTCAGTTGGAGGATGAATTGAGGCATTTGGTGCTGAGAAATAATGATATTGTAGCTTATACAAGGAGATTTTCTGATTAATGTTTGTTGTGTCCTGATGCTTTTGCTGATGACCGTAAGAAGATGAAGCAGTATATCAGAGGTTTATCTAGTAATATCAAGGGAGAGACTACTTCGTCGAAACCCAAGTCATTTGATAAAGTTGTTCAGATGGCTCATGCTTTAATGGATGTAAAGCTGCAAGATCGAAAGGATAGTATTGCTGAAGGGAATAAGAGAAAGTGGGAAGCTGCACACTCAAACCAAGGGCAGAATCATGGTGGTTATCGTAATAACAATAATCAAGGACCGAATACGAATCAGCAATATAATTTGAGGAGGAATGATGGTGTTCGTGCTGCCACTGGAAATCAAGGTAACAAAGTAAATCCGAAGTGTGGTCGATGTAATCTGTTGGGTCTACTAGATGTAGATCTTGCAGCCTGTCAGGACCGGTGAATGACTTCTGTAATCACAAGTCAAATCACAAAGAGACTCTATGCACAATATGAATGTAGAATATAAATATAATTAAGAAGAACAGAATAACTATAAAGACTTGATCCTTTCTAAGGATTTCTAATATTGATAATGACTAGAACTACGTTTTGTGAAGGTGT
The DNA here is from genome assembly GCA_025667525.1 of Glebionis coronaria. Taxonomy (NCBI): domain Eukaryota; kingdom Viridiplantae; phylum Streptophyta; class Magnoliopsida; order Asterales; family Asteraceae; genus Glebionis; species Glebionis coronaria. The sequence goes on from CM046880.1 coordinate 237,363,113, forward strand.
GTCTAACCCTTATGCCTAAGGTTCCTTTTATACTACAAGGAAACCCTAATACATCATTAAAGAAAACGTGTAAAACTGATATGCATATCCTTTCCTAACATATCTCATGCATATCCTAACAGAATATTAAGTAAATAATAAAGTTTGACTTCGACTAGAACCAGGAGCAGGACTTGCTCCTACTACGACTAGGACCAGGAGGAACTACATACCTCCTAGTCTACCTATTACATATAACTATTACAATGGTCCTAACAATCCTCCCCTAAACTTGAATTTGACCTGTTGAGTTCAAGTTTCCTGGAAAACGTGCAAATAAAGCCCGAGGATTGTATCAGCAAAACAAATAGCAGCAGCAACAAGATAAGAATCAGAGTAACAGCCGCAACATGAAACACTAGAAGCTTCTCCAAAGCTTGTAACAAATCAGCATCGTGTTGAATCTTTTCAGCAACATGAGCAGATTTGATGAGCCTTTACCAAGTAGCTGCTCGCTCTTGGGCTAGCTAGTCATTCTGGTGGAATAAGCATCACCCTGGGAGACTAGAACCCAGCCCAGCCCAAATTTTAGGCAAACCATCACAGCCGTCAACGGATTTGATGCGTCTTTACCAGAAGCCGTACCCCTCTGGACTCGCTAACTCTTAGCAATGAAGCATCGGTGAGTTGAACACCCTATAGCTTTAAGCAAGCTATTACAGCTATCAACGGATTTGATAAGATCTTTACCAAGAGCCGTACCCCCTTGGATTAGCCACTTTTCAGTCCAAGACTATGGCAAGTGAAAACCATCCAGTTTTGGGTAACCTGGCAACCATCAACGGATTTGAGAATCGCACCAGGAGCCGTACCCTCAAGGTGAATCAACTTTTTCTTGTCGATTAGACATGGTAAGTTGAGAACCATTTGTTGTGTGGACCACGTCCAACACCAAGTGAAACCAAGTACCAGGACAAGCTCAAACCAGGAACCACATTGTGAAACAGCCAAGGGATATGATGTACAAATATAAAAGCTAAACTGTGTTTAAAGTATAAGCAGATATTATATAAAAAGTATATATATATATATATATATTTTTTATTATTATTTTTTTTTAATTTTTTTTTTAACTATAAAGAATGAAATTCACCAATCCCTGTACATATTGGTGAAAAGAATAAAAATAAGAACAAATGAACAAAAAGACAAAGCATAAACACTTACAACCCAATCACCTTACATACCAGAAGCAGCCTTCTTATATGCTAGCAACCGTGCCTGAATACCTTCTACCAATGCCGTAGCCATAGAGGACTCATTTCCAGATGGAGCAGTAGAAATTTGCAAGTGACTCGCTAACATCGCCTCCATCGAAGAAATAGTCAAAGGATACTCCACATCCGTCAGCATAAACACCATATGACCAGATTCTAATTCCAACATATGAACTCCACATCCAGCATAAAGCTTCCAGCGCAGAATCTCCCATTGCATTTGATCCTTCCATATGCCCGAAACAGGAGCATTTGGAGGAGGATCCAACATCAGCTTGCGATCAGCCCAGATTCGCATACCAGGCCATGAAGACACAGCCATGGGGTCAAACGGCATACTAGAATCAACAAATCCAAACAACGCCATAAGATCCATACGGTCAGCCCAAGATAACACACCCTGCAAACCCGTTGCCAATCGCACAGACCCATCACTCAAAGTAATCTGATGGGATACGCCACCAGGAAGTGTGGTAGAACGCTCAACCATATAACCCGTAATGCTCCCATTGCCCAAGGGCAAGTCAGAATCGCTGTCGGAAGCTGCATCAATTAAATTCTCAGGATCACGCTTCTCGAAAGGAACTGTCTTACCACGGCGAACACGACGAGCTTGTTTCTGGCGAATGGAACGTCTAGGTGTGGGAGCAGAAGGTGTTGATTCAACCTTTACCTTAACCTCAGCAACAGCAGGGGAAGCAGTAGAAGTAGACTCATGAACGTGTCCACCCAATGGACCACTAGGAGCTGCATCAGAAGTAGGATTAGGTTGTGTTGCAGGAACTGGTGGTGATGGAGATGGCACATCAGATGTAGTAGTAGTAGGGATGGTGGTATCAACAAAGATGCTTGCAGGAACATGTGTGGTGGTGGTAGTAACAGGTGTGGTGGTGGAAGCATGAGTGGTGGTGGTAGTAACAAAGATGGTAGTAGCAGGACCAGCAGTAGAACCCATAGGAGCAACCAAAGGTGTAGTAGAAGGACCAACAGAAGTAGCAACAAAACCAGAAGGACTACCAGCAGAACCAGGAGTGGGTGCAGACGAAGGACCAGTAGAATCAGCAGGCATAGAAGTAGTCACACCACGAGGATGGTAAATAAATCTTTCCGGAATAGGGTGACTCTGACGCTTCACCATCTTTTCATAAAGGGCCTTGAGCTCATCAAAAGTCAAAGCCCGCACCCGAGCCCAAGTCCAAGGAGCATTAAAATCAGCAGCAGACTGAAATTTCACATAACGCTGCATCTGCTGGCGCTCCTCAGCCCGAGATAAAGGTCTGTTCCTTCGTTGTTTCTTAAGTTCTGCAGCAAGAGCCAACTGATGCTTACGCATCAATACCATAGCCTTCGGTATACAATTGTGTTCATCAATATCGTCACCCAAAAGATCCTTAAACTGAGCATAATCCCGAGTGAGAACAGTCAACACTTGCATCCATTCACTATTACTCCAATGCATGGCATCATGCTGAATTTGTGCACGCCTGCGCTCTCGAAGCTCTTCCTCAGCAGCCCTATCCGCTTCATCAATCTCAGCCTGAACCCGACGAGCTGCCTCTTCACCAAGCCTTTCCTCTTCAATCTGTCGACGAGTACGCTTACGAGATGGAGATGGAGCATCAGTCATTGGGGCTTTTCCCTTCGGATCATGAGAGGGACCAGCATGAGAACCAACAGCAGGATCAGAATCACCACCCATAGAAGGGGGAATAGCACCAGGAGAAGGAACATTGGAGGACGTTGGAGGAACCGGCAAATCATCATAAACTTTATCAGCAAAGGCAACATTTGCCAACAACGTCAAGCCATCCTCAACATTCTCCGCACCCTCATCCTCAGAATCTGAATGGACCACATGCTTCTTGCGACGACGTTGTTGAGTCTCCAACGCCTTAATGCGTTCAGCCAGAGGAAGAACAAACTCCCTTGTAAGCTTCCGATGTTGGTTTAAGTCAGCTTCCAAACAAATCATCCTCTCATGGTACCTGCGCATAAGATCAAGCAAAGATATCAGTGTAGTAGGCTCCTCCGCCTGTCCACCAAGAGAACTTGGATCAGGGAAAGCATCACGGGAGCCCGAAGCAACATGTGGGTCAACCTGTGGAGAACTAGCATCAAACGGGATATCAGTCGAGTGTGGGGCAGGACTAGGAGGTGGAGTCTCCACAAATGGAGACCTTTGTGGAACTGAGGAAGGACCAGCCTTGGTAGGAGATGGTTTTTCAACCACCACTTCCTCAACTAGCTCCTCCTCTACCACAGGAGTGGCACCAACAGTAGGAGCCTCCTCCTCCATGGGGTCATCATCTAACACAACAAACTCAGGAGCCTCCTCCTCCTCACCCATAGGACCCTGAGCCAACCCTAACATTGCTTCAGTCAGGGGCCTCCAATCCCCAGTAAACCCATTCATCATATTGTAATACACTTTAGCTGTAAGTTTAGACGGCACATGCTCAGTCCTATCACGTGGAATGCAAACAAGGATTTGTTGAAGAAACCTACGGTACATAAGAAATTTCTTCCTCGAACCAGCAGTAGACAAATTACTAGCCATCCCCTCAAATAGATAATGAGAAAAATTAAACACTCTACCCTGGGCTAAACAAATAAGACCAGTAGCCAAAGGAGTAGGGAAAGCATCCCAACTCCCAGACTTGGGACTCATACAATGGATTAAAAAGTGAACCAGAAGCTTCCATTAGGGGGAAAACCTATTTTTCTGGAAGTTAAACTTCCCCCCATGTTCATAACCTATAGCAGCCATCCCCTCCAATACTTCCGAATTGGGGATTGATTCAACACCCCCCTCATCCTGAAGATGAAGAGAAGAGCGAATGGAAGCTTCAGTCACCACATATGCACGTCCATCTATGGTAGCATGGAGTGCACGTGGACGACCAGCCACATTCACAAGTTGAGCAGACGCCCAAAATTGACGAATCACACTATCATATATGGTGGGACAGACAGTAAATGCAAACCTCAAGTTAGAAGCTTCAATGAAATCCAAGATGTCAGCAAAATGTTCACGATTTGGACCATCACCCAGATAAGCAACACGGTTGTGAGCAGGTTGGTAAGCAAGAGCAGCCATGGATCTTGATGAATTGATGGAAGAATGATTGTGATTAGGGTGTAAAGAGTAGAAGCGGTTTTGTGTGTGTGTTAATTGTAATGAGTGAGTCAAGGGTGTATGTTGACCATATATAAAGAAAGTGGTAACTGTTCATTGACCCCTATTAATGGGGGATTGCCCTTTCAAATTAAACCATAATTGCATAGTAACCACTTGCCCTTTTTAACATAATAACCAACTCCCAATTAACATGCGGAATTCAAACTTGTAAATACCAGGAATGGGAGCGTTGACCAAAAGTCAAAGCACACAATGGTCAGACCAGGAGCAAAATGTGATTAACAAAGGACAAAAGGAATGAACAGGATGCCAGACCAGTACCAGGAGCCAAACACCACTTGACATGGAAGGATTTTAAACCACCAGAAGCCAACCAATTATAACTAGAAGCTGACCAAAGAGGACCAGAAGCCAGTCATGTAAGGCCATATCCACCAGAAGAGAGCAAAAATCCTCCATCATAAGCACCACACACCATCATAACCAAGAAACTATGTTGTTACATACTATTAATACGTTAGTCTAACCTAATATGTACACAAAGCCTCCCCTTAGGCTTTGCCTCCCCTCAATCCTAGACCTCAAGGATTGACCATCCCAATATGAACCACCAAGTGGTTAAACCGAGGACCATCAAAAGCTTTAGTCAGCAAATCAGCAACATTGTCATCCGTATGAACTTTAAGAACCTGTATCAGCTTCTTCTCATTGGCATCCCGTATAAAATGATGCCTAATCTCAATATGCTTCGTCCGCTGATGAAAAACAGGATTCTTCACAATGCAAATAGTGCTTTGATTGTCAAAAAAGATTTTGGTATTCATAAAATTGAAACCATAATCCAACATCTGATTTTGGATCCATAAAACTTGTCCACAACAACTAGCAGCAGCAACGTATTCAACTTCTGTTGAAGAAGTAGCTACGATTGTCTGTTTCTTACATTGCCATGAAATAAGCCGACGACCCAAAAATTGACAACCACCAGTAGTAGACTTCCTATCATTATTAGCACCAGCATAGTCACTATCACTATAGGCTTCTAGAACAAAAGGAGATTCTCTAGGATATCATAGACCAATTTAGGTTGAGCCTTGATATACTTGAAAATCTTCTTCACTGCATTTAAGTTCGAAACCGTTGGAGTCACCTGGTGTCTAGAACAAGCACTTACGGCAAACATAATGTCCGGACGTGATGCAGTCAAATACATGAGAGAGCCAATCATAGACCTGTACATGTGAACATTTACCGGGGGGTCTGGCTCATTCTTAAGTTTGATTTTAGCAACTTCATAAGGAGTTGCTGCTGGTCTAAGAGGATTCATGTCAAACTTCTGAAGAATCTCATGGACATATTTATCTTGACTGATTAAGATCCCATCCGATTGTTGCTTGACCTTAAGACCAAGGAAGAATGACAGTTCTCCCATCGCACTCATCTGAAATTCGCCTTTCATCAAGTGTTCAAACTCATCACACCACTCCTTCCTTGTAGAACCAAAGATAATGTCGTCCACATAAACCTGAACAAGGATAATATCCTTGGAATTCCGCCGAAGAAATAGTGTTTTGTCAATAGTACCTCTTCGATAGCCATTCTTTAACAAAAAAGTTGAAAGACGCTCATACCAAGCTCTAGGAGCCTGATGTAACCCATAAAGAGCCTTGACCACCTTGTAGACTTTCTTGGGATGAAGTGGATCTACAAACCCCTTAGGTTGAGTAACATACACTTCCTCGTCAATTTTGCCATAGAGAAATGCACTCTTGACATCCATCTGGAACACCGTAAAGCCAACATATGAAGCAAAGGCCAAAAACAGACGAATGGCCTCGATCCTGGCAACCGGCGCAAAGACTTCAGTATAGTCAATGCCCTCAATTTGAGTGTGTCCTTGTGCGACAAGCCTAGCTTTATTCCTTACGACAATTCCCCGTGCATCCTTCTTGTTCTTCAGAATCCATTTGGTATTGATAGCTGTCTTTCCATCTGGTAAGTCAACCAGAATCCAAACATTCTGAAACAAGAATTGCTGCATTTCCTCCTGCATAGCCTCCACCCAACTTTGATCCTCAAGAGCATGAGAAACAGACCTAGGTTCCACCTGTGAAAGAAAACAAGCAAACAAACAATGCTGAAAGTCCGTATGATTATTACGCTTTTGATCCTCAATATAGCCCATAAGAGCATGATGATCAGACGAGGCCTTCTGCTGCATTCTGCGTGTCTTGACAGTAGAACCAGGATCTCCAATAATTTGAGTGGTAGGATGATCTTTATGTGATTGCAAGACTGGATTGGAAGAAACCTCCACTTCTGGTGCCAAGTTATTGAGATCACCAACAAAGTCAGCATCATATGAAGCATTTTGGAATATCCCATCTACTGGTTGTTTATGAATATCATCCAGCTTGGTAGAAGACTTCTTTTCATGGTTCCCCAAATCAGAAGGACTGGAGAAGCGAGTATTGGAAGCAGACTCACTAGCCGGAGTACCAGTAGATGATAAGCTAACACTAGGAGCAGAAGCTGGAGTACCAGGAGCAACTTTGTCAGTAGGCTCAACCAAGGGAAACTCAAAACTACCTTGAGCAGCTGCTTTAGTAGCTTCTTGTTGCTGTTTGAGAAGAGTGTCAAGAGCTGCTTGGGAATCCTGTACATCCAATGGAGATGCATCACTAGGAGGAGTGGGAGAAACCGTGGTGGAATAGGATGGAACCACAAAAATGTCATCCTCATCATCTGAATCAGAAAGACTAGACGGAACACCAGTACTAGAAGTTGCAAACACTTGTGGTCCTGCATCATGGTTAGTTTTGAAACGAAAATATCCTAACGAATCACTAAGATAATCAAGATCAAAATACCATTCTGGACCTTTGCCTTGGATGTTTGACTTCTCCTCAAAATACCTGAGATTAATAGTTTCAATTATTCGTTTGGCTTGAAGATTGTAGACACGATACGCCCGAGAATGAGCTGAATATCCCACAATGTATCCTTCATCTGCCTTGCCATCAAACTTCCCCAAATAGTCACTAGTATTCAGAATGGTGACTGGACACCCAAAAGGCTTCAAATGAGCAATATTTGGAACTTTGCCCGTGAGCAGCTCATAAGGAGTCTTCTTGTGAGGATTGGTAATAGAAACCCTATTCAAAACATAACTTGCAGTATTAACAGCTTCTGTCCAGAACATGGTTGGAAGCTTGGAATCGGCAAGCATAGTTCTTGCTGCTTCTATTAGTGTCCTGTTCTTTCTTTCTGCCACACCATTCTGTTGAGGAGTCCTAGCAGCACTATAATCTCTTTTGATGCCCTTAGCATTGCAAAGTGTGATGAGGTCTTTATTTTTAAACTCGGTTCCATTGTCGCAACGAATACCTTTAACTTTCTTGGACAACTGATTCTCTATCAAGGTAAGAAAATCTCGAAGAATTGAGTAGGTCTCACTTTTGGCAGCCATGAAGAACACCCACGTAAACCTGCTATAACCATCAGTCACCACCAAACAGAATTGCTTGTGGTCAATGCTCCTGATGGAAGTAGGACCAAATAAGTCCATGTGTAGAAGCTGCAATGGTTCAGTAATAAGACTTAGAGCAGTAATGGCCTTGAAGGATGCTTTGTGCTGTTTGCCTTTGCTGCAGGCAATACAATTTATATTATTTCTAAACGTCTTGGGAGGTAAACCAGAGACCAGATTCAGATTGGCAAGTTTGTGAATGGTCTTGAAGTTCACATGTCCCATCCTTCGGTGCCATTTAGTGGCTTCATCTTCTAAGGCTTTTGCAACCAGACAAGCTAGTTGACCAGTAGGGTTGACTTCATTCAACTTGATGCTATAGAGATTGTGTCTTCTAGGGATTCTGAGTAAAACTTGTGAGTCATCCGGAAGCTCAAAGTCTTTGGAAAGCACAAGTGCATCAGTATCGGTGAAGAGAACAAACTGCTTCTTGTCACAAATCTGAGAGACCGATATCAAGTTGAAATGTTGAAGTGCTTCCACATAGTAGACCTGCTCAAAATTAAGATTTGGAGTCTTTATCGTTCCTTTGCCAGTGATTCTGCCTTCACCCCCTCCAAAATAGACCTTGCCACCATGAAATGGTACAAAGTTAGAGAGAAGACTCTTATTGCCAGTCATGCTCCTGGAGCAACCACTATCAACAATACCTAGACTAGGATCCTGGTATGGAGTAACCTACAACAACAAGAGTATAAAAATGCAAAAGTTAGTGTCTTAAGGGGACCCAAACCTTTTCAGGTTTGAGCCTGCCTTGTGGATCATTAGAAGAGTGCCAAGAAGATTGATGAGATCCACCATTGTTCCTTGGTTGCCTATGCATCATATGGGTATTATTATTTGACCAAGAACAACCTGCTGAGGGCTTAACAGCAGTTCCCAAATTTCCCAAACCAAAATACGTGTGGTCTAAATTATGTGGATAGATTGGATTAAAAGTTTTAAAATAATTACTGGTTGTTTGGAATCCACTATCTCTCCAATAATCAGACGCGAAAGGAGAGGATACTCTAGAAGTATTAAACGTTGGAGCACTAGGATTAAGTCTTCTAGTAGCATATGAAGCAGCTCCTGGTGGACCAGGAGCAGGAAAAGCATGATTAACAGATGCACGTGTGTCATAATAATCATAATCTTTAATTAAATGAAAGGCACTGCCACAAACAAAACATGTTTTGAAAGACCTTTTATTAGAATGAGATTGTTTCATACTGCCTACTTTATTACACACATTTCTAGGAAAAACATTCTTCCTAGGACTCAATAAACAAGGACCAGACACACTTGACTTGACAGCAACTTTTTCTTCACACTTCCTAGCACCAGTAGCAGCATGTTCATTCAACTTGGAACTTGTAGGTCTTGACTCTTCACTTGAACCACTAGATGCAGAGTCACCGGCTTTGTCACTGAAAGTACATGAGACAAAGTCATTAGTATTAGTAGAACTTGTTGGGGACTCAAGCATCTGTGATCCATCCGAGTCATTATGCCATGAGGTGGGCATAAAAGTTCCAGTAAGAGGAGGAGGGACAGCATGCATTTCTGCTGCTGGTTTAAACCTATTGTAACTAGGTTTGCCCTCATCCTCTTTGTCGGCATCAAAGACACTTGAGAAAGATAAATCAAATACATCTTCTGAATCAATATATTTTTCAAATCCTAAGCCTCTTTTAGTTCTGCCAGACATGCTACTATCAATTAATTTTGAAAGATTTTTAGGTGCCTTTTGCCATTTGTCAAATCTTAGCATTGTAGCATCTAATTTAGCTTGCATCTCCTCTTTTTCTTTGATACTAGCATCTCTTTCAGTTTCTGTATATTTAAGCATATTTGTAGTGTTTTCTAAATCAATGCTTAGTATCCTGATTTTATCCTCATACGCACGTTGTGTATCTTGTAACCACCTCTTTTGTTGTTCCAATGTGTTTAATGAAGCCTTATAGGCTTGAACCTCTAAAAAATACTTATCATTTTGATCATTTACTTCATTAAATTGGGACAACAATTCTGAGTATTTATCATGACAACCAAGAGGACAATGTTGTACCTGAGGTGAGATGCCCATAAGAGCAAACTCGTCTGCTTCTTCTGCATCAGAGAGATTCCCAACAATCATTGCAAACACGTCAGTCGAGGACTCAGCTGATTCCAGGGTAGAAGCCTGATGATCATTCCAGTTGACCATAGAGTCAACAGATACCAATGCCTTCTTGTCATCTTTTATCTCCTGAACCTTGAAAGCGGAGTACCTGCTCTTCTCCTGATCATTCTTGCTAGGGCACTCCCTTGCAAAGTGACCCTGTTGCTGGCAGTTATAGCATCGCACCTTGCTTCTATCGAATCTTGCTGGCTCCCGAGGGTTGTAATTAAATTTCCTTCCTGCTTTCTTCTCAAACTTGTGAACCCTAAGAGTAAGCATGGCCATCTGCCATTTAAGATCCATCTCATCCAGGTCAAGTTTATCGACCTGTTTGAAGTCATCAAAAGCAAGTTGTTGTTCAGCATTAACATCAGCAACAAACGAATGAAGAACAACTTCTACCATACTACCAGACTTGGCAGTAGGTTCAGGAGCAGAAGTATGCTGGAAAGTGTGCTGAGAGGACACAATGTTGCTTGGGCTACTTGCATATGACATAGGACTGGATGCCATAGAACTCACAAAGGCCGAGTTGGCAGGAGTAGGAAAAGAGTCGCTTGAAAAGCCTCTCACATGAGGTTCAAAAGTTCTGAGCTTATGAAACAAATCATCAAAACTGAGATAGTCAAGCCCACCTTTGGCTTTGAGAGAGATCACCACCTGATTCCATGAGTAGGGTAAGGCTTTAAGAAACCTTGCATTAATATCACCATCATCAGGCTTGGACCTAAGTTGATTCAACTGGCTCAATATCTTTTGGAACCTATCATACCCTTGATTCAGACCTTCAGTTTCTGAGATTTTAAATTCTGTGAATTCATCTCTCAGCATGGACCTTCGCATTTTCTTTGACTCCTCATTCCCGCCGAACCTTGCTTTTATGCCATTCCAGATTTCTCTGGCATCATCCAAATGGTAGAAGTCACCCATGTGATCTTCAGGAAGAGATTGAAGCAAGATCGTTTTTGCTTTTACCTCCTTCTGAATAGCTATGATTTCCTCATGAGATTTAGGGTCAAGAAGAGTAATATTACCATTCTTGTCTCGTCCAGTAAGCTTCCTGCTGTTCCCATTCAAAATGATCTTCCAAAGATCTTGATCAGTGTTGGTGATCCACCATTCCATCTTCATTGCCCAGTTATCATATTCACCCTTCTTCAGAAGAGGGAATTTACCATTCATGTTAGAGACCGTAGCCAGGATCTGCCGAGGTTGCACAATTTTAGGAGTGCCTTCTTCTCCTGTTTGAGTAGAAGTTGAGGCAGACATGATATGAAAAAAAAATGTCAGAAATAAGAAAACTTGATTCTTCTTGTATAGAGACCCTCCCAGGCTCTGATACCACTTGTTGGGTCTACTAGATGTAGATCTTGCAGCCTGTCAGGACCGGTGAATGACTTCTGTAATCACAAGTCAAATCACAAAGAGACTCTATACACAATATGAATGTAGAATATAAATATAATTAAGAAGAACAGAATAACTATAAAGACTTGATCCTTTCTAAGGATTTCTAATATTGATAATGACTAGAACTACGTTTTGTGAAGGTGTGTCTAACCCTTCTGCCTAAGGTTCCTTTTATACTACAAGGAAACCCTAATACATCATTAAAGAAAACGTGTAAAACTGATATGCATATCCTTTCCTAACATATCTCATGCATATCCTAACAGAATATTAAGTAAATAATAAAGTTTGACTTCGACTAGAACCAGGAGCAGGACTTGCTCCTACTACGACTAGGACCAGGAGGAACTACATACCTCCTAGTCTACCTATTACATATAACTATTACAATGGTCCTAACATAATCTGTATCATGTTGGGAATTGTCCACCTACTTGCAACAAGTGTGGGAAGGCCAGACATAAGATGGCAGATTGTAGAAACAAGGGTGTGGCCACTGGAGCCAATGTTGTTAAAGTAGTTAACTGTTCTGGATGTGGAGGCCGTGGACATAAGCAAGGGAACTGTCTGAGGGTTGTCATACGACAGGGAGGCAATGTTGCTGCTATTGCTGCTGGGACTGCTGCTCCAGCCTATGTCGTGGAGGTGCTGACAAACCTCAAGGGCCGAATGTGGTGACTGGTACGTTCTTACTTGATGCTTGTTATGCTAGTGTTTTGTTTGATTCTGGATCCGATAGAAGTTTCGTAGATGTTAGATTCAGTCAGCTATTAGATAGAGAACCAGTGAGATTGACAACTAGTTATAAGGTGGAGTTAGCTGATGGTAAGGTTGTAAGCACTAGTTCTATACTGAAAGGTTGTTCCTTGAAGTTAGGTAATTATGTGTTTAGTATTGATTTGATGCCTATAGAATTAGGATCTTTTGACGTGATTGTTGGAATAGACTGGTTAGTTGGTAATGGTGCAGTGATAGTTTGTGGAGAAAGATTAGTTCAGATACCGCTAAGGAATAGGGTCTTGACTGTGAAAGGTGATTAATGTACTTCTCGTTTGAGAGTTGTTTCTTGTTTGAAGATGATGAGGTATATAGAAGCAGGTTGTGATGTGTTTCTTGCACAGATAAGAAATGATGGTGTGAATGAAAGGAAATTAGAGGATGTCCATGTGATTAGAGAGTATCCTGAGGTTTTACCTGAAGATTTGCCAGGATTACCGCCGCATCGTGAAGTGGAGTTTCGTATTGATTTAGTATCGGGAGCTACGCCAGTTGCTCGTGCACCGTATCGTTTAGCTCCATCTGAGATGAAAGAATTATCTGATCAATTGAAGGAATTGATGGATAAGGGATTTATTAGACCGAGTTCGTCGCCATGGGGTGCTCCTGTTTTGTTTGTTAGGAAGAAAGATGGTTCTTTTAGAATGTGTATTGATTATAGAGAGCTTAACAAATTGACTGTCAAGAATCGGTATCCATTGCTGAGGATTGATGATTTGTTTGATCAGTTGCAAGGATCAAGTGTATACTCGAAGATCGATTTGAGGTCTGGGTATCATCAACTAAGAGTTAGGCAAGAAGATATTCCTATAACAGCTTTCCGTACTCGATATGGACATTTTGAATTTCAAGTGATGCCTTTTGGGTTAACGAATGCGCCTGCTGTATTCATGGATCTGATGAATCATGTATGCAAGCCGTATTTGGGTGAGTTTGTTTTTTTTTTGGTAAAAGGGTAATTGATGTTTTTTAGGGTCATTTAAGAAAATTAGGTTTATAAGAAAATTAGGTTTATGCAAGCCGTATTTGGGTGAGTTTGTTTTTATTTGGGTGAGTTTGTTATCGTATTAATTGATGATATTCTCATTTACTCCAAGAGTGAAGAAGAACATGAGAAGCATTTGAGAACAATTTTAGAATTGTTGAAGAAAGAGAAGTTGTATGCGAAATTCTCTAAGTGTGAATTTTGGTTGAAATCAGTGCAATTTCTGGGGCACGTGATTGATAGTGAAGGTGTTCGTGTGGATCCTGCTAAGATTGAGGCAATTAAGGATTGGTCAGTGCCGACGACGCCGACTGAAGTTCGCCAATTTCTTGGTTTAGCTGGGTATTATAGAAGGTTTATCGAGAAGTTTTCGCTAATTGCTAAGCCGTTGACCAAGCTTACTGAAAAGAATCGAGTGTTTGAATGGGGATTGGAAGAGGAATCTGTATTTAGTATGTTGAAGGATAAGTTGTGCTCTGCGCCGATATTATCTTTGCCAGAAGGATCTGAGGATTTTGTAGTGTACTGTGACGCGTCTCATAAAGGATTTGGAGCTATGTTGATGTAAAGGGAGAAAGTAATAGCATATGCATCGAGACAATTGAGAAAGCATGAAGAGAATTACACTACGCATGATTTAGAATTTGGGGCTGTGATTTTTGCATTAAAGCTGTGGAGCCACTACTTGTATGGAACCAAGTATGTGGTTTACACTGATCATAAGAGTTTGCAGTATATTTTAGATCAAAAGGAATTGAATATGAGGCAAAGGAGATGGGTTGAGTTGCTGAGTGATTATGACTGCGAGATTCGTTACCATCCTGGTAAAGCGAATGTGGTAGCTGATGCACTTAGTAGAAAGGAAAGAGATAAGTCTATAAGAGTTAGAGCTTTGACAATGATGGAAAGTGTTGATTTGACAGAAGCGATATTGAAAGCCCAAGATAATGGTTTGAAGGAAGAGAATGTTGAGGCAGAAAATTTGGGTAGAATGTTGAAACCATTGTTTGAAGTAAGATCAAATGGATTGAGGTATTTTGAGAATAGGATTTGGTTACCATTGTGTCTGTCTGAGAAAGGTTCTTTAGAAGTGCGAGATTTGGTGATGAATGAATCTCATAAGTCGAAGTATTCAATACATCCTGGATCGGACAAGATGTATCAAGATCTTAAGAAAGTTTATTGGTGGCCGAATATGAAGGCAGATATAGCACAGTACGTTAATAAGTGTTTAACTTGTGCGAAAGTGAAGGCTGAACATAAGAAACCGTCTGGATTGTTAGTGTAACCTGAGATTCCTGAGTGGAAATGGGAGAAGATTACTATGGATTTTGTGACAGGTTTGCCAAGGACTGCAAGTGGTTTTGATATGATATGGGTGATCGTAGATAGATTGACTAAGTCTGCTCACTTTTTGCCAATGAAGAAGACGGATAGTATGGAGAGGTTAACAACAGTGTATGTGAAGGAGATTGTTTGTCGACATGGTGTGACTTTGTCGATAATTTCTGATCGTGATAGTAGGTTTACTTCAGAATTTTGGAAGTCTTTGCAGAAAGTGCTGGGAACGGAGTTATGTTTAAGTACAACATATCATCCGGAAACTGATGAACAAAGTGAGAGAGCGATTCAAACGTTAGAGGATATGCTTCGTGCATGTGTGATTGACTTTGGAAATGGTTGGGATAAGCATTTGCCATTGGTTGAATTTTCGTACAATAACAGTTATCATGTTAGTATTAAAACCGCTCCATTTGAAGCTTTGTATGGACGTAAGTGTAGATCTCCAGTGTGTTGGAGTGAGGTAGGAGAAAGTCAATTGACTGGGTCTGAAATGATATTTGAGACGACTGAAAAGATTGTGCAAATTAAGAAGCGTTTGTTATCTGCCAGAAGAAGACAAAAGAGTTATGCTGATAACAGAAGGAAACCATTGGAATTTGAAGTAGGAGACATGGTTATGTTGAAGGTATCTCCATGGAAACGAGTAATTCGTTTTGGAAAAAGAGGAAAGTTGAGCCCGAGATATATTGGACCATTTAAGATTATCCAAAGGATTGGATTGGTGGCTTATAAGTTAGAGTTGCCTGATGAGCTTAAGGCGATTCATAATACTTTTCATGTGTCTAATCTGAAGAAGTGTTTAGCTGAAAGGGATGTGGTGATTCCATTGGAGGAAATTCAACTTGATGATAAGTTGCATTTTATAAAGGAATCTGTAGAGATTATTTTTTTTGGTAAAGGGTTTCCCCGGTAAATATATTAACCAAAAAAGCGTTGAAGTACAAAGGAATGTGGCTAAGATACCACATTAACCGCATGCTACAGGCAGCATGTTAACACGTGATTATGTTATGGCATAAACACAAACTAATCTAGAACTACAATGCAAGTAAACTAGAAAGAAACCAAGATGCAAACATGAAGTCACATATTGTCTTTAGCTTCCACCAACAGCACGAAAGGAGCAAATGATATCCAAATGAGCCTACCTCCTTAAAAAACCTTGCCAAAGAAAACCCAGTGGGAAAAACCTTGGACAAGGAAAAAAGAGTACAACCCTCACCCGGCACTCCCATCATGAAGAACTCTAGAGCTCGGCACCCTCCATTTGTCAAGCAGCAAACTCGACCTGGCAGACAACTTCTTAAAACGAAATGAAATCAACTTCAATTGAATAGTGTCACAAATAAGCTAAACAATCTGATCAGCAGCCAACAGCTTTTTCTTGAAAAGTCTTGAATTACGTTCCATCCATATAAAGTACGCAGTAGCAGCCAACACAAGACGGGCAAGGATGCTAGGACAAGACTTTCCCTTAGAAATTGGAATAACATAGGCTAAAAAATCATCAATCCGAGGGGGGATGTTATCCATATCACATAGGCCCCGAACCTTAAACCAAACCTGCATAGAATAAGAACATTCAAAGAAAAGATGGTCATGAGAATCCGACACCAATTTACACAACGGACATCGTAGAAGGCTTAGATCCACCAAAGGGCCAACATCCCATTGCCTAAGCCGATCTTGTGTCTTCAATTTTCTTCTAACCACTAACCATAAGTGGATAGAGTGACGAGGAATACAATGAGCAAACCAAACAGCATGAAACAAATCAACCATCAAAGCCCTATCCCGAATGGAGTCCCAAGCTAAAGAAACTGAAAAATGATGTAAAACCCCATTTATATCCCGCCACATCAAATCATCATCTTGAGCATCATTAATAACAGGGACCGGGATAGAGACAATGTTCGGAAATCCAGCATACCAATCCTGCGGCCACTGCCAAATACCATCAGTAATAAGATCCCTTACCTTATTAGATAGAGAGAGCCCCGATCTTGTAATACTTCGAAACGAAAGAACGTCCCTTAACGGACATAAATCTGCCCATTTGTCAAACCACATAGAAGCCAATCTACCATTATTAATCTTGTACCAAATAAATTGACGAATGCGTGGTCTAATCTGTAGAAGTTTTCTCCAGCCCCAACTCATATCACCTATACATGGAACGTCCCAGAAACTTCGATCCTTTAACTTGTAAGAATAGATCTATTTAACCCATAAAGACTCTTTACGAGTGAGAATACACCAGATATGAGAAACCATTAAAGCAATATTAAAATCAGAGAGCTTACAAATACCAAGTCCACCTTCATAAAATGGGGTACAAACAGAGTCCCAAGCAACTTTAGCCTTACCTTTCTTCATTTCACCTTGACACCATAAGAAGCCTCTCATAAGCTGTTCCAAATCATGAATAATCCGAACAGGTAAGACAAAGACAGACGCCCAGTAGATATGCATTGATGAAAGAACTGAACGAACTAATTGGAGTCTTCCTGCTAAAGAAAGAAATTTATTGCGCCAATCATTAACTCTACTTTCAAGTTTTTCAACAAGTACTTTACAATCCCTATATAGAAGCCTGGACGAAATGAGAGGGACACCAAGATATCGGACAGGTAACTCGCCTTCAGCAAATGGCATGATATGTAAAATACTATTCTTAACAGCAGTAGCCACATTACAGAAGAAAACTGTGCTCTTAGGGATACTTGGAACCAAACCTGAAGCTATCTTAAATTCCTCCAACGCATCCATAATAACCTGTACAGAGTCCAAGTGACCCCTAGCAAACAAGAAAAGATCATCTGTAAAACAGAGGTTGATAATACGCTGTTGCTCACAACGGTTGTGAAAATAAAAAACCTCTGCATTTAGAACCCTCCGCTGCAACATAAGTGAAAGGATCTCCATGATCAACGTGAAAAGATATGGAGACAACGGATCACCTTGCCGGAGACCTCTTTTTCCTTGAAACCAGCCATATAAATTACCATTTATGCAAATGGAATATGAAGTAGTAGAAACACACGTCATAATCCAATCAACCATTAAATGGTGGAATCTAAAACCAATCAGAATGTTACGCAGAAACTGCCAATCCACCGTATCGTAAGCTTTCTGAATATCCACCTTAAAAGCACATCTTGGAGGACCAAACTTTCTGTGATAATTCTTCATTAGCTCCTGCGTCAATAAGATGTTATCCGAGATCCTACGCCCCAGAACAAAAGCAGATTGATTAATATTAACCAAATCGCCCAAATCCCCTTTAATACGGTTAGCAATTATTTTACTAATGCATTTGAAAATAACATTACAACAAGAGATGGGGCGATAATCAGTAATCTTATTTGGAACAGACACCTTAGGGATAAGAGCAATAATAGTATGATTAACCTCTTTAAGAAGTTTTCCATTAGAGAAAAACTCCCGAATAGCACATGTAAACTCATCACCCACAATATCCCAAGACTTCTTAAAAAACGCAGCAGTAAAACCATCCGGCCCAGGCGCTTTATCATCACTCATGGAGAATAACGCACTCTTAATTTCAGAATCAGAGATGACTCTAACCATATGGGCAGATTTCTGAGCACCAAGCTTTCGAACAAACAAATCAGACGTATTAAAAGAACCTGAAACACTTGCCTGACCAAGAAATTGCTCGTAATGAGCAACGAAAGCACCAGGCACAGCATCTCCATCATGAAGCACATTATGAGAATCATGAACCATTTCAATACGATTACGAGCCGCCCTACTCTTAACCGAGTTATGAAAATAAGCCGTATTTGAATCACCTGCATCAAGCCATTCAATTTTAGATTTCTGACGTAAGAAGCGTTCCTCATCAAGAGAAGCTTCCTTAAAAGCGACCAGCTAATGAGCATGCTCTTCTTTCAACAGCACATTGGATGGTTCTCTATCAAGGGCTTGTTGAACAGCATCTAATTCCACACGTAGTCTAGCAACACGATCATGAAGATTACCCTGTTCAAACAGCAGCTTACGAAACGGAGCCTTTAAACCTTTTAAGCGTTTAACAAGCCTAAACATAGCACAACCATGAACATTAGCCAACCATCCGTTAGCTACCACTGCATGAAAACCCTCCTTATGCACAAGAAAATTACTGAATTTAAAAGGTTTAGGCTTAGGTTTGCTAATTGTAGGGATTCGTAACACACAAGGAGAATGGTCAGAAATCCTGTAAGGTTGGAATATCGCAAAACAGCCTGGAAACTCATCAAGAAACTTAATGTTAGACATAATCCGATCAATCTTTTTGAGAATACCATCATCACCCTGTGGTTTCTCATTCCAAGTAAAATGTAAACCTGTAGCATTAACATCCATAACTTGCATAAGATTAACACACTCCTTGAATTCCCGCATGGCAATATTAGGAGTGTAGCCACCACATGAGTGATCCTCAATATTAAGAGCAACATTAAAATCACCCATAACAGCCCATGGCTTATCCTGCATAAAAGTAGCATGAGCAACCAAATTATTCCAAAGAACACGCCGATGGATATAGTAGTTATCAACATAAACGAAAGAGCAGAACAAAGTACGGTTATCCATACGCGTTTTAACCTGACAATGAATAACTTGACTTGTTTGAGACAACACCATAACATCCACATTATCATCATTCCAGCCAAGAATTATACGAGTCCCTTTAGGACACAAGCCACCATTTGACGTCCACTTCCATCTGCTAAGAATCTTACGACACATATCATAAACACCCGAAGCATCAACATGAGACTCCAAGATAGCACAAACACTCAGATTATTTTCGTTAATAACCTGACGAACCTCTATTCTTTTAGGGGATTGGTTCAGACCCCTTATATTCCATGAGGCTATACTAAACATTTAAAACATTCGTGGCAGGAGTGCTTGCCCCTGATTGAGAATTAAGAAGATTAGCAGATTCATCATAAATGTTTTCAACCTCCTCATCATCATCATCATCTCCACGTAGGTCACCTATATCCCCTGAAAGAGTCCCAAATGAATTCGAAGTAGAAACGCCACTCACCACAGATTTACCGTTATTTGAACTACTAGTATGCAACCCAGATTTGGTACCACTATCAACTTTGCTATTATCATGTTTAGATGCATTCGAAGTCTTACCAGGATTAGATGAGTTATCATGTATATGAGCACCAGAAGTAGACGACTTCGGACTAAAAGTAAAAGGGTTACCAATCTGGAAGCCTTTGCTTAACGGGACACCCCTCGGAATCTGGCTTCCTTGCTTTCCTTTGTTGTTATGCTTCCTACTACGAACTTGTTGAAATCCATCATCTTGTTCATGTATAACTGTAGGTGCCACTTTAGGGATAACACGTTTAGGACAAGTTTCAGCCGTATGACCAAAGATATTACAAGTAGGGCATCTAGGCGGCTTCCACTCATATTCAACTTTAATAGTTTCCTTAGTAAACCCCTCACCCTCCAAATCAGGAACACCAATAGTAATTGTCTCATGTAAATCACAATCAGATTTAATTTCAATTAAACAGCGAGCAAAACTACTACGACCCCAAGATTCTTTACACATAGTGCTAGTAAAAGAATCAAGCATAATAGGCTTACCAAGATATGTAGCAATCAGACTAATACCCTCTTCTTCAAACACTTGAAGAGGCACATCATGAAGTTTAACCCACACAGGAATACATGTAAATTCTTCTTTACGAAGGCTAGTCTTCATAGTATACCTTTTAAGAATAATGGGAGAATTACGAATCATCCATGGTCCACCTTCCAACACAGCTTCATACCCAGATTGTGCATCAAATTGAAAGAAAAAGAAACCATTGGAATTCATCATGATCCTTTTTAACCCAAATTTAGCCCAATTAGTTTTAGCATAATACTCAACCACTGGAAATGCCATTCGTTTACCAATAAAGTATCCATAGAGCGTATTATGAAAACGTGTATTAACCTTCTCAACCACTTTACGTGGAATGGATACCTGAACACCCTCAAACCTGTTTTCAGATATGATAGAACCTATATTAACACGAGCAACAGGTGAAGCTTGTTGGCTTGAACTAGCAGCAGCTGCATAGGAGCTAGATGGACTACCAATATCCACCGACTGTACAATAGGACATTCCTTCACAGTTTCCTCGACATCTATCGCTGGATCACTTGGATTAGAAAACGTGAAATCATCAATATTTGAGTCAAATACATCACTCCTCTCATTAGGGTTTATATCCAATTGTTCAAACGATAGCTCATCATTAACCAATTTACTAAACGTAGGAGATGAGACACTCACCTCTTTATGCTGATCCAAGGACATACGCATTGTGATATTAGATAAATCTGGTGTAACCCTAGCATCATGTCCAACAGTAGTGCTCATAGACGGATCCCTTGCATCATCACGCACACCCGCTTTGGAAGAAATAGCCTGTCGTCGTTTAAGTGTTCGAACACTGTTCTCCAACTCTAATTGGTGCGCACATACGATATCAAGAGTCTTAGTCCATTGCTCAGCAGTCATTCGCTTCAAGAAATCATATTTGTTATTTTGGACATCATTCATAAATCTACTAATCACTTCCACCATATTGAGGGAGATCGAGAACAATTTTTCAACATCCTCTAATGACCCTACATTCAAATTAATCCGTTCACCATTTGCTGTATCAACAACCGAATTAGGATTTGGAACATTAGTCTTACTGGAACCCACCATAGCTTCAACAATCACAAAAAAACCAAACCCTACACTCGACGAAGAAAAACCAAATAACCCGACAAAAACTACCCTAAAAAAAATAAATGCGATTCGACCCAATTATTAAACCAATCTTACGATGTCACTGGAATTCACAATTTACTACACACTTTGAATCTTTAAATGCAAAGTCAGCCGACCAAACAATTAATTGTCAGCCGACCATAGTCAGCCGACCACTTAAATGCTAGCCGCCAAAAACCTTTCACTTGAACCTTATACACGAATCGTGACAAAAAACACTCCGATACAAAGGACACAATGAAACAAACCGACACACAATATTAATATTGGATCACAAACACTTGCCGACAAGAAAATTAAAAGAAGAAACAACCTACGGCTGTCACACCAATTGACCAAATAAAAAAAGGTTTAGATCGAGAGCCAATCAATGATTAGACGAAATAAACACAATTGTTAAATGATTGCATGATTAAACAAACCATAAAATTGGAATCGTTGGTAAAAAAAAAATTCCTGCCGCCATAGATGTTTTTAGGGTTTTATATTTTTTTGGAAACCTGTAGAGATTATGGATAGGGAAGTTAAGAAATTGAAGCATAGTAGGATTCTGATTGTGAAGGTGAGATGGAACTCTAGACGTGGACCAGAGTTTACCTGGGAACGTGAGGATTTCTTTAAAGATAAGTATCCTCATTTGTTTAGGAAGGATTAAGCGCCGCGGACGTCACTTCTTTTAAGAAGGGGGGATGTGATAACCCAAAATCGAGGTCATTGCTTAATCTTATTTTATCATTATTTTTGAAATTTTTAGATGAGTTTGAATAATATTTATTTTTGGAGGTTTAAGTTTAAACCGATGTTGGAAGGTTTATATTTTATATTTAATAAGTATAAGGAGTATTAGCAAGCGTGATGTCGATGGATGCCAAATATTTTACGTCTTATTGTCGGTTGTTCGATTTTTGTCATTTTTGATGTTTTATTTTAAATGACGTGTTAAGTCGAGTCGGGAGTCGATATTATTATATTTGAGGTACGTTTTAAATTTTTAAAAGTATCTTTATGAAACCCGAGCCCCGTAAATATTTTCAAAATTGACTAATAGTTATTTCCCGCTTTTTAGCTAACTATTTTCATTTTGAGCCACAACTATTGCAAAATTACAACATTGGACCCTCAACCACTATATATAAGCTTAAAATTCACACACACCACTCATAATTCCACTCAAAAATTTTCATCTCTTCTCTCTCTCTTTTCTCTTTGTAGCCGTAACCCCCCAACCCACCAAAACACACACTTTTTCAATTTTTGCTCCATTTTTACAATGATTTGAGCAAAACTAACACAAGACCCACTCTTATAATTGCATAAGGATCATTTTGGTGTAAGAATTTCACACATGCAAGGGTTTTTATTTTTTTCAAGTTGGTAGGTGAAAGCCATGCTCATGCATGTTGTTTTTGGCATGATCAATGGTGATTCTTGCTAAAATTTTGTTCAAAACTTGATTTTGATTTGAAGGTTTTGATTTTTATGATGATTTGAATGTTATGGTGGATATATGTTAGTGTTAGGGTATTGGGATGAATATTTTCATGGTTGGTTTTGGTCAAAAATGTGATTTTGTACAAGATTTTGATAGTCATTTTATAACAGTAAGTAAACTGTAAATTCGGGATTTTTATGTTTTGATAATGGCTTAACTTATAGCCTAGGGTTGTATATAATTTGATTAACTTCGATTTGATATAAAGTAGAGCTTCTAGCTCCAAACGAGCGCGAAGTTATGATGTTTTGATTATTCATGTACCGGGAGACGAGTATCAGCACTACATATAGTTGTTGTCGATATTTGGATCGAATCTCAGGGACTATAAATTGAAGTTTTGAAATTTTTAACCTACTGATAATGAAGTTTAAACCCTAGGGGATGAGTTTACTTTAACACCCGAGTGTCGGTTTTGTAAACGGAGTCGTTTAAAGAAGCTAAAACGGTTTTATGAAAAATTAAGGTAAATCTGTCCGGATTTTGTAGTTTGAAGATGAGTCGGGTAAAGGACTTTAAAATTAATTTCATTTGATAAACTTGTAGGAGTACTTTCTATGTATAGTAAGTTAATTTATCGAGTCGTTTCATAAACGGTTGACGAGTTTAAAAGGGGTAAATAAGCTAGTACATGTAGTATGTGCCGGCGGACTTTGTTAAAAGTGTAAAATGGTAAAGTAAATGTGTAGTAGAGTATAATGAAGTTATTTGTGTTGTTTTCTCTCGAGTTTATCGTGATTTTATGAGTTTGAGTTTGATGTTGTTATGTATGATTTATTTCTCGAGTCATTATTAATGAACGCCCCTTATTTGATAGGTAGCGGTTCTCGTGTTTGAAAGGCATCCATTATCATCGACGATCATCTCGCTAGATCTCTTATACTAAGGTGAGTCTGTAGCCTCGCTTTGTTTATGCTAGCTACTAAATGTTTTATTACCCGCGAGGGGGATACATGCTATTTGAAAATAAATGAACACAAGTCATGAGTAATTGTTGGACCCGAATATTGCCTAAGTTGTTTAAATTATATTGAGTACCTTGTTGCTAAAGACCCTAATTTCATGAGCCGTTAACTATCTTCTGACTTGATGTTGTGAGTCAGGAATAGCCGCTTATTCTAATGATAGTACTATTGGGTTGACCACCCTATCTGAGACCAGGGCATTACGTAGAGTAACCTCTGGGAAGGATAATTTACGGGAATAAGAATGTGGTATTCTAGCAACTGATACCCTAGAGGGGCAATGGTTTTATTCTAGTCATGCCGACATTTGGCGTGGGTGACTATTTGGTTAAGGGGTCGGTGTCATGAGCTTAAATACAATGTTTATTATTGCCTTGAATATAGATTGTGTGTACGACAATTCTAAAAATGATTATGATTGATTTTCTTCTTGTGTTCAAATATGATTTGATAATCCTATAGACTCGCTCAACATTATTGTTGACTCGTTTTAGCATGTGTTTCAGGTAATAGGAAGTGATGGAGCATGGAGCTTTGCTGTAGAGGTTATGGCTTGGCTTTTGGAAGAATGTTGGTCTAAAAACTATTTCTATCCTTTACTGTTGAACAATTTATTTTATGTTTGTGTACTGTACTAAACTTGTTGGTTGTTGGTCGAGATCCATGGGGACTAAACGCTTTACTTTGGTGTTGTTTTAGTACAATTTGGGATGAAATCATGTTTTAGACCTATTATGAAAATCTTATTTATATTTTATGTGTAAACGTCTCACTTTTGAGTCGTTCAATATACCTTGTGTGATGATGCTTGTGTCTAGCACCCAATTGTGTATTTTCGCTGCGCAATGTAAATTGGGGGTGTTAGACAAATAGATCTATTTACCCTATTAGCACATACAGATGTGTTTGATGACTCATGAAATTTGGGTAGAAAGTAACAGTTTAGGCACTCGTGCAATAACATATTTTAGTAAAGCTTACAGTTCAAAAACACATGTATTCTAGTTTTAGCATATATCCCCCCTCACGGGTTTTCAAATCATTTATAAAGCATTTAAAAGTGAGGCTATGAACTCACCTGGCATCCGTAAAGTCTGAGCTACATCAGATATATTTCATTCATAAACAAACAGCTTGGTCTCACAAACAACAAATAAAGTTTTGGGTTGGTTAGGGTACTTAGGGATGAGATGGGACATTAATATGAACATGAGACCTTGTTTATATGTTAAATAAAGGATCTAGAGGAGGGCTATGTGACTGGAATATATATATATATATATATATATATATATATATATATATATATATATATATATATATATATATATATATATATATATATATATATATATATATATATATATATATATAGTGGAGTTATTATAAAACAAATCTTATAATAAAATAAATGAGGTGAATTCTCAGCCCTTGGATCAAAATCACTAAATGTGATAAAAAAATGGTGTCTTTCTGTAAACTCTGAAACTTTAGGGGCAATTCTCGAAAATAATAAAATTTAAAATGTCCCAAATTAGCCCGATCAAAAATACACAGTTCACGTACTAAAAAAGGATCAAAAAAACACCCAGTACACACTGAATCCTCTTGAATCCACCAAATCCACCAAATCCACCAAATCAAACCTACTGAATCCTCTCAAATCAAACAAATTAAACAGCGCATCCTACTGGTAAATTTATTTTTTTTGATTAACTTTTGAATGATTTGTGTTAGAATGTGTTAAAAATGCACTATAATGCTCTAGAATACGATAGGATATCAAACTTATATAAGGTTTTGTGCAAGTGTGTGGATTGATGTATAAAATGTGTTTGATATAATGTCTCAATGAGAATTATAAAGTTCTCTTTGATATAGAAGTGATTTGGTAAAATCATAACTGTGATGGAGTATGATTAACACTATGATTGAGTAGAATTAATATTATGATGGAGTAAAACTAATACTATGCATGTGATTTGGTAAATTAGAACTGTAATGGAGTAGAATTATTTTTAATGTGAATATGATTGAGTAGGATAAAGTTGTATTATGAGGTTTTGTCGAAATTAAGTATTTGTATATAATATACAAGTGATTTGGTAAAATTAACTATGATGGAGTAGGATTAACACTATGATTGAGTAGAATAAATATTATGATGGAATAATACTAATATTAGGCATATGATTTGGTAACAATTTAATAATAATAAGCAAATTTTATTCTACTGCATTACAGTTAAATTTTAATACACTGTAATGCAGTAGGTCACTTGCATTGTTCTTTTTACAACATTACTGTTTAATTTTAATGCACTGTAATGTATTACGATACTTTCATTTTTCTTTCTACTGCATTACAGATTAAATTTTAATGCACTGTAATGCAGTAGGTTTTACATTCTTCATATGCATGATTTACTGCATTAAAACTTTATTTCTACTACATTAAGGATTAAATTCTAATGCATTTAATGCAGTAGGTTACTCGTGTTGTTCATATGCATGATTTACTACATTGCAACTTTATTTCTACTACATTACAGTCTAATTTTAATGCATTATAATGAAGTAGGTTACATACATTCTTCATATGCATGTTTTACTGAAATAAAACTTTATTTCTACTACATTAAGGTTTAAATTCTAATGCATTTAATGCAGTAGGTTACTCGTGTTGTTCATATGCATGATTTACTACATTGCAGCTTTATTTTTACTACATTACAGTTTAATTTTAATGCATTGTAATGAAATAGGTTACGTACATTCTTCATATGCATGATTTAATGCATTAAAACTTTATTTCTACTACATTAAGGTTTAAATTCTAATGCATTTAATACAGTAGGTTACTCGTGTTGTTCATATGCATGATTTACTACATTGCAGCTTTATTTCTACTACATTACAGTCTAATTTTAATGCATTATAATGAAGTAGGTTACGTACATTCTTCATATGCATGTTTTACTGCAATAAAACTTTATTTCTATTACATTAAGGTTTAAATTCTAATGCATTTAATGCAGTAGGTTACTCGTGTTGTTCATATGCATGATTTACAACATTGCAGCTTTATTTTTACTACATTACAGTTTAATTTTAATGCATTGTAATGAAGTAGGTTACGTACATTCTTCATGTGCATGATTTAATACATTAAAACTTTATTTCTACTAGATTAAGGTTTAAATTCTAATGCATTTAATGCAGTAGGTTACTCGTGTTGTTCATCTGCATGATTTACTACATCGTAACTTTATTTCTACTACATTACAGTTTAATTTTAATGCATTGTAATGAAGTAGGTTACGTACATTCTTCATATGCATGATTTAATACATTAAAACTTTATTTCTACTACATTAAGGTTTAAATTCTAATGCATTTAATGCAGTAGGTTACTCCTGATGTTCATATGCATGATTTACTACATCGTAACTTTATTTTTACTACATTACAGTTTAATTTTAATGCATTGTAATGAAGTGGGTTACGTACATTCTTCATATGCATGATTTAATGCATTAAAACTTTATTTCTACTACATTAAGGTTTAAATTCTAATGAATTTATGCAGTAGGTTACTCGTGATGTTCATATGCATGATTTACTACATCGCAACTTTATTTCTACTACATTACAGTTTAATTTTAATGCATTGTAATGAAGTAGGTTACGTACATTCTTCATATGCATGATTTAATGCATTAAAACTTTATTTCTACTACATAAGGTTGAAATTCTAATGCATTTAATGCAGTAGGTTACTCGTTATGTGGTTGAATTTGAACAATAATGTAGTAGGTTATAACTTGATGTTCATAGAGATCATTTTCAAATGAGCCTTGTCGGGGTTTAATAAATTGGTTGTGTAAGGCTTATTATGTGTGTGATGTGGTTGATAATGATATTGAGGATATAAAAGTGAGATATGGTGATTATCCAGTTATTGTTGTAAGTATACCTGAAATAGATACTATTCTTTTCTCACTGTAATCTATAATATTATATTCTACTTCATTACTATTATTTCTAACGCATTAAAGGAGAATATATAACTGTAATGCAATAGAATATGACTATAATGCAGTAGAAAACAATGATGTAACGAAGAACAACAAAAAAACCCTAAGTCTCTCTAGGTGTTTTCCGGCCGCCGTATGTTTTTCCGTTCCCCTTTGATCTGATCTATTACCTTCTCCTCGTTCTATCTTGGTGGCTGTATATCTATTATTGATTCTAGGGTTGATAGTTTTTAGGGTTTCGTTAAGGGTTGTATACGAAACTTTCTTATCAGCTCTTTTAATTAATATTGATATACAGATTCATTGAATAGAACGTCTAAGGTGATGACTGGTTTTTAGGGTTTCGGTTCTGTGCTGTGCGCCGCTGCATTTTTTAGGGTTTTTTTGTTATTATTTTAATCGGTATGGAGATTGGGTAGGTTTATTTAGGTACTGGTATAAAACCCTAATTTGTTAATTAGGGTTTTTGTGATATTGTGTTTGATTAGTTTCATGATTAGAGAGATGGATAACAGGTTTGTTCCGGTTGACATGGATGCGTTGGCAGCTAGGATGATCAGATTGAGAGAACAGATGGGTGTTTCATCTCCTAGTAATACGGATAGCTCACCTGCTGTGGTGCATGCAGCAGGTCTTCAGTCGACACAAGAGGGTTCTGAGTCGCATGCGACACTTGCTGATTCGACACAAGATGCTGTTCCTGCTGATTCAAGACTTGCTGATTCGACACCTGCTGTTAATGCGGGTAAGGAGAAGGGTTCACTGCTTCAGGGGTGTGCTAACTTGTATACTAATGTCAATAGTCCACAGAAGGGTTCGTTTGCCTCGATATTTCAAAATGAGGGTGGTATGAACCAAACTATTCCTAAGACGGTGAAGATATCAGAATTACGATGTGATGAGCATGTTGAAGGAGCACGAGTTGCACTTCCATATGCTGCTGTTGAAGAGGTTGAATCCAGATTTAAGCACACGTTATACGGGCAGTTTATTGGTAAACGTTTAGCTTTTCCATTGGTGGAAAATTATGTTAAAAATACGTGGGCACGATTTGGCTTGATACGCGTTCAATTACATGAGGATTTTTTCCTTTTTCAATTCAAGACGAAGGAAGGAATGGAAGGAGTCCTTGAAAATGGCCCGTGGTTGATTAGGATGGTTCCCATGATTTTGAATATTTGGTCGCCTACTACTGATCTGAAAAAGGCGGAGATTAAGAAAGCACCAGTTTGGGTTAAGATTCATCATGTGCCGATTGTTGCTTATTCGGAGGTTGGTCTTAGTCTTATCACGACCCAAATTGGCACTCCTATTATGTTGGATTCTTACACGAGTAATATGTGTGTTAACTCGTGGGGTCGGAGTACATATGCTCGGGCGCTCGTTGAGGTTTCAGCTGAAATGGAGTTATTGGATTCGATGGTAATTGCAGTCCCTAAAGGTAGTGGAAAAGGGCATTCATTGGTTACTGTTGATATTGAGTACGAATGGAGACCTCCAAGATGTGCTACATGCTTGATCTTTGATCATAATAGTGATATGTGTCCGAAAGTGCATAAGGAAGTGGTTACTCATGTTACTAAAGATTTGGTGAATGATGGATTTGAGGTGGTCAAAAACAAGAAGAATAAAGGAAAGAAGAAGCAACCTCAAGTTGCAGGTATTAAGTTAACAAAACCAGCCCTTAATCTTCAGTTCCGTAATGTTGAGAGAGGTGAATCCTCTAAAACAAATGTAACGGGTCAGAATCCTAAGAAGGCAGATTCTTTGCTTAAGAAGGGTTTCCTGAATAACAGAACCTCGAGTTTTGTAGCTAAGACTAATGATAAGGATAAGAGGTCTCATAATTCTTTTGGTGCTCTTTGGGATAAGATGGATGATGGTACAGATTGGGAGGATGGTCTTAAGACCAAGGAAGGTGTAGTCAATGAGAGTGATAGTGAGGTTGAAGAAGTCATATCGATTGATGATCGGCATGGTTCTCATCAGCCTGGTCCATGATGATGTTTTACGTTCATTGTTCATGCACCTTTAGGTGGTTTTTTCCTATTGGTGTTATTTGTTTTGTAATCGTTTAGTAGGTCATATGGCATGTCATATGATGTAGTGGTTGTTCAGGCATTTGCTTGAGGTTAATGTAGCATTGCAGCTACATTCCATTGTACTTCAATGTTTTTGGGAATATATTTTACCGGGGTTAGGATTCCCCTTTACCCAAAAAAAAAAAAACAATGATGTACTAGAGAATATAAGACTTTTTTTCTATTGAATCATAGTGTTAATTTTACTACATTACTATTTTATTCTACTGCATTGAATTTTTATATTCTACATATAAATGAGATGCAAAATAATTTAATTGAAATGCGGGAGAAATAAACAATCATGTAGTAGAATAACACACTGTAATGCTGTAAAAATAAAATTAGATTATTTTTAGTGAATTATAGTTATATGATACTGCATTAGTGTTATTTTATGTTCTATTACATTAAAGTTATTTGGTGTTGCTATTTTATACTAGTAAATGAATGTAGTGCACTAACAAAATAACTGTGTTAAATTATGATATAAATAACAGTGATGTAGTAGAATATAATTGTAATGAAGTAGAAAATATTTGTAATGTATTTGTAGTTTTTTACTACATTATAACTTTATTTCTACAGCATTATACTTATACTCTACTACATGCTAGTTTAAATTCTATTGCATCACATAATATATTTTGCTATTTTCATGAAAATGCTTGAACTGTTATTACACAGGTGAAAAGAACATGCAAAAAAAACACAAGCGACAAAGGCATATGCATTTACCAAGCTACAAGCAGTAGATTGCATCCTCAAATACCAATTGATACACTCGAATTGAAGGGCGAAATGGTGCACAGATGCATTGAACGCGTAACAAAGATTCTTGGAAGATATTCGTGGATGGTGGATCATTTATAGACAACACTTAAATTATATTAGATGTAATACTTTGGAATACGGAACGTAAATGCGATGTATTGAAATTTTATTGATGACAAATTTTGTATAATATTTACTACTTTTGATTACTGTTGATATGTGAATGAACATAGATGCATTAAGTTATCAAGTATATTGCAATGAAAATAATATTGCATCTGGCGACTACAGCTAATGCATCACAATATTGTTTTACTTCGTCAGATTGTTACCATACTACTGAATTACAATATAACTTTACTCCATCAAAATAATACTTTAGTACATCATTGTATTATTTTACCACATCACAATGACTATTTTACTGCATCATAATATGAATGCTATTGTATCATAATATAATGTATATTTTAATGCGTTATAATACACCAAACAAATAAGATAATATACAGTATTAATTATTATTCGTAAAACAAAAGGATACCAGTATATTTAAAATACAATAAGATACTTTTGTATTCATGTTTGGTAACAAATACTATACATCTTAGAACCGAAAACATGGCTTGTAAGTAATAATTTGATATCTATACACTACTTATTTTGAATATAAAACGAATAATGAAACATTGCTTGTAAGCTTTACGGGTACATATTCTGTGTCCAGATCTTGTCGCTCTTGTCGGCTCTTCTTGTTGCTTGCTGTTCTTTGATGGTGGCCACTTCAATGGGCATGCTTTTAAATTATGGCTCTTTTTCTACACAGCCACTACACTTCCTCGTTTTATTACTTTACTGCATCACTATGTTATTTTCCTGCATTACAATGTAAACTTTACTACATCAAAATGTATATTCTACTCCATCACAATACAATAGACAATCTTACTGCATCACGCTTTTATACCTACTCCATCATAATGAAAAGCTACTTAACTTTAAGACCAGTAACAACCATTTAACTCTTAAAATCACAGTATTTATATCTAAACCTAATACGTGCCAAACATCAGCACAAAATACTGTAACAACCATCTAAATTCATTTCAATACTTCATACAATAACAAAATTCGATTAACTTCACTTGATCAATAAGAAATAACATAAATGTTATGTACATTAGTGAATCTATAGAATCATTAATGTGAATTACAAACTAAAATATTATAATACGGTAAAAAATTATAAGTATATTACAAATAGTTTCTACTGAATTGCAGTTATGTTTTATTGCATTACCGTATATTCTACAACATTAGTGTATATCATACTGCATTATTTTATACCCAATTGCATTACTATATATTCTACAACATTACCGTATATTCTACAACGTTAGTGTTTTACAACATTAGTGTTTTACAACAGTACCGTATATTCTACAACATTACCGTATATTCTATAACATTACCGTATATTCTACAACATTAGTGTTTTACAACAGTTATGTTTTATTGCATTACCGTATATTCTACAACATTAGCGTTTTATTGCATTATTTTATTGCATTACCGTATATTCTACAACATTAGTGTATATCATACTGCATTATTTTATTCCAGTACCGTATATTCTACAACATTACCGTATATTCTACAACATTTGTGTTTTACAACAGTTATGTTTTATTGCATTACAGTATATTCTACAACATTAGTGTTTTATTGCCTTATTTTATTGTATTACCGTATATTCTACAACATTAGTGTATATCATACTGCATTATTTTATACCCAACTGCATTACTATATATTCTACAACATTACCGTATCTTCTAAAACATTACAGTATAATTCAGTAAAACTTAAAGTATAATGCATTACAGTACGAACCTAGTGCATTACAGTTATAGAATATGATGTACACATTTTATCGAACACCTAGCATGCATGTTTTATATACATCTTTTTCATCTAATTTATATGACTAGGTACTCACACTCATGCATCAAGTTACAAACCAAACTTACTCTATTATAATTAGTCATTCGCAAGCATAAAACATAGATCATATTTTACTAAATAACAAGCATATTCAGATCATTATACTTAAATTAATTTACTAAAACTTAAAAAATCATGAGATAAAAACGGAATTGATACTTACAATAAACACCAGATGATGATGATGACGCACCACTACGTATCGAGGATGATGATTCAGTTAACATAAGGCAGCGATCGCGAGGTGGTGATGTGGCGGGGGAGTTATGGAGTTGACGGCGGTTATGGTGTTACGGTGGTTAGGGTTATGGTCATTATGTTACTGTGTGAAAAAAAAGAACGAGACAGTGAACAGTTAAAGAGAAAAAATAGTATATATACTCTCATATTAAAAATTACAAAACCGCCCCTAAAGTTTCATAAATTACGAAAAGACACCATTTTTTTTGAAAAAAAGGGGGACACATGGCAGCTTGTGGTTCCACCTCATCTATTTTATTATAAAATCTTTTTTATTTTACCCCAACTCTATATATATATATATACATATATATATATATATATATATATATATATATATATATATATATATATATATATATATATATATATATATATATATATATATATATATATATATATATATATATATATATATATATATATATATATATATATATATATATATATATATATATATATATATATATATATATATATACACTAGCGTCGTAACCCGCCCAACGGGCGGGGTCGTTTTGTAAATCTTTTCTAAAAGTACGTTTTGTATATCTATTAATAGTAAAACCAATTTTTGTTAAAAGGAGACTAATCTTTGATATTTTTAGTCCTTAGGCCACTCAACGAGAGTGTTTCTACCTCATGTGAATCTTTGTTTAAAACAACGTTTGTTGCTCAGTTGTAATGGTTTTCATGTTTGTCATTCCGTGTGAGCATAATGTCTTTGGTTAAAGCAAGCGAACATTGGATTGTGTTTGGCATTGGCTTTTAATCATCGTCATTGTCAAAATAATAATTATCTAAAATTTCATGTGCTTATATATGTTTGATTCGATTCACCAATCATCATACTAATAAATTTATTATATTTTCTAACTAAATTAAAATGGGAAAGAGTAAGTAATAAGGGAGACACTAAAAGTATATATTATCTATTTCTACTAAAAAAAGTCAATAAAAATTATTTTTATCACCATTTATTAAAAAGAAAAAGAGTAAGTAACTGATGCAATTTAATAGTTGCCTGTTATTAGTTAGTTTTATAAGCTAATTCAAGAACTTAGCAAAAACTTATAAGTCTATGTATTGTAAGTGTTAGTAAACTATTATCCGTTGTATTATTTGCACACGGAAATAGATCAATGTGCTAACTCCATAAAAAATACAATGCATGTTTTGTTGGATATGTCAATGCGATTGCATGTTGTTTAATTTAGTGATTTGGTATAATAGCAAATCTATTTTCTATGACACACACGAGATGTAATTGGATTTTTTTGTTTTGGTCACCTTGATTATATTACTTATAGGGTGAATTTGGTATTATTTATTGTCCAGTAAAAGTTATGTTGTGTCAAGTTTTTGATTTTCATGTTAAAAGCGAATAAAATGGATACATGTTCGTAGTTTTTTACTTTGTGCTACTAATAAGTGTGAAAACACTTATCCTTTTACCACTTAATTATAATAATAACCAAGCCAAAATGTGTATTTTATGTCGTAAATGTCGGAATTATGCGTGGTCTGTGTTTTTGTTGTGATTTAGGATCAAAATGTGAAAAGGGAAGAAAACATGGGCTTTCACGGGCTTTTATCGAAGAAAAAGACAAAAGACGAAGTCGAAAGATCAAGAGTGCAAAAAGAACGGAAGTCCAAGGCCTATTCTGAAGATTTATCGAAGAAAAAGTCTAAAGACGGAAGTTTAATAAAGCCAAAGAACTCAAGTTTAATAAATGAAGAAATTATAAGACGAGTTAAATTAATCCCGAGACAAAGTCGAAAAAGTCGAAGAATTTAGAAGACAAAAAGACCAGAGAAGAAAGAAAGGAGCAACACATGCTAACCTCCCTAATCACCTATAAATACCCTCCTAATGACACATTAGGAGGTGTTAGCTAACTTGACAACTTAGCTCTCCACCTTTAATTACTTGCACATTTAATTTCATGTCATTTAATTTTCTTGTCTTGCACCTTAATTTCTTGCCTTTAATTCCAAGTAAGTCTTTTAATTTTGTTGTTGAATCTTATTTGTAATCAAGTTTTTATAAATCTCTCATTCTACCTTTCTTGTTTTGCTTAATCTTTATGTTTATGTGCTTATTGTTATGCTTATTTGATTAAGTGTTATGTTTTTATGTTTTTGATTGTTTTGGATTATTGATTTTATAGCTTATTTGTGTCTTTCTTAAATTTTGCTTAAGTGTTTATAAAAGTTATTTTTATAAAAAAGTCGTTTTTAAATATTTTTATCATTTAGTGTTTTTAAAAGTTTTTAAATTTTGGTTTATTAGTTTTTTCTTATACGTGTTTTGGTTAAGTTTTTAGTTGAGTGCTTATTTGGTTCATAGCTTATTTTATTTCGCTTATCTACGTTTTCTACTGTATTCCGATCACCACCCGTCGGAAAGGGGTTTTGAGATTCCGACGCAACATTCCGATTGGAGCATCGGAATAGGGTTTTGTTATTCCGATGAGGATTCCGATTGGGATTTCGACAAGGGGTTTTATTTGGTATTCCGATAAGAAGCATTCCGATCTGGATTCCGACGTGCATTCCGATAGGTTCCAAGGTTTGATATTCCGATAGGATTGATCTTCATCATTCCGATAGGGGATTCCGACCAACATTCTGACAGGGGTACTTTTGAGTTCATTCCGATAGCTTTCCGAAGGATTATTCCGATTGCTTACTTGCCTTTATTCCGACTGAACATTCCGATCGGATTCCGATGGAAGGTATTCCGACAGGTTTTGTATTTAATATTTTGTCTTAGTTTTATTTTTAAGTTTGCATTATTTTAAGTTTTCAAATTTTCATTTTTATTTAATTTTCAAATTTACTTTTCGTCAAGCTTTAGTTTCTTGTCATTTAATTAATTTACTTTTAAAAGTTTTAATGTTGCACCATTTATGTTTTAATTAGTTTTAGTCTTAATTACCCGTCATTTACTTTAAAGTTTTGTAATTTTATTTTAAACAACAACAAATCTATTTCTTTTTCACCAAAGGACGACTGAGTCACACTAATAACCAGTAATCAATTCGATTAGACACAATCAACGAACTTAATTTTTATACTTGGCAAAAACCTAGTTATTAGCTACATGTGATCATAGAAGCATAATATTGTGTTAACGTCAAAAAATTCAATGTATAGACCGAATTAACCAATCATAATCATATATTTTTTTCATGTAACAAAAAAATCAATTTTTTTAAAAATAAAATATCTCACAAATCATTACTCCATTCGCAAAATGAAACTTACCATCTGGATGAAAATTAATTCATCTTTCTATCGAGGGACACATTTATAAACTTTCGACGAACTTTTATTTCCTGGGAATATCGTATATGATTCGTATCACGAATCATACAAATCATATATGATTTTGGAAAATCATATATAATCCGTGATACGAATTAATGAGTGTGAAAACACTTAACCTTTTACCACTTAATTATAATAATAACCAAGCCAAAACGTGTATTTTATGTCGTAAATGTCAGAATTATGCGTGGTTTGTGTTTTTGTTGTGATTTAGGATCAAAATGTGAAAAGGGAAGAAAACATGGGATTTCACGGGCTTTTATCAAAGAAAAAGACAAAAGACGAAGTCAAAAGATCAAGAGTGCAAAAAGAACGGAAGTTCAAGGCATATTCTGAAGATTTATCGAAGAAAAAGTCTAAAGACGGAAGTTAAAGCCAAAGAACTCAAGTCTAATTAATGAAGAAATTACAAGACGAGCTTAATTAATCCCGAGACAAAGTCGAAAAAAGTCGAAGAATTTAGAAGACGAAAAGACGAGAAAGAAAGAAAGAAGGAGCAACACATGCTAACCTCCCTTCTCCCTATAAATAGAGACTTCCTACCTCATTTCATACTTGTTGGCTAACTTGACAAACTAGTCTTCCACCCTTTTCATTACTTGCACCTTTAATTTTCATGTTATTTACTTAATTGTCATTTAATTACTTGTCTTGCACCTTAAATTTCTTGCCTTTAATTTCAAGTAAGTCTTTTAATTTTGTTATTGAATCTTTTCTTTTAATCAAGTTCTTATTTTTAATCTCTCATTCTACTTTTCTTGTTTTGCTTAATCTTTGTGTTTATGTGCTTATTGTTATTCTTATTTGATTAAATGTTATGTTTTTATGCTTTTGATTGTTTTGGATTATTGATTTTTATAGCTTTTTGTGTCTTTCTTATATTTACTTAAGTGTTTATTAAAGTTGTTTTTATAAAAGAGTTGTTTTTAAATATTTTTATTATTAAGTGTTTTAAAAAGTCCTTAAATTTTAGCTTATTAGCTTTTTCTTATTCGTATTTTAGTTAAGTTTTTAGTTGTGTGCTTATTTGGTTTATAGCTTATTGATCTTGCTTATTACGTTTCTTTTACTGTTATCCCGATCACCACGTCGGAAAGGGGCTTTACATTCCGACCAGCATTCCGATTGCTGGATCGGAAAAGGGTTTTTCACATTCCGAGGGATTCCAATCTGAATTCCGATGAGAGTTTTGTGATTCCGATCTTGATTCGGATTGACATTCCGATAGGTGTTGGTGTCCTTTATTCCGACAAGTGATTCTGATTGGGGATTCCGACGGGTGTGTTTTTGGATATTCCGGTAAGGGATTCCGACCACATTCCGACAGGGTTCATGTAGGTCTATTCCGATAGCTTTCCGACGGTGCATTCCGATAGGGAGATTCCAACCTTATTCCGATAGGGGAGGTAAGTGACTATTTCGACGGTTTGATTCCGATCGGATTCCGATCGGTGTATTCCGACAGGTAGGTTTTGTTTAATATTTTGTCCTGTTTAATTTTTAAGTTTGCATTGTTGTAAGTTTTCAAGTTTTCATTTTTTATTTACTTGTCAAATTTACTTTTCGTCACGCTTTAAATTCTCGTCATTTAATTAATTTACTTTTAAAAGTTTTGATATTGCACAATTTACGTTTTAATTAGTTTTAGTTTTAATTAACCGTCATTTACTTTAACGTTTTGCAATTTATTTTACAACAACCCAAAATATTCTTGCTCACCAAAAGACGACTGAGTCGTACGTTAACCAGTAATCAATTCGAATTGAATCGAGAAACGAACTTTTAACCTAACAAAATCATAATTTCAAATGGCGCCGCTGCCGGCTCTTTTCGTTAAGATTAACGGTTTTCTGTGAGAGACGCGTTGAATTTTGGGATCCGTTCACTCGTGAACGTTATTTTTCTTGCTAAAAAAATTTCAAAAATCCATAAAAATTAAAAATTGTTAAAAATCCATAAAAACTAAAATTTTCAAAAATCCAAAAAGATTTTATTTTTCTTTTACACGTACATATATATTCTCTATTTCTTTGGTATCTTTTTCTTTTGCTTTTGCAGGTGTATGCGTACTAGATCTTCAACTTATTCAGAGCCCGAGACTCGTGAAGATTTAGATATGACTGGTGTAAACAACAACAATAACCCACCGCACCTCAACAATAATAATAACAACAATGTTCCCCCACTTGATCTTAGAACGACGGAGGAGCTTTGTCAACCAACCATGAACGGACGCGGAGGACCGATTGCGCCGATGCAAATCACGGCTCCGGAGTTTTCATTGAAGCATCACATGATCCAACAAGTTCAAAATACTTAGTCCATTTCGCGGATTACCGGATGATGATGCCAACAAACACCTCGACAAATTCATTACCGTTACTCAAAGCATGAAGTTGCCCGGTGTTACTATGGATTTTCTTCGTCTTCACCTATTTCCACACACCTTATCCCACCATGCCGAAAAAATGGTTTGATCGTCTTCCGAAGAATTCAATTCATACTTGGGATGAGATGACTCAACGATTTTTGTCGCGCTACTTTCCACCATCCATGGTCACGAGCCTTCGGAATCAAATTAGTGGATTTACACAAGAACCTGATGAATCACTTTTTGATGCTTGGGAACGATATAATGTTTTGATTGATCGATATCCAAACCACAACATGCTTCCCGTCACCTTAATTGATACTTTCTACAATGGTTTAACTTTTCGTGATCGTGATACGATTAATACAGCCGCCGGTGGCACATTTATGAAAAGAAGACATGAGGAGTGTAGAGAGATTATCGAGAACATGACTAATCATCACAAAAATTGGGATTCATCCGCATCCTCAAGATCAAACCCGAGAGTCAATGGTTCTTCTACTTCTTCAAA
The DNA here is from genome assembly GCA_025667525.1 of Glebionis coronaria. NCBI lineage: Eukaryota > Viridiplantae > Streptophyta > Magnoliopsida > Asterales > Asteraceae > Glebionis > Glebionis coronaria. Next base: position 237,402,317 of record CM046880.1, read on the forward strand.
CTCTGATATCACCGAATTGACCCGCACAATGGTCGAAATGAGCAAAAACATGTAACTCTTGGCTTCAAATCAACAACAACAAGTTAAAGCTGTTGCAACTTCTTGTGAGATCTGTGGCGGTCCTCATTCATACACTGATTGTCCTTCTACTCATGACAATCCGGAAAACGTGTATGCGGCTTATGGTAACTATTCAATGGAAAACTACCAAGCCCGACCTCAAGGTGATCGTAACTTGCTAAGTTACCGTTCTAACAACTTTCTTTCACCCGGTTTTTCTCCTCAAAACCACAACCCCAACAACTACAATAGAAGCAACCCAAACCCACCTCGAGCTTCTAATCCTTATCACCCACCCGCTCAGCAAGCACCACCCATTAATCAAGATGTTGAAGCTTTCATGAAGACCCAAGGAGAGCAAATCAAGAATCTGCAAAGCCAAATCATCAACTTGAAAGGAGATATCACTAAGCAAGGGAATGATATTCGATCCGATCTTCGACATGATATGCAAACCTCCTTCAGCAATCAAACAAATGATTTGAAGAATATGATGGCTAGTTTCTTTCTAACTACTCAACCCTCTACTTCGGCCTCTCTTCCTTCAAATACCGTCACCAACCCGAGAGCGAATGTGAGTGCTATTACTACACGCAGTGGAGCAACCTTAGTAGGACCATCTACTCCTCCCCCAGTTACTCCATCTACACCTCCTCCACCACCATTTATCCCTCCTACTCCCACGCCTAGTATTAGTTCTCCATTACCGTCTCCACCTCTTACTGAAGTACCCAAGAAGAACCCTTCACCAACCCTACATTCAACCTTTAAACCTTCAGCATCTCAACCTTTACCTGCTACACCTTCCACCTATAAACCTAATATCCCTTATCCTTCTCGCTTAGACAAGGGCAAATTTCTCACCAAGGATGACATTCAAGTGTCGAACTATTTGAAGAAGATTTCGGGACTGACCATCACCTTTAGCCTTGTTGAAGCTCTTGCCCAAATGCCTAAATATGTTAAGATGTTAAGGAATTGATTAATAAGAAGGAGAAGATGGCCGAGTTTGTTAATAATCGATTGAATGAAAACTGTTTTGCAGTCCTTCTTAAAGAACTTCCGGAAAAACTTGGAGATCCCGGTCGTTTTGTGCTACCATGTACTTTTAACCAAACCGAAGAATTTACTGCCTTAGCCGATCTCGGTGCAAGTATAAATTTGATGCCTTTAAGTGTTTGGAAAAAGTTATCATTACCCGATCTTACACCAACAAAGATGACTCTTGAGCTTGTAAATCGCACTCTCGCTTACCCCGTTGGTATTGCCGAAGATGTGTTCATTAAAGTTGGCACCTTCACTTTTCCGGTCGCCTTTGTTGTTGTTGATTATGAAATGGACCCTCGCATTCCGTTAATACTTGGTCGGCCATTCTTGAGAACCAGAAAATCCTTAGTCGATGTTGCCGAAGGTGAGTTAATCTTAAGGGTCGGGAATGATGCACAAGTTTTTAAAATGGGGAAGATCACGACTAAACCCAATGGAAGAGAATCAACGAATATGATTAATGTGCTTGATGATTTTGTCGTCTAAAACAATCCTCTTTTCGATACATGCTATGACAATCCACTTTTCAAAGATGATGTGGATGATTCTCTCTCCAATTTAGATGCCCCACCAATTCATGAGTCTCCACCAATCTATAATGACTATGATGACGATTCTACTTCTGATATGGATGATTCTGATGATTTTACTTCTGAGTATCCAGACATGCCAACTTATGATGACTTTGATGATGTCGATACTCTTTCGAGTGATTCTTCACATGATGAAGATCCTCCACCAACCATGCTTGATCCTACTTTGGATGACTACTCATTTGAGGAAGATTTTGCTACTTTTCTCAACACTTACTTCCCAAATGAGAGTGATTCTCCTCCTTTGGACTTTGATGATTATGGTCTTTATCCTCCTTTGGATATGAAGAAACCCGTTTCAAAGGAGAAGAAGCCGAAAGACACCGATATCCGCAGTACTTATGTATTGACACCTCTCTATCCACCTTCTAAGGATGAGATTGTGATATTTATGAGTGGATCCTCTTCAAGGTCTACTGAGTCTGAGTCTTATTTTCCCCTAAAGGAAAAGGTGTTCGATCCCGGTATTGCAATTGTTAAGCCATCTCAATATCCATCTGATGAAATAAAAGGAAAGATTATTGGAACTTTTGGAGATATGCTTGCACCTCATCACCCTTGCTACCACCGTGCTCAACAACGGCTTAAGGGAACCTTGCCTACTCTTCTTTGGCTTGCCTTGTTCGCCTTAAGCTTGTGCTACTTGATGGATGAAAACCATGTATTTGATCCCGGTGGATGTGTTTCAAGCTTCTTCCTATGCTAATCAAGGTCGAGTCAGGCTCAAGACTCGGTTAACAAAAACAAGCGCTTCTCGGGAGGCAACCCGCAGTATCTATCCTTTTTATTTTGTTTTATATTAAGTGTAGGGGGAGACCCTAGTATGTGTTTGTTGTTTTCTTTCTTATCATATGCAGGGATTCGAGCTTTCAAAGTTCCATTCTTGATGACTTTTGACGACCCGTGATTCCATGTTCCGTCTTCCCGGTTCTATCCTAAACTCTTATGATTCATTATTTTATCATTTATGATTGAAATAGGAATCACTTTAGTTGTCTCTTCCTTAGCATGATTTAAACAGCGTGCACAATGTCCTAAGTGTAGGGGAGTTTACTTCCACATGCTTAAACATTGAGGACAATGTTTATATTAAGTGTAGGGGGACTTCTATCGAAGTTAAGTGGCATTTTCCTTGTATTTGTCCTCATTTTAACTGGAAAATTGATTTTTCGACATTTTTCAAAATTTTTGATCTATTTTGGCCTATTAGTATTTACTTTTGTTATAGTTATTTTCTTTCTTTGCTAGAATAAATTTTAATAGTGGTTTTAATCTTTCAACGTTGTGAATCTTTTGACTCAACCCGAGTTTACTTATCTAAGTTTACTCTAGCTAATATCCTTAACGTGTTTAAGTCAAGTTTTGCTAGGCTTTTATATAGGGAACTTTAAAACGCGAAAGTCTTAACTCTTACGGGTTAAGAACAAGAACTTTTTGCAAGTTCCTATAATTGATCCTAGAAAGTCGTTTATCAAGGGAACTTTAAAATGCGAATTCTAAACTTGAAAGAGTCTAAGAAGTTGCAAGATCCTATAGATGACTTGAAAACCCAAAACTTTGATTTAATTGGCTAAGCATCCACGAGTCTCATTCCTTGAGATTTTAAATTGTGGAGAACGAGAGATGATAGACTCAATTATAAGTTTGGTATTCTTTCATGAATTTATGTGAGTTAATTATGAGCTTTTTCTCCCATCGCTTGTTAATAAATTTAATTGCAATAAGTAAGGTTGTACGATTTAAAAAATTACTTAGCTTCTAGCACAAGATCGTTTAAAAGTTGCTCGGTATTAATTAGAGTTCATAGCCAAGGCATAACTTATTGAAGCAGGATGCGAAGATTGGCGAGTCCGAAAAGGTCCTAACAAGACATAAGGGCTACATTTTGTTGCTAAAGATCCCAAGTGACGTGAAGAATCATTTATCAAAAATCAATATGAAGGATCGAGACACACAACGAAAAGCAAATACTCCCGTAAAGATCATGGAGAAGTCTATCCAAAAAGGCCCTAACAAGGTATGAGGATAAATAGATCCAAGTCCTAAAAGGAGGCGGATCGTTGTATATCAAAATCCCAAATAAAGATTGGAGAAAAATAAAGAAGTCGTTGTCCAAATATGAAGAATCTCTCAAAAACTTCAAGTGAAGAAATTGCTATTATGAAGAGAAGACCATTATTTCATGAACGTCTCTCAAGATTTGAAGTATGAAGTCGCTGCCAAATATCGGTCCGAGAAAGGTCTCAAATCGTGAAGCGAGTTATGCCAAGATATGAACTTTATGAGGTCCCGAGAAGCAGTTTTAAAAGATTTTGTCCTTTAGCAAACTATTGATTAAATCGTCCTACTTTATATTCGGCCTAAATAACTATCAAAATAAGTCAAGAATGCATCCTCGTGATCATTCAAGACAATAATAAAATATAAGAGATACACCTAGGAATAATGGAGTCTAAGTAAATAATTGGCCCACATGAGTTTGTGATAGTTTGCTAACTTATAATAACAATGATCTCATTTTTAAGCTTGGTATGGGGAACGTGAAACTTGAGGGTGATAATCATTCATGACATTCCAAAATCCCAAGGTAAGTTTTTGATCTTTTTACTAGTTTTCTTCCTTTAAATTTTCTATCTCTTTAATAAAGGCCAATGTGGATTAAATATGATGGAAAATGTAAAACTTGCTTTGTAATTAATGCATTGCATGAGGACATTGCAATGGTCAAGTGTAGGGGATTTAATAAGTGTGAAAACACTTATCCTTTTACCATTTAATTATAATAATAACCAAGCCAAAACGTGTATTTTATGTCGTAAATGTCAGAATTATGCGTGGTTTGTGTTTTTGTTGTGATTTAGGATCAAAATGTGAAAAGGGAAGAAAACATGGGCTTTCACGGGCTTTTATCAAATAAAAAGACAAAAGACGAAGTCAAAAGATCAAGAGTGCAAAAAGAACGGAAGTCCAAGGCCTATTCTGAAGATTTATCGAAGAAAAAGTCTAAATACGGAAGTTTAATAAAGCCAAAGAACTCAAGTCTAATTAATGAAGAAATTACAAGACGAGCTTAATTAATCTCGAGACAAAGTCGAAAAAAGTCAAAGAATTTAGAAGACGAAAAGACGAGAAAGAAAGAAAGAAGGAGCAACACATGCTAACCTCCCTTCTCCCTATAAATAGAGACTTCCTACCTCATTTCATACTTGTTGGCTAACTTGACAAACTAGTCTTCCACCCTTTTCATTACTTGCACCTTTAATTTTCATGTCATTTACTTAATTGTCATTTAATTACTTGTCTTGCACCTTAAAATTCTTGCCTTTAATTTCAAATAAGTCTTTTAATTTTGTTATTGAATCTTTTCTTTTAATCATATTTTTAATCTCTCATTCTACCTTTCTTGTTTTGCTTAATCTTTATGTTTATGTGCTTATTGTTATTCTTATTTGATTAAATGTTATATTTTTATGCTTTTGATTGTTTTGGATTATTGATTTTTATAGCTTATTTGTGTCTTTCTTATATTTACTTAAGTGTTTATTAAAGTTGTTTTTATAAAAAAGTCGTTTTTAAATATTTTTATTATTAAGTGTTTTCAAAAGTCTTTAAATTTTAGCTTATTAGCTTTTTCTTATTCGTGTTTTAGTTAAGTTTTTAGTTGTGTGCTTATTTGGTTTATAGCTTATTGATCTTGCTTATTACGTTTCTTTTACTGTTATTCCGATCACCACGTCGGAAAGGGGCTTTACATTCCGACCAGCATTCTGATTGCTGGATCGGAAAAGGGTTTCTCACATTCCGACGGGATTCCAATCTGAATTCCGATGAGATGTGATTCCGATCTTGATTCGGATTGACATTCCGATAGGTGTTGGTGTCCTTTATTCCGGCAAGTGATTCCGATTGGGGATTCCGACGGGTGTGTTTTTGGATATTCCGATAAGGGATTCCGACCACATTCCGACATGGTTCAGGTAGGTCTATTCCGATAGCTTTCCGACGGTGCATTCCGATAGGGAGATTCCAACCTTATTCCAATAGATGAGGTAAGTGACTATTCCGACGGTTTGATTCTGATCGGATTCCGATCGGTGTATTCCGACAGGTAGGTTTTGTTTAATATTTTGTCCCGTTTAGTTTTTAAGTTTGCATTGTTTTAACTTTTCAAGTTTTCATTTTTTATTTACTTGTCAAATTTACTTTTCGTCACGCTTTAAATTCTCGTCATTTAATTAATTTACTTTTAAAAGTTTTGATATTGCACCATTTACGTTTTAATTAGTTTTAGTTTTAATTAACCGTCATTTACTTTAACGTTTTGCAATTTATTTTACAACAACCCAAAATATTCTTGCTCACCAAAAGACGACTGAGTCGCACGTTAACCAGTAATCAATTCGAATTGAATCGAGAAACGAACTTTTAACCTAGCAAAATCATAATTTCACGAATCATATATGATTTTCTTAGAAAAACATTCGGCGAGAGTATATACATGTGCGCTCAATAGAAAGATGATTTAATTCTCGTGGTAATTGTGTATTTTTTTTCACTTGACGATTTACAGTTTGTGAGATATTTAATTTTTAAAGAAAAAGTGATAAATACATGTGATTGGTTGATGTGACCTATGGGTACATTGTCGACTCTCATAAATAATAAACGTTCATAGGTATAGAATAGTTTTTTCTATGTGTGTTAGGGATATTCATTAAAGATAGTTTACCTCGATTACACAAGATTTCCAATGTTTTTCAAGCACCATCTTGAATAAACTCAAAGGACAAAACCCCAAACATACTAAGATAACCACACACAAACATGCACTTTTGAGACTTTGACTGTTCTTATTCACAGTTTTTCAAAACCAGTTAGTTTTGAAAGCATAATGATGTAGATGAAGTTAGTATTTGATGTGAAAATTGAATTCATTGGTGATATTAAAATTACATTTTGAGAACGCATAGCCGTTAAAAGTTTGGCGGTGTCAAGTCTTGCTAGAACGCACATGCTACATAAGGATTTAAAGTCCCATTCACAAAACTTTTATGACGATTTACTATTTACTAATGCCATTCTTGTGAAAGAAATAAAACATTGGAAGAGTAATTAAGTTGATATGAAGGGAAGAATAATGATAAGTTCTGAGCAAATATCCTTCCAACACCAATAACATTGTGTCCGACTTCAAGGTTACCCATGTCATCTTAAGTAGGAAGCCCAACAACAGTTCCATGAGCAACTGCATGTTTGATGGAGCAAGATGCAAATTCTGGTGCCTCACCATCTGCAAATTAACCTTTATTTGTTGCACCTCAGCGCCACTGATTACAATTAGTGTATTTTCATCTACTAAGAGCTTGATAAGTGTTGCAGATCGCTAATAAATTTTATTAAGTGTTCGTTATAATTGATTGTAATTTTGGTTGTTAATTATAATTTTGTAGATACTTTGCCCATATTGCCCTGATTGAGAGTTGTGGCTCTTCGAAAGAAAAAAACAAAACTCATGGTGACAATGCTACCATGTCACAACCTACACGGCCCAACCCAAACAGCAAAAGCCAAGGTCCGGGACTCCAGCGTCTATCTTAATTACATTCTACACCGTGAGCTCTCAAATTGACCACACCAATGAGATATTAGTTAATAACCACTTAAAAATTCAGCAAAAATACAAGTTGTAATTACATAAATGATAAGATAACTATGTATTTAGTGATCTGAGAAGGCTTATATGCTTTTATTTATTTTTACTTTTTTGGATAGACTGGTTACACGAGTATGTTTATTAAAAGAAGATTTGGCATGAGAACATAGAATAACCGACTAAGGGCTACCATTCTGTGTTCTTCTAGGTTTTATAACAGTCAAGAAGTCCCTAACAGGGTAAGTTATTTTCTTTTTGTAACGTGTTATCTTTTTTAGGTGTTTTCTACAACTTATGTTTGACATGAGGTGTGTCTAACAAGTGATTAGCTTTTAGGGAGGGCGTTGGTTGGCATCTAGTGAAGGCAAGTGAGGAACTTATTTCTAATATTACTTCGGTCAGAGAGGTCTACTCACACTGTCGACTGAAAGATTCAAGATGGCTTAACTTGTATTTTGGCTACTCCGTTTTCAAGACTGATAGTATCTTGAAACTTTTAAAATTGCAATGACGCCGTCATTTAATACGTAAACAACTTCCTCCTGCCTCAAGTATCGCTACAGAGATTGCACCAACCGTTGCGTAGAGAGATTGCAAATTCTATTATAGCATCGTTTTAATAGAGTTTCTTGAAGTTTTGTTCATTCTTTGTTTGCAGTACCTTGCAGAGCCAAAGTTGACTCTTCAATTGTAATGTTTTTGTCATCCATTAGTTTCTTGAATAATGTTTCTGCGAATGTTTCTGTCTATGGCGCTTAGTCGTTATCTCACATATCGGCAGGGAGTGATACTTCAAAGATACTTTTGATTATCTGACGGCAAAGTGCATATCGTTGCCTTTAACTTGGTGGCAACATGGCTTTGAAACGCAGGATACTCAACAATCATAATTAATATAATAGAAACAATATGTAAATTCAGATATATTTAAACATGATATTACGATATTTAAGTTCATATAAATCTTAACATCATAAGATTGTCTTGTCATCAAAAGGTAACATAAAAGACTATGGTACTAAATTTTGTTATAAGCTCAAGAGAATGGTAATCTTAAGAAGCAAGGACTTTGACTATAAAAGTAACTGCTTTTATACTGTATGTTGCACCTTGCCTAACTCTCGTTCGACACCTTTTTCTACAATCACGATCATTTGGCCTCTCACTGCTCTACTTATCATATTGCAGATTGTGATGCAGGTGGTGGAGCTTGTTAAACACGTAATTATTCATGTATTTAGTGAGAATATGTCTTCATTTATAGCATCATAAATAGCAAAAAATTGTATTTTTAGTGCAAATATTGTTTATATTTGTTATTTATTATTTTAGGTACGGATATCAAACAAATAACAAGAAACGAAGCCAAAGAGCCAAAACAGACACGAGAAATTGAAAGAGCACGAAAAATCGAGTCCGACGGTGCATTCATGTTTTATTCGGTCAGCCCGACACCATTTAAATGGGTCGGACCAACGCATTAATATCTTAATGAATTTTTATATTACAACAAGCCCAATACTACACAGGCCCAAAAGTTGAAGCCCACAACAAGCCCATTTCATAATATCTTATGTTGGTGTATAAGAAGAGAGATCAGATCTAATTTTAGATCTCTCTTTTAGTTTTTCCATTCCTTCGTATTTTTTAGATTAGGTAGATAGTCAGTTTAGTTTTTTTTTGCTCTCAATTTCTATGTTTAGATTTACGTAAGTCCTTAGTCCCATCTTTCATTTTGTTACAGTAAAACTAAACGCAGCTTTTATCAATCACACTTGTATTTCATTATTGCAACATAGATGTTTTCTGAGATTGTATTCGAGTTAGATTAATGAAGGTTCGTGTTTCTGTATGATTCGTTGATTTGCAGTTTAAGTATTGTTTGGAGCTTAATTTATCTTTTTTTTGGATTGTTGAATATTATTTCATAATATTCGGTTCGAGTTTATATGAACTGGAAGTGATTGATGGAGGTTTATGTTTGAAGTTTCTGGATGATTAGATGATGGTTTGTAGTTTGTGTTTGAGGATTGATTTACTTTTCGGTTGATTTATGATGAAGATGGAATCAGTTTTTGTGTATCGGCAGTTGTAGTTTTGTTTAATTTGAAGCAGGTTTAAATCTTCCGTTGAAGTTTTTGTTAGATGAAAGTTTATCATTTGAAGTTTGTGATAGTGTTCATTCGGTTGAGATGAACTCAGTTCTTGTTATTTTATTTTGAAAACGAGTTTACGATTAATGAAGATTTTATATCCAGTTGATTAAAGGGAAAATCACTTAAAAATGTAGTAAACTAACCACTTTTTATGGTTGTGCGTACTAAACTATTTTTTTTCTCATTGTGTGTATTAAACTTTTTAATTTCGATCATTGTGTGTATTTTGAGACGATTTTGTCTTGTAAAATGACCATTTTACCTTTCAAAATTTGAAAAAAGTAGGGGTAAAATGGTCACAAAATACACACAATGATATGAATTTGAAAGTTTAATACACACAATGAGAAAAAAAATAGTTTACTACACACAACCATAAAAGGTGGTAAGTTTACTACATTTTTGAGTGATTTTCCCTTGATTAAACAACCGAAGTAGTAGTAGAGATTCCTGTTTGGATTTGCTGATTTCATAAGTTAACGAGGCTTATTGATAAAAGTTGGTTGAAGCTGTGGTGAATTAGTAGCGATTTCAGAAGGCGGCTTATGATCCTGGTGTTGGTTTGATATTTAGTTCAGTTCGTAGCAGATCAGCTTAATGATCGGTATTGATTTTAAGTTGGAGATATAGATCACTCCATAGCTTCGGTATCAGTTTTGGTTAGTGACGATAAATGTTCAACGGCGTGGCTCGTTTCAACAGTTAATATAGATTTCAGTTTTGAGTTCGATCGATTCATAGCTCGTCGTCGTCAGCGCGCAGGCCTGGATGGCAGGTTGTCTCTCACTTTAACTTTCTGCATAATGGTAGTCTAATAAGCTTTTGATTTTTATGCCTTGAACTTGTTAGTTGAATTCACAGTTAGTAGCTTATTAGATATTGAACCAATTAGTAGTCATCAGTTAGTTGAGTTTTAGTCTAGGCTCGATAATTAGTTATCAGTACTTTGACGTTTGTCTAGGATAGCAAGTCGTTTCGATTTAGAATTTCAATACTTTGTTTGAAATAGCTAGTTAATGATTAGTAGTATATTTTTCTGTTTGTAGTCAATTTGTTTTAGCTGTTAAAATCAAATTCGTTAACTCTGTTTGTATCCATTGGTTAAATACTGTTTGTATAAAGTAGTAGCTATTAGACTTGTTTACATGTAGTCCGTAAATCTAAATCTAGTTTAATGTAATCCATTTTATAAATCTAAATACAGTTGGTGTAACTTTTAGCAAATTGGAACTCTTAAGGCCCATTTTAAAAACGCAAGTAGGTCATATTGGGTAGACGAAATGCTATTGGGCCGTGCTTATTTTTGACAAAATTTTGAATGTTTAAACGTCATTGCAAGTTTCAAATCTGTATTACTAGTTTTATAAAAAATTGTTTTCATTCTATAAAAAATTGTATTTTTACTTTTATAAAATTAGTTTTTGTTTTATAATTTGTACTTTGTAATTTTGCATTTGCATTTTAGCATTTTAATAATTGTTTAATTTAGATATTTTTTGTGTGCATTTTATAGTTGTACTTTGTGCTTTCTTTGCGGTAGTTGCAATATGTTTTAGAATAGTACGTATTACGTATTAGAGCTATTTTTTCCTTTTTATGTGCTTTTTGGCAAGTAGACATAAATACCAAATCAATTACTTATAACCAAAAATAATTAAGTCGAAACGATAAAATATGATTTCAATTCGAATCGAGCTGAGAAGACAACTATACTAAAAAACGGACAATCAAATGGCGCCGCTGCCGGTGAATGTGTGTAGCGATATTTGCGTTGTGTTTTTAGTTAGTGACTTGAAGATCCTTTCGCTTTGAAAGTTTATTTCTGTATTTGTATATATATATAATAAAAAAATATTAAAAATCCAAAAAAAATATAAAATCAATAAAAACAAAAAAATATTTTCTTATTTTATCTTCTTTTCTTTATTACTATATATACATTTAAAAAATCCAAAAATATTTTCTTTCGACTTTATTTTTCTTTTAGCTATATATTATATATGATATATAGTTTTATATAGTATATTATATTATAATATGTTCTTTTTATTATTTTACTATTTAAAAAAAAGAATTTCAAAAAAAAAACTTCTTTATCTTCTATCGTGTTTAATTCTTTTCTCCTCACCCTCTTATCGTTTAATTCTTATCTTCTACTTCTCTTTCTTTCTATAATTCTTTTTCTCAACCCCTCTTAATTCTAATTCTTCATGGATTCGTATGTCTATTGTGTAGGGTGTGGGAGGCCATTGTATAGTTTTCAGTCATGTCAATGGTGTTCATGCGAGCGATGCGGAAGAGATCTCCACAATTCACAATTTGGATTTTGTCCATCGTGTAATTTGATTAATTCATCCTTTGCTTCTAATGAACTTACTCCCCCCCTCTTGCATATATAGGGATACTTATCCACAAGGTGCACCGGGTTATTCTCAATACTCGTGTTGCAACAATTGTGGGGGCCCTCACGACAATTTTTCTTGTCAATCGATGAATTATTATAAGACCGATCCGTGCTATAATTCTGGTTTTGATAATTTTGAGCCCCCACATTACACCCTCGATCATCAACCTTCTTTCAGCCTGAATGCCGAAGCACGAGCCCTTCTTTTTGAACTCTGTGACGGTTTAATTCGACTAAGCGAAACGTTGGACGAGCAAAAACGACGAGAGCAAGTATCTAGTCTTAGTGCTTATACCTCTACGCCTCGTGTAATTCCTTATTGTTATGATGATGACGAGGATAATGGTTACGATCTCAATCCATTATGTGAGACTACCACTCCTATTATCGATTCTTCCACTACGGAGACCGATGCCTCTCTCATCATGGGGGATGAGGGTCTTATCACTATTCCTTGTGACGAGATTCTTATTCCAATCCAAAGTGAGCCTACGGTTGCTTCCGATAGTGATAGTGAGTTTGAATCTCTTTCTAGTGATGATTCATTACCTCCCACCGACATCTTGGGAGGTGATTCTTTGGCTTTTTCTAATCCTCTTTTTGATCTCGATGATGATTTTACTTCTAGTGATGACGAGTCACTATCCGATAAAGACGTTCTGAAGGAAAATTTCAAGATTTATTCGAACCCTTTATTTGATTTTGATGACGCCTACATCTCTAGTGAGGTGAATCCTCTCTTTGAAGAGGGGATTGAGGACACTGATAGCCCCGAATCTCTTGTTGTTGATGAGAATTTCTTTGTTAGCCATGCCACCTCCCATCGAGGAGGTGGAGAGATTTGACCCTACCTTCCGTTTGATTCAGTCTGGAGAGGTGACGCGGGTTGTAGATATTTCTTCTTATATTTCTCATACTATGTTGCCACCCTGTCCTACCGCGTGCACGCCTAAGCGGGTGATGTATCGATTTTACTCTCCTCGTTTCATACCGGGAAATGAGGATGAGTGTTTTGATCCTAAAGGAGACGTTGATGCTGCTATTTCTTGTGATGTTTTACCGGTTATACCATCGACTCTTGCTTTGAGTTTCTATCAAGTATCCTCGGGTGACACTTTGATATATTTTTCTCCCACCCTCCCGCCCTTGGCGAAGAGGAGTATTCTTAAGGATCGCCTTTTCTTGACTTATACTGTGGATTCTTCTGATACCTATTTCTCGTATGTTATAAGAATCCTTCTGATTTTCTTGACTTATACTGTGGATTCTTCTTCTTTATTCTCATCCGGTAATGAGGATACGATTTTTGACCCTGGCATATCTATTTTGAGCCAGTGGTGATTCTCTTACTCCCCCATGGACCATTTTATTCGGGGTCTAGTCAGGCTCGTGACTCGATTAACAAAAACAAGCGCTTCTCGGGAGGCAACCCGAGGATCTATCCTTTTTTTGGTAAAAGGGTAACAATGACCCCGGTAAATAGAACCAAAAAAAGCGTTGAAGTACAAGGAATGTGGCTGAAGTGCCACATTAACCGCAAGCTACAGGAAGCTTGTTAAACAAAATGTTCATGACAGGCCATAAACATTAACTAGTCTAGAATACTGGAAATATATAAACCAGACAAAAACCAAGACGATAACATAAAGTTACGAGGAACATAATAAAATATCAACATGGGATCAGCCAGTAGGAGTGCTTGCCCCAAAATTAGTGTTGAGAAGATTCACCGATTAATTAAAGACGACCTCGACTCCCTCCTCATTATCTTCCTCGCTTACTTGAACCCCTTCATCAATACCAGGCATGGACAAAGATGAAAATTTATTAGATGTAGAAACACTGCTCATTTGAGCTTTACCCTTGCTCGGACCATTAGGATTGCTAGACTGCTGCAACTGACCAGATTTAGTATTCAACTTACTACTATTATCACCACTCGTACTTGTAGTATCCAAGTGAGTTTCTGGACGAAAAACAACCGTCTTACCTGTTTGGAAACCCTTGCTCAATGGAACACCTCTCGGAACTTGATTCCCTAAATTACCTTTGTACTTCTTCCTCTTGCTTTGCACTTGTTGGAATCCATCATTATCAACATGAGTAGGCACATTTTCAACCGTTTTATGTTTAACATTTTTTGGACAAGAATCAAAGGAATGACCAAAAATATTACAAGTATGACATCTAGGCGGTTTCCATTCGTATTCAACACGAATTATTTCCTTAGTACAACCAGAGCCTTCAAGATCAGGGACACCAATAGTAACGTTATCTATAAACTCTGAATCAGCATTCATCTCAATAAGACAACGAGCAAAACTACAACGACCCCAAGATCTTTGCACATTTTATCAGTATAATTATCCATCATAATAAGCTTACCAAGAAACGAAGCAATTAAACTAATACCTTCCTCTTCAAATACCTGTAGCGGGACATCATGTAACTTGACCCATACCAGAATACGAGTTAGTTCCTCCTTTAGAAGATTCGTTTTCATAGTCCATTTCTTAAGAAACAATTGGTGAATTACGAACCATCCACGGACCACCTTCCAGCACCGCATTAAGACCCTCACTAGACCCAAATTGAAAAAAGAAAAAACCTTTCTCATTCATCATGATACGCTTAAGACCATGTTTTGCCCAATTATTCTTAGCAAAATACTCAACCACAGGAAATGCAATCCTTTTACCAAGAAAGTAACCATATAAAGTGCTGTGGTAGCGAGTGTTTACTTTTTCAACGACCTTCCTAGGAATAGAGATATTAACCCCTTCACAGACATTTTCAGAATTAAACGAAGAAGAGACTGCATTAATACCTCCATTAGTAGACGTAATCATATCAGCTTCAAATTTGCAAAGTAACTCCAGAATTTCTTTAGCACGGTCATGTGAGATCAATTCCCACAAAGGATGTTTCTTCATTCTTAATTCATGCATAAATTCACCCGCATCACCAACCGTGCGCATCGTTACACCAAATAATTTCAAAACCTCATGTAGATTACACGGTTGCAAACCATTAATGGTTGCAGCCTTAGCTACAAGGTCCAAAGATACATCACAAAAAGAGGAAACATTTGTAATAGGGTCATCTGTTTCCTTAGCCATTTGTGCAGAGTGCACACTCGAACCACCTGAACTGAGTGAAGAAGTGCTGCTAGTTAGCTCCTTATGGCGTTCACACAAAACTTCATAATAAAGCATAGTGGTCTCCTTAGGTAAAGTAGACCATTTAGGAAATTTGTTTGCCTTAACACCATTTGCAAACACTTCAATGTCACGCACAGTATTCAAAGGAATTGAAAACAAATTAGATATCTCCTATAACGTTACTAAAACCTTAAGATTAGACACCATACCCACATCATTCCAGCATGTAAACAATGGTTTATCACTTACATTGCTCGAATCCACCATAGCTTCCACAAAGCAACACAAAACCAAACCCTACAAACGATTAAAACTACGACACAGAAAATCAAACGATAGATCAACGTGAAACCTACAATTTATTATAACTTGTGACACAGTATTCAAAAACACTTAATAATAAATTGAAACCTAAACTTTAATGATAGCCGACCACAAATTCAAATGTCAACCGACCAAAATACTTAGGATCAGCCGACCAATTAAATTAACCAAAAGAAGGTCAGCCGACCATTAACACATCGAAACCTTAAAAAACAATTTATGCGATACACTATTTAAACAAACAACGAACAACTTGCCCAGGTATCACGTGATCCCAACCTAGATAGGACACCACCGACAGTAGACAATTAATTGCGAAGAAGACAATTAATAGCGCAACCTATCACATGGATCCATTATTATGCACCGACCAACAAAAGACAATTAACCACCGACGATAGAAACAAAACAATCGCACAGACAATGACAACAAAAAAAACTAAAATTAAAACCAATTTAATTTATCCTAAAATCAATCAACCAAATAAAGACTTTGTTAACTCAAGAATAATCAGTGATTATTCGAGAAAACAACATCATTATAAAGTATTCGGATTAAAGGAATAAGAAAATTAGGTTATGAGAAGAAGGGATTTTTTTTGTAGCCATTGATGTTTTTTAAGGTATTAGTTCAATTATTCATGATATCCGAGGATCTATCCTTCTTTTATCTATTTTCTAACATAAGTGTAGGGGCATGTTTTTTTTTTCCATATGTGCTTGGTGGTTTTTGTTTTTGTGTGCAGGGTTCCCTTTGATCGAGAATACTTTCAACGGGTTGATGTTGTTGTTTTCCATCATCTTCTTCATTCAGTCTCCGATCGATCTTCATGTTTATATCAGGGGAGTACTCAGTTCTCATTATTTTCTATACATATCTGATTGTGTTCTCCTTCTTACACTTGGAATTCTAGCATTAGCCTTTTGTGTTCTTAAGTGTAGGGGTCGCACCTTATCACTTTTGAACATTGAGGCCAATGTTCGGTTCTAAGTGTAGGGGGTTTATATCATATTGATCATATTTATGCCTACTTGTTTGCCCTCTTGCATCCTATTTTGATCAAATGTGTGTTTGTTTTTATTTTATTTTATTAAAAAAAATAATATAGCATTTTTTATCGTGCGTGATTGACTTGTCCCGTAGGCTAGAACAAAGGGGATCCTGACTCTGCCAGAGTGTTGATCTGGTTGCTCCTTTAACTTTTAGACTAAGCTTTTAGGATTTGTGCAAATGAAAATGCTAAACGTGGAGTAGTTGGTTCTCTTTAGAGCTTATATGAATAACCTGTGGCTTTTCCTACTGTAAGATAACTAGACTAAATAAGTTTGTTTTTTCCAAGCCTTTGAACGTTAAAAATTGTTTTGTTATGCAAAAATGAATTCTTATGCAATTTTGATATAGAGTCCTAGCTCAACTTTTTATTTAAATTTGAGTGAAATCATACTTTCTTAACAATGAAATAATGTTGCGTGAATAAATATGTTAAAAAAATCGGAAAAAAGAAAGAAAAAAAATAGAAAAAAAGAGTGAAAACAAAATTGTAAAAAAAGAAAAAGAAAAAAAAAATTGAAAAAAAATAAAAAGAGAAAAAAATGTTCAATAGAGTTAGATTTGAATAAATGAATAAGAGTTTATGTTGCTTTAATAATAATTGTGAGAAACTTGCTTTTTCTTAAATTTAAATCCGAAGTTGAACTAAAATTCGTCAATTTTTTATGAGAGTTTAGACGGTATTAGAGAGTGTAGAAGTCAAAGGTCCCATGAGCTCCGATACTATTCTCGAGGGTGTAAAAACCTAGCCTCCTAAGCTTTGCTAAAGGACAAGCTGAGAAGAAAGTCGCTACATGGAGTGATCTCTCCTTTGAATCTTCAATCTCTAAATTACCGTCGTTGTTTTTCATCGAAGTGTCTTTTATTAGCTTAGCGGTGATTTCAAGATCTTTGATTTCAAAATCCCGCCAATCCCGGTACTATTCTCCGTGGGGTGTCAAAAGCCCGGGCACTTAACCGATGAGGTTGGGAAGTTCCGTGAAGAAAGCCGCTACATGGGAAAAGCCATTTTTGATTCTTAAATCTCATGATACTCGGTGAGTCTAATATTTCACTTAGATGATTAGCAACCATAAAAAATGTCAATTTGAATTGTCAAAACTTTGAAAATGAACACACTTGCCTAGTCTTTTGTAATTATAGGAGGGAAAAGTTATATTTACACAGGTTATTAGTATAAGTAGTGTTAGCATTTTGTCAAACGTTTGCACAAGGAGTCTTAGCTTAGTTGGGAGCAATAAAAAGAGGATGACGATCTTTATTCCCTTGAGACACCCAGTTTGCGTGTTTCCCGTTTTATGATCCTTATACCTTGAATAAAAAGTCGAACATGGCGGGTCACAATATATCTTTATTTTATTTTATTAAAAAGGCGATTTCGAATAAAGTCGTTTTAAATTGTTTTTGGACTTAACATTTGTGATAATAGTTGTTTGGGGGCAAGCAACGTTTAAGTGTAGGGGTGTGTTGAACATGTAATTATTCATGTTTTTAGTGCTAATATCCCTTCATTTTTAGCATAATAAATGGCAAAAATGTATTTTTAGTGCATATATCGTTTATATGTGTTATTTATTATTGTAGGTACGGATATTAAAGAAAAAGAGCCAAAAACGAGCACGAGACATGGAAAGAGGACGAAAAACGAGTTCGACAGTGCTTTTATATTTTATTGGGACAACCGGTCGGACCGACCCGTTATCATATAAATGGACTTTGCTACTTGTTACAAACAACGCAGCCCATAAACTTAAAATCTAAATATAAGAATGAAAAGATGATTGATGGCCCGTTGGATTTTCAGCCACCAAGCACACTAAAGGAGAAATCTTATCTGCTTTATTACTACACGAGATCAGATCTGGAGAAAGACATTCACAATTTACTATGAGTTTTTCTTTTGTTCTTTAGATTAGTTATCCTATTTTTTTTGGTAAAATGGTAACAATGACCCCGGTAAATAGAACCAAAAAAAGCGTTGAAGTACAAGGAATGTGGCTGAAATACCACATTAACCGCAAGCTACAGGCAGCTTGTTAAACAAAATGTTTATGACAGGCCATAAACATTAACTAGTCTAGAATACTGGAAATATATAAACTAGACAAAAACCAAGACGATAACATAAAGTTACGAGGAAAATAATAAAATATCAACATGGGATCAGCCAGTAGGAGTGCTTGTCCCAATATTAGTGTTGAGAAGATTCACCGATTCATCAAAGACGACCTCGACTCCCTCCTCCTCCTCATTATCTTCCTCACTTACTGGAACCCCTTCGTCAATACCAGGCATGGACAAAGTTGAAAATTTATTAGATGTAGAAACACTGCTCATTTGAGCTTTACCCTTGTTCGGACCATTAGGATTGCTAGACTGCTGCAACTGACCAGATTTAGTATTCAACTTCCTACTATTATCACCACTCGTACTTGTAGTATCCAAGTGAGTTTTTGGACGAAATGCAACCGTCTTACCTGTTTGGAAACCCTTGCTCAATGGAACACCTCTCGGAAATTGATTCCCTAAATTACCTTTGGACTTCTTCCTCTTTCTTTGCACTTGTTGAAATCCATCATTATCAACATGAGTTGTCACATTTTCAACCGTTTTAGGGTTGACATTTTTTGGACAAGAATCAAAGGCATGACCAAAAATATTACAAGTATGACATCTAGGGGGTTTCCATTCGTATTCAACACGAATTAATTCCTTAGTACAACCAGAGCATTCAAGATCAGGGACACCAATAGTAACGTTATCTATAAACTCCGAATCAGCATTCATCTCAATAAGACAACGAGCAAAACTACAACGACCCCAAGACTCTTTACACCTATTATCAGTATAATTATCCATCATAATAAGCTTACCAAGAAACGAAGCAATTAAACTAATACCTTCCTCTTCAAAAACCTGTAGCGGGACATCATGAAACTTGACCCATACCGGAATACGGGTTAGTTCCTCCTTTAGAAGATTCGTTTTCATAGTCCAGTTCTTAAGAAAAATTGGTGAATTACGAACCATCCACGGACCACCTTCCAGAACCGCATTAAGACCCTCACTAGACCCAAATTGAAAAAAGAAAAAACCTTTCTCATTCATCATGATACGCTTAAGACCATGTTTTGCCCAGTTATTCTTAGCAAAATACTCAACCACAGGAAATGCAATCCTTTTACCAGGAAAGTAACCATATAAAGTGTTTTGGTAGCGAGTATTTACTTTTTCAACAACCTTCTTAGGAATAGAGATATTAACCCATTCACAGACATTATCAGAATTAAACGAAGAAGAGACTGCATTAATACCTCCATTAGTAGACGTAACCATATCAGCTTCAAATTTGCAAAGTAATTCCAGAATTTCTTTAGAACGGTCATGTGAGATCAATCCCCACAAAGGATGTTTCTTCATTCTTAATTCATGCATAAATTCACCCGCATCACCAACCGTGAAAATCGTTACACCAAATAATTTCAAAACCTCATGTAGATTACACGGTTGCATACCATTAATTGTTGCAGCCTTAGCTGCAAGGTCCAAAGATACATCACAAGAAGAGGAAACATTTGGAATAGAGTCATCTGTTTCCTTAGCCATTTGTGCTGAGTGCACACTCGAACCGCCTGAACTGAGTGAAGAAGTTTTGCTAGTTAGATTCTTATGGCGTTCACACAAAACTTCATAATAAAGCATAGTGGTCTCCTTAGGTAAGGCAGACCATTTAGGAAATTTGTTTGCCTTAACACTATTTGCAAACACTTCAATGTCACGCACAGTATTCAAAGGAATAGAAAACAAATTAGATATCTCCTCTAACGTTACTAAAACCTTAAGATTAGACACCATATCCCTATCATTCCAACCTGTAAACAATGGCTTATCACTTTCATTGCTCGAATCCATGCCAATCAAACACAACCCTAACCACGAAAAATAAACCCTAAACAAACAGTAACCGAAACCCCTTAACAATAAACAAACAAGACAAATGTGACGACACCCTAAGAAATAAATCACGAACAGTAAGCTAATAATAACTTAAGGTCAGCCGACCAAAGTTAAGGTCAGCCGCCAAAGTTAAGGTCAGCCGCCAAAGTAACAATTAATTCCTTGCGATGGCAATTAATACCTTGCGATGACTATTAATTCCTTGCAATGACCATTACAATTCCACGAATTCAAATGTCAGCCGACCAAAAAAGTTAGGGTCAGCCGACCAATTAAATTAACCAAAAGAAGGTCAGCCGACCATTAACACATCGAAACCTTAAAAAACAATTTATGTGATACACTATTTAAACAAACAACGAACAACTTGCCCAGGTATCACGTGATCCCAACCTAGATAGGACACCACCGACAGTAGACAATTAATTGCGAAGAAGACAATTAATAGCGCAACCTATCACATGGATCCATTAATATGCACCGACCAACAAAGACAATTAACCACCGACGATAGAAACAAAACAATCGCACAGACAATGACGGCAAAAAAACTAAAATTAAAACCAATTTAATTTACCCTAAAATCAATCAACCAAATAAAGACTTTGTTAACTCAAGAATAATCAGTGATTATTCGAGAAAACAGCATCATTATAAAGTATTCGGATTAAAGGAAAAAGAAAATTAGGTTATGAGAAGAAGGGAATTTTTTTTGCAGCCATTGATGTTTTTTAAGGTTTAATACATTAGATTAGTTATCCTAGGAGTAGTTTATAAAATATAATCTTCCATTACAGTTTAAAATAGTTTTGATTAGAAAATTTATTTTTTCAGTTTGTATTCAAAGAAGCTTTGGTTTCAATTTATTCAATAACACATCGTATAATAAGATTAATATCGAGTGAGCCAATGGCTCACATATCAGATATAAATATTAAACTGATAAGAACAGATACTACACTTGATCTTAGCCAAAGGTCCAAGAAAGGTATGTAATAAGTGTGTAAACACTTATCCTTTACCACTAAAATCAAAGAAAAACAAGACCAAAACGTGTATTCAATAACATAATAGTCGGAATTACGCGTGGTTGTGTTTTTGTTGTGTTTTAGGTACAAAAGATCAAAAAGGAAGAAAACATTGGATTTGACGAGCAATTTATCGAAGAAAACAACAAAGTCAACTCAAAAGGACCAAAAGTGCAAACGGGAAGGAAGAATTTATCGAAAGTCAAATGATGGAATCGTTTATTCGCGGATTTAAGTTAAATGGGCTAAGTGGGACCCACACTTAAGCTTATTGGGCTTCAAGGCCCATTTATAGATTATTAAGTTAACTATTTGGTCAAAGCCCGATCCAAGCCCAATGTCACACCCCCAAATTCATCGCAGCGGAAGACTAGCTTTGGGAGGCTATGACTTCATGAGTAATCGAGAGCTTGATTCGAGAACGACCTCTACATACCAAAACCACATAGCAGACTCCAAATAGTCCAATGAGTTAAGTACCTGAAAATACATGCTTAAAATGTCAACATAAAGTTGGTGAGTTCATAAGTTTGTTTTAAAATGTTTATGAAAAATTGGAGTTTATACCGACCACTGCACCTTGCAGGAAAATGTAAGAGTTTAAAAATCACAACTTATGTTAAATAGACTTTCCTTGATAATTTCAGAATTTATTAATAAAGACAGTTTATTGATAAAAACATGGTTTACTGATAAAACAGAGTTTACTGGTAATAATAAATATAGTTTACTGATAAAAATAGAGTTCACTGGAAATAAATAGAATTTTCTAATAAAACAAAGTTCAGTGATAATGATGAATATAGTTTACTGATAAATATAGAGTTCACTGATATTACATAATGTCGTGATAATAAGATGTTCTTGATAACAATAGATTCCTAATAATAACTAAAATCCCGCAGAATGTTTCCACACATAGATGATGATGGATAAATCAGATATACAATCACATGCTAAAACAATAATACTGTATAAATGTAAACCATTACAGATTGAACTTTTACAGAAACCTTCAATTGTTGATGTTTGGAGTGACCCTCCATTTTTTGATGATATTTAGAGTGGAGTAACCCTCCAATTTATGATGATCAGAGTGACCCTCCATAATTGATTTTCAGAGTCTCCCTCCATAGCTGATATTCCGAGTGACCCTCTACTGTTGGTATCCAGTGTGTCTGTAAAGTCGCAATCTGTAAGTTTATTGCATACGAAGTTACTCACCGTAACGGATAAGTCACGATAATACCATAGTAAATGTAACTCTCGTAACATAACATAAGTACTTAAGTGTTAGCATTCATTGATGCATGAGTCCATAGATAGATTAAAACCAAACTATGATATAGTAGAGAATGAATATGCAAATAACAATTACTGGCGTTCACAGATGAGCACATACCAATTAAACAAGTAATGGAGTTCACCACAAAACACGTGAAATTCTCATAAGTGAATAGTAAATACGTAATAAACGACTCAACTGAGCAAGTTGATGGATATTTTATGACCAAGCATGTACCTCCCCAAGATGGTTATAAAACATTTATAAATCACTTTAATGCTAGAAAGGTGGGGGTATGAACTCACCTCGACTTTGTAGCGCGGTAGCAATTAGATTTGCACGTATGACGAGGCATGGAAACGATGCACAAGCAAATATCCACAACCTAAGTAAATATGATATGTTTACTAACTATGTGAATGAATGTAGAAGTGCGTATGCAAATACTTAGACTAATATCACCATCAACAAAAGTCATGCTTTCACTTTTGTAAACCATTTGCGACGTTTAAACAAGTTTTATCACAAATCCTAACATTTTACAAGTTTTGAAAAGTGTCCAATGGGCCTAATTTGAGAGCCCATAACTTCTACATACTTTTGAATTATGACCCAAATCAAGTTTCTTTGGATAACCCACCTGGTAGGCTAAAATAATGGTCTCACTGAGCTAGTCCTGATTCAGACTCTAAACGGGTCAAAAACAGCCTACAAAATCAAGATTCTAGACAGTTTTACACTAGGCGGGTTGGTTTTTCAGACACTTTGAACTCACGTAACTCTCTGCTTACTTGGTTTTAGAACGAACGGTTTGATGTTTTGAAAACTAGGCCAGCTAAATACACATTTTGTCATTGAGCAAATTTTCCCCATTCGTCCTCTAACAGGCTCGAAATCGAGCCTAAACATGGCTCCTCAGACTACCCTGTTTCCCAGACTTCGCTTATTTTTCACAGTTTTGACAGATTGTAGTTCTAATCCTAGTTTTTCATTTTAAGTTTCCCAATTCGTTACTAATCCGTTTTTGGCGATTCAACTTGGTAAATTTAGCTTGTCGGGCCGTGTACGCGTAGCACTATAGTACCGACCCACAGTCACATCCTAGGTTGGTCGTTTTTAGTCTTAAAGTATGATATTTCTCATCGTTTTTACATACAATAACAAATATGTATCATTTGTTAAATATAGCAAACGAGTTACGTTTTCTCTCAAATTTGGCGTTGTTACTACTTAAGGGCTAACTTGGCTTTCTTCTTTCTTTTTGTGATATGCTGTTCGAACATATATATGATGTAAAGGAAAACTGAGTCTTAGTTGTGATGTGGATGTCGATATATGTGGAGTTTTGGGGTGGTATTTATAGAGTAAATCACTAAGTAACTATCTTAGTTGATTCAGTTTGGTCTTGATGTAATGTTTTTAGTTGAGATAGGATGTTCCAAGGAGACAAGAATGTGTACCATGGCTGTAATTTGGGGAAGGAAAACGTGGGTATATGTGTAAAAGGTACTCAAAAATTAATGGAGGGGTTGTACAAGGAAGGATATCACGTGGGTTTTGTCAGGATATGTGCTAGGTAGTTATTGCTTCTTATTTGTACAAATATGTCGACATTATGAGATTTCATGGATGGGTTTATAAGAGAAACGTGGGTTCGACCTAGTGTGTCATAATTTTAGGGTTGCCTAATGACTTTACAAGGGTTTAAGCGTATTATATTGGGCTTAGATGGGTTTCATAGGTGAAAAGAGTATTAGGCCAATTCTATAAAGTTATAAAGTATGTAGTTGGGTTTGGTAATCTTAGTTGAGCTCATGAAATTCAAATAGGTGAAGTCAGGTCTTATAAAATTGAATCGGTTTCTAAATTTTGCACCATAAATCTTAAAACGATTTTTTCTACCCGACTAATTTTCGTCATCGTCTACGTTTTTATTTTAAAATAATTATCATTTATCGGTTATCTCGTATATTTTGTTTTCAAGGAAACTATAATTCAATTCAAATGTTATCGTTTTCAACGTACATTGTTAAAACTAAAATAAAAGTATCAGATAATTTTTATAAATCTTTTTATCACATATTTCTGAACAATTAAATAAAAAATTAATTTGTATCGCGTCAGTTCTTGGATTTTTTGTCCGGTCTTTTACAATATGTAACTTAAACTCCCGTTTTCGAATCAAATAACTTTGATATCTCTCGAAAACGAAATTCGATTAATAAATAACATAATTTATTATTATTTAAAGCCTGGAAAGTCCTCGGTTGCTACATTCAGTCCATGTTATTTTGAGTTCGTCCTCGAACTCAGTCGTTGTTACCCAATTAAAAAGTGTAGAGAAAGGGATTTTGAGGTTCTACCCTAGTGTTCTATCGAATATACTTAGATCTGCTCACAGATAATTCTGCCCGAATTTTTAAAATCGTGTTATCGACCAATAGTTACTTTGGTAAACAATAAATATAAGTGGAATATACCTGAGTGGTTCTAC
Organism: Glebionis coronaria; assembly: GCA_025667525.1. NCBI lineage: Eukaryota > Viridiplantae > Streptophyta > Magnoliopsida > Asterales > Asteraceae > Glebionis > Glebionis coronaria. The sequence continues at coordinate 237,427,530 of CM046880.1, forward strand.
ATTTGAAAAATCGGTCATTGTTCATAGAACGATAAAAGGAAACAATTCGAAGTAAGAGTCTAGAAAATTGTCAGTTCTTAAAAGTCTACAAGGGTTCACCATAACCAGTCCGTTAGATTTACGTCCATCGGTGTATTCGAATAAATTTCTGGCGATAATTCGCGAATTAACGAGGTTTAAAGAATCACTCGTCAAAACGTCGTAATGATAACGATAACAAGGTATTCGGATTAAAGGAAAAAGAAAATTAGGTTTATGAGAAGAGGGGATTTTTTGGCTGCCATTGATGTTTTTTAGGGTTATTCTTCTTTCAAAACTTAGTGTTGAGGTAATTGAGTCTATTGCATCTAAGATTAATGCTATGCAGCCACTTGATATTAAAAAGGTGCTTGGATTGCTTGGGGTTGTTATCACCAAGATTCAAGATATTCGTGTTGTTCGGCAAGAAATTAAGGATAGAAAGGATCCTGTGTGTGCACTGATTTCTAAAGAGCGTTCTAAGGAAATTGTGGCATTATTGTGTAAACTTGAAACTGATATGATTGCTTTTCCCCATGTGGTTAAGGCAACCTCTTCTAGTGATGGTTTCGTTGACTTGATTGAAAAAGCTGCCATCATTAATGGAATGCATCCGTGTAATCTACATGATGTTATGGAGTTATTTGGTGTTACGATTCGTACGGTTTGTGATGCAGGTGTATTTATGCATAAACTAAAGATGAATAAACATCCATTATGGGCATTGCTTTCTCAAGATCGTGCTAAAGAAATTTTGGATCTACTTTGCAAGTTTGAAGCTGGAATGGTTACATCCACTAATCCAGGTATTAACTCTGATGGAGTCTCATCTTCATCTAATTTTCATTGTGTTAGTGACAGTGTTTGTGAAGGGGTTAATATCTCGATCCATAGGAAGGTTGTTGAGAAAGTAAATACTCGCTACCACAATACTTTATATGGTTATTTTCTTGGTAAAAGGATAGCGTTTCCTGTGGTGGAGTATTTTGCTAAGAATAACTGGGCCAAACATGGTCTGAAGCGTATTATGATGAATGAAAAAGGATTTTTCTTTTTTCAATTTGGGACTTGTGAGGGGCTTAATGCGGTTCTTGAAGGTGGTCCGTGGATGGTAAGGAATTCGCCTATCTTTCTTAAGAAATGGACTATGAATACGAACCTTCTAAAAGAGGAACTAACTCGTATTCCGGTATGGGTTAAGTTTCATGATGTACCGCTACAGGTGTTTGAAGAGGAAGGTATTAGTTTAATTGCTTCGTGTCTTGGTAAGCTTATCATGATGGACACTTATACTAATACTATGTGTAAAGAGTCTTGGGGACGTAGTAGTTTCGCCCGGTGTCTAATTGAAATGAATGCTAATTCGGAGTTCATGGAAAACATTACTATTGGTGTACCCGATCTTGAAGGCCCTGGATTCACTAAGGAAACTATTCGCGTTGAGTATGAATGGAAACCTCCTAGATGCCCTACTTGTAGTATTTTTGGCCATTCATTTGATACTTGTCCGAAAAATGTTAAACCTAAAATGGTTGAAAATGTGACAACTCATGTTGATAGTGATGGTTTCCAACAAGTGCAAAGCAAGGGGAAGAAGAACAAAGGTAACTTAGGGAATCAAATCCCAAGAGGTGTTCCATTGAGCAAGGGTTTTCAAACAGGTAAGTCTGTTGCTTTTCGTCCAAAAAAACACTTGGATGCTACAAGTAAGAGTGGTGATAATGGTAAAAAGTTGAATATTAAATTTAGTCAGTCACAGCAGTCGAGCAAACCTAGTGGTCTGAATAAAGGTATGGATCCAATGAGCATTGTTTCTACCTCTAATAAATTTTCAACTTTGTCCAAGTTTGGAATGGAAGAAGTGGTTCAAGTTAGCGAAGAAGATAATGAGGAGGAAGTCGAGATTGTCTATGATGAATCGGTAAATCTTCTCAACACTCATATTGGGGCAAGCACTCCAACTGGTTGATCCTATGTTGATGGTTTATTATTTTCTTCGTAATTTTATGTTTTCGTCTTGGTTTTTGTCTAGCTTATATTTTTCATCATTCTAGAATAGTTAATGTTTATGGTCTGTCATAAACATTTGTTTAACAAGCTGCCTGTAGCTTGCGGTTAATGTGGTATTTCAGCCACATTCATTGTACTTCAACATTTTTTTGGTTCTATTTACCAGGGTCATTGTTACCCTTTTACCAAAAAAAAAACAAGGTAAAAGAACGATTAATTCGTATGGACGAATCATGAGTCAAAAGGAATACCCTCCCAAAAGTGGAGTACTAAATCAATATTATAAATATACAGGGTCGCGCCGAATATCCTTAAGCCCACTCATTTATAATCTCATATTTGCATACAAAAGCGTCCTAATCTATGCAAATATGTCATTATAAACTTATGGTTCGGTGATTTATGATTTCTTTATTCAAATGCAAAGGCGTCCCAACCCATTTCAATAAAGACTTCATAAATCATCCTACTTACGTGTCACCGACAAAACTGACCGTCAAATACCGATAAAGTATCTAAGAAAATAGATATTACAAAGAGAGTTTACAGCCAGTCTATTTATGACTTTCGTATTCAGATGTCCCATACCATCTCAATACGAAACCATAAATAAGCTTCTGGTCCGGTGACTTATGATTTCACCTTCAAACGTCCCATACCATCTAAATATGAAATCATAATTAACCTGACGAGCCCCACCGGCACCATTCAGACATGCAAACTATCCAAATGATATCACATGAAATCATCAAAAGAGAAGAGCACGAGTTGCTAATAAGTCGTCTTTGATAAGTAAACGTTTCGAAAGTACGAGATCAAAGGACATAAGTGTCGATAGGTGATAAAGCGATCGTAGACGTATATCAAGCTAAAAAAACTCACGGTTATAAGTAGGATAATTTTATAGTACTTGGTTCTAAATAAGCAATTATCCAATCACACAAAACTTTCATATTCTGTAGGAAAATTCACTTAATGTCTCTAGATTTGATTATAAAAAGATCCGTGGGACCATTGTGTAACTCACAATGCCCAATAAATGTTCTAGCGTTCATATACCAAAATGTATTATATGTCTGTGTGCACTAATCAAGCAATTGAACTCATGTAAACTAGTTTTAACATTACAATCAATAAAGCAATAACAAACGTGCATCGTAATTATTCATATAGTGGCAGAATAAGTATGATGTTATGAGTCTTACTACTAATTAAAACTGAGAGCCGGTTATAGTCTAGAGTTACTAATGCAACCTAGTTCTTTATAACCAAGGCTCTGATACCAATCTGTCACACCCCCAAATTCATCGCAGCGGAAGACTAGCTTTGGGAGGCTATGACTTCATGAGTAATCGAGAGCTTGATTCGAGAACGACCTCTACATACCAAAACCACATAGCAGACTCCAAATAGTCCAATGAGTTAAGTACCTGAAAATACATGCTTAAATTGTCAACATAAAGTTGTCGAGTTCATAAGTTTGTTTTAAAATGTTTATGAAAAATTGGAGTTTATACCGACCACTGCACCTTGCAGGAAAATGTAAGAGTTTAAAAATCACAGCTTATGTTAAATAGACTTTCCTTGATAATTTCAGAATTTATTAATAAAGACAGTTTATTGATAAAAACATGGTTTACTGATAAAACAGAGTTTACTGGTAATAATAAATATAGTTTACTTATAAAAATAGAGTTCACTGGAAATAAATAGAATTTTCTAATAAAACAAAGTTCACTGATAATGATGAATATAATTACTGATAAATATAGAGTTCACTGATATTACATAATGTCGTGATAATAAGATGTTCTTGATAACAATAGATTCCTAATAATAACTAAAATCCCGCACAATGTTTCCACACATAGATGATGGATAAATCAGATATACAATCGCATGCTAAAACAATAATACTATATAAATGTAAACCATTACAGATTGAACTTTTACAGAAACCTTCAATTGTTGATGTTTGGAGTGACCCTCTATTTTTGATGATATTTAGAGTGGAGTAACCCTCCAATTTATGATGATCAGAGTGACCCTCCATAATTGATTTTCAGAGTCTCCCTCCATAGCTGATATTCAGAGTGACCCTCTACTGTTGGTATCCAGTGTGTCTGTAAAGTCGCAATCTGTAAGTTTATTGCATACGAAGTTACTCACCGTAACGGATAAGTCACGATAATACCATAGTAAATGTAACTCTCGTAACATAACATAAGTACTTAAGTGTTAGCATTCATTGATGCATGAGTCCACAGATAGATTAAAACCAAACTATGATATAGTAGAGAATGAATATGCAAATAAGCAATTACTGGCGTTCACAGATGAGCACATACCAATTAAACAAGTAATGGAGTTCACCACAAAACACGTGAATTTCTCATAAGTGAATAGTAAATACGTAATAAACGACTCAACTGAGCAAGTTGATGGATATTTTATGACCAAGCATGTACCTCCCCAAAATGGTTATAAAACATTTATAAATCACTTTAATTCTAGAAAGATGGGGGTATGAACTCACCTCGACTTTGTAGCGCGGTAGCAATTAGATTAGCACGTATGACGAGGCATGGAAACGATGCACAAGCAAATATCCGCAACCTAAGTAAATATGATATCTTTACTATGTGAATGAATGTAGAAGTGCGTATGCAAATACTTAGACTAATATCACCATCAACTAAAGTCATACTTTCACTTTTGTAAACCATTTGCGACGTTTGAACAAGTTTTATCACAAATCCTAACATTTTACAAGGTTTGAAAAGTGTCCAATGGGCCTAATTTGAGAGCCCATAACTTCTGCATACTTTTGAATTATGACCCAAATCAAGTTTCTTTGGATAACCCACCTGGTAGGCTAAAATAATGGTCTCACTGAGCTAGTCCTGATTCCGACTCTAAACGGGTCAAAAACAGCCTACAAAATCAAGATTCTAGACAGTTTTACACTAGGCGGGTTGGTTTTTCAGACACTTTGAACTCACATAACTCTCTGCTTACTTGGTTTTAGAACGAACGGTTTGATGTTTTGAAAACTAGGCCAGCTAAATACACATTTTGTCATTGAGCAAATTTTCCCCATTCGTCCTCTAACAGGCTCGAAATCGAGCCTAAACATGGCTCCTCAGACTACCCTGTTTCCCAGACTTGGCTTACTTTTCACAATTTTGACAGATTGTAGTTCTAATCCTAGTTTTTCATTTTAAGTGTCCCAATTCGTTACTAATCCGTTTTTAGCGATTCAACTTGGTAAATTTAGCTTGTCGGGCAGTGTACGCGTAGCACTATAGTACCGACCCACAGTCACATCCTAGGTTGGTCGTTTTTAGTCTTAAAGTATGATATTTCTCATCGTTTTTACATACAATAACAAATATGTATCATTTGTTAAATATAGCAAACGAGTTTTGTTTTCTCTCAAATTTGGCGTTGTTACTACTTAAGGGCTAACTTGGCTTTCTTCTTTCTTTTTGTGATATGCTGTTCGAACATATATATGATGTAAAGGAAAACTGAGTCTTAGTTGTGATGTGGGTGTCGATATATGTGGAGTTTTGGGGTGGTATTTATAGAGTAAATCACTAAGTAACTATCTTAGTTGATTCAGTTTGGTCTTGATGTAATGTTTTTAGTTGAGAAAGGATGTTCCAAGGAGACAAGAATGTGTACCATGGCTGTAATTTGGGGAAGGAAAACGTGGGTATATGTGTAAAAGGTACTCAAAAATTAATGGAGGGGTTGTAAAAGGAAGGATATCACGTGGGTTTTGTTAGGATATGTGCTAGGTGACATAGGCGGTATCTCGGGATCAACCTGGAAGTCAGCAATATCAAGTGCCTCAAGTCTGGTAGGGGCTGCAAGATCAGGCTCAGAAGCAATACGTCTCCAAGTAGCATGGAATGGAATAAGTGGCTGTAGAGGTGAAGGAGGTCGTTGGGTAGACCTTCGAGCAAGACGACTCCTAGAGTAGACAAATGGCAAAGTATCTGCGAGTCTAGCAACTGGCCTAGTCATCTCTTCTTCTCCCTCAGATGAGGATGAAGAAATAGGGTCTGTAGAGGACACTGGTATAGCAGCAAATGCAGTAATCTCATCCTCTGTGTCAGACCCATCAGTAGTCTCTCCTTCCTCATCTGCATACTCCTTAGAGTCCATATCTGTATCCTCCATAGGTTCCTCTCAGAGTCTGATATGTGCCCTGGTGATAGTGGTACTGAAGAGTCTGGAATGATATCTCCACCTTCAAGGCCTAACACATCATCATCAGTATCATCCGGAATAACTAACGGTGAATGAGGGGCTTCAACAGGTTCTCTCTCGATTTCGTCGTTTGATGTAATCCTACGTGGTGATACTCTAGGTGATGCTATGGGTAACTCCCATGATGAACTGACAGTCGAATGCGAGCTAGGACGGTTGTAAGTTCTCGAAGACGCTGAATCATCCGACGAAGACACGATACTGCGGTAAAAACGAAATGAAAGTGTGTAAGTACCCCTTACATGAATATTCTAGAAAATAGGTATATGTTATAACCCAAGAATGTTAAAATTTCACATGTAGCCCATGTAATATATCTCCAGTAATGTAATGTCATATGTATCCCATATGAAATATGTATAGTACGATATTGTTAAACCACATGTTTCCCATGTACGCATCTTACGTAAAAAGTAGATATGATAATCTAACTAAGCAAATAAGTAGTTATAGTCTAGAATTACTAAATGCAACCTAGTTCTCTATAACTTGCGCTCTGATACCAATCTGTCACACCCCAAAAATACCAGAGTATAATAGCCACGTGGGAGTGATGACGTCATGATTATCATATCACAAGAACATAAAGAACGACCTCTAAATGAGACGTTTGGAAAATTTGATCACTTGTATTAATTAGGAATAAAAATGTTTAAACATTGCGGAAGCATAAATCTGGTCACAGGTGAAATACATAGTTCTCAAAAGTTACAAATGATCATAGTTCAAATACTGGAAAGACTGCAATGCATGAGACCTCAAATAGCACCTTCGTTCTTAACACCTGAGAAAAACATTGCTAAAGTGTCAACATAAAGTTGGTGAGTTCATAGGTTTGTTTAAAATGTAATGTTTAATGAACCACAAGATTTAATCCACATGTGACAATATAACAAATACAAAGTCACATAAAAATGCATTTACTATTGTCTAAGCTCATGACACCGACGCGTTAACTGATAACCAACAATGGAAGCCCGTGCAAGTATCTAACCCGGGATACTCGTAATCTGACTCAAATGAAACTGTATCCGCTTAACTAATGTCAGTCTAAGACGGATAGGGGTGTCGACCCCGATAGATCTATCCATAACATTCGCGCTTACTAGCTATAACCTAGCTATGAAATTAACGGTTCATGATAAATGGGCAATATAGCAACTTGGGTTAAATCGGGACTTAGACCAATAAGTAAACGAGTAAATGTACTTGTGTTCATACGTTAAATCAAGCAATGTCTCACCCCAAAAGATGATATAAAACAGTAAAAAGTGGGGCTATGAAACTCACCTCGATGAATAGCAAATATGTTCGATAGAGATAGTACGGAAAATCAGGACACGCAAAACGATGCGCAAAAGATCTACCCGTAACCTAAGTAAAATACCCATACTTAGGCTAAATATATAAAATAATAATATATCGTACACTTGGTTGATATTTTATACTTGCTCTTAAATTATAAAATGTTTCTGAACATTTTCCATGTTTATTTATTTTGGTCACGGGTCAACTTTGGGTCTAAATAACTTGTTATTTAATAGTCCGAAAAATAAACGGCTTCTCATTATGAAAACTAGACCGCGAGGTCTTCGACAATTTATAATTATCACATTTTTATGAAGTCTCTAGGTTCTAAAATCAATCAAGCAAAGTAGTACACTTGCACACAAAATTAAACAAGCAAAATATAATTATTTCTAAGTATCAAACAATAAACTTTGAGAATTAATTACGAGTTCGTTATTTAACTTCAAGACAAACGGAAAATCATGTTAAAAACTAGGCCATGTCAAGTTTATAAAAATATTTTTATCTTGTCGGGGCATGACCATTAAGCCACTTAAAAACAGGCGCAAGGTAGGCCTTATGTCGAAATTTATTTAGTACATGTACACTTTTAGCCATTGGCAATTAAATGAAAAATGTAACTTTGTGTTCACACTACATTTTTGGAAGTTGCTTTAATTGTTTTCCTTTGGCAGCTCAAAACCCACGAAAGTTGCTAAAGTATGGCCCTACATTTGTGGAAAGTATAGGAGGACATTTATTTACATACATACATACATACTTTACATGTTTAGCCAAAATGAGAAACACATGAAGTGTCTTGCCTACTGTTCGCAGCTTTTTATGACTCAAAGGAGGGTACTATTTGTTTTTATACATCTACCATGCATACATCTTTCACCATACATGCATACACACAATACATACTTTCATGCTTATTACCCATTTTGTAGCTACTGTTTTCTGTCCCACTGTTGCACGCAAACAGGTACCCACAAGGAAGAAAGATGGCCATATTTATTGTACTTGTTTTTAACGCATTCTTACCATTTAATCTAATAAGAGACTTATTTTAGTTCTTGTATGTTAAATACATTGTTGGTCTTCTGTTTATGGTAGCCTAACACGCAACTTTTATACCAACGCCATAGACACATACACACAATAGTACTATTCTTCTAGCTGGTTTTTGTATAGCTAACGGGAGAAGGAAAAACAAAAGGGAAAGAAAGACTTAAGTTACTTAACATACTTGCATACAAATCACACTTATATATACTTCATGTATTTTCACTCTTTGTGTGTGCTCACTGTTTTCTGATGTACACAGCAGCAAACACACAACTCAAACATATATATCATGCACATTCACATTCAACAGCCTAGTTGTTAAAACATGTACACCAAGCTCACACATATATACAACTAAGCATGCATAACGTTTCGCCTTTCCTGGTCTTACACACTGTTATCACGCATGCATACATGCAGGAACTGCACACACATGGAACTGTGTTGGCAGGGGGTAGTTTTAAGTTGTACAATCATGCATACACTAACAATTAACTTGTTCCCTTGTTTCTCCCTATTCACGTCCCACCTATATATACATGCAACTTACAGTAGCTTTCATGTAATGGGAATGAAGTTATGAAGTTACTAATGTTCACATAAAATCATAGATATTAAAATGTACATGTTTATTTTCTTTCTCAACGTGAGACCTTGTGAATGGTTTTTAACTTGCTTATTTTAGAGTGTTCAAGTATCTAGATCATCACATAGGTTTCAAACCGTGGGTTATTAATATCAAAACAAGTCTTGTTTAATGTGTAAACACCCAAAAATCCCTAACCCGTGACTTGTTTGTTTATGTTTGTAAAAGATTTTGAGCAAGTATTATCTCAACCAAGATGAAGGTGAAAAAGCATAGTGACTTACAAGGGTCCTAAGTATGTTTGATAAGGATGACGTGAGGTCTTTTGAGGCTTAACCCGAATGCTTAACTTGCATAAACAACTTGAGTATCCTAACTGTTTTCTGCCGTGATTCACCACAGGGAGTTCATTGTTTTTCTTGTTGAGTTTTAGATTTGAGTGTGTGAATTTTGTGAGGAAATGAGGGTGGTATTTATAGGCCATGAGTGAGCTTTAGGGCTAAGTAAACATAGTTAGAATTTAGTTAGGGTAATAGTTACATTGTGACTAGCATGGGAACTTGCAAAGATGTTGGGGAAGAGGGATTTCCTGAGGTTACGTCTTAGGGCAAGAAGAAAGAAAAGAGAAAGTGTAGCTAGAGTTGACTATTGGAAGATTTTTTGTTCAAAGGTGATTGTCTACTAGAAACTCATGAAAGATTGGGTTAGTAAGGGTATGTCCGTCGGTTATAAGGAGGTGGGAAGAGACAAATAGTACATGTAATTAAGGAGTGGGTAAAGTACAAGGATTGAGAAGTGGAGCTTAAACATAAACGTGGGTTTGGTTTTTGTGTAAGGGGGGACCATTTTGACAAGGTGGTAACAACAAAAGAGTATTAATATTTTTCTTTTTGTTATTTGTAGAGTAACATGTTTGTTAAGGTGTTTTAAATGGTTTAAATGTTAGCCGTGTAGTGAAATTGTCAACTGAAGTTGCGTTGAATTAATATATGTGTCGATTCCTAAGTGAAAATTCTTATCACGCAACATAAACGAAACATAATTCATTCAAGAAGGAATTGATAGAAACGTCATTTATAAGGACTAGAATTCGTACAAAATACGCGTAAATAATCGGGAATATCCCTTGACACACAAGTCTAACCCGAAATGTCGCGTTTCACATAATTTAAAAGAATTCAAAATTCACGTTTGTGACATACGACCTCCGTTAAATTGAGCTTCGTCCCGCAAGCTCATAAGTCGATGAAACTAATCTAATTAAAAAGATGAGGATATTTGAGCTTAAATTGGTCCTCACGCTCCCACGTGAATTCCGGACCTCTTTGAGCATTCCAACGGACTTTGATAATGGGTATACGACTTTGCCTAAGTTGTTTGACCTTGCGGTCCATAATCTCTACGGGCTCTTCTACAAAGTTGAGTGCTTCATCGAGTTGGATCTCCTCCAAAGGAATGATGAGCGATTCATCGGATAGGCATTTCTTCAAATTACAAACGTGGAAAACGTTGTGCACTCTACTAAGCTCTTGTGGTAACTCCAATCGGTATGCTACTGGGCCAACTCTCCCAATGATCTTAAATGGTCCAATGTAGCGAGGGTTTAACTTTCCACGCTTCCCAAAGCGGATCACACCCTTCCAAGGCGCGACCTTCAACATGACTTTATCGCCAACTTGAAACTCAAGAGGATTTCGTCTCTTGTCGGCATAACTCTTTTGACGGTCACGTGCCGCTTGCATACGGCTCCTAATCTTAAAAATCTTTTCCGTGGTTTCATGTATGATTTCTGGCCCGGTGAGTTTAGCATCTCCCACCTCGGCCCAGCAAACTGGTGAACGACACTTTCTACCGTAAAGTGCCTCAAATGGTGCAGCTTTGATGCTTGTATGATAACTGTTATTGTATGAGAATTCAACCAATGGGAGATGTTTATCCCATCTATTTCCAAAATCAATAACACAAGCTCTCAGCATGTCCTCCAATGTCTGAATGGTCCTTTCACTCTGACCATCCGTTTGGGGGTGATAAGCAGTACTCATATCCAACTGCGTTCCCAAAGCCTTCTGTAATGATTGCCAAAATTGTGAAGTGAATCGACTATCTCTGTCCGAGATTATCGACACTGGCACTCCATGTCTTGAGACTATCACCTTCATATATAGGTCCGTCAATCTCTCCATCAGATCAGTCTCCTTAATTGGTATGAAATGAGCCGATTTGGTAAGTCGATCGACTATGACCCAAATCGTGTCGAGACCGGTAGATGTTTTAGGTAACTTGGTGACAAAGTCCATGGTTATCCTTTCTCATTTCCATACGGGTAGTTCGGGTTGAACTAATAGACCTGAGGGTTTCAAATGTTCAGCCTTAACTTTGGCACAAGTCAAACATTTGCTAACGTAAGTGGCAACGTCAGCTTTCATGTTCGGCCACCAATATAGCATTTTAAGGTCGTTATACATTTTGTCAGATCCCAGATGAATAGAGTACTTCGACTTATGCGACTCGTTCATAATCAAAGATCTTACATCACCATGGCTTGGTATCCAACTCCTATTATCCAAGCATAATGTACCATCAGTGCGTGCTACTAACTGTTTTAACATACCACCGATATCTTCGGTCTCAATGACTTCTGCTTCTAATGCTTCCCTTTGAGCATTTAGGATTCGAGACGGGAGGTCCAAGCCAATGGTCATCACCAAGGCTCTCACCCTAAGAACTCTCTCCTTTCGGCTTAGAGCATCAGCAACGACATTTGCTTTTCCTGGGTGATAACGAATTTCACAGTCGTAATCACTGAGTAGTTCCAACCATCGTCGTTGTCTCATGTTGAGTTCCTTCTGGTCCAAGATGTGTTGTAGGCTTTTATGGTCGGTGAACACTACACACTTGGTGCCATAAAGGTAATGCCTCCAGATCTTTAGAGCAAACACCACTGCTCCTAACTCCAGGTCATGTGTCGTGTAATTCTTCTCATGAACCTTCAATTGTCTAGATGCATATGCAATAACCTTGGTCCTTTGCATCAACACATCACCTAGCCCTTTTATGGATGCGTCACAATACACCACAAAGTCTTCACTACCCTCTGGTAGTGCTAGGATCGGCGCATCACATAACTTTTGCTTCAATAGTTGAAAGGCGGATTCTTGATCTTCTCCCCAGTCAAACTTCTTGTCTTTCTGCGTCAACTCAGTCATAGGCTTAGCTATTTTAGAAAATCCTTCAATGAACCTTCTATAATAGCCGGCCAGTCCTAAGAATTGTCGAATCTCCGTAGGAGTCGTAGGAGATGCCCAATCCTTAACGGCCTCAATATTAGCGGGATCCACGTGAATGCCACTGCTATTAATCACGTGCCCAAGAAATTGCACTGTGTTTATCCAAAACTCGCATTTGGAAAAGTTTGCATAAAGCTCTTCCTTCTTCAACAATTCTAGTATGGTCTTTAAATGTTCCTTGTGTTCTTCTTCATTGCGAGAATAGATGAGAATGTCATCAATGAATACGATCACAAATTTATCCAAATATGGTTTGCACACACGGTTCATGAGGTCCATGAAAACCGCGGGTGCGTTTGTCAAACCAAAGGGCATAACTTGGAATTCATAGTGACCGTAACGAGTTCTGAATGCTGTCTTAGGAACGTCTTCCTCTCTGACCTTCAGCTGATGATATCCTGACCTTAAGTCGATTTTGGAGTATATGCTAGACCCTTGCAATTGATCGAAGAGGTCGTCGATTCTTGGCAACGGGTAACGGTTCTTCACAGTAAGTTTATTCAGTTCACGATAGTCTATGCACATCCTAAATGTCCCATCTTTCTTTTTGACAAATAAGACCGGTGCTCCCCAGGGTGAGGAACTTGGTCGAATGAAACCTTTGTCAGAAAGTTCTTTTAGTTGCTCAGCCAACTCCTTCATTTCTGCCGGTGCTAATCGGTATGGTGCTCGAGCAACCGGTGCAGCTCCTGGAACAAGGTCTATGTGAAATTCTACTTGACGAGTCGGAGGTAATCCTGGCAAACCCTCAGGAAAGACTTCTGGAAAGTCCCTGACAATTGGCACATCTTCAATCTTTCTTTCGATGGTTTCGGTTTCTTCTTTTTGAGTAATTTGTACTAAAAACACTGGGCATCCCTTCTCGATGTATCTTTGAGTCCTAATACACGAGATAACCTCCAGTCTTGATTCACCCTTCACTCCACTTATTTCACCTCGTATGAGTAGTACCTCGTCTCCATAAGGAACACGAACATACTTCTCATGACACACAATCTCTGCACGTGCCCTTGACATCCAGTCCATCCCTATGATAACGTCGAAACTTCCTAGGGCTATGGGGAGTAAGTCGATATTGAATGGATGGTTTTGTAAATTTAGGGTACACCCCCTAAGGATAGTATCAGTAGTCACCGACTTCCCATCGGCTAATTCTACACTATATTTAGTATCTAATATGGTTGGGGTGACATTTAAACGTTCACTAAATACAGTAGAGACAAAGCTTCTATCCGCACCAGAATCAAAAAGTACCGATGCATAGATGTTATTGATTAGAAACGTACCAGTGACAACATTGTTGTCATGAACTGCCTCCTCGGCTCCCAAATGATAAACCCTAGCAGGTACTCGGGTCTCAGTCTGAGCTCGACTTCCTCCTTGATTCTCAGTCTGAGCTCGACTTCCTCCAGCCGGGGCTCCTTAAATCATCCTCTGGTTACCCTGTGGTTTGTTGTGGTGCTGGTTACCTCGAATCTGGTTTCCTCTACCTCGGTTCCTGACGTTAGGGCACTTGTTCTTGTAGTGTCCCTTTTCACCGCATCCAAAACAAGTAACCTCGCCACCTAAACCACCCTGACTCCCTGGTCCTCTCTGGCTACTGGAGCGAGCAGGTGCTCGGCAGTCCTTGGCCTTATGCCCAGCTCTTCCACAGTTGTGGCAAGTAGGTGGACATGAGCCGGTGTGGTGGCGACCACATCTTCCACAGAAGGGCAGTTTTCCAGCATAACTCCCTTTATCTCCCTGACTAACAGTGAACACCTTTGCCACTTCCTGGCGCTTTTTTTGATTAAAGTTGTTGGTGTTACCGGTATTGTTATTGTTGTAGTGGTTGCCAGTCCATTTCCTTTTGTCACCCGAGCTTTCTCCCAATTCTTGCACCACTTGGTACATCAAGCCTTGAGCCATTTCAATGGCCTCATGCAAATCTGTAGGCTTGGATGAAGTAACATTCCCTTTGATGTTCAAAGGTAAGCCTTCAATGTACCTTTCCAACAATCGGTCATTGTTGGGAACCATATCGGGACATAGAAGAATCAATTCCTGAAAACGCTGGTTATAAGCAGTGAGAGCTGTACCCTTAACCTTCAAATTCCATAGTTCACTCTCCATTTGCTTGACCTCATTTCGAGGGCAATACTTCTTGATAAACATAGCCTTAAATTCACTCCAAGGCATGGCATGAGCGGTATCAAGAGTCACAGCACGAGCATGAACATTCCACCAAGTCAAAGCACTGTCAAGGAGCGTGCTTGACGCAAACTTCACCCTATCTCCCTCAGCAACACTGCTAATCCCAAACTGGGATTCTAACTTCTCAAACCATCGAGTCAAACCTACCGCACCTTCCGTGCCACGAAAATTTCCTTGCATGACCGCACGGAATTCCTTGTAGGTGCACGATTTAGTGGTGGCGACGGCGCCTCCACGATTAGTGTCACCTTGCGTACTAGCTGTACGTGTAACTTCAGCAGCTGCGAGAGCTTCAGCTACTCGATCTGCTATCATTTGGCTCAGTAACTCTGGATCAACTCCACCATTATTAGCGGGTGGATTTTGAGCAGCAGGCCTTCGTCCTCTGGCCATATTTCTATATGATAAACGGATTAGTGAGATTTTGTTTGATATATCGATCATGGCGCATATGGTAACAATAATGTAGTGCACACAATTTCATAATATAAACATGTTATCCATCGCTATATGTAACCCAAATAAGATGATAACATAAACAAAATGAAATATCCATACAATAGTTTTCAAGGTACAACAAAATAAAAGCACATGACGATGTGCATAAATCCATTAGCTGGACAGATTCCCTAGCTTAATGGTCAAAGAACAAAAGATGATATCGAAAGAAATCTAACTATGGCCACCACGACTCTGCTGAAAGGCCCTCTCAAGTGCATTCATCCTCTCCTCTAGAGCTATCTCTCGTTCTTGGCTATCTTGAAAACGGATTTCCACATCCTTACACTCCTGCCTAAACCGCCCTTCCAATTCAGCAAGGGGGTCCTCAACTGGTTCCTCTAACTGGCCCATCTCCACCTGAGGCTCAACTCCCCATTTAGACATAAGTGCTTCCAGCTCCTCAAGGCGAGATGCTGGGTAAGTGTCCATCTCCTCCAAGGTGGTCTGCAACTGTCCCCTAAGACGAGTAATACATACTGTCAAAGTTGTCTCTGGTGGTGGTCTTGCAGTAGAACTCTCTCCCACAGTCATCCCTTTAGGTAAGATGATGCCTAAAGCCCTCCTATGAGTCGGTATGCCTGCATGAACAAGCATCTCTTGATAGACAGTAGGTATAGTCTGAGTCGGAGGTGACATAGGCGGTATCTCGGGATCAACCTGGAAGTCAGCAATATCAAGTGCCTCAAGTCTGGTAGGGGCTGCAAGATCAGGCTCAGAAGCAATACGTCTCCAAGTAGCATGGAATGGAATAAGTGGCTGTAGAGGTGAAGGAGGTCGTTGGGTAGACCTTCGAGCAAGACGACTCCTAGAGTAGACAAATGGCAAAGTATCTGGGAGTCTAGCAACTGGCCTAGTCATCTCTTCTTCTCCCTCAGATGAGGATGAAGAAATAGGGTCTGTAGAGTAAACTGGTATAGCAGCAAATGCAGTAATCTCATCCTCTGAGTCAGACCCATCAGTAGTCTCTCCTTCCTCATCTGCATACTCCTTAGAGTCCATATCTGTATCCTCCATAGGTTCCTCCTCAGAGTCTGATATGTGCCCTGGTGATAGTGGTACTGAAGAGTCTGGAATGATATCTCCACCTTCAAGGCCTAACACATCATCATCAGTATCATCCGGAATAACTAACGGTGAATGAGGGGCTTCAACAGGTTCTCTCTCGATTTCGTCGTTTGATGTAATCCTACGTGGTGATACTCTAGGTGATGCTATGGGTAACTCCCATGATGAACTGACAGTCGAATGCGAGCTAGGACGGTTGTAAGTTCTCGAAGACGCTGAATCATCCGACGAAGACATGATACTGCGGTAAAAACGAAATGAAAGTGTGTAAGTACCCCTTACATGAATATTCTAGAAAATAGGTATATGTTATAACCCAAGAATGTTAAAATTTCACATGTAGCCCATGTAATATATCTCCAGTAATGTAATGTCATATGTATCCCATATGAAATATGTATAGTACGATATTGTTAAACCACATGTTTCCCATGTACACATCTTACGTAAAAAGTAGATATGATAATTTAACTAAGCAAATAAGTAGTTATAGTCTAGAATTACTAAATGCAACCTAGTTCTCTATAACTTGCGCTCTGATACCAATCTGTCACACCCCAAAAATACCAGAGTATAATAGCCACGTGGGAGTGATGACGTCATGATTATCATATCACAAGAACATAAAGAACGACCTCTAAATGAGACGTTTGGAAAATTTGATCACTTGTATTAATTAGGAATAAAAATGTTTAAACATTGCGGAAGCATAAATCTGGTCACAGGTGAAATACATAGTTCTCAAAAGTTACAAATGATCATAGTTCAAATACTGGAAAGACTGCAATGCATGAGACCTCAAATAGCACCTTCGTTCTTAACACCTGAGAAAAACATTGCTAAAGTGTCAACATAAAGTTGGTGAGTTCATAGGTTTGTTTAAAATGTAATGTTTAATGAACCACGAGATTTAATCCACATGTGACAATATAACAAATACAAAGTCACATAAAAATGCATTTACTATTGTCTAAGCTCATGACACCGACGCGTTAACTGATAACCAACAATGGAAGCCCGTGCAAGTATCTAACCCGGGATACTCGTAATCTGACTCAAATGAAACTGTATCCGCTTAACTAATGTCAGTCTAAGACGGATAGGGGTGTCGACCCCGATAGATCTATCAATAACATTCGCGCTTACTAGCTATAACCTAGCTATGAAATTAACGGTTCATGATAAATGGGCAATATAGCAACTTGGGTTAAATCGGGACTTAGACCAATAAGTAAACGAGTAAATGTACTTGTGTTCATACGTTAAATCAAGCAATGTCTCACCCCAAAAGATGATATAAAACAGTAAAAAGTGGGGCTATGAAACTCACCTCGATGAATAGCAAATATGTTCGATAGAGATAGTACGGAAAATCAGGACACGCAAAACGATGCGCAAAAGATCTACCCGTAACCTAAGTAAAATACCCATACTTAGGCTAAATATATAAAATAATAATGTATCATACACTTGGTTGATATTTTATACTTGCTCTTAAATTATAAAATGTTTCTGAACATTTTCCATGTTTATTTATTTTGGTCACGGGTCAACTTTGGGTCTAAATAACTTGTTATTTAATAGTCCGAAAAATAAACGGCTTCTCGTTATGAAAACTAGACCGCGAGGTCTTCGACAATTTATAATTATCACATTTTTATGAAGTCTCTAGGTTCTAAAATCAATCAAGCAAAGTAGTACACTTGCACACAAAATTAAACAAGCAAAATATAATTATTTCTAAGTATCAAACAATAAACTTTGAGAATTAATTACGAGTTCGTTATTTAACTTCAAGACAAACGGAAAATCATGTTAAAAACTAGGCCATGTCAAGTTTATAAAAATATTTTTATCTTGTCGGGGCATGACCATTAAGCCACTTAAAAACAGGCGCAAGGTAGGCCTTATGTCGAAATTTATTTAGTACATGTACACTTTTAGCCATTGGCAATTAAATGAAAAATGTAACTTTGTGTTCACACTACATTTTTGGAAGTTGCTTTAATTGTTTTCCTTTGGCAGCTCAAAACCCACGAAAGTTGCTAAAGTATGGCCCTACATTTGTGGAAAGTATAGGAGGACATTTATTTACATACATACATACATACTTTACATGTTTAGCCAAAATGAGAAACACATGAAGTGTCTTGCCTACTGTTCGCAGCTTTTTATGACTCAAAGGAGGGTACTATTTGTTTTTATACATCTACCATGCATACATCTTTCACTATACATGCATACACACAATACATACTTTCATGCTTATTACCCATTTTGTAGCTACTATTTTCTGTCCCACTGTTGCACGCAAACAGGTACCCACAAGGAAGAAAGATGGCCATATTTATTGTACTTGTTTTTAACCCATTCTTACCATTTAATCTAATAAGAGACTTATTTTAGTTCTTGTATGTTAAATACATTGTTGGTCTTCTGTTTATGGTAGCCTAGCACGCAACTTTTATACCAACGCCATAGACACATACACACAATAGTACTATTCTTCTAGCTGGTTTTTGTATAGCTAACGGGAGAAGGAAAAACAAAAGGGAAAGAAAGACTTAAGTTACTTAACATACTTGCATACAAATCACACTTATATATACTTCATGTATTTTCACTCTTTGTGTGTGCTCACTGTTTTCTGATGTACACAGCAGCAAACACACAACTCAAACATATATATCATGCACATTCACATTCAACAGCCTAGTTGTTAAAACATGTACACCAAGCTCACACATATATACAACTAAGCATGCATAACGTTTCGCCTTTCCTGGTCTTACACACTGTTATCACGCATGCATACATGCAGCAACTGCACACACATGGAACTGTGTTGGCAGGGGGTAGTTTTAAGTTGTACAATCATGCATACACTAACAATTAACTTGTTCCCTTGTTTCTCCCTATTCACGTCCCACCTATATATACATGCAACTTACAGTAGCTTTCATGTAATGGGAATGAAGTTATGAAGTTACTAATGTTCACATAAAATCATAGATATTAAAATGTACATGTTTATTTTCTTTCTCAACGTGAGACCTTGTGAATGGTTTTTAACTTGCTTAGTTTAGAGTGTTCAAGTATCTAGATCATCACATAGGTTTCAAACCGTGGGTTATTAATATCAAAACAAGTCTTGTTTAATGTGTAAACACCCAAAAATCCCTAACCCGTGACTTGTTTGTTTATGTTTGTAAAAGATTTTGAGCAAGTATTATCTCAACCAAGATGAAGGTGAAAAAGCATAGTGATTTACAAGGGTCCTAAGTATGTTTGATAAGGATGACGTGAGGTCTTTTGAGGCTTAACCCGAATGCTTAACTTGCATAAACAACTTGAGTATCCTAACTGTTTTCTGCCGTGATTCACCACAGGGAGTTCATTGTTTTTCTTGTTGAGTTTTAGATTTGAGTGTGTGAATTTTGTGAGGAAATGAGGGTGGTATTTATAGGCCATGAGTGAGCTTTAGGGCTAAGTAAACATAGTTAGAATTTAGTTAGGGTAATAGTTACATTGTGACTAGCATGGGAACTTGCAAAGATGTTGGGGAAGAGGGATTTCCTGAGGTTACGTCTTAGGGCAAAAAGAAAGAAAAGAGAAAGTGTAGCTAGAGTTGAGTATTGGAAGATTTTTTGTTCAAAGGTGATTGTCTACTAGAAACTCATGAAAGATTGGGATAGTAAGGGTATGTCCGTCGGTTATAAGGAGGTGGGAAGAGACAAATAGTACATGTAATTAAGGAGTGGGTAAAGTACAAGGATTGAGAAGTGGAGCTTAAACATAAACGTGGGTTTGGTTTTTGTGTAAGGGGGGGGGGGGACCATTTTGGCAAGGTGGTAACAACAAAAGAGTATTAATATTTTTCTTTTTGTTATTTGTAGAGTAACATGTTTGTTAAGGTGTTTTAAATGGTTTAAATGTTATCCGTGTAGTGAAATTGTCAACTGAAGTTGCGTTGAATTAATATATGTGTCGATTCTTAAGTGAAAATTCTTATCACGCAACATAAACGAAACATAATTCATTCAAGAAGGAATTGATAGAAACGTCATTTATAAGGACTAGAATTCGTACAAAATACGCGTAAATAATCGGGAATATCCCTAGACACACAAGTCTAACCCGAAATGTCGCGTTTCACATAATTTAAATGAATTCAAAATTCACGTTTGTGACATATTAGGCCAATTCTATAAAGTTATAAAGTATGTAGTTGGGTTTGGTAATCTTAGTTGAGCTCATGAAATTCAAATAGGTGAAGTCAGGCCTTATAAAATTGAATCGGTTTCTAAATTTTGCACCATAAATCTTAAAACGATTTTTTCTACCCGACTAATTTTCGTCATCGTCTACGTTTTTATTTTAAAATAATTATCATTTATCGGTTATCTCGTATATTTTGTTTTCAAGGAAACTATAATTCAATTCAAATGTTATCGTTTTCAACGTACATTGTTAAAACTAAAATAAAAGTATCAGATAATTTTTATAAATCTTTTTATCACATATTTCTGAACAATTAAATAAAAAATTAATTTGTATCGCGTCAGTTCTTGGAATTTTTTGTCCGGTCTTTTACAATATGTAACTCAAACTCCCGTTTTCGAATCAAATAACTTTGATATCTCTCGAAAACGAAATTCGATTAATAAATAACATAATTTATTATTATTTAAAGCCTGGAAAGTCCTCGGTTGCTACATTCAGTCCATGTTATTTTGAGTTCGTCCTCGAACTCAGTCGTTGTTACCCAATTAAAAAGTGTAGAGAAAGGGATTTTGAGGTTCTACCCTAGTGTTCTATCGAATATACTTAGATCTGCTCACAGATAATTCTGCCCGAATTTTTAAAATCGTGTTATCGACCAATAGTTAATTTGGTAAACAATAGATATAAGTGGAATATACCTGAGTGGTTCTACACGTCAATCTGAAAAATCGGTCATTGTTCATAGAACGATAAAAGGAAACAATTCGAAGTAAGAGTCTAGAAAATTGTCAGTTCTTAAAAGTCTACAAGGGTTCACCATAACCAGTCCGTTAGATTTACGTCCATCGGTGTATTCGAATAAATTTCTGGCGATAATTCGCGAATTAACGAGGTTTAAAGAATCACTCGTCAAAACGTCGTAATGATAACGATAACAAGGTAAAAGAACGATTAATTCGTACGGACGAATCATGAGTCAAAAGGAATACCCTCCCAAAAGTGGAGTACTAAATCAATATTATAAATATACAGGGTCGCGCCGAATATCCTTAAGCCCACTCATTTATAATCTCATATTTGCATACAAAAGCGTCCTAATCTATGCAAATATGTCATTATAAACTTATGGTTCGGTGATTTATGATTTCTTTATTCAAATGCAAAGGCGTCCCAATCCATTTCAATAAAGACTTCATAAATCATCCTACTTACGTGTCACCGGCAAAACTGACCGTCAAATACCGATAAAGTATCTAAGAAAATAGATATTACAAAGAGAGTTTACAGCCAGTCTATTTATGACTTTCGTATTCAGATGTCCCATACCATCTCAATACGAAACCATAAATAAGCTTCTGGTCCGGTGACTTATGATTTCACCTTCAGACGTCCCATACCATCTAAATATGAAATCATAATTAACCTGACGAGCCCCACCGGCACCATTCAGACATGCAAACTATCCAAATGATATCACATGAAATCATCAAAAGAGAAGAGCATGAGTTGCTAATAAGTCGTCTTTGATAAGTAAACGTTTCGAAAGTACGAGATCAAAGGAAATAAGTGTCGATAGGTGATAAAGCGATCGTAGACGTATATCAAGCTAAAAAAACTCATGGTTATAAGTAGGATAATTTTATAGTACTTGGTTCTAAATAAGCAATTATCCAATCACACAAAACTTTCATATTCTCGAGGAAAATTCACTTAATGTCTCTAGATTTGATTATAAAAAGATCCATGGGACCATTGTGTAACTCACAATGCCCAATAAATGTTCTAGCGTTCATATACCAAAATGTATTATATGTCTGTGTGCACTAATCAAGCAATTGAACTCATGTAAACTAGTTTTAACATTACAATCAATAAAGCAATAACAAACGTGCATCGTAATTATTCATATAGTGGCGGAATAAGTATGATGTTATGAGTCTTACTACTAATTAAAACTGAGAGTCGGTTATAGTCTAGAGTTACTAATTCAACCTAGTTCTCTATAACCAAGGCTCTGATACCAATCTGTCACACCCCCAAATTCATCGCAGCGGAAGACTAGCTTTGGGAGGCTATGACTTCATGAGTAATCGAGAGCTTGATTCGAGAACGACCTCTACATACCAAAACCACATAGCAGACTCCAAATAGTCCAATGAGTTAAGTACCTAAAAATACATGCTTAAAATGTCAACATAAAGTTGGTGAGTTCATAAGTTTGTTTTAAAATGTTTATGAAAAATTGGAGTTTATACCGACCACTACACCTTGCAGGAAAATGTAAGAGTTTAAAAATCACAGCTTATGTTAAATAGACTTTCCTTGATAATTTCAGAATTTATTAATAAAGACAGTTTATTGATAAAAACATGGTTTACTGATAAAACAGAGTTTACTGGTAATAATAAATATAGTTTACTGATAAAAATAGAGTTCATTGGAAATAAATAGAATTTTCTAATAAAATAAAGTTCACTGATAATGATGAATATAGTTTACTAATAAATATAGAGTTCACTGATATTACATAATGTCGTGATAATAAGATGTTCTTGATAACAATAGATTCCTAATAATAACTAAAATCCCGCACAATGTTTCCACACATAGATGATGGATAAATCAGATATACAATCGCATGCTAAAACAATAATACTGTATAAATGTAAACCATTACAGATTGAACTTTTACAGAAACCTTCAATTGTTGATGTTTGGAGTGACCCTCCCTTTTTTGATGATATTTAGAGTGGAGTAACCCTCCAATTTATGATGATCATAGTGACCCTCCATAATTGATTTTCAGAGTCTCCCTCCATAGCTGATGAGTGACCCTCTACTGTTGGTATCCAGTGTGTCTGTAAAGTCGCGATCTGTAAGTTTATTGCATACGAAGTTACTCACCGTAACGGATAAGTCACGATAATACCATAGTAAATGTAACTCTCGTAACATAACATAAGTACTTAAGTGTTAGCATTCATTGATGCATGAGTCCACAGATAGATTAAAACCAGACTATGATATAGTAGAGAATGAATATGCAAATAAGCAATTACTGGCGTTCACAGATGAGCACATATCAATTAAACAAGTAATGGAGTTCACCACAAAACACGTGAAATTCTCATAAGTGAATAGTAAATACGTAATAAACGACTCACCTGAGCAAGTTGATGGATATTTTATGACCAAGCATGTACCTCCCCAAAATGGTTATAAAACATTTATAAATCACTTTAATGCTAGAAAGGTGGTGGTATGAACTCACCTCGACTTTGTAGCGCGGTAGCAATTAGATTAGCACGTATGACGAGGCATGGAAACGATGCACAAGCAAATATCCGCAACCTAAGTAAATATGATATGTTTACTAACTATGTGAATGAATGTAGAAGTGCGTATGCAAATACTTAGACTAATATCACCATCAACTAAAGTCATGCTTTCACTTTTGTAAACCATTTGCGACGTTTAAACAAGTTTTATCACAAATCCTAACATTTTACAAGTTTTGAAAAGTGTCCAATGGGCCTAATTTGAGAGCCCATAACTTCTGCATACTTTTGAATTATGACCCAAATCAAGTTTCTTTGGATAACCCACCTGGTAGGCTAAAATAATGGTCTCACTGAGCTAGTCCTGATTCTGACTCTAAACGGGTCAAAAACAGCCTACAAAATCAAGATTCTGGACAGTTTTACACTAGGCGGGTTGGTTTTTCAGACACTTTGAACTATCGTAACTCTCTGCTTACTTGGTTTTAGAACGAACGGTTTGATGTTTTGAAAACTAGGCTAGGTAAATACACATTTTGTCATTGAGCAAATTTTCCCCATTCGTCCTCTAACAGGCTCGAAATCGAGCCTAAACATGGCTCCTCAGACTACCCTGTTTCCCAGACTTGGCTTATTTTTCACAGTTTTGACATATTGTAGTTCTAATCCTAGTTTTTCATTTTAAGTTTCCCAATTTGTTACTAATCCGTTTTTGGCGATTCAACTTGGTAAATTTAGCTTGTCGGGCCGTGTACGCGTAGCACTATAGTACCGACCCACAGTCACATCCTAGGTTGGTCGTTTTTAGTCTTAAAGTATGATATTTCTCATTGTTTTTACATACAATAACAAATATGTATCATTTGTTAAATATAGCAAACGAGTTCCGTTTTCTCTCAAATTTGGCGTTGTTACTACTTAAGGGGTAACTTAAGACGTAGCATTTTCATTTTGGGCCAGGTGATGTTTTAAATATGTGTTTTCCAAGGTGGTCCTTATAACATCAGAAGATTGTGTTTTGACTTGACAAATGTCCAGAACACCATCCCGACTTCTAGTTTATGGACATGCAGTATGTATAACAATATTATGAAGCATAGTAGTTGGTTTCTAGTAAAAAGGACCACCTGTAAGTTCATATGTACAAAAGTGTGTACATACATCAGAAGTATGTGTGATTTTTTTTAGCAAAGTTTAGTTCCAAAGATAGCAAGCAATGATGGTGATATGATGAAACATGATATGATGCATAAGATAGCAAGAAAAGGGTATAATGCTTACTTATGTGTAAGAAGGAGGAAGAAACGAACAATCCGAAAACGACAACCCTAACTGCTAGAAATCAACTCAAAAACCTCTCTTTGGCTTCCAACACATTAAACAACAATGTTTATCACAATCCTAACTTTAGGCAACCCACATCTTCTGCTGCTCCAGTACTCGAACCAGAAAAATAATAAAGAGAAATCAAAGGGTGATGTGTTTGGTTTGCTTATGGTTTATATGAACTACAACAAGGATAAGCAAGAAACCCTGATGAGAACATAAGGCTAACTTGGCTTTCTTCTTTCTTTTTGTGATATGTTGTTCGAACATATATATGATGTAAAGGAAGACTGAGTCTTAGTTGTGATGTAGGTGTCGATATATGTGGAGTTTTGGGTGGTATTTATAGAGTAAATCACTAAGTAACTATCTTAGTTGATTTAGTTTGGTCTTGATGTAATGTTTTTAGTTGAGAAAGGATGTTCCAAGGAGACAAGAATGTGTACCATGGCTGTAATTTGGGGAAGGAAAACGTGGGTATATGTGTAAAAGGTACTCAAAAATTAATGGAGGGGTTGTACAAGGAAGGATATCACGTGGGTTTTGTTAGGATATGTGCTAGGTAGTTATTGCTTCTTATTTGTACAAATATGTCGACATTATGAGATTTCATGGATGGGTTTATAAGAGAAACGTGGGTTTGACCTAGTGTGTCACAATTTTAGGGTTGCCTAATGACTTTACAAGGGTTTAAGCGTATTATATTGGGCTTAGATGGGGTTCATAGGTGGAAAGAGTATTAGGCCAATTCTATAAAGTTATAAAGTATGTAGTTGGGTTTGGTAATCTTAGTTGAGCTCATGAAATTCAAATAGGTGAAGTCGGGTCTTATAAAATTGAATCGGTTTCTAAATTTTGCACCATAAATCTTAAAACGATTTTTTCTACCCGACTAATTTTCGTCATCGTCTACGTTTTTATTTTAAAATAATTATCATTTATCGGTTATCTCGTATATTTTGTTTTCAAGGAAACTATAATTCAATTCAAATGTTATCGTTTTCAACGTACATTGTTAAAACTAAAATAAAAGTATCAGATAATTTTTATAAATCTTTTTATCACATATTTCTGAACAATTAAATAAAAAATTAATTTGTATCGCATCAGTTCTTGGATTTTTTGTCCGGTCATTTACAATATGTAACATAAACTCTCGTTTTCGAATCAAATAACTTTGATATCTCTCGAAAACGAAATTCGATTAATAAATAACATAATTTATTATTATTTAAATCCTGGAAAGTTCTCGGTTGCTACACCCAATAACATATTGCAACGGATGGAGGTTATTTATTTTGGGTCCAAAGGCCCAAATTTATTAAATAAAAGAACGAATGAGAGTAATATCAATTAGGATCAAAGCCCATGTAACCAAATATGAGACGGCGGAGTTAAGATAAAAGGGGTAAACTTTTCTTGGTCAAACCGTCAGCCACACACACTTGTTTTTGTTGAAACCGAAGTTACCCCATCTCTCTCAACAAACAAAATAAACGCAGCCTTCATTTTTTACTATAACCCTAGATCAAAACTCCATTTGGGGCTTTTCTTATTTGAGGCAATTGAGCCTCACACGCCTCTAAATAAACCCCCATTTTTAGGAAGAGGATACTGGTGGTCCTCAATCAAACGTGGCGCCCTTCCCTTCATGTGACTGGTCCTCACACATCACCATCACCACTCCTCCAATCAAGTGTAGCCACCTTAGATTCGAAGAAGCACAACAAGCACAACCCCTTGACACGTTGGCAATCCATGTGCAAGGGGTGTCTTGTCAGCCGTAGATCAAAAGAATGAAAGAGAAAATATGCGTATGATGGTCAGGATTAAAGAACAGCATCAACAAATCTTCATGAAGAAGTTTTAGGGTTTGCCTATAAAACCCCCATCATTCTGTAATCTCGGTGTGCCATTTTTTTATTTTTATTTTATTATGCAAAAATAGTTTTTAGATTAATTGTAATTTCCTTTTTTCAGTATTGTAATCAATTTTAGTTATTAATAAAAAAGTCATTTCGTTTAAATTTGTCTCTTCTTACTTTTCTGTTAAAGTTAATTATTATTGCAAATTAATCTTTAAATCGTTCAGTCACAATAATGGTAAGTATTATTTAATCAAGTTAAATAATAATTTGATTTAGATAATATTAAATAAAAGTGGATGATAAAACTTCCCTACTGAAAGTTTATAAAAGAAAACTGTTTCGAATGGTGTTGATGTTTAATGGTGACGAATGAAGGTGTTGATTCGGGTTAATAAGACGGCTCAACGCCGCATCTTCGTCGCAAAGGTTTTCATCATCAGGTTCATTTCCCTTTTAATTTCCTTGTTTTTTTTTCAGATTAAATGTTTTAAATAATTAAGTGTTTTGATTTATCTCTTTTTTGAAGTTTTATATGATTAAGTTGATTTGAAAATTTCTGAAATCTGAGTTTAGATCTGTTAGAGGATTCTTGTTATTTGATTATTGTTATGCGATTTGCTTTAGTCTGATAGAAGTTTAGTACCTGATTATTCTGTCATTGTTTTAGTTCTATTTGTATTTTGTCTGCTAGTCGTTTTTTGTTATTTTTGAGTCTACATATCTGTTTTAGTTATCTATTTTAAGTTTGATTTAGTATATGTTTGGATATGTTATTAGTATAGGTCTGATTTACTTATCAGTGCTTATTTGTTGATTCGTGTTTGCTTATCTTGTTATTGCTATTACTATATAAGGTAACAGACTCTTTTGGTCTGTTGGATAAATAAAAAAATAATATCACCATTCGTCTGCTACGGGACTCGAACCCGTGACCTCTAGTTCAATAACCCAACACGTTTGCCAGTTGTTCTAGTTCTCCTTTTGATTTTAATTACATCCCTTTTAATTAATATAGTTTAATCAGCTATTAGTTGCCAGTTTTATTAATTAGTTTTAATACAAGTAGTTTTTATTTTTCAATTAAATTTACTTTTAGACTTAAAATTAATAAATAGTTTCAAAGTATAAAAAATAAAATAAAAATATTTTTAACTTTTAGAAATTTAAATTGTTTTAATAAATTAGTTTTTAATTAATTAGTTTTTTATAAAATTAGTTTTGAGTTTTGTTTAAATAATTTTTGTTTTAAAGAGTTTAAATTAGTTTATATTTTTCAAATAGTTTATTTTAAAATAGATTGAATTAGATTTAAGTTTTGTTCAAATTTAAAATAGTTTTTAAAAGTTGTTTGAATAGTTTTATAGTTTAAATTAGTTTATAATTTTTAAATAGTTTTTTTTTAAATTTGTTTAATTAGATTTTTAATAGTAGAAAAGTATTTTTAATTAAATATTTTCTTTTTAATTAGATTAAATAGATTTTTAGTTTTATTTTTAAATATCAAACAAAGTTTTATTCACCGAAAACAATTAATCTTACGTTAAAATTGGAAATCAATTCGAGTGAGTCGAGGAACGAAAAGAATAGATTTAAAAAGCATTGAAAAAACTTATACATTAAATTGGCGCCGCTGCCGCTTCGCTCGTTACGATTGGCGATTTTTCGTGAGAAGATTTGGATTTGGGATCCGTTCAATTTTTAACGTTACTTTTCTTGCTAAAAAATAAAAAACATAAAAAAAAATCCAAAACTTAAAAATACAAAAAAAAAATAAAAATCATCAAAAGCAAACTCTTTCCTAAGATTGCACCAAAATATTTTTTAAAAAATCCAAAAGTAATACTTTTCCTAAAGTATTACACCAAAAATATTACGTATTATTGTTATTTTTCTTATTTCGATTTCTTTCGCTTTTTATTGTGAATATATATTTTTCTAAAAAATACAAAAAGATTTTTCTTATACTATATTGTATTACTTAGAACAATTAATTTACCTACTTCCAAATAAGACCTTAGTTGGGATTTCATCACCTAGCTATTGTATTCGAATCCAAAACAAAAAAATCAAGGCAAGATAGATAAATACTAATAAAAAGTTTGAACTCGATTTATACAAACTATAAGTTGGGTATAAGGCGACGCGCTATAAAAGGCCGTCTAAGGAAAAAGGTTTTTAAGTGCTTTGTGCCACCTCGTTTCCCCGCTTGCTTGTGCGTATATTGAGAGGGACGACCGATTATTGGTTTGCCAACTCAAGTAGTATTACGTATATATTTTTTGTAGCTTTTTAATATTGAACCTCGAGAGGGATAATCCCTTTCCTCTCAAAGTCGACCGAGGTCTCCTACCTCATTCCTCAAGTTTAGTTGTATGCGCACTCGCGCGCGTGCACACATACCGAGTGGTGTACCAAATACTTCTAATTCTTCCAAAAAGAAGAAGAAGAACAAAAAGACCGTCAATCAAGCCGATCCCAAGAATCGAGCTTTGAACAACACGATGGCAACGGATAATCGACCAATGATTGAGATTCTACAATCTCACGTTGAAGGAAATGATGACGCGATTGTGGTGCCGGATATTGGAGCGAATAATTTTGATCTAAAAACGGGTTTTATTCAAATGGTTTCCGCTACACCATTTTTAGGTCGTACTAATGATGACCCACACGCTCATATAAAATGTTTCATACAATTGGCAAACACCGTCAAATACAACGGGGTGCCACAAGAGGCCATTCGTTTACAACTCTTTCCTTTTTCCCTCGAGGGACAAGCCCGGATTTGGCTTGATAAGGAACCACCCCAAAGTATCACCACATGGATTGATTTAGAGACCAAGTTCATTAACTACTTTTTCCCACCATCACGGACCACCTCTTTAAGGAATGACATCATTACCTTTGAAACAATATGGGGAAACGTTTAGTGAGTCTTGGGACCGTTTTAAGGAGCTTTTACAAAAATGTCCACAACATGGTTTTACAAAAGTGCATCAAATCAATACGTTTTACAATGGTTTAACTCTTAATGACCAAGACTCACTTAATAGTGCCGCGGGGGGTAATATTCTTGTGAAATCCATGAACGAGGCTTGGGCAATAATTGAAAACAAGGCAAAAGTACAAACCAAGAGTGTTAGGACTACTATGGCAAGTGCTAGTACTAGTGAGAGCGACAAGAGAATTGATAAGCTTACTTCGCTTGTTGAAACAATTGCTCTACAAACCGCTAACAATACCAAAGCCATCAATGTACAAGTAAATGCCTTAAAAGAGACTCGTGAAACGTGTGAGACTTGTGGTGGACCACATTCATATTATAATTGTGACAAGGTTTACAATCAACAACAACAAGTTTATGCTTATAACACCAATGAAAATTAGAGGGTTCACTTTAAACCAAACGTTGATGTTAACCATTTGTCTTATAAGAGTACTAACTATTTGGCTCCCCCGGGTTTTGTAGCTCGACAAAGACCACCCCCACCCGCCCAAAACAATACCAAAATAGGAACCAAGGTCCTCAAATGGGTAATTTTCAAGGGAATTCAAATACAAGGGGTTTTAACCAAAATCAAGGGAATTTTCAAGGGCAAAATCAAGGGTTTAATACTCAAATTCAAGGCTTTAATAATCAAGGTTTTCAAAATCAAGGCTTTCAAAATCCTAATCAATTTCAAAATCAAGGGTTTAACAATCAAGGGTATAATCAAATGAACATGCATAATCCTCAAATGGACTTGGTTCTACAAAAATTGACCGAACATGAGAAAACTATGAAACAAATGCAAGAGTCCACCGATAGGAAGTTCGTGCAAATGTTGCAAGCCCTTAGACCCCAAGGAGCCTTACCTTCTAATACCGAGATTAACCCTCGTGCTAATGTGAGTGTTATCACTACTCGAAGTGGAGCCACTTTAGTGGGACCTTCCATCTCTCCGCCCATAAAGGAGAGACAAGGCCTGGAGGTCATAACGAGTAATCCTACTCCCCCTTCGGTGATTCCTCCCACTACCACTACAAGTACTAGTTCTCCATTGCCTAATGAGCCTAACCCTAAGGTTGTTCAAGAAGCGAGTCCTTCTCCTTCTCAACCTTCAACGTCTAAGCCCAATATCCCTTATCCCTCTAGGTTGGACAAGGCTAAAGTGCTCACCAAAGATGACGTTCATGTTTCCAACTTTTTGAAAATGATTTCCCAAGTAAATGTTAACATTAGCCTTATTGAAGCACTTGCTCAAATGCCTAAATTTGTGAAAATGTTCAAAGATTTTCTCAATAAGAAAGAAAAAATGGTTGAGCTCGTTAATACTCGTTTAAATGAGAATTGTTCCGCGATTCTTCTCAAAGAGCTTCTTGAAAAGCTAGGAGATCCCGGACAATTCGTGTTACCTTGCTCGTTTCCTCAAATTGATGATTGTATGGCTTTAGCGGATCTTGGCGCTAGCATAAATCTTATGCCACTCTCGATATGGAAACAATTATCATTACCCGACCTTGTACCGACTCGCATGACTCTCGAGTTAGCTAATAGAACTCTCGCATACCCCGTTGGTATTGCCGAGGACGTTTTTGTTCGAGTTGGTACATTCACTTTTCCCGTGGACTTTGTCGTCGTCGACTATGAGATGGATCCTCGTATTCCGTTAATACTTGGTAGACCATTCTTACGATCCGGAAAAGCCTTAGTTGATGTGGCCGAAGGGGAGTTAATTCTTAGGGTTAGGGATGAACAACAAGTTTTTAAAATGGGAAAATCACAACTAAATCAAATGGAAAAGAGTCGATCAATATGATTGATGTTCTTAATTATGATAATGAAGAGATTTTTATTAATCCTTTTGGAATTCAAAAGTCTAATCAAAATGATTTTGTGATAACTTCATCCCTTCCCTTAGAGCCTCAAATTTTTGAAAGTCCTATTTACGATACTTATAGTGATGACACTTTGTTAAGTGATCACACTATCTTTGGTTTAGACGACCTATCTTTTGACCCACCCACTTTTGACCCACCCATTTTTGATCCACCAATCTTTGATACTTACGGGATGATGACACTTCTTTAAGTGATCTCATTATTTTTGATGATCCACCTCATGATCTTAATGCACCTCATATCTCTGTGAGTGATTCTTCCATTATAGAGACTCCTTTTGACTTTTATACCCCAATTTTAGAAGTCATGAATTTTGAGGAGGATCCTCCACTCTTAGAGATCATTCCTACTTTAGAGGATATTCCATTTGAGGAGGATTTAGATATCTTTCTAAATACCTATTTTCCTCACGAGGATGAGTTTTCCTATGACTCCGATGATACTTATGTTTTCACATCAAGTTTGAAAGAGGATGACTTTCCCACTTTGGATTATGATGACATTTTGAGCTTTAATGTCAACATCGCTTGCTATTTTCCCGTTAAGGAACCAGTGTTTGATCCCGGAATATAGACTTTAGTGCTTTCATTGCAATATCACCATAACACCTTTCCTCGTAAGAAATTTTTGACTAAGGGTACCCCTCTTTTCTTTGCCTTGTGTGATTTTACCACCTTGGGGTTTATTTCCTTTCGTGATGGAAATTATGTGTTTGACCCGGGTGGATTTTTCTTGGGGTATTCCTTATATGACTATGTTTCACCCTTTATCATGGAGTGATTTTCCTCCCTTGGAAATCTCGGTTTTCCCATGATTTTCCCATTTGAATAATGATATTCGGGAAATCGAGTCGAGCTAGAGACTCGTGATAAATAAATCAAGCATCGTATAACTAGGTTAGATTTTTACCTTTTCCACCCTTTCCACCCTTTTTCACCTTCACCCATTTCCACCAATAAGTGTAGGGGGGAGCCAAGTAGGTTGTTTGTGTTGTGATGTTGTGCAGGGACATGTGCTTTAATGATCCACTTTTGGTGCTTTTGACGCGACCCATGATTCCGTGTTCCCGTGTACCCAGTTTCTTCGATAAGTTTTTGCTATTATGATTCATACATGTATATAAATAAGTTGAATAAATGTAATCACTTTAGTTGTCACTTCCTTAGCTCGATTTAAACAACGTACTCAATGTCCTAAGTGTAGGGGAGTTTATTCTCCCACATGCTTAAACATTGAGGACAATGTTTATATTAAGTGTAGGGGGGACGAATTTTAGTGGACTTTTCCATGAATTTGACCTCATTTAACCAGAAAATTAAAAAAATTTCAACATTTTTCAAATTTTTGATCTATTTTGGCCAAGTTGTATTTCCATTTATTTTCTTTCCTTTTGTCATCGCATAGTATTTATATTTTCCATTTCAAGAATAAAATCAAAAAATAAATAAATAAATAAAATGGTTTTATCAAGTTTTGATATCTTTGATATATTAGGCCCGTCGTAAATATTTTGACTCAACCCGAGTTTACTTATCCAAGTTTACTCTAGCTAGTATCCTTAACCATATGGACCTTAATTGGTTTATTAGGCTAAGCATCCACGAGTCTCATTCCTTGAGATTTTAAATTATGGAGAACGAGAGATGATAGAGTTGATAATAAGTTTAAGGGTTAATTCTTGCTTATATGAGTTTTTGTGGCTCTTTCTTCCTGCTTGAATATTTAATTGCTTAATAAATGAGGATTTTTGCGGTGTAGATTCGATATCTTAGCTCTTAGCCAAATCTTTTATCTCCTTGTAATTAAAGCATGAACACATTGGGGGTGCCAGCGTTGTGGACTTCCGACTAAGGTGGCTCATAACCACTAAGTAGGAGGTATTCAGACCATTGGACCGCGGAATTTTGCCTAATATATATATCATAAATAAAGAAAGAATAAGATTAAAACATGACCTCAAGGAGCCTTAGGGTGTGGGGCATGTAGCACGAACCTTGTCATTAGAGCCTTAGGGTGTATGGCATGGTAAGTGTTGAATAAAAATTGATCAAAAAATCAATTCCCTTGTTTATCGTTCAAGGAGCCTTAGGGTGTGGACAATAGATGAGAAGAATTTTTACATCTTAAAGAGCCTAAGGGTATATGATGTGAATTTGCTAAACTCCACATAAAGTCAACATGACTTTGGAGGAATAAATAATAAGTAGTACTATTGGCCAAATTTCGGATCCATGAATTTATTCCCCAAATCGTGTTAAATTATCCTTGATGTGGGCTTACTTTAGTGACAACGTTTTTGAGGACGAGGTTAGGTTTTGAGTGTCGGGTTTGCACCGTTTTGCCTTCATTTTTGGACTAATAATTATCAAATAAGTCAAATGAGCCTACGGGTGAATGACAATCCTTAAAAGCTAGAGATACAACTTAGGAATTGGAGAAAGAGTATTACACAATTGTCTTATATAAGTGGTTTTAACTTAAGAACTTATGGTAAACAATGATCTTGTTTTTAAGCTTGGTATGGGGAACGTGAAACTTGAGGGTGATTAATATTCATGACCCCAAAGCCCTAATTCAAGTCTTAGATTTCTTTACGAGTTTCTTCCATCAAACAATTTCAAGGTTAATAAAAATTATTATAACTTTTGTTCCCTTGAGTAAAGTTTTTATCTTCTCATCGTCCTTTAAGTTTCTTTTTATTGTAGTAGTAATAGTATATCTTAATAAAGGCCAAAATGGGTTAATTATGAGAAAAATGTAACTTTATACTTTAAAATTATGCATTGCATGGGGTCATTGCAATGGTCAAGTGTAGGGGATTTAATAAGTGTGTAAACACTTATCCTTTTACCACTAAAATCAAGGAAAAACAAGACCAAAACGTGTATCTAATAGTCGGAATTACACGTGCTTTGTGTTTTTGTTGTGTTTTAGGTACAAAAGATCAAAAAGGAAGAAAACATGGGATTTGACGGGAAATTTATCCAAGAAAACAACAAAGTCAACTCAAAATGACCAAAAGTGCAAACGGGAAGGAAGAATTTATCGAAAGTCAAAAGACGGAATCGTTTATTCGCGGATTTAAGTTAAATGGGCTAAGTGGGACCCCCACTTAAGCTTATTGGGCTTCAAGGCCCATTTATGGATTATTAAGTTAACTATTTGGTCAAAGCCCGATCCAAGCCCAATAACATATTGCAACGGATGGAGGTTATTTATTTTGGGTCCAAAGGCCCAAATTTATTAAATAAAAGAACGAATGGGAGTAATATCAATTTGGATCAAAGCCCATGTAACCAAATATGAGACGGTGGAGTTAAGATAAAAGGGGTAAACTTTTCTTGGTCAAACCGTCACCCACACACACTTGTTTTCGTTGAAACCAAAGTTACCCCATCTCTCTCAACAAACAAAATAAACGCAGCCTTCATTTTTTACTATAAACCCTAGATCAAAATTCCATTTGGGGATTTTCTTATTTGAGGCAATTGAGACTCACGCGCCTCTAAATAAACCCCCATTTTTTAGGAAGAGGATACTGGTGGTCCTCAATCAAACGTGTCACCCTTCCCTTCATGTGATTGGTCCTCACACATCACCATCACCACTCCTCCAATCAAGTGTAGCCACCTCAGATTCGAAGAAGCACAACAAGCACAACCCCTTGACACGTTGGCAATCCGTGTGCAAGGGGTGTCTTGTCAGCCGTAGATCAAAAGAATGAAAGAGAAAAGACGCGTTTGACGGTCAGGATTAAAGAACAGCATCAACAAATCTTCATGAAGAAGTTTTAGGATTTTCCTATAAAACCCCCATCATTCTGTAATCTTGGTGTGCCATTTTCTATTTTTATTTTATTATGCAAAAATAGTTTTTAGATTAATTGTAACTTCCTTTTTTTAGTATTGTAATCATTTTTAGTTATTAATAAAAAAGTTATTTCGTTTAAATTTGTATCTTCTTACTTTTCTGTTAAAGTTAATTATTATTGCAAATTAATCTTTAAATTGTTCAGTCATAATAATGATAAGTATGATTTAATCAAGTTAAATAATAATTTGATTTAGATAATATTAAATAAAAGTGGATGATAAAACTTCCCTACTGGAAGTTTATAAAAGAAAACTGGTTCGAATGGTGTTGATGTTTAATGGTGACGAAGGAAGGTGTTGATTCGGGTTAATAAGACGGCTCGGCGCCGCATCTTCGTCGCAAAGGTTTTCATCATCAGGTTCATTTCCTTTTTAATTTCCTTTTTTTTAGATTAAATGTTTTAAATAATTAAGTGTTTTGATTTATCTATTTTTTTGAAGTTTTATATGATTAAGTTGATTTGAAAATTTCTGAAATCTGAGTTTAGATCTGTTAGAGGATTCTTGTTATTTGATTATTGTTATGCGATTTGCTTTAGTCTGATAGAAGTTTAGTACCTGATTATTCTGTCATTGTTTTAGTTCTATTTGTATTTTGTCTGCTAGTCGTTTTTTGTTATTTTTGAGTCTGCATATCTGTTTTAGTTATCTGTTTTAAGTTTGATTTAGTATATGTTTGGATCTGTTATTAGTATAGGTTTGATTTGCTTATCAGTGCTTATTTGCTGATTCGTGTTTGCTTATCTTGTTATTGCTATTACGATATAAGGTAACAGACTCTTTTGGTCTGTTGGATAAATAAAAAAATAATATCACCATTCGTCTGCTACGGGACTCGAACCCGTGACCTCTAGTTCAATAACCCAACGCGTTTGCCAGTTGTTCTAGTTCTCCTTTTGATTTTAATTACAGCCCTTTTAATTAATATAGTTTAATCAGTTATTAGTTGCCAGTTTTATTAATTAGTTTTAATACAAGTAGTTTTTATTTTTCAATTAAACTTACTTTTAGACTTAAAATTAATAAATAGTTTCAAAGTATAAAAAATAAAATAAAAATATTTTTAACTTTTAGAAATTTAAATTGTTTTAATAAATTAGTTTTTAATTAATTAGTTTATTATAAAATTAGTTTTAAGTTTTGTTTAAATAAGTTTTGTTTTAAATAGTTTAAATTAGTTTATATTTCAAATAGTTTCTTTTTAAATAGATTAAATTTAAGTTTTGTTTAAATTTAAAATAGTTTTTAAAAGTTGTTTAAATAGTTTTATAGTTTAAATTAGTTTATAATTTTTAAATAGTTTTTTTTTTAAAATTTGTTTAATTAGATTTTTAATAGTAGAAAAGTATTTTTAATTAAATATTTTCTTTTTAATTAGATTAAATAGATTTTTAGTTTTAGTTTTAAATACCAAACAAAGTTTTATTCACCGAAAACAATTAATCTTACGTTAAAATTGGAAATCAATTCGAGTAAGTCGAGGAACGCAAAAAATAGATTTAAAAAGAATTGAAAAAACTCATACATTAGTATGCTTGCTACATTCACATGTATGTTTACTTCACTGGCCGATGTGGGATACATACCAACTTTCGTAAAACTAATTATCTGCTATGCTTGAACTTTCTGCATTCTTTGAACATGTGACTTCAACTATAAAGGATCAAATGAGTTACAAAGATAAGACTCCTAGATCGTAGGTCAAACAAAATCCCTCTTGGACTAGAGGTGGAAAAACGGGCGGACGGGCACGGGCGGCGGGCAAAACGGGCGACGGGTTAAATGGGCGAAGGGCTAAACGAGCACGGGCTAAACGGGCGTGGATGAAACAGGCGGGCGAAATGGGTGGGCTAAACGGCCGCAAGCTAAAACGAAAAAAAAACATATAAAAACGTAGAAATAAAAAGTAAAACTAATTGTTTAAAAGCCAGGGATAAAAAATTAAATATAAAAGATTCGTCGAGTAGCCTAATAAGTATTTTACATGGGCGCCAATTAAGCCCATTTAGCTTCTTACATGTGCGCCCGTTTAGCCCATCAACAATAATAAATAAGCAAGAGGGAAACTACAATTCCAGACAATTGGGTCTTACCACTTCGATTTTTATAGGAATCATTACGCTTTACATTAATTAAGTATAGTCCATTATTACCTTTTTCTTGACATGTCTCGCTCATTTGACGATATCTCCTAGACCGTAAATCATCTAAATGTATTCTTTTTATCAAAATCATTATCAACTTATATAATTTACTTATTATCAGTCAAATTACCACTAATGTATACATCGTAGCTCATTTGCTCATTTTCTCACTTAGAAGAGTTGGCTGTTTTTGGCTGCCAATCTCTTTTTTCACCGTTTCGGCTGCCATTTTCAAACCGTAAGGAACTGGTGGACTATCCAATTGATTCTAGTTCTTCATAAGTTTATCTACAACCCAAAGTTTTACCGTTTTCATTGGTTATGGGTTATAGTATGAGTTTTCATCCCGTTTATACAGACTGTTCGGATTTGACTTACTATCGTATTTTAGCCATATCTCATTCTCCGAGTATCGTCACGGGAAGAGTCACCCGAAGAAACCACCGCAAAGCAATTATCTACCCATATATTCTCTAACGAGACCTAAAAACCTACTGATGAAATTCAAAGCCCACGTTATCTACTGACCTAAATGTTTCATTCATCACAAGGCATCATCGGGCTTGTTCTAGCTTGCTTTTATGATTCAAAATTCATATATGTTAGTGCAAACATTACGATGTTTTGTCGATATAATCTCTTTGTGTTTTGTTGATGACAAACGTATAATTCGCAATACATTATATAAAATGTTAAGGTACTCGTAATCACTCAAGAATACATTTGTATACTTCTCTCGACATCTCCAAGATCGCGTTCGGCATGAATCACTCAAGGTATGAATAAACATGTCATCAACCTAACTAAGTGATCAAGGATTAATATTTTCTTAAAACTCACATTTAATCAAATGTGACAAAATATTTTAATAAACTTATTTTTAAGAAAATGTTTTAATAAAAAGAAAATGGAAATTTGAATTTGGAATATTCCAAAGAATATTCCCTAAGGCATATCCCAAAGAATATTGTTTAATTTGAATTTGACATATTCCATATGCTAAAGGAATATCTTTTGAAGGTATAAACTACCCTAGATGGCATATCCCCACTAAAGGACAAAAATGCACGGTCTCCAAGCCGGAGGTTCCTTATTGATAAGGAACCACGGGCCGCGGTTCCTTATTGATAAGGAATCACGGGTGTTTTTGACCGTTGCACTCTTGTCCTATAAATAGTGGATCATTTCCAGATTTTCTTTCAACCCTTTTTGCACAGTTTCTTCAAAAACATCTTTAAACTCCTTGATTAGTTATATTAGATTAATCTTGTTTAAGATGTGATTCTCTCCTTCAATCCTCTCATCCTCTCAAGTGCAAAGAGAAGAATACTTTCATTACCATGAAGTGTTGGGTTCATAACATGATGAAGATCTATCCTTCTAGATCAAGTCATTGTTTTCCTACTACGTACATGTAGAAGATCCAAATGTTGGGTTCACTTGGATGTGTTTGTAAGGGTAGTAGATCCAAGAGATGGGTATCCTTGGATTAGCCATCTCTTGGATTAGGTGTTAGTTGTGTAGATCCAAGTTCGTTAATACTTGGATATAGTGTTAGAGTCATAGATCTAAGTGGTGAGTAGTTAGATCTATATGGTTTATGTGTTTAGGCCATAAAATACAAGGTTTGTTATGTTGGGCCATAAAACATAACTAGGGTGAAGAGTAGTTGTGAAGAGTGGTGTAGTTGTGTAGTTGTGAAGAGTGGTGTAGTTGTGTAGTTGTGAAGAGTTGGGTAGTTGTGTATTTGTGAAGAGTTGTGTAGTCGTGTAGATCCAAATTGGTGTGTCAATTTGGAAGTTGTGTATGTTGTGTGTAGATTGGTCCTACCTAAGATTAGGACTCGACATCTAGCCTTGTGTCGGAAAATGGTGAAGTAGGCGACGTGTGTAGATTGGTCCTACCTAAGATTAGGACTCGACATTTAGCTTAGAGACGGAAATTAGATAAGCGACGCTGTGCATGGTTTCTCCACCTTAAGGAGTTTGTTGACTAGTTAAGTAACTCTCGAGTAAGGTGTATTCGAGGAGTGGAGTAGGGCGAAGAGGAGCTTCGTGACCGAACCACTATAAATCCTCGTGTCGGTACTTTCCTTTACATTTATGTCTTTACTCTTATTGATGCATTTATATGTTGTTGTGTGTTGTGTGCATCTCATAATCTAAACATCTAAGTTGCGGAAAAGTTAAGGCTTAGTACGTGTGTTCTTCATGTTTAGATTATGGTCACGTGTACATCACTTACTCTAAACATCTTAGTTGCGGAAAAGCTTATGCTTAGTACGTGTGTTCTTAGTGTTTAGACTATTGCTTGATTTACTCTTGATTTGATGTGTTTGTGTGTTTTCTTACTTGTAGTATTTATCTTTCAATCAAACACATCTCATATCTAGTCAATCTTGATCGGGAATTTGATACAAAGTATTGTTAAAGATTAACATGTAATAAATAGCCTAGTTCACCGTCGGTGGTTCCTTAAAGGGACACACGGTTCTTTAGTTATAACGAACCGCGGACATGTTTAAAGAACCACGCACAGTGGGTTATGCGAAATGTTTTGAAAAAGTAACTAGAAACTATTCAACCCCCCCTTCTAGTTTCTACAATTGGTATCAGAGCGTGGCTATTCAAGATCTTTGAAGTATATTTTACTTTAAAGCTTGGGTCGATCTTTGCTCTCTTTTTTAAAACAAATGTTTTTTAAAAAATGAAAACGGTTTTTAAAAATAGAGACGATCTTTGTATCAAATTGTTCATGAAGAGTGGTTACTTATGAAATGTGTTTTGTTTTTTCATTCGTAAAAGTTTTGGTGTTAAATAAACTTCGTATAATAGTTCGATAACAAATCTTTTCATGTTTGGAAGTATAAAAATATTTTGTGTCATAATTAACTCTAAAATACGAGTCCTATTTTTCTAAAATGATTTTTTAGAGTCCTAAGTCCTTCCAAAATCTCACCAGATGATTTTGGCCAAAAAGTCAATTTTTGCCTACTGACCGCGGTTCTTTATCTGTTCCCCGAGGTTCCTTATCAATAAGGAACCACAGTCAGTCCGACACAGATTTTTGCAAACTTTGAAAAATCATATAAAATCAACCGTAAGTTCGTAGAAGTCGTGCCACCCGTATTCGAGCGTAATTGAATTTCCTTTCTATTAAAAATGCTTCCAAACCTTTATTCAAACTTTAAATTTTGGATGTTTTCTAAGTTCTATACTTTGTCCAAAGTATTGAGTCTCGGTTAGTCGTAAAACTTGTGTTTTACTCTTTTATATTAAGTTGGACATCTCTTGTTGATATATCTTTGTAAATTGATATATTTATAAAGTGTTGAACTTAATTAAACTTTGAAACGGGTCGAAAACTATTTTCAAATAAAATCAAGCTATGTATACTTTAGTGTATCTAACATTCAAAACAAAGACAAATGCTTTTGTGTTTTTTTTCTTTTGTCTTTGGACATTCTTAAGTGATCATTACTATTGGTAGTTGTGTTACTTAGTTGTCTATTTATGTGTGTATTGCATATAGGATTAACATCTCTTGGTTTACAAATGTTACATAAACATTTTGTACACCTTGGCATGTTCTTTAACACTTTTAGGTTTGAAAGCTTTGGGAGCTTGTCAAATCTATTGATGTGGGTCTTCTTACTCGATCATTATGTTATTAGTTGATGAGAATGCTTTTATACATAGTCTCATTATCCAAAAAGGGCTTTAAATTAATTAAATATCATGAAAATAGCCAATTATATGCTTGTGTTTGTTACTTGTGTATTTTAGGTACGGATATTGAGAAAATGACAAAAGATCACAAGAATCATGCAAAAACGAACACGGGAAACGAAGCCGCACATTGAACCAAGCCCTAATGAAGATTTTCCAAGAATAACCCTTAAGGATATAAATATTATGCAAGAAGGGTCCTCTAATATTGAAGAATTGACACTTTAAACCCTTGTATCTTCATAATTACAAGATTGGTCCCTAAAGTTTGTCAATATTACAAAAAGGGCCCTCCACTATGAAGAATTGGCAAATTTAGTCCCTCAACAAAACTAAATTGTCAATATTAGTCCTCCTCAAAGTCAAACATATCATGAAGGCCTTCAAGTTACAAGAAATTACAAGTTTGGTCCTTTAAAATTTCAAATTACCAAAAGGACCCTTGACTTTGAAGAAATGGCAAAAATGGTCCCTCATAAATCATGATTTGTCAAAATCAGTCCTCCAAGAAGTCAACAAGACAAGTCAAGACCATTATCAATGAAGAAAATGCTAAAACAGCCCTTCAAGAAT
Organism: Glebionis coronaria; assembly: GCA_025667525.1. Lineage (NCBI taxonomy): Eukaryota > Viridiplantae > Streptophyta > Magnoliopsida > Asterales > Asteraceae > Glebionis > Glebionis coronaria. The sequence continues at coordinate 237,469,723 of CM046880.1, forward strand.
CAACAAATGGCAAGAAATACCCCGAAAATACTTTACAAAACTATTTGGGGCAAAAGTGTGAAGTTGGAAACATTGCTAACAAAGGAATCCGGATTTAGCTAGTTTAAAATACAAGTGAAAGAAGTATAAGAGATGGGGGGTTATTTCTGGCAGACAACAAAGATACCTAGACCTATGGACTTGTGACACGTGCCCCACTATAAAAAACCAACCAATCACCACTCTCCCCGGTGCCACCTCATTTCCCACCCACAACTAACTAAACTAATATGTGATTAGTTTATAAAATTGGCGCCTAACACCTATTTAAAAACCAAAACAGATTAAACACCATGTTCTTGGTGTTCTTAGAAAAATTGGGGTTTCCTTAAATCTTTGCAATTAGCACTTAATCACTTCCAGAATTACAATTAAGGTGACACTAAACACATCCCCACCCTTAAACCCTATGCCACATCACCACATGAGTCACATGTTAAACCCTCCTCACACGATTTTGGGGAAAAAGCCAAAAGTTGCCAGAAAATCAACAAACCATATTCTAGCTTACTCCTTAAGCTTGTTTTGGACCCTTGGATGCAATTACACCTTGACAGCTACAACAAAACGCCAAGATGAAGTCACATGATTCTCAAAAGTTCAAACTTCACAAGGGGCAATTTTGGAATTCTACATCATTAGGGTTACGTTTTTTATTCAGCATTTAGGTTTCTTGTAGCCTATATAAGGCATAGCACTTAGTCATTTAGCTTTTGCTCTTGAATATTCCTAAGTTCACATCTCTGTAAATCTCATTTTCATTAATGAAGTGTGTTTGAAATTGGTGAAGAAAAGTCAAGTGCAATTCTTATTTCCTGCTTATTATTGTTGTTTGTTAACTAATCTTTAATCCAAACACTTGTTTTCAAAGGAGTGTGCAAAAGTTTGCATATTTTCCTATAATCTTGATATTTTGCTAAGTCTTGTTCAAACCTTGGAATTTTTGGGCTATAAGTTGATCATAGCACCCTGATATTGTGATATCAAGGTGTTGTGGGGCTTATAACTTAGGGATAATCAAGTGTGGGGAACTAAGGTTGCATTAATCAAGTTTACCTCTTTTTCTGATTTTGATATTTTTGCTTCTAACTTTGTTCCATCTTAGCATTTGATATTGGAAGCTTGTGCTTGTTCTTGCTAGAACATAAGCTCAAACATACGTGGGTGTGGATGTACATCCATGAGGTTTGAACCCTTAATCTCAAAATCTGTTGAAAAGTTGGATATTTGTGATATTTGTGTTCTGCTATTGTATGTGTTGTTCTTGGGCTCCAAATCTTGTTGAATCTTTTCATGTTTGATGTTTAGATGCTTATGTATGCATGTGCTAACCTAATTCCTACTTTTGATTTGAAAATCTTGTTTTGAAATTATTAAGGGGTGTATGGGTTAACTGCATATTGTAGTTATAGAGTTATTGGTTAAGTGTTTGCTATTGTGCTTTGCTTGTTCTTGTTTAAGAAGTGTATTTGAGTTAATATCTGCAAGTTATATGCTTTTGAACACCTAAATCAAACATTTGCTCATAAAATCTTGATTAAGTGATATTTTGACTTGTGATTTGGTGCACACCTAGTTCTAGGTTTAGACTTAGGATAAAAAGTGATAAATCATACTCAACATAACCTATCTAAGAGATTTGAGTGTTTGAATTTGGCTGTGTGGTCAAGTATATCAGCAAGTGTTCATAACTGCCTGCTAGTGTTCATCAGTAACTTTTTGGTGCTTGAATCTTGATCTAGACCTTGACCCATTGCATGAAACCTGTTTAAATCTGTTCATTTGAATTTTTTTTTGGGTAAAAGGGAAATTTTCTCCCCGGTAAAATATATTAATCACCCAAAACATTAAGTACAATGGAACACGGCAGAGATACCGTGTTAACCTCAAAGAAGACTTGAACTACCCGATTATATGACATGCCATATAATCAATACATAAAATAAGCTAAAACACCTATAGGAAAGAACCATCTATAGGAGCATGAACAAAATGAAACCTCCATAAAGAAACTAGCTAATCAACTGAGCCGATAACCTCCATTTCTGCACCAAAGCTGAGATGCTCCGAGAATGTCTCCAACGGCAGGACATGAGTTTGAGCCGAATAGAATTTTCAATAACCTCAACAACCTGGGCAACCGTCCTCTTAGAATTCTTAAAGAGTCGATTATTTCTCTCCTGCCATAGAAAATAAGTTGTCGCAGCCAACACAAGCTTCGCTACAACACTTCGGGTAGATTTCTGGTGAGCAATCGGAAGTAAAGCATGAACCACATCTTCTATAGCAACCATGGAAAAAGGAAATTCAGCAACTCTTCTAATTGTGTTCCACACTTGAATAGAAAACGAACACTCGAAAAATAAGTGCTCATGCGAATCATGCGTCGTCTCACAAAGAGCACATCTCAACGTAGACAAATCCACATTATCCCAATCCCTCATTCGATCTTGGGTCTTCAGCCTACGCTTAATAATCAACCATAACGTAAATGCATGCCGTGGTATACACCCTGAAAACCAAACAACATGATACCATGCAACCTTAATCTCCCGGGGTCTTAACAAATTCCACACAGCGAGCATAGAGAACGGTTTCGGATTCCCATCTAAATCTCTCCATTCCAGAATATCAGCATTTCCTTCACGTAAAACTGGAACGGCAATATTGAGTAACAATGGGTACTTATGCACCCATTCATTATAGCTTGTGTATTTATTATAGCTTGTGTATGCATTTGGTGCAATTTGGCTGGCTGATTTTTGCTAAAAGTGCTTATTGAACCAAAACTTCTTATTGTTCATGTCTGGGCTAGATCTGGTGATGTTTTGAATTAACTGTGCTAATTGGCTGATTGTGATTGTGTTTTTGTGATTGCTATTGACTCCTTATGATTAACTGCTCATTTGGGTGCCTTTGTGAAACTTGAATCCACAAAAAAGTCACTAAAGACAAAAAGTCAATTAAGTCAAGCAGTGGAAACTTTTCCCACTGCTCAGACACCAAAACTAGCCCCTGCTAGTGTAATTTTTCATTCAGCTTATTAATAAGCCATATTGGCTTATCCAAACTTGCAACAACTTACTTTTTGTGATCAATCTTCCTCATTTGACCCATTTATTTGAACTGGAGCTTATCAGACATTGGCTTTGACTTTTTGCTAGAAAACTCATAAAGTTGACTTTAAATTAAGTGCTTATCTGCTTATTCCAGCTTATTGAGTGTGCTTATTGAAAAATTTTTTGTTGATTAAGCTTAATTAAGTCATTTAAAAGCTTTTGAAAGTTGAATCAGCTCTTGGGGTGGCCTAGAACTCGAAAACGACTATTTTGTCGTTTTATGAAGATAGCTTTTAGCTTATTCAGGCTTATTCCTTGTGCTTATTTCAAATTTCTTTTTACAGATCTCTTAAGTAACTCAAAAAAAGCTTGTGTGTCTAATTTGAGCTTATGGCATCAGCTTATAGCTTAATAGGCCAAAAAGCCCATTAAGAATAAGCTGCTTTGAAATAAGCTAGCTTATACGCATTTTCAGCTTTTGGGCCTTTAGAGTTTTGTTTTTAAAATCAAATTTTGAGTCAGACTGGAAGTTTTGGTCTTATTTGGTTGACTTTTTCTTATTGGGCCCAAATTAAGCCCATTAAGGGATTGTTTTGTCTTTTAGCCCATTTCTAGGCCCATTAGGGATATTTGTGTAATTTCAACTTCATTTCTGTGTTTATTAGGTTAAAATAAACTAGTTTACAACTTTTTAGAATTTTTTATAAATTTTAGATTTTTAATATTATTTTATTATTATTTTATTATTAAAAATTAAATTTAAATTTTCAAGTTTTTATATTTTTATTAGGTTAAATACATTAAGTTAGTAATTTTACAATTTTTATAATATTTTTTATTGTCATTAGATTAATTTTTAGAATTATTTTAAGTTTAAATAGTTTTTAATTGTTTTTAAATAGTTTTTATTAATTTTAAATTTTTCAAAAATAGTTTTAAATTTAGTTAAGTCATTTTAGAGGCTTACAATTGAAAAAATCTCATTTTGGGCTTTTTGTTAATTAAATTGATTTTTGGGCTTTAATTAGAATTAAAAAATTATTATTTAATTAATTAAAAGGTTTGAGTGATTTTTGATTTTTTGTAAACTCTAATTACATTATTTAGGATTTATTGCAGTTTTCTAGGAATTTTTAGGGTATATTTTTAATTTTGTCACTTTTTACGGTTTTACGTGTACGACATTTCGCCTTAGTTTAATTCGTCATCGTAACCGTCATTCTGTTCTAAACTCTCTTCTATTTTCTTTTCTCATCAAATAATAATCACATCATTAATCATCTCTCTACACAACACACAAGCCTCCTTGAGAACGATCCTCACTTTGGGTCATAACTTGTGGTTTTCCTAAATCACTTGTGTACTTACCCTTTTTTGCTCTCTTTTTCCTAAAGAGTAGTAAAAACACTACATCATTTTGGCGCCGCTGCCGGGGAGGCGTGTTGTGTTTTGATTTGGCAATTGTTGTTTTTATATATAGCCATAATATCTATTTGTACTAGTAGCACTCTACTAATACGTATTATCAGTTTTCATTTTTTGTGTGAATATTATTACTATATTGTATACGTAGAATAATAAATTCACAAGTACTCCAAAAGTGTGAAAACACAACCTTGACTTGGGAGGTCATTACCCAATCATTGTATTCGAATCTCAAACAAGAAAGAAAAGGCAAAAATAGATAAATACTTTCGTGAAGCTCGATTTTGAAAAATACAAACTATAAGGTGGGTATAAGGCGGGTATTATAAAATATACCCTAAGGAAAAAGGCTCTCAAGTGCTTCGCGCCGCCTCGTTTCCCCGCTTGCTTGTGAGTATTTTGAGATTGAAAGCTAATCGAGGGTTTTGCCGCCCAAAGTATTATTAAGTATCATATATACTTTCTTGGTTTCATTTGATTAAACCTTCTTGAACGTTTTGGTGTTCCACCAACGTTCTAAAGTCATCGAAGGCGTTCACTTCACGTGATCGTTTTCATTCCTTGAGGCTTCTTTAATCAAGAGATTTGATTAAGAAGGAGATTTGTAGATTTTGGTCTACTTAATACAATCACAAAAATTCAAAAAAAAGTAAAAACAATCAAAAACCACAATAAAAATTGGAAAAATACAAAACACCAAAAATAATCTTCTTTGCTCATCCCCTCGTTGTACGTGACGTTTATGCAAACCCGCAACCAAGCAAGCCGTGCACGTAAATGAAGAAACCGAAAGGAGTCAACACCTACTCCTAATCTTTCTAGTGAGGAGTCTCCTATTGACGAACCTATCATAAGAGAAGAACCAACCATGGCGAATCGAACTATGATGGAGTTACTTCAAGCACCCACCGAGGGTTATGGAGAGGCTATTATGATTCCCGCTATCCTTGCGGAGAATTTTGAAGTGAAAACAGGTTTGTTGTGGATGATCCAGAACAACAAATTCCGTGGTGATGAAAAGGACAACCCGCACAACCATATCCGCCAATTCAATCGTCTTACCGCCACTTGCAAATTTAAGGATGTTGCTAATGACTCGATTAAGATGATGCTTTTTCCGTATTCCTTAGCGGGGCCAGCTAAAATTTGGTTAGAGAAAGAGCCACCCAATTCTATATTGACGTGGAAGGATCTCTTTTCTATGTTTTTGAACCAATTTTTCCTGCCCTCTAAGACTACGCATTTGAAAAACGAGATTTCAAAATTTTCACAAGAATTTAATGAGAGTTTTTCAACGGCTTGGAATAGGTTTAAGGAAATGTTACATGAGTGTCCTCATCACGGTTTTTCCGACTTGCATCAAATTGACACGTTTTACAATGGACTTAATGATCACGAGAGGCATTATCTAAATGCCGCCGCGTGTGGTAATTTTTTGTGTAAAACGGTTGAGGAAGCGTTGTTGATAATTGAGAATAGATCTAAGGTGTATAGTCCTCGTAACACATCGAGTGTTCGTAAGGCTTCGTCTTCGGCTTCACCTTCTTTGTCTAATACCATCGATGCTTGCCAAATTGAGGCGAACTTGGAAAACAAAATCTTTGATAAGCTTAAAGGACTTTTAATTGAATTCAAAATTGGAGAACAAAGTGCTCCCGCTACGGCTAAAGCGGTTGAGGTTTCATGTATGTATTATGGTGGAGGTCATGATTTCTCCGAGTGCATTACCAACGGTGGTAGCACTTCGAGTGCCTACGCGGCCACGGGAACTTACAACCAAAACGGTCAAGTTACCCGCTCCAATCAATTGACTCCACCGAGTTTTGCTCCTATTCAAAATGCTAACAAGAACTATCAAAACAATCAAGTTGGTTTTAAAAACAATTACAAAGGAAACTATGGGAATCAAGGGGCTAATAATCAAGTTTCAAACAAAAATCAAAACAATGATTTTCAAAACAACAACAAGAGTTTGCAAACTTTGAAAGATCTTCAAAATGAATTTGTTGAATACGCTAATGGAAACGATGCTAGGTTTGACAACATTCAAAGAGAAATCATTAGCCTAAGATCCGAGTTTAAGAACGACTTGAAGAAGGAGTTGAAAAATGAGTTAGCAAATGAGCTTAAAATCCATACAAACAAAATGGAAGGGAATGTAACTAGGTTACAACAAAACCAACAAAAAATAGAACAATGGCAACATGAAATAAAACAGAGATGATTAAGGCCGAGAAGAGGCAATCCATGTTTGAGGACAAAATTTCTTCTATGTTTGAGGCTATTATGTGCAAACCGTCTTCGAGTAGTCTTCCTAGTAACACCATATCGAACCCTAAGGGAGAGATGAAAGTGATTACCACACGTAGTGGTAAGACACTTAAGGAACCGACTCAACCAATTGCTCCTACGGAGGAAGCAATTGAGGAAGAACCCGAAGGGGTGGTCGAAAAGGAGCATGTCCTAATCCCACGAAGTACCGCTCATGCCACACCTACGGTTGACCCATTACCACATTTGGAACCCGAGATTCCAAAGGCTATGCCTATGCCTCAACCCACACCACCTTTGCCCTATCCATCGAGACTTAGAAAGGAGAAACGTCAAGAGCGCGATAATTACCAATTTGAGCTTTTTATGAAAATGTTTCGTGACGTTCATTTTAATGTGAGTTTCGCCGATGCTTTGGTCATGATGCCTCGATTTGCCGCTAACTTTAAGAGTATGTTGAACAACAAGGAGAAATTGCAACAATTGTCTAGTTGTTCATCGGTTTATCTTAACCGCATACCTCAAAAAGTTGGTGATCCCGGTAAATTCTTGATCCATTGTGCAATCCAAGATATGGAAGAATGCTATGCCTTGGCCGATCTTGGTGCTAGTATTAACTTGATACCACTTGCAATCTTTAAGTCGCTCAATCTTCCTAATCTTACTCCTTCACTAATGTCTATCGATTTGGCCGACCATTCCACGATTCCCGCATGTGGATTGGCGGAAGACATTTTTGTGAAAGTGGGAAAGTTCTATTATCCGGTAGACTTTATCGTTGTCGATATTCCCACGGATCCTCAAGTTCCTCTAATTTTAGGTCGTTCGTTTTTAGATACGTCTATGGATTTAATCGATGTGCATGCTAGAAAGATCACCTTCCGTTTCAACGACGAGGAACTTGTTATAAACGTAACTCAAAATTCTCAAATTTCTCATGTTTATTCCGTTGCAACCATAAACCTCGTTGATATGATCGACGTTGTTTGCGAGGAATTTTCACAAGAAGTTCTAGGTTTTGGTGATGATGAAAATAGTGTCAATCCCACTATGTTAGATCCCATTCTTGATAACTCGACACCAACCTTCACTCCATTTGAAGGTGGTGGTTTTACGTTGGAAGAATTCGATGTTCCACGTACTTGTGACGAAGACCTCGACAATGATGAGGACTTCTCGATTATCAAGGATTTTCTTAACGATTTCCCATTCCCCCCACCCGAGGATGTTATTAGTATCGAGCCCAAATCTTCAATTGAGGAACCACCTATCCTCGAGTTGAAAGATTTACCTCCTCATCTCGAATATGTCTTTTTGGAGGAGGACGACTAGTTGCCGGTTATTATTTCGAAAGAACTTTCAAATGATGAAAAAACCGCACTTGTCGATGTTCTAAAGGATCACAAAGGGTCAATTGCGTGGAAGTTATCCGACATTAAGGGGATCGACCCCAAATTTTGTACCCACAAAATCTTAATGGAGGAGGATTACAAGCCCGCAATCCAATGTCAAAGGAGGGTGAACCCCAAAATTCACGACGTCATCAAAAAGGAAGTCCTAAACCTCCTTGACGCGAGAATGATTTACCCTATTTCCGATAGCCCTTTGGTGAGTCCTATTCATTGTGTCCCTAAAAAGGTAGGAATGACCGTTGTGCCAAACGATGCCAACGAGTTAATTCCCACTAGACTCGTGACCGGATGGAGAGTGTGCATTGGCTATCGTAAGTTGAATGAAGCCACTCGAAAAGACCATTTTCCCTTGCCCTTCATGGACCAAATGTTGGAGCGTCTTACGGGAAACAATTTTATTGCTTTTTAGATGGTTTTTCCGGTTACTTCCAAATCCCCATCGATCCTCGTGGTCAAGAAAAAACTACGTTTACGTGTCCATATGGAACGTTTTCCTATCGTAGAATGCTATTCGGACTTTGCAATGCACCGGGAACCTTTCAAAGGTTCATGATGGCTATTTTTCATGATATGATCGAGAAGACGATGGAAGTCTTCATGGATGACTTTTCCGTGTTTGGTAGTTCGTTCACTTCGTGTTTGTCGAATCTTGAGAGAATGTTGAAGCGTTGTGAGGAAACCAAACTTGTGCTTAATTGGGAAAAATGTCATTTTATGGTTAAAAGTGGAATCGTCTTAGGGCACAAGGTTTCGAAAGCGGGGATTGAGGTAGATCAAGCTAAGGTAGACGTCATCGCCAAATTACCTCATCCCAAAATCGTAAAGGGAGTTAGGAGTTTCCTAGGCCACACGGGCTTTTATCTTCGATTCATCAAGGATTTTTCAAAGATCTCTCGACCTATTACACACCTCCTTGAAAAAGATGCACGTTTTGTCTTTGACGAAGATTGTGTACGAGCCTTTGAAATCCTTAAGAGGAAACTTACCGAAGCTCCCATTCTTGTTGCTCCCAATTGGAACCTCCCCTTTGAGCTCATGTGTGATGCTAGTGACTACGCCATTGGGGCCGTATTGGGGCAACGTCATGAAAAGCACTTCTTGCCTATTCACTATGCTAGCAAGACGATGACCGAGGCTCAACTAAAATACACTACAACGGAGAAGGAATTCCTTGCCGTGGTGTATGCATTTGAGAAATTCCGACCTTATCTCGTCTTGACGAAATGCATAGTGTATACGGATCATTCAGCTATCAAGTATCTTATGGCTAAACAAGATGCAAAGCCAAGATTACTTCGTTGGATTGTCCTCCTTCAAGAATTTGATCACAAAATTATTGACAAAAAAGGAGCCGAGAATCTAGCGGCCGATCATCTTTCTCGTTTGGAAGATCCTCACCAAAGTGTTTACGATCCCAAGGAAATCACCGAAACATTTCCGCTCGAGACACTTGGTGTAGTGAATTCTAAGCTTGATTCTTCCACCCCATGGTTTGCGGACATCACAATTACCATGCGGGCAACTTCATCATCAAGGGTATAACGACTCAAGAAAAACGAAAATTCTTTCGTGACGTCAAGTTCTATTTTTGGAGCGACCCTTACTTGTTTCGAACTTGTGAGGATCAAATTATTCGACGTTGTGTCTTTGGTACCAAAGCTTCTAACATCCTTAGAGCTTGTCACGAGGGACCCACGGGTGGTCACCACGGTGCTAATCTCACGGCTAAGAAGGTTTTTGATGCCGGTTTCTTTTGGCCTACTATTTACCGAGATGCACATGAGCTTGTGAAGTCGTGTGACTCATGCCAACGACAAGGAAAATCCTCACAAAAAGATGAAATGCGACAAAATATCATCCAAGTGTGTGAGATCTTTGACGTTTGGGGCATTGACTTTATGGGGCCGTTCCCATCATCTCATGGTAATAAGTACCTCCTTGTCACTGTGGACTACCTATCTAAGTGGGTGGAAGCTAAGGCTTTGCCCACCAATGATGCTCGTGTGGTAGTCAAGTTTTTGAAAAGCTTGTTTTCTCGGTTTGGAACCCCTCGTACGATCATAAGCGATCGTGGAACCCAGTTTTGTAACGACCAATTCGAAAGGGTCCTAAGGAAATATGGGGTTACACATCGGCTTTCTACGGCTTATCACCCACAAACGAGTGCGCAAGTCGAGGTTTCAAACCGAGCTTTGAAGAGGATCTTGGAGAGATCTATTGGGGAAAACCGACAATCTTAGTCGGATAAGTTGGACGATGCTTTATGGGCCTTTAGGACCGCTCATAAGACGCCCATCGGGTGCACTCCTTATAAGCTAGTGTATGGGAAGAATTGTCACTTGCCAATTGAACTCGAACACAAAGCTTATTGGGCCCTAAAGCATTGTAATGATGATATGGAGATCGCGGGAAAACACCGGAAAATGCAATTAAATGAATTGGATGAATTAAGGGATATTGCTTATGAAAATTCATTAATTTATAAAGAAAAGACTAAAAAGTTGCATGATTCAAAAATTAAAAACCGGTATTTAACATTAGGGATCAAGTTTTGCTCTTTAACTCTCGTTTGAAAATCTTTTCCTGTAAGTTGAAATCCCGTTGGTCCGGTCCATTCACTGTGACTCAAGTTTTTCCATATGGGACCATCGAGCTAGCTCAAAATGATGGCCCTAATTTCAAGGTTAATGGACATAGGTTGAAGCACTACTTTGGCGGGGAAGTTCCATCCTTGAACTACCTCGACCAAATCACCTTCCCCAATGATAATTAGTTAAGGGGATCGAGTCGAGCTCATGACTCGGTAATAAAAAATGAGGTGCCTCGTGGGGGAGTCCCATGCTTATCCTATGTACATATTATCGCTTTCTAATGTAGTAACGTGTGGGGATTTGTGCCCTTCCATCCTTTGTTCCGTGGTTGTTTTTTTTTTTTGGTAAAAGGGTAACAATGACCCCGGTAAATAGAACCAAAAAAAGCGTTGAAGTACAAGGAATGTGGCTGAAATGCCACATTAACCGCAAGCTACAGGCAGCTTGTTAAACAAAATGTTTATGACAGGCCATAAACATTAACTAGTCTAGAATACTGGAAATAAATAAACTAGACAAGAACCAAGATGATAACATAAAGTTACGAGAAACATAATAAAATATCAACATGGGATCAGCCAGTAGGAGTGCTTGCCCCAAAATTAGTGTTGAGAAGATTCACCGATTCATCAAAGACAACCTCGACTCCCTTGTTCCGTGGTTGTTTGTGAATTGTGGATTTTAGATGATCATTATCTTCACGATTGAAGCCTCTCGTGTTCGTTTTATGGGAGCACTCGATCGTTTTCTTTAAAGACTTTCTCAATATCCATGATATATCCTTTGGTGTTCTAACCTTAGGTTTATAGCACACTTCATAAACGGCTTTAAATTTAATGGTTACACCCTTTCCATGCCAGATTAAGCATTTGACTACGTCTCTAGTATGGGATGTTTGCACCCCTAGACTCGAAACATTTAGGACAATGTTTAACTTTAGTATGAGGGGGGGGGGGGGGGGGGGTGAATAGATACTTGCCTTGCCAAACCTTCACGCTTTCTAAAGTTTATCTTTTTGTTTATCGTTTTGTTGCAAAATAAGGCTAAAAATGGCCAAATTTTATTTTTTTTCTCATATTTTATAAGTGTTTGAAGACACGAATGTAGATTTTCCGATGGCGAGAATAAGAGTAATTTTGACTCGACCATGCGTGTTGAGCACTTAGCTTCGATTCCTTAACTTCTTATTAGGCTAAGTCTCTTAAATGAGGACGCGAAATGATAGAGTTAATTATAAGTTACTATGCTAAACGTAGAGTACTCGTATTCTTTCAAAAACTCATGTGTTCTCGTTATTTGCTTATTCTCCCTTCGCTTGTAAATATTTTTTGCTTTATAAATATTGACTTAGCGGTTTAGTCTTGATTGTTGGTTTCTAGTCTTTTCTAGTAGCTTCCATGTAATTAAATTGGGAAGACATTAAGGTATCACCAGCGTCACGGTTTGGAAGTATTGGCAACCCGAATAATCGAAAGCTTCACCTGATAATAAGATTTCAAGTGCTCACCTAAATCTAGCAAACAATTTGAAGCTCACAAGGCCGAAAAATCTATGCAAAATTGAAAGTGAATCAAGCCTTAATCTTTGAAGCTTTAAAGATCCAAAATTCGCCTTAGCGTGAGGATATACGTCTTTGGCCATAATAAAACCACCGATGAGGCGGATAATAAAAGGCAAGGCAAGACCGAAGTCATAATAAAAGCTTCATGGCGAAGTTGAATAAAAGATGGAGGTAAACCTATGATAATAAGGCCCTTCCGTTAGGGGGCGTATAAAAGTCTTGGTAATAAGTCTCATGTTCAAAACCGTTATAAAATCGCGTTTATCGATCCTTTTGTTGACTTAATTTTTTGACATCGTTGTCTATTAGGAGGGGTTATTAATTTGATGGTCTTGGTTACACCGTTGGGAATCTATTTTTAGACCTAAATCTCTATCATCGCATAAGTCAAACAATGTATCCTCGTGAAACATTCAAGAAAAAATAAAATATAAGAGATACAACTTAGGAAAATGGGAGGATAAGTACATGATTAGGGCATATGAGTAGTGTTAGCATTACTAACTTATAATAGCAATGATCTCGTTGCACTCTTAGCATGGAATTTGGGTGAAAATCGAGGACGATGAAATTATTTCTAACGAAGCATTCACGTGTTCTTATTCTATGAACCTAAACGTCCCATTTTGCGATGAAAATCATACATTATGTCTAAAACGCAAGTAGTAGTAATAGTAGTAGTGTAGCTAGTTTATCATTCAATGAATGTGAATAAAAATGAATTTTGGAGGTGCTACGATACTTTATTCTAGCATTGCGTGAGGGCACGGCAATGGTTTAGTATGGGGGAGTGATGAGACTGCTTTTATACATAGTCTCATCTTCCAAAAAGGGCTTTAAATGCATTAAATATCAAGAAAATACCCAAATATATGCTTGTGTTTGTTACTTGTGTATTTTAGGTACGGATATTGAGAAAATGACAAAAGATCACAAGAATCATGCAAAAGCGCACACGGGAAACGAAGCCGCACATTGAACCAAGCCCTAATGAAGATTTTCCAAGAATAACCCTTAAAGATTTGAAGATTATGCAAGAAGGGTCCTCCAAGATTATGCAAAACGCCAAGATGAAGTCACATGATTCTCAAAAGTTCAAACTTCACAAGGGGCAATTTTGGACTTCTACATCATTAGGGTTACGTTTTTTATTCAGCATTTAGGTTTCTTGTAGCCTATATAAGGCATAGCACTTAGTCATTTAGCTTTTGCTCTTGAATTTTCCTAAGTTCCTATTTCTGTAAATCTCATTTTCATTAATGAAGTGTGTTTGAAATTGGTGAAGAAAAGTCAAGTGCCATTCTTATTTCCTGCTTATTATTGTTGTTTGTTAACTAATCTTGAATCTAAAAACTTGTTTTCAAAGGAGTGTGCAAAAGTTTGCATATTTTCCTATAATCTTGATATTTTGCTAAGTCTTGTTCAAAACTTGGAATTTTTGGGCTATAAGTTGATCATAGCACCCTAATAAGGCATAGCACTTGGAATTTTTGGACTTCTACATCATTAGGGTTACGTTTTTTATTCAACATTTAGGTTTCTTGTAGCCTATATAAGGCATAGCACTTAGTCATTTAGCTTTTGCTCTTGAATTTTCCTAAGTTCCTATTTCTGTAAATCTCATTTTCATTAATGAAGTGTGTTTGAAATTGGTGAAGAAAAGTCAAATGCCATTCTTATTTCCTGCTTATTATTGTTGTTTGTTAACTAATCTTGAATCTAAAAACTTGTTTTCAAAGGAGTGTGCAAAAGTTTGCATATTTTCCTATAATCTTGATATTTTGCTAAGTCTTGTTCAAAACTTGGAATTTTTGGGCTATAAGTTGATCATAGCACCCTAATATTGTGATATCAAGGTGTTGTGAGGCTTATAACTTGGGGATAATCAAGTGTGGGGAACTAAGGTTGCATTAATCAAGTTTACCTCTTTTTCTGATTTTGATATTTTTGCTTCTAACTTTGTTCCATCTTAGCAGCTTGATATTGGAAGCTTGTGCTTGTTCTTGCTAGCACATAAGCTCAAACATACGTGGGTGTGGATGTACATCCATGAGGTTTGAACCCTTAATCTCAAAATCTGTTGAAAAATTGGATATTTGTAATATTTGTGTTCTGCTATTGTATGTGTTGTTCTTGGGCTCTAAATCTTGTTGAATCTGTTCATGTTTGATGTTTAGATGCTTATGTATGCATGTGCTAACCTAATTCCTACTTTTGATTTGAAAATCTTGTTTTGAAATTATTAAGGGGTGTTTGGGTTAACTGCATATTGTAGTTATAGAGTTATTGGTTAATTGTTTGCTATTGTGCTTTGCTTGTTCTTGTTTAAGAAGTGTATTTGAGTGAATATCTGCAAGTTATATGCTTTTGAACACCTAAATCAAACATTTGCTCATAAAATCTTGATTAAGTGATATTTTGACTTGTGATTTGGTGCACACCTAGTTCTAGGCTTAGACTTAGGATAAAAAGTGATAAATCATACTCAACATAACCTATCTAAGAGATTTGAGTGTTTGAATTTGGCTGTGTGGTCAAGTATATCAGCAAGTGTTCATAACTGCCTGCTAGTGTTCATCAGTAACTTTTTGGTGCTTGAATCTTGATCTAGACCTTGACCCATTGCATGAAACCTGTTTAAATCTGTTCATTTGAATTTATTATAGCTTGTGTATGCATTTGGTGCAATTTGGCTGGCTGATTTTTGCTAAAAGTACTTATTGAATCAAAATTGCTTATTGTTCATGTCTAGGCTAGATTTGGTGATGTTTTGAATTAACTGTGCTAATTGGCTGATTGTGATTGTGTTTTTGTGATTGCTATTGACTCCTTATGATTAAATGATCATTTGGGTGCCTTTGTGAAACTTGAATCCACAAAAAGTCACTAAAGACAAAAAGTCAATTAAGTCAAGCAGTGGAAACTTTTCCCACTGCTCAGACACCAAAACTAGCCCCTGCTAGTGTAATTTTTCATTCAGCTTATTAATAAGCCATATTGGCTTATCCAAACTTGCAACAACTTACTTTTTGTGATCAATCTTCCTCATTTGACCCATTTATTTGAACTGGAGCTTATCAGACCTTGGCTTTGACTTTTTGCTAGAAAACTCATAAAGTTGATTTTAAATTAAGTGCTTATCTGCTTATTCCAGCTTATTGAGTGTGCTTATTGAAAAACTTTTTGTTGATTAAGCTTAGTTAAGTCATTTAAAAGCTTTTGAAAGTTGAATCAGCTCTTGGGGTGGCCTAGAACTCGAAAACGACTATTTTGTCGTTTTGTGAAGATAGCTTTTAGCTTATTCAGGATTATTCCTTGTGCTTATTTCAAATTTCTTTTTACAGATCTCTTAAGTAACTCAAAAGAAGCTTGTATGTCTAATTTGAGCTTATGGCATCAGTTTATAGCTTAATGGGCCAAAAAGCCCATTAAGAATAAGCTGCTTTAAAATAAGCTAACTTATACAGATTTTCACCTTTTGGGCCTTTAGAGTTTTGTTTTTAAAATCAAATTTTGAGTTAAACTGGAAGTTTTGGGCTTATTTGGTTGACTTTTTCTTATTGGGCCCAAATTAAGCCCATTAAGGGATTGCTTTGTCTTTTAGCCCATTTCTAGGCCCATTAGGGGTGTTTGTGTAATTTCAACTTCATTTCTGTGTTTATTAGGTTAAAATAAGCTAGTTTGCAACTTTTTAGAATTTTTTATAAATTTTGGATTTTTAATATTATTTTATTATTATTTTATTATTAAAAATTAAAATTTAGATTTTTCAAGTTTTTATATTTTTCTTAGGTTAAATACATTAATTTAGGAATTTTACAATTTTTAGAATATTTTTATTGTCATTAGGTTAATTTTTAGAATTATTTTAAGTTTAAATAGCTTTTAATTGTTTTTAAATAGTTTTTATTAATTTTAAAATTTTCAAAAATTGTTTTAAATTTAGTTAAGTCATTTAGAGGTTTACAATTGAAAAAATCTCATTTTGGGCTTTTTGTTAATTAAATTGATTTTTGGGTTTTAATTAGCATTAAAAATTATTATTTAATTAATTAAAAGGTTTGAGTGATTTTTGATTTTTTGTAAACTCTAATTACATTATTTTGGGATTTATTTCAATTTTCTAGGAATTTTTAGGGTAAAATTTTAATTTTGTCACTTTTTACGGTTTTACGTGTACGACATTTCGTCTTAGTTTAATTCGTCATCGTAATCGTCATTCTCTTCTAATCTCTCTTCTATTTTCTTTTCTCATCAAATCATAATCACATCATTAATCATCTCTCTACACAACACACAAGCATCCTTGAGAACGATCCCCACTTTGGGTCATAACTTGTGTGGTTTTCCTAAATCACTTATGTACTTACCCTTTTTTGCTCTCTTTTCCTAAAGAGTAGTAAAAACGCTACATCATTAGTTCAAGTAGATTAATGTCTCACTATAAAACATGAAACACCTTTTGAAAATCTTAGCTATTTTCTCTTAAAGGAGTGTTTATGGGAATCAAGAAAGATTTCGATTAAATATCAATTCATTATTCAAACTATGATTGGTATCATTATCGAATCTAATTGACATGTTTTTTAGTGTAGACATAAATGTGGTTTATTAATAATATACATCGGATCATAACTCACACTTGTGTTCATGATGGAATATTGAAGCTACTTGTTCAAATTATTAAACATATTTTGTTTAATAATTGCTTATAATGCACAATGGAGTCGGTTTGAAAACTTGGATGTTTCATCCGAAATACTCAAGTAATTTACATTGCAATGCAACTTGTAAATGTGTCATCTCCCAAAGACCAATCAGGAGTGTTCCTTTGTTTTGTGTAAACGTTGTTTATACACTTCAAAGTGTTTGGCCTCAAGTTCTACCAAGGTAAATAACCTTAACTAGACTTGTTTGACAAGATATGCAATGGTGCATTCTTTACCCTCATTAGGTTGTGCATTGTGTCGTCATACACTTTCATCCTTGCTACACTTTATTAGACAAATGTAGGAATTACATTTTGTCTAACTTGAGAATGACTACTAGAGAATTTATGCACTAGAATCTTAATTTGACCTAACGGTTGAATTACTTCTATGTGTGAAGATGGGCTATTTTAAAACTTGTAAAAACGGTCGTGCTTAGCCTTAATTAAGCACCTCTAGTGATAGTCTCATACTCATTCTCTAAATTGGCTAAATAGCTCTTCCTAAATATGACTAATGATAGTTTACTTTGATGAACTTTGTATGTCATTAGGATTCTTTTTCTTTTATAGCCATTAGGTTTTTCTTAGCCTTCTTCCTACGTGCTAATTGAACCTATGTGTTTTTCCTTTGTGTGTGTTCTAGTTTTTATTGCTCTTTACCATAACTTTATGATAAGTTAGACTAGAACATTAGGATTTGTCGAATTGGAAAATTTCCCTTATCCTTCAAAATACACCCTCTGTGGGCGGTTCTTTATAGAGACCGCGACTCCATATCGATATGGAACCGCCGGTGGAGAAAAGGAACCGCGGGCAGACACCTTGAAAAATGGGTTTTCCAAAATTTCCCAATTGCTCCATCACCCTTTGGAATCCCTGTTTCAAACCTTTTGTCACTCCCAAAATATCTTGTGCTTTCTCTTCTTAACCCCAAGCTTTTTGAAATCTCTTTCACACCAAAGCAAAATGTATTTTTTTTTGGTAATGGGTTACCCCGGTAAATATATTAACCAAAAAAGCATTTAAGTACAAAGGAATGTGGCTGAGATACCACATTAACCTCAAGCTACATGCAGCTTGTTAACAAAGACTATGAAACATCAAAAGCCCTAATCGAATCTAGAAGACAAAAGTAAACTAGATAAAAACCAAGATGTGAACATGAAACCGCGCACACTCTTCAACATCCAACACCACCATGAGAGGAGCAGGATGAATCCAAATGAGTCTACCTCATTAAAAAACCTTACCAAAGAAAACCCAATGGGAAAAACCTTGGACAAGGAAAAAAGAGTACAACACTCACCCGGCACACCTATCATGGAACAAATCTTGAGCTCGGAACCCTCCATTTGTCAAGCAGCAAACTTGACCTGGTAGATAATTTCTTGAAACGGAAAGAAATCAACTTCAAACGAATAGTATCACATAGAATCTGAAATAACTGATCAACAGACATTTGCTTCTTCTTGAATAGTCTTGAATTTCGTTCCATCCAAATAAAATAAGCAGTAGCAGCCAACACAAGACGAGCAAGAATACTAACACATGATTTCTCATTCGAAATTAGAATAACATGCGCTAATATATCTTCAATACGAGGGGGAACAGTATCCATACCACACAAGGTCCGAACCTTAGACCAAACCTGCATAGAATAAGAACATTCAAAGAATAGATGGTCATGGGAGTCCTACACCAAACTACATAAAGGACACCGAAGAAGGCTTAAATCCACCAACGGGCTAACATCCCATTGCTTAAGCCTATCCTGCGTCTTCAATTTCTTTCTAACCACCAGCCATAAATTAATAGAGTGACGAGGAATACAATGAGAAAACCAGACAGCTTTATACCAATTTACTTCCATAGCCCGATCACGTATGGAATCCCAAGCTAACGCCACAGAAAACGGCCGAGAAACACCACTAATATCCCTCCATAGCAACTCATCTTCTTTGTCATCATTAATAATAGGCACAGGTATAGAAACAATATTAGGGAATCTAGTATTCCAATCCTGCGGCCACTGCCAAGCACCATCAACGATAAGATCCCTCACCTTATTAGATAAAGAGAACCCCGATCTATTGATATTACGGACCGTGAGGATGTCCCGTAGAGGACATAAATCTGCCCAATTATCAAACCACATAGAAGCAACTCTACCATTATTAATATTAAACCATACAAACTTACGAACATGTGGTCTGATTTGGAGAAGTTTTCTCCAGCCCCAACTCATGTCACCAATACAAGGAACATCCCAAAAGCTTCTATCCTTTAACTTGTAAGAATAGATCCATTTGACCCATAAAGAATCTTTACGAGTCAAAATACACCAAATATGAGAAACCATTAAAGCAGCATTAAAATCAGCAAGCTTACGAATACCAAGGCCACCTTCATAAAATGGAGTACAGACAGAGTCCCAAGCAACTTTAGCCTTACCCTTCTTCATTTCACCTTGACACCATAAGAAACCTCTCATAAGCTGTTCCAAATCATGAATAATCCGCACAGGTAAAATAAAGACTGACGCCCAGTAAATAGGCATAGAAGATAGGACTGAACGAACTAACTGGAGTCTTCCTGCTAAAGAAAGAAATTTATTGCGCCAATCATTAACTCTACTCTCAAGCTTTTCTACAAGGACCTTACAGTCCCTATACAGAAGCCTGGAAGAGATTAGAGGAACACCAAGGTATCGGACAGGTAACTCGCCTTCAGCAAAAGGCATTATATGTAAAATAGTGCTTTTAACAGTAGTGGGAACATTGCAGAAGAAAACAGTGCTCTTAGGGATACTTGGAACCAAACCAGAAGCAATTTTAAATTCCTCCAATACATCCATAATAACTTGCACAGAACCCAAATGACCCCTGGCAAACAAGAAAAGATCATCTGGAAAGCAAAGGTTAATAATTCGTTGCTGCTCACACCGGTGATGGAAATAAAAGTCATCAGCATCAAGAACCCTTCGCTGTATCATAAGAGAAAGAACTTCCATAACCAAAGTGAAAAGATACAGAGATAACGGATCACCTTGTCGAAGACCTCTCTTACCTTGAAACCAACCATATAAATTACCATTGATACAAATCGAATACGACATAGTAGAAACACATGTCATAATCCAATCAACCATTATATGATGAAAACCAAACCCAATCAGAGTGTGACGGAGAAACTGCCAATCCACCGTATCATAAGCCTTTTGAATATCAACTTTAAAAGCACATCTTGGCGGACCAGAATTCCTGTGATAATTTCTCATCAATTCTTGCGTCAATAATATATTATCCGAGATCCTACGACCCGGAACAAAAGCTGATTGATTAATATTAACCAGAACAAAAGCAAAATGTATTTTTCACAAATGAAAGCCTTGATTATCCATTATTTTCTAAAATCTTTTTCAATCCAATTCACCAAAGAACACACCAAATTAAATCTTTTCTCCTTCTAAGGATATTGATTTTGGAAACTCTCTTTTTCCACCACTTCCCTTTTGTGTTCTTACTCCATCACATGATTATGTCATGCATCAAGGAACATATTGTCATTGTTGTCAATATCAACATCTTGTCATGTCTTATATCTATTATGAGTTGAATTACAAGATTATCACCAAGGCTTCTCCACCAAATTCCGCCACCACCTTGTCTTTCATTTAAGCATGTGGATTGCTTATTGCTAAGACATCCAATTTAAGCAAATCTTAGAATTCTAGTGTAACTAAGATTAAACGTATGCTTAAGTTTTAGGGAATCAAGTTCCGAGAGGTGTTCCATTGAGTAAGGGTTCCCAAATAGGAAAGACGGTTGTTTTTCGTCCAAAAACTCGCTTGGATACTATAAGTACGGGTGGTGATAAAAGTAGAAAGTTGAATACTACATCTGGTCAGTTGCAGCAGACTAGTAATCCTAATGGTCCGAACAAGGGTACAGCTCAAATGAGCAGTGTTTCTACATCTAATAAATTTTCATCTTTGTCCATGCCTGGTATTGATGAAGGGGTTCAACTAAGCGAGGAAGATAATGAGGAGGGAGTCGAGGTTGTCTTTGATGAATCGGTGAATCTTCTCAACACTAATTTTGGGGCAAGCACTCCTACTGGTTGATCCCATGTTGATATTTTATTATGTTTCTCGTAACTTTATGTTATCATCTTGGTTCTTGTCTAGTTTATTTATGTCCAGTATTCTAGACTAGTTAATGTTTATGGCCTGTCATAAACATTTTGTTTAACAAGCTGCCTGTAGCTTGCGGTTAATGTGGCATTTCAGCCACATTCCTTGTACTTCAACGTTTTTTTGGTTCTATTTACCGGGGTCATTGTTACCCTTTTACCAAAAAAAAATACATCTTTGTATGATCTTTATTCTTCTTGTATTCCTTTTTCATGTTTTTCAACATGATTTGTCTTTAGGTCTTAGATCTCGTGGTCCTTGTGATCTTTCTTTTCTTCTTTATTTTCTCACTCGGTTGTCAAGGAATGTTAGACTTAAATCTAATTCCTCTCCTAGTAAGATTGACAACTTAAATATTTCTTTCGAAATATTCAAGTAATTTTAACTTGCAATTACAATTGTTAAAAGTCATATCTGAAGCATTGACTTTCAATCCATTTAACAGCTTATGTTAAACTGTTTGACTAATAAGTGTGAAAACACTTATCCTTTTACCACTTAATTATAATGATAACCAAGCCAAAACGTGTATTTTATGTCGTAAATGTCGGAATTATGCGTGGTTTGTGTTTTTGTTGTGATTTAGGATCAAAATGTGAAAAGGGAAGAAAACAAGGGCTTTCACGGGCTTTTATTGAAGAAAAAGACAAAAGACGAAGTCAAAAGATCAAGAGTGCAAAAAGAACGGAAGTCCAAGGCCTATTCTGAAGATTTATCGAAGAAAAAGTCTAAAGACAGAAGTTTAATAAAGCCAAAGAACTCAAGTCTAATAAATGAAGAAATTATAAGACGAGTTAAATTAATCCCGAGACAAAGTCGAAAAAGTCGAAGAATTTAGAAGACGAAAAGACGAGAGAAGAAAGAAAGGAGCAACACATGCTAACCTCCCTAATCACCTATAAATACCCTCCTAATGACACATTAGGAGGTGTTGACTATCTTGATAAAATAGTTCTTCCAATTTTAATTTCATGTCATTTACTTAATTGTCATTTAATTACCTTGTCTTGCACCTTTAATTTGTAAGCTCTTTAATTCTTGCTTTTACTTTTAATTGTTGAATCTTAATTTTAATCAAGTTTTTAATTAATCTCTCATTCTACCTTTCTTGTTTTGCTTAATCTTTATGCTTATTTGCTTATTGTTATGCTTATTTGATTATTTGTTATGTTTTTATGTGTTTGATTGTGTTGGCTTATTGATTTTATAGCTTATTGTGTTTTTCTTAAATTTAATTAAGTGTTTTTAAAACGTTATTTATAAAAATTTGTTTTTAAATATTTTTATTATTTAGTGTTTTAAAAGTTTTTAAATTTTGGCTCATTTTCTTTTTCTTAAATTTGATTTGGTAAAAGTTTTGGTTAATTGCTTATTTGTTTTTCTCTTAATTTTAGTTTTTAGCTTATTTTCATCTTATTGTTATCCGGGTTTTAAAACCCCTCTTTCCCGAATATTAACCAACCCCTCGTATTCCAGATATCTAGTCGTATTTCATTATCCCGAATAGCTAGTAATATCACACATTCCGGATATGCAAGGTAAGTGATATTCCGGATTGGTGACTTGTTGAAAATCCGGATAAGTGTTATCTCTGGATTCCAGATAAGCACCATAACTCAGGATTCCCGATAACTAGGTGAACACGTATTCCGGATAGTGGACTGGAGGCTATTCCGGATAACGCTCAGATTGCATATTCCGGATAGTGGACAGAAGGAAATCCGGATAAGCAAAGTTATTCCGGATTGGAGGTTTAACACGAATTCCGGATAAGGGTTTGAAAACGAATTCTGGATAAGGGCAACAACCAGATTCCAGATAAGCTAATCAAGACGAATTCCGGATAAGGGTTAGGAATTGCGAATTCCGGATAACGTGTTAAACACGGATTCCGGATAAGCAGTTTAATTAGGATTCCGGATAGTGGATAGAAGGAAATTCCGGATAAGCAACTTATTGGGTATTCCGGATAGTGACAGTATTTCAGATTCCGACTCAGGTTTTGTTTATTCCCTTTTTATTTTCAAGCATTTATTTTTCCCGCCATTTTTCTTTACTGTTAATTTAATTGTTTTTCTTTATTTTAAATTTCAAGTTTGCATTTTTATTTCATTGTCAAATTTACTTTTCGTCGAGCTTTAATTTTTGTTATTTAATTAATTTACCTTTTAAAGTTTTAAATTTTGTGCCATTTACTTTTTAATCAGTTTTAGTTTTAATTACCCGTCATATACTTTAAAGTTTGGTACTTTAGCTTTACTACAACGACCAATCTATTATTTTATCCACCAAAAGACGACTGAGTCGCACGTTAACCAGTAATCAATTCGATTAGACATTCAAAGAACAATTTAACTTAGTAAAATCAGTTATTATTGACCTAGTGATTTTCTTTTGAGTCGATAATCGCTTTTGGACACCCATTGTTCACGGTTCCTCAAATAACCTAGCGGCTCATTATTTATAATGAACCACAGACCTATTTAACGAACCGCGGCCAGTGAGTCCCTTTATTCGTTTTTGGTCTTTCTCTATCTTTGACGAGTCTTGAAGATTCTTTCTTTTATTTTCTTTTAGGTTTCTTCTCTCGTTTTTCTTCAAGACTTCACTATCACCTAATAAGGTATAGTATTCTTGAATTATTTTGTGAAGTTATCCTTAACTTTTTTGTTAAGTCTCTTTGATTTATTTTAATCATGTCTCTCTAAGTTGAGTCTCTCTCTTCTATCCTTTCTAAACTAAGTCAAGTCGAGCCTCACCCTTTCCTCGTCATGTAATTTTTCTTTGAACATTCACAATGATTGAGAAGAGCCACGAAACTTTGAGCATGTAGTTTATCGTATGCTAAACACCATCCATCTTAGTTTTTATATTCTTTGGCTTATTTGATCTCTTTTTCTATATCATCGAGTCATCTTTTTGGTGTCAACATTCATAAGCATCCTTGCCTATAATGTCTTATATCTAGTATTTTTCTTAAGCGTCGATTTATCCTCGCTTTTGGTTTTTCTTTATTTTTGTACCTTGATTCCCGACTTAAAGCTTTTGGAGCTTTCTAAAGGAATTATTCTTAAGGTAAAAAAAATGTCTTTGATTTGAGATTTTTCGTTTTTCTCGTTGTTGAGAATTAATTACGGTTAAAATTTACAACTGAATTGGGTGATTCCAACAATTCTAAACTTTTAACCTTTTGAGAGGATCTTGGTTAAATCTTGAATTTTCTTGGGTGATTCCAAAAATTCTAAGCTGTTAACCTTTTGACATGTTATCATTACAATTGGTATGGGTGTTTCTTCTCTACCTCTATTCCATCAATTGTGATTTGATCTTGTCAAAATCCTCTCCTTGGACTTTTTATTTTTTTGGATTGATAGCATCGCGTGCATACTTCTTTCTTCAATGCTTGTCATTGTTTGTGCAAACTACTTGTTTATCGTCCTCATTTTCTTTTTCCATCATAGTCGTTCTTTCTCTCTTTTCGACTATGTGGAAATGTTCTATAGTCCATGTCATACTCTCTTTAGTTTGGTACTTTTTCCATGATACTAAAGTGGAGTATGTCCTCTCGACAATATTTCTTCTTATAAATTGGACATCTCTTTTCATTCTTAGTCCTCTTTATATATTTTTTTGTGTCACCAAAATAAGCTGGGTTCTCTTTTCTATCTAATAGCCTAATTATTTTTCTTAACTTGTCAAACTTTTGATACTTCTAAAAAGTTAAGATTGTTTTAGCTTTCTCTTGAGTCCCTCTCTTTGTACTCGAGTTTTTAAAAGCTAATTCCGCTTGGGTGACATTGCTATACATATATGCTCTTGTCCACTAACTCTGTTTTGTAGGACTTTTCTAACCCTTCTTTGTAGATTGTCACTATCCTTGCTTCATTGGTGCCTCAAGCATGGGGGAGCTCATATCAAGGGGGAGCATTTGCAAGATTTCTAGTCATTACATTTGCGATCGTTGACTCACTTAAATTGCATTCATCGAACATCTTGCAAGTAATGAATTATGGGATCTCGAAGATTTGCATATTGTTATGCATGGAGTTGGTTAACCTATGGTGATTGAAGACTTCACTAGGATGACGCAAGCTCGATATCTTTGAATGATGGGTCTACGGTTTGGATTCTCGCTTCTCAACCGACAACCTCAAGGGATGATTAGCTTTTTGAATGCATGTTCTCTCGAAGTCGATCCTCTTCTTCTACTAATTAAGACTACCTTTTGGATGCAAGCTCTCGTGACGTCAATTCTTCTCTTCTTCAAATGACGTGTTATCGATGACTACCACTTTGGATGTGTGTTCTCTCGATGTTGGTTCTTCTCTTCTTCAAAGACATTGACTACCTTTTTGATTCGACAAAAGGGGAAGTAGCAAGTGTAAACGAGTGACTTATACATTTTACTATGTGTTATGGTTTACTTGTTTGTCATCATCAAAAAGGGGGAGATTTTTAGTGCAAACATTATGATGTTTTGTCGATTTAATCTCTCTGTGTTTTGTTGATGACAAACATATAATTCGAAATACATTTTATAAAATGTTAAGGTACTCGTAATCACTCAAGAATACATTTTTATACTTCTCTCGACATCTCCAAGATTGCATTCGGCATGAATCACTCAAGGTATGAATAAACATGTCATTAACCTAACTAAGTGATCAAGGATTAATATTTTCTTAAAACTCAAATTTAATCAAACGTGACAAAAGATTTTAATAAACTTTATTTTTAAGAAAATGTTTTACTAAAAAAGAAATTGGAAATTTGAATTTCGAATATTCCAAAGAATATTCCTTAAGGCATATTGCAAAGAATATTATTTAATTTGAATTTGGCATATTCCATATGCCAAAGGAATATCCTTTGAAGGTATAAACTACCCCAGATGGCATATCCCCACTAAAGGACAAAAATACACGGTCTCCAAGCAGGAGGTTCCTTATTGATAAGGAACCATGGGTGTTTTTGACCGTTGCACTCTTGTCCTATAAATAGTGGATCATTTCCAGCTTTTCTTTCAACCCTTTTTGCACAGTTTCTTCAAAAACTTCTTTAAACTCCTTGATTAGTTAGTTTAGATTAATCTTGTTTAAGATGTGATTCTCTCCTTCAATCCTCTCATCATCTCAAGTGCAAAGATAAGAACACTTTCATTACCATGAAGTGTTGGGTTCATAACATGATGAAGATCTCTCCTTCTAGATCAAGTCATTGTTTTCCTACTATGTATATGTAGAAGATCCAAGTGTTGGGTTCACTTGGATGTGTTTGTAAGGGTAGTAGATCCAAGAGATGGGTATCCTTGGATTAGGTGTTAGTTGTGTAGATCCAAGTTCGTTAATACTTGGATATAGTGTTAGAGTAATAGATCTAAGTGGTGAGTACTTAGATCTATATGGTTTATGTGTTTAGGCCATAAAACACAGGGTTTGTTATGTTGGGCCATAAAACATAACTAGGGTGAAGAGTTGTGTAGTTGTGAAGAGTGGTGTAGTTGTGTAGTTCTAAAGAGTGGTGTAGTGGTGAAGAGTGGTGTAGTTGTGTAGTTGTGAAGAGTTGGGTAGTTATGTAGTTGTGAAGAGTTGTGTAGTTGTGTAGATCCAAATTGGTGTGTCAATTTGGAAGTTGTGTATGTTGTGAGTAGATTGGTCCTACCTAAGATTAAGACTTGACATCTAGCCTTGTGTCGGAAAATGGTGATGTAGGCGACGTGTGTAGATTGGTCCTACCAAAGATTAGGACTCGACTTTTAGCTTAGAGTCGGAAATTGGATAAGTGATGTTGTGCATGGTTTCTCCACTTTAAGGAGTTTGTTGACTAGTGAAGTAACTCTCGAGTAAGGTGTACTCGAGGAGTGGAGGAGGGTGAAGAGGAGCTTCGTGACCAAACCACTATAAATCATCGTGTCGGTACTTTCCTTTACATTTATGTCTTTACTCTTATTGATACATTTATATGTTGTTGTGTGTTGTGTGCATCTCATAATCTAAACATCTAAGTTGCGGAAAAGTTAAGGCTTAGTACGTGCGTGCTTCATGTTTAGATTATGGTCAAGTGTACATCACTTACTCTAAACATCTTAGTTGCAGAAAATCTTATGCTTAGTACGTGTGTGCTTAGTCTTTAGACTATTGCTTGATGTACTCTTGATTTGATGTGTGTTAGCCCTATCTTTTATATAGTCGAACAAGAATGTAATAGGTCATCTTAGTCGTTATTGGTCTTGTATTGTAATAGGTTAGTCGGGGAAACCGGGCTTGGACTTTAAGCTAATATTGTATAAGTTAGGGGCGTAAGCCCAAGACAAAGCCAAGCCCGGCCCAAGGATTCTAAACCCACGGCCCATATGCCAAGGGTAAATATATACCCTCTTCCATGTGTAGAAGAGGGTGTTGGTTCATTTTACTTCCTCTCTCTAGTAAACATTAACCTTCCAAAATCTCTCTTGTTTCTCTCTCTACTTTTCTTCTCTTTCTCTCTCTAAATATCTCTTCTAAATCTTGTGTTATGGATTGATATGGGATTAACATTTGGTATCAAGAGCCTATAGTGGATAGGTGATTGAAGATTCGTGTGTTGTGTTCTTGATTTTTCGTGGTTATTTTGATCTATATCTCACGTCCCAAAATTTTTCTTGTGTTTTTTATGGTTTTTTTCTCGATACAAATCTTCTACATAGTTGTGGTAGAGATTTGGTATATTTACTTTGGCTAAAAACACAAAATTTTTGGGTGTTTTGATCCTTTTTTGGCTTAAAATCTCGAATTGGTTGAGTTTTGTCCGAGAAAAGTGGGATATATTCCGATCAGGGTCATCGGAAAAGGGTTTCAGGAGTTTAATAGTTATTCCGATATGTGTCATCGGAAAAGGGTTTAAGTTTTCCGATCAAGGGATTCCGATTGCATTCCGATTTGAGCATTCCGATTTGGACATTCCGATTTGAGTATTCCAATTTGGACATTCCGATTTGGACATTCCGATAGGGACATTCCGACAAGGTTCCGACAAAGGTATTCCGATTAGGGATATTCCGATCAGGGTATTCCGACAAGGTTTATTCCGACAAGGTTATTCCGACAAGGGTATTCCGATCAAGGACATTCCGACAAGGTTATTCCGACAAGGGTATTCCGATTAGGGACATTCCGATCAGGGACATTCCGATAGGTATTCTGATAGATATTTTGTTTGAGTAATTTTTATACTTAGCCACTATTTAGACTAGTTTCGGAACATAGTTTACACGAAGATCAAAAAACAAAAAAAAAATTTAGGTCAAGTAAAATCAAATTTTTTCCCTACTAGTTTTTGGCTATTTCTAACTCAAATTCAAAATTTGGCGATACAAAATTTTTCGGCTTACCGTTTTGTCAGACTGAGGAATTTATTGTCGGACTGAGAATTTTTTTTTAAATTTTCAGAATTTAAATTTTAACCACACATCATCACAACAAATCCACTAAGATCTGCAATTCATTCACAAGTATTCACCATGTCTAACAACAACATCAACATTGCAACTGCTAATCAAATTCGTTTAGAACAAGGTGGCAACGGTAATCCACCTATGCTCACTGCCGGTTGCTATGTTCAATGGAGATCTCGCTTTCTCAGATTTCTCGATGGAAAAGAGAACCGAACTGCTCTTCGTCACTGCCTTGAGAATCCACCTCCAGTTTTTGAATTCAGACCAATTACCACACAGGCAGAGGATGGTACTTCATCAACTATAGGAGCTAGGGAGGATTTTGACACATGTTCTGCTGAGAAAAAGAAACTCCTCCAAGCTGAAGCTGATGCTGTAAACTTCATACTCACTGGAATTGATAACGATATCTATTCCACAATTGATGCATGTCCTAATGCTATGGAAATGTGGAATGCAATTCATCGATTGAAGCAAGGTGAGTCGATCAATGTTCAAGATCTCGAGACTAATCTACTTTGGGAGTTTGGAAAATTCACATCTGAAGATGGTGAATCCATTGACTCATATTACTCGAGATTCTACAAAATGATGAATGAGCTTGTCAGAAATCAGTGCACCATCTCCAACCATCATGCCAATGTTCAGTTTCTACTTCAACTCAAACCGGAATGGCAAAGGTTTGTGACTTTGGTTAAACAAAGGGAAGATATCAAGACCATCTCCTATCACAAACTTTATGATATCTTGAAACAACATCAGAATGAAGTGAATGAACTAAGGGCTGAAAAGGCAGAACGGTCTGCTAATTCTATTGTTTTTGTGGCTGCTACTTCAACAAAACCCGTTCCTCGTCAACAACCACCTACTCATTCCTCGAAGTCATCAAGCTCATCCACCAAACCTCTAGCTGCTGCTAAACACAAAGCAAAAGCAATTGTCCCCACTCCACCTCCAAAGTATGACACCGAGTCAGATGGAGACAGTGATGATGAACAAACTTCAAGGGACAAGAAGATTAAAGAACTCACGTCCTTACTCACCACAACTTATAAGAAGATCTACAAACCTACCAACAACAACCTCAGATCATCATCCA
This sequence comes from Glebionis coronaria, assembly GCA_025667525.1. Taxonomy (NCBI): domain Eukaryota; kingdom Viridiplantae; phylum Streptophyta; class Magnoliopsida; order Asterales; family Asteraceae; genus Glebionis; species Glebionis coronaria. Next base: position 237,499,515 of record CM046880.1, read on the forward strand.
ATGCTAGATATAAGGAAGTTGATCATGCACCTCGGTATGATCGTGATTCTAGGTATGATAATCAGAGGATGCCGAATCAAGTTGGGGCTAGAGACACTGTAGGCACTCCAGTTGTGCAAAAGACTGGGATTCAATGCTTCAACTGCAAGGGATTTGGGCACATGGCTAGGGAAAGCAAGAAGCCAAAACGGGTTAAGGATTCAGGATATCACAAGGAAAATATGCTGCTCTGTAAGAAAGAAGAAGCAAGAATTCCACTCACAGCAGATGAAGTTGACTGGCGTGATGACACTGATGATGAAGCCGATGATCAAGAGTTGGAGGCACATTATGTGTACATGGCAAAGATTCAAGAAGTGATCCAAGAGACTGATGATACTTCTGGACCCATCTATGATTCTGAGCCACATGAAAAGGTACCATCACATGATAACTATAATGTGTTTGCTAATGAACGACGTCATCCTGAGCAACCCGAAAGCATCAATGACACATATGTAATGGACACGGGGGATAGCAATATCTCTACGGATAAACAACAATGTGTAATGATGACGGAAAAGCTGTTTAGGATACTGACTCGGATGAGGACCGTGATTTGCTTGCGTCTATTATTGATTCTTTAAAACATGAAATTGAGGAAAACAAAGAGGCTAATAAACGTTTGAAGCAAGCAAACACATCCTTAGCCGAGGAGATAGACAGGCTTAAAGAGTGTGATTATGTAAAAGAAGCTGATCGACGGGTTGCGATAGCTAATGGTTTGGTATATGAACTTAAGGTGCTCAATGAATAATATTGTTCTGAAGTAACACACGAAATTCATATGTCAAAACAAAAGATATTGGACCTTGAAGAACAACTGCTGCTACATAAACTCCAAATTACTGAATTAGAGTCGGTTAACAAAGAACAAACTGAGCTTTATAAAACTCGTGAAGAAAAGGATATTGAAAAAATTCTTGCTTTGGAAAAGAGAGTCGACACGTTAAACAACATTGTTTACAAAACGGGTCAGTCTATTCAAACTATGAATATGCTCAATAGAAATATGAAAACGAGTTTTGTCAAGCCTGAATATCTCAAGAAAGTTCAAAGTACCAAGCCTGCTCTTTATGATATCGGTTGTTATGTTGATAATCTTGCTCTTATGCTTTCCCCTGACTGCGACGAAATCATTCGTCAACAAGAAGAAAGTCGATCAAACTTAAGTGATTTAATAAACCTTTCTGATTCTAATAATTATATTAAGTTTGTTCCTCAAAAAGAACTTTCCAAAGAACAAAAGATGTACAATAGTGTTCCACCACCAAGTGTTGAACCCCAAAATAAAGTTTCTTTAAAAAGGAGTTTCAAAAAGCAATCAATTTTGTTAGAAAAACAAATTTCGGATGAAAAACGTAAATGGGATGAGAAAAGCAAAAGTGTTCAGCAATTTGAGTTTATAAAACAAGGGTTTTAAATTTGTACAAAGGTGTCGTCGACTATGAAAAAGTTTCTAGGGATACCATTTGGAATATTAAACCTAACCCACAAGTAGAAGTCGTCATTCAATAATGCATTGTTCCAACAATTGATGATCTTTCAAAAAATGTGGAAATGTTTTATAATGCTCCCACTGAGGAAATGTTAACTGATTTAAGTTATGTTAAATCTCTTGAAGATGAAGTTGATTTTATTCAAACTAAATTAAAAACACAAGAACACCAACTTTCTAACGAAATTGATCGACTTTCGAAGGAATATTTTTATGCTGACCATATGAATGCTATACTTGGTGTGTATACCGATCTTGATCAATATTGTCATGTAGCATGTCTAGTGTCAGAAACGGACGAGAAATGTCACAATCTAGAAGTTGAGCTTTTGAAACAAATTCAATCATATAAGAAACTTTCAAAAAGTTTTTCTCAACTTGAGAAACACTCCATTTCTCTTGAACTTGCTTTACAAAAAGGTGAAAAATCTCATAATCATAAAAAGTGTCAAGAAATGTCAGCTTCTTCGTTTCGTCAACTAAATGAAAAAGATTTCGAAATAAATGATTTGAAAGCTCAGCTAAAAGAAAGGGACATAGCCATAAGTGAGTTACAGAAACTCATTGAGAAAATGAAAGGAAAGTCTGTTTTGGGTAAAACATCCGTCGTTCGTCAACCGAGTGCGGTTAAATGCCCTAAATCATCGATTTTGGGACAATCCCCACAGACTTTGCCTAAGATAGGAAATGATAAGAGTACCAATGTGATAGCACCTGGAATGTATAAGATGAACACTAAGCCCACTCAAACTGGAACATCGCGGTTACCTCATAATATTAAGAAAACTAATCAACGTGTGTCTTCTGCTACAGGAGTAATCCCCACTACTAGCTTTAGCGGACCACAACTTAAGAGCAATAGAATGCAAGATAAGGTCATGCCTAACAATAGTCAAGGAAAGAAGAAGGAAGTAGAAGATCACCGTAGGAATTTTAAGTTTTCTAAGAATAAAACGTCTGTAACTGCTTGTAATGACAGTTTAAATGCTAAGATCTCGAATGTTGAAGTTGTTTGTGTTGAATGTGGAAAATGTGTTCGTACTTTCAATCATGATGCTTGTGCTCTTAATCATAATGGCGTGAATACTAGAACTAGGAAGCCTATTCCTGTGCCCACTAGTACTAGAGACCCCACAAGAACTTTGAACCAATCCACTGATCAACCACTTAAGAAACTAAGTGCGTTAGACTCCACTACTCTGCGTAAACAAAACAGATTAAAGAAGCTATATGAGAACACGATTAGGACATGTACACGGGGGTATTCGAGATTTACACCACCCGGATAAAAATGGGTACCTATGTTAACCACTTTAGTGATTGGGTCTAGGAATATCAGCTTGCCTGTAGACTTTGCATCTAGGCCCACTACTATTTTGGAACCCGTTTCTATTAAGGGATCCCATTTGTCAAATGCTACATTGTCTTCTAATTCTTCTACAGCTCGTCGAAATCATCCTATTCATAATGGACTCCGGGTGCACAAAGCACATGACGGGCAATCTCAAGCTTCTAATTAACTTCGTGGAGAAGTTTCTGGGTACGGTACGGTTTGGAAATGATCAGTTTGCACCGATACTCGGATATGGAAACTTGGTTCAAGGGAATATCACTATAAAACGGGTTTATTACGTCGAGGGACTGAATCATAATTTATTCTCGGTTGGTCAATTTTGTGATGCGGATTTGGAAGTGGCTTTTCGGAAATCTACTTGCTATGTTAGAGACTACGATGGGAATGACCTTCTTACAGGTTCTCGTGGTTCTGATCTCTACACAGGAACTCTTCAAGACACATCTACAACAAATCCAATTTTCTTAATGGCTAAAGCTTCATCCTCTCAAGCATGGTTATGGCATCAACGATTGTCACATCTCAACTTTGACACCATCAACTTGCTTTCGAAGAATGATATTATGACCGGTCTTCCTAAGTTAAAATTCGTCAAAGACCATCTTTGTTCTTCTTGTGAGTTGGGGAAAGCAAAACGGAAGTCTTTCAAAACAAAGACTACCCCAAGCTCAAAAGGACGATTGGAACTTCTACACATGGATTTATGTGGCCCCATGCTTGTAGAGAGTATTAACGGGAAAAAGTATATTCTCGTGATTGTTGATGATTATTCTAGATACACATGGACTTTCTTCTTAAGGTCCAAAGATGAAACACCAGAGGTTCTCAAAACTTTCTCAAGATGATACAACGCAATCTCCAAGCTCAAGTCTTAACCGTAAGAACAGATAGGGGTACTGAATTTTTGAACAAGAATTTGTAATCTTACTTTCAAGAAGAAGGCATCGAACATCAAACATCTATTGCTCGAACTCCTGAACAAAACGGCGTTGTCGAAAGACGGAACCGTACTTTGGTTGAGGCTGCTCGAACAATGCTTTCTGCTTCAAAATTACCGCTATTCTTCTGGGCCGAAGCAATTGCAACGGCATGTTATACTCAGAATCGTTCTCTTGTCATCCCTAGACATGAAAAGACACCTTACCACATCATCAATGACAGGAAACCTACTGTAAAATTCTTTCACGTATTTGGATCTTTATGCTACATTCTTAAAGACGGTGAGAATCTCAACAAGATGAAAGAAAATGGTGTTGCATGTATTTTTGTGGGGTATGCTACATTGTCGAAAGGATATCGAGTTTACAACAAGAAAACAAAGATTATTATAGAAACAATTCATGTAAAATTTGACGAATTGCCACAAATGGTACTTGAACACAACAGCTCAAGTCCCGCACCTCATTGTCCAACAATGGCACCTACACAAAAGAGTGTACGTCCCGTGCAAGAATGTCAAGAAAATACTCCTACAGCAGAATCGACGGATACAACACAAATGAATGAGTTGGTTGATTTATATGATCCAATGTTTTTTAGAATATTACTATGGAAACAATCAAGTTGTGTCAAAGCCTTCCGCTGTCAATACTGCTGATGAACCCGAACCACGTTCACAAGACACAACTGCCTGTACTTCAGCAACCGTTGCTCAAGAGACTATTCCATTAGATACTCAACAAACTCAAGAAACTGTCATACAACCAACATCACCAACTGTCAATGCTGAAGGAGGAAACAACAATCAAGCAGTAGATGCACAACCAGACGAAGAAGAATTTATCAACCCGTTCGGTACACCGGTACACGAAGTCGGAGAGTCTTCTACTCAACATGTTGATCCGTCCAACATGCATACATTCTACCAAAGATATCCATCCACTCATCATTGGACTCGTGATCATCCATTGGAGCAAGTAATTGGAAATCCTTCACAACCGGTTCGAACACGTAAACAACTCAACACCGATGGCGATGTGTGTATGTATGCACTCACCGTGAGTTTAACTGTACCTATAAACATCAAACAAGCCATGAATGATCATGTGTGGATTGAATCAATGCAAGACGAAATTCATCAGTTTGAACGACTTAATGTTTGGGAACTTGTTGACAGACCTTATGGAATTTCGCTTTTAGATTTCAAATGGATCTGGAAAAACAAACTGGATGAAGAACAAACCATCATCAAAAACAAATCTCGTCTTGTGGTTAAGGAGTATCATCAACAAGAAGGGATAGATTTCGATGAATCATGCGCTCCAGTTTCTCGTTGGAAGCTGTCAGGATATTCCTTGCTTATGCTGCACATAAGGGCTTCACGGTTTTTCAGATGGACGTTAAAACTGCTTTTCTCAACGGTCATTTGAAGGAAGAAGTGTATGTGAATCAGCCGGAAGGATTCATCGATCCTCATCACCCTAACAAAGTCTATCGTCTCAAGAAGGCTGTATATGGACTTAAACAAGCTCCAAGGGCATGGTACGAAGAACTATCCAACTTCTTGGTCTCGAAAGGATTCTCCAAAGGTTCTATTGATCCTACTCTTTTTATTAATAAATATGGGTGATACTCGGATTTTGCAATGGATTCTCTAAATTCTCTCGATATCCTCTCGAATTGATCTTGGTTCTAAGTGGAATGATTTGTTTTTGGTGACAAATAGGGGGTTTGGATTTTTAATCTACTAAAAGTTAAAATGCACGAAAATGTAAACTTAAATTTAAAAGTAATTAAATTAATAACAATTAATAAAAACTTGAATTAAAATATAAAGTAAAAATGAAGAAACAGTAAGGAACAGTAACACTTAAAAATACTCAAAGAAAATTGATTCGGAAGTCACCTTGATTCGGAAGTTGTTGATCCGGAACTTCGTTCGGAACCTTCACTCGGAACTTCACTCGGAAGTTGACTCGGAAGATTGATCCGGAACTTCGTTCGGAACTTCACCCGGAACTTTACTCGGAAGATTGATCCGGAACTTTCTTCGGAACTTCACCCGGAAGTTTGGTGATCCGGAAGTTCGTCCGGAACTTTTGGTCCGGAAGTTTATCCGGAAGTTCACTCGGAACTTTTGACCCGGAAGATTTAAAAAGAGCATTCATTCGGAACTTCTAAAAATTGATTCAGAACTTTTTGAAAGGAAATTTATTCGGAACTTTTAAAACTCATCCGGAACTTTTGAAAACACTTTCATTCGGAACTTCTAAGACTCATTCGAAAGTTTGTGTTCATCCGGAACTTTTGTTCATCCGGAACCTGGGAATACTCAAGAACAGTAACTTACCGAAAAACAGGGGAATCAATTTTAAGCAAAAAATTTACCAAGTTTTCAACCAAAACTTAAATAAAACTAAACACAAATGATATACTAACCAATAACAACAAATCTCATCAATAAAAACTTAAATTCCAATAACTTTTAAAGATCAAATCAATCAAATAAGAACTTAAACTTTTAACCAAATAGATGAAGATAAACAAGATGAAATGGAAAGATTTAATTGATAGAATAAGGTTTTAACAATCACAAAACAAGGATGAAATTACAAGATTGAAAAACAAAGATCAAAATCACCAAACACCCTAGTGGTGTTGGTGATGTCTACGAACAGAAAGGGAGAAAAAGAAGGAGATAAACAGAAAAACTAAAACTGAATGAAAAGTGTGAGGGGATCCATCTATTTATATGGCTTGTCTTTTGGTTGGTGAGTGGGCTTTCTCCCGTTCTTCTTGTCTTCTCGTCTTTTCGGAAAAGTTGACGTTTTCGATTCTGATTTGGGATTTGTCGTCGATTAAATTCAACTCGTCTTTTAATTTCTTCGTTTAATAGACTTGAGTTTCTTCGACTTATGTAAATCTTCCGTCTTTGGTCCTTTTCTTCGATAAATCTTCAAATAGGCCCAGTGACTTCAAATCTTTTGCATCTCTTGGACAATAGACTTCGTCTTGAGTCTTTTTCTTCCATAAAACCCGTGCAATCCCATGTTTTTCTTCAATATTTATCCGGTTGGCTCTGAAAATACAATAAACACAAAAAACACGCATAATTCCAAACAAATGACATTAAATACGTGTTTTGGTCCCGTTTTAGCCAGAATTAAGTGGAAAAAGGATGGGTGTTTACACACCTATCAAATCCCCTACACTTAACCAGTGCCATGCCCTCATGCAATGCTTAGTGATAAAGCAATTTTACATTTTTCATAATCAATCAACCTTGGCCTTATTAAAATACTACTAAACAAAAATTAAAGTACTAAGAGAAATTAAAATTCTTTAAAGGAAACAAAAGGATAGAAAACCATTTTCACTTGAAAATAGCTATATGGAAATAACTTGCAAAGAGATCAAGGACTTACATTAGGGCTTTGGTGCTGCGAAGATTTATCACCCTCAAGTTTCACGTTCCCCAAACTAAGCTTAAAAACGAGATCATTGTTATTATAAGTTAGTAAATCAAACACTTACACACATGGCTTAATTATATGCTTAAACTCCCTTATTCCTAGGTGTACCTCTTATATTTTATTTTTGTCTTAGAATGATCATGAAGATGCATTTTTGGACTTATTTCGATAGTTTATTTAGGCTGAAAGCAAAGTAGGACGATTTGATCAATAATTAGCTAAAGGACAAAATCTCTTAAAACTACTTCTCGGGATATCAAAAAGTTCATATCTTGGCATAACTCGGTTCACGATTTGAGACCTTTCTCGGGCCGATATTCGGCATGTACTTTATACTTCATATCTTGAGAGACGTGCTTGAGATAATGGTCTTCTCATCGTTAATAGAGTTTCTTCACTTGGAGACTTTTGAGAGGTACTCCAACTTTGTTGACCATGACTTCATGATTATTTCTTCAATCTCTAATTGAGATTTTGAGATACAACGATCCGCCTCCTTTTCGGACTTGGATCTATTTATCCTCATACCTTGTTAGGGTCTTTTCGGATAGACTTCTCCATCATCTTTATGGGAGTTGATTGCTTTTCGTCGTGAGTCTTGATCCTTCATCTTGACTTTGGGAATAATGCTTTTCACATCACTTTGGATCTTTAGCAATAAGATTGAATCCTCATGCCTTGTTAGGGCCTTTTCGGACTCGCCAATCTTCGCGCCCCGCTTCATAAGTTATGCCTTGGCTATGAACTCTTATCATTACCGAGCAACTTTTAAACGATCTTGGGCTAGAAGCTAAGTAACTTTTCAAATCGTACGACCTTACTTATTGCAGATAAATTATTAGCAAGTGATGGGAGAATAGGCAAATAATTACAAGAATACCGACTTATAATTGACTCTATCATTTCTCGTCCTCCACAATTTAAAATCTCAAGTAATGAGACTCGTGGATACTTAGCCTAATAAACCAATTAAGGTCTACATGGTTAAGGATACTAGCTAGAATAAACTTAGATAAGTCTATTCGGGTTGAGTCAAAATAATCGCAACGGGCCTAATATGTCAAAGATTTCTAAACTAGCTACACCACTTTATTAATATTTTTGACTTTCTTGCGGGATATATACGTATGAAAGCAACGATAAAAATTTAAAAATTACGACTAAATGGCCAAAGTTAATAAAAAATTTGAAAAATGTTGAAAAATAGGATTTTCCGGTTAAATGAAGGCATTTTCATGGAAAAGTCCACTTAAAACTTCGATAGAAGTCCCCCCTACACTTAAGATAAACATTGTCCTCAATGTTTAAGCATGTGGGAAAAGTCTCCCCTACACTTATGACATTGTGCACGTTGGTTAAATCAAGTTAAGGAAGAGACGACTAAAGTGATCAATTTCAAATGTGAGTATGAAGAAAATTGAATCACGATAGTTGAGAGATAGAACCGGATTTCGGATAACACGGGAGCACGGTTCTTCAAAGTTTCCAAGAGTGCACTTATCCCTGTAATCACATCACCACACAAATACAAACACCGATAGAGGTCCCCCTACACTTAGGAGGTTAAAACAAAGAGGGATAGATACTCGGGCTGCCTCCCGAGGAGCGCTTGTTTTTGATAACCGAGTCACGAGCCTGACTCGACCCAAAATTAGTTCATGGGGAACGTGGTGAGGGATGGAATCATCTCTTGAGAGATGTCCTCACCTAAGTACAATTTCAAACGCTGGCCATTCACCTTGAAGTTGGGCCCATTTGGCTGAGAAAGCTCAATGGTGCCATAGGGAAAAACATTGGCGATGGTGAATGGACCAGACCAGCGGCTCTTCAACTTTCCTGAGAAGATCTTCAACCGAGAGTTAAAGAGTAAGACTTGATCACCAACGTGGAACTCTTGGTTCTTGATTTTAGCATCGTGGACAATCTTGGTCTTCTCCTTGTAGATCAATGAGTTCTCGTAAGCTTGATTCCTCAATTCTTGTAGCTCGTTGAGTTGAATCTTTCGAAAATCACCGGCTTTGTTGATGTCGAAGTTAGCCCACTTCAAGGCCCAGTATGCCTTATGTTCCAGCTCGATAGGGAGGTGGCAAGCTTTCCCGTACACAAGATGATAGGGAGTACAGCCGATCGGGGTCTTGTAAGCAGTACGGAAAGCCCATAGAGCATCATCTAACTTATCGGCCCACGCGGCGCGATGCTCTCCCACAGTACGCTCCAAAATTCTCTTCAATCCACGGTTGGATATTTTGGCTTGACCGTTGGTTTGAGGATGATAAGCGGTGGAAAGACGGTGATTGACACCATACTTTGCCATGAATCTTGAAAATTGATCGTTGCAAAAATGAGTCCCGCGGTCACTGATAATAGCACGAGGAACACCGAATCGAGCAAACAGTTGTTTCAAGAATTTACAAACCACCCTCGCGTCGTTAGTGGGTAAAGCCTTGGCTTCAACCCATTTGGAAACGTAGTCAACAGCGACAAGGATGTATTTGTTGCCTTTAGAAGAAGGGAATGGCCCCATAAAGTCGATGCCCCATACATCAAAGATTTCACATTCTTGTATGAAATTTTGAGGCATCTCATCTTTATGTGTGATCTTGCCTTGTTTTTGGCAAGAATCACAATGTTTAACCATCTCGTGAGCATCACGGTAAATGGTGGGCCAATAGAATCCCGAATCAAACACTTTTTTGGCAGTGTAGTTGGGACCAAAGTGACCACCGGTGGGTCCTTTGTGGCAAGCTTGGAGAATGTCCAAAGCGGCCGGTCCGTCAACACATCGGCGAATAATCAAGTCAGCGCATTGTTTGAATAGAAAAGGGTCATCCCAAAAGTAAGTCTTAACATCGTTCAAGAACTTCTTTTTTTGTTGGGATGTTAACCCTTGGATGAGAACACCACCCGCTAAGTAGTTTGCAATATCGGCAAACCACGGGGTGCCATCAAGATTGAGGTTTATAAACATTAAGGTCTCAAGTGGGAAAGAATCATTGATCTCTTTGTTCGGATGATCCCCTTGATATGGATCCTCAAGTCTGCTCAGATGATCCGCGGCCAGGTTTTCGGCTCCCTTTTTGTCACGAATTTCAATGTTGAATTCTTGAAGGAGTAAAACCCAGCGAAGAAGTCTTGGCTTAGAATCATGCTTTGTCATCAAGTACTTCAACGCGGAATGGTCCGTGTATACGATTGTGGTGGAAAGGACAAGATAGGGGCGGAATTTTTCAAAAGCATAGACAACAGCTAAAAGCTCTTTTTCGGTTGTCGTGTAATGCAATTGAGCCCCCGTCATTGTCTTGCTAGCATAGTGGATTGGTTGGAAGTGTTTATTCACTCTTTGGCACCAAAATCGCACATCAACTCGAAAGGCAGCTCCCAATTAGGGGTAACCAAGACGGGTGCCTTAGTAAGCTTATCCTTAAGCAAGTTGAAGGCTTCAAGGCACTCTTTGGAAAAGATAAAAGGGGTATCTTTTTCCAAGAGGTGGGTCATCGGGCGAGCGATTTTAGAGAAATCCTGAATGAATCGACGATAAAAACCCGCATGACCCAGAAAGCTTCTCACACCCTTCACGGTTGAAGGTGGAGGTAATTTGGCTATGCCATCTACTTTAGCACGGTCGACTTCAAGACCGGCTTTAGAGATTTTGTGTCCTAGCACAATGCCTTCTTTTACCATAAAATGGCACTTTTCCCAATTCAGAACAAGTCGAGTGTCTTCGCACCGCTGAAGCATACATTCCAAATTGGCAAGGCAATAAGAGAAGGAATCCCCAAAGACCGAGAAATCATCCATGAAGACTTCCATGGTTTGTTCAACCATGTCATGGAAGATAGCCAACATGCACCTTTGGAAAATCCCGGGGGCATTACATAAGCCAAAAGGCATCCTTTTGTAAGCAAATGTGCCATAGGGACAAGTGAATGTAGTCTTCTCTTGATCTTGGGGATCGATGGGTATTTGGAAATAACCCGAGAAACCATCAAGAAAGCAGTAATATTCATTACCCGCTAAACGTTCAAGCATTTGGTCCATAAAAGGTAGAGGGAAATGATCCTTTCTCGTGGCATCTTTGAGTTTGTGGTAGTCTATACAAACTCTCCACCCAGTAACGAGACGGGTAGGAATCAACTCGTTGTTTGCATTGGGCACAACGGTGATGCCGCCTTTCTTAGGCACACAATGGACTGGACTAACCCATGGTGAATCCGAAATAGGGTAAATCATACCCGCATCAAGAAGTTTGATAACCTCTGTTTTGATGACTTCATGGATTTTTGGATTCACCCTTCGTTGGCTTTGAATTGTGGGCTTAAAGTTGTCCTCCATGAGAATTTTGTGTGTGCAGAAGTGAGGATCAATTCCGCGAATGTCGGAGATTTTCCAAGCGATAGCTGTTTTATGCTTCTTCAACACGGCGACAAGTCGGGCTTTTTCTTCTTCTTTTAGGTCCTTTGCGATGATGACGGGCGACTTCTCGTTGTCTTCAAGGAAAACGTACTTAAGATGAGGAGGTAGGTCCTTAAGCTCAAGAGTGGAAGGATCCTCAATAGATGGTGAAACTAACGATGGATCATCATTAGTCACCTCTTTAGGAGAAGGAGGATCAATAGCAGTAACCGTCGGAGATAGCGGAGAAAGATTGTCTTCTTTGAGAATGTTTTCAATGAGGCGGAGATCTTCATCCCAATTTGTGGTAGAATCGTCATGGTCTAAGTTCACATCTCCCATGGTAGCTTCCAAATCTTTCCAAAGGAAATCACTTTCTCCAAATAGAGATAGTGATGAGTCAATAGAGGAAACGGTCTCAACATTGGGAAGAGAGATAGGAATACTTTTACAAGCATCTTTGAAGTGTTCTTCACAAGCCTCATCAAGAACGTCAATACAATTAACGCTCTCGTATGAATAAGGCTGTTTAGACAACTTGCCCATGTTGAAGAGGATTTTATCGTCACCCACTCTCATGATAAGCTCACCGGCTTCAACATCGATGAGAGTGCGACCGGTCCTCAAGAATGGACGACCAACGATCAATGGCACACGAGGGTCCATGTCGTAGTCAACAACGACGAAATCAGCAGGAAAAGTGAATTTGTCGACTCCTACAAAGACGTCTTCGGCTATCCCCACTGGATAAGCAACCGTACGGTTAGCTAATTCCAAAGTCATTTTGGTGGGGACTAGCTCAGGGAGAGATAATTGCTTCCAAACGCTTAAGGGCATTAAGTTTATACTGGCACCTAGATCGGCTAGGGCCATGCAATTCTCTACTCCCGGGAAGTTGCAAGGGATTAAGAAACGACCCGGATCACCAAGGTTAGTTGGCAATTTCCTTAAAAGCACTGCGGAGCAGTTCTCATTAAGTTGGGTCTGAGCGATGTCAAGAAGCTTTTCCTTATCACTTAGAAGATCTTTAAACATCTTAGCGTATTTGGGCATGTGAGCGAGAGCCTCGGCAAAGGAGATGTTAAAATTCAATTGTTTAAACATTTTGAGAAAGTTTGAAACTTGAATATCATCCTTGCTCTTTTGCTTCTCTTTCCTCAACCTTGAAGGATAAGGTATATTGGATGAAGAAGAAGGCTTTAGGGGAATAGGATCACTCACAACCACGGGTGGTGGGGAAATGGGGGTAGAAGGTGGAGGAGGTGGAGAAATTGGGGAAGTAGAAGGATGAGGAATAGGAGTAGGTGACTCGTTCTCCTTAGTCACAACCACCGGTGGAGGTATAGGAAGCTCGGGTTCCTTTGTACCTTTGCCACTGCGAGTGGTGATTGCTTTCATCTCCCCTCTTGGATTCGCAACGGTGTTACTCGGAAGAGTACCCGAAGAAGAGGGTTGATTACCTTGGAAGAAACTAGCCATCATGTTCTTTAAGTCATTAGTTTGACTATCCAAAGTATTTCTCATGTCAGCTCTCAGATCGTTCCCTTGTTTGACCAGGTCTGCTTTCAAATTGAGCACTTCCCGCTGAAGATTTCCCACGATCACATCGTTAGTCCTCATGTAGGTTTCCACTTCTTGGTGTAGAGCGGTGGGTTGGTTGGGAGGAGCATTGTATGCGGGTGGTTGATAAGCAGGTTGCTGGTAAACTTGGTTGTTTCGTTGAGGTGGAGGTGGTTGTTTGTGAGGTGGGATGTATGGTGTACGAGGTTGTTGTTGTTGAGGAGGGCGATCGAGGTTTTGTTGTTGGTTTGGATTGTTTGGAGGAAAACCGGGTGGTGAGAGGTAGTTGTTGGAGCGGTAGCTAAGCAAGTTACGGTCACCTTGAGGTCGAGCTTGATAAGCGGGTTGAGGATAGGTGCCATAAGCTGCATTCACGTTTTCAGAAGGGTAGTCTTGGGTGGCAGTACAAGTGGTGTAAGAGTGTGGACCCCCGCATATCTCGCATGGTTGGCTAACAGCATTGACTTGAGCGTCTTTAGCGTTTCTAGCATTGATGCTGTTGGTGTTGCTGGCGGTTTGGGTAGCAAGCGATTCAAGAAGCGTAGTGATTTTGTCAAGTCGCTTGTCGCTGTCACTAGTACTAGCACTAGCGACATTGGTCCGAACACTCTTGGTTTGCACACGATACTTATTCTCAATGATATCCCAAGCAGCATTGGAAGTCTTAGCCAAAAGATTACCCCCCGAGGCACTGTTTAGTGAATCTTGGTCACTCATGCTTAAACCATTATAAAAAGTATTAATTTGGTGCACTTTGGTAAAACCATGTTGTGGGCATTTTCTTAAAAGATCTTTAAAACGATCCCAAGATTCACTAAACGACTCATCGTACTTTTGTTCAAAATTTATGATTTCATTCCGCAAAGCGGTAGTACGAGAGGGTGGGAAAAAGTAATTGATAAACTTGGTCTCCAAATCCGTCCACGAAAGAATACTTTGTGGCGGTTCCTTAGCAAGCCAATGCCGGGCTTGTCCCTCTAAAGAAAAGGGAAAAAGTTGTAACCTGATTACCTCTTGTGGAACACCATTGAATTTGACCGTATTGGTGAGTTGCAAGAATCTCTTAATGTGGTCATGTGGATCATCAATGGTACGCCCCAAGAATGGTTGAGCAGAGACCATCTGGATAAAGCCGGATTTGAGCTCAAAATTGTTGGCTGCAATTGCTGGTATAACAATTGGATCAGTGTTGCCATCTACATGAGCTTGCAGGAGTTCAATCATCGGGCGATTATCCGGTAGAGGCTCATTGTTGTTGTTGTTATTCATGTTGTTGAACGGTAGATTGTTATTGTTATTATTGTTTTGAGGTGGTATGTTGTTGTTGTTTTGTACACCGGCCATGTCTAAATTATCGAGAGGCTCGGGCTCTTGATAAGACGTTGATCGAGTGCGCATACACCTGCAAAAGAACTAACAAGGCAAAAACAAAGCAAAAATATTTTTGGTTTTTTATGTTTTTTAATTTTTAGGATTTTTGAAAATTTTATATTTTTTTAGGATTTTTTTGAAAATTTTTATGAAAAAGTAACGTTCACGGGGAACGGATCCCAAAATCCAAGTTCTCACAAAAAACTTTTGATCTTAACGAGAAGAGCCGGCAGCGGCGCCATTTGATACTCGGATTTTGCAATGGATTCTCTAAATTCTCTCGATATCCTCTCGAATTGATCTTGGTTCTAAGTGGAATGATTTGTTTTTGGTGACAAATAGGGGGTTTGGATTTTTAATCTACTAAAAGTTAAAATGCACGAAAATGTAAACTTAAATTTAAAAGCAATTAAATTAATAACAATTAATAAAAACTTGAATTAAAATATAAAGTAAAAATGAAGAAACAGTAAGGAACAGTAACACTTAAAAATACTCAAAGAAAATTGATTCGGAAGTCACCTTGATTCGGAAGTTGTTGATCTGGAACTTCGTTCGGAACCTTCACTCGGAACTTCACTCGGAAGTTGACTCGGAAGATTGATCCGGAACTTCGTTCGGAACTTCACCCGGAACTTTACTCGGAAGATTGATCCGGAACTTTCTTCGGAAGTTCACCCGGAAGTTTGGTGATCCGGAAGTTCTTCCGGAACTTTTGGTCCGGAAGTTTATCCGGAAGTTCACTCGGAACTTTTGACCCGGAAGTTTATCCGGAAGATTTAAAAAGAGCATTCATTCGGAACTTCTAAAAATTGATTCGGAACTTTTTGAAAGGAAATTTATTCGGAACTTTTAAAACTCATCCGGAACTTTTGAAAACACTTTCATTCGGAACTTCTAAGACTCATTCGGAAGTTTGTGTTCATCCGGAACTTTTGTTCATCCGGAACCTGGGAATACTCAAGAACAGTAACTTACCGAAAAATAGGGGAATCGATTTTAAGCCAAAAATTCACCAAGTTTTCAACCAAAACTTAAATAAAACTAAACACAAATGATATACTAACCAATAACAACAAATCCCATCAATAAAAACTTAAATCCCAATAACTTTTAAAGATCAAATCAATCAAATAAGAACTTAAACTTTTAACCAAATAGATGAAGATAAACAAGATGAAATGGAAAGATTTAATTGATAGAATAAGGTTTTAACAATCACAAAACAAAGATGAAATTACAAGATTGAAAAACAAAGATCAAAATCACCAAACACCCTAGTGGTGTTGGTGATGTCTACGAACAGAAAGGGAGAAAAAGAAGGAGATAAACAGAAAAACTAAAACTGAATGAAAAGTGTGAGGGGATCCATCTATTTATATGGCTTGTCTTTTGGTTGGTGAGTGGGCTTTCTCCTGTTCTTCTTGTCTTCTCGTCTTTTCAGAAAAGTTGACGTTTTCGATTCTGATTCGGGATTTGTCGTCGATTAAATTCAACTCGTCTTTTAATTTCTTCGTTTAATAGACTTGAGTTTCTTCGACTTATGTAAATCTTCCGTCTTTGGTCCTTTTCTTCGATAAACCTTCAAATAGGCCCAGTGTCTTCAAATCTTTTACATCTCTTGGACAATAGACTTCGTCTTGAGTCTTTTTCTTCCATAAAACCCGTGCAATCCCATGTTTTTCTTCAATATTTATCCGGTTGGCTCTGAAAACACAATAAACACAAAAACCACGCATAATTCCAAACAAATGACATTAAATACGTGTTTTGGTCCCGTTTTAGCCAGAATTAAGTGGAAAAAGGATCGGTGTTTACACACCTATCAATGGGGATGACATACTGCTGGTGCAAGTTTATGTTGATGACATTATTTTTGGTTCTACGAACCCAAAACTTTCAAAACGTTTTGAAAAATTAATGCACAGCAGATTTGAAATGTCAATGATGGGGTAGCTAAAATTCTTTTTAGGCCTTAAGATTCATCAATCCCCACGTGGTATCTTTATAAACCAAGCTAAGTATGCTCAAGAGATACATAAAAAGCATGGTATGACCTCATGTGCTCGCGTTGGTACACCATTGTCGACCACATCCCTAGACGCTAACATGTACTCATATCCCGTAGATCAAACGCGATATCGCAGTATGATCGGGTCACTTATGTACCTTACAGCCAGCAGGCCTGATATTCATCATGCCACATGCTATTGTGCACGATATCAAGCCAGACCTACTCAAAATCACCTCAAAGAGGTTAAACGGATCTTTCGGTACCTTAAGAATACCATTCACATGGGACTCTGGTATCCGAAGGGAACAGGTTTTCATCTAACAGCTTTTTCAGATTCTGATCACGCAGGTTGCCTTGATAGTCGAAAAAGCACTTCTGGTAGCGTACAATTTCTAGGGGAAGACAAACTTGTGAGCTGGTCGTCAAAGAAGCAGGATTGCACTTCGCTCTCATCAGCTGAAGCAGAATATGTGGCTCTATCCGCGTGTTGTGCTCAAGTCCTTTGGATGAGAACTCAACTCACGGATTATGGCTTCCACTTTGATAAAATACCTATGTATTGTGACTCAAAGTCGGCCATAGCTATTTCAAGCAATCCGGTTCAACACTCCCGTACCAAGCACATCGCAGTCAGATATCACTTCATCAAGGAACAAGTGGAACGTGGTATCGTGGAATTATACTTTGTCAGAACTGAGTACCAAATAGCTGACTTGTTTACAAAAGCCCTATCTCAAAATAGGTTTCAGTATCTTGTTGGCCGTCTTGGTATGAAGTATATGACTCCCGAAGACTTGGAGGTTTTGGCAAATGAAGCTGCTTGATTATTCTCTAACAATGACTTCTAAGCGCATCACAGCTTAGGACTCGGACCTCAAATAAGGAATGTTTATCTCGGACGATAACTTATCCTTTTCAACGAGAAATTCATATTTTTCGGTCATGATCTTCTCATAAAAACATTCAAAGTTTTTAAGTTCATGAAAAACGATTTCTAAGTAAATGTCAGCTTAGACCTCGAACTTCAACTTAAGGAAAGTTTATCACGGATGATAACTTATCCTTCACAACGGGAAATTTGTTTTTCTCGGTCATGAGCTAGTCACAAAACAATCGAAGTTTTGAGCTCATGAAAAACGGACCCGAAAGGGAAGTGTACGTTTCAGTGCGCTTTCCCTAAGCAATAGAAGAAAAGTATTCTATCCTAATTATTTTAAAACCTTCGAACACAATTTTTCAAGAATTTCTCAAAAGGTTTTTCTAAATCTTTCAAAATTGTGTGTTCAACACTCCCTTCCTCATATGTGATTTTTATATCTCTAAAATGTCATATGTTATTTTGATCAATTTTTGAGGGGGAGCGTTTTAAAATCAAGCCTTTAATGTTGTTGGGTACATCTCAAAGTTGTCATATTTTATGTATCCAACACATTCCGAAAATGATATTAAATTGTCAAATGTAATATACTATATCGGATAAGGCATCTTTACTCCGTACATCAACATATTTGTGGTGTTGTTTTTCCAAAATTTTGTCAAACTTTTGTTTCAAGACACACATATATTGTTGAGGGGGAGCATCCCGACTGAAAAAGTTCCATGATTCATGCGTGCACACATGTTTCTCTCCCAATTGGTTTTCAGAAATTGTCATATTTTAATCAATTGGTATCTCTAATATGATGTTTTTATATTAGAGATAGGGGGAGAAAATGTGATTAAAATGTAATATATTGCAACATGTGATCTTAAAGACTCAAGTGCAACTATTTCCTTCACATGCTAAACCATTTCGTATATCGATGCATGTGTGTAGGGGGAGCTTTTCGGAAATGTAAAACTTTCAAGTGTTAAAAGTTTTGTTTTTTATCAAACACTTTGAATATTTTTCAATGGTTTATGGTTACGATCTATACCCAAAACAACCTACTATCCACGACGGAACGATGGAGTCAAAAGGTGGTTTAGGATAGGAAACTAAGTCCTATGATCCAACTAGAACCGGAGGGATCTACCCAAGGACATTCCATAGCTAGAGATAGTTTTCCTTAGGAAAGATGAAGTTGAATGAAGCTGAATGCGGACCAATTACTTAAGTTAGCACTGGAACAATCACAACAAGGTGCTAGTGATGACGTATTGGTAAGTATTGAAGGAGTAGAATATTCTATGCAACTTAGGCAGAAACCGGGTTAACACATCTATCGAAGACAAGTGTCATGGACCCAGTGATGAGATGCACAACCCTTCCCCAGCCATTCGAGTTTCTATCAAAAGAAACTTGTCTCATTGTCACGGAGATCAACACGTATCTATTGACTTTCTCACTTCGAGTTAGTCAATATTGAAAAGGTGGCAGTCTGCTCCAGCCTCCGATTACCAAAATGCACTTATTGAGTCTAGAGCCAAACGAGATCTATCTATCATCTCATTAGGACACAATCGAGTCCTACGCATTATCCTTGTGATATTGCCAGAACATCTAAGTGATACGATTCACAATGAAGATGGAAATCCTGCTTGATCCAGCATCAACAAGCTCATGGTAGGTAACTTGTGTGATTCTACACGAATCAAACTTGTGAGAACTAGAATGCAACTAAGTTTGATTCTTAATTGATTCAAACTTGATTCCAGGTTTCTTCGCAAAATCCATGTGATCTTGCCAGAACATTCAGAGTGACACTCATTAGTGTTCACAGTGACGAATGGAAATCCTTCCAGTGTCAACATCAAACAGCACTACGGTAGGTAACTCGCAAGATTCTCTATGAATCAAGCTTGTGACAAACTGGAAAGCAACAATGGTGCGATTCTTTTAGAATCAAACTTGTTCTAGGAAATCTGAATTGACGAACTCTAATCAGACGGATAATTTATCCTTATGATTCACTCTTTACGTTCGCAGTCTGCTTTGAGACGGTCGAGTAAAGAGAACTGGCTACTACCGCCGGGAAACCCTGTCAAGGAGGTTCTTAATCGAATCTACCCGATCACAGGTACGGTATCTGATACCGTTTAACGCTCTTCACCGACCGGAGGTAAAACGCTACCGAGTTAGGATGAAATGTTCAAAGCCATTTTATCCGTGTCTGTATATGTTGCTGCATATCAAGAAGGTGGTGTAGCTGTGTACTAACCGATGTCGATTCAGAAGTCACAAGAGCACAAGATGGCGATAATCAAGATACCTAAGAATGTAAGAATGTAATAGGTCATCTTAGTCACAAGGAGCACAGATAAAGATCTCAAGCACTCAAAGTCAAATGACGAAGGCTCAAGATAAAGATCACGAAAGCATGAAGGAACAAAGCCATTGCAAACAAGATCAAGACCAAGATACAAGACAAAAGAATGAAGATCTCCTCTACAAGAATGTATTCACTCAATCATCTTATGCTTTTTAAGATGACCGATACATTGGGGGAGATTGTTAGCCCTATATTTTATATAGTCGAACAAGAATGTAATAGGTCATCTTAGTCGTTATTGGTCTTGTATTGTAATAGGTTAGTCGGGAAAACCGGGCTTGGACTTTAAGATAATATTGTATAAGTGAGGGGCGTAAGCCCAAGACAAAGCCAAGCCCGGCCCAAGGATTCGAAACCCACGGCCCATATGCCAAGGGTATATATACCCTCTTCCATGTGTGGAAGAGGGTGTTGGTTCATTTTACTTTCTCTCTCTAGTAAACATTAACCTTCCAAAATCTCTCTTGTTTCTCTCTCTACTTTTCTTCTCTTTCTCTCTCTAAATATCTCTTCTAAATCTTGTGTTATGGATTGATATGAGATTAACAATGTGTTTGTGTGTTTTCTTACTTGTAGTATTTATCTTTCAATCAAACACATCTCATATCTAGTCAAGCTTGATCGAGAATTTGATACAAAGGATTGATAAAGATTAACATGTAATAAATAGCCTAGTTCACTGTCGGCGGTTCCTTAAAGGGACACAAGGTTCTTTAGTGATAACGAACCGCGAACATTTTTAAAGAACCGCACACAGTGGGTTATGCGAAATGTTTTGAAAAAGTAACTAGAAACTATTCAACCCCCTTCTAGTTTCTACAATATACAATGTCCAAAAATTCTACAATTATTGTTACATCATAAAATAAAGAGATTACATAAATATTTATATATGATCAACAAATAAAATGAACAAGTAAATGGAAGGAGAAGAATTATCTTACAAAAAAGGTGTTAGAAAACAAGACAAATTCTTAGACTTTTTATCCCAAATCAACCCAAGATAATCAATACACCAATAACATCAATATATCAAAATATCTTATTGAAATTAGCCGAGCCTCCAAATATATGATGATGGTAATTCTTTTGCTTAGGTGAATGGCAAAACAAGGATAAAAAAGGGAGTGTGAGTGTTGTTAATACAAATGAATGTTGGGAATAAAATGAAGCCAAGACACTTAGACGCTGACAATAGGAAATTAGACGTTGATAGGAAGAAATCAAGCGTTGTCAAGTCAAGGTTGACAAGAAGAAGCTAAGCGTTGATGAGAAGAAGTCAAGCACTGATAGGATACTTAGTCTACACGTTTTATGTTTCTAGTAAAGATATGTTCGACAATGTATTTCTTATGTTTATATTTACCTAAAATAGCTGATATGTAGACTCTTGTACAAGGTTCCTTAATCTATAAAAGGAGGCCTTTAGGTTTTAGTTCAATATATGTTTTACACTTTCATTGTACGCAAGTTCGATTAATCAATCAAAGTGATAGTTTGGTTTATTCTGTTTGTGTGTTCTTGTTCTAAGTATTAATTCCGCATAATACTTAGATTGTTTCATATACAACAAAGTTTCTCTAAGTGTTTAACTTGATTCATTCTCGTTTACACAAAGCTAAATCGATCTAAGTTTGGGATCAACAAGTGGTATCAGAGCTTGTTGAGGAACTTTGATCTAAAGAACACAAAACCCTAATCACCCTAAATCACCAAAAACCCTAATTTTACAAGAAACCCTAAGAACCAGACAACATGTCTACTCCAGAGTTGACCTCCTCCTCAAGCCATAACCTAAAAATCCCCATGCTAGACCCTAACAACTTTGAGCTATGGAAGTTCAATTTTGAGCCACACCCTATGGGAAATTATTGAATATGGAAACACATTCAATAAGGCTGCCAAGGTTCATGCTGCTATTACTTTAAGATCAACTCTAGGCTCAAGTGAAGCAGATCAAAAGAACAACCTAGAGATGGGAGAGCTGTCTCAACTGAGGACATTGCAAAGAGAAGGAACGACATGAAAACTCTAAGCATTCTCAAACTTTCTTTGGGACCAGCCAATCAGCACAAGTATAGAGGTTTTGAGTCTGCCAAAGAGTTTTGGGCAGCCCTTCAAGTCACTTATGGTGGTAATGATGATACTGCCTAAGAGAAAAAGAAGAAACTCTTGAATGAGTATGCTGTGTTCAAAGCTCTTCCCAATGAAAAGCTAAGTGAGGTGAGAAGCAGACTTCTTGACATCACAAGCAAATTTTCATTTATGGGAACAATGCATGATGATGCTGATATCATTACCACTTTCCTTAAAAGTCTTGGTGATGCATGGAAGATTGAAGCAAGGTCTATAATTGCTACTAATGCTCACAAAAGTTCCACTTTTGATGACGTCTATAATAAACTGAAGATTGTAGATAGTGAAATCCTTTTGGAACAAGGAAGCAAAACTACCAATGGAAACATGGCCTTCTTTTCACATAGTGAATGTCAATTTGATCAAAGGGAGTCATACATGCACCCCGTTACTGGATCACCTTGTGTCAATGTTGAATCAAGCTTTGTCAGCCCCCCACATTCAAACGCTGACACATACAATGTTGACTCACCAAGGATTAATCTTGCTGGTATTGATCTAGATACAGTGTGTGCATACATTGCTTCATTGCCCAATGGTTCAATGATTACATATGAGGACCTTGAGCAAATTAGTGATGAGCATTTGGAAGAGATGGACATAAAGTGAAATATGGCACTTGCAAGCATAAGGGCCAATAGATGGAATAGGAGATTCAGGAAGAAGATGAACTTTAATGCTAAAGACACTACTGGGTTTGATAAATCCAAGGTTGAATACAGTTGCCATAGAATGGGTCACTTTATGAGAGAATGCACATCTCCAAGAAGATCTGATGCTGGAAAGCCTTCAAGCCAAATTATCAAGCTTGAAGATACAAAAGCTATGGTTGCCATGCAAGACATTGCTGGTGTTGGCTGGGACTGGAGATTTTTGGCCAAAGATGTGGAAGAGAACAAGGCCTTGGTTGCAGAAAAGAAGGAAGAGGAGCATGTTCACTATTCTCTCATGGCACATTCTTCATCTTCATCAGACAATGAGGTATATGATGATGCATTTTGTAGTAAAGGTTGTCGTTTAAACACTAAAAAACTTAACAAAGAAATTTTAAAGTTAAAATTAGATGTTAATAAGTGTGAAAACACTTATCCTTTTACCACTTAATTATAATAATAACCAAGCCAAAACGTGTATTTTATGTCGTAAATGTAGGAATTATGCGTGGTTTGTATTTTTATTGTGTTTTAGGACCAAAAGATGAAAAAGGAAGAAAACACGGGCTTTCACGGGCTTTTATCGAAGAAAAAGACAAAAGACGAAGATCAAGAGTGCAAAAAGAACGGAAGTTCAAGGCCTATTCTGAAAATTTATCGAAGAAAAAGACTAGAGACAGAAGTTTAAGAAAGTCGAAGAACCAAGTCTAATTAAAGAACAAATTAGAAGACGGGTTCATTTTATATCGACAAATCCTGAGACAACGTCGACAAAGACGAAGAAATTGAAAGACGAAAAGATAAAGAAAGAAAGAGAGGAAACAACAACAACTCCCCTCCTCCTATAAATAGTCATTTACTCCTTCATTTTGAATGGTTAGAAAATTAGGAGTAGATTAGAGTAGGAGTAGGAGTAGGTGTTTTTATTTTCTCTCTCTAGTTTCTTAATTTCTCTCTCTAGTTTTTCTTTAAAGTTTTAAGCTTTTCACTTTAATCTTGTATTTGAATCTTTAATCTTCATCTTTAATTTCAAGTTTGTCATAATCATTCTCATTCTTCTCTTCTTGTTTTAAAAAGCTATTGTCTTGTTTGATTAATCTTAAAGTTTTCATCTTTATGCTTATTTTGATAAAAGTTCTTATCTTTTTGTTATTATCAATTTCATTCGATTCATGGTCTTAGCTTATTGTGCTTTTTGCTTATTTTGTGTCTAGCTTATTTCTATTTAAGTGTTTTTAAAAGTTCTATCTTTTTAAAGTTTAATCTTTTTCTTTTAGTTCAATTTATAAATTTTGCTTATTTAGCATCTTGAAAGTTTTTAAATTCGTAGCTTATTTTGGTTCTTCTTATTATTGTTTTGGTTAAATTATTGGTTAAAGTGCTTATTTGATTTTTTGCTTATTTTTACTCCATCCGAATATTGTGATTTTTCCATCACAATATCATTTGGGTTTTGACATTGTGATAGCTCGTTGTGACAGCTCATTCCGCCGGCTTCATTGCGATCACAAAGTTATATTATTCCCTTATTCCGATCGAGGATTGCGATTGCCCCTGGCATCGTGGATTGCTATCGGGATTTAAGGCATATTGCGACGAAATGCTGCCCAAATTTGACAGTCATATTGTGATAGTTTTCATATTGTGACAGTTTCCATATTGTGATACTTTTCATATTGTGATAGTTTTCGTATTGTGATAGTTTTCATATTGTGATAGTTTTCATATTGTGATAGTTTTCATATTGTGAAAGTTTCCATATTGTGATACTTTTCATATTGTGATAGTTTTCATATTGTGATAGTTTCCATATTGTGATAGTTTCTATATTGTGATAGTTTTCATATTGTGATAGTTTTCATATTGTGATAGTTTTCATATTGTGATAGTTTTCATATTGTGATAGTTTTCATATTGTGATACTTTTCATACTGTGATAGTTTTCATATTGTGATAGTTTTCATATTGTGATAGTTTTCATATTGTGATAGTTTCCATATTGTGATACTTTTCATATTGTTTTTTGATAGTTTTCATATTGTGATAGTTTTCATATTGTGATAGTTTTCATATTGTGATAGTTTCCATATTGTGATAGTTTTCATATTGGGATAGTTTTCATATTGTGATAGTTTTCATATTGTGATAGTTTTCATATTGTGATAGTTTCCATATTGTGATACTTTTCATATTGTGATAGTTTTCATATTGTGATATTTTTTCGAAAAGTTTAAGTTTTATCTTTTATTTAGTACCCGCTATAGTTTTTGTCTCGTTTAGTTTTAAAGTAGCCACTTAGTTTTATTTTCTCCTTTTTCATTAAGTAAATTTTATTTTCAAGTCGAAAGTTAATTTCTTCTTTTAGTTTTATTTTTATTAATTGTTTCGTTTTCATATTTGTTTTTAATATCGTTTCTTTATTATTTGTCAATCGGTTTAATTTTTAGTTCATTTCTTTTATATTTTGTCATTTCCTTTTAAAGCTTTATTTTTATCTTAATTAGTTTTAGACAACGACACCTTTTCTTTTATCCACCAAAGACGACTGAGTCACACATTTAACCGGAGATCAATTCGATTAGATACCGAGATAACGGACTTTTTAACCTAGCAAAATTTTACTTTCAAATGGCGCCGCTGTCGGCTCTTTTCGTGAAGATTAACGGTTTATTGTCAGAGACGCGTTGGATTTTGGGATCCGTTCACTTTTGAACGTTATTTTTCTTGCCAAAATTTTTCAAAAATCCAAAAAAATAAAAATTTCAAAAATCCCAAAAACAATTAAAAAATCATAAAAAACATTTCTTTTCAAAAAGTTTTGCACCAAAAATATTCTTCTTGTCTTATCTATTGTTCTTAATGAATGTGTATGTTGCTTGTGCTGCAGGGTGTGGAAAACCATTGTATGGCTTTCAAACATGTCAATGGTGTACATGTGAGCGGTGTGGAAATGATATCGACAATACACAATTTGGATTTTGTCCCTCGTACAATTCGATTAACTCCACCCTCTTCCATATATTGTGGAAGCGATTCTCATTGGCATGTTTCGTGTCCGATTCGATACCCGTCTCATGACGAGAAAGAACCGGGTTACAATTATGACAATGGTAATAGCTATCCACATGACGCAACCGGTTTTCCTCAATACCCGTATTGCAACAATTGTGGGGGCCCTCACGATACTTCTTATTGTCAGCCGATGAATTATTATGAGCCAAATCCGTGTTCTAATTCTTTTCAACCGATGATTTATGATGGACCACATCCGTGCTATAATTCTGGTTTTCATAATTTTGAGCCCCCACAATACACCCTCGATCATCAACCTTCTTTGAATCCGAATGACGAAACACACGCCCTTATTTTGCAACTTCAAGAAGCCGTGGTTCAACTAAAAGAAGCATGGGAGGAGGAAAAGCGACAGCAACAAGAGCAAGTATCTAATCTTAGTGATTATACTCCTTCTCTTGTGCATCCATACTACTATTATGATGATGACGAGGATGATATCTATGATCTCAACCCATCTTCTGAGATTACTACTCCTACTCTTGATATCCCTAATACGTCTAAGGATAGTGATACATCGAGTGAGATTAGTGATTTTGGTCTTGATAAATTCTTTGATGAGGTTTGTGATGCACCGAATTTTGTGGAGCCTACGGACGAGGTCGTTCTTAATGATGATTTTTCTCCATGATATGAGAATTTCACTTTTGAAATTTCTCCCTCTCCTCCGGGCGATGATGGCGATGTTGATTTATTCTCTCCGACTTACGAGAAGTTCACCACCGAACTTGGTCTTGTAGATGAGGTGGAAGACGTTATTCTTCGCGACAAATTACTGAAAGTTCATCTTCTTATTGCTTAAATTGAAGCGTTGAATTTTGCTCCTATTTCCGAGTCTTTACCTCCGTCTATTACTTCAGTTGAGAATAATGATACAACTATGGAGGAAATCGACATTCTCTCAATACCTCCGGGTATTGATGATGATGATACGGAGGGGGATATTCTTTTTGATACTTTGCTGCATGAAGATATTGTCCCAAGTCCCCCTCCCGAGCACCTTTTATCCCAACCTTTAGAAACCATTACCGAGGATGAGTACTTTGACCCGGGAGGTGACATTGACCATTTTATGATTGATAACCTTACGGCTTTGCCGCTTTCTGAACATCAGTTGTCTTTGGGGGATGACAATTTGTTTACTTTACCCACCCCACCTCCCGTGGATCATGATTTCACATACTTTTCGTAGGTTGAAAGAACTTTTCTACCCTTCAAGACTTATCCTCATGCCTCTCCTTTATTATTTTCCTCCGGGAACGAGGACAAGGTCTTTGATCCCGGTATTACATTTGAGGCTTCCCCATGGACCATTTAATTCGGGGACGAGTCAGGCTCGTGACTCGGTGAACAAAAACAACCGCTTTTTGGGAGGCAACCCGATTATCTATCTATCTTTATCTGTTTTTTATAATAAGTGTAGGGGGAGACCCTCGTATGTGTTTGTTGTTTTCTTTCTTATCATGTGCAGGGATTCGAGCTTTCAAAGATACATTCTTGATGACTTTTGACGACCAGTGATTCCGTGTACCCGTCTTCCCGGTTCTATCTTAAACTCTATTGATTCACTATTTTATATTTTTCAATATTAAAATAGGAATCACTTTAGTTGTCTCTTCCTTAGCAAGAATTTAACCAACGTGCACAATGTCCTAAGTGTAGGGGAGTTTACTCCCACATGCTTAAACATTGAGGACAATGTTTATATCAAGTGTAGGGGGACTTCTATCGAAGTAAGTGGGATTTTCCATGAATTTGTCCTTATTTTAACCGGAAAATTTGATTTTTCGACATTTTTCAAAATTTTTAATCTATTTTGGCCTAGTAGTATAGTAGTATTTTCCTTTGTTATCTTTATTTACTTCCCTTGCTAGAATAATTTTTTTAATAAAGTGGTTTTAATTTTTCAACGTTGTGAATATTTTGACTCCAGTATTTACTTATCTAGTATCCTTAACGTGTTTAAGTCAAGTTTTGCTGGGCTTTTATATAGGGAACTTTAAAACGCGAAAGTCTTAACTCTTACGGGTTAAGAACAAGAACTTTTCGCAAGTTCCTATAATTGATCCTAGAAAGTCGTTTATCAAGGAACTTTAAAATGCGAATTCTAAACTTGAAAGAGTCTAAGAATTTGCAAGATCCTATAGATGACTTGAAAACCCAAGACTTTGATTTAATAGGCTAAGCATCCACGAGTCTCATTCCTAGAGATTTTAAATTGCGGAGAAGGAGAGATGATAGAGTCAATTATAAGTTTGGTGTTCTTTCATGAATTTATGTGAGTTAATTATGAGCTTTTTCTCCCAACGCTTGTTAATAAATATAATTGCAATAAATAAGGTCGTACGATTTGAAAAGTTACTTAGCTTCTAGCGCAATATCGTTTAAAAGTTGCTCGGTATTAATTAGAGTTCATAGCCAAGGCATAACTTATTGAAGCGGGATGCGAAGATTGGCGAGTCCGAAAAGGCCCTAACAAGGCATGAGGGCTACATTTTGTTGCTAAAGATCCCAAGTGATGTGAAGAATCATTTATCAAAAATCAATATGAAGGATCGAGACACACGACGAAAAACAAATACTCCCCTAAAGATCATGGAGAAGTCTATCCAAAAAGACCGTAGCAAGGTATGAGGATAAATAGATCCAAGTCCTAAAAGGAGGCGGATCGTTTGTATATCAAAATCCAAAATAAAGATTGGAGAAAAATGAAGAAGTCGTGGTCCAAATATGAAGAATCTCTCAAAAAGTTCAAGTGAAGAAATTCCTATTATGAAGAGAAGACCATTATTTCATGAACGTCTCTTAAGATTCGAAGTATGAAGTCGCTGCCAAATATCGGTCCGAGAAAGGTCTCAAATCGTGAAGCGAGTTATGCCAAGATATGAACTTTATGAGGTACCGAGAAGCAGTTTTAAAAGATTTTGTCCTTTAGCTAACTATTGATTAAATCGTCCAACTTTATTTTTGGCTTAGATAAACTATCGAAATAAGTCAACAATGCATCCCCGTTATCATTCAAGACAACAATAAAATATAAGAGATACACCTAGGAATAAGGGAGTCTAAGTAAATAATTGGGCCACATGAGTGTGTGTTAGTTTGCTAACTTATAATAACAATGGTCTCATTTATAAGCTTGGTTTGGGGAACGTGAAACTTGAGGGTGATAAACATTCATGACTACCAAAAACCCAATGTAAGTCTTTGATCTCTTTACTTGTTTTCTTCTTTTAAATATTTTGCAATTTTCTATCTCCTTAAGTTTACTTAATGTCTTATGTTTAATAAAGGCCAAGGTGGATTGATTATGATGAAAAATGTAAACCGTGCTTTAAAATTAATGCATTACATGAGGGCATTGCAATGGTCAAGTGTAGGGGATTTAATAAGTATGAAAACACTTATCCTTTTACCACTTAATTATAATAATAACCAAGCCAAAACGTGTATTTTATGTCATAAATGTCGGAATTATGCGTGGTTTGTGTCTTATTGTGTTTTAGGACCAAAAGATGAAAAAGGAAGAAAACACGGGCTTTTATCGAAGAAAAAGACAAAAGACGAAGTCAAAAGATCAAGAGTGCAAAAAGAACGGAAGTCCAAGGCCTATTATGAAGATTTATCGAAGAAAAAGACTAAAGACAGAAGTTTTAGAAAGTCGAAGAACCAAGTCTAGTTAAAGAACAAGTTAGAAGATGAGTTCATTTTATATCGACAAATCCCGAGACAACGTCGACAAAGACGAAGAAATTGAAAGACGAGAAGATAAAGAAAGAAAGAGAGGAAACAACAACAACAACTCCCCTCCTCCTATAAATAGTCATTTACTCCTTCATTTTGAATGGTTAGAAAATTAGGAGTAGATTAGAGTAGGAGTAGGAGTAGGTGTTTTTATTTTCTCTCTCTAGTTTTTTACTTTCTCACTCTAGTTTGTCTTTAAAGTTTTTTAAGCTTTTCACTTTAATCTTGTATTTGAATCTTTAATCTTCATCTTTAATTTCAAGTTTATCATGATCATTCTCATTCTTCTCTTCTTGTTTTAAAAAGCTATTGTCTTGTTTGATTAATCTTAAAGTTTTCATCTTTATGCTTATTTTGATAAAAGTTCTTATCTTTTTGTTATTATCAATTTCATTAGATTCATGGTCTTATCTTATTGTGCTTTTTGCTTATTTTGTGTCTAGCTTATTTCTATTTAAGTGTTTTTAAAAGTTCTATCTTTTTAAAGTTCAATCTTTTTAAAGTTCAATCTTTTTCTTTTAGTTCAATTTATAAATTTTGCTTATTTAGCATCTTGAAAGTTTTTAAATTCGTAGCTTATTTTTGTTCTTCTTATTATTGTTTTGGTTAAATTTTTATTTAAAGTGCTTATTTGATTTTTTGCTTATTTTTTGCTTATTTTTTGATTATTTAAAGTGCTTATTTAATTTTTTGCTTATTTTTACTCCATCAGAATATTGTGATTTTTCCATCACAATATCATTAGGGTTTTGACATTGTGATAGCTCATTGTAACAGCTCATTCCGCCAGCTTCATTGCGATCGCAAAGTTATAATATTCCCTTATTCCGATCGAGGATTGCGATTGGCCCTGGCATCGTGGATTACGATCGGGATTTAAGGCATATTGCGACGAAATGCTGCCCAAATTTTGACAGTCATATTGTGATAGTTTTCATATTGTGATAGTTTCCATATTGTGATAGTTTTCATATTGTGATAGTTTTCATATTGTGATAGTTTTCATATTGTGATAGTTTTCATATTGTGATAGTTTCCATATTGTGATACTTTTCATATTGTGATAGTTTTCATATTGTGATAGTTTCCATATTGTGATGGTTTCCATATTGTGATAGTTTCCGTATTGTGATACTTTTCATATTGTGATAGTTTTCATATTGTGATAGTTTTCATATTGTGATAGTTTCCATATTGTGATACTTTTCATATTGTGATAGTTTTCATATTGTGATAGTTTCCATATTGTGATAGTTTCCATATTGTGATAGTTTTCATATTGTGATAGTTTCCATATTGTGATAGTTTTCATATTGTGATAGTTTTCATATTGTGATAGTTTCCATATTGTGATAGTTTCCATATTGTGATACTTTTCATATTGTGATAGTTTTCATATTCTGATAGTTTTCATATTGTGATAGTTTTCATATTGTGATATTTTTTCAAAAAGTTTAAGTTTTATCTTTTATTTAGTACCCGCTTTAGTTTTTGTCTCGTTTAGTTTTAAAGTAGCCACTTAGTTTTATTTTCTCCTTTTTCATTAAGTAAATTTTATTTTCAAGTCGAAAGTTAATTTCTTCTTTTAGTTTTATTTTTATTAATTGTTTCGTATTCATATTTGTTTTTAATATCGTTTCTTTATTATTTGTCTATCGTTTTAATTTTTAGTTCATTTCTTTTATATTTTGTCATTTCTTTTTAAAGCTTTATTTTTATCTTTAATTAGTTTTAGACAACGACACCTTTTCTTTTATCCACCAAAGACGATTGAGTCACACATTTAACCGGAGATCAATTCGATTAGATACCGAGATAACGAACTTTTTAACCTAGCAAAATCTTACTTTAAGATGTTTTTGATGAAAAATGCAAGTTATCTAATTATCAACTTGCACTTGTTCAAACTGAAAAGACTGTGGCTGAATATAAGAAAATGGAGCTTGACCTAAAAGATCAAATCAATGTTTTGACTCATGACCTCAATGCTAGTATTGAGATTAGGAACATTTTGGAGAGATCCAAAGGTGTCATACAAGCTGAGTTGGATGAGGCCATTAAAAACAAAGACAATGTAGGGCTTAAAATTCAAAGATTTGATAAAGCTTCTCAAACCCTAGAAAAATGTGTTAGTGAACAAAGAGATTCTAGGGATATGACTGGGATTGGGATGAAAGAGTATGTTGGTGTTCCACCACCTGCTGGGAACTTCTATGGTGTCCTTAGAAAGGATTTGTCTTGGACTGGTATACCAGAACTCCAAGAAAAGGAATTTATTCCACCACCAATATTTCTTACTCCAGTAGAGGAATATAAGCAGAAATTGACTGATTTGGACCAATGGAAGAAAGCCAATCCTACTTTGTTTGTTAAAGGTGGCATGCTTAGTGAAAGCCCAAATGAGTCTACACCCATAAAAGTGACCAACCCCACTACTGGAAAGACTGTTGACCTTGGACTGAACGTTGATAGAAAACCTAGTATTAAGTATGCAGAAATGTATAGAAAACCCAGGTCACCAAAAAGTCAAGTTAGTGATAATGCGACAGGTTTCTTTTCATCTAGACCGAGAGTTATGTCTAGAAAAGCTTGTTATATGATGTAGAAAATAATATACGTGTTTAGGAAAACAACGTATAAAAGCGGCAAGTATTAAGTTCTACGCTTTAGGAAAAACGTAAAACCGAATAAATGCGGGTTCGTTCTCGAAGGAGGTGTGAATTAAGTGTGCCAATTATGTAAAATAACAATGTTTGGATTAGTGACGTTTTTGGTGTAAAGAGAGAAAAATAAAAGACGAGTTACGACTACGATTAAAACTACGACGTTGACGTAAAACGCGAACGTAAATACGTAAAACGTGACGAAATTAAAAATTAAACCTAAAAATTAATTAAATGATTAAACTAAGTCTTAAATAATATAAATAAGAATAAAAATCCAACAAATATATTTTAAAACCTTTTATTAATTTAATATTCAATTTTTAATGCTAATTAAAGCCCAAAAATTAAATATAATTAACAAAATGCCCAAAATATTAATTTATTGAACTAATAACTAACTTATATTATTTAAAGACTAAAAAGTATTTTTCTTGAATTTTAAAAACTATTTTTCTATTTTTAAATGGCTAAAAACTATTTTTAAATTAAAATAATCCTAGAAAATAATAAAATAATGACAAAATTAATCCAACAATTTTAAAAATCCTAAAATACTCTAATGAACAGAAGAAAATTAAAAGAGTTTGAAAAATATAAAATTTTGCACTAAAAGACAAAACAGTTTATTAATTAAACCCTAATTACCCTAATTTAATTATAAAAATTAATTAAAAAGTGAACAGTGACTATTTTTATAACTAAAAATCTTAAACTAATTATCTAAGTCTAAGAAAAATTTTAAAACAGAAAAATATTAATTTTTACCACTAAAAGACAAAAACAGCCTAATTAAAAAGAAATTAAAATAGCAATTAAATATAAAAAATGGAAAATGAACAGTAAAATAAAAAGTGATTATACTGAAAAATCAAGAATTAAAAAAGAAAAATATAGAAAAAAGAATGAAAGTCTAATTCCTATTTAACCTCACTAAAGACAAAAAATTAAGAAGCTGAAAGTGACACTTTTTGGTTTTCTGTCTTTTAGCCCAGCAGTGGGAACTTTAACAAAGTCAGTGGGAACTAGGTTCCCACTGTTAATGTAAAAAAACGGGTAATGAACTTGATTGCTTGTAATTAGCTTGTTACTTGGATTCACTTGGAACAAAGGGCACCCCCACAACCAGTTGGGTTGTGGGGAGTCACAGCAAGCACAAAAAACACAATCACAGTACAAAAATTACACACAAAAGAGCAATTTGCAGTTACTGTAACAAAAAGGGGGCCTGTGGGGAGCTTGACTGATCTAGTGTGCACTTGGACGAATTTTAGAGCTCAATTTCTTGCACACTAGTCACACAAAACAAATAAAAACTATCTAAAATCCTAGAGTGCCCCTAATATCTAACATATTCAAAGATTGATGGTCTAATTCAAGCTAAAATAAGCAGATTAAGGCAACTTTCTGATTTCTAAGCTATGTTTCAATTTTTAAGCATACAAACTTTGTTAAACACCTATAAAACTTAAACCAAACAACCTATTACCTATGACTATTGGTAAGGAGTGTGTTTTGGCTGTTTTTAACCCAAGATTATGCCAAAATCCTAGCTTAACAAGCAGTCCCAAACACACCTTAAACTTCTGAAACTAAAAATTAACAAACAAAATGCTAACAAAAGTAAGCTAAACTGATTAATCTATGATCTATCATGCATAAGAGACATAATTGACCAAATTAAAACAGATAAAGCAACATGAAAACAGGTTCTACACAAAATCACATAAATTCATTCATAAGTCAAAAAATATTCATTAAAAGGGTTCAAGCCAAACCTTGGGGCTGAGGCCTTCTTTAAATGGATCAATTGGCTTAGAAGAGCTATGAGGTGGTGCAAGAACCCTGCTGAGGTTCAACAACTGAACCAGGGTGCAAAATATCTTCAAAAAAAAAGAAAAAATGGGAATGGATGAGTGATGACTGTTTTGTTCTTCAAACCTGCACAAAACCACTTAAACCAAGGAGAAAACTACAAGCTTAGATGAGCTTAATGCCAAGAAGCTTGTCAGGCTTTTGGCATAAGCTTGTCTAATCAGTAAGTGTGAGAAATATATAAAAAAAAAAGTAAAATCAGATTTTATGAAAAAAATCTTTGAAAACTTGAAATGTGGAACTACCAAGAACCTTGATGAAAGGTTATTAAACCTTGAATAAATGTTAGGGATCCACTATCACTTCACCCTAACACTGATTTCACCTTTTAAAAGCCCTTTTCAAGAATTCTTAAAAAAACAATATTTCTGAAAACCCTTTGTAAAACGACCAACTTTTGAAACCTTTAAACTAATTTGCATAACATGAAAATTTAACTAAATAAGCAGCAACAATGGAACTCAGATTTTGCAAAAGCTTAAATATTTCATTTTCATTAATAAACTTAATATTTTACAAAATTCTGGAACAAAAGATAAGGACACAACTCGTCCTTATTTATACAATGAAAAAGAAATATCTAGAAGCTAAAACCCTAATCAATGTAATCTCTAAAATGCCCTTGCAGTCTTGGATTTGAATCTGGTCAAAAGTAGCATGTGAGTTGCCAGGCTGTGTTGTGATGATCTCCAACGTTTACTGGACCCTTTGGGAAGAAGGAATTGATGTGAGCCGTTTGATTGCTGTAAAGATACCTTTGTTGCCATTTTTGGTGAAGCAGGGGAGGACGGGGGACCACTTGGAGTCACAGGTTGAACTTGCTTGTTGGTGGGATGTGATGAGGCAATGGTCAATTGCCAATCTGGATAAAATGGGGGTATATTATCAAGGTTTAAGAAAAAACCCAATTAAGAGTTCATGTGTTCTTGGAAGGTTTAATCCGTTTTTTGTGTTAAGTAAATTTAAAAAAGTTGTTAAGTGGGAAAAATTAAGGGTTGACTGGTGGGATTTGACCAGGTTTAATAAATAAACCTGGTATTGGGTATGGTTCGGGTTTGGGCTGGATATGGGTCATGGATAGTGGGTAGGGTCGGGTTAGGGCTGACGTGTAATGGTGTGAGTGGCTGGTGGAGTTTAGTTGTCTGCCAGGAAAGCCCCCCAAAGTTTCTAGTTCACTTCACTTTGCATTTAAATGGTAAATTATGTATTTCCTTTGTTATCAACTTTCAGCAATTGTCATTTTTGGCACCAAGGTTCTATAAACTTATACCAAGGACATAATATGAAAACTCATCATTCTTCAAGGGCTATTCTTGCACATAACTTCAAATATCAAGGACCCAAATGCAATTATGAGTTTTGCAAGGGTATAAAATGTCAAGTCTTCCAAAGTTGAGGGACCATTCTTGCCAAATCTTCAAACTTCAAGGACTTCAAAGGAAAATCATGAATCGGGTCCGGTTCTTTGTGCGACTTCGTTTCCCGTGTTCGTTTTTGCTTGATTCCTTTGATCTTTTGGTGAATTCACGATATCCATACCTAAAATACACAATGAACAAACATAGGCACATATATGGGTATTTTGATGACATTTTAAGCGTTTTAAGCCCATTTTGGACGATGAGACTATGTATAAATACAGTCTCATCATTATACTTGTGGGAGTTTTTCACATTTGGCTTATAAGTGTGTCAATGCTTTAAAATTCAACGCTGGTAGAAAGTCAACCATGGTCAAACCCAAACCTTTTGTCCAGCAAAGTCCACAAGTCATTAGACCAGCTCCATTCTTTACTAAAGGGTCTAATACTTATGGACAAAGACCTTTTGAAAAGACAAATACATGGTCTAACAGACAATGGTTCCTGTAGCAAACCCTAGTTTTGGCGCTGACAAGTGTAATTTCAACGTTGTCAAGAACAATTTTAACGTTGGCAGGAATGTTTCCAACGCTGTTAGACCAAGTAATAACAAATACTTGCAACCAAAGGGAAAGGGGTCTAAAGCTTCTTCTATCTTAACATGGAGACCCAAACAAGACCAAAACCCTAATTCAGATGGGATTTCTATGACCTGTAACAGATTTCATTATATTTCAAAGGTCATAACTAAACCAATTAGGGTTAACTGGGTGCTTAATCCAAAAAGGGATGAACAAGGGGTTGTTATAAGGACTAAGTCTGTTCTTGTTGAACAACCAAATGAATCCAAGTCTGCTCAAGCTTGGGTTCTCAAAGAAAACTAATTTGTTTTCTTTATGTGCAGGGCATTCAAAAGCAGGTTAATGATCATGGCTATTGGGATAGTGGATGCTCTAGGTACATGACGGGGAAGGAAAATTATTTGATAAACTTTACCCCCATTAAAGATGGTGACAAAGTGTACTTTGGAGGAGGATATGGAACTATTACTGGCAAAGGCACTCTTATCACCAACAATTTGCGTTTTGAAAACATATTTCTGGTAAAAGAACTTGATTACACTTTGTTTAGTGTATCACAAGTTTGTGATAACAAAAATAAGGTTCTTTTCACTGATACTGAATGCTTGGTGTTAAGCAAAGATTTAAAAATACCTGATGAGAAGTTCATTGATTATAGAACACCTAGGCATAAGGACATTTATAATGTGAATCTTAATGGAATTAGGATGAATAATAATCTGTCATGTCTATATGCTAAGGCTTCAATTGATGAGAGTAATCTTTGGCACAAAAGGTTAGGGCACATAAATTTTAAGAACATAAATAGACTTGTGAGACTTGGTTTAGTTGATGGTTTGCCTAAAAAGGTTTTCCACAATGACCACTCTTGTGTTGCATGCCTTAAAGGCAAGCATCACAAAGTATCCTTTAAGTCTAAACTGGTGCATTCTAGTTCAAAACCACTTCACTTACTACATATGGACTTGTTTGGTCCAACAAATATAGAAAGTTTAAATGGTAAATCTTTTTGTTTTGTCATAACTGATGATTTTTCTAGATTTACTTGGACTTTCGTTTTGGCTTTGAAAAGTGAAACTGCTATTGTTTTGATTAACTTTATTACCCAAATTGAAAAGAAAACTGGGAATGAGGTTAAAATTCTTAGAAGTAACAATGGTGGTGAGTTTAGAAATAAGTTGTTCGATAACTTCTGTGTCAAGAAAGGGATTACTAGGCAGTTTAGTGTAGCTAGAACCCCACAACAAAATGGGGTGGCTGAAAGGAAGAATAAAACACTCATAGAAGCAGCTAGGAATATGTTGGCTGATGCTCAATTTCCCATTGCATTTTGAGCTGAGGCTGTGAATACAACCTGCTATGTTCAGAATAGGGCATCGATCAACAAAATCCACAATAAGACACCTTATGAGCTATTTTGGAATAGAAATCCTAATATTGGTTTTCTTAGACCCTTTGGATGTCATGTAGTTGTACTTGATACTAGTGATGCCTTAGGTAAGTTTAGTGCCAAATGTATTTTATGGGCTATTCAGTGCAGAGCAGAGGATATAGGGTACATGTTAGGTTTTTAGAAAGTAA
Organism: Glebionis coronaria; assembly: GCA_025667525.1. Taxonomy (NCBI): domain Eukaryota; kingdom Viridiplantae; phylum Streptophyta; class Magnoliopsida; order Asterales; family Asteraceae; genus Glebionis; species Glebionis coronaria. The sequence continues at coordinate 237,537,071 of CM046880.1, forward strand.
ACCTAGTGATCCCGAGAGTGGACCAAATTGGTTATTTAACTTGGAACCTTTATCTAGAACCTTGAATTATATGCCTGTTACTAATCCAGACATTGTGAAAGTAAATTCAAATGTTGTGGAAGAGCCAGTTGTTGAAGTTTCAGGTATACAGGTTGATAAGGAAGTACGATCACATGCAGACAAATCAGCTCCCATACTTGAGTATGTCACCATTCCTATATGGACAGATGCATTTGTTGCTGCTGCTGCTGCTGGAAAGGAAAAAGATGGTCCACAAGAAAAACTAGTTGATGAAAACATGCATGAATCTTCAAGCGCTGACAAAGGAAAATCTGGCGCTGACAGGCCAAATTCAGGCGTTGATGGCTCAAACGTTGACAACCCTAATTCAGGCGTTGACAACTCTTTTGACCATTTATTCTCTTCCAGTGTTTTTGAACAAGGTGAACCTTCCACTATACATAGAGAGGTTCATTCAGGTGATGATGGAGGAGAATTTGAAAATGATATTGGCAACTTGGAGACTGAAATTGAAGACAACACAATTACTGAAGGAGGAGTACTTACATCTACTATCAAGAATCGTCCTTTTCTCTAATCATTGGTGATGTGTTGTCTCCTGTTCAAACTAGAAGGTCTCATCAGAATCATGGAGGATTTATTGCCAATATCCACAAGAAGGTTGATACCCCTCTTGTTCAGGCATGTTTGTTTGCTTGTTTTCTATCACAACAGGAACCCAAGAAGATATTTGATGCTCTCAAAGAACCAAGTTGGGTGGAAGCAATGCATGATGAGCTTCACCAATTTGCTATTCAAGATGTTTGGGAGTTAGTAGATTGTCCCAGATATGTCAGACCTATAGGGGCAAGATGGGTTCTTAGAAACAAAAAGGATGAGAGAGGAATTGTGGTCAGAAACAAGGCACGTTTAGTTGCTCAAGGCTATACACAAGAGGAAGGGATAGACTATGAAGAGGTTTTTGCACCTGTTGCAAGGATTGAAGCAATAAGGATTTTCCTAGCCTATGCTTCTTTCATGGGCTTCACAGTTTATCAAATGAATGTGAAGAGTGCTTTTCTTTATGGCACAATTGCAGAGGAGGTTTATGTTATGCAGCCTCCTGGTTTTGAAGATTTTGAACATCTAAACAAGGTGTATAGAGTAAAGAAAGCAATGTATGGACTTCATAAAGCCCCAAGAGCATGGTATGGCACATTGTCCACCTATCTGGTGGAAAATGGATTCAAGAGGGGCACCATAGATCAAACTTTATGTAGAATCGTGTTTTCTAAGGATTAAGCATGTTATGAATTATCTATTGAATGAATGGAGAAGAAAGAACTTAGAGAGAGAAAGAAGAGAGAGAAAGGAGAGAATGAGAGATGATTAAGATGAAAGTGTGTAAACACCAAGTGACCAACCCCTCCTAACATGCTAGGAGGGGGTATATAGCCCACCCTACATGTGGGCTATATGGGCTATATTGGATCATGAGCCCAATATCATTGGAGTGACCGATCCTTTCTAAATACGTAAAAACGTATTTCCAGCAATCTCCCCTAAAGGGAGGTCACTCCAAGTTACAATGTCCTAAATAGTCTATAGCTCGTGATCTATGCTAACAATGATATGACCGAGACTTTCCTTGGAAAAACGTATTTCCAACAATCTCCCAAAGGGAGGTCACACCATTTTACAAAATCTTAAACCTAGCATACTATGATTGAGTCTTCGATCTTGTTCTTGTGAATATGCTGATGAGATCTTTGACTTTGGTCTTGAACATATGTCCTTGCTTTGACCTTATGCATTCATCACTTGTGATATTTGCCTCCTCGTGACTTCATGTTCCACATACTTATAGTTTTATAAATTCTTGAAAGCTTCAGAGTTTGATACAGCGGAAGACTTTACTTTTAGACTTTCTTGAATTTGTTGAAGTATTAAGTGCATACAGTATAAGCATGTGGTGACAACTTCTTCTGGATAGTACACCGTAATGTCACCTTCTTGTTACGCTGCATAAGACAGTTAGCAACAAAACATATACACGAATGAAATGGCCTTGAACATTTCATTCTAATTCGGTAGCATTTTACCTCCGGTCGGTGAAGACCGTTGGATGATATAAAATATCGTACTTGTGACAGGTAGTTTCAATGAAGAAGTGGAAGTAAACTCCCCTACACTTTATTTTTCACTTTTAAAAACCCTAAAAAACATCTATGGCGGTAGGATAACCTTCTTGTCGGCAAGTGTTTTTTGTTCGTTGTTTATCGCTGGGTTACCTGTTTTTTCTTAGGGTTTTTTTAGGGTTTGTGTTACTTAGTTGTCCTTGTCTTTATTGTCGGCTGAATTAATGGTCGGCTGACCTTTCATAAATTCTTTATTGCAACATTAAATCGTTGCTAGTGGATAATTGTTTAGTCATTGGTCGGCTGACATTTAGTTTGGTCGGCTGACCTTTGTGTCAATTACAATTAAGGTTTAGTGTCAATTGTTTGTTTGTGTTGATCGAATTAATTGTTTGTTTGTGTCGATCGAATTAATTTGGCGGCTGACTTCCCTTTCGTCGGCTGACCTTTGTGTTGATCATTAAATTGTTGATTATTAAAGTGTTCTTGGCGGCTGACCCTTTAGTTATTGATCATTAAATGTTCTTGGCGGCTGACCCTTTAGTTTGTTTAATTCTGGTTTACGATAAAATAAAAAATAAAAAAAAGTTACTGTTTGTTTAGGGGTTCTTTTTCGTGGTTAGGGCTGTGTTTGATTGAACATGGATTCGAGCAATGAAAGTGATAAGCCATTGTTTACAGGTTGGATGGATGTGGTTAAGGTGTCTACTCTTGAGGTTTTAGTAACGCTAGAGGAGATATCTAATTTGTTTTCTATTCCTTTGAATACTGTGCGTGACATTGAAGTGTTTGCAAATGGTGTGAAGGCAAACAAATTTCCTAAATGGTCTACTTTACCTAAAGAGACCACTAAGCTTTATTATAAAGCTTTGTGTGAACGCCATAAGAATTTAACTAGCAGCACTTCTTCACTCAGTTCAGGTGGTTCGAGTGTGCACTCTGCACAAATGGCTAAGGAAACAGACCTTGAAGCTAAGGCTGCTACCATTAATGGTTTGCAATCGTGTAATCTACATGCGGTTTTGAAATTATTTGGTGTAACGATTCGCACGGTTGGTGACGCGAGTGAATTTATGCATGAATTAAGAATGAAGAAACATCCGTTGTGGGAATTGATCTCACCTGATCGTGCTAAAGAAATTCTGATGTTACTTTGCAGATTTGAAGGTGATATGGTTACGTCTACTAATGGAGGTATTAATGCAATCTCTTCTTCGTTTAATTCTGAAAATGTCTATGAAGGGGTTAATATATCTATTCCTAGGAAGGTTGTTGAAACAGTAAATGCTCGCTACCATAACACTTTATATGGTTACTTTCTTGGTAAAAGGATTGCATTCCCTGTGGTTGAGTATTTTGCTAAGAATAACTGGGCAAAACATGGTCTTAAGCGTATCATGATGAATGAGAAAGGTTTCTTCTTTTTTCAATTTGGATCTAGTGAGGGTCTTAATGCGGTTCTGGAAGGTGGTCCGTGGATGGTTCGTAATTCACCAATTTTTCTTAAGAAATGGACTATGAAAACGAATCTTCTAAAGGAGGAACTAACTCGTATTCCGGTTTAGGTTAAGTTTCATGATGTCCCGCTACAAGTATTTGAAGAGGAAGGTATTAGTTTAATTGCTTCGTTTCTTGGTAAGCTTATTATGATGGATAATTATACTGATAATATGTGCAAAGAGTCTTGGGGTCGTTGTAGTTTTGCTCGTTGTCTTATTGAGATGAATGTTGATTCGGAGTTTATAGATAACGTTACTATTGGTGTCCCTGATCTTGAAGGCTCTGGTTGTACTAAGGAGTTAATTCGAGTTGAATACGAATGGAAACCGCCTAGATGTCATACTTGTAATATTTTTGGTCATTCCGTGGATTCTTGTCCGAAAAATGTTAAACCTATAACGGTTGAAAAAGTGACAACTCATGTTGATAATGATGGGTTCCAACAAGTGCAAAGCAAGAGGAAGAAGTACAAAGGTAATTTAGGGAATCAAGTTCCGAGACGTGTTCCATTGAGCAAGGGTTTCCAAGCAGGTAAGACGGTTGTTTTTCGCCCAAAAACTCACTTGGATACTACAAGTACGAGTGCTGATAATAGTAGTAAGTTGAATACTAAAGCTGGTCAGTTGCAGCAGTCTAGCAATCTTAATGGTCCGAACAAGGCTAAAGCTCAAATGAGCAGTGTTTCTACATCTAATAAATTTTCATCTTTGTCCATGCCTGGTATTGACGAAGGGGCTCAAGTAAGCGAGGAAGATAATGAGGAGGAGGAGGGAGTCGAGGTCGTCTTTGATGAATCGGTGAATCTTCTCAATACTCATATTGGGGCAAGCACTCCTACTGGCTGATCCCATGTTGATATTTTATTATTTTCCTCGTAACTTTATGTTATCGTCTTGGTTTTTGTCTAGTTTATATATTTCCAGTATTCTAGACTAGTTAATGTTTATGGCCTATCGTAAACATTTTGTTTAACAAGCTGCCTGTAGCTTGCGGTTAATGTGGTATTTCAGCCACATTCCTTGTACTTCGACGCTTTTTTTGGTTCTATTTACCGGGGTCATTACCCTTTTACCAAAAAAAAATAGTTTCAATTAAGAACCTCCTTGACAAGATTTCGCGGGTACATCCGTTCTCTTTATTCGACCGTCCAAAGCTGACTGCGAACATAAAGAGTGAATCATTTGGATAATAATATCCGCATGATTTGAAGCCGTCAATTCATGTTCCTGGAACAAGTGAAATTCAATTAAGAACCGCACCATCGTTGCTTTCTAGTTGTCACGAGCTTGATTCGTATAGAATCTTGCAAGTTACCTACCAAGTTTTGTTTGAGGTTAACACTAGAAGGATTTCCACTCATCGCTGTGAACACTAAGGTATCACTCTGAGTGTTCTGGCAAGATCACTAAGATATTGCGTAGAGGCCTGGAACGTGTTTAAATTCATTTAAGAATTAAACCACTGTTTCTTTCCAGTTATCACAAGTTTGATTCATAAAGAATCGCACAAGTCACCTACCATGAGCTTTTTGATATTCGCTCAAGAAGGATTTCCATCTTCATTGTAAATACTTTCGTATTACTCGGACGTTCAGGCAGTATCATGAAGATTTTGCGTAGGACTCTTAAGATCTTTCTTACTTTTCACAGTGTGTGAAGAAGCAAGGAAATATGAAAGTGTGTTCTAATGAGATATTTGATGATTTCAAATGGCTCTAGACTCGATCGTGCATTTTGGATTTTTAGTGATCGGAGGCTGGAGAGGGGTGCCACCATTTCAATACCAATTTATTCGGAGTGAATAAATCAATAGATAATGCGTTGTCTCCATGTGATTAAAACAAATATCTTTTGAGAGATATCTGAGTTAGCTGGGATGGGTTGTGCATTGCATCACTGGGTCCATGATGTCTATCTTCAATATCAAGAATCATTAAATAATGATCTTAATAGCATATGTATTGACCCGGTTTCTGCCTAAGTTGTAAGGAGGGCTTCTTTCTTTTCACCCTTTATCTTTACAATTCTTTTTCATTCTTCAACCCCTTCAATGCTTACCAATACGTCATCACTAGCACCTTGTTGTGATTGTTCCAGTGTTAACTTAAGTACTTGGTCGGCATTCAGCTACGTTCACAATCTTTCTCCATCTTTCCTAAGGACTACTATTTCTAGCTATGGAATGTCCTTGGGAAGATTCCTCCGGTTCTAGAGGAATCATTGGACTTTAACCTATCCTACCATCCTTATGTCACCACAAACTTCACCGTCGTGAATAGAGATGTTTTTGGTCAGTGTATGTCACCATGAAATCCATTTTGAAGTGCAAATCCATTTTGCTCCCCCTTAACATATGCCACGATATCCGAAAACATTTCGCACATGTTGGGATGAGCTAGCACGTTAAGTCAAACCATTTATGATTAATCATTTCCCATATTAAATCACATTTTCTCCCCATATTAAAAATATTAACCCAATCGATGTTTTTAATATCAATTGATTTAATAGCATTTTAAGAAAATTTGGAAAGAAAGATGCAAATCCAATTATCTTCAAGAATTACACAAGCTCCCCCTCAAATTAATGAGGGTGTACTTGAAACGTAAATTAAATACGTTTTAAACACAAGTGTAAGGTATTTATCACGTGCAGAGATCATATATGATAATGTATTCACAAGATTAGCAATTTACGAGGTTGGACCTGAATGATGGAGAACATCATATGAAAGATTCTCATGGTTCTTGTTCACGAATGTTGGTCACCTCGTCACGTCTGAAGTTATCTCTTGACTCCATGTGTATGATTGATATCGTTGTCTTGACACCAATATGTGAACTTGGCACTCTCGGCATCAAGGATTCTGAATGCTGGACAATTGCTCCCCCTCAATTGTTGACCCGTGTTCTATTGAAAGAGATGTAGTCACCGTTTGATTAGTCGCATCGTCGAGTATGTAGATATAAAATTGTAAATTGTTACGGTTGGTAGAGATGATAACTTCATAAAAAACAAGATTTCTCTTGTTTTAACAAATAAATGCACTGACACGTACATAAATTCGTGTTAGATTGTGTTATAAAGTAAACAAAATCCCTTACATGGTTGAAAAGTAAACCATGCCAGAGAAAATTAATTCCCGTTGTTGAGTCAAAGCTTTCCGGTGAAATGCTTGACTTTAATATGAAAAGCGGGTTACTATCTGAAATAATAGCAAGCCATTTTGAGCATGTTTTAAAACGTTTGAACTTCTGCTCGAACTTTATTTACAACCCCGTGTCATTATTGGATGACATTTCTAGTATCGTAAATATTATCGATTCCAGAAGACATGCTCTTTTTATCAAAACATTTTTGAACACACAATTTTGAAAGATTTAGAAAAAACCTTTTGAGAAATTCTCGAAAAATTGTGTTCAAAGTTTTGAAAACCAATTACTTGAGCTTAAGATGTTGAATATCTTATAAAACGAGCTCAAGTCCGAGAAGTTGTAAACTTCCCGTTGTGAAGGATAAGTTTATCATCGGCGATAAACTTTCCTTTTAACTGAAGAACGAGTTCTAAGCTGACATTTACTTAGAAGTCGTTTTCACGAGCTTGAAAAACTTTGAATGTTTTAACGTAAAGCTCATGACCGAGAAAGATGAATTTCCTGTTATGAGGAAAAGTTCTCTTATTTAAAAAGATACACTTTCCTTTCTGAGCTTAAAAATTGGAATGGTTTAATACAAGCTCATGACCGAGGAAATTTAATTTCCCGTTACGAGGATAAGCTATCTTTAAAGATAAGCTATCCTAAATATGAAGTCCGAGTTACAGTTTGATATTTAACTGTAAGTCATTGTGCATGAGCTTAAAAACTTCGAATGTTTTCAATATTAGCTCATGCCCGAGAAAAATTAATTTCTCGTTGTAAGGATAAGTTTATCATCGGTGATAAACTTTCCTTTCCTTGAAGTCTGGGGCATAATATAAAATATAATTATACGCCATTTACACGAGCTTAAAACTTTTGAATACTTTTAATGTAAGCTCGCGTCTGAGAAAATTTAATTTCTCGTTAATGAGGATAAGTTTATCATCGGCGATAAACTTTCCTTTATTAGAATATCGGGTCATCATCTGATATTTAATGATGAGCCTTATGCACGAGCTTAAAACCTTTGAATGGTTTTAGGATAAGCTCGTGTCCAAGAAAACTTAATTTCTCGTTAAGAGGGTAAGTTATCGTTGCGTAGATAAACTTCCCTGTCTCTGAAGTCCGGGTCATCGTCTGTCATTTAACAAGGAGCCATTGTGCGTGAGCTTAAAAAACTTGGAATGTTTTGAATATAAGCTCATGCCCGAGAAAATTTAATTTCTCGTTATAAGGATAAGTTTATCATCGACGATAAACTTTCCTTTCTTTGATGTACGAGTTACAGTCTGTGATGTGACTATAAGTCCTTGTACACGAGCTTAAAATCTTTGAATAACTTTAATAATAGCTTGTGCCCGAGAAATTTAATTTCTCGTTTTAAGGATAAGTCATCATCGGGATGAACTTTCCTGTCTTTTGAGAGCGAGTTACAGTCTGTTATGTGACTGTAAGTCCTTTACACGAGCTTAAAACCCTTGAATAGTTTTAAATGTAAGCTCGTGTCCGAGAAAATTTAATTTCTCGTTTTGAGGATAAGTCATCATCGGGATGAACTTTCCTGTCTTTTAAGAGCGAGTTACAGTCTGTTATGTGACTGTAAGTCCTTTACACGAGCTTAAAACCCTTGAATAGTTTTAAATGTAAGCTCGTGTCCGAGAAAATTTAATTTCTCGTTTTGAGGATAAGTCATCATCGGGATGAACTTTCATGTCTTTTGAGAGCGAGTTACAGTCTGTTATGTGACTGTAAGTCCTTTACACGAGCTTAAAACCCTTGAATAGTTTTAAATGTAAGCTCGTGTCCGAGAAAATTTAATTTCTCGTTTGTTAGGATAAGTCATCATCGGGATGAACTTTCCTATCTTTTGAGATCGAGTTACAGTCTGTTATGTGACTGTAAGTCCTTTGCACGACGTTTAACTGTGAATCCCCTGAGACACTTGTTTATCTAATATCAGCTTCTTCAGTAACCAAACTCTAAGAGTGTCCTTAGTTGAACGATATGTAAAGATCGTACCGCTGTGTTCTTGTTGAACGTGGACTTTG